>JAZGTL010000009.1:3748125-4997500 GCA_037349345.1 Oemleria cerasiformis | reverse complement strand
TGTGAATTACGTATGAGATCGGGATTTGTTTGTGAATTAAGAATGAGATTGGGATTTGTGAATTAGAAATCGATTGGATACGCTCATCAACATTGTTTTCTGTTTTTTGTTTTTTGTTAGAAATTTGTTTATTCAATCTGAAAAATGAGGTTAATAATGTCTGAAATGAAACATGAATTATATATGTTAGAGCATCTTTAGTTTTAAGATGTAAAATTGAAATGAAACATGAATTATATATGTTAATTATCATCTTTAGTTATGATATAATATGTAAAATAATCTATATTTAATTGAGATTTTCATCGAATTCTATTCAATTGAGATTTTCATCTTTAGTTTTAAATGTCTCTAAAATTGAGATGTGTTCAATTAGGGATAAGAAGTTTAAAATTACCAAGAATTTATAAATTGACAGAAATTAATTTTTCAAAATTTGTGAAGTTTCTTGTTTGGATAATATAAAAACGAAGCCAATTTCACACTTTACAAATTATTAGATGCACTCAATTTTTTTATTTCTTTATGAATTAAACTTCCAAATTTACCCTTATATCTTATTTATTTCATTTTATAGAAATTTTTTTTAAACCCATAAATGCTACAAACACTCATGAACCTCCCCAGTTGATTCAACTCATGAATTAGTTGGCAAAAGTGACAATCCATGGTGAATAGTCAGTTTTAATCATATTCTTCAATATCTCCATAGCTTCATCCATCTTCTTCCCTATGCCAAAATTTCATTCTTTTTTTCTCTGTAATGGTAAACCCACTCTTGTTGCCTCCCTCAACATATAAGAAAGTAAAAGTTCAATTTCTCCATTAACAAAAGCTCCAATCAACATCTTCCCACTTTTTCTCTCCAACTCTTTAAATAGTTAACCTAGTATAAAAATTGGAATAGAATCGATCGAAGGCAACAGAGGGCAAAGCTTCCCACAAGGAGAAAGAACTATCGCCGCGTCCATAGTCTCTATATCTGATTCACCAGCCCGATCAAGTTCTCCATCGCCGTCATCTCAGCCCTCTCTCTTTGTGTCTCTCCAATTCAAAACTCTAATATCACTTCCTTTTTAAGAAACCAGAAATATTATCAGCATGACTTACTGGTGGTGGAGAGGTGATTGCCGCCGGCAAGTTGGCCGATTAGGGTGGGTGGAGGAACGGTTTGGTGGTGCTGAAGCTTAAAAGACTTTTTCTTTTATTTTTGTTTAGATTTACACAAAAGACGGTTTGGTGAGTAAAGACTAGCAGATCACATTCAAATTCAACAATGTGCTTTTAATGCTGTTTGTTTTGATTTTTTGAACCTCTGTGCGAGATTTTTGCTTGTAATTTCCTTTTTTGTTTCGAAATTTTTTTTATAAAAATGAATTATATGACTTAATTTTTTAACTAATAAAAATAGCGTGCCAAAATTACAAAACTAAAATCACAGAGATTAAAATTGTATTTGAACAAAATCACAGTGACTAAATTTATATTTTACCCTAAATTTTTCCAAAACTACTTCTGCTAACAGGTCCGTTTCATTCAATTCCTTTCATTAATACCATTCCAATTTTTTACCAAAAAAAAAAAAACACAATTTGAATTAATTTAATTCATTGTGATATACGGAGTTTACACATACACTACGTACCCATTTGAATACAGAAATTTTTTACAAACGTAAAGTATTTTTTATTGATCCAGAAGTCTGTAGATTGACCCTGTGACGATATTATGAGATGTGTCCGGCAAAAAGAAAAGTGTTTGATATGTGGTGGGAATATCAAAGTTCAGCAGGCTGCAGGGATGAAGATAGTTTGATTTTCTTCGAAAATTCAACCACCCTATGAAGTCTCTTCGAAAATACACATTTTGGACGGCGGCCGGCGTTGTTATTGAGAATGGACGACTACATCAACATCAAATTTTGTTTTGCAGACAACTAATTCATCCTATTTTGTCTTGTTTTTTGGTCATATACTTGCTTTCCTTTTATTCCGAGTCTGATCTGTTCCCTGCGTATCGCAAAAACTTCCCCAAAACCTCATGCAATTGCATAAATAATATAATATTTTTTTTTATTTAAAAATCCAAAATGTTTGCTTTGAGTTGGAGCAGATAAGAGTAATAGAAAATCAAAAAGTCAGAATGTAAGTTACAAAGTCCTATTCCTCACAATTAAATGAAAATTTTAAGCAGCTATCATCCTGAGATCAACCCAGCAAACCAACAAACCCGACCACCAAACACCACAACAATGAATTCATTTTGTACAATCTCTGCTCCCCATTGCCCGCCAAATAGACAGACAAAATACGAAAGCCTGTATTTGAACGGTGACGGTACGCATTACGCTGTTTGTTAGTTGATATAATTAATTCGATCAAATAATATTACCTCTGAATAATTTTAAAGAAACCAAATTTTCTAATCATTTATATTAGTCGATGATATGATATAGAAATTCGTACGTGCCAATTAATTAGTGATCCTAGTGGTATACCTTCTCGTACCACACTTTCGATTTATTGAATTGTTTTTGTACATATATAATAATTGGAACTGCTTATTTTATAAATTATCACTTAAAGATCATTTCCGTAAAAAATCAACAAAATTGAAGGTTATTTAGCCATTAATATGTATAAAATAAATCAACGATTTTTGTAACAATTATGATCATTATGACAAACTGTCTATTTAATTATACATATAAATGTCTAAATGACTTCCAATTTTTTTTATTTTTTACGGAGATGATCTTGAAATAATGATTTAGATAATAAACAATTTTGATTATGATATATGTATAACGCTTATTAGATATTAAAAGGGTAATACAAGAATGTACTATCAGGATGAGATGAAAGTATTATCCAATTATAATATGCTTTGATGGTATTGAATTGACTCGGTCAATTAATACGACCAAGTGATGATGTTGAATCAGGACAAGCATATAGTTGAAGAAGCCTAGGCCTCTCCATCCAAATTAACCATGAAACTTCCTTCTTTCTTTTCTTTCTGAAAGCAGGCCCTTCAACAATGGCTATCATCTTCAATCCAATATTTTCACACCTCCAAACACAAACCCTGCCTTCTCTTCTCCTTCACATCCTTCTCTTCCTCTTACTACTTGAAAATGTCAACTCCTTCTCTTTCAACATCTCCAATTTTACTCCGAATGAGAAGGACTTAATCTTCCAAGGTGATGCATTCTCCTCAGGAGGAGTCATCCAACTCACAAAGAATCAAGTTGACGGCCCCCTCACTAGGAGCACCGGCCGTGCCTCCTATGCTCAGCCCGTGCGCCTTTGGGATGCCAGCACCGGGAAGCTCACCGACTTCACCACCCATTTTACCTTTCTCATGAAAGCCCTCAATGACACATACTATGGCGATGGCATATCTTTCTTCATTTCTCCATTCGACTCAATCATCCCCAACAACTCAGACGGTGGGTACCTTGCACTATTTAGCGCAGACTCAGCTCAAAACCCTACCAAAAATCAAATTGTTGCGGTTGAGTTTGACAGCTATGAAAACGAATGGGATCCGAGCCCTGATCATGTAGGAATCAATGTCAATTCAATTGTCTCAGTTGCCAATGTGTCATGGAAAACCACCATTAAAAACGGAACGGTAGCGAATGCGTGGGTGAATTACAATTCCACCACCAAGAACTTGAGTGTTTTTCTAACGTATGCGAAAAGGCCCATGTACAACGCTGGAGATTGCAGCGTTTCGTACATAGTCGATTTGAAGAAGGTGTTGCCGCAGCTGGTTCGGGTTGGTTTCTCAGCAGCCACGGGTACGTGGGTTGAAATACACAACATTTTGACCTGGTCATTTACATCAACCCTAGAACTCAATAGCAATGCCGCAGCTCAAACGAAAATAAGATTGGGGGTTGGTTTAGGCGCTGGATTAGGGGTCTTGAGCTGCGGATTAGGGTTTTTATGGTTCATTAGTTGGAAGAAGAAGGTTAGCAAGATAGAGGAGGCATATGACATGTCAATGGATGATGAATTTGACAAGGGGACCGGTCCCCGGAGGTTCACTTACCGGGAACTAAGCCGAGCAACTGATAGCTTTTCTGAGGGAGGGAAGCTTGGAGAGGGAGGGTTTGGAGGTGTCTACAAGGGTTTGTTAAGTGAGTCGCAAACAGAAGTGGCTGTGAAGAGAGTAAGCAGAGGATCAAAACAGGGGAAAAAAGAGTACGTGGCGGAAGTGAGGATCATAAGTCGATTGAGGCACAGAAATTTGGTGCAACTCATTGGATGGTGTCATGAACAAGGTGAGTTTCTTCTTGTCTACGAGATTATGCCAAATGGAAGCCTTGATTCCCATCTTTTCGGCATGAAACTCCACCTTACTTGGGCACTAAGGTACAAAATAGCCCTAGGGTTGGCCTCTGCCATTTTGTATCTTCACGAGGAATGGGAACAATGTGTGGTGCATAGAGACATCAAGTCAAGCAATGTGATGTTGGATTCAAATTTCAATGCCAAGCTTGGAGATTTCGGGCTTGCTCGATTCGTAGACCATGATTTAGGGTCCCAAACAACGGTCTTAGCAGGCACTATGGGGTATCTAGCCCCAGAGTGTGTGACAACAGGCAAGGCCAGCAAAGAATCTGATGTGTATAGTTTTGGGGTGGTTGCCTTGGAAATTAGTTGTGGAAGAAGGCCAGTTGAGGCAAAGGCGGAGCCAAGCCGGGTTCGATTAGTGGAGTGGGTTTGGGATCTTTATGGAAAAGATCAAATCTTTGATGCTGTTGATAGAAGATTGAACTTGGATTATGATGAGCAGCAAATAGAGAGGTTGATGGCAGTTGGGTTATGGTGTTGCCACCCTGACCCCACTGTTAGGCCTTCTATTAGGCAAGTGATCAATGTTCTTAATTTTGAAGCTCCAATGCCAAGCTTGCCGTCAAAGTTGCCGGTGCCAGTGTACTTTGCACTGCCGTTGGATATGTGTAGGTTCTCCCACACATCGTCGAATTTCACCGGATCGTCGGTTAAAGATCGAACTCAGTGTTCATGTAGCAGTTGCACTACCTATACTTCATCACAGTCAGCAGGCTCTTCAAAAGCCCTGTTGAAGAATTTGCGCGACATTGTCGATGTGTAGTAGCCTTATCCCTCAATTAATTAACGTTTTTTTGTTGTTGTATTTTTGGGTTTTATTAGTTCTTTCTTGTTCATTGTTGAAAGGAAGAATTCTTGTTCTTTCTACTGTTTTCTTGGAAAGAATCGCTTAGATGTTTGGTGCGGGTAATTTTATGTGCTTGTTAACTAATAAACTTGTAATGAACTGATGATCATCTCGGTTAAGTCGATTTGAACTTCTCAAGGTATTCCTATATTAAAAATATACAAAATTTTCTTTCATATTTTACTGTAATTTAATCTAAATTATAAAGATAAAAATTTAAAATCAAATATATATATCCAGAGCACATTCTGATCGATATCTAATTAAGCTCTATGGCTATTGCATACTTTAGTTTGATATATATATATATATCAGGATGGGTCAAGCTCCAATTTGGTGTTAACAACTTATTTGGACTCACTTCATAAAATCATATCACAAATTAACGGTTTAATACTTTCTTCAAAAATATTTTTTATAAAAATTTATCTAAATCGAAAATCATTTAATCATTCGATTATTAGCAAGAATATTAATTTATTGTGTTATCTAATGCATTGTGTTCGTTAATATATGTATTTGATTTTAGTGTTAGATAATTAAGTAATTATCAATTTAGGTAACGTTTTATAGAGAGATGGTTTGAATAAAGATCTACAAAAAGAATATTTAGATTGTAATATTATTTTATGAAATCAGTCTAAATAAATAATTGACACTTGGCGTTAATTGTAATTATTGCATGAACCAACTAACATATATATATATATATATATATATATATATATATTATAATTCGATTTTGACCAGCGCCATGAGAATCTGTAATGATGAAGCAATATGGTGGTGACATTTGTATCTCTCCTTGCACGGGCATAAATGGATGTTGACATGTTTGGCAACTTTGGCCGGCAGATGGTTTAATATATTTCAACATTTTGGAGACTTGGGTTTCATCGAAATTCTTTTGCAGCAGACAATAGATATATAGCATCCAGTTGTGCATGGGTTAAGTCTTAAGTGACGATGATGATGTGATTTTAGCTCATACATTAATTGCCCCCTTTATTCCAAGATAAACCTGCCTTAGCTAGGTCCCAGGCTCTAGCCATTAGTCAAGTAGCCAGGCCATGCATATAAGTACATATATAATGTGTTGATATAAAAAATGGACTAACTTAGAGTTATCTCGCTGAATTCGTTTGACTCGCTCTTTTTGGGGGTAGGAAGATCTGCAGGGAGAAGGTAAGAGCAAAGAAGCACCGCTGGAGTACCAGTCTAACAGTCTCCGATGCTTAAGTTAGCTAAGTGTGGATGGTATTGTAATAACTAGGCAGCGTAAGGGCAATATTATCCTTACCTTTTTGAGAGGAAGTGCCCTTGTATTTATAGTGGCATTGAATGTTGTGGGTGAATCATTTCAATGTGGGATAAATGTTCCTGATCCTGGAGTCGACACGTGTCCTAGTGGTCCTCAGTCCTGTGGTTGTGTTGACAAGGTCGGCCGATGGATGGGTAGGCCGACCAGATCTGGTCGGCCTAGTGGCTTTTGGGGACTTTTGTCCAAGACTGCGTTGGTGGGATGCACCTGATGTTGTGGATTTGTATTGTTGTACTCTTGTTGAGCCGAGGGCCAAGTATGGTTTTGGCGGAACTGATCGGCCTTGACCATGTTGACCAAATTAGGTACAACAAAAGTACCCCAAGTTGTTGACTGAGGTGGATTTCCTCGGTTGAGGGCTTGTCGTTACTTGTCAACCTGTACGAATATTTGTCCTATACAAGTCCCTAGTCCCCAAAGTCCTTGGCTGAGGCGAGACACTATGGTCAATCTTTGCCCAAAAAAGGGTTGGTGAGAGAGGATGGCCGACCTTAAATTTTGGCAATGGCCGAGTGCCATCTTGTACGGCCCGTAGGAGAGAAATTTCGCACGATCATGTGGCCGATCGGCTAGGAATGTTCATGACCGATCGAGTGCCACTTGCAAGATGAGTGTGTCATCTTGATCAACCCGTAGGAGCGGAGCCTCACACGATCATGTGGCCGATTGGCTAGGAATGTCCACAGCCGATTGAGTGCCACTTGCAAGATGAGTGTATGTCATCTTGTACGGCCTGCAGGAGCGGAACCTCCCACGATTATGTAGCCGATCGGCAAGGAATCGATCATGTGGGCGATCGGCTATGAATGTCTATGGCCGATCGAGTGCCACTTACAAGATGAGTGTATGTCATCTTGTACGGCCTGCAGGAGCGTAGCCTCGCACGATCATGTGGTCGATCGGCTATGAATGTCCATGGCCGATCGAGTGCCACTGGAAAGATGAGTGTATGTCATCTTGTTTGGCCCGTAAGAACGGAGCCTCGCACGATTATGTGACCGATCGGCTAGGAATGTCCATGGCAGATTGAGTGCCACTTGTAAGATGAGTGTATGTCATCTTGTTGGGCCCGCAAGAGTTGAGCCTTGTGCAATCATATGGCCAATCAGCTAGGAATGTCCATGGCCGATCAATTGCCACTTGCAAGATAAGTGTATGTCATCTTGTTCGGTCCGCCAGAGTGGAGCCTCGCATGATCATGTGGCCGATCGGCTAGGAATGTCCATGGTCGATCGAGTGCCACTTGCAAGATGAGTGTATGTCATCTTGTTCAGCCCGCGAGAACGGAGCCTCGCACGATCATGTGGCTGATCAGCTAGGAATGTCCATGGCCGATCGAGTGCAACTTGCAAGATGAGTGTATGTCATCTTGTTCGGCCTGCAAGAGCGGAGCCTCACACGATCATGTGGCAGATCGGCTAGGAATGTCCATGGCCGATAGAGTGCCACTTGCAAGATGAGTACCACTCGTGACTCCATAGTTTACCTCTGACATCATGTGAGTTATCTGACATGGTATGTGTGGAGTGGCACGCGTTGTGCTTTTAATGTCTTGGGTTGTGTGCGCGCCCCTTCGACTAGCCGATGTGGGTTTGTAACGGTCGACTTTTTTCCTATAAAAACTCGAATCCTTCCTTATTTGTCACTTTGGCTTTTGAGAGAAATTTTTGAAGAGTTGAAGGCGATTTTCGGCGACTCTTGAATCCTGTTTAGGCGATTTCCGACAAGTGTTTTACGGCGGAGTTTACAGTGGAATTCTCATAAACAAGGTATTGCACTGTTCTTCCTTTGTTTTTTCGATTTTTTGCATGAACTGGTGATGAACTTGATGAATGTATTTTTCCTGATCGTCTGTATGTCGTAGTTTTTGTGTCTTGCATCTTTCCCTACATAGATCTTCCTTGTAAGTTTGTAGATGTCAAGTTCATTGGGTGATTCAGAAAGATCTGAGGATCGGTCCTATCATGCGTTTGACGGTGAATCAGAAGCTAGCTCGGCTAGCTCTAATTCACGGCTAAACGTGTCTGAATCAGCCTCTGGTTTTACTCGGCCAAACCCTAGGGTAGAGCCAGGGGTGGATACAAACATGGGTGGATCGATCCTTGAGGCATCTCAAGGACAATCGGCCCAGGAATTGCAAGAAGAGCTTGATAAAGGCTTTGAGTATATTGACACTTGTTATGTGTCGGCTGGTGACGGGACCTAAACTTCTAACGCCGAGGTGTCATCCTTTGAACATAGTGAGTTGTTAAAGTACCCGGCTAGTAAGGGTAAGGGTATGGCTTCAAGTTTGAAGTCTCTGAAGATAGCGTCGAGTTCACGTCCTACGGAGATTGATGTGGAAGAGGTCGTAGAATTGGTGACAGTGGCTAGCTCGGCCTATGAGGTTGATCGGCAAGTCAATACACTGGATGATGATGATCTCCTGGCTTATTGAAGAGTGTTCAAGATTTCAAATTCTGTGAAGATGAGACTACTCGGGAGAAGGGAGAGGCCGAGAAATCATTCGATCGATTGGGTGACCTTTCATCCGGATAATTTCATTCATGGGATGATATTGCCTCTTCATCCGTGGCTGCAGAAGATGGCTATTGAAGTGGGGGTTGCTCTCGGCCAGCTTAATCCAAATTGCTGGATTATGTTAACTGGGGTGTATACGGCTGTCAAGTTGTGCGGGAAGGGCGAGCCGACTTGGGGTCACATCAGTAATTTGTACATATTTGTGATGGATAAGACTGGCTGGGTCTATGTAGAGTTCAGGACGAAGAGAGAAAGGGGGCCCTTTATTGAAGATATGCCGACCTCCCAGAAGGCTTGGAAACACAAGTTTATGTTTGTTTCTGGGAATTGGGAGGGAATAGATTTGCCATTATTCGGCCGACGCATGCCACTCGTGTATCAGTCGAAAGGTGGTAGCTGTAGGAAATTTTTTTGTATTGTTTTTGTTTTATGATTGATTTGTGAATAATATGGCCGATTGGTGTTGACTTGATTCCCTCTTTTTTTGTAGACATGTTTAAGCGGCCCGATATCAGTGAGCAGGAGAAGGCCGACTGAGCTGAAGTGTTTTTGAAGCTTGACCGAGTTGAAAGGAGTAGAGACTATTTGTAGTTGCCTTCCCATCTCCTACAAGTTGGTCTGATATCTACTCTGCGTAAGTGTCACTCGGCCTTGGCTAGTTAGGATTGTGCTTCAGCCTTTTGCTAACTCATTTTTTTTTGCAGCCGATCCAGATTTTGTTGTAGCTGCGGCCGAGCAATTAACGAAGAGAATGGCAAAGATTACAGAGGCATTGAAGAAGGTAGCTGAGACAAAGGCCAAGGCTGAGAAGGCCGAAGCATCCTTGAGGAAGAGCGACTTCCGTAAGCCGATCAAGACAAGATCGACTTCGAAGGTTGTTTTACAGGTGGATGATGCTTTGGCCGAGCATGGCGGTCATGAGGAGTTGGATTCCCAAGGGGTGGATCCTGTCATTGGGGAGCCCTTGGCTCAGATTTTTCCAAGTGCCTCTGGGTCAGTTCCTGCCCAGCCGTCGCTATCTCTGGGCCATCCGGTAATCAGCCTCCTGTGCCTCCCTTCATTAACCTTGATGATGAAGCTGATGAATGTCTCTGCATAATGGCCGAGGAGAGGAAAAGAAGGGGGGGAAAGCGGAAGGAGTTGGCCTCCGATTATGAGGATGTGCTGCAACAGAAGAAGCAGGGCTAGGTTGCGGCTCTTGAGATGGTGCACAAGATCATTTATCCCAACATCATATCCTATTTGGAAGGTCGAAGGGTTCCTAAGAATATGAAGAAGCCTTATCTTGATGGTTCCCTTCGGTTGTATTTTCTGAAAACAGATGGCCATGCAGATATAGTGAGGACCCAGGAGGTGGACGAGACTTGGAGGCAACTGTCCATGTCCTTCCATCGCTCTTAACTAGACTTCATGAACATTGTTGTTCGTGGGTCTCAATATGAGTTGGATGAGATCGCGGCCTTGAAGTCGAAGGACTTTGCTGATAGGTGCGACAAGACCATACGAGCCGGGGCATACGTAAGTTCCTTTTGTTCGGCCTTGGTTTTTTTTTTTTGTACTGCTTTTCTTTATCTAAGTGTATGTGGTTTGTACAGTTCCTTGGTGAGGTCTTCACCACCTTTCGACATGCTAGCCAGGTCAAGGAGAAAGCGGCCGAAGAGCACCAGGCCGAAGAGCACCAGGCCGAAGAGCACCAGGCCGAAGAGCACCAGGGCGAAAAGCACCAGGCCTTGAAGTTGCAGATGGATTCTATGGCCGAGAAAGAAAGGATGGCCGAGAGGTCTATTCATGCCAAGGTTGATGCTGAGTTCATGGTGAAGGAGCTAGAGAGGCAACTGGTTGCACACCGGGAAGAAGCCGATGCAAAGGTGGCGGAGCTGGAGGCTAGAGTTCAGCGGGCTGAGTCGGCCAATGATATGCTGGCCGATCAGCTCATCTTAGCTAAGAATGTGGGTTCTGAAGAGTACAAGGCCTCCTCGGTGCATCATCATGGCCTGCAGCGGTTTGGGGCCATGCTGGAAGATGGGCTGTTCAAGCGAATTGTTCTGGCTAACACTGGTCTTCCCATCCAATTTCCGTGGCTGAAGCATCCCCCGCAGTTGGAAGACTACCTGGATGAAGATGGGAATGCTCTACCTGATGATGAGGATGATGGTGATACCGATGGTCAGGCCGAGACGCCGAGAGATGATGGAGAAGATGTCCCCGAAGATCAGGGGAATGCCCCTTAGTTTTTGTAATTAATTTTTGTATTCTTTCTATTCATCGGCCTTGTGGCCTTGTATTGAACAAGTAATATTTTGGTGGGACCATGGGGTCTCATCTATAGATGTGCTTATTTTCTTTCTCAAACCTTTTGTGAATGGTGAATTTTGCATTATCGCTCAAAATAGGTTTACCTGTATGCTAGGTTAGATTGTAAAGGCTGATTTGGTAAGTGATATGAGGTCGTTCAAAGTAAAGTTCGAACATTTAGGTGATTGCCTTTGAAAAGGTGGTAGGGCCATTAAAATGGCGTAATAAGGTGAGGCCGTTCAAAATGAGGTGCCTCCTCATGAAGAAGGCCGTTAAAAAATGAAACCATTTTTTTAGCAGGAAATTGAGGTCGTTCAATAATGAGTTGTAATGAATGTTGAATAGGGTAAATTAAGGCTGTTCAAGATGAGGTTTTGCCTCATAGGGAAGGAAGACCGTTTAGTTGATAAAATGACAGATTGCCAAAGAGATGAGAGAGAAGAGGTGTTGCCTCATTGTAAAATTCATTCATTTATAATGTCAATATGGGTATGCCAGGAATGATTACAAAATTTCGGTCATTGGGGATCGTGTTTGTGGCCATGTGCCTGTTTACCTATAGTAGAATTTGAGGTGGTCCAGATTCCATGGGTGTGGAAGTGTCTTTCCTTTCGAGTCTTGGAGCTCGTAGGTCCCCTCTCGGCATACTTTGGAGACTTTGTAGGGTCCTTCCCAGGTGGGGGCAAATGTACCGGTAAATCTCTCCTTGGTTGCAAGGCTAACTTTCCTCAAGACTAGATCTCCTATCTTGAAGCTTCTGTGGCGCACCCTTGAGTCGTAATATCTTGCGACACGTTGCTTGTATGCAATGTTCTTGATGTTAACCTTCTCTCTGCATTCCTTCAGTAGGTCCAAGCTAAGAGCAATTTGATGGTTGTTTTGTTCTGGGTTGTAGGAGATGACTCGATAGGATGTCTCGCCAATCTCCACTGGTACGACTGCTTCTATGCCGAATGGCAAGGCAAAAGGAGTCTCATATGTGGCTGTCTTGTAAGAGGTTCTGTGGGACCATAACACGTCATCGATAATATCGGACCATTTGCCTTTGTCTTTATCGAGTCTCTTCTTTAAGTTGTACTTGATGTTCTTGTTGACTGCTTCTACCTGTCCGTTGGACTGTGGGTGAGACAGTGAAGCAAAGAGGAGTTTGATGCCGTAGGTCTCACAGAATGCCCTGAAGCTATTATAATCAAATTACTTCCCATTATTGGTCACAATGGTGTGTGGGATCCCAAAGCGACAGATGATGTGTTGGTAGACGAAGTGCTCGATCTGGGCTGCTGTGATGGTTGCTAATGAGTTCGGTTATGCCCATTTTGTGAAGTAGTCCATAGCTACTACTGCGTAGTTGACCTTTCCCTTACCTTCAGGCATTTGGCAGATCAGATCTAGTCCCCATTGGGAGAACGACCAGGGACTAAGCATAGAAGTTAGGGGCTCGGTTGGGAGGTGATGGATTTGTGCGTGTCACTGGCACTTGTCGCATTTTTGCTCTAGTTCAATGGCGTCTGATAGCATGGTGGGCCAATAGTATCCTTGCCTGAAGGCATTCTGTGCCAATGTTCGTGCTCTAGAGTGAGCTACGTAAATGCCTTCGTGCATTTCCCATAGCACGTAATCACCCATGTCTAGTGTCAGGCACTACAATAGTGGGGTAGTGAAACCACGCTTGTAGAGATGGTCATGCAGGATGGTGTACCTAGCTGATTTTCTCTTGATTTTCTTGGCCTCCATCCTGTCTTCTGGTAGAGTGCCATCTTGGAGGTAGGCTTTGATGGGATCCATCCATGTGGGACTGGTGTTCATGGTGTAAACTGGCCATGGTCTCGTGATGGGCACGTGTTTGACTTCCACAAGCACCATTCGCTTCTCCTTATCATCCAGTAAGGATGCAAGTCATGCCAGGGCATAGACATGAATGTTTTCTGATCTTGGGATTTTGTTGATTTCATAGGCCGACAAGCTTTGAAGAAGTTGTTTTCACAGGGCCAAGTAAAGTGACATGGATACGTCCTTGGCTTCAAAGTCATTGTTGATTTGGCTAACCACTAATTGTGAATCGCTGTAGATTCTCAACTATTTGGCCTCTAGGTCTTTCGCTAAGCGTAGGCCAGCCAACAGTGCTTCGTACTCGGCCTCGTTGTTGGAAGCTTTGAAGCTTAAGCGTAGGGCGTATTCTAGCTTGACTTGTTCTGGGGAGGTGAGGACTAGTCCTGCTCCTGATCCACTATGGCAAGCGGATCCATCTATGTATAGTGTCTAACATGGGCGATGCAGGTCAATAGGGGGTGCCTTTGTTGAATCTGGGATTTCCTTGGTGGTGAGTCCTTGTGGAGGGGTTGCCTCCAGTGGTATGTATTGTGTGGGTGGTAGGAGTATTCGGCGATGAAGTTAGCCACTGCTTGTCCTTTCTCAGATGTCTTAGCTACATAGGAGATGTCGAACTCGCTCTGCTCAATTGCCCATTTGGTGAGATGGCCAGAGATTTCTGGCTTCTATAAAACTTGTCCCAAGGGTTTGCTCGTGATGACCTTGATCTCATGTGCTTGGAAGTACGGCCGGAGCCTCCGTGCTGTGACTATGAGAGCCAGGGCCAGTTTCTCCAGATCAAGGTACCTGGTCTCCATATCCTGAAATGCTTTGCTGACGTAGACGACATGATGTTCTACCCCTACGCGTCTTGTGATAAGAATAGAGCTGATAGCTGAGGTTGATATTGATAAGTACACGAAGAGATATTCTCCGATTTCGGGTCTTGCTAGCAATGGTGTCCTGCTCATGTATTGCTTGAGTTCAACGAATGCCTTCTTGCATTCCTCAGTCCAATGAATTTGTTTGCCCTTGCTTTTTAGAGCTTTGAAGAATGGGGCGCATCTGTCTATTGCTTTAGATATGAAGCGGGTCAGTGCTGCCACTCGTCCCGTCAAGTGTTGGATGTCCTTGTGGGTTTATGGGGGTTGCATGTCAAGGATTGCCTCGATCTTTTCAGGATTTGCCTCAATGTCTTTTTGGCTTATCATATATGCCAAGAATTTGCCTAAACTCCGAAGACACATTTGGTGGGGTTGAGGTGCATCTTGTACTCCTTGAGGACCTTGAACATCCTAGCCAAATTGGGAATGTGCTCGTCCTCTGTTTTGCTCTTGACAAGCATGTCATCCACATAGACTTCCATTGTTTTACCGATTTGATCTGCAAATATGAAGTTGACCAATCTTTGGTATTTCGCTCCTGTATTGTTTATGCTAAAAGGCATAACATTGTAGCAGTAGACACCTAGGTTAGTTCGAAAGCTTGTATGGATTTGATCACATCGATTCATGAGGATCTGGTTGTAGCTTGAGTAAGCATCCATGAAGCTGAGTAATTCATGTCCGGCAGTGGCTTCTACGAGCATATCGATCTTAGGTAGTGGGAAACTGTCCTCGGGACAAGCCTTGTTGATATCGGTGAAGTCGATGCACATGCGCTAGGATTTGGATGGTTTCTAGACGAGCACCACGTTTTCTACCCAGGCGACATAAATGGCTTTCCGGATGAAGTATATGGTGCTCATCTTTGTGATTTCGGCCTGCATAGCCAATTGTCTTTGAGTGTCATAGCTTTGCTGCTTCTGTGTGACTGGCCTGAATAATGGGTCAATGGTGAGCCTGTGGCAGATCACATCAGTGGAGATGCCGGGTATGTCTCCGTAAGACCATACAAAGACTTCGGCATTTT
The DNA here is from genome assembly GCA_037349345.1 of Oemleria cerasiformis. NCBI lineage: Eukaryota > Viridiplantae > Streptophyta > Magnoliopsida > Rosales > Rosaceae > Oemleria > Oemleria cerasiformis. Next base: position 4,982,433 of record JAZGTL010000009.1, on the reverse strand, counting down.
CCTTTAAGAATTCTACGAGGGCTGCTCGTATGGTGGGTTTTAGCCTTGATCCTATCCGGACCGTGCGATCTTTGTGTTGATCGGATAGAGGTATTGCCTCTGTCTCTTCAACGAGTTCGATATGTGGCATGTTTGCAAGGTCTTGTGGATCTTCCAGAGGGCTGTTCCAAAATTCTTCCATGAGTTTAGGGTTGAAGGGGTCGTCTCCTAGAGCGGTTTAAGTGACTGATAAAGTTTCTGTTTGGTATGGCTGATCTTGCTTGCTCGTCTTGGTTAAGGCCATTTCATGGCATGTTCTCCCGGAGAGCTGGTCTCCTCGCACTTATCCCGTTCCTATGGCGGTTGGGAATTTCATCAGTAGTAGGTGGGTTGCCACGATGCCCTTCATCTGATTGTGCAATCCTCTTCCGAAAATGGCGTTGTAGGCCGTGGGACAATTGACCACAAGGAAGGTCGTGATGGTTGTGGCTATTCTTGGGGTAGTGCCTATTGATACTGGTAGAGGGATGATGGCCTTGGGTAAGACTGAGTCTCTTGAGAAACCCATAAGTGGCGTGACCTTTCGGTCGAGCTCCTTCTCGTCTATGCCCATTTGTTTGAAAGCGTCCCAGAAGAGTACATTGACCGAGCTCCCAGTGTCAATGAGTATTTTTCCTACGTCGCAGTTGGAGATTTGGGCTCTGATGATGAATGGGTCGTCGTGCGGGAACACGATGCCTTTCTCCTCTTCCTTTGAGAATGTGATGGGTTGCCATCCATTCTTGGCCACATTAGCTGCTCGACCTGAGTCGATGTTGAGTACTTGGTGGGGTAGCTCGAAGGAAGTTCTTCTTGGCTCGGTTGGAGGTGATTAAGGAGGATAGGATTGGTCCTCCGCTGATGGTGTTGATCTGCTGCTGTGCCATGGGCAAAGGGGGATGTTGTAGAAACTAATTTAGTCTCCCTTCGCGGACCAATTGCTCGATAATGTCCTTGAATGCAATGCATTCTTCAATTGTGTGGCCATTGTACTTGTGGTATTGGCAGAAAGCTTCTTTGTTGTGGGTGGGGCGATAGTTGGGGTTCCTTGGCTTGGCTTTGGGGATCTTGCCCTCCACGTTTAGCAGTACGTGGTCCAAAGATGTGTTCAATATAGTGTATGTTTCGAAGTGACGTCTTGGTCCGGAGTGGTTTCCTACCAAGTCTCATGTCCCTTGGTGATGGTTGTCACCTCGCTTGAATCCCCTGTTGTCGTAATTTGGTCGACCCTTCTTGTCATGATGTTGTCTGTAATATGTGAGTTTCCTCTTCCCTTGACGAAATTGATTGGAGTCATGATTGTAGCCTCCCGAGTTGTGGTTGGTCTTGCCTTGGCTGTTGTTGCCCGGGGGAGTTGAGTACGAGGGCGCTCTGGTCTCCTTGGTGGGAGTGTGGAAGAATTCTGCTTTGGCGTGGATTGTTGCCCTCCACATGATCTCATTATAATCCTTCCAGTCTTCCGTATGGGCTGCATACTTGAAGGATGACTCCATGTGGCCGCTTTAGAAGGCGTTGAATGTAGCCTTGTCATCTGTGTCTCGGCAGCGGGAGTATTCGAGGTTAAACCTGGCGGCATATTTTTGAAGTGTTTCATCTTCCTCCCTACCTGAGGGAGAAAAGATATTCCGTGGTGACCAGCCTATCCGTCTGGATCATGAACTGGTTGAGAAAAGTTGTCTGTAGTTCATCGAAGGAGTCGATGGTATTAGGAGCCAGGCGGTAGAACCAATTGAGAGTTGCGTTGGTAAGCGTAGAGCTGAAGATAAGGCATTGGACCTTGTCCATCACGTTCTTGTACGCCAGGGCGGAGACATAATTGTTTAAGTGGGTGACGGGGTTGCCTTTTCGTGTGTAGAGAGCTATTTTCAAAGGTTTGACCTCTGATCTATGTCTCGACCGAAGGATTCAGTTGGTGGAAGGACTAGTGCTGGTTTTCCCCCAAGCTGGCGCTTTACCTTTTTCCTTTTCTGCTTCAAGGTTACACACTCGGCGTAGGAGGCTTTCCACCAGGGCATTGTCTTGTTGGGGTGAAGGTGGGTTTGGTTGGTGTCCCTCTTGATCATTGCCTCTTTCTCGGTGATCTCTATTTATCCTTCGGCCATGAGAGTAACTCTCGGCAATTGAGCCGGTCTCATCTTGTAATTCTCGGGTGTTCGCCCTTTGTTGTGGTTCATGACCTCTCGTCCTTTGATCTTTTCGGCCATTGGCCATACCGGAAGCGTGTCATGTTGTCGATCAGCCAACTGTAGTTAATATGAGTAAGGGAGGTTGTACCATTGCCCTAGGATCCGATGTTGCATAAGTTAGGCAGAGAGGCTCTAACTCGACTTGGCGATCCTCTAGTAGTTGGCGAGCGTCCCGATAGATTCTTGGTTGAGACGGGCCGGTGCCATTTTGTGGTTGGATGAGCAGTCGTCCTCCGGATAAGCAGTCATCCAATGTCTGTCTTAGCATATCAGGGATGTTGTCCCTTGAGCTCCTTTGTACGAAATGAGTATTGTTGAGTTCTCCTTCATCTTGATCGTCCAACATGATGCCCGGTGGGTGTTGGGACGACCAAGGTGGTAAGTGAGTTTGTGGGACGTTGTTTCAGAATTCCCACAGACCGAGCCAAACTGTTGATACAAAAAATGGACCAACTTAGAGTTGCCTCGCTGAGCTCGCTTGACTCGCTCTCCTCGGGGATAGGAAGACCTGCAGGGAGAAGGTAAGAGCAAAGGAGCACCGGTGAGGTACCGATCTAACAGTCTCCGATCCTTAAGTCTGTTAAGTGTGGATGATACTGTAATAACTAGGCAGCGTAAGGGCAAGGTTGTCCTTACCTTTTTGAGGGGAGGTGCCCTTGTATTTATAGTGGCATTGAATGTTGTAGGTGAATCATTTCGATGTGGGATAAATGTCCCTAATCCTGGAGACGAAACGTGTCCTGGTGGTCCCGAGTCTTGCGGTTGTGTTGACAAGGTCGGCCGATGGACGGGTAGGCCGACCATATCTGGTTGGCCTAGTGGCTTTTGGTGTCTTTTTTCCAAGGATGCATTGGTGGGATGCACCTGATGTTGTAGATTTGTATTGTTGTACTCTTGTTGAGCCGAAGGCCAAGTATGGTTTTGGCGGAATTGATCGGCCTTAACCAGGTTGACCAAATTAGGTACGAGCATAATGAAACAATTTAAGCACCCCAATTAAGGGCAAAGATTAATACTATATATCTAGATATCTACCATCAACACTCATTGATGAGCCACACTTTTGTTTATAGGGACCCAAGCAATGTATTTGGTGCAAAAGCAGCAACTCATTGTATGTCCAGCTATCCGACATTTCACATTATTCATACATCGCTCCAATCAAATTTCGCCATTGTTTATTGTAAAAATAAAATTGAATTTATATTTATACAAATATTTAATTAGATCCATTATCCTTTGAAATAAATTTAAAAAATAGTGATAATAGGTGAAATAAAAAATTTAAAAAATCTCCCATGATCATCTCCCTCCCAGCCCAACCCTGATTAATGTTGGTGTTTTCGAGCTCAGAGGACTGGAAGTGCATAAATGGACTCGGCTAGGTTCAAAGGTAAATCACTCAATCTCTACCTCTAGCTGAACCGATTGTGATTAGAATAGGTTAGAACTTCTTCTATAAGATTTCTGTGTGATGCTTATTGCACACCAAGTGTTTGATGAATTGCTTGTTAGGATTTCTTAGAGAGATTATGTATGAAACTTCCTCTATTGATTCAAATTGATCGATTACTCTTCTTTTGCATAGCTTACATGACTGAAAACAGTTAGAATGGTGATGTCACTATGATGACAATGCACCAATTACAATTGAGCACCTATCTAGTCACAATGATGTTATGACACCTAACATTCTTGCTCTCCAAGGAAGTTCACCTAACTTAAATTCTGTTTTGCTCTTGTGGCTGATATCACACACACACACATACTCTCATCCTTGTGCCACCTCACGGTCTCACTTAGTACACTCACTAAGTGTATAGCTTGGGATCCAATACTCCCCTCTAAGCTATTCACGGACTTCACTCCAAGCATCCCTCTTAGATAAGAAAATCTATCCTTAGCTAGTGCCTTAGTGCAGACATCAGCTAGTTGTTCCTCTGACCTGCAGCATAACAAGTCAATTTCCCCAGCTTGTATTGTTTTTCTGATGAAGTGAAAACGTCTTTTGATGTGCTTAGACTTCTGGTGAAATACTGGATTAATTCTTTGACATAGTTATAGCTGAAGTATTGTCACACATAATAGGTGTAGGTCCAGTTTGTTCCTCTCCAAAGTCTTCTAGGACAAACCTTAACCATTTATCCTGTGATGTTGCCTCTGAGGCACTCACATATTCTGCTTCTGCAGTTGATAGAGCCACACTGTGCTGCTTCACTGAGGCCCAAGAGAATACTCCACTTCCAAATGAGAAAGTATACCCTAAGGTGCTTCTCATGTCATCCAAGCTTCCACTCGAATCTGAGTCACAATAGCCTACAAGGGTACCTTGTTTCCCTTTTAGGTATTCAATTCCAAAAGAAATTATCCCTTGGATGTACCTCAAACCCCTTTTAGTTGTACCATATTGTTTCTTTGAAGTACCATGCATATATATATATATATATATGGACAATAGGCTAGCAGAAAACATAATATCTAGCCTAGTAGCAGTTAGATAAAGCAAACTACCAACAATTTGTGTATAGGTACCTTCATCTGTAGTCTTAGAGCCATCATTCCTGCACAGTCTGTCATCTGTTGCAAGTGGTGTGCTTACAGGCTTGCAGTCCTTCATTCCAAATTTGTCAAACAAGGTCGGAGCATACTTCTACTGATTGATACATATGCTTTTGTTTGTTTGAATGACTCCCATGCCTAGGAAATGGTGTAGTAACCCCAAATATGTCATCTCATACTTATTCATCATGTCATGTTTGAACTCCATCATCAGAGTGTCACAGTTTCCAATATATACTATGTCATCCGCATAGATTGAAACAATCAAGGTCATGCCATCCTTAGTTACTTTCATGTAGAGTGTAGCCTCACTAGGACTCCTTTGGTATCCACATCTGAGCAAGTGAGAATCTATCTCACCATACCAAGCCCTAGGAGCTTTTTTCAATCCATATAAAGCCTGTTTAAGCCTGTACACGTTACCTTATTCACTGTGAGTCTCAAAACCTTATGGTTGCTGAACATAGACTTCCTCCTCTAGTACCCCATTGAGAAAAGCTGATTTTACATCCAGCTGATACAAGTTCCAACCTTTATGAGCAGCCAATGCAATCAGAGTCCTGATTGTATCCAACCTTACCATTGGTGCAAAGGTCTCATTGAAGTCTAACCCTTGGCAACAAGCCTAGCCTTGTGTTTTTTAATAGAGCCATCCATATTAAGCTTTGTTTTGTAAACCCATTTCACACCAATGACAGGTTTGTCACTTGGTCTATCCACCAAATCCTATGTTGAGTTTTTCTCAATCATGTTGATTTCATTCTCCATGGCTGTTCTCCAAGCCTTCTCCTTTGCAGCTTCTTCATAGTTTTTAGGTTCTATGATAGACATGTGACATCTAGAATAGATCTCACTTAGGCTTCTTAGTTTGACTGGTGTACTGCTAGGTGTAGTTCCTTGACTTGTGCTTGCTTCATTAGGATCATGTGGTGGTGTTCGAGTTTGAGGTAGTGACATACCAACCTCCTTGTAAACTTCCCAGCTCCACATAGCTTCTTCATTGAAAATAACACTCCTTGAAATCATGATCTTCTTGGTTTTCAAGTTGTACACTCTGTAACCCTTTTCATAGCTTCCATAACCCACAAACACACACTAGATTGATGAATCATCCAATTTCTTTCTTAACTGAGTTGGAATATAAGCATAACGCACAGAGCCAAACACTCTTAAGTGTTTCACACCAGGTTTCCTCCCACTGAACACCTCAAATGGTGTTTTCTTCAACACAGCCTTAGTAGGACACATGTTAACCAAGTACACAGCTGTATTGACAACTTCAGCCCAACAACTATACGGCATTTTCTTATCATGTAGCATAGACTTGGCCATTTCAACCACAATCATGTTTTTCCTCTTAGCAACCCCATTCTGCTGTGGAGAGTAAGCTACTGTGAGCTATCTCTCAATGCTTTCATTCTCGCAGAATTGCTGAAATTCTTGATATGCATACTCTCCTCCCCTATCACTTCTGAGTTTATTGATTTTGTATCCACTATGCAATTCTACCATTTCTTTGAAATTTTTGAATATATTAAATACACCAGACTTATGTTTCAGAAATAAACCCAGCACATCCTTGAGAAATCGTCTATGAAAGTTTGAAAGTATTTGTTGCCTCCCATGGTCTCAGTTTGCCTAGACCCACACAATTCTGTATGAATGAGATCAAGGGGAATTGTTGCCCTCCATGCGTTGTCTTTATCAAAACTCTCCATGTGTTGTTTCCTTGACATGCATCCTTCACACACATCACTATGTCTTGTCAAATTTGGCAGTGCATAAACCATGTCCTGTGAGTGTAGTGTCATCAAGCTTGTATAATTTAAGTGTCCAAAACGTCTATGCCATAACCAAGCACTCTCCTTTACAGTGGCTCTTTTAGCTACTGCATTCACATACTCCAGGGAAAGGGGAAAACATATATTTCCAAGCATTGGAATGGATGCCACACACTGAGTCTGCTCATCATCCTCATAAATCTCCACACATCTGTTACCGAACATCTAGTAGCAACCATGCTCTACATCTGACCCACACTAAGCAAATTTGCATCCAAACTAGGCACCGACATCACATCATGAATGAGCTTCTCACCAGATTTGGTGCTTATCACCAAGGTTCCTTACCCAGTTGCTTGAACTAGGTCTCCTGTACCCGTTTTCACCTTGGTTGTCAAGGATTTGTCCACATTTATCAACAATGACTCATGTGAGGTCATGTGATTACTACATGCACTATCCACATACCAAACACCAATCTCTTTAGGTATTGTGGCAGCATGGCGTGCATAGAACATCACACCATCATCATTTTCTACTTGTCTTGCAAGATTCACAGTTTGTTTGACACCACAGTCCTTGGCCATGTGACCAAATTTGTTGCACTTGAAACATTTAGTCTTACCTTTGAACCAACAGACACCATAATGAAGTTTATCATAGATTTTGCAAGCATCTTTGGATGAAGATGTCCCACTGGTTTCATTCTTTGAGTATCCAACACTTTTGTTGAACTTCGCATTGCTACTGAGCTTGTTTTTCCGGTTCTTATTTCCCTTGTAATTCTGTTTAGCTTTGCCCTGATTTCCTTGTGCAGATTGTTGTGATTTAGCATTCAGACTTAGACTAGAAAATCCTTTCTTAGCATCTGTTTCAGCGTGCATCTCTAGTCTCTGATCATAGGCTCGAAGAAGCAATTAGACCTTGCACATTGATGGTCTCTAAATCCTTTGTTTCCTCTAGGATTGACACAATAGGATCACAGGGCTTAGTTAAACTAATCAATATTTTCTATGCCATTCTCCTTTCTGTGATATCTTTACCATAAGTTCTCATTTGATCAACAATGGTATATAGTCTAGGCATGTAAACTGCTAAGGATTCATCATCCTTCATTCTTATATATTCAAAGTCACGCTTTAAGGATTGAAGTTTTATAGACCTGACCTTTTGTTCGCCTCTGTATTCTATTTTTAGCAGATCCCAAGCAACATTTGATCTTTCTTCATTTGAGATCCTCGAGAAGATTGAATATACAATGGACGTTTGAATCAGACTCAAGGCACAAGCATCCTTGATGTAATATGCTCGAGTTGGTTGATTCACCACAGCTTCTACAACATTCCCTAGCACAGTCTTAGTCAAACCAGTGTCCACATACTCATAGAGCTCCTAAGCTTTCAAAATGGTACGCATCTTTATACTCTAGAATTCGTAGTTTTCTCCATCAAAGATAGGAGCTCGTAGCTCACTACCAGTAGCTCCTGCCATATCAGACGCAGCTACTAACCACATTTTGATGTGATCTTCATAGAAAAAACACCCCAACAACACGATCAAGCACCATATTGCTCTAATACCAAGTTGGTGTTTTCGAGCTCAGAGGACTGGAAGAGCAGAAATGAACTCGGCTAGCTTCAAAGGTAAATCACTCAATCTTTACCGCTAGCTGAACCCGATTGTGATTAGGATAGATTATGACTTCTTCTATATGTTTTCTTAATGAAATTGGATGGTGTTAATGGATTGAATATGTGTGAATAGCAGTGTGATGCTTATTGCACACCAAGTGTTTGATGAATTGCTTGTTAGGATTTCTTAGAGAGAAATTGTATGAAACTTCCTCTATTGATTCAAATTGATCGATTACTCTTCTTTTGCATAGCTTACATGACTGAAAATAGTTAGAATGGTGATGTCACTATGATGACAATGCACCAATTATAATTGAGCACCTATCTAGGCCAATGGTGTTATGACACCTAACATCCTTGCTCTCCAAGGAAGTTCACATAACTTCAATTCTGTTTTGCTCTTGTGGCTGATATCACACACACACACTCTCATTTGAGTGCCACCTCACTGTCTCACTTATTACACTCACTCAGTGTATAGGTTAGGATCCAATAATTAACCCTAACCCTAACCTTACCTACTACCTGCCACGGCAACCCCTCTTTCTTTATTCCGGTTGATTCTTGGATGTTGCAAGACGCAATGAGACCCTACAAATCAAAGGTTGGTACATTTTAGATCTGGTGGACTCTAGTTTTAAGTTAATTGCATTTATTTTGATGTAGAATGTAATGATGGCAAGAAAATTAGGAATTTTAGGATGCTTATGACCATCTTTTTATCCCCATTTTAAGTCATACTTTAGAAAGGGGAGGAAGAGAAAGGGAGATGAATGAAAAGAGGGGGAGGGCGGCCACGAGGGGTGGACGTACGGTAGGTTGAGGACAGAGCTGTACTTCTGAGACAATTATATATCATCATTTTTATGTCTTTTTCTTTAGTAATTTATCTATTTTGCTTATTTGAAAGGGTAACACTGGAACTTTAAGTTACTTTAAAAATAAAATCAATTTTATTCTTATAATAGACACATGGTAAAATTTTTAAATATCGAATATGCCGTATAATTATTCATTTGCTGGTTTAACGTAATTGGAACACTTCAATGTTTAGAAATTGATTGTTGTTGGAAAATTTTATCGTGGCCTAACAATTTTTCTAGATGCGATCAAAGTTATTTGAACTAATAATGCTATTTGTATATGTACTATTTACTAATAAGAGAAATTTGTTGGCGTGAGAGTAGGACCGGCTTGTATTATTACAAAACCATAGAGCTCAAATATGAGAAGTTGCCATCACTCTTGTTTTGTTATTTTTTTTTTCTCAAACCAATTCCTCCGCCAAAATCTTTTCTTTTAACTTTCTTCTTTTTTCCAAATCCAACCCCCTTTTTGGATGAGTTTACAGAAAAGACAGTTCTTTTCTATTATATTAGCATTTGTATTAATATTATAATAATATTAATTAGTTATAAGCTTGGTAAGTCCTTTCTCTCAGCCAATGTTCCGGCCTTCCGATGTGAATTGAACTTTGAGAGGGAACCGACGTTACGGAGCTTACAGTGACTCAAGATCGTTGAAAAACTACTTCCCCAACTATTTGTGAGTGGACCTTTTGTTTTTAATGGATGTTTACATACTACTATTTTATGCAGGGTCGGCCATCAAGGGGGGCTAAAAGTCCCAAGCCCAAAAGAATATATGGCTCAAAATTATTAATATGTTAAATATTAAAAAGATAGATTTTAAAAATAAAAAGAATTGAAGAAAACTTACTGCTGGCGAAGAAACCAAAGGCCTTTAGAATTAATTAGATGCTAGAATTAATGGTTTCACGTACCCATCAGAATTTCACCGAATAAAAGAAGAAGCAAAGATGTGAGTGGCGAAGATGGTTTCACCGAGAAAAAAGAAAAAGAACCAAGAACTAGCAAGAAGGCATTAATTAATCAACGATTAGAATTTCAATTGGGTCTCTAGGTTTTGATTTTCATCTTTCACGATGAAGATTGAACGAGTTTCAAGAATTCCAATTAATAGATTTGAAAAAATGGTTAGAATTTATTTATTTTTTGTAATTTTTGATTCTATAAATTAGTATATTTATTCTAATATTCTTGCAATCTCACTCCCAATCTCAGTCACAAAGTCACAAATCTAGTCTCAAAATTCTTGAATTAGCGATTAATTTGAAATTTTGGATTGAAATACTGAAGTAAGGTTAAAAGCTGAGTTGAGTCCTCTCCTCAAATCCATATTAGGTTTGTGAATTAAGGGCACATTTTATATTCTTACTCTAGGCCTTCAAATGTTTGGACCGACCCTGATTTTATGTGTGTGATAAGATTTTATGGTTCATTTTTCATGATACCTTATACCTCTTAATGTGATGACTTAACCTACAATTTCTCTATGGTAAGTAAGCTAGACTCTACCACTTTACGTATTTGACTGTGGCACTTTGTTTATTGTTGTTGTACAATGTTTTACGTGTTGGTATGAGGCCATGATTATTTTTTTTTTATGTGTTATTACAGTTATTACTTAACTCTATAGAGTTCAGTTTCGAGAGTTAGCTGTACATTTGGTTAGGTTACCTTTTGTTATACCCACTTGGTTAAGTCGTCAGTATCTATAGTAACCGTCTGTCGGCCGTAGACCAGGCTCAACGTGATTGTTTACCCCCGCACTTCGCTCAAATACTAGCTATATGGTGTCAACTTCTCCCATAGCACCTTGGGGATATGTGATCATCTAGATGCAAACTCCAATCCTTTCGGCTCGGGCCAACAGTCTTCTCAAGAATCCCCTTGATCTCTCGGTTGGAAACCTCTACTTGTCCACTCGTCTAAGGATGATAAGGTGTGGAAACCTTATGTGTGACATTGTACTTCTTGAGTAGAGCCTCGATCGTGCGGTTACAAAAATGGGATCCTCCATCTCTTATAATTGCTCGCGGCATTCCAAACCTTGAAAAAATGTTAGAACGAATGAACTCTGCAACAACTTTGGAATCGTTAGTCCGAGTGGCTTTTGCTTCTACCCACTTTGACACATAATCCACATCAAGCAAAATATAAATGAAACCATGGGAGGAAGGGAATGGTTCCATAAAATCAATGCCCCACATATCAAAAATTTCAACCACGAAGATAGGTTGTTGCGGCATTTGATCTTTAGGGCCTAGATTACCTGTCTGTTGGCACCGATCAAAAGTCATACAAAATATTCTAGCATCCTTCAATAGAGTAGGCCAATAAACCCACACTCAAGAACCTTATGGGTTATCCTTTGAGTTCCAAAGTGTCCTCCACAAGCATAAGAATGGCAAAACGTCAGTATAGATTGACATTCAGAGTTGGGCATGCACCTTCTAATCAACTGGTCGGCACAATGCTTCCAAAGGTAGGGGTCATCCGAAACAAACTGCCGAGCCACCTTCTTAATCTTATCCTTTTGAGCACGGGGCAAAATTTCTGGAATCTATTTAGGAACAAGGTAATTCACTAGGTCAACATACCATGGTTCACTTACCTCAATCGAAAGTAGTTGCTCATCTGGGAAGCTGTCCTGAATCGGAATAGACTCTTCATCACACACCAAACGGCTCAAGTGATCTGCCACCACGTTTTCGCTCCCTCTCTTGTCCTTGATCTCGACATCAAACTCTTGAATTAGAAGCATCCAACGAATAAGTCTCGGTTTTGCCTCCATCTTCGTGACCAAATACTTCAAAGCTGCATGATCAGAGAAGATAATTACCATAGTTCCAAGCAAGTAAGACCGAAATTTTTCTAAAGAAAATACAACAACTAAAAGTTCTTTTTCAGTTGTGGAATAATTCAATTGAGCATCATTAAATGTTCGGGAAGCATAATAGATGACATGGGGACGTTTGTCCCTCCTCTGGCAAAGAACAACTCCTATGGCGTAGTCTGATGCTTCACACATGAGCTCAAATGGTAGACTCCAGTATGGGGGTACAATGATAGGTGTCGATGCCAACAACTCTTTCAACTTGTCAAATGCCTTCTTGCACTCTAAATCAAAAACAAAAGACACATCCTTCTATAGTAATCAACACATGGGTCTAGAGATGGTGGAAAAGTCCTTGATAAAGCGCCGATAGAACCCTGCATTTCCAAGAAAAGAACGAACCTCTCTCACTGAAGTAGGAGAGGGTAAGGAACACACAGGTCTATTTTAGCTTTATATACTTCAATTCCCCTAGTTGACACTACATTTCCCAAAAAAATACCTTGGGCAACCATAAAATGACATTTTTCCCAATTTAACACAAGGTTACTATCAATGCATCATTTCAGAATCAGAGTAAGATTATCCAGACAGTGGTCAAAAGAATCACTGAATACACTAAAGTCATCCATAAAAACTTCAATTATTTTCTCTACAAAGTCCGAAAATATACTTACCATGCACCTCTGAAAAGTAGTTGGGGCATTACAAAATCCAAATGACATCCGTCTATAAGCAAAATTGCCAAAGGGACAAGTGAAGGTAGTATTCTCTTGATCCTCTGGAGCTATGACAACTTGATTATACCCTGAATAACCATCAAGAAAACAATAAAAATAATGACCGGCTAACCTTTCAAGCATCTGATCAATGAAGGGAAGTGGAAAGTGATCCTTCCGAGTTGTAGCATTCAGCTTCCTATAATCAATACAAACCCTCCAAACGGTTTGTACTCGCGTGGGTACCAACTCGTTCTCCTCATTCTTCACCACAGTTATTCCAGACTTCTTTGGCACTACTTGGATTGGTGAAATCCATTTGCTATCTGAAATAGGGTAGATGACACCACAATCCAGGAGTTTGATAACGTCCTTCTTCACAACTTCCATCATAGGTGGGTTGAGACAGCATTGAGCCTCTCTAGTGGGTTTTTCCCCCTTTTTCCAGAAGTATCCTATGCATACAAGTTGCAGGGCTAATACCCTTAATGTCGGCCAAACTCCATACTATAGTTGTCTTGTACTCTTTTAGAACATGAATCAACTTCTCCTTCTCTAATGCCGATAGTGATGATGAAATTATGACCAGCAATGTCTCGTTGTCTCCCAGGTAGGCATACTTCAAGTGATCCGATAATGGTTTAAGCTCAAGTGTGGCTGCCTGAATCACAGAAGGTAAAGGCTTAGATAACGGAAGAGAAATTGGAGAGGATAGCTTACCATCAAACCGCGGAAAGAACTCTAAGGTTGCCACGGTTTCAAAAATTTCCTCATTGATGCTCTCAGTCGAGGCCTTCCTTCTGTCACAAGGAAGCCCGGTTTTCTCAAATCATGCGCCACTAGTGATGGTTGTCTCAAGTACATCCTAAATTAGGATGTCGAAGAATTTCTGCGCTAGAGTATCAATCCCATCAATAGAAAAACAAGAATGACCATAAACTAGACACCTCATGGCTTCAAAGATGTTGAAGTCGATCACATTACCATCAAACTCCGTAGTCAACACACCCTCAAAAACATCAATCTTTGTCCTTACTGTCTTCAAGAAGGGGCGGCCCAAAAGGAGAGTTAAAGGGGATGAAGATGTCGAATCCTCCATCTCAAGCACATAGAAATCCACCGGAAAGATTAAATGGTTAACTTGCACCAACACAACTTCCAACAAACATCTAGGCTATGCATTAGAACGATCAACCAATTGAACAATAACACCATCAGTTTTGAGCTCACCAAGGTTCATAGAGAGATACACAGAATATGCCATGACATTAATGGAAGCACCTAGGTCTAACATAGCACGTTCAAACCTGGTATTGCCAATGAAACATGGGATAGTGAAACTACCATGATCTTTACACTTAGGCGGAATTTTCTTCTACAGAACCGAATAAACATTCTCACTGACTCTCACTACTTCTCCATCATTAATTTGTCTTCTTGTGGTACTGTTAAGTCATAATTAATAAATGTTTTATCCAAGATTTAATACCCTTTTATTTATATTTTGTTAATATTTCGTTCTATGCAATTGGAGAAAATGATATATCTATGAGAGGTGTGCAGAATTAGATAGAGCTTGAAATTATGAGAATTTGAGCGAAATAATCATCTCAATCGGAGTTATAACGAAGAATTTATGAAGGAAACAAATTGGACCACCAAAACACGCCGTTTTCAGCGTTCGGTGGGAGTTATCGAGCCCAAAAGCAGCCCAGCAGAGGAGCGAGTCCTAGTCGGAGCGCGCCTGCTGAATCCCAGAAGCACCAGTCTATGTGCACGTGCCGGCTCCTTGAAGACCGGTTTGGCCAGCGCATACCGAAGTGAGTATCCCATCTTGTTCCAGCGCGTTGACCAACCCGTTGACCACGTCATTTGACATCCAAATTCGTTGGTTTCCCACCGAATAATTTCCTGATGCAAATGCCAGCTGTCCTGCGGGTCTCAAGCCATATTTGGAGGGATTTTCACTTTGTGTTCACATTAGTCTCCATATTCCATAGGGATCTCAAGCCTATTTCTATTTAGAATATTATTTTTACTCATTTTATATTTAGGAAATGTTTTTAATTAGATTTCTTAAATGTTTAGGAAACATTTTTCTTATAGAATTCAATGTAAATTTCTAATTCTTTGAGGATTAATAATTCTCCTATAAATAGAGGTTCTAGGGTTTTGTAACAGGGATTCGAGAGATTTTCGAGGGGGGAAGATTGGTCCGAAAAATATTCAGAAATATACAGAGCAAAAACACTTTTTATTTTATTTTGTAGATTCTTTTTAAGTTAGGGCTTCTTGAAGCCCTAGCCATGGTTATTCTTTAATATGATTTTGCCCATTGATTTATATTATTATGAATGCTGAATACAATTTAGATTACTGTGCGTCATGAGCTTAGTTTGTGTTGATAGGTTTGTTCACTTTATTTGCGTAATCTATCGATAAATAATTGTTTGTTTGACTGACCATCTTCTTGTGATTATTAGCATCAACAGCATAGGGCTTTAACTATACTTGTAATTGAAATTCATGACAACCTAGATCATTAAACAAGACTAGAGGTAGTGTGGTGTCATTACATTCCTTTTGTACTTCATGCATCATCTTAGATTACTAATCCTTCATACACATTCTAAGCGGAGGAAACGGCTAGGACATGCATGGTAAAAAGAGAATAATATGTGTGGGGTGAGCTTTAACGGAACCCTTGCATGAGCATCATATTCAAATAATTCATAGTAATTGAATCTTGGAAATCATGTTAGGAAGTAATTGTGGTTAGTGGTGGATTGAGTGCCTTAACCTATTCTTTTTGTTAATTGTTTTAGTTTAGGTTCCTAAATTTGTTTTATTTTATTTTTATGTTTGAAAGCCCCCATCAACATGTTTATTTGTTTGTTTTTATTTTCTATTTTTATTTTATTAACTTCTGAATTAATTAATCAATCTAAGTAATAAAGTGGATTAAACGTTAATACAAGTCCTTGTGGGATTCGACCCTTGCTTATTTGCTATACTACACGATTTTTGCACTTGCAAGGTTAAACTGAATAGAATATATTTTATATTTGTGTTGTCTATTTTATCCAACATGTTTTTGGTGCCGTTGTCGGGGACTTTTCCCTCAACAGTGTCCATTTAGTTAAGATTGTTTAACTTAATTTTCTTTTCTTTTGTTCAGGTACTAGTCATTTATATCATTTGGAGGCTCTGTACAAGGGTCTATCCACGGGTCCTCCTCAATTTCATCAGCATCATCTTCAGTGCACGGCTCTCCACAACCAACACCACCACAATCCCCTCCTAGGATGGCAGGCCGTGACATCATCCCTCCACCACCACCACCAGCCCCACGGCTTCTAAAGGAATATGCTACTCCTCATGTGCTGGCGGATCAATTTCCAATCATTTTCCCAGCCTCAACTGTGGAAATTTTCGAGCTTAAGTCTGGCACCATACACAAGCTACCTAAGTTTCACGGTCTCTCAGGAGAGGATCCCCTTCTGCACATAAAAGAGTTTGTTGAAGTGTGTTCTACCTTGAGGATTAATGGCATGACTGAGGCAGAGATTCGATTGAGGCTATTTCACTTCAACCTCAAAGAAAAATCCAAGGCTTGGTTTCATTCCTTGGCACCTGCATCTATCGAGTCCTGGAGGCACTTAGCTTCAAAGTTCCTTACTCAGTACTATCCTATTGTGAAGACAAATAAACTGAGGTGTGAGATCATGACTCCCACGTAGGCCGAGGATGAGCCCTTCCATGAATATTGGGAGAGATTCAACCAAAAGATCAAAGCTTACCCCCATCACAATATTCATGACAGTCCTTTAATGTTAGGCTTCTATGGTGGCCTAAGAACTAGTGATCGAGTAATGGTTGATTCTCAATCAAAGGGGGTCATGGATAGCACGGTTGAGGAAGCAAGAATAGCCTACTTTATGTGATTAAGTAGACAAGATGATTATGTTTAAATGACCTTTAGAAAATTAGTGGAGACTACCCTTGTGAGTTTTTGAGCCTAATGCCATTCTTTGAGAGGGATTTATTTTGTTTCTACTCCTAAACACTCTTCGATTTTTGTTCATAAATTGTTGATCTCATTACCATTATTTGCATTGATTATTAAATAAATAATCTCCTATGTAGGTGCTCTTGATTCTAAGTTTGATTTACCATAAGAGATGATGTAGGTTATGCATGTTTTAACCTTATTAAGCCTTTATCCTTCCCTTTTTGTGTGCTCCATTAGCCAAATTTGAAGCCAAACACTTGAGCCTTTTCTTTCATCACCTAAATCATAACCTATCCTAAACACTTACCCTATGTTTTGGCCATATCCTATAACTTAAGTTTGTGCTAAGGTTGCTTTAATTAAAGTTCATGAAAGAAATAATTTTACCATAGTTGGATAATGGTGACATCTTAAAAAGGCAATATATGGTGATTAGTTCAATTCCAAATGAAAAAAAAAACATTGAAGAAGAAAAAAAAAGTGGCGTTAAAGAGAAAGAAAGAAAAGAAGAAAAAGAAAAGAGAAAAAAAAGAGATTTTTGGAATTGAGCTAAGTATTTTTGGATTAAAGTTCAATATGCGAATGGTCAAAAATGTGAAAACCATGTGAAAATGCTTAGAAGTGTTTAAAGTTCAAGAAGAGATCAAGTCATGATACTTCATGCCTTGGTACAACCTAAGTTCTTTGCAATCCTTATTCTTTGTTCTTTAACCCTAAGCCTTAGTCTCATTACAACCTTAATGGAAGACCTAACGGATCTTATGAGAAATTATGCTTGGAATTGAGGTAAGTATCTACGTTCTTAATTTTCAATTTCTTTCATGAGATCTATTTTCAAAAATTATCGTTCTTTCATTGCAATTCATATGTGATTATACTTTGATTTCCTTTACATAACTTCCATCACATATGCTTGATAAAAGTGTAAGCCTAGGATTCTTGAGTGAAAATTGAGAATTAACTAGTGAGGATTAGAGTCGAGGCGAAATCTTTCAAGGCATTTGGATGTAATTGTCTTTAAACTTGATTACTTGAAGTTTTGGCATTCACACTTAACACATGATACATTCTTGTTTATGAAATTTCTTTAGTTTAGCAAAGCATGATAGACTTACACAAAGCAAAAACACTTTTCTTTTATTTTGTAGTTTCTTTTTAGGTTGGGGCTTCTGTAGCCTTAGCCATGGTTCTTCGTTAATATGATTTTGGCCCTTGATTTATATTATTATGAATGTTGAATACAATTTAGATTACTGTTCGTCATGAGATTAGTTTGTGTTGATGGGTTTGGTCACCTTATTTGCATGATCTATTGATAAATAATTGCTTGTTTGACTGATCATCTTCTTGTGATTATTAGAATCAATGGTATAGGGATTTAAATATACTTGTAACCTAAATACATGACAACCTAGATCATTAAACAAGACTAGGGGTAGTGTGGTGCCATTAAATTCCTTTTGTACTCATGCATCATCTTAGATTACTAATCCTTCTCTAGGATTGATAGACGTTCTAAGCAGAGGAAACGGTTAGGACATGCTAGGTAAGAAGAGAATAATATGTGTGGGGTGAGCTTTAATCAGACCCTTGCTTGGGCATCATATTCAGATAATTCATTGTAATTGAATCCTGGAAATCATGTTAGGAAGTAATTGTGGTTAGTGGAGGATTGAGTGCCTTAACCTATTCTTTTTATTAATTGTTTTAGTTTAGGTTCCTTAATTTGTTTTACTTTATTTTTATGTTTGAAACCCCCACCAACATGTTTATTTGTTTGTTTTTATTTTCTATTTTTATTATATTAACTTCTGAATTAATTAATCAATCTAAGTAATAAAGTGGATTAAACATTAAGACAAGTCCTTGTGGGATTCGACCCTTACTTTTTTGCTATACTATCTACACTATTTGTACACTTGCAAGGTTAAATTAAATAGAATAGATTTCATATTTGTGTTGTCTATTTTATCCAACAGGTATAAAGTTCCTTCAAGAACTTAGCATATTTTGGAACTTGTTGAATAGCATCAAGGAGTGGTATGTTGACGTGGACTTTCCTGAAAGATTCAAAGATTGCCTTCTCATGTTCCTCTTTTTTATATTTTTCAAACCTGCGTGGGAAAGGCAACCAAGACGACGATGGATTAGTGGGGACCGAATTTGGAATCACTTTCTTACTTCGAAGTGTCGGATTCGCTTGGGTGGGGGAAGGGCTGTCAAATGTCTGCTTCCACTGGCTTTGTTCGACTGGTCACGTGGCTGGGTACTCCTCCTCAGGCTATGCCTTGAGCTCAGCCTCCACATTCCTAATCCTTTTAGGCGCTCTTGACTCATTCTCAATATGCCTACCATTCCTTAGTGTGATGGCTTTTGCTGTCTCAAACCCCCCTTTCAGATTTGGAATGGTGAAACTAGGGAGTTTTCCTTGTTCCCAGATTTTTCCCATAAATTCAGCTATCTGCCCCATCTGTAGCTTCAAATCCGATATGTCCTTTGCCTGATTTTGCTAGCCCTGAACCAAAGAAGCGTGGGAAGCAGTTAGTGTTTTAAGAATTTCATCATAATTAGGAGATGTACTTGAACCTTTCTAAGGAGGTGCTTGCGGTCTCTGAAAGAAACCAGGTGGTTGCCTGTTCGGTCATTATTTATACAACTTTTTGATGTTATTTAGTGCCATTTTTCATGTCTTTTTCCAAGTTTTGTGTCATCAAAAGTAGAAAGTGATGTTCTTGTGAAACATGTGCAGGATTTGGAAAGATAACCTAATTCCGAGATTACAGGAAAAAGAATGGCTCAAATTGGAGTTCAAATGAAGGATATGTCCTCAATTCAATATCGGGTCCTAAGAAGAGCCGTGGCGCAAAATAAGGCGCATGATCAAGAACCTCAAATCAAGCCATGAGGGTCCTGAATCCATGTTTGAGGCCTAGCAGATCAAGCCACTGATGAGCCAAGGTGCATGCCAAATCGTGTCCCTGACATGTCTCAAGGATACTCCGTCTGCGCCCTAATCCAAGACCAGCCCAGACGAGCCACGACGCGTCTTTAGAGCTCTGAGCCAAGTCC
The DNA here is from genome assembly GCA_037349345.1 of Oemleria cerasiformis. Classification (NCBI taxonomy): domain Eukaryota; kingdom Viridiplantae; phylum Streptophyta; class Magnoliopsida; order Rosales; family Rosaceae; genus Oemleria; species Oemleria cerasiformis. Next base: position 4,962,756 of record JAZGTL010000009.1, on the reverse strand, counting down.
CAATATTGTCCCCTGACACACCTCAAGTTGTAGGTTCTACGTGTGTTCCTCTGAAGTGCCACAGACAAGACAGCCAACGGTAGAGCCTGGTCCGCTAGAAGGCATGTCCCGTGATATGCTGATTTAGGCCAAAATTGGACATGACTTGGAACTCGATGGAACCAAGTGAGACACTACCTAGAAGTACACTTCTAAACACTTATATAAGCTAATGCAATCATGTGTCTCGTCTAGAACTGCCAATGACATGATGCACCCTAGAAGACCTCGGTTGTGCCTTCAAATGAGCTAAATTGGGCCGCTGAGCGTTCTACGAGCTTTTGAGCAGGACAAAGCCCAGAACCATCCTAGATACATCATATGGAAGTGAAGCGCATGGTTTGTCCCAGCTTCATTGATCAATGTCCTACTGTGTCTTTAACAAGTCCTAGATTGAGGTCCTAGGAGCCAAGATTGTCCCAGCCGTGTCAAGAAGATCTAAGAAAGTTGCCAGCCATGCTTTGCTATCCAAGAACGTCTCAGAAGGTTCCAGAATATTTCTTGGCGCATTAGAGTTCTCTGGGCTGCGTGGAGATTGCTTGCTGCCTAAGAAAGTCCTAGATCTTAGAACTTTGTCCCTACTGAGCTAGGAAATTTGTTTTAGGGATTAATTAAGGGTCTTTTTGGTCTTTTGTTGTCAGTTTTAATTCCTAGTTTTTAGAGGAAGCCCTAGGGCTATTTAAACAATGTTTTCACGCCGAAAGAGGGTTCCACCCCTTTAGCCGCATAACTCTTTTTACAGTTTTACCTTTTTGAGTTTTTCAAGTTTTCAAAGAAAGCTGAACGCAGGGAGTAAACGACCGTTCCTGGGCTTGTCCTTGAATCACCATTGATCTCGGTGTTTTGTCTTCTTCTCTTTACTTTTACTTCGTAATAATGAAATTCTTTATAGTTTTATTCAATACCATGTGTGAGTAGTTCCATTAGAATTAGGGTTGCTTGAAGCCCTAGCCATGCAGTTCCTCAATGCAGTTTTGGCCCTTGGTTTATATTGTGTTGAATGTTGAATATGATTTAGATTACTGTGTGTCATGAGCTTAGTTTTTGTTTATGAATCTGACTAGTGGAATTAAAGTTCATCTTAATTGTGTTTGATATTTTTACTATCAAGTTTTTGGCACTATTGGGCCTGTGGGGTGTCATAAAGTAAGGCATGCCGCCTGTCCCGCGCCATGGCTTGATTTGAGCCCTGCGACATAGCCTGGGACAGCGGTATGGTACTTGGCTTAAGTGGAAGAGTTACCCAGGGTTGATCTTGCGGCATGCCATAAGGCTTGGGCATAGCATGGGTGAAGGTCAGCAGCGGGGCTTGCGGTGCAGGTTGGGTCCAGGTCTCGATAGCAAGGCCATGTTCTTGTTGGAATGCAGATTGGGACATGACAGGGTGTGGCATGGCCTTAGGCAGACTCTGAGGCTACGGCATGGTGAAGGGCACAGTTCGGGGCAACGCTGGTCCATGGTTCTGCGGTGAGGTCTGTTTCAGCGCCATATCTTCAGGCAGCAACATGGACATGTCCAGGGACTCTCTGTGACTCCAGGAAGGCATAATATGCGGCCAGGGCAGTGCTTGTGACTCAAGTTGAATCACGGCAGAATTGGGCCTCATGGGGGCCAAGATGAAATTAGCATCCTTAGCTTCCATATCGTCAGTAGAGTTTTCATAGGCAACGTACGTAGGGCCTCTAAGTTGTGTTCCACTACGCAACGTGATGGCATTTACACTTGGGTGTTGAAGTCCCTTCGGATTGACCAGCACTTGACTAGATAGCCTCCCTTGCTCCCGTTGATTCAGTTGATTTGCAATCTGCCCCATTTGGCGATCCAAATTGGAGATTGCATTATCAGTCTTTTGTTGGTACGCCACTTGGTTTTGTTGAGATGTCGGTTGGTTTTGAAGCAGTGTTTGCATCATGCTTTGATTGGCGTATAACAGCTCCCTTAGCTCCTTCACCGATTTTCCTACGGTATTCTGATTTGAGAAAGGACTTTGAGGATTCATTGGTGGAGCCGTGGCTTGCTGTTGAAACCCAAGGGGCGGCAAAGGATTTGAGGCATTTTGATTACTGCTCCAAAGGAAATTCGGATGATTCATCCATCCCAGATTATAAGTGTTGGAGTATGGATCATTCCGGGGTCCTGCACCATTGTTAAAGCCTCCCGCAAAGGTGGCTTCTTCCACCGTTGGACAATCTTGTGAAGTATATCCCTAAACTGAAAATACTTTGAAAACTTAAACGCCTTTCGCTTTCTCTTTGCTAAGCTTTTTCACCATTGCCATTAGTTGAGTAATGGCATCATCTTTGTGTTTTGTGTATGCATCCCCAATGGCCTTAGAGGAATAACCTCTGCAGCTAAATTACTTCTCCCTTTGTGCTATGTTTTCAAAGGCCGTCCTTGCCTCTGCGGCTGTGCCATCAAGAATTCCTTGAGATTACGAGTTCACCATGGTTTGATCGCTAGTCTTCAGTCCTCCGTAGAAGTACAACATCAAGTGATGTTCGTCGATTTTGTGGTGGGACACGCCCTTAGCATTTAGTTGAAGCGTTCCCAAAACACGTAGAATGGCTCATCAATGCCTTGGCGTGGATCCATGATCTTGGCCTTCAATTCGTTCGTCTTCGCCACGAGTTGATGGAAGCTAGCGCCAATGAGTGGAACCATGCCTTAGCACGATCCTTAAGGCTAAAGTGAAAAAGCCTTAGTCGAATTCCAGCCTCCGTCATGCCATTTATGCGCAAAGTTGAGAATACTTCAACAAATTCTTTGATGTGTAAGTGCGGATCCTGTCCGGAAATTCCGTGAAATTTCGACAACATGTGAATCGTCCCAAACTTCAACTCGAAGCTCGCCACCGTGGATGGAGGAAACACCATCATAAATTGATCCTCTGTGACATGTGGCGTTGCAAAATCCTTGAGAAGCCGTGGAGGGGGATTGGGCACTAGGGTGCGATCTCTTCCTTGCTTTTCCCTTTCATTCGCCATTCTCCTTGGACTTGGTGGTGGTGAGCCGTTTACTGAAGATCCTCTTGAAGATGGCCCACTGGATGATCCGTGCATCGTGCCTTGGAATGACAGAAATGGGTACCTAACAAAAAGTAAAAAAAAAAAACTAAGTTCAAATCCAAACTAAATGGACACCGTTAAGGGACAAGTCCCCGGCAACGGTGCCAAAAACTTGATAGTAAAAATATCGAACACAATTAAGATGAACTTTATTTCCACTAGTTATAACTTTGCAAGTGCACAAAATCGATTAAGATAGTATTACGGCAAGCAAAGGTCGATCCCTCGATGACTTGTTCAACGATTAAATTCCAATTAAGTTTAGATTATATTAACTTAGTTAAAAAGACTAAAAAATAATAAAACAAACTAGAACCTAAAAAAGAAAACGGCAAAGGGGTGGGGTTGGGTGTTTATGATTTTGAAAAACAGAATTTAAACAAGTAAAAACGCAGAAACTATTAATGCAAGAATGATGAATGATTGATTAATTATTAACTAAGGCGAATTAAAGTTTACCATCCACTCTAACCAATTATAGTCATTAACTAGATTTCCTTGACCTAATTCCTATGCAAATTCTGAATTAAGTGCCCATGCAAAAGTTCCCGATGGTTAGCCCACTCCACATATATTATCCTCTCTTACTTGGCATGTTCTAATCATGATGTGTACTCTAGAACGTCTATCACCTACCATTTAAGATGATGCATGAAGTACAAAGAGAATATAATGACACTACACTACCCTATAAAAGTGATGTGCAGTCCTAGGTCGTCATGAGTTAAGATTACATATAGGTGTCCCTCCTACCCTTGATGCTACAAATCACAGGATGATATGACGGTCACTCAAGCAATTACATCAATAATTATATGCAAAAAAGGTGATCAATCTTATAGGCATAAATTAAGGTCATTCAGCAAAGTAATCCAACAAATTCAGCATTCAAAGCCATTAAAATCAAGAGCCAGAAACCCAATTAAATAACTAACATGGCTAGGGTTTCAAGGAGCCCGAATCCTATAAAGACTACTCACAAATAATTGAAAAACAAAACATAATTGAATACATAATTAAAATAATCAAATAAACGAAAGAAAGTTAAGATACAATCAAGAACCCTGAAGAACACGCCAAGGCAGCTCCAGGACTCCTTCTCTGCGTCTCACTTCCTCTAGAAAGCTCCAAGTGCTTCAAACTATAAAAACAAAATTGCCAAATTAAAAGTAATATGCGGTTAGGTCTAGAAATAGAGTTTCGACCCCTCAAATTGACGCCTAAGACTCCTATATAAAGGACCCCCAATCCCCTAGAAAGTAGAAGACTAATTAGGGTAGGAAACCATTTACAAACTGACTTTAAACTGCTATCCTAGTTTGTCAAGAAAACAGCCCACAAAGAGATTGCTTATAGGACAAGGAATAGACTAGTGCGGCAACCCCTTAAGATTTGTCTTCTAAGCTTTCTTGTGTGGCAAGGGTGCGTCTGGAATCCTTCTAGGGTTTCTTGGACGTCAAGCAATGGGCTGGGCCAGGCCTTGGATATTCAGAGCACGTCTGGAGCTCAATTAGGCACTTTCAGGCCTTTTTAAAGACTTCTTGAAACTTGGCATGTCCTAAACCTAAGTAGCTGGCCCAAACCATGTCTTGGGCTAGTTTGCAATGTAACTTGATGGGATATGGCCCAGGGCTCACTCAAAAGCTGGCAGAGACACCTGATCACAAAACTGCGCCTTAATTAGGGCGCAGACATCTCCTGGAACACAATTCTGGACATGATCTGGACACACCCCAATACTCACTCTGGTACTGCGCTTCTGATGCGCAACATACACTTATTAAAAGCGTGGTATGAAATGGCTAAGCGCATAGGTTTAGTTCTGAAGGACCTGGAACTTGGCAGAACTGGTCAGGGACTTCGGACAAGTCCTAGGCTCTCGGATGGGCTATCTTTGAAGGACCAGGAGTCAGGACCCGTCCCGAATTTCCCCTAGAAACCCGGGAAGAACCTTGATCCCGTCTGACAACCTAAGGAAAGGTTCCCAAAATACCCTTCTTCAATTCTTACAAAAAATAATAATAATAAATACTTCCTCTTGTCAGACAAGGGATTCAAGCACTCAATAATTCCCGTACTTAATGACCAATCAAATACAATATAATATCAGAGCGTCTAAGTAGGATCAAGGGTATAATTTAGATATCCTACTCAAGTATAACTACACAGCGCAGCCGAAATACTAATGCCTCTGCCTCGAGATAAATGTTTGCGTCAACTCTACTCACAGCCTTGAAGGGGTTTTAAACACAAAAGTTGTGAGTGGACAAAAATAATCATTTATAAATCATTTTCCAAGGAAATATTACATGTTTCCCCCTCCATTTATAAAATCATGCATGCATCACATAAAACAGTTTATAATATAAAAACATCACATGTAAATCACCAAAATTTCCATTTCTCTTTAAAACCACTTAGTTGGAATCACATAAAATATGTATAATGAAAATACCTCGTGGAGCAATATAGTTTATAAACCAAAAGTCCACTCACAAACCTGTCCAACCAAGCTCAATCCCGAATTGTACGCTCCCCTGAAGTTCCTGGAGCAATATCGCCTGTGTAAGCCAGAAAATCGATCGGAAGTTCCGAAACTTCCTACACTCGGTTCGGCTTCCCCCGTGGTCCTCTCCTTCGATGGTTGGTACAGTTGTGATCGTGGGAAGGAGTAGAATATGATTAGTTGAATAGAAAATGGAAGTTAGAGCCTTGAATCAAAAGTTGAATTTGTGGGTTTTTGGGTGTTTTTTTCGCACACGGGTTCGATGTGGTTGTTTTCACAGAGAGATCGAGTGTGAGATGATGATATGAAGATGAAACAATGATTTGGGGTTAAAAATATCTACCCTAAGTCAAAAATTACCAAAATACCCCTACACGTCTAGACCCATAACTTTCGTCCACGAACTCCGTTTTCCGCGTGCCGCCTGCCTACGAACTTGTGAGTTCGAGACCTATGCAACGGTATCCAAAATACCACCAAAAATATTTCGAAACAAAATTTGACTTTCACGCCCCTTAACAAGCAAGGGTAAAATCGTCATTTTACATAAATAATTTTCGTAAATCCAATAATTGAAATTCCGGGTTGTTCCAATCCACCCCCCTTAAGAAATTTCGTCCTCGAAATTCAACTCTACCCTTGGAACAAATGAGGATACTGCGCCCGCATTAAAGTCGCAGTTTGCCACGTGGCTTCCTCCACGTTATGATTCCTCCACAACACTTTAACTAGAGGAATACTCTTTCTGCGCAGTACCTTCTCCTTCCAATCCAAAATTTGCACCGGTTGCTCCTCAAAGGTCAAATCATCCTTCATCTCAAGTGGTTGCTCTTCCAATACGTGAGACTCATCAAACAGATATTTCCGGAGAAAATATACATGGAAAACATTATGAACTCTGGATAATTCCGATGGTAAAACAAGACGATATGCCACTGGTCCTATCCTCTCCAAAATCTCATACGGACCAATGTAGCGAGGACTCAGTTTTCCTCGTCTACCAAAACGTACCACCCCCTTCCAAGGAGATAGTTTCAAGAACACACAGTCACCTACCTCAAACTCAAGATCTCTGGTTCGACGGTCTGCATAGCTCTTCTGGCGATCCTAAGCTGTCTTCAACCTTTCTTTGATGATTCTTATCTTTTCCTCAGTCGTATCCACCAACTTTGGTGTTAACAGTTTCCTTTCACCCACTTCGTTCCAGCATAACGGTGTTCTGCACTGCCTCCCATACAGTGCCTCGAAAGGAGACATCCCAATACTCGACTGATAACTATTATTATAAGAAAATTCCATCAAAGCCAGGTGTGAATCCCAGTTCCCTTTAAACTGCAGTACACAAGCTCTCATCATATCCTCCAAAACCTGGATTGTCCTCTCAGAATGACCATCCGTCTGAGGATGAAAAGCTGTACTAAAATGCAAGGTAGTGCCAAAAGCCTTCTGCAAACTCTGCCAAAACCTGGAGGTAAATCTAGGATCCATGTCCGAAACAATTGACTCTGGAGTCCCATGTAGCCGTATGATCTCATCAACGAATAATTTGGCATACCGACTCATCCGAAAATCCTCCCGCACTGGCAAGAAATGTGCAGAATTCGTGAGTCTATCAATAATTACCCATATCCCATCATGCCCCTTCTGTGTCCTTGGAAGTTTATACACAAAATCCATCGTAATGTGATCCCACTTCCATTTCGGAATAGGTAATGGTTGAAGTGCCCCACATGGTTTCTGCCTCTCTGCTTTCACTTGCTGACATGTTAGGCATCTACTCACAAACTCAGCAATTTCCCTTTTCATCCCAGTCCACCAATAGTGTTTCCTTAGGGTATGATACATCTTGGTACCTCCTGGATGCATAGCGTAAGCCGAACTATGAGCCTCATCAAGAATTTCCCTCTTTAGCTCCAGCTCATTCGGTACGCACAACCGGCCATCCCTAACCAAAGCTCCATCATCCCTAAGCGCATAGTCCTGCCTGTTTCCAGCCTCCAACTCCATCCTGATAATGCACAATGTAGGGTCCTGGAGTTGAGCCTCAATAATCCGATCAATCAGAACAGGCCTCACATGGAAACTAGCCAATAAAGTCCCCTGGCTATCCATGTCCAGTACTATCCCTGCTCTACGGAACTCTACCAGTAACGGTAGGTAGACTGTATGCAAATGGGCCAAAGAACTCATGGATTTCCTGCTCAAGGCATCCGCCACAACATTGGTTTTCCCTGGATGGTACTTTATGGTACAATCATAATCCTTTATTAGCTCAAGCCATCTTCTCTGCCTCAGATTCAAGTCCTTTTAGGTGAACAAGTACTTTAAACTCTTAGGGTCGGTGAAGATCTGACACGTCTCCCCGTATAAATAATGTCGCCAGATTTTCAGTGCATACACCACTGCAGCTAACTCCAAATCATGTGTGGGGTAATTCAACTCATGAGGTTTAAGTTGTCTAGAAGCATACGCTATCACCTTTCCATGCTACATCAACACGCGGCCTATACCCCGCAATGATGCATCACTATACACCTCGAATCCCCCAGTATCATCAGGAAGGGTTAATACTGGAGCAGAAGTCAACCTCCTCTTCAGCTCCTGAAATCCCTGTTCACAATCAGCTCCCCAGTCAAACTTGACTCCTTTCCTAGTCAAACGAGTCAGCGGACCTGCTATCGTAGAAAATCCTTCTACGAACCGTCGATAATATCCTGCCAAACCCAAAAAACTCCTCACCTCTGTCACTGTCCTCGGTTGCTCCCAGTTTTCCAGTGCCTCAACCTTTTGGGGATCTACGCTGATACCATCAACCGAAATCACATGACCTAAGAATCCAACTTCGGTCAACAAAAACTGGCATTTACTGAACTTGGCAAACAAATGCTTTTTCCTAAGCATATTCAGCACCAACCTTAAGTGCTTCTCATGTGCCTTAGCACTCCTCGAATACACCAAGATGTCATCGATGAACACAATCACAAACCGATCCAAATACTTTTGGAACACCCTGTTCATGAAATCCATAAATGCTGCTGGGGCATTAGTCAACCCAAAGGGCATCACCAGGAACTCATAATGACCATAACGAGTCCTGAAGGCTGTTTTCTGAACATCTCCTTCTCTAATCCTCAACTGATGGTACCCGGATCGAAGGTCAATTTTCGAAAAATATCTTGCCCCCTTAAGTTGATCAAACAAATCCTCTATCCTTGGCAAATGATACTTATTCCGCACCGTAGCCCTGTTTAGCTTTCGGTAGTCGATACACAACCTCAGACCACCATCCTTTTTCCTCACAAATAACACTGGTGCACCCCAAGGTGAAACACTTGGGCGAATAAATCCCATATTCACCAAATCCTGCAACTGAGTCTTCAACTCTTGCAATTCCGCCGGTGCCATTCTATACGGCGCCTGTGAGATAGGTTGAGTACCTGGCAAAAGCTCGATGGTGAATTCAATCTCCCGGTGAGGTGGCAATCCCAGAAGATCATCTGGAAACACATCAGAGAACTCACTCACCACTGGAATATCCTCCACTCTCATCGGAGTATCCCGAGAATCAAACACATGAGCCAAGTAACCCTCACAACCTTTCCTCAACAATTTCTCAGCGGTCAAAGCTGATATCACTCCACAGGGTAGTACCCTACGATCTCCCCTAAATGAAAGTTCCGGTAAACCTGGACTCCGGAAATCCACTATCTTGTCATAACAATCAATAGAGGCATGGTGCATAGTCAACCAATCCATCCCCAGAATCACATCAAAATCAAAAATATCTAAGGGGATTAAATCTGCCTCTAATGCATGACCTTCCACTAACACTGGACAACTACGAATCACGAGATTCGCCACTAACATATTCCCAGTAGGAGTACTAATACCCATGTCCCAACAAATCGGAGACAATTCTCTATAAGCAAACAATGTAAAACCCCGAGAAATGAAAGAATGAGTCACCCCAGGTAATTGTACTGACATCCCAGCCTGATAGCTCTAATGCGTTCCACCAATGATAAGCGGAACCACCTAGCAGAAAGTGGCTAAAAGCACCCTGTCCCCCTGAGGACATCTCATAACTGAGAACACTCGCTCTAAATGAGTAATCCACTCCGCTGCATCATCTGGGCTAGAGTCACCCATAAATATTGTAGCCCCTAATCTCTGGGCTTTCTCTATGTCCGAACCTTCCGTAGTAGCCCTACTATGAAGAACAGAAGTCAAAGTGTGACCCAATTGTTCTATTGTTTGCCTCATATCAGGCTCCACTGCAGGTTCATGTGTGTCCTCACTGTTTCCTGACTGTTGACGGGACTCGCGTCTCGGAGGCATTACGCTGAAAAGAACTATAACTCATCAATACCAAAATAATTGTACACTAAGTGTACGGTCTACAGGAATTTAACCTAGTGCTCTGATACCAATTGTCAGGACCCGTCCCGAATTTCCCCTAGAAACCCGGGAAGAACCCTGATCCCGTCTGACAACCTAAGGAAAGGTTCCCAAAATACCCTTATTCAATTCTTACAAAAAATAATAATAATAAATACTTCCTCTTGTCAGACAAGGGATTCAAGCACTCAATAATTCCCGTACTTAATGACCAATCAAATACAATATAATATCAGAGCGTCTAAGTAGGATCAAGGGTATAATTTAGATATCCTACTCAAGTATAACTACACAACGCAGCCGAAATACTAATGCCTCTGCCTCGAGATAAATGTCCGCGTCAACTCTACTCACAGCCTGAAGGGGTTTTAAACACAAAAGTTGTGAGTGGACAAAAATAATCATTTATAAATCATTTTCCAAGGAAATATTACCTGTTTCCCCCTCCATTTATAAAATCATGCATGCATCACATAAAACAGTTTATAATATAAAAACATCACATGTAAATCACCAAAATTTCCATTTCTCTTTAAAACCACTTAGTTGGAATCACATAAAATATGTATAATGAAAATACCTCGTGATCCACAATTTGGTTTGAAAACTCTTTTCAAAGGAGTTTAAAATCATTTAATTCAATCTGGACACATAATATCTCAAATTCACTGTTCCCGACATATCCACAACACATCAGGGTATCCCTTCAGATGTGTTAAAATCTGTACAACAACTCTCTGTATTATGCATAGACAGTCTCACGACCCGACGGAGTAAAATCCCTCAACACAAAAGTCCGAGCCCTCAACAACCAGCGGAGCAAAACCCCTGAACACCGGTCAGAGCAACTGTAACCATCGGGAAAGAGAACCAGTGAACCAAATCCGAATTTGAAATCTTTGTTTCTTGGCCTAAGCCAAATTCTTTGAAATATCATTTATGGCCAAAATCGGTAAAATCATAATTACGGGTCTAAACCCAAATCACAGGCTCAAATAGTTACCACGTCAAAACAATATCAAAATCGTGTACAAAAACCAGGCCATTTCTCAAAACACACTTTCACTGAAATATTGGAAAACATGTGTCCAGCATCATTTCTAAATTCCAAAAATTCATTGCATCCATACATAACAGTATTTAAATCAAAGATACATTTATGCATGCATTATAGTTTATAAACCAAAAGTCCACTCACAAACTTGTCCAAGCAAGCTCAATCCTGAATTGTACGCTCCCCTGAAGTTCCTGGAGCAGTATCGCCTGTGTAAGCCGGAAAATCGATCGGAAGTTCCGAAACTTCCTACACTCGGTTCGGCTTCCTCCGTGGTCCTCTCCTTCGATGGTTGGTACGGTTGTGATCGTGGGAAGGAGTAGAATACGATTAGTTGAATAGAAAATGGAAGTTAGAGCCTTGAATCAAAAGTTGAATTTGTGGGTTTTTGGGTGTTTTTTTCGCACACGGGTTCGATGTGGTTGTTTTCACAGAGAGATGAGAGTGAGATGATGATATGAAGATGAAACAATGATTTGGGGTTAAAAATATCTACCCAAAGTCAAAAATTACCAAAATACCCCTACACGTCTAGACCCATAACTTTGTCCATGAACTCCGTTTTCCGCGTACCGCTTGTCTACGAACTTGTGAGTTCGAGACCTATGCAACGGTATCCAAAACATCACCAAAAATGTTTCGAAACAAAATTTGACTTTCACGCCCCTTAACACGCAAGGGTAAAATCGTCATTTTACATAAATAATTTACGTAAATCCAATAATTGAAATTTCGGGTTGTTACACCAGGGACGCGTCCATGACTTGATATGAGACTGCGCTTCTGAATTTCTCCAAGCATTTGTTACGAGCGCATAAGATTCTAGGTTGGCACACTTGGCACGTCACAGACTGGGACTCGGTAGGGACATCATCATGGCGTAGTCTGAGACACGCCAGGGACTCGGTACAAGTCTCAGGGACACAATTAGCACATGACATGGACTCGGTTGGCAGGCTTGGGACATGTTGCAGGACATGTCTCGGTGACTTGATAGGGGACTCGGTTTTCAACTTGAGATCACTTCTTCGTTATAACTCTGATTTGAACCATTCTTTTTGCGTTTTTCTCAGAATTTACGTTTCTTTCCAAATATGCACAAGTCTCACAAGATTGATCATTTTCTACTATTGATGGCACGAAATCATTCAAAAGACATGTAAGAGAGGTACTTAAAGACCTCAAAATGATGCTTAAATAATGACTAAACAAATACCCCTAAACCTATCTTTTGATAGTCCCTGAGCAAAAAAAAACTTCACAAAATGAAAAGAATCGATCTTAGTTAAGATAGAACATTTAAACCCCTAGGTCTTCCTAGTAGGAGGAGTTTTGTCTCTTGAGGGTTATAGCAGCACGATACCCACAAACGTTTTACTTAAACAACTACAATCCTAGAATTAGTACTTTTAACAAGCTAATAGGAATCAAAGTAAGTAGACATGCTTTGCAAAACGAAAAGGAATGCCATTGTCGTGAGTGTCATGTGCAGGTGTAGTGTTTAAGTGCCATTATTTCAAGTGATCATGTTTGAAAAAAACTTCCTCTAAGTGCCTCAGAAAGATTTTGCCTCGACTCTAATCCTCTCTAGACAACTCTCAATTTGCACAAGAATCCTAGGCTTTCACTCTTTTCAAGCATATGTGATGAGTTTATGTTATGAAATTCAAGTTTAATCACATATGATTAGCAATAAAGAACAACACTTTATGGAAAATAAAGATCTCATGAAAGGAGTTGAACTTTAAAGAACTTAGATACGTACCTTTATCCTCCGCATGATTGTCCATAAGATCAATTAGGTCTTCCATTTTGGGTTGTAATGGGGCTAAGCTTAGGGGTTTAGAAAGAAAGGAAAGGATTCAAAGAACCTGAGTTGTGCCAAGGCAAGAGAAGTCATGACTCGAACTTGGAATTTCTAAACTGAATCCTTACTTAAGGCCCACGGCATTGTGCTTTCTTGATGGCTTATTTCGAGGTTCTTGGCTCACTTGGCTCAATTCACTTTGTTTTTCAATTTTTTTTCTTTCCCTTATCTTTTCTTTTTCAACATTTTTCGTTCTTTTATATTTTCTTTTTCTTTTGCTTTTGAATTGAATTGAACCAAGATCATGCAATGATTTCCTCATTCCTTTAATGCAGCTTGTCACTTGTAGAGCTGTTTACTCTTCAAAACTTTGAACTTTGAACTTTCATCCTTTGATAAAAATGCCAATGTCATTGAAATTGGGCAGCACTTCCTTCACTTCTCATTCTCACCATGAATCTCATTTAGGGAAACCTTAGCACAAACTGAGGTTATAGAGCATGGCTTTTATGAATGGCTAAGTATTTGGGTTAGGTTATACTTTGGGTGATGAAGGAAAAGGCTAAGTGTTTGGCTTCAAAATTGGCTTAGGGAGCATGCAACTGGGTAGGATAAAGCTTTTAGAGGCTAAGCACACATATCCTGCATCACTTCTTATGGCAAACCACACATCAAATCAAGAGTATCTAAATGATGTTAGTTCTTTAAAGTTTAATGCAAAATGAGGTAATGAGATAAGCAATTATGAACAAAAGCGATGAGTGTTTAAGAGTAGAAACAAGTATATCCCTCATAAAGAATGGCAATTAGGCTCAAAGATCTCACAAGGAAATCTCCACTAATTTTCTAAAGTTCACTTAAATTCAGTTGTTTCGTTCACTTAATCACTTAAAACATGGCATTGTGAAGTGCAGATTATTACTATGGCATGACTCTTAGTAGAACAAAGTTAGTTAACTTAGCATGTACACTCCTATTAACAAGTTATAATACGATTCAAGAGAAAAAAGTTAACACACACAAAAAATAAAACCGAAAACTCAAAAGTTCTGGCCGTGTATCACCCCCAAACCTACTTGTTTCTACATGCAAAAATTCAATCCACACCCCTAAACCTAAACTGAATATTGTCCTCAATGTGATAAGCAATATGCATAACAAAAACTGAATGAAGGTTCAGAGAGTGCAATAGGGCATAAACAATAGAATGAAAGGAAACACAAACCAGTGCTAGGTTGCCTCCTAGGAGCGCTTTATTTAACATCTTGGCAAGACATGGCATGGCTTGCTAGGCATTTGGTGGTGTGCCCATGATTTCAACGTCAACATGGAACCGATTATGAGCCTCTTGCTATAGAATCTTGGACAATGATCGTGGTGGAACATCTTTGATTGTGCCTTGTACGCCCTAAAAGTCTTCCTTGGTCCCTTCCGTTGATTTTTCCTTTGAACTTGAAGAGGGGGACCAAGTAGAGGACCGCCAGCACCTTCCTTCTGTTTTCGTTGTGGGACCTGCGAAGGATAGATACAACATTGTTAGCAACTGAATCAAAATTCACATCTGATTGTGCCTCATTAAATTTAAAGTCAAGTGTTTCAGGATTGAGTTTAGGAGGCGCATTGGACTTCGAAACTGGGTCCTTATCGGTGGCCTTAAACTGAGACACGGCTGGCTACAGATTGGGAGGCACGGCCTTGTGCTGGTTCTTGGCCTTATCTCTTGGATAAGCCGTGTGTTGGGGCAGCAAGGTGGGCACAGCTATGGGCAGCAGATCACGTGCAGCTTGAGGCTGAATTTGGGGAAGCACTGCAGGCACGTCTTGAGGCAGATCATGGGGCATGGCTTGGGGCAGTGCAGTGCTGCTGGGCAGTGCAGTGCTGCTGGGCAGTGCAGTGCTGCTGGGCAGTGCAGTGCTGCTGGGCAGTGCAGTGCTACTGGGCAGTGCAGTGCTGCTAGGCAGCACATAGGGAAGGGACATGGGTTTGGCCTGGATGTCCTCGTCACCATCATCCTTCCTATTCTCTTCCTCCTAGTTTTCTTCCATTTCACTTTCCAATATGTGAGTGCAAGGCAAAGGGGTATAGTTAGAAATGAAATCAGAATCATAAACATTATAAAAGGAAGAGTATATTGGAGGGTATGAATTGGGTGCGTCCCACTACTCAATCTGAACAGAATCGGGAGACATTGTCATGTCATGGGCTTGGCTGGGAGCCACGGCCTCAATGGTAGGCTGTTGAAGTGCTGGTGTGATGGTGTCCTCATTAAGCTTATCATCGTTG
Organism: Oemleria cerasiformis; assembly: GCA_037349345.1. NCBI lineage: Eukaryota > Viridiplantae > Streptophyta > Magnoliopsida > Rosales > Rosaceae > Oemleria > Oemleria cerasiformis. The sequence goes on along the minus strand of JAZGTL010000009.1, from coordinate 4,947,604 downwards.
TGATGGTTCAGCTCTCGGACTTCTTCAGTAGCGGCTTCAATGCTTCGTATCATGGTCCACAGCGAAGTTTGGGTGGACTCCACGGCCTCCATGGCAAGCACTTGTCGAAGGGTTGGTGTTATGATAGCGTCATCATGATCAGCATCTACAACTTCACTTGGTGGGGACAGGGACATCTCTTCGCATGGAACCGTGTAGAATGCAAACTGCCGCATGCTTTGTTCATGTCTCTCATCCATGTGCTCCAGCAGCTCTTGAGTTTTCTGTTTATAGGCCTCAATGGTGTGTCTCAAGGCCTGTTGCGCAGCTTGGAGGTCAGGAGTTGGTTGAGTGGTGTTCCATGTGCAATTAGGTGGATTTCCCCATCCTTGATTCTATGGATCCAGGTATTCTTGATAATGGAATTCCGGCTGATTGCTCCACCCTTGTGGATTGTTCCAAACTCTCGTCTCCATGTATGGATCATTCCAAGGTCCCATAGTCATGTATGAGTTGTTCATATGTACATGAGAAAATTTTCAAACTAAGTTAGTAAACAATCTAAATTAAATCTAAAAAGTTAATATACAAAATTATGATAAGTAAATCTGAATTAAATGGGCGCCGTTGAGGGACCAGTCCCCGGCAACGGCGCCAAAAACTTCATAGTAAAAATATCGAACACAATTAAGATGAACTTTATTTCCACTAGTTATAACTTTCAAAACATACAAATCGATTAAGATAACATAATAGCATGCAAAGGTCGATTCCTCGAGGACTTGTTCAACGGTTAAACCCACTTAGAATTCAGCTATCAATTAACTCAAAACACAAGATACCAAATTAGTAAACACACACACACACACGCCAAGGGGGGGTTTTGATGTATTTGGGAAACAGAAATTAAAACAAGTAAATTAAAGATGCAAGTAATGAAAATGCAATAAAGATGTTGAATTGATTGATTAATTTACTAAGGCATATTAAGGCTTACTATCCACTCTAACCAACTATAGTCATTAACTAGATTTCCTTGACCTAATTACTATGCAAATTATGAATTAAGTGCCCATGCAAAGGTCCCGATGGTTGGCCCATTCCATATATATTATCCTCTCTTACTTCGCATAATCTAAGCATGATGTGTACTCAAGAACGTCTATCACCTACCGTTTAAGATGATGCATGAAGTACAAAGAGAATTTAATGACACTACACTAGCCTAGAAAAGTGATGTGAAGTCCTAGGTCGTCATGAGTTAAGATTACAAATAGGTATCCCACCTACCCTTGATGGTACAAATCACAAGATGATATGACGGTCACTCAAGCAATTACATCAATAATTATATGTAAACAAGGTGATCAATCTTATAGGCAAAAATTAAGGTTATTAAGCAAAGTAATCCAACAAATTTAGCATTCAAAGCAATTAAAATCAAGAGCCAAAAATCGAATTAAATAACTAACATGGCTAGGGCTTTAAGCAGCCCTCATCCTATAAAGACTACTCATGAATAATTGAAAAACAAAACATAGTTGAATTCATAATTAAAATAATCAAATAAACTAAAGAAAGTTAAGATACAATCAAGAACCCTGAAGAACATGCCAAGGTAGCTCCAGGACTCCATCTCTGCATCTCATTTCCTCTACAAAGCTCCAAGTGATTAAAACTATAAAATAAAAAAAATAAAAAAATAAACTGTCAAATTAAAGGTAATCTGCGGCTAGGTCGAGAAATAGATTCTGACCCCTCAAATTGACGCCTAAGACTCCTGTATAAAGGACCCCCAATACCCTAGAAAGTAGGAGACTAATTAGGGTAGGAATCTGATAGAAGAAACATTGAACACAATAATTATGAACTTTTTTTCTACTAAGTATAACTTTGCAAGTGCACAAAATCGATGAGGATAGTATAATCACAAGCAAAAGTCGATCCATCGAGGACTTGTTCAACGATTAACCCAATTAAGTTCAGATTTGTTAACTTATAGAAAGAAAAAAACACACACACACACACACACACACACACACACGCCAAGGGGGTTTATGATTTGAGAATTGAAAATTAAAGACAAGTAAATAAAAGTGCAGAAAATGACAATGCAAGAATGAAAGGTTGTTAACTAAGGCGAATTAAGACTTACTATCCACTCTAACCAATTATAGCTCTTAACCAGATTATCTTGACCTAATTACTATGCAATTCTGAATTAGGTGCCCATGCCTAGGTCCTGGCGTTGGTACACTAAACATATATCATTCTCTCTTACTTAGCATGTTTTAGACAGGGCATATGCCTAGAACGTCTATCACCTACCAGTTAAGATGACGCATGAAGTACTAAGAGAATTTAATGACACCACACTAGCCTAGAAAAGTGAGATGCATTCCTAGGTTGTCATGAATTCCAACTACAAGATTGTTTCTTAACCTCAACGTCTCGATGCTAATGAACCACAGGATGATATGGCGGTCACTCAAGCAATTCCATCAATAATTTATGCAAACAAGGTAGCAAGTCTCATAAACATAAAAGAATGGTAGTTAAAGCAGTAATCAGAGTCATTCAGCATGCATAGCAATTAAGAACAAGAATAAAAATCTACTTAACGAGCTAACATGGCTAGGGCTTCAAGCAGCCCTAATCCTAAAAGGAACTACTCACACATAACTGAAATTGAAACACATATAATTGAATTCATAAGTAAATTGCAATAATAAAAATAAGGGTACAGAAGAGATTGTTGAAGAACATGCACAGCAGAGCCACGACATAGCCTTCCTCTGCAAGCTCCACACCCAAAAAGTGCAGAAAATAAAAACTGTTTTCCTTTAACTGAATTACAATGTAAATCGAGGCTAGGGTGTCTAGATCTCCAGAATGGCATCTAAAATATATCTGTCTAAAAATATGGTCCCCCAAAACACTGAACAAACGCTCCCTTTTATAGACAAAGGGAAAACCTTATCCTATAAGGATTCGTATTAAAAACCCTAGCCTAGAATGTTCTAGAATAGTTATTGTACTTCTAATTATTTACAAAGTCCCTAAAATCTATTAGAACCAATCATAACATGGTTGGGAGTGTGAATGCAAGCTGGCTAGTGGGAACACAAGCTGGCCGTGGGTTAGGCACATCTTCACTCAGGCTAGGCGCATAGGTTGTCAGGCTTAACGTAGGGGAGGAACTCTGATCCACCGCCGACTGAACAAGAACTAGGATTTAGGCGTAGAGGCTGGGCTCGGATGGGAAGTTCTTGGGACATGTACTCAACATGTCCTGGCATGAGCTTGGCACTTCTAGGACATGAACTTGATGTCATGAGACACAGGTTTGGGACCCGGATGACATGATCTGAGGTACTTGGCCAAGGACTCAAAATAGGCGCACTAACGCGTTTAGGACCCAATTCAGGACCTGATATTGAAATGAGGACATCTTTTTCCTCTGAACTCTGATTTGAGTCATTCTTTTCGCATTCTTCTCAGAATTTACCTATCTTTCTAAATCTGCCCAAGTCTCACAAGATTGTTCATTTTCTACTATTGATGGCACAAAATCATTCAAAAGACATGTAAGAGAGGCATATAAAGACATCAAAATGATGCATAAATAATGACTGAACATAATCCATTTACAAACTGACTTTAAACTGTTGTCCTAGTTTGTCAAGAAAACAACCCAAAAAGAGATTCCTTATTGGACAGGGAATAGGACTAGTGCGACAACCCCTTAGGATTTGTCTTCTGAGCTTTCTTGTGTGGCAAGGCTGCGTCTGGGATTCTTCTAGGGTTCTTGGACGTTAGGCAATGGGATGGGCCAAGCCTTGGACATTCAGAGCATGTCTGGACCTCAATTAGGCACTTTCAGGCCTTTTTAAAGACTTCTTGAAACTTGGCATGTCCTGAACCTAAGCAGCTAGCCCAAACCATGTCTTGGGCTCGTTTGCAATGTAACTTGATGGTATATGGCCCAGAGCTCACTCAAAAGCTAGCTGAGACACCTGATCACAAAATTGCGCCTTAATTAGGGCCCAGACACGTCCTGGAACACGATTATGGACACAATCTAGACACACCCCAATACTCACTCTGGTACTGCACTTCTGAGGCGTACCACACACTTATTAAAAGCATGGCATGAAATGGCTAAGCGCATAGGTTTGGTTCTGAAGCACCTGGAACTTGGCGGAACTAGTCAGGGACTTGGGACAAGTATTGGGCTCTCGGATGGGCTGTCTTTGAAGGACCAGGGACGCGTCCATGACTTGATATGATACTGCGCTTCTAAAGTTCTCCAAGTTTTTGTTACTAGCACATAAGATTCTAGTTTGGCACACTTGGCACGTCGCAGGCGCATAGGGTACAAATTGGTGCACCGCTGGCGGACCAGGGACATGTCCTTGGACTCAGTTTGGGCGCAAACTGGGACTCGGTAGAGAGATCATCAAGGTGCAGTTTGAGACACGCTAGGGACTCGATACACGTCTCAGGGACATGATTAGGGCCCCTGACTTGGACTCAGTTGGCAGTCTTGGGACAAGTCACAGGACATGTCTCTGTGACTTGATAAGGGACTCGATTTTCAACTTGAGATCACTTCTTCGTTATAACTCCGATTTGAGCCATTCTTTTTGTGTTCTTCTCAGAATTCAACTATCTTTCTAAATCTGCACAAGTCTCACAAGATTGATCATTTTCAACTATTGATGGCACGAAATCATTCAAAAGACATGTAAGAGAGGTACTTAAAGGCATCAAAATGATTCTTTAATAATGACTGAACAATTTGGTCATTCGTTTAAGCTTTGTTTATCTAATCTATTTCGAGTGTTGGAAAGGTGTAGGGAAAGCAATCTGGTGCTCAATTGGGAGAAGTGCCATTTCAAGGTGCAGCAAGGGATTGTCTTGGGCCATGTGATTTCAGCACGTGGCGTTAAGCTAGACAAAGCCAAGCTTGACAATGTAGACCGATTACCATACCCTACATCAGTCAAAGACGTAAGATCGTTCATGGCGCACGCCGGAATCTACAGGAGGTTCATCAAGGACTTTTCAAAATTCACAAGACCACTATGCAACCTCCTAGCCATGGATGCCGTGTTTAATTGCAACAAAGAATGCCGTGAGGCATTCAATTTCCTCATGGCTAAGCTCACGGCCTCACCCATTATCATGCCTGCCATTTGGGACCTACCATTCGAGCTTATGTGTGATGCATCCGATTATGCCGTGGGAGATGTCTTGGGCCAAAGGGTGAACAAGATGCCCCATGTCATCTACTACGCCAGTAGGACACTCAATGATACTCAATTAAACTACTCCACTACAGAGAAGGAGCTCTTAGCTTATATTTTTTATTTAGAAAAGTTTAGATCGCATTTGATTCAAACTAAAGTAATAATCTATATTGATCATGCAGTTTAAAGTACATGCTCACCAAGAAGGATGCTAAGCCTCGGCTACTGCGTTGGATGTTGCTCTTGCAGGAATTTGACCTGGAAATCAAGGACAAAAAAGGTAGTGAGAAAGTTATTGCAGACCATCAAAGCAGGCTAATCTACGGGTCTAGTGTGGAAGCTGATCAATTGTCATTGCTTGAAACCTTTCTGGATGAAAAACTCTTCTCCTTACAAGTTATTGATCCATGGTATGCTGCCATCATTAACTATTTAGCTATATGCAAAATTGTCAATCCCACACCCCCAAACCTAAACAAAACATTGTCCTCAATGTTTGAAGAATAGGCAAAAGTAAGTTTAGTGAGGTGATATGCGCATAAACAAAAGAATGAGAGAGGGGTACAAACCAGGGCTAGGCTGCCTCTTAGAAGCGCTTTATTTAACGTCTGGGTGAGACGAGGCTAGCATATCAGGTGCCAGGTGGATTCTGCAAAGCTTGGGTTGCAATGGGATCTTCAACAAATGCGTCATAGTAAGGCTTGAGGCGTTGACCATTCACCTTGAACTTTTCTGGCCGACTGAGATGCTGAATCTCAATGGCACCAAGTGGGAAGACATTAATCACTCTGTATGGCCCGCTCCACTTAGACCGTAGCTTGCCTGGAAAAAGTCTCAGGGGTGAGTTAAAGAGCATAACTTTATTCCCTATCTGAACTGCTTCCTATGAATGTGCTGATCATAGAATGCCTTGGTTTTCTCCTTGTATAAACGTGAGTGTTCAGTCATTATTTATGCATCATTTTGATGTCCTCAAGTACCTTTCTTACATGTCTTTTGAATGATTTCTAGCCATCCATAGTAGAAAGTAATGCTTTTGTGAGACATGTGCGGGTTTTAGGAAGATAATGAAATTCTAAGGATACAGGGAAAAAAGAATGACTCAAATCGGTGTTCAGACGAAGGAGATGTCCTCATTTCAATATCAGGTCCTGAACTGGGTCTTGAGTGCACCAGTGTACCCTATTTTGGGTCCTTGGCCAAGTACCTCAGATTATGCCATCCGGGTCCCAGACCTGTGTCTCATGACATCAAGTGCATGTCCTAGAAGTGCCAAGGTCATACCAGGTTGTGTCCCACGACATGCCCCATGGACACCCTCTCGAGTCCCAGGCGTGTTCCTGCCAAGTCCCTGTCGAGCCCAGTGCATGAGCCTAAACCCTGGTTCTTATTTCGCCAGCAGTGGAACAAAGTTCCTCCTCTTTGCTAAGCTTGACAATCTGTGCGCTTAGCCTAAGCCATGATGTGCTTCTACTACTATACAATGGTGCGCCTCAAAAGCGCAGTCCCAGTTTGTGCTGAAAATGCTACCCTTGCCCTTGTCCCAAAGAGATCCTTTGCGCCTTATTTTAGGGCCGGAAGGTTAAGAAGAGGCCCTGACTTGCTATTCAATGGAACAAAGCGAGACAAAGCACATAACTAGACTAGATACATCATTTGGAAGTGCTTGGAATGGTTTGTCTCGAGTGGATTGATCAATGACATTTTAAGTTCTCAAAAGTCCAAGTTTGAAGGTTTTTAGCCCAGAATCTGGCCCAGCTATGTTCGAAGTGCTTAGGCTTTGCTCAGCCTAGTTCTTGACGTCCAAGTAACATCCAGAAGATTCCAGAAGTTGTCATGGCGTGCAAGAAAGCTCATAAGACTTATTGTACAATATTGCCACAAATCCTAGTCCAAGTCCAAGAAGGATTTCTCTTTTAAGTCCTTTTTGATATCTAATTAGAATAGGAGTTTTGAGTAAGTTTCTGATTAGGATTTTATCCAAAACTATCTCCTACATTGTAAAGGTTTAGAGGCCTATTTAAAAGACCTTAGGGTTTGCGGGTAGAGGGAGACCTCTAGACACCCTAGCCGCAATTTACAATGTAATTCAGCTTTTAAATTTAAACAGTTTTTAGTTTCTGCATGTGAGAAAGTTGGAAAGCATCTAAGTAGTAAGCCCACCCCACCATGGGTTCCTTGGCCTATTTGCACACTATTTACTTATCGTTGTTGGTAGAACTCTGAAGAGCGGGACTTATACTTGGCATGGATAACCAAGGGGCTCTGTTGGCTAGCTTCCATGTGAGACTTGTCTTGATTGACCGAATTATTAAAGCTCAACTCCATGATCCTACGTTATACGTTATTATGATGGAGTTGGAGGCTGGGAATAGGCAGGATTATGTGATTAGGGATGAGGGGGCCATGGTTCAGGATGGCCGGTTGTGCGTACCTAATGATATAGAGTTGAAAAGAGAAATTCTTGACGAAGCTCATAGTTCTGCCTATACTATGCAATCAGGTGGCACTAAGATGTATCGTACTCTTAAGGAGCATTATTGGTGGACTGTGATGAAAAAGGAAATAGCAGAGTTTGTGAGTAGATGTCTGACGTGTCAACAAGTAAAAGCAGAGAGGCAGAAACCATATGGGGCACTACATCTACTACCTATTCTGGAATGGAAGTGGGATCACATTACTATGTATTTTTTTTATAAACTTCCTAGGACTCAAAAAGGACATGATGGAATTTGGGTAATTGTTGATAGACTTACAAAGTCAACACATTTCTTACCAATACGGGAAGATTGTAGGATGGACTCGTACGCCAAATTTTTTGTGAATAAGATCATACGGTTACATGGGACTCCAGAGTCGATTGTATCAGACGGGGATCCTAGGTCTACCTCGAAGTTTTGGCGGAGTTTGCAGAAAGCCTTTGGAACTACATTGCATTTCATTACAACTTTTCATTCTCAGACTGATGGTCTTTTCATTCTCAGACTGATGGTCAGTCTGAGAGGGAAATTCAGATTCTGGAAGATATGATGAGAGCTTGTGTACTGCATATTAAAGGAAACTAGGACTCACACCTGACCTTGATGGAATTTGCATACAACAACACCTATCAGTCTAGTATTGGGATGTCTCCTTTTGAGGCACTGTATGGGAGACAGTGCAGGACACCGATTTACTGGAGTGAGGTAGGTGAGAGGAGACTGTTGACACCAGATATAGTTGAACTGACAGAGGAAAAGATTAGAATCATCATAGAAAAATTGAAGGCAGCTTAGGACCGCCAGAAAAGCTATGCAGACCGACGGATCAGAGATCTTGAGTTTGAGGTCGGAGACTGGGTTTTTTTGAAATTATCCCCCTAGAAAGGAGTAGTACATTTTGGTAGACAAGGGAATCTGAGTCCTCGCTATATTGGGCCTTATGAGATTATTGAGAGGATATGGCCAATGGCTTACAGACTTGCTTTACCCCTAGAACTATCAAATATTCACGATGTATTTCATGTATCCATGCTCCGGAAGTATTTATTTGATGACTCTCATGTATTGGAGGCGCCACCAATTGAGCTGAGAGATTTTTTGAGTTTTAAGGAGCAACTAGTGCAAATTCTAGATTGGAAGGAAAAAGTATTGTGCAGAAAGACTATTCCTCTGATTAAAGTTCTGTGGAGGAATCATAACGTGGAGGAGGCCACGTGGGAACCTGGGGCACTGATGCGGGGGCAGCATCCCCATTTCTTTTAGTGACAGGTATGAATTTCAAGGACGAAATTTCTTTAAGGGGAGTGAGTTGTAACGACTCATAAATTTAATTAGTGAATTTTCGTAAATTAGTTTGGGAAAGGATGAGTTTACCCATGGTTTTATAAGAGGCTTGAAAGTCAATTTTTGTTTGGATACACCTTTGGAAGTGTTTCATGGACCGTTACGTAGGTCTCGAACTTGAGAGTTCGTAGATAGGCGGCACGCGGAAAACGGTGTTCGTACGAGAGAGTTGTGGGTCTAGAATATTCAGGGGCAATTTGGTAATTTTCACTTGGCAGATATCTTTAACTCAAACCCTCTCTAGATTCTTCTCATTTTGCTCTCTCTCTCTTCGTGATTCCTCATCCAAACCGTGCAACCGAACCCAAAACCCCGTCACCTTGAACTTTGATTCGAAGCAACCTTGTTCCTTTTGGTTCAAACCATCTTCTTCTCCTCCTCCCCGTGATCAAGGACGTACCAGCCGTCGGGGGAAACAGCCATGGGAAACACTAAATCGAGGAAGGAGAAAACTGAACCTTTCGATCGATATTTAGGCAAAATCAGGCGATACTGCTCCTGGAACTTCAGAGGAGCGTACGACTCGTGATTGAGCTTACTTGGACGTTCGATGAGTGGACGTTCGGTGAGTGGACTTTGGTTTGTAAATTTTCATGCATGCATAAATATATATTTTAAATAAAAGTATTGTTTTTGTCAAATTGTCGAGTATTAATCAAATCAATTATTACTGGACACTGGTTCTCAATAATAAATTGGAAACGACGTTTTGGGCTGTGGCCCAGCTTTTTGGACTCTGCTTTTAAGCAATTTTGACTTTATAAATTTTGGGTTTCGGTCGAGTCCATGATTTTGGGGTTTAGACCCGGATTTGTGACTTTATTGGATTTGGGCATAGACCCGGTTTTTCAATGAATTTGGCTTAGGCCAAGAAACAAGGATTTCACAAAATGGATTTTGGATTGTTCTTTACAAGTTGGTTTCCACTAGGTATACTGTCCCCGAGGGTCATGGTTTCTCCGGCACGTGATGTGGGGTATTTCCCATCACGTGTTTATCGAGGGTTCTCCGATGCTGGCGTCGAGGGTCTTTCTCTGCCAGATCGTTGAGGGTTCTCCGATGCTGGCGTCGAAGGGTATTTCTCCGCCAGGTCATTGAGGCTGTCTACGCGTAGTATACGGTTACATCTGCACAACTCGAGTATATCGGGTGTGTGGAAGGTTGGACATGGGTAAGTCAACTTGGATATCGAGCTACGGCTCGGGATTACATCCGGGGAGTGGTGAGATATGTTATGATATTTTTGTGTCCATGTCTGTTTACATGATTTTTAAACTCCTTTGAGGAGGGTTTTCAAAGCAAGGTTGTGGACCACAAGATGTTTCCATTGTTCGGGTTTTCATGGGTCCCACCGAGGGTTTTTACTAAAAATAGATTTTCCGGTAAGTTTTCGGATTATCTTTCTATATTATTTTTTTAAAAAGGAATTTTATATTATGCATGCATTGTTTTACTCATGGAGGGGGAAAAGGTATGTTTTCCTCGGAAATTATTTTATACGATTATTTTGTCCACTCACACTTTTCTTGTTTTAAATCCCCTCCTGGCCGTTGAATTGATGAGGGCACATCCAGAGGCGGAGGCAATAAATTCCAACTGCGCCTTTACCTAAGACTATCGAGTAGGATTTATAAATTTTTTGTATTTACCTTTCTTACCTAGTTGCTCTGATAAGCCTTTTGGACTTACTATAAATTATGACCACGTCGATGGTTATTTGGTGACGTTGGAATTCGAGATTGGTATTTGATCCTTCGTCTGACAGGTGGAAGGCGGTTAACCATTTTATAGGGGGGATTCTACCAGATTTTTGGTAGAATTCTCGTAACTAATTGCAAGGGCTTAAGGGTATTCTAGGCAATTTATTAAGTTGTCAGGCAGGAGCAGGACTTTTCACAGGTTTCGAGGGGAAATTCGGGAAGGGTCTTGTCATGGATATGACTCTTCTGGACCCTGCTGAATACCACTGATCTTCTTACTTAACAAGATGATTCTGGAAGTGGGGAAGAATTTCTCTAAGAATGCTTTCTTCATTGTATCCTAAGAGTTGACCGTTCCGGAGGGTAAATCATAAAGCCAATCCTTAGCCTTGTATGCCAATATGAATGGAAAGGCTTTCAGCTTTAGAATACTCTCATCCACATTGGTCGGTGTCATACTGGAACAAACAACCTCAAATTTCTTGAGATGCTTATTCAGATTTTCCATAGAGAGGGCATGGTACTTCGGAATATGGTGAAGCAAACTGGACTTCAACTCGAACTCATATGTCTTTCCTTGAGATGCTTCCAGATATTGAATGCATAGAGGCACGAGATTGTCTAAGGTGGAGGCCGAAAGCTCCTTAATGGACATGTTGTCTGCCACCATGTCCAGCTCTTATGGATCGGATTCAGAGCTAGACCTCTCGGATTCTACAATTTCTCTCTTGCATCTATGGAAAGTTCTCTCAGGTTCCGAATCGTACTCTGCGAAAATGCCCTAGTGCTCATAAACTATTACCTGAAACCAAGAACAAACCTTAGGACCAAAAATAAAAACAAAAAAATAGAAAGAACGAACTAGTAAAATAAAATGTAACATGCTAATTAGCAATTTACTAATCCCCGGCAACGGCGCCAAAAATTGATGTGCTAATTACTAACACACAATTTAATACCCTGCAAAAGTTGTAGTAGTATATGATAAGAAAGGATCGTTCTACGCTAGGGATTAGAGGGCTTGCTAACTAACATGAAGGGGAAAAGGAAAAAATAACTAATAAAGTGATTGGGGGGAGAATTGTGAGACTCGAATTTAATCTGACGAAACTAATGCAAATGTAATGAAATCTAAGGCAAGGTTGATGGTGAGAAACTAGCTAAAGGTTCAATCTCCACACACCGAACATATGCACATGAACTAATTTCCAGCAACTTCTTTATAATTTAGTGAATGACAATGTCTAGAATCAATTGTGAAAGGCACTAATTAATCCTACTATTTTCCCAAGTTTATTGAATTAAACTTCGAGTCGCTTTCAAACCATTCTCTTCATGTCTTCTAATCGAACTGCAAGTTAAATGAACACCTAGAGATCATTAAGCTCTATAGAAAATTCAGACATTATCTAGGCAAACACAAGTATGAACCACATCTTAGTTAAACGTAGGCTTTGCTTAACATACCAACGTCCATTGATAATTGCTACTTACAAATATAAGATCATTACTATGAGATGAAATTCTCTTATATTCTAGCATCAAATCCCAGCATGCTTACTAAGTTTCTGACCTAACAAACATACAAGGATGAGTTCTCTATCAAAAAGATAAGCAAAACACAGCCACAAATAAGCAAAGAAATTATGAATATAATCAATTCATTGAACACATATATGGGGCTTTAAAATCACCCCTAGCTACTAAGAGAATTAGCTAGACATATCCATTATGTTTGAAACACGATACATAATCAAATATGAAACTAGAATATGAAAAGAAGAGATAGAGAGACGTATGACGAACGCCACGGTCACGCTTGGAACGGTGGTAGGTGATGGATACGGTTGCTGCGTTGCTGCCAAGTGAGGGAGAGGGAAAACGCTGTTGTTTTTGTGTCCAAAGTGTGGATGCGTTGTTGCAAAGTGAGGTGAGGCAGAGAGAGGGACGGTTGTTGCAAAGTGAGGAGAAGCAGAGAGAGGGACGGTTGTTGCAAAGTGAGGTGAAGCAGAGAGAGGGACGTTGTTGCCTTGTGTGGGAGAGTTGGAGACGTTGAGAAGCAGAGACAGGGACGGTTGTTGCAAAGTGAGGTGAAGCAGAGAGAGGGACGTTGCTGCCTTGTGTGGGAGAGCTGGAGATGTTACTGCAGTTTTTAGGGAGAAAGGGAGCCATTCCAAAGTGAGGTGAAGGGGAGACTTTTCTTTCAGATTGAGGGGGAGAGAAACGTATGATGGCTGAGTTGCTCCAAAAACATTATGGAAAGCAAGAGACGTTTCTGTTTTCTCTGAGGACCTTACTTTATTAAAACGGCCCTAACTCCTTCTAGAAAATTCCAATTCACTAACCGCAAATTCTATAGAAACTAGACTTATGTATCTTTCCAACGATATATGGCCCATCAACTAGTTCTTCCAGACCAGGTGCAGTTAATTCCGAGAAGTTGACACATGTGCTCAAGTCAGTTTCAAAGTTTTCTCTTTAGATTTCCAAAACAGCAACTAATTAACTCATTTTGTAACTTTGCTTCCAAAAATCCTACAAAACTCGAAAACAAGCTAAATACTAAGAAAACATAGAATACATGCTAAGAAAAATATAAGAAAACTAGATAAAACGTCGCATAAATATGCTGATATCAGAGTTCTAAAATGCTTTCACATAACCCCACCTAAGGGCCTTTTGATAACCATTTAAGTTTTTATTTTCACTTTTCACTTTTTTTTTTCCTGAAATTTCGCTTTTCACTTTTCACTTTTGTTCTTGAGATATGAAGGAAGTAGAAGACATAAATTAATAATAAATGAAGAAGAATAATGGTATGTAGAAGAAAAAATAAAAAATTAATAGTAAAAAAAAATCTTGAAAGTGAAAACCACATGCCTACTGTTACTATTTAATTTTTAATTTCCATTTTATGTACTTTTGTCTTCATTAATTTGATCTCCATATGTTTCACTATTTTTTCTCCATATCTCAAATATAAAATATGAAAATTAAAAAATTAAAAGTAAATAATTGTGCTGAGATTTATTTCCAAGTTTAGGATTAGAATTTTACTTAGTATAACTCCATATATAGCCAAACGTTATTAGATAATAATTAATCTAAATAGGATCTATCCCATATTCATTTATTTACCATATATGAAATATGAATATCCAAACAGATACTCTAACCATATTACATAATGCTATATATTCCAAAATTATGCACCCCATATTGAAATTTTGTGAATCATTTGATCTTCTCTAAATTTTCTGGTTCCCTCTTTATTCCCAACCTAGAATTCGAGAAGATATTGAGTGTGTGATCTGGAAGGATTTCTAAACCAACAACTACACAAGCTTCTAGCATGGAGATAAGCACAGGTATGCATTATTAGCGCCTAAATGTTCTTCTTTTATAACATATATGTTTTTTCTTTCTTTACATGTTGGATTTATGTTTAGATTTTTTTTTACTACGAAGAGGAAGACTCGATCACTAATGAATAAGAGAAACCCACACGTTCTAACTTATGAAAGGTAGATGATCTTAAGTGTGTAACCTATTCAAATTTTAAAAAGAAGAAGTTATAAATTAAGAAGAATTTAATACTCTATACCTCATTTATGTTACGAATTAAATTAAAATAAGTTATCGCTATACTTTAAATATGTTGAAAAGAATAAATAGATGCGTAGAACGAGTTGACTCATTAAGTTTTAGCTACTAAATGGTGTATTCTCTGCCCTATATTTCTGTTACATTTTTGTGTTGGAGTTTTTGTTGTTTTGTGAGAGATTGGGGGCCCAAAAGAAAACACCGAAAGAGAGCTCTGGGTTTACATATAACTTATAACCTGCAAACAAGAAAGGCCCAACAAATGATGGAAGATGTTGGAAACTTTTGTCCCCAATATGTCTTTCTTGTCACAAATGAAGGCGCAATGGGAATGTGGAGGGTCGGGTTGGATACTAGTACTTTACACTCATACCACTTATAGCTTTAGCTTTTAACTCCCATATACGTAGTTGTATTCGGTTATTTTTTGGTGAAGTCTTTTAATTCTTTTATAATAATATATTACTCACATCACACAACAAAAACAAAATAATAACTTATAATTTTATAGTTTAATGATTGTTCAAATTACTAAATTAGGAAGAAGAAAAAAGGAAAATAGGAGATAATGTTTTTAAAACTATCCATAAGAAATTACATGGCTTAAATAATATGGTACGGGTCGAGTTCGAATGGAGGGACATAGTACCATATTTTTATTCATAACATTTTCAAGTTAGGTAACTCCAAATAATTGAAATGGATAAAAAGTAATAAATACAATTAAATCTCCATCAACTTTAATAAACTTTAAGATTCGTTGTTCAACCATAAAAGAATAAACAATGTGAATTGTTTATCTAGTTGAAAACGATCGTGGTGCCATGGGGAATGTAAGACAAATTGGAGGTACACGATGCATCAGGATGTTGACATTTGGCACTTACTTTAGGATCACGGGCCCCAAGTCATTGTTTCCTGTCCTCGGTGATCGTGTCCCAGTTGCTGCCATGCCGATCTATGCATTTGGCATTTACTAACCTTAAGTTTGTGCCCTTACTCTATTTCGAAACCCAAAACAATTAAGGGAACATTCATGGTGATTTGGTGGCATGCATAATCCAATTGGAAGAGAAACACATGGAATGGGAGTTAAGGAATGTCTTATCTTTTAACTATGGTTAGATTAAAGAAAAATGTAGTCCCAGAAAGTAGGTTTTAGCATTTAGGATAAGACATTAGTGTTAAATTATTTCCACGTCCTAAATGATAAAACCTACGTTGAGAGTTAAGTCTCCCAGATGATACAAATAGTCAAAAGAACTAGCCAGCTAGCTAGCTATAGGGTAAAAAATTAATTTAAGAGTAATCTGGCTAAAACCCACAGGGTGGTTAAGAATTAAGGTAGATTAGCTGAGGGAGTTAGTAGAATGTTGTTAATTGCAGACTTAACACTCAACGTTAATAGGCTCAATACCTCTAATAATTTAACAATTATAACAACACTTCTTAGTTAATTACCCACCACTTTTGGATATCTTAATAATGGTTAGGGGGGAACTTGCGTCTGTGTGCTGCTCTATAGATTCTAGGCTGGGCTCGATTCTATGAGGATCAAACTAATAAGATTGAAAGAGGAGGTTGTGTTCGTGGATTGTTACGCTAGTCTTTTCGATATAAAAAAGAAAGCAAGATATATAGATCATCTCAACTTAGTTGTCTGTGTGCTTCTTAAAAGAAAACATTTTATTTTTATTTTCTACTTGTATTTCTCCCAATAATAATAAGAATAGAAAGCTCCGTTGCTTGTATAAGTAATAATATTGCTCCACAAACTTCAGAAAAGTGCCCATCTTTTTCTGTCCATCCACCATATAGACAAACAATGATTAATCAAAGCTTCTTAATTAGGCTTTCACTCCATGCTCCTTCGTCTTTCACTTTCTACCATTTGGGTACTTTATATTTAAGTGTGCAAGTGCATTAGGATGACGATTTTTTCACTACATTAGGGAGCATCGGGTGTATCAGCTTTTTCAACGGTTAAATTTTAACTTGATTGCAAAGGTGGAGGCCAAGTAAGCAACTATGAATCTAGCAATAAAACTTTACATATATATTGATTTAGCTTTTGGGGTCCTCTTCGTAGCAGAATTTATTTAAAAAATTTAGACTTCTGTTTAAGGGACTCTATCTGCATGGAATAATGAGAGGCAAAAAGTAGTGGTTCATAACAGCATGTGTTCAGATAAATGTCACGGGGGGGTCTTGTGGTGAAAATAATGAATGCAGCTGTGGCTCCCATGTTCAATCTGGTTTGGAGTCACATGAGGCCATGGATTCTTTTTCACATCTGTTATTGTGTTTCACAGGTGGGTTCTCTATTGAAAATTTCCATCTTAAGAAACACAAAGTGATCATAAAAAGACTATAGAGTTAAGTTTTGTCTCGTTCATACTGAACTTATGTTTTAATCTGATTAGGTAGATTTAATTAAGAACATCTGCCCAATATATTTGTCATAATTTAGAATTTTTGTGAATCTTTTGGTTCAAGATTGATCTAGTGGGTTTAAAATTTGACTAGTATAATGAAGAAGACTATGTTATGAGTTATTCGACCAAACAAATAACTGACTTATGTATTGAAGCCCTAACTTAACTTCCAAGCTAGGAATATATAGTTTGAAAACTTATGAATTATGCTTTTACCAAAAATTGAGTCTTGCGTATTTACATGACTCAAACGCCACATCATGTATTATATCTATGTAATCAAATATTTTGGGGGTAGGCGAGACGTGCGTGCGTAATTAAATTGACTACATCGAGTAAACGAGCTCATTCTTCTACATTTGAATTCAAATTATTTCTTTGTAAATTAAATTATATCAAAACAGATGTTTTGGTTAATTTAGGATTAATATGTTGATAATTTATGATGATTTGATAGTTTTGATTAGGTAATTAGCAGATGCAAGCAGTCAGCAGTCATGATAGGAACAACAGAAACATAAATAAAGGATTAGTTTCTCCTGATTCACTGATGATTGCATTATCTAGTATTTTAATTAAGGTTTGGATTGCATATTTAATTGTTAATTAGTTAATTGGTTAAAATTAGGCACAATCACTTCGATCGCCACCCTTATTGATCGACGACCTGAAAAAGGAAATCAGAAATCAGCCATTGATCTACCAAACACCAATAAGAAAAAATACATTATAATAATATTCTACAAATTAATTGTCAAAATTTGGTATCGCACCACAAACAACTCCGAAGAAATATTGCCCAATCCTAAATTTCAACCATATTAGTTTAAAAACTACCAAAATTTTTCAAAGTTGGCAAAAATTCATCAAAATTGTCAATAGCTTCAGTTCACCTTACCATCCTACACCCACATATATAACATTTTCCCCAGGACAAAACTACCCTTTCATTTTAGAAGACTAGGTAAACACCGCCTTAATTGAAGCTATTACACATGAAAAATAAAAAAGGTGACTATCGGAAATAGAAAATTATTAATTTCTCCGCTCCAAAATTTTCAAATGTTCAGATTTTAACAATAATTTTTAGTCACATAAATTAAAAATATCAAAACTAAACCGTACGTTGAAAATTCAGGTACGAAAACATAATGTAACATGCCAAAACGAAATAGAGCTCTTTCCCCACCCGCCGTTATTTGAAACAGATGAATTCATTTGGAGGCATTATGTATATAAATACACGTACATGATACAAATACATATATTTTTATGTTTGAACGTTTTTGAAGGCTTAACGATGCATAAAGGAATTTAGTTAAACCAGCGTAGAGAGAGATAAGAGAGAGAGAGGGGGGAAAAGTGCAAAATTGTGAAAACTTAATCTGGCCGGCGGTTTGTTCTTTGTCCCCCAGGGTAGTTTTCTGTTGCTTCCGTTAGACGACCATTAAAATAGGAGCTAATAGCTAGATACGACGTCGTACTTACATATTATTGCTTCCGTTAATCAAGGTACAGCCATTATTTCGGGTTTTTGCTTAGCTGTTGTCATAAAATCTTGCTCTGTTAACTGTTTTTCCATTTCCCATGCATGTTGCCGCCATTTTTCTTCGCTTATATATACCCTCTATATTCTCTCATGATTCTCATAATTCAGTTCTTCATTTCGATCATCTTCTTTTATTGAAAAAAAAAAAACAGTTTCACTGTGGTTGAAAATGGAGAAGGTAAACTGGAAATGGAGTTGGGTGGTCGGGGCATTCGCAATGCTGGCCTTGCTGTTCGTTATCGTGCCCGGCGATGGTTTCGTCACGGCCAGGTTTGTTCTTCCTTCCTCCATGTTCACTCTTTGTTTTTTTCTTTCTCAACGAGAGGTCGCGTCACGCATTGTTGTTTTTAGCCGCGAAAATATTATTCCCTACGATCTGGAGGTCGATGAGCGCTCTGAACTGCTAAACTGTTATGTATTTTTAGGCCCAAATCGTGGGGGAGAAAATCTCACGTCTCAAATTTTTAGTTTTCCATACTTCTAAGTTTAGAGAAATTAAATTCTTGTATACAACTGTCAGACCAAGTCATCATGAGACAGTCTTCAGATTTTTATGATTCTTACAACACAAAGAAAGAAAGTAGAAACCTCAATCTGAGATTCCTTGTCTTTGTCTGTCTCGTGAGTCATAACTTAAAAGGTTCTTATGGAAATGTTCTAACCTTACATATTTTCATTTGAACCTATATAGTATGTTTGTAGGGTCCACCCTGTTTTATCTTTTTGCATTCTTGCAGCCTTCTTTCTTTTCAAGAGGTCACGTTTCGTACTAACAGTTCACATGACAAAATATACTAATTATAAATTATTAATTAGATAAATTATTAAATAATACTTGACAAGATTATACTTTTACTTAAAAGTTACAATGTGATAATTCTTTATTCTTAGCTCTTTCCACTATTTTTTAGTCATGCATGTTTATTGTCATCTTCTTATACAATACATTATTAGAATTCTAACCCCTATTTTATAATTAAACTTAAAACACTTTTATAATAAAATTATATATTACAATTAATTTTTTTCTTTGAAACTAAGAATGAAATCCGTGTTGTTTAGGGTTTAACTATATGTATAGAAAGTTTTAGGGAGGGGGTTGGGGGTGTTTAGGTAAGGGTGGTAGTGGAAGTGCTTATGACTTAGGATTTAGGGTTTAATTCTTGGATTTTGGGTACAAAATACAAGAACTAAATCCTAAATCATAAGCAATTAACCTAATCTTTTAATATCGGATAATAAAAATTTTACAAATATGAAGTTTAGAAGTATTTTTGAAGAATTCTTGCTTTTAATTATCTTATTTTAAGTTGGATTGTCCTTACATTACTCCTTAAAATCGACAAGTGAAAAAGAAAAAAGATTATAAGTGGGAGTAATGTTTTCATAAAATATAAAGGAAAAAAAAACTACTAAATAGAGATTAAAAGTTTTAAAGGTTGTTTGGGTAATTATCATGGTGGTTAGGAATTGGAAAATTTCAAAAATATAGTTAGGGGAGTTTTGAATAAATATTGATGTTATCAAGGACTCATCAATGGATAGCCCTTATTAATTTGAGTGTATTATATGGGTAATATGTAATTGTTTTTTATAATGGCTAATAGGTCATTTTAGAGGGGTAATGATTTTCAAATTTTCATTATCGGTCGAATTTCTTTCTTTCCTAGTCTTGTCAAGATCCCTTCTCAGTTCTAATTAGAGCACATCTAACCCATCTATTTTGGACTGGGCAAAGCAGTCTTTGGGCTCCAACCCGTGCCCAGCATCTTCTAGTCCATTAATTATGGCCCATGCAAAGGCTTGCCCAAGGGCTAGGCTTGCCTCTCTTCAGACCCGGGCTGGGCTCATGGCCCACCACTTTGTTTCTTTCACAGTCCACGTACAGCAGGTCATTCTCAAATGCTCTTTGTTTGCAGCTAATAGGATGGTGCCACATGGCACATCCTTTTACAAATTCTAGCCGTTTGGATTTTTTTTTTTTTAAATAAAAATTTCAGAAAACCATCTATAAAATGGCACATCCATATATCACACATTTTGTTTGTTTTAATATATCACACATCCTATTATAGCCGTTGGTTTTTTGTTTTTTGTTTTTTATTTTTTAACTTAGTATTTACTCCTATAAATACTCATCATTTAATCATCATATATCACACATTTTATCCTCTCCAATTCAAACCCAAATTCTTCATACTTATATTTTTTACATTTTCCTCAAACTTGTTATTCTCAAAATGATCTAGATTGGTTCACCCCTCCTCACTAGTTGGTTTTATTTATCAATTTAAATTAATGGTTGTACTTTTTATTAGACTTGCACTATTTTTTATGTAATTTAAATTTGATAAAATAAAGCTTCTTATTCGTTGTCATAATGTTTAATTATTTTTTTTATAACCATATAAGTTAAGTAATACATAAAGGATAAATGACAAACAAAAATATAGAATATGAGACAAAGAAAAGAGTGTCGAATTTTGATCTGAAGAAAAGAGTGTTGTGATATGAGGATGAAGAATGAGTTCAGTTATTGAAGTTTATATGCAGATTGGATGTCACATGTCACAACATTGTGGTGTGAAAATCTAGTATAAGATAAGATAAGATATCATTTTAGATTGTTAATAAAAAAATCAAATAAGATAAAGTGGAATTAAATAGTATTTCGGAGATATTATATAAGATTTCTATATTATTATCTTTAAAAAAATAATTCATAAAAAATTTGAATTTTTGCCCCTTGCCTCTCCCCATTAGAAAAACAAAAAAAACAGTATTGGGCAAAATACATGAACAGTGTCATTTGAAGGGTAAAACCTTGCCTCTAACCACTTTTTCCACTAGATATGCTCTTAATTAATTGTAAGTCTACGTTGTTATTTGGTCAAAATTTAGAAAATTGCTTAATTTGAGAAAAGCAAAATTTAGATATCATTTTAGATTGTTAATAAAAAAAATCAAATAAGATAAAGTGGAATTAAATAGTATTTCGGAGATATTATATAAGATTTATATATTATTATCTTTAAAAAAATAATTCATAAAAAATTTGAATTTTTGCCCCTTGCCTCTCCCCATTAGAAAAACAAAAAAAAATAGTATTGGGCAAAATGCATGAACAATGTCATTTGAAGGGCAAAACCTTGCCTCTAGCCCTTTGTCCTTACTTTTACCACTAGATATGCTCTTAATTAATTGTAAGTCTACGTTGTTATTTGGTCAAAATTTAGAAAATTGCTTAATTTGAGAAAAGCAATGATTTTCACACTTCAGTCATGCTATGCTTTCTATTTTTCCATTTTTCGAAAGGCCTTCAAAATTCCATTTTTTAATTAATAATTATAATTTACATGAAATTAATTAATTATTTGGTGTTTCTTTTTAGCAAGATTAATTATTTGGTGTTTGTATAAAAAAAAACACTATTTGGGTTTTAATTGCAGACGAGCACTAAGGAGTGTTAGAGGACGAAATGCGTTCAATCAGATGCTAACACTGTCTAATAACCAGGTAAATTGTACTCTCTATTTTTAAAGTTTTTTTTAATGTAAATAATTATGGTCAATTAAATGGACCGCGAGTCTCTACATTCAGCTTCTACGCATGTAGTCACAATTTATTAAATTTAAGCTAAATGCAGAAACTCGCGGTCCTATTTCATAATTACATTCTTTTCTATTAACAAAAACAACTCACCTACAAACTTTCTATCTCAAAATCAAACCCATAATTTTGAGCCTTTATCTTCACTTCTGGGTATCTATTAAAAAGATTCCTAAATTTGTTTTTCCAATTTTAAATTCCTATTATGAGACAAAAAAAATAAAAGTCATACTATCAACATAGTGTGAGTCGTGACGAGGGACATTTTAGGAGGAAAATCGTATTCTGAATCATCAAGTATGACTTAACGTATGGAAATAAAATATTGTAGGCTGCTAGTAGAAAATAACAAATTCCGAGGAGAAAATTTTAGGGTTTAATATATTTTTTTTGACAAGGTCATGAGTTATGTTACTATTTTTCTGGATCAACTATCAATTGTCTTACTATTTTCTTTATGAACTATCAATTGTCTTACTATTTTCTTTATGAACTATCATTGCCTTACGATTTTTCAACTGTGATTTTAGGTGGTCATGGACAATGGCCTTGTACGACTCACTTTTTCTTACCCCTATGGAGACGTCGTTGGGATCAAGTACAAGGGAATTGACAACTTACTTGAAAGAAGAAATTACCAAGACAATAGAGGGTAATTAGGCACAAAATTTTTCTCTACCAATCACAGCTAATTTTATGATAAAGGTTGATATTCAGAAATTTCGAACACTTAATCTTTTAATTCTAACTTTGAAATGTGAATGTATCGTATAGGTATTGGGACGTGGTCTGGAACACACCGGGGGGAAATGGCAGTACGGACAAGTAAGTCCTCTTCCTTTTTCTCCCCTCCATAGTAGAAAATATCATCCACACTTTTGACCTAAATAATCTCCATGATTCATGCTTAGGTTACAAGCAACAAGATTTAAAATTATTACAGCGAGGGCAGACCAAGCAGAGATTTCTTTCACTAGAACATATAATGTTTCCCACGGTAATAGCACAATGCCCATGAGTTTCGACAAAAGGTACGTATGTATGGTCTTGAGTCTCAAACATTCTTAATTAGGCAATGCACAGTTAATAAGTTTGTGTTGGACAGTTCTCTAATTAATGTGCTACAATAAAATTGTTTCAGGTACATAATCCAGCGTGATCGTTCTGGGTTTTACGAATACGCGATACTCGAGCGTCTCCCAGGCTGGCCGGAAGTTGGCATAGATCAAATTAGATTTGTTTACAAACTTCAAGGAGACACGTAAGTAAAATTATTGATAAAACGTCACCAATCTATTGTAATAGTTTTTTTGAATCTGATACAGTGTTTCGAATCACATGTGTAATTTACTTTCTTAACGGATTATGAACATATGATACTATGGCAGATTCGGGTACATGGCTTTATCTGACGAGAGGAAACGAGAGATGCCAACGGCTAGAGACCGTACAACTGGTGTGCCCCTTGCCTATCCTGAAGCTGTTCTTTTAACCAACCCAACCAACCCTGACTTCAGAGGAGAGGTAAAAGGAACACTTCGCCCATTTTCACTTTTACTCTTTTTTTTTTTTTACTGAGATTAATTTCTTTTCAATTTTATTTTTCCCGTGACATAATAATAATGATTGGGTTTTTGGGGTTTTGCAGGTTGATGACAAGTACCAATACTCAATTGAAGACAAAGACAACAAGGTCCATGGCTGGATTTCTAATGATGCTGCTGTGGGCTTCTGGATAATCACACCCAGTGATGAGTTCCGTACAGCTGGGCCCTTCAAGCAGGACCTTACTTCGCATGTGGGCCCAACTGCTCTTTCTGTAAGTCTGCATATTTCGTGTTCTAATTTTTCTTTCTTTAATATAGTTTGTAAGAAAAAAAAAATTAAGGAAAAAAAGAGTAACGCTTACGAAATTCAAATGCCCTAAAAGATGTTTGTGAGTACCCATTACGCTGGGAAGGACGTTGGGATGGCATTCAAAAAAGGGGAGCCATGGAAGAAGGTTTTTGGGCCTGTCTTTATCTATCTCAATTCAGCTCAAAACTCAAATGATTCTCTCGCACTCTGGGACAATGCTAAAGAGCAGGTATGCCCTAGTATTATGTACATTATTCTACACACATTTCATCTACAACTAAGATTTATTTCACTCTTATTCACCTTATAAT
Source organism: Oemleria cerasiformis (assembly GCA_037349345.1). Classification (NCBI taxonomy): domain Eukaryota; kingdom Viridiplantae; phylum Streptophyta; class Magnoliopsida; order Rosales; family Rosaceae; genus Oemleria; species Oemleria cerasiformis. Next base: position 4,923,485 of record JAZGTL010000009.1, on the reverse strand, counting down.
GACCCCAAATTTCTTACCAGATGATTGAAGAAGTCAAAAAATGGCCATACAATTTCACAAACTCCGTAGACTTTCCAACTTCGAATAAACGCGAATCAGTCGCAGGTCAATTACTAGTACACGATCGGTACGTTCCTTGTGACTAAGTTTCTTTTCGTTTTCTTTATATTTTAATTACAAGGTTTCCGTTTCAATCAATGTGACATAAAAGCATTGTTTCTTCTTTTAGGTACATGAATAAGAGCCTTGTGTGGGCAAGTTCCGCTTATGTTGGATTGGCTGCGCCGGGAGAAGCAGGATCATGGCAAAAGGAAAGCAAGGTAACTTGTGACACAAGTTTCAACACCGGTCAATAGATCCGTTTGATAACGTTTTCGTTATTTGGGTCTTGTTTGTGACATGCTTTTTCTTGTTGCTACAATTTTTGTTTTCAGGGTTATCAGTTCTGGACTCAAGCTAACAAGCAAGGTTACTTCCTCATAAAAGATGTTCGACCTGGAAACTATAGCTTGTACGCAACTGTTCCCGGCATTCTTGGGGATTACAAATATGAGGCTAATATCGTAATTGCACCCGGTAATTTTTTGTCTATTGAATCTTTCATTTGAAAAATAAAAATAAGCTAATCATACATTAACATCACCGAATTATACACCTCCAGGATCTGAAATCAATTTGGCAAATCTTACTTATGTACCTCCAAGAAACGGACCAACCCTATGGGAAATCGGCATCCCGGATCGATCAGCTGCCGAGTTCAACATACCAGACCCATCCCCCACCCTAATGAACCGATTGTACACCGATCGAAATGACAAGTTAGTTCTCGTATAACCTGTCAATCTAAACCGTACATTATAATTTCATATCGTCACACTGTTTAATAAAAGAACTTGAGCTATTTGTTTGTATACTCAACACGTTGCATTGGTTACAGGTTTAGGCAATACGGGCTATGGGAACGGTACTCAGATCTGTATCCCGTCCATGATCTTGTCTACACCGTTGGTACCAATTACCGTGACAATTGGTTCTTTGCTCATGTGACCAGGTACTTAGTTCATCCTTAACATAAAAATGCATAAATCTGCTTCATTAAAATTTTAAATCATGTATCTCAAATGAAAAATAAAACTACAGGAACAAGGGAAATAACACGTACGAATCAACGACATGGAAAATTCGATTTTCACTTAACAAAGTGATAAATGGCGGAAATTACACCCTCCAATTAGCATTGGCCTCAGCCACAAATGCAGAAGTTCAGGTACATATTGTTTGAATCCAAGAATTAAATGAACTGTATGAAAACAAAATGCAATTGAGATCTAGAGTTTGGTTTCTAATTTTGTTTGAACAACCAGGTTCGATTCAACAACGGGAGCACCGCGGAGCCGCCTCTGTTCACGACGGGGCTAATTGGGAAGGACAATGCCATAGCAAGACATGGAATCCATGGCCTGTACTGGTTGTTCAGTATCGTTGTACCGAGCAATGAACTAGTGGAAGGAAACAACGCCATCTATCTAAATCAGGCAAGATGCAAGGGCAGCTTCGACGGGGTTATGTATGATTATATCCGATTAGAAGGACCTCATCAAGGGTGAACATATTGGGTCTAGTACCGATAGACTAGTAGTAGAGGAATTTAGGGGTTTCTTCGACCACAAGTTATGCATACATGGTCAAAAAAAGATACAGACCACAGCAGCTATTCATTCCCAGATCAACCGCATTGTTTATTACTTTATTTTCATTTGTTTGTGTATATAATAAGGTTAGAAGGTAGGCATAGTCAATCCCATTCCTGGCAGTGCTTATTGCCCATAATTCGTGTCCATATGTACCGTCGGGGGTTTTCCCATCAATAAAGGATGATTTATATCTAAAGTAGATCTTTACCTGCCACTTTGTGTTTCTGATAATGCAAAACTATGTGAGCGAAACAATGACTATTAGTTACTAAATTTATTAAACTTCTGAACATAAGAAAGCGATTATTCTTATAGAAAAATATAACAATGATTATTTTCACAGCACAACAACATTATATTGTCCAAAGTTACCCGCAATTTGGCCTTCGCATATGTGTCTACATACTTTGATCCAAGACTTGTACATCAGCTCGTATCAGGTGTTTGGGGGTGGGTCGAAAGAATTTCTTTTGCACTTGAATAGCTTCATCCCCAACTTGCCCAACATTCCTTTTTCCCTTTCTTCTGTGCTGGTTCAAAAACAAAATTGTTTAGAAGGAAAATATATCCCAAAGAAAAAAAGAAAAAAGAGAGTCTATTTTAATCAACATGAGATACCGTGATAGCATTTCTTACCAACTTGTCCGGCTTCAATAGTACGACGAACATATATCCCAAAGTCACGACATAAAAATTCAAAACATCCAAGGTAACATTATTTTTCGAAGTTTGGCGGATCAGTTACGGATTCCTGCACATATACTTGCATAACAAATCAAGTGCATGGAATCTGATATAAGTCTGATGAAATAAATATTTTGGTAAATCGATTTTATCTCCAACATAATGTTGAGGGGAAATGTGAAGAAAATTTGGTGGAGGAGACACAAAAGAAGGTTCATAAGCAGCTTGTATTAGCTTGGGAAAAATGAGTACCGCCATTACCAAAAGTTTCCACATAGTAAAAAGAAACTATGAAACTATGAATGTCACAAGTTTTTCTTTTTTATCTTGGAATTTCTCATAGTTTTCAATTTGATTCTCTTACTTTATCTATTATGAGGGGTTAAACTCTTTTACCCCCTCAACCTCTTTATTCTACATTTAACAATTTCAAATTTATTGTCGAAATGAAATATATATATATATATATATATATATATATATATATATATATATATATAGCTTTGTATGTTACATTTGTACTAATTTAATGTTGTTATGTGTCGCATATATATTTAAAGTAAGATTTAAGAATCGGCAAAAAAATGGTTGGTGATTAACTATAGTTTTTTTTTGTCATAATCATTTGGGGTTATAACTGTGGTTATTAGTTTAACTAAATGATTATTAATCATATCCATAATCATTAATATATGATAATTTTTATTATTTCTATTTTTTAAAAAGACTAAAGTAACTAAAATTAATATTTAAAAAAATAAACCAAAAATAATAAAAATAGATAGAATTTCAAAGGATAATCAACCATCTCGAATATAAAAAAAAAATTATATCACCACGTAGTGCTCGACGAGTAGAAAAAATTTAATACTTGGTTCAACCGTCAAAAGTGGCCGAAGGTGGTTGAAAAATGTGAAAAACACTCCAAAATTACAAAAATTTTCAAATTAGATGTACAAAAATTGAATAAGATTTGGAGCATTTTTGCTCATCACATGGTGAGCATTTTTTGCTCACCACTTTATTATTAGGCTGTCATGTGTCTCTTTAACTAACTACAGTTAATTTCTTAAATTTTATTAATTATTTAGATTTTAAATAAAAGAGAGAAAATAACAAAAAATTTAATTTAAAAACCCAGCAAATTCGGCTTCGGCTTTGTCTTCTTCCCTGGAGCTTCTTGTATCTTCAGAAAAACTAACCCATTCTGATTATTTGGTTTGTTTAAATTTTAAAAAATTAATAAAACTCAACAAGCCATCACCTCATCTCCATCCAAACTTCCTTCACCTACATATATCATCTCCCCCAAATCCCATGCCCTTGGATCTGTTCCATCTTCGGTATTTCTGTTGGCGGCTTTGACGGAGTCTATGCTTGCTTCTGCTTCCCATCTACAGCCTTTCCCCACATCTGTGCTTCCAGTTTGTGTGGTTTGGCTTTGTAGTTTATCGATCAATCTTGACCTTTTTGATCGCTTAAATATGTTGATCTTTGGTGGTTTTTTGACTCCAAGCCATTCTTTTCATATCGCTCCCCTTACTTCTGGCTATTTGTTTGCGTTTTGCTGTGGAGGCAAGCAACTATGTGGTGGCGGCTGGTGGTGGCAAACTTAGTTTCTAGGGTTTTTGTTAGGTTTGTTTTGTGGTTTGGGTTTTATCTTTGTTTTGGGTTAGACCTATTTTTGTTTTTAGTTGAGCCTTTTAATTTCTGAATTTTGTATTTGGGTTATTTTAATTTGTAACTTATCTTGAATAATGAATATCATTTCTTTGGCCCAAAAAAAATAAAAAATCCCAAGTTCACCCAAGCCACAAAATCAAATCCCTCATGTTGTCCCTGTAAATTTTGGAAGTTGGGAAGTGAGTGAGAGAGCATTTAAGGTGCAAAAGCCTCATTGTCGATCAAATTTGAGGCACCAAAACAGTGGGGGTTGGGCCGCTGGAAGCTCAGAGCTTGGAGACGAGAAGTAAAATTTTCTTTTCTCTTTTCCATGATTTCTATATCCTTCATCTGCAGGAATTGAAACCAATAAAATAAAATAAAGAAAACCCTTATTATATATCTTGTTTTTTGTTTTCCCCTCCCTTAGATCAGTTCTTATACCTTATAGATGAACGGTTGATGAGAAAGGGAAAAGAAGAGATGGCCGACGGCGACGTGGAGAGAGTAGTGAAACGCGCAATGTTTTTTTTTTTTTAAGATTTAGATTTAATTTTGACAATATTATAATAATAAAACTTAACCAGAGTTTATTAGAATTAATTTCTGGACACATGTCAATCAAAGAGTAAAGTAGTGAGCATTTTTTTGCTCACCAGTTTGTGAGCAAAAATTTTCAATTAAGATATAAGAAATTTAAAGATATAGACTTATAAGACTCAAAGAGAGAAAAAAAAATCCTTACCAAGATTGCCGCCTGAGGTGACTGAAAATGGCCGAAAAAGTAGAGTTGACCCGCCGATGTAGCAGATTGCCCAAGCCGGTATGATGGTAACTTTTTATTTTATTTTATTTTATTTTTTAAATTTTTTTTCCAAAATGACTTTAACTTAAAAACACTATACAACTTGTTAAATAAATATGAACAAAAAAAAGTTATATGTTTATCTAATAAATGATTATAAATGGTTAAATGATTTATCCATTGGTTAAATGGTTAATAACCATAACCAAACTATTTAATTGTGAACTTAAATGGTTATAACTATAACCACACCATTTAGATAAATTGTTAAACCATAACCACCCTATTTAATATAAATAGTTATGGTAACCGCGGTTAACCATAACCGTAATTTTTTTGCCCATCCCTAGTAAGATTGCTTATTATTGAAGTGAAGACAAAGAGTGAATTAAGATTAGAAAAGATTTAGAGTATGTATTGCTTTAATGTAAGTAAAACAAGTAAGCCCCATGATTTTAATCAAGTTGTGACAATAAACCTGCCCTCAGAACTTTGAGACGCCATACTCTTATATGTGAGGGAAAGTTTCATTACAAATTATGCAAAATTGATCAAGAACTTAAAAGGTTAGATATAGATAAAGTTTATTCAAATAATGACTTTTGGTGTGCAAAAGAGCATGTATAAAGCAATTTTGCAAAGATCAAGGGAAGGGATTATTTTTTAATATTATTGTATCGGGAAAAAAAATGGAAAGGAGTAAATGGCAAAAATTCAAATTCTATTTGACTTATTTTCTTAGAGATAGTATTATAGAAATCTTATATCATATTTCAAAATACTATTTAATTACATTTTATCTTATCTAACAACTCTTCTTCAACAATTGACCATTTTTTATTCGATACCATATTGCAGAACACCAAGTTTTAAAAAAAGAAATTCAAACAGCTAATCAGCAAAAACAAAATGAAAGAGCAAAAAGTAGCCGTAGTGGCTGCTACTTTGTAAAAAGTTAAAAAAAAATAGGGCTATCAACTTAAACGGACTTGACAAGTCTTGAATATACTGAAAATTCCACATAGCCCAAAATTAGAGTATCGGATCCCTGACTCAACTTTTTAATCCAAATAAACTGCCATTTGAACCGGTCCCATGCTATGGCCTTACAAATGCACTGCAAGTTCATGGTGATCTAACAAAATAAAAAAGCATGATGTGAATATGATGCCGCGCGCCCACGTGGTTTTTATTTTATTTTCTTAATGATTTTAATTTTATAGGTTTTTTAATGATTTTTATTATAGAGTAACTTATATTTTTTATGTACCAAAAAAAATTTATGTTAATTAAAAAGAAAAAATATAATTATTTATTTTATATATTAAATTCAAATGACAGATTTTTAAATGAATATTTCAAAGAAAATGTTTTAATTGTTTATATTTGTCTATTTCATTTTGGAGGTTTAGATGTTTATAATTAATCTATTTGCACGTATAAAGTGGCTACGGTTCACTTCAAACATGTTGTGCTATAAGGACCCTTTCCATATTTCTCCTCGAAACCCGGAAAGGACTCTTATCCCGTCTGACAACTTTTTTACCTCAATAATTTTATACCAGGAATACCCTTTATCTTTAAATAATTTTTAGTAAACCTTACAGGGTTCCCGACAGAACCTCTGTACTTACTGACCACTCCTACCTGTCAAACGTAGGATAGCATATAGGTCAAAGCCAATACCTCGTCATAGTGGTGGTCCAAACAGGAATACCCTCCGACTCCAAAGTAGGTCAGACACTGCTGACACCTCTACTGGAATACCACAAGACAACCGACTAGTCAGATACTTGTGAATCAACAATAATTCGTCACTATGGGTCACCGCCCACACCAACCCACTGACCTGGATGACGAAGTATTTTCATAGGCTAATTAAGTACATGACAATCGTCGTCAAACCATATTAGAGCCAGAAATATCCTCGACTATCATATCATATAAATCAGCAAGTATCCTCAGCCAGAATAACATTCGACTATCATATCACATTAGTCGGCATATCCCTCGACTGGTATATCCCTAGCCACAAGGGTATCCCTTGGGGTGTGCTAGTCCTGTATCACAACTCTCTGTACTATGCATAGATAGCCTCGCGACCCGGCGGAGCCAAAACTCCTCGATGCCAGAGTCAGATCACTCAACGAACCAACGGAGTAAAACTCTCGACGCTAGTCAAAGAAACAGTAACCGATTATATTGAAGGTTCACCGGGTTCACCGCGAATAACGGATCCTGGCCCCGGGTCCTGGCCTCCCTCAAATAAATGTTTATCTCGGAGGTTCACCGGGTTCACCGCCTACAGCGGATCCTGGTACGGATCCTGGCCACCACACATATCAGAATTATTTATATTGGAGGTTCACCGGGTTCACCGCCTACAACGGATCCTGGTCCGGATTCTGGCCCCCACACATATCAGTATTGTTTATATTGAAGGTTCACTGGGTTCACCCCCTACAGCGGATTCTGGTCTGGATCCTGGCCCCCGCACATATCAGTATTGTTTATATTGGAGGTTCACCGGGTTCACCGCCTACAGCGGATCCTGGTCCGAATCATGGCCCCCACACATATCAGCATTGTTTATATTGGAGGTTCACCGGGTTCACCGCCTACAGCAGATCTTGGTCCAGATCCTGGCCCCCACACAAATCAGTATTGTTTATATTGGAGGTTCACCGGGTTCAACGCCTACAGCGGATCCTGGTCCGGATCCTGGCCCCCACACATATCAGCATTGTTTATATTGGAGGTTCACCGGGTTCACCGCCTACAGCGGATCCTGGACCCCACACATATCAGTATTGTTTATATTGGAGGTTCACCGGGTTCACCGCCTACAGCGGATCCTGGCCCCCTCAAACAGTATTGGATCCAAAATCAAGTATTTTATAATCACAAATATGGTTTCAACTCAAAATCATGGACTCAAATAATTACCACGTAAACTGTAACAACCCGGAATTTTAATTATTGGGTTTATGCAATTAATTTTGTAAAATGACGATTTTACCCTTGGTTGGTAAAAGGCATGGAAATCAAATTTTGTTTCGAGACACTTTTGGTGGTGTTTTGGGATACCGTTGCGTAGGTCTCGAACTCATGAGTTCGTAGACAGGCGGCACGCGGAAAACGGAATTCGTATACGAAAGTTATGGGTCTAGATGTGCAAGGGCATTTTGGTAATTTTGATTTGGGAGAAGATATTTTTAACCCAATCATTATCTTATCTTCATTTCATTTCGTCTTCATTTCATCTTCATCTTCATTCTCTCTCTGTGACAAACTCAAACACAAAACACACATCGAACCAACCCGTGCGAAAACACCAAGAGAAAAACCATAAAGTCAACGTTGGATTCAAGGCTTTAGCTTCCTGTTTTGATCAACTAATCGTGTTCTACTCTTTCCCACGATCACAACCGTACCAACCATCGAAGGAGAGGACCACGGTGGAAGCCGAACCGAGTATAGGAAGTTTCGGATCTTCCGATCGATTTTTCGGCTAGCACAAGTACGTGTTTGATGTTTTGAGGTTATATTTGGATTCCTGGGTTCGAGTCGATAGATTTAGATGTAAAATTTGTGAAAAATGGTTGAGTTTTGAGGAAGTTGTAAAGCTTGGAGTTTCGGTCGGAAATGGGGGATTCCGGCGAACCAGACGACGGCGGAGGTGGCGGTCCGGTCATCTTCTCCAGCCAGCCTCCGGTGATGGCGACGGTAGTCTGGTCGTCTTCTCCGGCGAGTAACCGGTGACCGGTCGGGTCGAGTTGAATCGATCGGGTTGAGTGAACCGGTCGGGTCGAGTTGGATCGGGTTAGGTTGAGCCAGACCGGGTTTGACCGATCTAGGCGCGTGAACACTGTAGCAGGCACGTGACCAGCGCGTGGGCGCTTGTGCCGACCTTCCGGCGGCACGTGGCGGCGAGTGGGGCCGAGTCTGAGGTCACGGCGACGCATGGTAACTAGTTTTCGACGTTCTGAATCTGTTGATATAGGTTTCAGGTTGATCGGATGTTGTTTAGAGGTCGTTTTGGGCGTCCGAAGTTGCTGTGTTTTCTAGAAACAGCATGGGTAGACTTCCCGAGGTTAGGAAGTTGTTATATAAGAGTCTTATTACTAGCCGGTAATCTCGATTGTTGTTTTTGACAGGCGATATTGTTCCGGGAACCTCAGAGGAATGAACAAGACGGGATTGAGCTAGCTTGAACAGGTTTGTGAGTGGACTTTGGTTTTATAAACTGAAATGCATGCATCAAAATATCTTTGTGTAAATACTGTTATGTATTGTGGCATTGAATTTCTGAATTTGAGAAATGATTACTAGACACATGTTTTCCACTATTTCGGTTAAAATGTGATTTGAGAAATATCATGGTTTTTGGACTCAGTTTTCATATCGTTTTGACGTGGAAATTATTGAGTCAATGATTTGGGTTTTGACCCAGTTATATGAGTTTATCGGATTTGGTCATATTTGAGGGAGGCTAGGACCCGGGACGAGGATCCGTTATTAACGGTGAACTCGGTGAACCTCCAAGATAAACATTGATTTGACGGAGGCCAGGACCCGGGACGAGGATCCGTTATTAGCGGTGAACCCGGTGAACCTCCAAGATAAACTCTGATTTGAGAGAGGTCAGGACCCGGGACGAGGATCCGTTATTAGCGGTGAACCCAGTAAACCTCCAATATAATTGGTGATTGATTCTCCGACTAGCGTCGAGAGTTTTGCTCCGTTGGTTTGTTGAGTGCTCTGACTCTGACATCGTGGAGTTTTGTCTCTGTCGGGTCGCGAGACTGTCTATGCATAGTACAGAGAGTTGTGATACAGGACTAGCACACCCCAAGGGATACCCTGGTGGCTAGTGGATGTGTCGGGAACAGTGGATTTGAGATATTATGTGTTTAGGTTGAATTAAATGATTTTGAATTCCTTTGAGGATGATTTTCAAACCAGACTGTGGATCACAATGTGTTTTCCTTATATGGATTTTGTGTAAGTCCTACTAAGTGGTTTTAAAGAGAAATGCAAATGCTGGTGATTTAAATATGATGTTTTTATAGCATGAACTGTTTATGTGATGCATGCATATTTTTATAAATGGAGGGGGAAAAAGGTAATATTCCTTGGAAAATGATTTATAAACGATTATTTTTTGTCCACTCACAACTTTTGTGTTTAAACCCCCTTCAGGCAGTAGAGTTGACGCGGACATTTATCTCGAGGTAGAGGCATTAGCACTCTCGGCTGCGCTGTATAGTTGTACTTGAGTAGGATATCTAATTTTGTACCTTGATCCTACTTAGACGCTCTGATATTATATTGTATTTGGTTGGTAATTACTTACGGGAATTTTAAGTGCTTAAATCCCTTGTCTGACAAGTGAAAGAATTTATTAGTTTTTTAATTTGTAAGGATTGAAGGGTATTTGGGAACCTTTCCTTAGGTTGTCAGACGGGATCAGGGTTCTTCCCGGGTTTCGAGGGGAAATTCGGGACGGGTCCTACCAATTGGTATCAGAGCACTAGGTTAAATTCCTGTAGACCGTACATCTAGTGTATAGGTGAAATTTTGGTATTAATGATTTACAGCTTCTTTTCAGCGTATAATGCCTCTGAGACGTGAGTTCCGTCAACGATCGGGGAATGGTGGAGATAACCATGAACCTGCAGTGGAGCCTGATTTGAGGCAGACACTGGAACAGCTAGGTTAGACTTTAGCTTCTGTACTCCAGGATAGGACTTCTCATGAAGTCTCTAATATCGAGAGAGCCCAGAGACTGGGGGCGACGATATTTATGGGTGAGTCTAGCCCAGATGGGGCTGAGGAGTGGATTACTCGCATGGAGCGGGTGTTTTTGATTATGAGGTGTCCTCTAGATGAGAGAGTTTTGTTGGCTACATTTTTGTTAGGTGGTTCTGCTTACCACTGGTGGCACTCATTGGAGGTGTCAGGCTGAAATGTCCATACGCTTACTTGGCAGACTTTCCGGGAACGCTTCCTGGAGAAATTTTACCCTCGCTCACATCGGAATGTTAAGGAGGCCGAGTTCTTGCATTTACAGCAAGGAGACATGACTGTGGCCCAGTATGAACAGAGATTCATAACGCTGAGTCGCTTTGCACCGACTTTGGTGGCGACCGAGAAAGACAAGTGCCACAGATTCGAAAGTGGACTGAGGAGTGAGATTCGGTCAGCAGTTACGTCTATGGATCACACTTCCTTGAGGACTTTGGCTGATGCTGCAGCCCGAGTAGAGTTGAGTTTGGGTTTCCCAATTCCGCAGTAGTACAGTGGTTACATGAGACGTCGAGATCACTGGACTGCCGGAACCTCTAGTCAGGGACCATCCAAAAGAGGCAGTCATAGTTTTGGATCTTCTGGGAATGCGAGATCTAGTACAGGCAGTGGCGGAGCTGGTCAGGCACGACAATCTTATGCACAGTCTAGCGGTGCCTCAGTGCAGTCCAACAGAAGATAGGGTGGCAGATCTAGTGGCTTCAGTGATTCCAGTTGTTATTTATGTGGGGAGACTGGTCACATCAAGAGATTCTGTCCACAACGTCGTCCGGGCAGTAGTTCCTTGGGTCGTGGTACGACTGATCCTAGCTCGAGGACAGGACAGATGTTTGATACTGCAACTGGGAGTCAGACCCATTTCAGTGGGGCCGGTAGAGCTAGTGGGACCAGCAGGGCTAGAGGCAGGTATGGGGATCGTGGTCGATCTTTTGGTACACCAGCTCGAGTTTTTACCATGACGCAACAGGAGGCTCGAGTAGCACCGGAGGTGGTCACGGGTATGTTATCTATTTTCAACCGCAATGCTTGTGTTTTATTAGATCTCGGGGAAACTCATTTTTTTATTTCTCGGGGTTTTACATTGTTTGCGGATAGAGAATTGTCTCCGATTGGTTGGGACATGGGTATTAGTACTCCTACCGGGGATATGTTAGTGGCGAACCTAGTGATTCACAGTTGTCCGGTGATGGTTGAAGGCCATGGTTTGGAGGCAGATTTAATCCCCTTAGATATTTTTGAGTTTGATGTGATTCTGGGGATGGATTGGTTGTCCATGCATCATGCCTCCATAGACTGTTACGACAAGACAGTGATTTTTCGGAGTCCAGGATTACCGGAACTTACATTTCGGGGAGATCGTAGGGTACTACCCTATGGAGTGATATCAGCGTTGACTGCTGAGAGATTGTTCAGAAAAGGTTGTGAGGGTTACTTGGCTCATGTGTTTGATTCTCGGGATACTCCGATGAGAGTGGAGGATATTCCAGTGGTGAGTGAATTCTCTAATGTGTTTCCAGATGATCTTCCAGGATTACCACCTCACCGGGAGATTGAGTTCACCATCGAGCTTTTGCCGGTAGAATTGCGAGAGTTAAAGACTCAGTTGCAGGACTTGGTGAATATGGGATTTATTCGCCCAAGTGTTTCACCATGGGGTGCGCCGGTATTATTTGTGAGGAAAAAGGATGGTGGTATGAGATTGTGTATCGACTACCGGCAGTTAAATAGAGTGACGGTACGAAATAAGTATCCTATGCCAAGGATTGACGATTTATTTGATCAACTGAAGGGGGCAAAGTATTTTTCGAAAATTGACCTTCGATCCGGGTACCATCAGTTGAGGATCTGGGAAGAGGATGTTCAGAAAACAGCTTTCAGGACTCGGTATGGTCATTATGAGTTCCTGGTGATGCCCTTCGGGTTGACTAATGCCCCGGCATCGTTTATGGATTTGATGAACAGAGTATTCCAAAAGTATTTGGATCGGTTTGTGATTGTGTTCATCGATGATATCTTGGTGTATTCGAGGAGTGCCAAGGCACATGAGAAGCACTTGAGGTTAGTGCTGAATATGCTTAGGAAAAAGCATTTGTTTGCCAAGTTTAGTAAATGCCATTTTTGGTTGACCGAAGTTGGATTCTTGGGTCATGTGATTTCGGCTGAGGGTATCAGCATAGATCTCCAAAAAGTGGAGGCAGTGGCAAACTGGGAGCAACCGAGGACAGTGACAGAAGTGAGGAGTTTTCTGGGTTTGGCAGGATATTATCGGCGGTTCGTAGAAGGATTTTCTACAATAGCAGGCCCATTGACTCGGTTGACTAAGAAAGGAGTCAAGTTTGACTGGGATGCTGATTGTGAGCAAAGTTTTCAGGAGCTAAAGAGAAGGTTGACTTCTGCTCCAGTATTAACCCTTCCAGATGGTAACGGGGGATTTGAGGTATGTAGTGATGCATCATTGCGGGGTACAGGCTGTGTGCTGATGCAGCATGGGAAAGTGATAGCGTATGCTTCCAGACAACTTAAATCCCATGAGATGAATTACCCCACACATTATTTGGAGTTGGCTGCAGTGGTGCATGCATTGAAAATATGGAGACATTGTTTGTACGGGGAGACGTGTTGGATCTTCACCGATCATCAGAGTTTAAAGTACTTGTTCACCCAGAAGGACCTGAATTTGAGGCAGAGAAGGTGGCTTGAGCTGATAAAGGATTATGATTGTACTATTGAGTACCACCCAGGAAAAGCCAATGTTGTGGCATATGCCTTGAGCAGGAAGTCTATGGGTTCTTTGGCCCATTTGCATATAGTCTACCTACCGTTGCTGGTAGAGTTCCGTAGAGCAGGGATTGTACTGGACGTGGATAGCCAGGGGGCTTTGTTGGCTAGTTTCCATGTGAGGCCTGTTCTGATTGATCGGATTATTGAGGCTCAACTCCAGGATCCTACATTGTGCATTATCAGGATAGAGTTGGAGGCTGGAAACAGGCAGGACTATGCGGTTAGGGATGATGAAGCATTGGTTAAGGATGGACGGTTGTGCGTACCGAATGAGCTGGAGCTAAAAAGGTAAATTCTTGATGAGGCTCATAGTTCGGCTTACGCTATGCATCCAGGAGGTACCAAGATGTATCATACCCTAAAAGAACATTATTGGTGGACTGGGATGAAAAGAGAAATTGCTGAGTTTGTGAGTAGATGTCTGACATGTTAGCAAGTGAAAGCGGAGAGGCAGAAACCTTATGGGACACTGCAACCATTACCTATCCCAGAATGGAAGTGGGATCACATTACGATGGATTTTGTGTATAAACTTCCAAGGACACGGAAGGGACATGATGGGATATGGGTAATTGTTGATATGCCAATTTCTTGCCATTTCTTGCCAGTGCGAGAAGATTTTCGAATGAGTCGGTATGCCAAATTGTTCGTGGATGAGATCATACGACTGCATGGGACTCCAGAGTCTATTGTTTCGGACAGGGATCCTAGGTTTAACTCCAGGTTTTGGCGGAGTTTGCAGAAGGTTTTTGGCACTACATTGCATTTCAGTACAGCCTTTCATCCTCAGACGGATGGTCAGTCTAAGAGAACAATCCAGGTTTTGGAGGATATGATGAGGGCTTGTGTACTACAGTTTAAAGGGAACTGGGATTCACACTTGTCTCTGATGGAATTTTCATATAATAACAGTTACCAGTCGAGTATTGGGATGTCTCCTTTCGAGGCACTGTATGGGAGGCAGTGCAGAACACTTTTGTGCTGGAGTGAAATAGGTGAAAGAAGACTGTTAACACCCGAGTTAGTGGATATGATTGAGGAAAAGATTAAAAACATTAGAGAAAGGTTGAAGACAACCCAGGATCGCCAGAAGAGCTATGCAGACCATCGAACCAGAGACCTTGAGTTTGAGGTAGGTGACTGGGTGTTCTTGAAACTATCTCCATGGAAATGAGTGGTACGTTTTGGTAGACGAGGAAAACTGAGTCCTCGTTACATTGGTCCGTATGAGATTTTGGAGAGGATAGGACCAGTGTCATATCGTATTTCTTTACCCTCGGAATTATCTAGAGTTCATGATGTCTTTCATGTATCTTTGCTCCGGAAATATCTGTTTGATGAGTCTCATGTGTTGGAAGAGCAACCACTTGAGCTGAAAGACGATTTGACGTTTGAGGAGCAACCGGTGCAAATTCTGGATTGGAAGGAAAAGGTACTTCGCAGAAAGACTATTCCTCTAGTTAAAGTGTTGTGGAGGAATCATAACGTGGAGGAAGCCACGTGGGAAACCGAGGAACTAATGCGGGCACAATATCCTCATTTGTTCCATGGTTAGGAATGAATTTCGAGGACGAAATTTCTTAAGGAGGGTAGATTGTAACAACCCGGAATTTTAATTATTGGGTTTACGCAATTATTTTTGTAAAATGACGATTTTACCCTTGGTTGGTAAAAGGCATGGAAATCAAATTTTATTTCGAGACACTTTTGGTGGTGCTTTGGGATACCGTTGCGTAGGTCTCGAACTCATGAGTTCGTAGACAGGCGGCACGCGGAAAACGGAGTTTGTGTACGAAAGTTATGGGTCTAGATGTGCAAGGGCATTTTGGTAATTTTGATTTGGGAGAAGATATTTTTAACCCAATCATTGTCTTATCTTCATTTCATTTCATCTTCATCTTCATTCTCTCTCTGTGACAAACTCAAACACAAAACACACATCGAACCAACCCGTGCGAAAACACCAAGAGAAAAACCATAAAGTCAACGTTGGATTCAAGGCTTTAGCTTCCTGTTTTGATCAACTAATCGTGTTCTACTCCTTCCCACGATCACAACTGTACCAACCATCGAAGGAGAGGACCACGGTGGAAGCCGAACCGAGTATAGGAAGTTTCGGATCTTCCGATCAATTTTTCGGCTAGCACAGGTACGTGTTTGATGTTTTGAGGTTATATTTGGATTCCTGGGTTCGTGTAGATAGATTTAGACGTAAAATTTGTGAAAAATGGTTGAGTTTTGAGGAAGTTGTAAAGCTTGGAGTTTCGGTAGGAAATGAGGGATTCCGGCGAACCAGACGGCGGCGGAGGTGGCAGTCCGGTCATCTTCTCCGGCCAGCCTCCGACGACGGCGACGGTAGTCCGGTCATCTTCTCCAGCGAGTAACCGGTGACCGATCGGGTCGAGTTGAATCGGTCGGGTCGAGTTGAATCGGTCGGGTCGAGTTGAATCGGTCGGGTTAAGTGAACCGGTCGGGTCGAGTTGGATCGGGTCAGGTTGAGCCGAATCAGGTTGGACCGGTCCAGGCGCGTGAACACTATAGCAGGCGCGTGACTGGCGCGTGAGGGCGCGTGGGCGCGTGTGCCGACTTTCCGGCGACGCGTGACGGCGCGTGGGGTCGATTCTGAGGTCACGGCGACGCGTGGTAACTAGTTTTCGACGTTCTGAATCTGTTGGTATAGGTTTCAGGTTGATCTGACGTTGTTTAGAGGTCGTTTTGGGCGTCCGAATTTGCTGTGTTTTCTAGAAACAGCATGGGTAGACTTCCCGAGGTTAGGAAGTTGTTATATAAGAGTCTTATTACTAGCCGGTAATCTCGATTGTTGTTTTTGACAGGCGATATTGTTCCGGGAACCTCAGAGGAACGAACAAGACGGGATTGAGCTAGCTTGAACAGGTTTGTGAGTGGACTTTGGTTTTATAAACTAAAATGCATGCATCAAAATATCTTTGTGTAAATACTGTTATGTATTGTGGCATTGAATTTCTGAATTTGAGAAATGATTACTAGACACATGTTTTCCACTATTTCGGTTAAAATGTGATTTGAGAAATATCATGGTTTTTGGACTCAGTTTTGATATCGTTTTGACGTGGAAATTATTGAGTCAATGATTTGGGTTTTGACCCAGTTATATGAGTTTATCGGATTTGGTCATATTTGAGGGAGGCTAGGACTCGGGACGAGGATCCGTTATTAACGGTGAACCCGGTGAACCTCCAAGATAAATATTGATTTGAGGGAGGCCAGGACCCGGGACGAGGATCCGTTATTAGCAGTGAACCCGATGAACCTCCAAGATAAACTCTGATTTGAGGGAGGCCAGGACCCGGGACGAGGATCCTTTATTAGCGGTGAACCCAGTAAACCTCCAATATAATTGGTGATTGATTCTCCGACTAGCGTCGAGAGTTTTGCTCCGTTAGTTTGTTGAGTGCTCCGACTCTGACATCGTGGAGTTTTGTCTCCGTCGGGTCGCGAGACTGTCTATGCATAGTACAAAGAGTTGTGATACAGGACTAGCACACCCCAAGGGATACCCTGGTGGCTAGTGGATGTGTCGGGAACAGTGGATTTGAGATATTATGTGTTTAGGTTGAATTAAATGATTTTGAATTCCTTTGAGGTTGATTTTCAAACTAGACTGTGGATCACAATGTGTTTTCCTTATATGGATTTTGTGTGAGTCCTACTAAGTGGTTTTAAAGAGAAATGCAAATGCCGGTGATTTAAATATGATGTTTTTATAGCATGAACTGTTTATGTGATGCATGCATAGTTTTATAAATGGAGGGGGAAAAAGGTAATATTCCTTGGAAAATGATTTATAAACGATTATTTTTGTCCACTCACAACTTTTGTGTTTAAACCCCCTTCAGGCAGTAGAGTTGACGCAGACATTTATCTCGAGGTAGAGGCATTAGCACTCTCGGCTGCGCTGTATAGTTGTACTTGAGTAGGATATCTAATTTTGTACCTTGATCCTACTTAGACGCTCTGATATTATATTGTATTTGGTTGGTAATTACTTACGGGAATTTTAAGTGCTTAAATCCCTTGTCTGACAAGTGAAAGAATTTATTATTATTATAATTTGTAAGGATTGAAGGGTATTTGGGAACCTTTCCTTAGGTTGTCAGACGGGATCAGGGTTCTTCCTGGGTTTCGAGGGAAAATTCGGGACGGGTCCTGACCAAAACAATATTAAAACCGAATCCAACAACCATGTCATTTCTCATGTGCTTAACAGCTACGTGGTTGAACTTGATGTTTGCAGTAAGCTTGATTAGCAGGTACATGGCTAAACCAACTGAGTTGAACTTGCTGACAGCCAAGAGGATACTGAGGTACTTGAAAGGAACCACTGGACTTGGAGTCTTTTACAAGAAGGGAGGGTGTGACGGTCTGGTTGGTTATGCATATAGCGACTATGCAGGAGATCTAGAAGACATGAAAAGCACATCAGGCTATGTTTTCATGTTGGGATCTGGAGTTGTTGCCTGGTCCTCAAGAAAACAACCTATAGTCACATTTTCAACCACTGAAGCAGAGTTCGTGGTTGCAGCTGCTTGTGCTAGCCAAGATGTTTGGATGAAGAGGATACTTGAGAAACTGAGTCTGGAGGAGAGTAAGTGAACTACAATCCTTTGTGATAATAGTTCCATAATTAAACTATAAAAAAAACCTGTGTTACATGGTCGAAGCAAGCACATTGATGTGCGCTTCCATTTTCTTTGTGATCTCACACGAGAAGGAGTAGTTGAGTTGGTTTATTGTGGAACAAAAAATCAGCTGGCAGATGTGATGACAAAGCCCCCCACATTTGATGTGTTTCAGAGGTTTCAGAGTCAGTTGGGAGTTTGCCAAGTTCCTGAATTAAACTAGTTGTAGTTGGGAACTAGTTTAAGGGAGGGAATGAAGAGAAAGTTTAGGTTTCCGTTAGGGATTCAGATAAGTTTTTGTATTTAGTTTGAATAAGTCCTAGTCTTTAAGGTAAGTGTTTAGTGTTTCTTGACTTCTTCTAGTTGCACTTATCACGTTGATTAGTTGTAAACGTGAGCTAGTTTTTCTCATTCTGTAAAGATTGTAGAAGGCTATTTATAAGCCTAGAATGTTCAATAAGACGTATTATGTCATTCCCAGAATTGTTGTGTACTATTTCATTTTGTGTTTCGATTCTTAAAAAATCTTTCCTTTTCTTCCAACTCTTTCACTTTCAAATCTCTACATGTACCTTCCATTCATATAAATCTCATTTCCGTAGCCAAATACACTCGAGATAATCTTATTAGTTTAACATTTTATCCATGGGGTTTTCGTATTCGTGATCTTAAAAGTGGTGTGATTTTGTTTCAGGGCCAATGTGAAGATAGCTTATATCCAATTAGATACAATGAACTTCCAACTCGTTCTCAGTCTTCCAAATTTTCTTTTGCTTCTCTGTTTTCATCACCAACACTGTGGCACTGCCGTCTAGGCCCTCCATCCAATAAAGTTCTCAGCATGTTGGCGTCCAATTCGTCCCTAGGAACTAGTTTTTCAGTTTCAAATAAAAGTTTTTGTGCTAAATGTGCCTTGGGTAAATCTACCAGGCTTTCTTTTTAGTCAGTAGATCATTGTTCTCAATTTCATTAGAATTAATACATTCTAATGTTAGATGTCTCATGTTCCTTCTGTATCTATGTGTCTAGTTTTCGTTATTATCTTCTATTTACTGATGATTATACTCGTTATTCCTAGATCTTTCTCATGAAAAACAAATTGTGTGCTCAAAAAGGGATTCATCACCATTTGTTTTGCCCACATACTCCTCAATAGAATGGAGTTGATGAACGAAAACACAGGCATATATCATAAATGGGCCGGATACTACTTACTTCAGCTAAGTTACCACCGAAAATGTGGGCTTAGGCAATAACTACAGCTGTGTTTCTTATTAATCAGTTGCCAACTCGAGTTCTTAAATGGTCTTCTCCTTTTCATC
This sequence comes from Oemleria cerasiformis, assembly GCA_037349345.1. NCBI lineage: Eukaryota > Viridiplantae > Streptophyta > Magnoliopsida > Rosales > Rosaceae > Oemleria > Oemleria cerasiformis. Next base: position 4,904,068 of record JAZGTL010000009.1, on the reverse strand, counting down.
ATTTATTTGGTGTTGCTCTGAATTATCAGGACTTCGTGCTTTTGGATGTGCCTGCTATCCATTTCTTGGGGATTACAATACAAACACAATTTTGGCATTTTGAGTCCCGTCCAACTCCTCGTTTATTGGACTACAAATGCAAAGAGTCACGTTTGTTTGCAAAATATGGCCTACAAGCCAAGCTTTGTACCCATACATTGTAACCTGAGACCTTGTTAGAGTGGTGATTGGAAGAATTACCAAAAGCATTCCATCAATAATCAACTGTAACCTAAGAATCACAATCACCAAGAACAAACAATCAATATATTATAAGATGAACTTGAAAGCAAAACACATCTGAAGAAGACATAATCGATTGCCTCGAGCTTGTTGCTCCTAAGTCGTCTTCTCTTCTCAATCAAGTTCAGAGATTACTTTTACAGATCAATAGGAATTATGCATTCAGATAAAGAGCGTAATCTTGATGAGAGCATAGACCACTTATATAGTCCCTTGATCCACTGCAACATCCCTATATATTAGTGTTGCAATAAGGCACGAACCCATGATTGAAAATAAAGGTGGGCTAATCTAAAGCCAATTTTCCTTAGTAATGGTATTTAATAGAAATTTATCAAAAGTTTCTTTGGTTTTTCTATATTCTATAGAACTTGTAGATGCTTCTAGTTCTTATTTCATTCTCGATCGTAACATACATAAATAAAATGTTATATTAAATTATATATTGGTCTTCTAAAGTGATGAGAAACAACAAGAGGCGACCTAAATATTTCAAATATTAAATGAAACAAAAATGAATATTCAAACTAATACAAAATAATTGGACTGGATATGCTGGATGAGAACTATTATACCTAAGTTTTTTTATTTCTCTCACATTTGAGGTAAGCTGGAGCACACCCAAGCAACCACCTGGGTCTGCGCCTGGTTGCAATAGAACTCTATATGACTAGCTAACTGATAATAAAATCCAATCCTAAGTTGATTTCTTGTAAGTCTTTGTCCCATAAGAAAAACAGATGTACAATCCCTTCTTCAAATGAACTCCTTAAGTTTTGATTGTGATACAAACACAACACCACACCCAACACGTATTCTTATACTCAAAAATTCTTTACAGTGATGACACTCAACAAGGCTGAAGGTAATTAAGTGGAACTTGCCAACATGAAATCAAATATGTATATAAAATATACATTAATACATAGACATCAGCCTTGCATTATATATACTAGCCTCCTCGTCGCGCTTGCAAGAGACATTTCGACGAGCTACGCGCGACTTCATAACTGAATAATAAATTGGCACATGTATGCGCGAGACATTTTCATATCACCATTTTAAACACACTTAAATTTATTGTATTCGCGTGTGTCAATTTGTATTTTTTTAATATATAAAATGTGATCACAATTTTTAATTTTTAATTTCTATTTTTAAAAACAAATGAAAAAAAAAAATCAATGTAAATGGATGCTGGTAGTTCCATGTTCGTAGAGTTTGGTTTGCTTTGGTAATTGAAAAAAAAAAATGAATGTGGGTATGTGGAAGAAAATACAACCAAAGCATGCCCGGATGATTAGGGGTGAGTATAAATCCGTTGAAATCGGAAACCGATTTTCAATTTAAACTATTATTGGCATTTCGGTTTGGATTTGACCAGATAAAAGTCAGACGGTTTGAAAATCCAAATCGTTTCATTAGTAACGGTTTGGTTTTGAATTTTTATTTTAAAAACCGTTGAATTCAAAATCAAACTGTTAAGATTCTTATTTATTTATATTTGTTAGTTAATATTTTTCATTCTATAATATGTTAATGTAAGTGTTCATTACATACCCTACGTCACTTAATCCTTATTCATTTTGTGTTACTTTCGAATTTAAATTATATTTAAACATAATCCGTCATATTTCGAAGTTTAAAATGTTGAAAATTTTAATTTGTTGATATGTATGAATGAAATATTCCTGCGAATAAATGAAATATTGATGTGAATAAATGCAATCTTGATGAGAATGGTGGAATTTTGGAAACAAAAATGTTTTGGAAGAGTCTTTTTAGCGAACAATTACATGAAAATTTTATGCCTAAACCGTACAAACCGGTCCAAATCAAACTGTTGATAATGGTTTGGATTGGAACGGTTTCAATTCTATTTTTGAAAATTCAAACTGTATCGAACTATTAAGACTTTAACAGTTTGGATTTGGAATTGGATGACATCCGCATCAATCCAAATCATGCCCACCCCTACTTATGATAACCAAAAACAAAGAATAAGATATTGTTGATTGTTTTAAAAATTAAAAAATATTACAACAATTAAATATTTATATATTTTTTATTTCATTATCCATTTGACCATTTTACCCTTAGCATATTAGATTGTCTCTTCTTTAATATTTTCTTCAACCAAAGACTTTTTTAGGTTTATTGAAAATTTAACTAAAATTAAGTTTTGGCTTTATATATATAGATTTTTAATCTTTCATTAATATATTTTTATTTTTATTATTTTGACCTTACTTATTAAATTATTCATTTTTTAATAAATTTGTTAAGTAAGGATATTTTGGGAATTATGTAACATATTTTTACTATTTTTCCCTCACTAATTAAATCCTTCATTTTTAAATAAATTAATTTTGCAAGGATATTTTTGAAATTATGAAAATTTAACTAAAAAGCCATTTGGGCTTTATATATATAGATACATAATATATATATATATATATATATATATATATATATACACATAATATATATATATATATATATATATATATTACAATTAGTGAATATATTATTAAATCTCCATGGTCTTTTGGCTCTGATACCAAAGGGGGAGAGTCCGCAGAGTAATTCATCAATGAATATAAAATACATAAAATTAAAATTTTCAAATAACATAAAATAAGTAAAATAAATAAATTGAACAATAAATAAAATGAATAGGATGATTAGATAGTTAAAATAGCAAGATAAAATATAAATAATGTGATAAATGATAAATAATATATATATATATATATATATATATATATATATATATATATATATATATATATATATATATATCCATGGGCCACTGATCTGTTGGAACTTGGAATGACTGAAAAACTGAGTCAAATCCATTCTTTTTTTCTTCTACCAAAGAGGCATATCATGCATGACGTCATACATAATACATTTTACATAGAGATAAATGAAGAAGATCATATGTGATGAATTTAACGATGGTGACTATTTTTTTTATTGCATGTAGTTAGGTTATAGGCGCTATTAAGATTTTAGTTGTTTTGAGTTTTGTGGGCTTTATTTGTAAATTTGCATAATTTCAGTGATGTGGATTGTTAGTGCGGCTTTGTCTGTGTTAGTATTGTTATATTTCTTTGTGGATCTTGCCATCATAGTTTGATTTTCATGGTATATATGGTTGTAACTTTTTTTTTATGATATACAATGATATTATTCTTGATAAAAAAAAATGAAGAAGATAAGATGAACCACGTTGTGCATATTCAATCAATCACCAAAAAAAAAAACCACAATATTGAGCAATATAAAGAGAAATAATATCGGGGATAGTACTTGCATTTTCCTTTTGGAGGTATCTCCTTGTATCACTTTTTCAATTTATCGAATAATCCTTATATATATTATAACTGGAACCATTCAATTTCTTAATCATCATTTCAAGATCAATTATATAAAAAATCAATTAAATCATAAATCATATAGCTAGTATTCGTGTGTGTAAAGTGTAAATTAAATTAATGGTTCATCATGAGAATCTTTATTATTACCAACACTGTTGATTTGTTTGATACATATATAAATGACTAAACGACCTTCTATATTACAGATTTTTTACGCAGATGATCTTGAAATTAGTCAATGATAATTTGTGTGTATTTATGAACTTTGCGTCTATGATTTCTTATTTTTCTCATAATCCCTATATGTATTTTTATTACAAATGTTTAAATTTAAATTAGTCAATATATATATTTCAGTTATGAAAAGATATATATCACAAAAGAATAACAAACTTTAAATTAATACAACGATTTCTAAAATGAGAACTAGTCGGAAATAACTATGTAATGAATTAGTACCAGAACATGTATTTAGTTTGATATTATGATGTTGATTTGAACCATTTGAATACTTTGTATGCATTATGAGTTCAATTACATTAAAAGTTAAATTTTTCTTTTTAGTATTTTATGAAGGTCTCCCCACAAATTAAATCCTGGTTACGCCACAAATTAAATACAGAAATTATGAACAAATTTATATGTAATTGTGATTAAAATATTTACCTACCCTAGCTACTTTCCCTACTGTTATTCAATATTTTATAGTCCACGTATCTCCTCCAATACATAAGTTTTCATCATACAACCAATTGATATCGTAGTTTTAGTTCAAAGAACGGTACAATATGTTCTAGAAATTTCACGAACAACCAAAGGAAAAAAAATTTTGAATGTAGCAAAACATTATTTCTCCTTTGCTAGCTCACCAATCACGTCAGCCAAAGAAAGACACAAACTCACTACTATTTATACCAAATCTTTAGTTGGAGTTTCATAAGCTTTCTATGATCACCTTGTTGTCTCCAAGTTTTTGAAGCATTTTTACATATCACGGCTCTGATATTTCACTCAGACTCTCTCAAATTTCCAGCAACAATGGTGAAGACACCTGAACAAGAACACCCCGTCGAGGCCTTCGGTTGGGCTGCCCGAGACACATCTGGTGATCTCTCTCCCTTTAACTTCTCCAGAAGGTAATACTTCCATCAACACTGCCCTTTAGTTTCTTATTTGTTTCCCCAATTTTCATGTTGTTCGATGAATTAATGTTTAATATATGCAGAGCAACTGGAGATGAGGACGTGAGGTTTAAGGTGTTGTATTGTGGCATATGCCACACCGACCTTCACAACATCCAGAATGAATGGGGTTCAACTTTCTACCCTATATTAATTAATAATAAAAAATAATTAATGATTGATAAGATTATAAATACGTTAACGATTATTTATAACATCTCAACTTATAACATAAGAGCGTACGTACACTCGTTAATTCGTTGCATGCATGCAGGCATGAGCTTGTGGGGGAAGTGACAGAAGTGGGAAGCCAGGTGAAAAAGGTAAAAGTGGGAGACAGAGTGGGTGTGGGATGCCTTGTTGGAGCTTGCCATGACTGCGAGAACTGCGTAAACGACCTCGAAATTTACTGCCCTAAAATGATACTTACTTACGGTTCGATTTATCACGACGGAACGATAACATATGGAGGTTACTCCGACACAATGGTGGCCAATGAGCGTTACATAGTTCATTTTCCCGATAACATGCCATTGGCTGCCGGTGCTCCTCTACTTTGTGCTGGGATCACAATGTATAGTCCCTTGAAATATTTTGGGTTATCTGAGCCTGGCAAGCATGTTGGCATTGTGGGCCTTGGTGGGCTTGGTCATTTGGGAGTCAAATTTGCCAAGGCATTTGGTGCAAAAGTAACTGTCATTAGTACCTCCCCTACTAAGAAAGATGAAGCTTTGAATCAATTTGGTGCTGACGCCTTTTTGGTTAGCCGAGACCAGGACCAAATACAGGTTCGTACCCGATTTATATGCTAAAACAAATGCATTCTTTTATTGTAGTATTAGGTAATCACATGATTAAGCCGAAGCTCGAAATTATATATAAATTAAAATAAATGGTTCAATGGAGTAACATCTTCCGTTCAGGCATTAACAAATATAGTCCAACTCACATCACCATTGTTCCTAAAAAAAGTTTACTAGTGTTCCAAACTATATGTATTATTAGTGTGGTCGTCTTTTTCATTTGAGTCCGATTCTCATTTGTCATGGATAGAGTACGTTGATTTGACTATGTTCTCTCTTCGTCCTAATTATTTATTACACATTATTTGATTTGGGAATTGCAGGCTGCCATGGGTACATTTGACGGCATCATCGACGCAGTCTCGGCTGTGCACTCAATTTCACCGTTGATAGATCTTTTGAAGGCCCATGGGAAGCTTATTATGGTGGGTGCACCCAATAAGCCACTTGAGCTGTCCGTCTTCCCTCATTTACTCATGGGTAAATTACATAATCACCCCATCACAAATTAATCCACTAACTAATTACGATCTTTTTTTCCATCAACTTAAATTTTTCAAATTTCATCAATTAACCTTGAAAATGTGAATGCAGGAAGGAAGCTGGTGGCAGGCAGTGCCATTGGAGGCATGAAGGAGACTCAGGAGATGATTGATTTCGCCGCAAAACACAACATAACGGCAGAGATTGAGATGATTCCGATGGATTATGTGAACACTGCTATGAAGCGTGTTGCAAACAACGATGTGAGATACCGATTCGTCCTTGATGTTGGAAACACTTTGGCTGTTACCAAGCCCTAAAAACTTCCCATTTCCATGTCTCAAAGTTTCACTGCTTGTAATTTGATATTGTTGTTGGAAGTATATATATACTTGATTATGCAATGAATAAAAATATTAATATGTACTGTATTTTACAAAATATCTACGTTTAGGAGCAAGGTATATTTTTCTACTTCTAGAAAAGCTCAACGTTTCAAGGTTTCCTAATTTACTTAGGCGTCCCTTTGTGATTTGGAAATTACCACAACCTCCTCTTCCTCCATCACCGCCTTCACCTTTTACCACTGTCATTACCTTTTACACTTTTAATATCATGTCAATTTTAATGTCGTTTGAGAAATTTATAATAATTATTCGATAAAAATCATTAACATGGAATCCTTAATTTCTAATAATTATTTGATAAAATTCATTAATAGGAAATTCTTAATTTATATATTTAGTGATTTTGTTACGAGGATAAAGTATATTTTTCAATTTATCTATCTAAATATTTATCCTACATTTCTCAAACTAATGTAGTCTTATTAGTATATTGTGACATTCGTACCTGATTGAAACCTAATATTCGGGCAAGCAGTGTACGTGTTGGAGACAATATTGTTGAAGTTTCTGTGACGTTTTACAGGTGGCCGGCTTACGTACCTTCTTCATCGATGAAGATAAGAAACCTTGTTTATTATCTATAGTCAACTAAAAATTGCATTTTGTTAGGTACGTGCTTTCTTTAATTAGGGAAGTCATTTGGCTGTCTAGTCAGCGAAAGATAAAGAAAAATAAAAGGGTATAATCTTCCAAATTAGTCCTTATCATTACCAACATGTATACCAACAACAACCACAACAGGCTGCTCTAATAGTTGACGTGTTTTCAGGTTTTGTATGTCCCGGTTCATTTTGGGTTCGATCTATATCGGTGGATCTTTTAATTATGCATTGAAATGAATTGCAAAAAAAATTTGTGCTTAAAATACAAGTGCAAATCTTCACAATTTTCGAAAAAATAAATTGTTATATTTCGTCACTAATAGATCCCTTCAGAAAAAAAAAATCAACATACCAACAACCTAAAAGTACCAAAAAGCCTGTCACATACGCACTCAAAACCATTATTTCACAAACTATTATTGCAATTTATTATCCAAGAAAAGAAAAAGAAGAGTGGAAATAGTCATTGCAAGATTAAGCTATTCGCCTGGTCGTCTAGTGTTTTCTTTAATTGTCACTATATATATGGTCTTTTTTTAAGGCTAAACTGTACGTTTGTGTGTAGGAAATAGTTATATTATAATTCACGTACGTAATAATACATATGATATATTTTTAAATTTTATATTAATTTTAATTATCGTGCATAAAATTTATTAATAGTAGTATACATCCTTGAATTATGTCTAAATATTCAAGATAGACATAGTTCAAGGACAGTCATTCTGTTAAATTTATCAGCGATTTCTAATAAGAATAAAGATAAAATTTTCATATCATGTGTGTTTTTTAACTTTTATCGTTGAAAAATTTAATGAAAATATTATCCATGCACTTTTAGACATAGTTTAAGGATGTCTACTATTAATAATAAAGTTCATGGACGATAGCTAAAATTAGTATAAAATTCAATGATATTACCAACTATTATATATATATATATATATATATATATATATATATATATAATATATGAACGAGTTATAGCTCGTGGACTTAGTAATACGGCTTGACAAAAAAGAAATTAGTAACACAATATTTTAGAACTTTTTGTTTTTTTATCTCAATTTTTTTTTTAGAAGATACGAAATTTCATTGATTAAACCAAAATACAGAGTAAAGACAAAGTTAGACTGCAATAGCTTGATGACAAACATGGGTAAATACCTCCAGTGATCAGGTTTGATATATGTCGAAATGATCTACAGGAATAACGCACAAAATAATATAACTTGAATCCCCTAAGTATTATCAAGATCATTACTACCCGAATAACTAATCTTTAAAATCCCACAAAAGGGAAAACCTTATCCAACCAATCCGAAATAAGAGCCGCTGGACTTATTTGCACAAAGCAAACTAAAAAGAAAAAAAATAAATAACCCAACAAAATATACAAATGGGCCACTTCCACTGTTCGCTGCCTATCACTTCCGTTATTGTCGCCTTCGCGGAATTTCGAAGACGACGAGATAATATCATCCACCACCATATCGCGGATGTTTCAATCCACTATAATTGACACCACCACTACCAATGGAGGACCGGGATGGCTCGATCAAAACCCACTAGGCCGCATCGCGAGTCAAAACCTTGTAAAGGTAGATCAGGCTCCTGAAGACAAGAGTTTCACTGGCAACCTGACCCATCGGGATGCCGTAACCCGTGATCATGATCGACACCATGACGATAACGGGAAAATGAAGCTTGAAGACGAACAATACAGTGAAATCGACACCAATACCGGTTGGATTATCTGGTTTATTCACTCCATCCCTATGGGTACTAGGGGGAAGCCCCCTTGGACCTGAAGAAGATCAGTCTAAGAACAAGTTTTTTGAAGGAAGATTTCTTTTGGAGAGGAGGCTAGAGTTTTGGAGTGAGCATCTCAATTTTAATCTTAGATGGTGTGATTAATTATTAATTTTCCCCTATTTTAGTAACTGTATTTTATTTTGCAAGAAATGTAAGTGTAATTTAATTTGTAACCAAAAAAACGAAGTTGTACATTTAACCTAAAAAAAAGTTTATTTGAAAGGACAATACTTGCATTCAACTCTAGGATCAGAGGACTTCTTCATTCCACGAATTTCTACTTATTAAATTGTCCTTATATATATATCATAATCATAATTGTCAATTTTTCAAATCATCATATTCCAATATATGATCATCTCTGCAAAAAATCAACAAGATTTGAGATCGTTTAGTCATTTATATATATGAACAAAAATAATGGTATTGGTAACAAATGAGATCTTCATAATGAACCGTCTATTTATTAATTGATACATGTGAATGGTTAAATAATTTTCAATTTTGTTGGGTTTTATGCATATATATATGAGCTTGAAACGATAATTTAGAAGTTGAATGGTTCTGATTATGTAAGTATTATCATCTTGAAATTTTAGTCTTATAATTAATCTTCAAATCACAACTGAGAACATTTATTGTTTACTCAAATGTTGATGAGATTCATGTGCATGACGTTGAATTTGATTTGCAAACAAGAAAGTTTCAAACTTGGTCAAGAACCCCTAGGTTTTTCATTATTTATACGTTACCAATTTTAGCATTTGGTCAGAATTCATATACAAGCACTCCAGTCTCTCCAGACCCATCTCCACCTTTATTGTCACCCAACAGCAGTGTCTCCATTAAAAATGGCAAAGGCCCCAGAAGAAGAACATCCTGTGAAAGCCTTTGGATGGGCTGCCAAAGACAGCACATCTGGCCATCTCCATCCCTTCAACTTCTCCAGAAGGTAACTTCACTAATTAACTTATTTCCTTCAATCGATCCTCACGTAATTTTATAGTTTTAGACATCGAGATGACGTCTGACAAATAAACGAAAATGAACCCTGAAGTTTTGAGTTGTTGGCATACATATATATATATATGAAGGGAAACAGGTGAGGGGGACGTGAGGTTTAAGGTGTTGTATTGCGGGATATGCCACTCGGACCTTCACAGCATCAAAAATGACTGGGGCTCCTCTATATACCCCTTAGTTCCTGGGTATGTAAACTTTCATTATCTTATCTCTATATACCCCTTAGTTCCTGGGTATGTAAAAATCTTATCTCTATATATAGACCCCCTTAGTTGTCGGTTTAAGCTAGGTATCATATGTTGGAAGATCATTTCTCTTTATCTAAATATATAGTAGGCTTCTTTACCCATATTCCTTATTTTATGTAATTGGCTCATATTCTCATCTTTGAGGAGATATTTGTTTAGGATAATACTTGCATTCCACATTGGTGGTACCTCTTCGTACCACTATTTTGATTTATCGAATTGTTTTTGTATATATATCAATGAATCAAAACCGTTCATTATCCAAATCATCATTTCAAGATCATCAGCGTAAAAAAATTAACAAAATTGGAGGTTATTTAACTATTCATATGTATCTAATAAATCAACGATTTTGGTAACAATTAAGATCCTTTTAGTAAACCGTTCATTTAGTTCATATATATGAATAATTAAATGTTCTCCAATTTAATTGATTTTTTTCGTAAATAATCTTGAAATGATTATTTAGGAGTTGAATGGTTTCAATTCTGATACATGTATAACAATAATTCAATAAATCAAAATAATGATACGACGAGGTACCACTAAAATGAGATGCAAGTATTATGATTTGTTTTATTTCCAATTACTTTTAACAACTAAAATATTTCTTAGAAAACAGGACTAATGTATTGGGTAGGTGACCAATCGGCTTTCTAATACTTCTATAACCCAACTTTTGTTTTTGTATGAAGTCAATGACAAGATACCTTAGAGTTTTAGACCATGAACATCTGTCCCTCCAAATTTACTCACCTTACGTGACTAATCTAAATTAACAAAACTTTTGTTAGTTATGTGAAAACAAGATACCTATAGTGGATGTATTTTTCATGATTTATTAATTTAAGTTTGAATTCTTTCTAAGTAGTTTAGAATTAATAGTTGGGTGTAAAATATCGTATTTATTAATTTAAATTTGAATTTCTTCAAATAGTTTCGAATTAATAATTTGAATTAAAATATCCTTTGCTTATATATATATATATATATATAAGCTTATTACTTAAAATGCACTTAGAGTAAGTCAGCGAGTCTCAAAATGCACACAGAATTTAAATTTGCCTCACTTTGCACCCAAAAATAGTATTCTGTTATCTCCATTGCACAATTTGTCAGTTTATGTTATTAACGTCTTTAAAAATGCTGATGTGGCAGTAATATTATAAAATTTATAAGAGTAATTAAGACATTTATTATATTTTATTAACTTTATATTAAAATTCTTTTTAAAAAATTAAACCTAATTTTAATTACCCTTTTCCCTTCCCCAACCCACCCGACCACCTCGTCTCCCTCTCTGGACCTCCGGCCCCTTCTTGTCGCGATAAATGGCCATCAGTCGGTTGGTGACCCAGCAGAATCTCCTCGACTTGGAGAGGCAGATCTGCAATAAATTGGCTTTACTGAGCCCTAGAGCAGCTACTCAGAGACATCGGGCCCTTACGAGGAGAGCTTAGCCGTACGGCGGTGGTTGGGGATATTTAATGGCCATCGCTCAAATTGGTTTGGGCTGAACTTGCACTACGATGGTTGAGGCAATTTAATAGCAATAGCATAAAATTGATATAGGTAGGACAAGATTTACTTCTTCTAAACGCTAAATTGTTTCAGACCATGTCAAGAATTGACAGTAGAGGAGGACTACTCTCACCGGAGCGAGGGCGGAGATCTCATCGGGGAGATAAAACTCTCACGGAGGAGAGAGAGAAGATGTCGCCTAAAATGTTTCATTATGTAATCTCTCAGAGTCTTTCTTTGGCGTCATATTATTTAGCCATCTTCTGCACCCTCTTGCTCTCGCTCTCGCCCTCGTCATTAGCAATAAGAAACTCTGTTCAATCTTCAGACTTTGAACAATAAACAAATCATAAAATAATCGACTTCTGTTTTTTTTAACCCAGAGAGGAAAATAGGAAAAAATTAAGTGGCCGACGTTGAAGAAAGAACAAGGACTAATATATATTTACTCAATTTTAAAATCCCAGATATTTTTTGTGCTTCAAAACTCTTGTTTTGGGTTTGCTTCATTTTGTGTGTGTGAAAAAGGCTGAGGGAGACCTAGAACTAAAACCCTTGTGTTTCTGCACCATCTGGGTCTCCAATGGCTACTTGGGTCCTCCAATGGCGGCAGATAAAATGGGTGACGTGGGTTTTGATGGTGATCTGAGTTTTAGTGTGGTGAAGGAGCCTCCAGAAGATGATGATGATGTTGGATGAAGCTAATGACCAATATACCCTGCCATATTGTTAGCTAATATGGTTAGGGTTTGTTATAAACTGTTTTATCACAGCTAGAACAGCTGGAGGTTTGTTACACCAGCTGTGTTCAAGCTTTCCATACAGTTAGACTTGTTAGTTGTTAGGAAAGCTGTTAGAAGCTTAGAGTTGTGAAGTATATATATAGAGTAAGAGTGTAAAGGTAAGGCTAACAAACATATAAAGTAAAACGAGACTTTTCTCTCATCTTCTTTTTTGTAATCTCTAAGCTTTTCTTGCTTCTCTAATCTCTTTTCAAATGGCACCATCAATTCCAAGACATATATAATTATTCTAAACGGCGTTAGTAACGGTGTGAGCGAAATAGTGCAACGTTTTTTACGGTATTACTATTCATGGTGTAAACTGAAACAAATTACAATTCATAGTGCATTTTGAGAATACGTGGCATGTTCTGAGTGTATTTTAAATAATAAGTCATATATATATATATATGTGTGTGTCATATTGGCTAGAGTAAATTTACTTTCTCTTATGTATGTGAATATAAATTGTTCTTTTTACTTAATTTAAATAATTTAGAATAAAATATAGCCTAAAAAAGAGTTGGATCAACGAAAATGTTTTATGCATACATATTGCATGCGCACAGGCACGAGATTGTGGGGGAAGTAACAGAAGTAGGCAGCAAGGTAAAAAAGGTGAAAGTTGGAGACAAAGTGGGCGTGGGAGTCATGGTGGGTGCTTGTGATTCCTGCCACCTTTGCAACAACCACCTTGAAAATTACTGTCCCAAAATGATACTTACCTACAGCGCCATTTACCACGACGGTACAGTAACTTATGGCGGCTACTCCGACACAATGGTTGCCGATGAACGTTACATCGTGCGTTTCCCGGAGAATATGGCGCTCGACGCCGGAGCTCCTCTCCTTTGTGCCGGGATCACAATGTACAGCCCCTTGAAATATTTTGGGTTGGGAGAGGCAGGCAAGCATGTTGGCATTGTTGGGCTTGGTGGGCTTGGTCATGTTGGGGTGAAATTTGCTAAGGCACTTGGGGCAAAAGTTACTGTGATCAGTACATCTCCTAGCAAGAAAGATGAGGCTTTGAAGCAATTGGGAGCTGACTCTTTTTTGGTTAGCCGTGACCAAAATGAAATGGAGGCTGCCATTGGCACGTTTGATGGCATCATTGACACAGTTTCTGCTGTGCATTCCATTGTGCCCCTCCTTGGCCTTTTGAAGTCACATGGTAAGCTTATTCTTGTGGGCGCACCCGATAAGCCTCTCGAGCTGCCTGCTTTTCCGTTAATTACGGGTAAGTATAAAACGTTGTTTAGTCTCATAGGACAACATTATTATTCATTATTTCTATATTAATTAGGCTGTTTTGGTAATTCATCTCTTGAATTAATACACGTCATCTAATATGTCGTTAAATTTATTAATTTTTTTGTTTGTCGAACGTGATTTGGTACGTTGTTTGTTAGCTACTTATCCGTAATTGTTAGAATGTGCCCTTCATAACTAAGTTGTAGAGCTAGTGCCAGTCACTATAATGCCATACTTAATGACAAGCCCATACTCTTAAAAAAAATATTATCTAATAATATTAATAAATAAAAAATTACTCATACTATATAATGTTAACATTAATTAAAAAAAAATCATTTTATTCCCTTCACTAAATTTTTTTTGTAGAAAAAAAAAGTATCTAATAACATAAATAAAGAAAAAGATGCTCATAATAAATAATATTTGATAACTAAATAGCGACTTTTTGACACAAAAATATTGAATGAAAATGAAAACATTAATGTGATGATAGGAGTGAAATTGGTTATTAAGAATAAATTTTTGAGGGAAACTAGCATTACAGACTACGATCTAGTAATATTTGTTCATGTAACAACTAACAAGTCTAAAGAATAGTTGAGAGAAAACTGACTGAAACTAATACTTTGATCCGGTGGAACATTAAGGATACAAATTGAAAGAGTAATTAAATTGACAATTAGTCAATTAAACATATATGTTGTCAAGTTTTTTGTAGGCCTTGAAAGTACTAATACGAAAACGTGAGTGCAGGAAGAAAGATAGTGGCGGGCAGTGGAATTGGAGGCACGAAGGAAACTCAAGAGATGATTGATTTCGCAGCAAAGCACAACATAACGGCAGAGGTTGAGGTCATCTCCATGGATTATGTGAACACAGCGTTGGAGCGTCTTGCTAAGAACGACGTTAGATATCGATTTGTCATTGACATAGGAAACACTTTGGCTGCTTACAAGCCTTGAACATTCGGTCCGAATAATGCTCAAGGCTTAATGGTTGAAATTGTCTCTAAATTTTATCATAATTTTAGCAACTGTTCTTATTATACTTCAATATTAGTGTCTGTCATCCTTAAACTTTAATGTTTCCGTTAGTCCCTCCGTTTATTTTTCAGACAAATTTTGTTAAAAAAATGACAAACTTGTCAATTCAGATGCGTTTTACATGACTTTTTTTTAACAGAATTTGTTTCAAAAATAGACGGAGAGACTAACAAAAACATTAGAGTAAAGTTCAGGTACGGGGAACAACACTGATATTGAAGTATATGGATAATTGCTAAAATTATGGTAAAATTTAGGGACGATTACAACTATTTGTCCTAATGTTCAACTACTACATGCATTATTGTCAACAATAATTAGCTGGGTTCATTTATGCATTGCCAACTTTATTTGTCTGTATAAGTTCTCTTAAAGACATTATCATGCATATGATTTTCAATAACATAAAAATATTAAACGCAAAATCACTATAGCAACATGCATTAATGGAATTAATGCTACATTGTGTATATGTGTGTTCACTCAATTGTATGAAAGAAATTTTTTTATATAAATTATATATTATAATGTATTATTAAGTGAAGTGAACTTTTATATTCATTGTGAATGTGTTGTTGTATATTTCATCTTGAACCCAGAGGCGGATTCTGGATTATTTGCCATGGTTCTATGGCGGTGACTTCAACGAAATGCTATGGTCCCATGAGAAGAAAGGAGCTGGGAAAGGAAATTCAAAGCTTTGGACAGAATTATCCGTAACAATTTATGGGTGGAGCTAAATTACTGGACATGGGCTACCAGGGACCAAGTTTCACGTGGAGGGGGGCGAAGACAAAACAATGTCCCAGTGGAAGAACGTTTGGATAGAGGCTGATCAATCTTCAGTGACCGAATGCGATGCTTACTGTCTGCCCAGCTCTTGACTCGGACAATAACCCAATTTTAGTGGAGACCGAGCACCAACAAAGAAAGAAAAAATGTTGTTTCAACTTTGAAGCCAATTGTGCCGAGGAAGCGGAAAGTCATCGGGTGGTTGATCAGAGCTGGATGATAAGGACTAATGGACATGGTTGAAAATATCAACTCTATCGTCGATATCAGAATTTTGGACAGTCAGCATGAAAACAGGGTTCCACATCCACGATTTAGCGATATATCCATAAATATCGGCAAAATTGACCAATTTTTGTTAATATCTACCGACATCCATGGCTAAACAACCAAAACAGACCAAGTTGAAAGGACAAAAACAAAAATTGCAGTAACCAAATGTATGAATCTTAAGCCCAGAAATTAAACTTCACAAAATAATCATCAAATTTAGGGGTAAAAAAGAACATTTTCAAATACCCAGTGTGAGATTCATGCAAAATTATGAAGAAATTTGACTAAAGATGGAGATGAAAATCGGAGACCAGAGAAATCAGTTCGATCACCAGAGAAATCAGTTCATTATGGTCAAAGGAAGAAAAATACTGGCATCAATGCTCAAGGGTCAAATGGCTAAATTTTGGTGATGTAAACACTAGATTTTTTCATCACTCAATAGTCGAGAGAAGGTGCAATAATTGCATCACCCAGATCAAAGCCAACCATGGAAACTGGGTGATTGATGAGCAAGGGGTGTTTCATAACATTGAAGCGCACTTCAAGGATATTTTTAGGACTGTGGGGCTAAGACTGTGGGATGATGTTATCTGTGGTGTGGACACTGGGATCAATGAGGAGATGGACTAATGTCTGATGGCTGAATTCTCAGACCAAAATATAGAAAATGCTGCTTTTCCAAATGGGTGCTTCGAAGGCCCCGGGGCCTGATGGCTCTCAAGGTATTTTCATACCGACTGGGACACTAACAAAGGGGAGGTGCAGGGATTTGTAAAGATATCCTTTTAACGATCTGTATATTTAATTAGTGAATTTTCGTAAATTAATTTAGGAAAAGACGATTTTAACCCTCGATTTTATAAGAGGCTCGAAAGTCACTTTTTGTTTGGAGACACTTTTGGAAGTATGTCTTGGACCGTTGTGTAGATCTCGAACTCACGAGTTCGTAGTTAGGCGGCACACAGAAAACGGAGTTCGTATGAAAGAGTTGTGGGTCTAGAAGATTCAGGGGCAGTTTGATAATTTTGTTTGTGAGATATTTTTTAAAACATCATATTGTTTATTTCAGATTTTTAATTTCAACACAATCCTCTCTCATCTCTCGATCGAAGAAGAAAACACAACCTAAAAATTACGACCTTTTGATTTAGGGAAAACCACCACGAACTAATCACATCATCATCTTCCTCCCTTCATTATGTACATCATCATATTAACCACGAAGCTTAACAATGTTGGGAGAAGGAGATACGAAGGTGAACAGTAATCTACCACCTTACCGGCCAATTTCCGGCCACCACATGTAATGAATCTCAATTTGGACTTCATATTTGGATTCCTTGGCTTGAGTAGATAGATTTCCATTATTAGAACATCAAATTTGGTTGAGAAATGAGGGAGTTATTAAGCTTTGAAAATAGGGTGGTTATGGAGGTTTTTGGGTCGAGTGAACAGTAACTGAGCTTTGAGGTAAGAGGCGAGTACAAGCTGCAGTCGCGCGTGGGGAGGGAGTCCCGGCCGGCCATCGGTGCGTGGGGTCCATCCTCAGGTTTCGAGAACACGAGTTTTCAAGTTTTCAACGTTCAGGACCTGTTGGCGCAGGTTTCGGGTCAATCGGAGTTTGTGTAAGGGTTGTTTTGGATGTCCGAAGTTGTTGCATTTTAATTAGGATGCGTGTGTACCTTTCGGGGTTTAGGGGGTTGGATTTTAGGTTTTTAATTATCATTGGTAACCCCGATTGTTACTTTTGACAGGCAATACCGCTCTGGGACTGTAGAGGAGCGTACAGTTCGAGATTGAGCTTATTTGGACTTCCGGTAATTATTCTAAAATGATTTATTAATTTTGATGAATTTCTGGAATTTAGAATAATTATTCTAATAATTTATTATTGGATGTGAATTTCAATAATGAATTTGAAAATTGAGTTTTGGATTAAGGCCCGACTTTATAGACTTTAATTTTACGGATTTTTGGATTTATGGATTTTGACTTTGGCCAAGCTTATGATTTTGGGCTTAGGCCCGGGTTTTCGATTTAATGAATTTTGGGCTCTTAGCCCAGGTTTTTCTATGATTTTGATTAAGGTAAGGAAATAAGGATTTCAAGAGTGGATTTTGGATTTACGTACAGTTTTCACTATGTATACCATCCCCGGGTATCATGGTTTTTCTCCGGCACGTGATGTGAGGTATTTTCGGTCATGTGTTCGTTGATGGTTATTTCTTCGACGTTTGGCGTTGAGGTATTCTCCGTCATATGATCGTTGAGGCTGTCTACGCGTAGTATAGGGTTACGTCCGCATATCTTGAGGTATTATTGGATGTGTGGAGAGTAGGTCTCCGGGTTGGACCTCTCGGGTTCTAGCCATTGCTTATTGAGGTATTATCGGCGGTGGTTAGGAGGCTTGTCTCTATATTGGACGACCCCGGATATCGAGCTACGGCTTGGGATTTCGTTCGGGGGATGGTGGGATATGTTTACAGTTTTGTGTCCAAGTTTTCTTGTGATTTTAAGCTCCTTCGAGGAGGGTTTCCAAGCATGGTTGTGGACCAAGGGTTGTTATATTTTTGCACCATTTTTCTTGGGTCCCTCCGGATTTTAAATTGCTAAATGATTTTCTAGTAAGTCCTTTCATGCTTATTCTTACTTAGTAACAATTTTAAAAAGGATTTTACATTATGCATGCATGGTTTTACTTATGGAATGGGAAAATGTATGTTTTTCCTCGGAAATTGTGTTTTAAACCATTATTATTTGATCCACTCACACTTTTCCTTGTTTTACGTCCCCTCCAGGCCGTTGAGTTCGACGAGGGCACATCTTGAGGCAGAGGCACTAACTTCTAGCTGCGTTATCACCTACGGTCATCGAGTAGGGTTTGTTAGGCTTGGACATTTATCTTTCCAACCTAGTGGCTCAGATAAATCATTTGGGATTGTTGTAAATTATTTTTGTGGATTTGATTGTCTGAGACCTGGAGTTGGTTAGTTATGAGTTGAACTGAAATGTTTGGAATTTATTTCTAGATTTTGAATCCTTCATATGATTGGTGGAAGACAGTTTGGTCAATTTACTGGGAAGATTCTGTCGAATTGTCGGTAGAATTCTCGTAGAGTCTTTTTGAACTAGTGTGGTTATTTTAGTAATTATTATGAGAGTATTGTCAGACGGGAGCAGGATTTCACACGGATTTCGAGGGGAAATTCGGAGGGGTCCTATCAACTTGGTATCAGAGCTCTAGGTTTAAATTCCTGTAGACCGCACACTTAGTGTGCATATTATTTGTGGTACTGACGAATTGTGGTTCTTTTCAGCGGGATGCCTCCGAGATGTGTGCCCCGTCTGAGGCCTGGAAACGATGAAGTGGCAGATAACGTTAGGGGTACATAGGATCCCGTATTAGAGCCCGATTTGAGGCAGACCCTGGATTAATTTGGTCGAGCAATGACGACTGTACTTCAAAGTAGGGCTACTTCTGAGGTTTCTGACATAGAGCGAGCACAGAGGCTGGGGGACATAGTGTTTACGGGCGAGTTGGGCCCAGACGATGTTGATGAATGGATTACTTGTTTTGAACGAGGGTTTGATGTCATGAGGTGCCCTCCGGGTGATAGGGTGCGTTTAGCCACTTTTCTACTGAATGGCTATGCGTACCGTTTGTGGCACGCCTTGATTATGACAGGCTGGGATGTCCGTATGCTTACTTGGGAAGCTTTTCGGGCGAGGTTCCTCGAGCAGTTTTATCCTCGATCGTACTGGCATGCCCGAGATGTTGTGTTCATGCAGTTACAACAAGGGGACATGATGGTAGCGCAATATGAGCAGAGGTTTCTTAACTTGTCTCGATTTGCACCGGCTCTAGTGGCAAATGAGGTGGACAAATTTTGACGGTTTGAGTATGGGCTTAGAGGCGAAATTAGAGTAGTAGTTACTAACGTGGCACATACTTCCTTGAGGACTTTTTCGGACGCTACTACCAGAGTGGAGATGAGTCTGCCAGCTAGGCATCGGCTCAGTGGTTTCAGACGACGTCGGGATCACCTGAGTTTCGAGGCCTCTAGGCAGGGACCATCAGAGAGAGGCAGTTTTAGTTCTGGATCATCTGGGAGTGCTAGATCTGGGTCAGGAAATGGTGGAGTCGGGCAGGGAGGTTCTCAAGGTTTTAGAACGGGACTGCAGTCATCAGCTCAGTCTAGTGGGGCTTTCGTGCATTCGACTTGCGAATCCAGACGGGTTGTTGGCACCGGTTGTTACTTTTGTGGGGAGACTGGCCATTTGAAGAAAGAATGTCCAGACCTTTCGGGTAGTAATTCCTTGGGTCGGGATGTTGCTGAATAGGGTCAGAGAGCTGCACAGACATCAGGTATCGAAGCAAGGAGCTAGACCCAGTCCAGTGGGGCCAGTGGGAGACAGAGGGGTCATGGTCGATCTTCTGGTTCACATGCCTAAGTTTTTGCCATGACAGAGCAGGCAGCCCGAGATGCACTAGAGGTGGTCACTGGTACGCTATCTATTTTTGATCATGATGCTCAGGTTTTGATAGATCCCGGAGCTACACATTCTTTTATTTCTCGGGGTTTAATACTTTTAGCCAATAAAAAATTATCACTGATTGGCTGGGACATGGGCATTAGCACCCCCACCAGAGATATTCTAATGGAAAACCTGGTAATACGCAGTTTTCCAGTGATAGTGGGAGGTTATGAGTTGGAGGCAGATTTGATTCCCTTCGATATTTATGATTTTGATGTGATTATGGGGATGGATTGGTTAGCCACGCATCATGCCTCCATTGATTTCTTCGACAAGAGGGTGGTATTCCGGAGTCCAGGTTTACCGGAGCTTATTTTTTAGGGAGACCGTAGAGTGCTTCCATCGGGTGTGATATCATCTTTGACAGTTGAGAAGTTATTGAGGAAAGGTTGTGAGGGATATTTAGCTCATGTGATTGATTCTCGAGATACTCCTATGAGGTTAGCGGATATTCCTATGGTGAATGAGTTTCTAGAAGATCTTCCGGGTTTGCCACCCCATCGGGAGATCGAATTCACCATAGAGCTTCTTCCGGGTACCCAACTTATATCACATGCACCGTACAAGATGGCACCGACGGAGTTGAGGGTGTTGAAGACTCATTTACAGGACTTAGTGGATATGGGGTTTATTCGATCGAGTGTATCGCCTTGGGGTGCGCCGGTATTATTTGTGAGGAAGAAAGATGGTAGTTTGAGGCTATGCATTGACTACCGGCAGTTGAATAAGGTTACGGTGCGGAATAAGTATCCCTTAACACAAATTGATGACTTATTTGACTAGTTAAAGGGGATGAGGTATTGTTCGAAAATTGATTTTAGGTCTGGGTACCATCAGTTGAGAATCAGAGAAGAAGACATTCCCAAAGCGGCTTTCAGGACACGCTATGGGCATTATGAGTTCCTAGTGATGCCCTTTGGCTTGACCAATGCCCCAGTGGCATTTATGGACTTGATGAATAGGGTTTTACGAAGGTATTTTGATCGATTTGTGATTGATATTTTGGTATGTTCGAAGAGTGCTAAGGCGCATGAAAGACACTTGAGACTGGTGCTGAACACTCTGAGGAAGAAACGATTGTATGCCAAGTTTAGTAAGTGTCGATTTTGGATGACCAGTGTGGGAGTCTTAGGTCATGTGATCTCTGCAGATGGTATTAGTGTGGATCCTCAGAAAGTTGAGGCAGTAGCTAATTAGGAGCAACCTAAAACAGTTTCAAAGGTGAGAAGTTTTCTGGGTTTGGCAGGATATTATAGGCGGTTCGTAGAAGGATTCTTTAAGATAGCTGCCCCGTTGACTAGGAAATGAGTCAAGTTTGAATAGGACGATGAGTGTGAACAGAGCTTTCAAGAGCTTAAAAGGAGGTTGACTTCCACTCTAGTGTTAGCTCTTCTAAATGATAGTGGAGGATTCGAGGTGTACAGTGACGCATCATTACGAGGTATATGCTGCGTTCTAATGCAGCATGGGAAAGTGATAGCTTATACTTCTAGGAAACTTAAACCGCATGAGTTGAAATACCCCATGCATGATTTAGAGTTAGCTACAGTGGTGCATGCACGGAAGATTTGGAGACACTAATTGTATGGGGAGACATGTCGGATCTTTACAGACCATCAGAGTCGAAAGTATTTATTTACCCAGAAAGATTAGAATTTGAGACAGAGGAGGTGGTTAGAATTGATCAAGGATTATGACTGTACCATCGAGTATCACTCAGGAAAGGTTAATATAGTGGCCGATGCACTGAGTAGGAATTCCATGGGTTCCTTGGCTTATTTTTACACTGTTTACCTACCATTATTGGTGGAACTGCGGAGAGTGAGAATTGTACTTGGGATGGATAACCAGGGAGCTTTGTTGGCTAGCTTTCATGTGAGACCTGTCCTGATTGATCGAATTATTGAAGCTCAACTCTAGGATCCTACACTTTGCATTATTAGGATAGAGTTGGAGGCTGGGAATAGGTAGGATTATGCCATTAGGGATGATGGGGCCTTGGTTAAAGACGGCCAGTTGTGTGTACCTAATGATGTAAAGTTGAAAAGAGAGATCCATGAAGAAGCTCATAGTTTAGCTTATGTTATGCATCCAGGTGGCACCAAAATGTATCGTACTCTTAAGGAGCACTAATGGTGGATTGGGATGAAAAGGGAAATAGCAGAGTTTGTGAGTAAATGCCTGACGTGTCAGCAAGTAAAAGTAGAGAGGCAGAAATCGTTCTGGGCGCTACAAGCACTTCCTATTCTAGAATAGAAATGGGATCACATTTCTATGGATTTTGTGTATAAACTTCCTAGGACTCGGAAAGGACATGATGGAGTTTGGTTGATTGTTGATAGGCTTACTTAGTCAGCACATTTCTTACTAGTACGGGAAGATTATAGGATGGACCAGTTCGCCAAATTATTTGTGGATGAGATCATCCAGTTACATGGGACTCTAGAGTCGATTGTTACAGAAAGAGATCCTAGATTTACCTCGAGGTTTTGGCGGAGTTTACAGAAAGCTTTTGGAACTACATTGCATTTCAGTACAACTTTTCATCCTCAGACTGATGGTCAGTCTGAGAGGATGATTCAAATTCTAGAAGATATTATGAGAGCTTATGTACTACAGTTTAAGGGAAATTGGGATTCACACTTGGCTTTGATGGAATTTGCCTACAACAACAGTTATCAGTCTAGCATTGGAATGTCTCCTTTTGAGGCACTGTATGGGAGACAGTGCATGACACCTATATGTTGGAATGAGGTAGATGAGAAAAGATTGCTAACACCAGAAATCGTTGAAATGACAAAGGAAAAGATCATAATTATAAGGGAAAGACTGAAGTCAGCACATGATTGCCAGAAAAGCTATGTAGACTGTTGGTAAAATTAAAGAGCAAGAAATATGCAATTCAATTCTAACAGTTATAAAATCCTTGCAAGTGCACAAATCGATAAGAATAGTATAGTAGCACAGCAAGAGTCAATCCCTCGAGGACTTGTATCAACGTTATGACCACTTTAGTTCATATTTATTAACTTAGTGAAAACACACACACACACACACACGCATAGGGGTTTATGATGTGAGAACTGAAATTTAAAGACAAGTAAAATAAAATGCAGAAAATAACAATGCAAGAATTAATGGTTGATTGATTATTAACTAAGGCGAATTAAGGCTTACTATCCACTCTAACCAATTATAGCTCTTAACCAGATTTCCTTGACCTAATTACTATGCATTTTCTGAATTAGGTGCCCGTGCCTAGGACATGGCGTTGGTTCACTAGACACATCTTATTCCCTCTTACTTAGCATGTTCTAAACAGGGCATATGCCTAGAACGTCTATCACCTACCTTTTAAGATGATGCATGAAGTTTAAAGAGAATTTAATGACACCACATTAGCCTAGCAAAGTGACATGCAATCCTAGGTCGTTATGAGTTAAGATTACAAGTAAGAATACTTTCGATGCTCCAAATCACAAGATGATATGACGGTCACTCAAGCAATTACATCTATAATTATATGCAAACAAGGTAGTTAATCTTATAGGCATAAATTAAGGTCATTAAGCATAGTAATCCAACTTATTCAGCATGCATAGCAATCATAATCAAGAGCCAGAAATCCAATCAACAAGCTAACATGGCTAGGGCTTCAAGCAGCCCTAATCCTAACGACTACTCACACATAACTGAAATTGAAACAAATATAATTGAATTCATAAGTAAATTGCAATAATGAAAGTAAGGGTACATAAGATATTGTGAAGAACAGGTGCAGCAGAAAACACGACAGAGCCTTCTTCTCCAAGCTCCATGTCCAACACACTCTACTTCGGGAAGAACCAAGCTTTAACGTAAAACTCTAAAAAACCAAAATACTATTTGCGGCTAAGGTGTCTCTGTATCTCCCAAAAACGCCTCTAGCTAATAATCTCCTCTCTGCCTTTCTTTGCCTGATTCTAATTTCCCCAAAACACTGAACAAAAGCTCCCTTTTTATAGACAAAGGGAAAACCTTGTTCTATAAGGATTGGTAAAACCATATTCTATAAGGATTGGTAAAACCATGTCCTATAAGGATAGGGAAAGTTATTGTACTTTTAATTAATTACAAAGTCCTTAAATCTATTAGAACCAATAAAAGCACGGCTGGGAGTGTGAATGCAAGCTGGCAAGTTGGAACGCAAGCTGGCCAAACTTGGATTTTGGACTGTCTTCGTAATCAGGATTTGGGACTGCGCTTTTGAAGCACATCATGAGTATAGTAGAAGCGCATCTTCGATCAGGCTTGGCGCAAATGTTGTCAGGCTTAGCGCAGATGGAGAACCTCTGATCCACCGCTGGCGGTACAAGGACCCCGAACTTAGGCGCACATCTGGGCTCGGATGGGAGTTCTTGGGACATGTCCTTGACCTGCCATGGCGCGACCTTGGCACTTCTAGGCCTGACCCTGATGTCATGAAACAAAGGTTTGAGACCCGGAGGGCCTGATATGAGGTACTTGGCCAGTGTCCCAAAATAGGCGCACTGGCGCACTCAGGACCCCGTTCAGGACCTGATATTGAAATGTGGACATCTCCTTCATCTGGACTCCGATTTGAGTCATTCTTTTTGCTTTCTTTCTAGATTTTACCTATCTTTCTAACTTTGCACAAGTCTCACAAGATTGATCATTTTCTACTATTGATGGCACGAAATCATTCAAAAGACATGTAAGAGAGGCATATAAAGACATCAAAATGATGCATAAATAACGACTGATCAAATACCGCCAAACCTATCTTTTGCTAGTCCCTGAGCAAAAAAAATGCTAACAAAATGAAAAGACTCGATTTTAGTTAAGATAGAACATTTAAACCCCTAGGTTCACCTAGTAGGAGGAGTTTTGTCTCCTGAAGGTTACAACAGCACGATACCCACAAACGTTTTACTTATACAAAAAAAAGATGCTAGAGATAGTACTTTTAACAAGCTAATAAGAATCAAAGTAAGTAGACATGCTTTACAGAACTAAAAGGAATGTCATAGTCGTGAGTGTCATGTGAAGGTGTACGTGTATAAATGCCAAAATTTTGAAGTGATCTTGTTTGAAAACAACTTCATCTTAGTGCCCTAGAAAGATTTCGCCTCGACTCTAATCCTCACTAGGCAACTCTCAATTCGCACAAGAATCCTAGGCTTTCACTCTTTTCAAGCATGTGTGATGAGTTTATGTTATGAAATTCAAATTTAATCACATATGAGTAACAATGAAGAATAGCACTTTATGGAAATAAAGATCTCATGAAAGGAATTGAACTTTAAGAACATAGATACGTTCCTTAATCCTCAGCATGATTGTCCATAAGATTAGTTAGGTCTTCCTTTTTAGGTTGTAATGGGGCTAAGTTTTGGGGTTTAGCAAGGAAGGATGAGATTCAAAGAACTTGAGATGTGCCAAGGCATGAGAAGTCATGACTTGAACTTGGAATTTCTGAACTGAATCCTTTCTTAAGGCCCACGGCATTGTGCTTTCTTGATGACTTATTTTGAGGCTCTTGGGGCTTATTTTGCGGCACTTGGCTTATTTTGAGGCTCTTGTGGCTTATTTTGAGGCTCTTGGCTCACTTGGCTGAATTTACTTTGTTTTTCACTTATTTTTTCCTTCTTTTTCTCAACGTTTCTTTCTTTCTTTTGATTTGAACGTTTTTTTCTGTTCTTTGAATTGAGTTCGAACCAAGATCATGCAATGATTTCCTCAAACTTTCGTGCAGCTTGCAACTTGTAAAGCTTTTCTTTACTTTTGAACCTTGAATTGACGCCAAAGTCCTTTGAATTGGGCAGCATCTTCTTTCACCTCTCATTCTTACCATGAATCTCATTTACGGCAACCTTAGCACAAACTAAGGTTATAGGGTATGACTGTGATGAATGGCTAAGTATTTTGGGTTAGGTTATACTTTGGGTGATGAAAGAAAAGGCTGAGTGTTTGGCTTCAAAATTGGCTTAGGGAGCATGCAATAGGTAGGATAAAGCCTTTAGAGGTTAAAGCATACATAGCCTACATCACTTCTTATGGCAAAGCACACATTAGATCAACAATATCTAAATGATGTTAGTTCTTTAAAATTCAATGCAAAATGTTGTAATGAGATCAACAATTAAGAACAAAAGCGATGAGTGTTTAAGAGTAGAAACAAGTATATCCCTCAGAAAGAATGGCAATTAGGCTCAAAGATCTCACAGGGTAGTCTCCACTAATTTTCTAAGGTTCACTCAAATTCAGTTATTTCGTTCACTTAATCACTTAAAACATGGCATTGTGAAGTGCAAATTATGAACTACTTGACCATGGCATGACTCTTAGTAAAGCAAAGATAGTTAACTTAGCATATACATTCCTATTAACAAGTTATCATACTAATCACAAGCAGAAATTTAAATGTCTTGGCCGTGTAGCACCCCCAAACCTACTTGTTTCTATATGCAAAATTTTAAATCCACACCCCCAAACCTAAACTGAACATTGTCCTCAATGTGATAAGCAGTAAGCATGACAATAGTAGAAGGGTTTGAGAGATATAACGGGCAGAAACAGAAAAGGAAGTGAGAAATACAAACCAGGGCTAGGCTGCCTCCTAGGAGTGCTTTATTTAACATCTAGGCAAGACGGGGTTGGCATGCTAGGAGCAGGGTGCATGCGGAGTTGCAGGGTTGACTGCGCTTGGATTAGAGAGGTCCTTGAAGTAGTGTTTGAGGCGGTGGCCATTTACCTTGAACGGATCCTGCCGTTCCGGGTACTGGATTTCAACTACACCATGAGGGAAAACGTTAGTAATAATAAATGGTCCAGTCCATCTTGAACGCAACTTACCTGGCATTAGTTTGAGCCGGGAGTCAAAGAGGAGGACTTCCTATCCGATGTGAAAGTCCTTGGGCTGAATGCGCCTTGTCGTGGAAAGCTTTGGTCTTTTCCTTGTAGATACGAGCACTGTCGAAGGCCTCGTTTCGCAACTCCTCTAATTCACTTAGCTGAAGCTTCCTATGTATTCTAGCATCATCGAAGTTCAGGTTCATCTGCTTAATAGCCTAGAATGCTTTATGCTCCAATTTCACTGGTAGGTGGCAGCTTTTTCCAAAAACAAGCCGGAATGGAGACATGCCATTCGGGGTCTTGTATGCGATCCGATAGGCCCACAGCGCATCATTCAATTTGCTGGACCAATCTTTGCGGTTAGGATTTACCGTTTTTTCCAATATGGCCTTTACTTCCCGATTGGACACTTCCGCTTGGCCACTCGTTTGAGGGTGATACGGTGTTGAGACCTTGTAGGTGACGCCATACTTCTTCATTAGGGCTGCAAACGAATGATTGCAGAAGTGTGCCCCCCCATCACTGATGATTGCCCTAGGTGCGCTGAATCTGGCTAAGATGTGACTCTGTAAAAAACGCACCACTATTTTGGCGTCGTTAGTTTTGGTGGGAATTGCTTCCACCCACTTGGAGACATAATCAACTGCAAGCAGAATATAAAAATTGCCAAAGGAATTCGGAAATGGCCCCATAAAATCAATGCCCCATACATCGAAGATTTCGACCACAAGAATAGGGTGTAATGGCATTTGATTTCGAGGGCCGATGTTACCTAGGCGTTGGCAGCGGTCACAGGTGAGTACAAATTCGTGTGCATCCTTGAAAAGTGTGGGCCAGTAGAGTCCACTTTGTAGTACCTTGAGGGCTGTCTTCTTAGCTCCAAAATGGCTGCCACATGCCAAGCGATGGCAAAATGTCAAGATGGATTTCATCTCGTCTTCGGGGATGCAGCGCCGAATGATTTGGTATGGACAATGCTTCCATAGGTACAGCTCATCCCATATGAAGTACTTAGCTTGTTTAGCCAGCTTGTCCTTTTGGTACCTGTTTAAAGATGAAGGAATTTGCTTAGTGACAAGATAATTAATGAGATCGGCATACCATGGATCAATAGCTTGGATTGCGAAGAGCTGTTCGTCAGGAAAGGTCTCGAGGAGGGGCAACTGATCGGCCTCTTCATTGGAACTGTGAAGCAATAGGCTCATATGATCAGCGACCACGTTTTCGCTGCCCTTCTTGGCTCTGATTTCAAGATCGAATTCCTGGAGCAGTAGCATCCAACGTAGCAACCTTGGCTTGGCATTCTTTTTAGTGAGCAAATACTTCAAGGCAGCATGATCCGTGTATTTATGACCTTGGTTTGAATTAGATATGAGCGGAACTTCTCAAGGGCAAAGATAACAGCAAGGAGCTCCTTCTCGGTGGTGGAGTAGTTCAGCTGGACATCATTCAGGGTTCGACTTGCGTAGTAAATGACATGAGGGAGCTTGTCAACACGCTGTCCCAAAACCGCTCCTATGGCGAAGTCCGAGGCATCACACATTAGTTCAAATGGTAAGTCCCAATTCGGTGGCATGATGATGGGTGATGCCGTGAGCTTTTCCTTGAGTGTGTTGAATGCCTCACGGAATCCCTTAGTGAACTCAAATGTGGCGTCCTTAGCTAGAAGATCACACAAAGGTCTTGTGATTTTTGAGAAATCTTTGATGAATCTGAGGTAAAAGCCAGCATGCCCTAAGAATGATCGAACCTCTTTGACTGTAGTGGGGTACGGCAGCCTCTCTACTATGTCTAACTTTGCTTTGTCCACTTCTATGCCTCGGCTAGAGATCACATGACCCAAGACAATTCCCGGTTGTACCATGAAATGGCACTTTTCCCAGTTCAGCACTAAGTTGCTTTCTCTGCACCGTTCCAGTACCCGGGTTAGGTTAACTAAGCACAGTTCGAATGAATGTTCAAACACCGAGAAGTCGTCCATGAATACTTCAATTATATCTTCCACCATATCGGAGAAGATTCTCATCATGCAACGCTGAAAGGTAGCTGGGGCATTGCACAATCCAAACGACATTCTTCTGTATGCAAAAGTGCCATATGGGCATGTGAATGTTGTTTTTTCTTGATCTTCGGGTGCAATAGCAATCTGATTGTATCCTGAGTAGCCGTCCAAGAAGCAATAGTGGGAGTGTCCAGCCAGGCGCTCGAGCATTTGATCAATGAAGGGCAAAGGAAAGTAGTCCTTGCGTGTGGTTATATTTAGCTTTTGATAGTCAATGCACACTCTCCATCCTGTTTGAATCCATTGAGGTACAAGCTCATCCTGCTGGTTTTTAACCACTGTGATCCCACTTTTCTTTGGCACGACCTGGAGTGGGCTCACCCACTTGGAGTCACTAATTGGATAGATGATTCCAACGTCCAAAAGCTTTAGGACTTCTTTCTTCACGACCTCCTTCATAGGTGGATGCAATTGCCTCTGCGCCTCCCGTGATGGTTTGGAGTCTTCCTCCAGCAGTATCCGATGCATGCATTTTGTGGGACTTATGCCTTTGATGTCAGCTATTGTCCATCCAATTGCCGTTTGATTGATCTTAAGGACGTGAACCAATGCCTTTTCCTCTTTCGTACATAGGGTAGACGCAATGATGACTGGAAGGGTTTGATTGTCGCCCAAATATGCATACTTTAAGTGCTCGGGCAAGGGCTTCAGCTCGAGTTTAGGAGCCTTTATGATGGACGACAGGGTTTTCTGACTTGTGAGTGGTAACGCTTCGAAGGGAGGCCTGTGGAATGGGAGGGCTGGCATGATGTCAAGGGCTCGTACCTCTTCGATCACGCTATCTGTAAGTGAATCCACAGTGTGTGGGTTACTAGTAACGGCCTTCTCAAGGTCATCCGTCATGCAAGACTGAGCAATTGTCTCCTGTAGCAGTAAGTCCATTGTGTTTAACAGAAAATCTACAATAGGCTCGGCAGGGTACTGGATGGTGTCATGGATGGAGAATGTCCGAAGCTGGTCCAAGACCTTGATGGAGAGCTGGCCCTTTCTGACATCGATGAGGCACTCGGCTGTGGCTAGTAAGGGCGTTCCGAAGATGAGGGGAGGTTCCTCACTTTTGTCAATTCTGTCCATTCTTAGTACCTAGAAGTCTGCAGGGATGCATGTATCTCCGATTTGTACCAGTACGTCCTCAAGAACCCCCATTAGGTTGGTTACAGAAGCGTTAGCCAATCTGACACATAGGTGCGTGGGTTTGAGTGCGCCTAGGTTGAGTGACCTGTAAATGTGGAATGGCATGATGTTCATTGATGCTCCCGTATCGCAAAGGCAATGTTCGAATCTTTTTTACTGAATGACACATGGAAGGGATGGCGGCCCATGATCATTGGCCTTAAAGGGCATGCGCAAAAGGGCAGCCGGGCAGGCCTTAGGGATGTCAATGGTGTCCGTGGAGCTAAAACCACGCTTTCCTGCAACTAAGTCCTTGATCAGCTTTGCAAAGATAGACATGTGCTTGACAATTTTATGGAAAGGCAGTGTGATCTGAAGCTTCTGCAACATGCTGATGATCTCTTCCTCAAAGTCCTCCCTTTGCTTATTCCTGTTTTGGAACCTGCGAGGAAATGGATAATCAACATTATTAGCTAATTCAAAAGTGACTTTTTTAGAATTGAAATTCTGAGGTTGAGAGTTAGAAGTATTCGAGTGCTGCGACTTGGGCTTAGGAGCAGGTTGCATGCCAGCCGTGGCCGAAGTAGGCGCAGTGTCAGGTCCTCCTTGCGGTAGGGCACTTGGTGACTCGTTGGACTGGTTCTGCGCCAGAGGTGTTGGCCGTGGCATGTTTTGCGGCGAGCCTTGGTCGGTGATCCTTGGTAGAGTAGGTTGAGGCTCGGTTTCAGGTCCTACGAGGGTGGCATATGTGGGGTCTTGAAGTGGTGTTTCCCTCTCCAGCGTGATGGCATTAGCCGTAGGATTGTGAAATCCTTTCGGATTTACCAGGACTTGACTCGGTAGCTTGCCCTGCTCTCGCTGATTTAGTTGGTTCGCCACCTGTCCCATTTGACGCTCCAAGTTTGCAATTGCATTTTTCATGTCTCCCGTCTGACTCTGGCTATCGTGCATGAATTTTATGAATTGAGCATGCTATTGAGTTAGGATATGGAGGGAGTCCTCAAGAGACTTGCTTCCGCCATTCTGATTTGAGAAAGGACCGTGATAGTTCCCCTGAGGGCCTGCGACTTGCTGCTCAAATCCAGGAGGTGGCAAGGGATTTGCGGCTGCTTGATTGTTGCTCTAACGGAAATTTGGATGATTTTTCCACGCCGGATTGTAAGTGTTGGAATATGGGTCATTCTGGGGTCGAGAATTACTGTTGAACCCTCCAGCAAAGTTGGCATCTTCCACAACTGGGCAGTCCTGGGATTTGTGGCCCTGAATTGAACATACCTCGCAGATGTGAACTTCTTTGGCTTGCTCGCTACACAACTGTTTCACCATTACCGTGAGCTGAGCAATGGCGTCATCTTTGTATTTGGCAGATGCATCACCCGTAGCTCTAGAGGAGGGACCCCTGTAGCTGAACTGTTTTTCCCTTTGAGCAATGTTCTCAAAGGCGGTCCTTGCTTCCTCGGCTGTGCCTTCTAGAATCCCTTGGGATTGAGAGTCCACCATTGTCCGATCGCTAGTCTTCAAGCCTCCATAGAAGTATAGCATAAGATGATGGGCATCAATATGGTGGTGGGGGCACGCCCGTAGCATCTGATTGAACCGCTCCCAGAACTCGTAGAAAGACTCCTCCATGTCTTGCCGTGGGTTCATGATCTTGGACTTTAACTCATTTGTCTTTTCCACGGGAAATTACTGTGTTAAGAATTTGGACGTCAAGTCCCTCCAAGAGTGAATGGAAGCCGGCGCCAGTGAATGAAACCATGTCTTGGCGCGATCCTTGAGACTGAAGTGAAAGAGCCGCAGGCGGATTTCAGATTCTATCATACCATTAATGCGCAGTGTTGAACAAACCTCAACAAATTCCTTGATATGAAAGTGCGGGTCCTCGCCAGCAAGGCCGTGGAATGTGGGCAGCATGTGAATTGTCCCCGACTTCAATTTGAAGTTTGCCACTGTTGACTCGGGAAAAACAATTGGAAATTGATCCTCTGAGACATGGGGCATGGTAAAATCCTTAAGGCGTTGTGGGGCTTGCGGTACTAGGCCACGTTCCAGGCCCTGCTCTTCTCTGTGGTCCGCCATCCTCCTTGGGCTTGGTGGCGGGGAGCCATGGACTGAAGATGCTTGCGATGATGGTCCACTTGATGACCCGTGCACTGAACCTTGGAATGACATACACGGGTACCTAACAAAAAGAAAAATTAAGTTTCAAATCTAAACTTGAATAGGCACCGTTGAGGGACAAGTCCCCGACAACGGCCCCAAAAACTTGTTGGTAAAATTAAAGAGCAAGAAATATGAAATTCAATTCTAACAGTTATAAAATCCTTGCAAGTGCACAAATTGATAAGAATAGTATAGTAGCACAGCAAGAGTCGATCCCTCGAGGACTTGTATCAACGTTATGACCACTTTAGTTCATATTTATTAACTTAGTGAAAACACACACACACACACGCAGGGGGGTTTATGATGTAAGAACTGAAATTTAAAGACAAGTAAAATAAAATGCAGAAAATAACAAAGCAAGAATTAACAGTTGATTGATTATTAACTAAGGTGAATTAAGGCTTACTATCCACTCTAACCAATTATAGCTCTTAACCAGATTTCCTTGACCTAATTACTATGCATTTTCTGAATTAGGTGCCCATGCCTAGGACCTGGCGTTGGTTCACTAGACACATCTTATTCCCTCTTACTTAGCATGTTCTAAACAGGGCATATGCCTAGAACGTCTATCACCTACCGTTTAAGATGATGCATGAAGTTTAAAGAGAATTTAATGACACCACATTAGCCTAGCAAAGTGATATGCAATCCTAGGTCGTTATGAGTTAAGATTACAAGTAAGAATACTTTTGATGCTCCAAATCACAAGATGATATGACGGTCACTCAAGCAATTACATCTATAATTATATGCAAACAAGGTAGCTAATCTTATAGGCATAAATTAAGGTCATTAAGCATAGTAATCCAACTTATTGAGCATGCATAGCAATCATAATCAAGAGCCAGAAATCCAATCAACAAGCTAACATGGCTAGGGCTTCAAGCAGCCCTAATCCTAACGACTACTCACACATAACTGAAATTGAAACAAATATAATTGAATTCATAAGTAAATTGCAATAATGAAAGTAAGGGTACATAAGATATTGTGAAGAACAGGTGCAGCAGAAAACACGACAGAACCTTCTTCTCCAAGCTCCATGTCCAACACACTCTACTTCGGGAAGAACCAAGCTTTAACGTAAAACTCTAAAAAACCAAAATACTATTTACGGCTAAGGTGTCTCTGTATCTCCCAAAAACGCCTCTAGCTAATTATCTCCTCTCTGCCTTTCTTTGCCTGATTCTAATTTCCCCAAAACACTGAACAAAAGCTCCCTTTTTATAGACAAAGGGAAAACCTTGTTCTATAAGGATTGGTAAAACCATATTCTATAAGGATTGGTAATACCATGTCCTATAAGGATAGGGAAAGTTATTGTACTTTTAATTAATTACAAAGTCCTTAAATCTATTAGAACCAATAAAAGCACGGCTGGGAGTGTGAATGCAAGCTGGCAAGTTGGAACGCAAGCTGGCCAAACTTGGATTTTGGACTGTCTTCGTAATCAGGATTTGGGACTGCGCTTTTGAAGCACATCATGAGTATAGTAGAAGCGCATCTTCGATCAGGCTTGGCGCAAATGTTGTCAGGCTTAGCGCAGATGGAGAACCTCTGATCCACCGCTGGCGGTACAGGGACCCCGAACTTAGGCGCACATCTGGGCTCGGATGGGAGTTCTTGGGACATGTCCTCGACCTGCCATGGCGCGACCTTGGCACTTCTAGGCCTGACCCTGATGTCATGAAACAAAGGTTTGAGACCCGGAGGGCCTGATATGAGGTACTTGGCCAGTGTCCCAAAATAGGCGCACTGGCGCACTCAGGACCCCGTTCAGGACCTGATATTGAAATGTGGACATCTCCTTCATCTGGACTCCGATTTGAGT
The DNA here is from genome assembly GCA_037349345.1 of Oemleria cerasiformis. Taxonomy (NCBI): domain Eukaryota; kingdom Viridiplantae; phylum Streptophyta; class Magnoliopsida; order Rosales; family Rosaceae; genus Oemleria; species Oemleria cerasiformis. The sequence goes on along the minus strand of JAZGTL010000009.1, from coordinate 4,869,607 downwards.
CATTCTTTTTGCTTTCTTTCTAGATTTTACCTATCTTTCTAACTTTGCACAAGTCTCACAAGATTGATCATTTTCTACTATTGATGGCACGAAATCATTCAAAAGACATGTAAGAGAGGCATATAAAGACATTAAAATGATGCATAAATAACGACTGATCATAGACCGACGGATCAGGGACCTCGAGTTTGAGGTCGGAGATTGGGTTTTCGTGAAGCTATCCCCATGGAAAGGAGTTATGCGCTTTGGTAGATGTGAAAGTTGAGTCCTCGCTATATTGGGCCTTATGTGTTCATTGAAAGGATAGGCCTAGTGGCTTACAGGCTTGCTCTACCCCCAGAACTTTCGAAGGTTCACGATGTATTCCATGTATCTATGCTCTAGAAGTATCTGTTTGATGAATCTCATGTACTGGAGGAGCAACCAATTGAGGTGAAAGATGTTTTGAGGAACAACTAGTGTAAATTCTAGATTGGAAGGAAACATTATTGCGCAGAAAAACTATTCCTCTAGTTAAAGTCCTGTGGAGGAATCATAATGTGGAGGAAGCCACGTGGGAGCCCGAGGCACTGATGCGTGCCCAACATCCACTTTTGTTTCAGTGACAAGTATGAATTTCGAGGACGAAATTTCCTTATGGGGGCTGAGTTTCAACGACCCGTAAATTTAATTAGTAAATTTTCATAAATGAATTTAGGAAATAACGATTTAAACTCTCGATTTTATAAGAGGCTCGAAAGTCACTTTTTGTTTGGAGAAATTTTTGGAAGTTTTTCTTGGACCGTTGCGTAGGTCTCGAACTTCCGAGTTAGTAGATAGGTGGCACGCTGAAAACGGAGTTCGTATGAGAGAGTTGTGGGTCTAGAAGCTTCAGGGGCAGTTTTGTAATTTTGTTTGTCAGATATTTTTTAAAATAACAGATTGTTTATTTCAGATTTTTTTTAACACAATCCTCTCTCATCTCTCGACTTCTCTCTCGGCCAAAGAAGAAAACAGACCTAAAAAATTATGACTTTTTTATTTAGGCCAAACCTGTAACGACCCGGACTTAATTTAAAGTAAATTGGAAAAATTAATTAGAAAATGACGACTTTACCCTCAAGTTTTGGAGGGGTTCCAAAGTTACCATTTGTGCAGAGAGACTTTTGGAATTTTTTTGGAACGTTGTATAGGTCTCGAACTTACGAGTTCGTAGACAAGCGGCACGTGGAAAACAGAGATACGATGAGGGAGTTGTGGGTCTAGAAGCTCCAGGGGTAGTTTGGTAATTTCTCAAAAATTCTAAATATAATTGGGATATTTTTCTCTCTTCCCACACTCTTTGCTCAGACTCTTTCTCTCTCATTCCCCCATACTCTCTCTCATCCTGTGCGATCACTGCACCACCATCTCCCTCATCGTCCCATTTTGGGGTCGATTCGACCAAATCCAAGGCCATGGAAGTCTTCCCCTCGACTCCACATGTAGTTTGGTGTCATTCTCGATGTGGGAGTGGATCGAAACTTGTCAACCAGATTCTGGTCTAGCCAGGTTAGATCTTTCAATTCTGAGCTTGGATTTGGACTCCTACAAAGGAGTAGATGAATTTACATGTGTGGTTTATAAAAATTGGTGAAGTTTGGGGGAAGTCAGAAGCTCGCCGGAAATGGTGATTTTCGTAGAGAAAAATTCCAGAATCCGGCCACTGTAGCGGCTGCGGCCGCGGTGGTTCAGTTGTTTTCCCCGGTGAATTGGGTTGACTGGTGAGCTGATGTTACATGCCACGTGGCAGCTACGAGGCACCACATGGAAGCACAGTCAACAATTAGTCAACCATTAAGTCAACTGATGCAGTCAATATTTAACGGAATATACTGACGGCTTTGGCATATTCCGTTAAAGGTTAACAGTATCATAATAGAGCCTTGACACCATTAATTGGATGGAATATTCTGATTCCGTTAGAATATTCAGTCAGAATGATGTAATATTCTGTCGGAGTGACGAAATATTCTACCTACACTGTACAGGCGCATGTCGGCATGTGGGGGCGCGTGGTCGGCGTGTGCCGCGTGTCCCGGCCCTCTACCGATGCGTGACGGCACTTGGGGTGGCCACCAGCCTTCCGTCGGTGTGTGGAGCCGTTCTCTGACCCAAGGCGACGCGTGCTCAGGGTTTTGAGGCATTCCATATATGTTTTTGGCAGTTTCGAGGCCATTTGAATCCGGTTTGAGCTCTGTTTGAGTGTTTTAAATGGAAATTGAGCTTAAAAGTACGTGGGTAAGCCCGAGGTCTAGGGGGTCTATTTAATGTTTTACTTGGGGATTTATCGATACTATTGCTCCCTTTGGTTTGGTACTGTGGACGTGGTTACGTTAGAGGTTCACCTCATGCTAGACAGAAACTGAGGGAGTGTTCGGAAACGAACAGATTGATAGGAAAAGTAGTAATCGATCTTGCCAGATGTTCTCCTCCATGACATACGATGAGTGGGCTTTGGATTTTCACGGTTTCACTAGGTATACCATCCCCGGGTATCATGATTTTCCTCCGACACATGACTTGAGGTATTATGGGTCGTGTGCTCATTGAGGGTTATTTCTCTGACATTTGGCGTTGAGGTGTTCTCCGCCATATGATCGTTGAGCCTATCTATGTGTAGTACATGGTCCGCATATCTCGAGGTATCATTGGATATGTGGAGGGTTATTTCTCCGACGTTGTTGTTGAGGTGTTCTCCGCCATACGATCGTTGAGGCTATCTACGCGCAGTACAGGCTTACATCTGCATATCTTGAGGTATTATGGGATGTCTGCTGAGTAAGTCCCTGGGTTGGACCTCTCAGGTTCTAACCATTGCTTGAAGTATTATCAGCGGTGGTTAGGAGGGCTTTTCCCCGTGATGGACAGCCCCGGATAACGAGCCACGTCTCAGGATTATATTCAGGGGATGAGATGATGTTTTAGGATAAGATTGTCAGGGTTATGTCAGTTGAGATAAGTTGACGCACAATTTCATGGGCTGGGCCGGGATCGAAGCACCTGTAAGCTAGTACTCGTTGCTATGGTCAGTGGGCGGTGACCCAGATTGACGAGTTAAGGTTGGTTTAAACGAGTGCTACTTTTCAGTTATTTGATATCGTCCTGAGAGACGATGATATTGATAAAATTTCCGCTGCTAAAGAATCTAGTAATTGTCCTTCATCGTCGGGACTTAGTTTCCAGGTACTGGTCAACACTTAGTACTGCCTAGACGCAGGTGGATACTCGGGACTGGGTATGGCACAGTTTGGATTGTATCTGTTATTGCACCCTTCGTCTGACAAGTGGATGACAGTTAACCAAGTAAGGGAAAGAAACTGCCGGTTTTTCAGTAGAATTCTCGTACGGTGTCTTTACGGTAGTAAGGGTATTTCTGGTAATACATTGTGATGACAAAGGTTGTTAGATGGGAGCAGGACCTTTCCCGTGTTTCGAGGGAAAATTCGGAAAGGGTCCTATCAAAACCAGCACGAACTAATCACATCATCATCTTCCTCTCTTCATTCCGAACATCATCATATTAACCATGAAGCTTGACAGTGTTGGGAGAAGGAGATACGAAGGTGAACAGTAACCTGCCACCTTCCCAGCCAATTTCCGGCCACCACAGTTAATGAATCTCAATTTGGACTTCATATTTGGATTTCTTGGCTCGAGTAGATAGATTTTCATTATTAGAACATCATTTTTGGTTGAGAAATGAGGGAGTTATTAAGCTTTGAAAATAGGGTGGTTATGGAGGTTTTTGGGTTGAGTGAACAGTAACTGAGCTTTGAGATAGGTGGAGAGTACAAGCTGCAGTCGCGCGTGGGAAGGGAGTCCAGGCCGACGAACATGAATTTTCCAAGTTTTCGACGTTCTGGACCTGTTGACGTAGGTTTTGGGTCAATTGGAGTTTGCTTAAGGGTTGTTTTGGACGTCCGAAGTTGCTGCGTTTTAATTAGGATGCGTGTGTACCTTCTGGGGTTCAGGGGGTTGGATTTTAGGGTTTCAATTATCGTTGGTAACCCCGATTGTTACTTTTGACATGCGATACCGCTTCAGCGACTGCAGGGGAGCGTACAGCTCGAGATTGAGCTTATTTGGACTTCCGGTGAGTGGATTTTGGTTTGTAAATTATAATGCATGCATAAATGTATATTTTAAATAAATTCTTATTAAGTATGAATTTTGATAAATTCGAATAATTATTCTAAAATGATTTATTAATTTTCATGAATGTCGGGAATTTAGAATAATTATTCTAGTAATTTATTATTGGAAGTGAATTTCAATAACGAATTTGAAAATGGAGTTTTGGATTACGGCCCGACTTTATGGACTTTCATTTTACAGATTTTTGGATTCATGGATTTTGGCTTTGGCCAAGCTTATGATGTTGGGCTTAGGCCCGGGTTTTCAATTTAATGAATTTTGGGCTCTTAGCCTAGGTTTTTCTTTGATTTTGATTAAGGTAAGGAAATAAGGATTTCAAGAGCGGATTTTGGATTTACGTACGGTTTTCACTATGTATTCCATCCCCGGGTATCATGGTTTTTCCCCGGCACGTGATGTGAGGTATTTTCCGTCAAGTGTTCGTTGAGGGTTATTTCTCCGACGTTTGACGTTAAGGTATCCTCTGTCATACGATCGTTGAGGCTGTCTACTCGTAGTATAGGGTTACGTTCGCATATCTTGAGGTATTATCGGATGTGTGGAGAGCAGGTCTCCGGTTGGATTTCTTGGGTTCTAGCCATTACTTGAGGTATTATCGGCATTGGTTAGGAGGGCTTGTCCCCATGTTGGAAGGCCCCGAATATCGAGTTACGGCTCGGGATTTCATTCGGGGGATGGTGGGATATTTTTACAATTTTGTGTCCATGTTTTCTTGTGATTTTAATCTCCTTCGATGAGGATTTTCAAGCATGGTTGTGGGCCAAGGTTGTTATATTTTTGCACTGTTTTTCGTGGGTCCCGCCGGGTTTTAAATTGCTAAATGATTTTCTGGTAAGTCCTTTCATGCTCATTCTTACTTAGTAACAATTTTAAAAAGGATTTTATATTTTGCATGCATGGTTTTACTTATGGAAGGGGAAAATGTATGTTTTCCTCGGAAATTGTGTTTTAAACCATTATTATTTTATCCACTCACACTTTTCCTTTTTTTACGTCCCCTCCAGGCCGTTGAGTTTGTCGAGGGCACATCTTGAGGCAGAGGCACTAACTTCTAGATGCGCTATCATCTACGATCATCAAGTAGGTTTTGTTAGGCTTGAACATTTATCTTTCCTACCTAGTGGCTCTAATAAACAATTTGGGATTGTTGTAAATTATTTTTGTGGATTGATTGCCTTAAACTTGGAGTTGGTTAGTTATGAGTTGAACTAAACTGTTTGGAATTTATTTCTAGATTTTGAATCCTTCGTCTGACAGGTTGGAGACGGATTGGTCAATTTACAGGGGAGATTATGCCGACTTTTCGATAGAATTCTCGTAGAGTCTTGTTGAACTAGTGTGGGTATTTTAGGAATTATTATGAGATTATCATGTAATGTCAGATAGGAGCAGGATTTCTCACGGATTTCGAGGGAAAATTTGAGAGGGATCCTATCAATCCTTGAGGGAGGGGACAACCCATGTATTTTAAATGCAACAATTGTTCGCATCCCAAAAATTCAAAATCTAGAAAGTGTCTCCCATCTTCACCCTATTAGTCTTTGCAATTATGCTTATAAGATTATATGAAAAGTACGTTATGGAAAACTTTCCTTCCGGATATCATATCACGTGCTCAAAATGCTTTTGCCCCATATAGGTAAATTCAAGATAATATTTTACTTGCTCATGAAGCTTTCCACCTATTGAAACTTAGAAAATCTTCAACAATTTTTAAACTCGGCTTGAAGATTGACATGAAAAAAGCCTATAACTGGGTAGAATGGGATTTTCTCCAAGCAGTGATGAGGAAGATGGGGTTTGATGACATTTGGATCAAACTAGTGATGGTGTGCATCGAAAAGGTGGAATTAACGGTGGTCATTAGCCGATCTCCGGGGAAGAGTTTCAAGCCCTCCTGAGGCATCTGTTAAGGGGATCCGCTCTCCTCATATTTGTTCCTATTTGTTTGCGACGGTCTCGCTTGTTTGGTCCATAAAGCTTGTTGTGACAGATATCTCAATGGCATTAATTTTCAGGGCAATGTACATGTTCTATCCCACATTCTCTTTGCCCACGACTCGTTATTTTTCTTAAGGTGGAACCAACGAACTATATCAATATGATAAATATCCTTAATGCTTACTACAAAGCCTTTGGTCAACAAATAAATTTTGCCAAGTGTCTATTTCACCCTAAACGCACTTGCAACACTAAGGTCTCGTTTGGTTGATTGGAATTTTAATTTGGAAATATAAATTATATTATTTTCTATTATTGTTCTTGAATGAATTGGTCTTTTAATTCACTTCTTAGCGTTTGGAACAAGTTAGGAATTTGGAAGAGGAAATAAATTACATTTCTATTATGTCCAATGCCTTTAAATAGAAAATAAATTTGAATAAAAACAAAAAATCCTTGATTTTGTATTATTAATACTTGATTAGATCAATAGTTTCTATTTTAAGAAGTTGAAAAATCATTAATTTTGTATTGTTAATGCTCTATTAAATTTATAGTTATGTTTTAGTTTAAATTAGTGAAATGGTGTTTTATGTAATTTTATATAAGGAATTTAAATACCACCGCTTTATAAATTCATACCAAAATCTTCACACAAATCACACCAAACAAATCACAAACACTCTTGCTCCTGTCCTGCAGCAAAACCACTTTTCTTTCAAGTTTACAAATTTATCCTTACCCTCCTCGCCTTAACTCTGAACCGAGAAATCATGAGCTCAGAAAAAACCCAAAGTATCTGCTTGAAACCTGACGACCTTGTCATCACGCTTGAAAACTCTCTTGATCTTTCAAACCTCGAAACTGGGCCAAAGCTGATTGGGGCTATGATTGCTGATAAAGTCCCGAATAGGGGAGCAATCAAATCTATTATCAAAGCGGCGTGGGCAAGCTACGGCGAAGCAAATATCACTCTGATAACGGATAACATCTTCTCGGTTGTGGTGAAAGACGAGGCTATGACGAATCGAATCATCGAGGAGGGACCTTGGTCAACCATGGGGCACTGTTTCTCCCAATCTAATGGCCAAAGAACATGGCTCTAGAGGAAATCCCTCTGCATTTCACAACCTACTGGATCTAGGCTCACGAAATCCCCCTAAATCTTCTTTATGCTGGAAATGCTGCTTAAATTGGAGAGAAGATTGGGAAAGTTATTGCACTCGATGAACCAGGCCGAGACCGTGCAAGGGGCATTTTGCGAATTCGAGTGGAGCTTGATTCGAGACTTCCGCTCCCCCTTGGTTTCTGGCTTCCTCGTACGGAGGGGCCGGATACTTGGGTTTATTTAGGCTAGAGAGGCTCACCGATTTCTACTTTAACTGTGGCAAATTGGGTCACACTCAATATCACTGCAATCATTCCTTCGTTGCATCAGAGAACCCAAATCAGGCGGCATACGGAGAATGAATGAAGGCTAGGGCTATCAGGGAATCTCGTCCCCAAAGAAATTTGAATGTCCCAAGGGGGGTTCGCAGGCAGCCGGGAACAACGTGTGTGGCAAGCCCTGGAACGGCTGTTCAACGCCTGGTGTTGGAAACGGAGAAGGTGGCGCGTGATGCTCAGCGAGTGGATTTTGTTGATGGGATGGGCACAAAAATGAATTTTTGGGGAGGAAGACAGCTGGAAAAGCAGCTTTTGGATCAGTACCACTCTCTCACGACTCCTATCTCTCTGCCTTTTCTGTACAAAGAAGGCTCTGTAGTGGGAGAAAGTAGCCTGACAAACGGCTCTGATGAAACCAACGGTCTGAAGCGAGGAGGTCATGCCATTGAATGTCAGAATTCAAACCAACTAGTCATCCTGGTAGAGTATAAACTCCCATCAGAATGGCCTGGGCCAGCTGGCCGAAATGGCTCCATCCCATATGAGGAGAATCGCGAATGGGCTCAATCTCTATCACATATGGAAACCAATATGTAACAAAGTGGGCCAACCCATGCCCAAGCAATGTGGGCCAAACATCTTATGATTTCTGCCACCTCCAGCCCGTTCCCCCAACTGAGCCAAGCCCAAAAAACCCTTTTGACTCTATACCAACCCAAACTCCCCCTCAGCCCACTAACCTGATTTGGGAGACTTTTGACAGCATGGGCTTGAAGAGGGATGCTAACCCAAATTGGTTTTATAAGTCGGCAAAGGAAAAAACGGCAAAAATGGAGGATGTTAACACTGAAGGCTCAGAACACGGGAAGAAAAAAAGAGGAAAGGGGACGTCCTCAAAATGTGTTTTGGGGCATCGCAAGGGATTTAAGAGGTCAAAGCTTGTCAAAGAGATGGTTAACGATGAGGATTTGATCGACATTCCGGTAGATATTGATGATACCAATGAACATGCTGCCAGACAGATTTGGCGGCTAGGGAAAAACGAAATTCTTGAGCTGGAACTGTCAAGGCCTCGGTGGGGACCTGACGGGGAAGAACCTTCGGAGATTGATCGGAAGTTATGATCCATCTGTTATTTTTATTATGGAGTTTAAGATGAAGTTTAGTAGGTTTCTTAGTTTGTTTAAGGATTTGAACTATGTTGGGCATCACTACGTTGATCCCATTGGCACTGCTGGTGGTCTTTTTTTATTATGGAATGATTTGGCTGATGTTACTGTCCTCACTTCTTCAAAATTTCTTATTGACACCATTGTTCTCAACCACGTCTCTGGTATTTCTTTCCACATATTCCGGATTTACGGGACTCTATACATGGAAGAAAATGTGAATATGAGGAACTGGTTGAACAACATTTTGCACCCACCAAATATTCTTTGGTTGTGTGTGGGAGATTACAATGAATTCCTTTGGGCTCATGAGAAGAGGGGAGGCGGGCTTGTTTCTATTAATATGAGAAGGTTTCTAGGCTCTTTCATGGATAAGATGGAACTTTTTGATTTGGGATTTAAAGGTCAACCGTATACTTGGGTGGGAAGAAGGGCTGAAGGTATTCTGGTACCAGAACGAATAGACCGAGGACTAGTCAATGAGTTATGGCAGGAATCTTGGCCTGGAATGGTGGCTACAAACTTACCAATGTTCGGATCGGATCACTCCCACCAATGCCCAACCTCAAGAAAATCAAGAAAGCTGTTCAGGTTTGAAGAGTCCTGGGCCGATGACCCTGAATGCAAGGAAATTGTGGATGCTAGCTGGAATTCCTCCAGGCTGCATTTCAGGAATGGATGGGAGAGGAAACTCTCTAGTTGTTGAAGGAAGCTAATTGAGTGGAGTCGTTTGAAATTCCCAAATAACAAACGGATGATTGAAGGTTTGCTAAATGACTTGGATGTGCTTCAATTGGACTGCTGTGAGGTGAACGAAGGAAGAATCATTGAAGTGAAAGGGGAAATCAGTAATTTATGGAAACTCGAGGAGCGGTATTGACACCAACATTCCAGGATAAAGTGGTTGCTTGTGGGTGATAGCAACTCTGCCTTCTTTCACCATTCGACGGTCAAACGAAGGAGAAATAACCTTCTCACTCTTGTGAGAACTGACGGTGACAATTGGGCAACTTCTGAGACTGATGTCCGAGCTTCGGTGGATTCATATTTCAAAAACATTTTTACCAGTAATGGAGCATGGAACTGGGGAAATATCTTGAATTTTGTGTACACAAAGATCAGCGCTCAGGATATTGTTGCTCTATCTAGGAGTGTCACTTTGGAGGAACTCAAAGATGCATCCTTTGAAATGGAGGCCCTAAAAGCTCCTGGCCCTGTTGGCTTTTCAGGTATATTCTTCCAATCTTACTGGAACTCGATTAAATTAGACATGCTGGAAATTTTCAACAAATTCTTTGCAGGCAACCTTTCGATGGAACAATTCAACAAATCACACATTGCTTTGATCCCAAAAGTGCTATGCCCTGAAACTGTGGCTCAATTTTGCCCAATTGCGTTGTGCAATTATTCATACAAGATAGTTGCAAGGATTATATCAAACCGTCTAAAGCTAGTCCTGCCAAACATCATTTCACCCCAACAAAGCGCATTCATATCTGGGAGGCAAATCCAAGACAACATTCTGATCGCTCCTGAAGCTTTCCATGCCCCTCAGAAAGATGACAAAGATTTATGAAATGGGGATTAAACTTGACATGAACAAGGCGTATGACCAAATTGAATAGGACTTTCTAGCGGCTGTACTGCAAAGGATGGGGTTCGAATCAAATTGGATATCCTTAGTATGAACTACATCTCCTCACTAAGTTTCTCTGTCTTCATAAATAGGCAACCAGGGAATTATTTCAAGCCAACTCGTGGTATTCGCCACGGGGATCCTCTATCACCATATCTCTTCATTATTGTCAGCGATGTGCTATCTGGTATGTTCAATAAGGTAGTAAATGTGGGGCTTCTTGAGGGCATTCGCTTTAGCTCACATGGGCCTATGCTCTCACACCTTCTATTTGCAGATGATGCTTTTCTATTCATGAAGGAAGCTTCAAACAACTGCCGCGTGGTTGAGAAGATTCTGCAGGACTATTGCATTGCTTCAGGCCAACTAGTTAATCACGACAAATCATGTACGTTTTTCAGCTCCAACACCCCACTGGATCTTCTTCGCTCCCTCAATGATATTTTACACATGGAGATTTCGGATAACACTAGTATGTACCTTGGGTTGCCAACTTTGTGGGGAAGATCGAAAAAGGAGGCGTTGATGTTTGTTCGTGATAGAATTGGGAAGAAAATTCAGGGTTGGAAGCAGAAACTATTGTCACAGGCTGGGAAAGAAGTTCTGATCAAGGCTGTAGCCTAGGCCATTCCAACCTACCCAATGTCAGTTTTTTAATTTCCAAAAGGTGTCTTAGAGCTATTGACTCGAGTTGGCTAATTTTTGGTGGGGTCAATCCGAGCTGAGCAACAAGATTCGCTGGATCAGCTGGGCTGAATTGGGACTTCCAAAAACCGAGGGTGGTATGGGTTTCAGGAACATGGAGGATTTCAATGATGCTCTTCTGGAAAAACAATCCTGGAGGATTATTCACGAACCCGATTCCTTCTGGTTGAAAATGCTAAAAAGCAGATACTTCCCTGAAAATGAGTTCTGGAGTGCAAGATAAGGAAGCAGGGCGTCATGGGCTTGGATGAGTATTTTAGAGGGGAGATGAGTTGGAGGGGGCGAGATGGCAAGTGCTTGATGGGAAAAATATCTCGGTCTGGTCAGATCGCTGGATACCAAGCTCAGTGGATGGTCTGTTGCATCCATCCGATAGCACGACTCTGGATAGGAGTATCATTGTCTCTGATCTAATTGATAGATCATCCCTTTCTTGGAATTTGGATACTATTTCTCCTTCTATCTCTCTTGCAGAATGTGAGGCCATTAGAAGCATCCCCATTGGGTTGGAAACTGTGAACGACAGAATCATTTGGCCTCTTACTAAACCAGGAACCTAAAGTGTGAAGTCTGGGTATACCTGGATAAAAACCCAAAACCGCTTTCTGCGCCCGCACATTAACACCAGCTCCTCTTCCTCATCTATTGTGCCGGAGGATCTCTGCAAATTCATTTGGAAAGCAAAAGTAAATCCACGAATCAGGAATTTCATGTGGAAAGTTGCAAGGGGTTGTCTTCCGACTAGAACAAAGTTGTTTAAGCGACACTTGGGATCAAGCCCTCTCTGTCCTCTCTGTGAGAACTTCCCAGAAACGGTGGTGCACCTTCTGCTTCAGTGTCAAGGCGCTATTTGTGTGTGGTTTGGAGGACTAGTGAATTCTCGAATCAATATTCAACAAATTTCAACTTTCGAAAGCTGGTTCATTGATGCTTGCGGGAAAAACCTTCAAAGAAATGGCGATCCCAAATGGAGATGCTCTGTCATTGCATATTCTTGTTGGGAGATTTGGAAGCATCGATGCAAGGTCATCTTTGATGGGGTGAATTTTGAACCCCAAAATATCATCAGATCAATCTCATATTAGGTTGGGGTCTTCATGCAAGGCACTCGGATAGCCCCTGCTGCACTTGGCAGCCGCCGGTGTCTCCTTCAATGAAGATAAACTGTGACGCGTCTTGGACCGGTGCTGACGCTATGGTTGGGACTGGTGTTGTTATTCGTAACCACGAGCGCTCTTTCCTTGCTACGAAATGTACTAAACTGAAAGCCAGGTCTATTTTGATTGCTGAAGCTTGGGCCGCTTTAGATGGTTGTTTACTGGCGCATGCTAGAAATTACAGGTGTGTAATCGTGGAGTCAGACTCCAAAGTTCTAATCAGCTGTTTACCTGGTAACATTGAGCTTGGCAACTGGGAATTATTTCCAATTTTGTCCAGATTGAAAGCATGCTGTGTGGACTTTGTCTTGTCCAACTTCATCTAGCTTTGGTTTGGACTTTGGAGTAGTACCATTCAATTCCACACTTCATTGTCAGACCTGGAATCGTGTAGATGGAGCAGGCTGCAGCTGCCACGCAACCCCACCTGACGGGACGCGGATAGAAATATAAGAAAACGGTGACAGTATATCTCACGCGTGTTTTGACTTGTTCAATGGTATAAAATTGACTTCTATTTTCCGTGACCTTTATCTACGTGTAACGCGTTTATGGGAGGAACATGACCAAACTCCATCTAGCTATATATTATAGGCTTATATATATATATATATATTTCATTACATTTCTGGCACCAACTCATTACATTCACTATAAATAATACCACAAACTCATTACATTTCTGGCACCAACTCCATATTTATTTTACACTAAGCTCCATCTCGATCATATTGTTTTTTGTTAAGAATCAAGAGAGAAAATGGTGGGATCTACAGAACAACAACAACACCCCAAGAATGCTTTTGGATGGGCTGCCACAGATTCATCTGGTCTTCTCGCTCCCTTCAAATTCACCAGAAGGTTATTCATTTCTTAATTATATATTCCTCTTCCACTTACATTCAGTTTTTAATTTGTTCCTTCATTTTTTTTTACTTCTATCAATATATATTGGTGGATTTGCATTTTGCAATATTATTGAATCTATCCTAGAATGTGCTTGTCCCCCGGCCGGCTTCATTTGTTATTAATGAACTTGTTCTATACACATATCATATAATCGGAAATATTCATTTTCTAGGTAATTAATCATTGAAAGATTATCTCCTGTGAAAAATCAGTGAAAATATTGAAGGTCATATAAGTTGATAGTTGATCATGAGAATATCAACAGTTACAAAAAAGGTCAGTTAATTGGTTAATTTGCAACATGATGACCAAAGGGTCAATTGGTGTAATTTGCTAAAATTCTAAATTATTGAGGAATACTAACTAGACTTGCTCTAAAATGTGTCGATTTATATGTATATGAACATGTTGTCACCTCTTCTCTTTAAGAATGAATCTCTATACATACATATATATATATATATATAGATCTCAATATCCAACTATGGTTGTTGCAGGGCAACCGGAGAGAAGGATGTAACATTCAAAGTATTATACTGTGGGATATGCCATACAGATCTTCACATGATCAAGAATGAATGGGGTATCTCTACCTACCCTATGATTCCCGGGTACGTATATATAAATACTCAAGTTTTCCACATTTGACATTAATTTGATCACTTAACGTACAAGTGTGTTATATATGCTAATAATATTAATCATGTAATTTATTTGGGGAATGCAGCCATGAGATTGTTGGCGTGGTGACAGAGGTTGGGAGCAATGTAGAGAAATTCAAAGTTGGAGATAATGTCGGCGTTGGATATATGGTGGGATCTTGCAATTCTTGTGATAGTTGCACCAACGATAGTGAGAACTACTGCCCCAAAATGATACCTACCAGTGGAGCGGAATACCATGATGGAACCGCAACATACGGCGGTTACTCTGACATCATGGTGGCTGATGAGCACTTCGTAGTTTGTATTCCAGACAACCTCCCTCTCGGCGGTGCTGCTCCTCTCCTTTGCGCCGGGATTACAACTTACAGCCCCTTGAGATACTATGGGATTGACAAGCCCGGCATGCACGTGGGTGTGGTTGGCGTAGGTGGTCTAGGTCACGTGGCCGTCAAGTTTGCCAAGGCTATGGGGCTTAAGGTCACAGTGATTAGCACCTCCCCTAACAAGAAGGAGGAAGCAATCGAACATCTTCATGCCGATTCGTTTTTGGTCAGCCGTGATGAAGAACAAATGAAGGTAAATTAACTTTACTGGAACAAATTAAGTTGCTTAATTTGTCGATTAATCAATGTAAGTGGAATATTAATTTTATGTGTAGGGATGTTGACCTAGTTAATTGTTTTCTTTGTTGATGGTGTACTACGGTAGGCTGCCATGGGCACAATGGATGGGATCATTGACACGGTTTCAGCAGTTCACCCTCTGTTGCCTTTGATTAGTTTATTGAAGACTAATGGAAAGCTTGTTTTGGTTGGAGCACCAGACAAGCCTCTTGAGCTGCCAGTTTTTCCTTTGCTCTCGGGTAAGCATGTGACTTCACTGACTTCTAGCCTTCATTAATTAATTGTATTCAAGGAGAGCTTAATATCTGTTCAATTAAGCCTGTAAGGTACCTAATACGAAATTATTCCACAGTGAGACTGAAAATCTGAGTTTGTTTTTTATTCACAGTAAATCGAAAAAATTAAGTTAAATATAGGAATTGCCTAATTTGATTTAGACTTGGTTTAAGTTATTGTAAATCCATCTCGTGTTTTAATCTGTTTATTAATCATGATATGATATGAAATATTCCTAGGATGATCCGCTATATGAGTAAGGTCCCTAATGGTCACTTACTCACATATTCCCCTTAACGATTATAGCTAAATAGTAGAAACTAATGGAAGATCCATATTACCCGATCGAAAAAGATCAGCACAAAGCATCACGTCATGAAAATAGTAACCCTGTATTCCAAGTAGACCTAAATATCTCTCCATGTTTTGACATACATAGCACAATATTTATCTCTTAATTTCAGCTTCTTGTTAGGTGACAGGTTCTAATTATCATCAGCTGTGCATTTGCATTGAAGGATCATCATAACATCAGTATTATGTACATGCAATTAATATTTTGATTTTTCAAATGCAGGAAGGAAGATAGTAGGTGGTAGTTCGGTTGGAGGTATGAAGGAGACACAGGAGATGATTAATTTTGCAGCGAAACACAACATCACAGCAAACATCGAAGTTGTTCCAATGGATTATGTGAACACTGCATTGCAGCGTCTTATGAAAGGAGATGTTAGATATCGATTTGTCATCGACATTGGAAATTCGTTGAAGCCTTAAATAATTAAGTCTCTTGGGATGCGCATTTCTTATTGATGTAGAAACTAAACTCGATTTAGTTAATTGATACTGTTGTCTGTTAAAGATCTAGCTACTGAGAGAATGTAATATGCAGATTTCTTACTTTTCTTGAATAAAATTTATGTACGAAATAAATAGATGTAAACTCTTTTTATAATCCTTGGAATACGAGGAAACAAACAAAAAGGGACCACGAGCCTCTGCATTTAGCATCCGTGCATTTACATAAATTTTGACCATTAGATCTATGTTATGATATTGGACGACGTCATCTTTTCCGTTGCCGATTTATCGGCCGCCTCTCTCTCGATCTCTCTTTCCTCCTACACTCTTCACTTTAAAGTTGAGACTCTATCCTCTCTCTCTCTCTCTCTCTGCAATTCTTAGGATTTGGTTTGTCTTTTCTCTGTTGGGATCGTTGAAGGGAGGAAGTTGTCATTGCGATATTGTTTTTCTTTTTCTTTTTGAATCGAAATGAAAAAAAAAAAGTGTGATAGGATACATTAAAGTTAGTTTTAGTCGAATGTAACTATTGGGGATGTGGAGTCATTAAAAATCATAATATATATCTAATGGTTAAGATTTATGTAAATGCACGTAAATGTGCAGATGCTAAATACAGAGGTTGACGATCCAACAAGAAAATCCGATGTCGGGAAAAAAGACCACAAAAATACAAGCGTTGACTTACTCTTGGATCATTCAGAATTTTTCCTTTATTTTTACATTATTTGTAATAAACGGAACTGTAGATTATTTTGTAGATCATTAATTTAAGTTCATTTTTATATAAAGATTAACTAATTTGAGATATGGTTTAGTAACGTAGCTCTAAATTAAAACGAGAGTTCACGATGATCTCAATATATTGTTATGAAAATTAATGATACATTAGAATGTAAGATATTTCGGATGACTAAATAATAACCGATTTTATTGATAGTTTGCATATATATATATATATGATCTTGAATGATCATAAGGGACAAATGATTTTTATATAACATAATATACGAAATATTTGCTAAACAAAAATGGTGGAACAAGAACATTCCCCCATAAGTTGGATGTAAGCATTTTTCAAATAAAAATAAAACTAAAAAACTCAATATGGACAAAGCATTCAATTTAACATATAGATAATTCATAAAAATTTCATATAATTAAGATGCCAATTGAGTGACGTTGTTAATATGTGCTTGCGGTCATTTTACGTGATAATCTTTATATATATAAGGCACTAATCATATTAGGCCTCTTTTGGTTGAATGAAAATTTAATTTGGGAATAGGAATTATATTGTTTTTCATTATTGTTCTTGAATGGAATTAATCTTTAATTTTAATTCATTTCTTAACGTTTGGAGCAATTTAGGAATTTGCAAGAGGAAATAAATTGCATTCCTATTATGTCCAAAGCCTTGAAATAGAAAATAAATTTGAATAAAAACAAAAAATCATTGATTTTGTATTATTAATGCTTAATTAGATCCATAGTTGCCATTTTAAGAACTTGAAAAATTCTTAATTTTGTATTGTTAATGCTTGATCAGATTTATACTTACCACATATGTTTTTATTTTTAAACAGTCAAATGGTGTTTTACGTAATTTTACATTCCATCTAAATTATGGAATTGAAATATCACTCCTTAAGCTGTAATTCTAATCTCCCTTTTAGGTGAAATTGATTTCAGTCAACACCACCTTCTTTTTTCTTTCCGTAACTCACCAAACAAAAAAATTTGATAGAATGATAAATAAATTACGATTCGATCCATGAAATCCATCAAAAAAACGGGGCCTTACAGTTGTAAACACTACAAGAGGTGAATCTTTTTTCGGCCAAACATTTGCATTGTTGCATATTAATGACATATTTTACGCATGGAAGGAAAATACCTAATTCAAGCCACAATTAGAGCAATATATGCCTCAACTCAAATTGACTGAGAAATGAAGTGCATAAACCTGATCGAATTGAATTCCAACAAATTTAGGTTGGGATGGGTCGGAGCCTTGGAGGCCGGTTTAATTTGCCCACTCAAACGTACCCCAAACTCGAATTGAGATAATTAACTAATTATATTTTATATTTTAACAAAAAATATGTTTTTTAGAAGGTACAAAATTTCATTAATAAAATAAAGATTAAAAGTAAAGACAAATTAGGCTGTAATAACTTGACAACAAACATGAGTAAAATACTTCAGTGATCAGACTTGGTATTTGTCGAAACGATTTGGAGTTAATAACACAAAATAATATAACTTAAATCCTCTAAGCATCATCAAAATCATTATTACCCGAACAACTAATCTTTGCAATCTCACAAAAAGGAAAACCTAACACTGACAACCCGATATATGAACAGTTGGATATAATAAACTGGGCTAAGGTATGAAGTCACCACACCCATCCCATGGGAGGAAAGCAATAGCCACTTTTCCAGCCGACCAATTGTGGGAGTCCTTTCTCTCCTTAATTTCCAGACTTCACACTTTCAATTATTATATGACGACTCTAATTTTATGTGGTCTGAAATATTTCTTACCAAGAGAATTAGATAAAAGAATAGGTGGCCATTTTAGAAAGCAATTGGTATACAGAGATTCACATAACTCGCCCTCTTAGAGCAGATGTGTTGTTTTTAGTGGACATCATCTTCCAATTCTCATTCTCATAGTTTAATTACATGGCATTTGTATAAAAAGAAAATTGTCATATATATTAGAATAGATTAGGGAAATGATTTCCAAATTTCACTTTTCTCATTTTCGACTCTTCCTCTTGTTAATTTATTGATTTACTTAATATGCCGTTTAAAATAGATAGATGAGTGCATGAGAAGAAAAAGAAGCTGTAAAAATCAATTTCTTAAACTAAAGCTTACCTCTTTCTAATTAAAAAATTAATCATGTACTGCTATTTCTTTTAGAATTTTTCTTAAATAAAAATGATCAGTCGATGATAATTAATTTTTCTAAATTATCAACAATAATAAATTTTTTCTTTGTTATTTATCTACGTCTCTTTTCTTTCACCATTAAACAACCTTAGAAGTGGTGAACACCAACAAATAAAGAAGGAGAAGAAATTCGGCCTAATGCGACTCAAGCTCTAGTCATTCTCAGCCTGTGAGTTTTTGGCGCCATGAGACCATCAATTTCAAGAATAGTCATTTTCAGACAAAGTACGAATAATATTATCCCGATTTCAACATGAATGGGGATAGGATCTCAAAGCCAACCAAAACATTGAAGAGGGTCTCAAAATTAGTACGGGAGAAATAAATTTTTTGCAACATTTGCGGATACGATCAAGTCAAAGGAAGAATAGAGAGTAAAATATAAGTTAATTTAATTAAATATTTTTTTAATCATATTTTATTTTATTGATATATAACCGGCCAATCATTAATCAATACAATATTATATACCAAAGGAGGCCTCATTTATTATATACCAAAGGATACAACTTATTATTTACAGAAGGAAAATTATTAATATAAAAAAAAAATTAAATCCCAACATTTAAAAGTTGATCGAATGTTTAAATGTAACACATTTTCTTTTCTTTTAAAATAATATACGCCATTTCAAAAAATATTTTGAAAAATTCGTATTAGGAGGATTATGTGATTTTTTTTTCAAGGAAACTTGGACTGAATTTTTTTTCCCAAGGAAACTTGGACTGAATTAAATTGATGGTATATCGTGCTCAAATGAATTATTCCCCCGGTTTTTTTAGTATAACCGTGTAATAATTACAAAAGTTTACTTTTTAATTTTTAATTTTTTTTTTGTATTTTATGGTCGGAGCATTGTGTGTTGCCTAGAATAATAATTCACCAAAATTAGTAGCGGTAATCGCTTACGCAATGTGAAGAAGTAGCAGACGGTCGGTCTTGTCCACCCAAGAAGCTTGGAGATCATAACAGTCAAATAGACTCTAGGACTTTCCCGTTTAGGTCACCCTGTACGTCATCCCAACACATGTACAGCTCAGCATCCTCAAAGCCGCCTTGTCCCTCGCGCGATATAAATATACTGGCTCAACTCACAATTTCTTCCATCGATCGCCATCCTCCTCGATCTCTAAACCCTAATTACTCTATTCATCATCATTTTCAGTTGGTTTTTGTGTCGCATATTTTGGGATAAAAATGGTGGCATCTCCAGAGCAAGAGCACCCCAAGAAGGCCTTCGGATGGGCTGCTAGGGATTCATCGGGCGTTCTCTCTCCCTTCAATTTCTCAAGAAGGTTATCACATATATATATCCTATTCAACTCTCCATTCAATTCGGGCTCCTGTACGGGAGTTAGTTTGTTTCTCCAAGGATTTAATAAGCTTATTTTTTTTTTTTTTTTATGTTGTGTAAAACTGAACTGATTTGGTTAATTTGCAGGGAAACTGGAGAGAAAGACGTTTCGTTCAAAGTGGTGTATTGTGGAATATGCCATTCGGACCTTCACATGGTGAAGAACGAATGGGGTTCTTCTACTTATCCTCTGGTTCCCGGGTATGTATATATAATGTTAATATTTTTTTAAATTTGGAAAATGAATTGTCTGTTGCATAGAGTTTAATACGTTGATGGTTGACTTCGAGAAGGTGCTGGAAATACTGCATGGAGCCCAGTCCATGATAAAGAATTAATTAAATAATATTGTTGTTCAATATTGCCACTCATCTTTTTGAGTGTTTAAAAAAAATGGTATTTTGACGTTTGTGGTTTTTATTAAAAAAACTAAAATGGTCGACATTATTGGGATGAATTCCATCCACAAATATGCTGGGTCATTCATCACCACATAAAGCAGTATTTGAACTTTACAGGAGGGCCATAACCAATGATTCCGCCACAACACTACATTTTTATTGTTTTATTGTTTTATTGTTCAGGGGTTCTATATATGAACTATAGTGCTCTACATAATTGAGGGAAATTTCTGCGCTGGGAAGCTTTTAACGGTTGAATTATGATTTTTAATTATTTAAATTAAAAGATAAAATTTATTTGCAAATTTGATTATCTCAAAAAAGAAGTTTGATTCGATTTTGATTTACATTTTACTAATAAATAAAAGACTTAATTGGGAAATGCAGGCATGAAATTGTTGGTGTAGTGACAGAGATAGGGAGCAAAGTAGAAAAATTCAGAGTTGGAGATAAGGTCGGTGTTGGATGCATGGTGGGATCTTGCCAATCATGTGATAATTGTACCAACCACCTCGAGAATTACTGCCCCAAAATGATACTCACCTACGGTGCCAAGTACCTCGACGGAACCACCACATACGGAGGTTACTCCGACATCATGGTGGCCGACGAGCACTTCATAGTTCGCATTCCTGACAACCTACCTCTAGATGGTGCTGCTCCTCTCCTATGTGCAGGGATTACAACTTACAGCCCCTTGAGATATTTTGGACTCGACAAACCTGGCATGCATATCGGTGTGGTCGGCCTAGGTGGTCTAGGCCACGTGGCCGTGAAGTTTGCCAAGGCTATGGGGGTCAAGGTCACAGTCATCAGTACCTCCCCTAACAAGAAGGAAGAAGCTCTTGAGCATCTCCATGCTGATTCGTTTTTAGTCAGTCGTGACCAAAACGAAATGCTGGTGATTATTCCAACAAGTTTTTTAATTAGCAGCTATTATTGGATTATTAATTGTCACATTTTTAGTAATGACATCATTTTTGCTTGGTTGATTTTGTAGGCTGCCCTGGGGACAATGGATGGAATCATCGACACGGTTTCGGCGATCCACCCTCTCTTTCCTTTGATCGGATTGTTGAAGTCTCATGGAAAGCTTGTTATGGTTGGTGCACCTGAGAAGCCTCTTGAGCTTCCCGTTTTCCCTTTACTCATGGGTAAGTTTATACTGAAATCACGTAAATAATATTTTTTTATTTATTTTCGTTATATTAACTAAATTCTATCGTTCGCCAATTAATTTACCTTATTATTGAAAAATTCGATTATTTGAAGTTATTGGCTCTTGGTGTGTGACAACCATATGTAGCTGCATTTGAATTTGGTTGTTGTGTTATTGACAACAATTTACTGTGCAATTATAGGAAGGAAGATAGTGGCTGGTAGTTGCATTGGAGGTATGAAGGAGACACAAGAGATGATTGATTTTGCAGGCAAACACAATCTAACGGCTGATATTGAGGTTATCCCAATTGATTATGTGAACACTGCTATGGAGCGTCTTCTGAAAGCAGATGTACGGTACAGATTTGTTATCGACATTGGAAACACGTTGAAGGCTAGTTCTTAAATTTTCACATAAATTGGCTTATGAAGCTAGAACTTAAGTTTGATTAAGTTGTCTAAAGTATTTTTCTGGTGGAAAATACACACACATATATATATATATATATATATATATATATATATATATGGTTTCCTCACTTGGATTTTGAATAATTGAAGACGTTTTTTATTATTAAAATTATGAGTTTCTTTTTCTTGTTCTCATCCTGCCACTGATCGAGTTTGATGTATTGATTCTGCCGAGTTTATGATTTCGACTTGATTGTAAATCAAATTTCATGTTCTCTTTTTTCTTTGTCCAAATATTCATATTCCACAAGAAATAAAATTACAAAATTGAGAGTTCCACTACAATATCAGAAAAAAAATAAGAAAAAACCTCTCAAGTCCTCGTTTATTTGTTTGTTTGGAGTGCTTGAGTAGGATTAGGAATTGTATTCCTTTCTCTAATTATTCATGAATGGAATGGATGGTTTTGAGGTTTCCATTCCAACATTTGGTTTGACATTGGAATTGATGACGGAATGGCCTATTCCATTCCCATTTTAGCGTTTGGTACACCTCGGCCTCATATGGACTTGGATTCTACTTGAGGCCCAATTGAAAATCGGCCCAATTCGACTCAAGCACTAGTCATTCTCAGCCTGTTATTTTTGGCGGTAAACTATCATAAGACCATCAATATTCAAATAATTCCTTGTTAGCCGAAGTAAGCAAAATATTGTCTCGATTCAGACATGAATGGGAACAGGGCAACCAAGATATTGAAGAGTGGCTCAAAATTAGTACAGAATTTATAACGTTTGGGGATACGATGAAAACAAAGAAAGAATTAATATACAGTTAATATAGTTTAATTTAATTATTAAAAAGTTTTGAATATCATATTCTATTTTATTGATATACTAATCAAATATTGTTTTACCACATTGTCATACGGGCCTTCACGTGGCCAAGAATGAATAGGGTTCTACCATTTCACTTTTTGAGCTGATGTTTCAAGATAACATTACCTACATATAGAGATTATCCTATCAAGATTTCTACTACAAACTTGATAGTTGTCGTGGAAATAGAAACCTTAAATGATAGTTTTAAAACATCATGCTTCCACCTTATTAACTAATTTATTTTGTTTCATAGTGGTATTATTTTGTCACATATGATGCTATAGTAGTATTATAAAATTGAATTATTCACACGTTAGAACAAAAATCATACATATTTCCTCGCCATTTGATATAAAAAAATATCATTCTAATTATCTTAATAGGGCAGCCGGCCATCTTGTGGCTGCGCATGCTTCAAAGTACGGTGGTAGGCATAGGTGGAAAGGTTAATATATCAATTCGTCTTTAATTCAATAAAATGATCCATTTGGCAAAAACAAATATTCAAAATCATCTACTATATAATCTAAAGGCTACCATTGAGCCCGCCAAATGTAACATTTCACCAAGATCGATTTGGAGTCACCAAACCAGCCAAAGAATATAATATAGGATGAAAACTAAGAATATTAAATAAATTTATAAATCGGCAGTATACTAATATATATAAGACCGATTAATATAATATCTATTTATATTAATACATAATTTAAAAATGTATTCTACAATATTTTTTTTTTTTTTTTTTTGCTTATTACTCAAGATGCTCCATGAACTTTAATTTTAGTCTCAAAATAGACCATAAACTCAATTTTATCCCAAGATGTCCCATGAAACCCCATTTTCGTTTCAAGTTGCCAATTTTCTATTAAGTATCCTAACTTACCGTTAAATTCATGGGCAAAATGATCAATTTGTACACACACTTGAGTTGAGAGGCCCCAAAACGCGTGACTCGCTTCGCTGTCCTCATTCACGTCACTAGACTACACACACACTCTCTCATCATTTTCTCTTCTGCCACAATAATGGTCATCTCGCCATCTCACTGGTTCAACTCAACTCAAACGTCTCAAACTCTTACCCCTTCGACCAAATCAGCAACTCTAGCTCCAAATTTCCCATATATATAGTCATAACACATAAAAGAATCATCAAGAGTGTCATGCAAAAGCCCTGCAACAACAACTGTCGAATTAGCACCAATCAATGCGAGCAACACTGTCGTCTCTACACAATGCTGCAAATACGGGTCGCCACTAACTCGCATCTACAGTAGAACAATAACATACAACACAAAACTTCTCAACCAAATTCACCGAAAATCCCAAACACAAAAATTCATAAAAAATTCGAACAAAAAATTACCTGCCTTCTGTGTGCTTTCTCAGCTTCATAAAAAGCCTTGATAATATAATCTTCATAAAAGATCTTGTGCCGCAACTACGCACCCATGAGTAACTCTTTGGCATAAGGCTCATAAATGCCCTCTAAAAACCCATCTTCCATTTTGAAAGTCAATTCCTCAACCAATGCAGCTGAGGAACCAACCACCAAAGCATCAGTTATGAGCCTCGAAATTAGGCGAGTCGTAATCAATGCACGAAGAGCCCAAAGCACCACTCACAAACCCATTAAACAACCTAGTGCTTCCACATCGAATCGAATTTAAACTAATAACTCCATTGATAGACCTTTCTCGAGCAATTCTCCTTGGTGGCCCGAAACCCCACTACTGGAAGACGAAACCGAGCCTTGAAAAAAAAAATGGGGCTCTGGTCTAGGTTCAATGAAGCCCCATTAAACTTGCTAGGCGAATACCGAAACGAGCTGCTCAACTCCATCAACTCTTCGCCTCTGTCATGCCATAGTGAGCCCAATTCCTTTCCTCCGCCAGAAAAGCTCGACGAGGACGACGCGTACTTCACTGTTGGCGACGAGAACAGGCACTAGAGCCCACCAGTCATCGGCTTTTACGACGTGGAAGCCGTGGAAGCCGCCGAGGACGAAGATCGAGAGCTCAATTCAAAATCATGCGCGGCGTGCAAGTTGATCTAGCAAGGGTGGGTCGTCGAGCACACACTGCTCGGCCGACTCGCGTAGAGAGCTATTGTTGGTACCATCATGGTTATGCTTTTGCGACGATTTTGGACCTCATATCACAACCTCAGAAGGGCACACAACACAGATCGAAAAATACCCAGAAAAGGGTTTTTTCCCAGAAATTGGGGATGGTGAGATGACCATTATTGTGGCAGAAGAGAAAATGATGAGGGGGTATCTTGGGATACTTGATAGAAATTGACCATTTTGCCTTTTGGATTTAACGGAATGTTTGGATACTTGACAGAAAATGGGCAACTTGAAATAAAAAGAGGATTTCAAGAGCTATTTTCGAACATAATAAAATTCAGAGTCCATTTTAAAATTAAAATTAAAATTAAAATGGCATCTTGAATAGAAAGGTTTTTTTTTTTTTTTATCATTTTCCTGTAAAATAAGAAGGCATGAATTGCTACTAACACATGCGCAGGAACAGAGTTTTAGACAAATCATCGCGTCCCCAACACAAAAATAATTGAAATTGAAAAAAGCTGTTCAGCCACTTTCACTTTCTCCCAACAAAGACACGTGTCTGAGAGATACTACCATGCCCACTTACTCCCCTGTCAATCTGATCCTTCCACTTAATTCACCACTTGCGATCAACAAATTATTCTAATAAAAAAAAACAAATTAACTATTAAGTTGACAAAATAAAACAAATTAACTCTATTTTCTCTATTTTCCCCAATTCATCTTTGTTTTCGTCTCAAATCTAGCATATAGTATTGTCAATGGATATAACAGCCTTTTTCACGGTGATTCCAATAAAATAAGTATTTAAAATTTACAACATTCATTTCATGGATCGGTCGAGATTTTGGTAGTTTATCTACTTAATTAAAAGGTTAAAATCTGACCATTTAAAATAAAAACTTTGGTGCCATCGTTAGTTCTTGCACCACAGAATATGCCTTAAAATTGTCCCCCATCCCCGCTATAAATACCATGTTTTCCCACTTTCCAGTTGCTATCCTCACCACTCACCATCTCTCACACTCCTCTCTCTCTTTCTCACTCTCAATTCCAACACTTGTGCTTTGTTTCTGTTTGAATCTTGCGTTGAGAGAAGGAATGGCGCAAACTCCAGAGGTACAATACCCCCAAAAGGCCTTTGGATGGGCAGCTAGAGATTCCTCCGGCGTTTTATCTCCCTTCAACTTCTCAAGAAGGTTTCTTTTTCTCAATAACACCCCTCATCAATTTCATATTTGATTTATTTACCAGTTTAATTCAGTTCTTTTGTTTTTTATACATTTGAATGAATCAATGCATTTGTTTAGTAAGTAAAGATTATCCCAAAGTCTACTGTTCGAATCCACCGACTATAAGGCGTGCCCCTATATCGAGCTCAGGTGGGTGGGCCGGAATTAGTTCCACATTCACATTAATTAGTACCAAATGAATGAGTTGGTCAAGATCTATATATATATTTGGCAAACTTTGAGATGGATCTGAGGTTTTTGAGATTATTATGTAAAATGGAAATGGTTTTGGTTGCAGGGAAACTGGAGAGAAGGATGTGAAGTTCAAAGTATTGTTCTGTGGGATATGTCATACGGACCTTCACATGGCCAAGAATGAATGGGGTTCTACTCCCTACCCTTTGGTCCCCGGGTACTCTATTTACCCTGAGTATCTTTAATATATATATATATATATATATACGATGATATTCTATTTTAAGATGATATCTATAGATTTACTCTATTTACTCATTACAAATATAAATAATTAACATCTACAGATTAAAAGTAAGATGAAATTAATGAGGTAGTTGGATTTGGTCTTTAGCAAGTTTGCACCTTAACATTTGCACCTACGGAACCAATAGTCATTTGGATGTGTGTGGTTACTTTATTCAACTTCATGCTGGAACTTCATTTGGATATATGAACCATGTGTTTTTCCTTTAGCATTTTAAAGATTTAGAAAGAATGCTATTTACTACTACGGTTTGAGGGTATTTTTCTCCATATGTTATGGGGGAGGTTTCGAATTCGACTCTCGTAAAAAGTGAAATCGATACTTAAGGTATACAATGTAGTCTCCCTCATTCTCGGTATCATTTTATCAAAAAAGACTTTTGAAAAGGCTAATGATAGTGATGCAAGGTGATAAGGCAATATTTTCTTCCTTTTCTTTGAGTCCCCTTTTAATTTATCTATTACAATAACTAGAAAAAAATTTCAATTACTCTATGTCCAAAATTTTATATAAAAAGTTGATTTCTTTTATTATTTTCCTTTGAAAAGAAAGGTACTCTGGCAAAAAAAGTTTGGGTTTCTCTTAAAAATAATTAAATGGTTCACCTTTGTGTCTTTTTCGCCTAAATAACTCCCTATTATGTTAAAGTTAGGAGGATAGGTTTGGTGTTACAAGTTTCATCAATTTATTTTTCCAGATATACCCTTTATTAAACCTCAATATTAAAGCATACATGAAGGTTAAAATAGTAAATTGTATTTAAAAGATGAAATAAGAAAAAAATTGAAGATAAGGAAAAAAAAATTAATTATCCCACTTTTTGGTGGTTGATCCCACCCCACTTCTTTTCATCCAACTACTACATGTTTTTTTTCTTCTATCTATTACTTATAAATAAAAATACATGAATTTAAAAATAAAAATAAATTGTTTTTAAGACGTGACATAAAGAAATTAAAAGACCCGCGTGCTTAAATAAACATCATATAGGCATCAATGCGTGTAAAGAGGCTAGTAATATATATCCTTGTGGTCAATTACATACATAACCTTAGTTTAGTTTCGTATTATTTTGATGAAAAAGTTTATATTGAAAAAGTTTTGGTCGTTTAGCAGATAAAGTATTTTTTTTTTCTTATAAAAAAGATGTTTTATTCAAATACCTTACGAAGTACACAGATAAGTATTGTTGAAGAGTCAGCTAACTTGTGTTAAACCACGGGATAGTATTAAAATGGCACTCTCACTACTCCTCCGTACGTAATGAGAGTTTTTTGCATTTAATTATTGTAAATAGGGAAATTAAGTATCAAAGTTTGAATGATATTTTGAAAAATAGTAAGTGTAACAAGTTCTAAAATGTTGAATTTTTTTATTCTTTTATTTGCAAAAATGAATTCAAAAAGATAAAATACATCATCAATTATTTTTAATATTTGGGGGTCCATTAATATATGTAGGGACGCATGGTACTTTCCCTTGGTGAATGGTAATCCATGTGACAACCATTTAATAGATTTTAAGGGTAGTTGGATCCATCAACTGTAGGAGTAGCTGGGTCATGCCATTTATTTCTGAGTTTCATCCACAAACTTTATTTGGTCCGCTGAGCTAATAACTTTGATTGGAAAGGGCTGGCGGGAGATTAAATGTTGAGATCCGAGAGTTAATTGGGCAATTAATGCAGGCATGAAATTGTTGGTATAGTGACAGAGGTAGGAAGCAAAGTAGAAAAATTCAAAGTTGGAGACAAGGTCGGCGTTGGATGCATGGTGGATTCTTGCCGCACTTGTGATAGTTGCTCCAACAACCTTGACAATTACTGCACAAAAACCATTTTCACCTATGGTTCCACGGCCTACGATGGAACCCTCACATATGGAGGTTACTCCGACATTATGGTGGCTGATGAGTACTTTGTAGTTCGTATTCCCGACAACGTTCCTCTCGATGGTACCGCACCTCTCCTATGCGCCGGGGTCACAACTTACAGCCCTTTGAGATATTATGGTCTGGACAAACCCGGTATGCATGTTGGTGTGGTTGGCCTTGGTGGTTTAGGTCATGTGGCAGTCAAGTTTGCCAAGGCTATGGGAGTTAAGGTCACTGTGATCAGCACCTCCCCTAATAAGAAGGACGAAGCTCTCCAACATCTCCATGCCGATTCGTTTTTGGTCAGCCTTGATCAGGAGCAGATGCAGGTAACTTTGATTCATGTGACCATACAAGTTGTGTCATTTTGAATTTAGGTGCAATTTTTCATGTGACCTAATGTTGTGTAACTTGTTGGCTTTTTAGGCTGCTTCGGGCACACTGGATGGTATCATTGACACTGTTTCTGCAGTCCATGCTATTTATCCTTTGCTCGGGTTGTTGAAGAACCATGGAAAGCTTGTGATGGTTGGTGCACCAGATAAGCCTCTCCAGCTTCCAGTTTTTTCTTTGCTCGCTGGTAAGCAAGAGTTTTACCATCACTGAATGTTGGAATATGGTAGCGTAGATTCGAGCCATAATTTGAGTCCCATATTGAAAGTGATGAGTGTCATTTATTGGTTTATAAAGAGCTGTACCACACTCTGTTGCCGAAACCTTTTAATTAAGTCCCATACTTGTTAATCTCCTTGCTGAGTAAATTAAGTCCCATACTTGTTAATCTCCTTAGTGAGTAAAGGGAGGGAAATATCGTCAATATTGACTTATGTGCGAGACCCATTGGTGTGCTTCCGCACTACATTGACTTTTCCGCCAGTTTCATTGGTATAATGTGTAGGATCTAGGTGGTTATTGATAAATATGTTGATGATTTACAGGAAGGAAGATTGTAGCTGGTAGTTTGATTGGAAGCATGAAGGAGACACAAGAGATGATTGATTTTGCAGCCAAGCACAACATTGCAGCTGAGGTTGAGGTCATTCCAATCGATTACCTGAACACTGCATTGGAGCGTCTTGCCAAAGGGGATGTCAGATACCGATTTGTTATCGACGTTGGAAACACATTGAAGTCTACCTCTTAGGCCTTGCGTCTTGCCAATGGTGGAATGTAGCTTGACATTGAGTATGGTTATGTTTGTTAATGTGAAACATCACGCGAATGGTGTAGTGCATTGACTTGCAAGATTTGGTGCCCATGTTTCTTTGAGAGTTTCTTTGGCTTCATGAACCATGATTTAATTCTACTCTGTTTTCAGCTCTAGCTGGTCTAGGTATTTAGAGGGACGGGCGATATATGGCTCTTACCGAGTAGAAGGTGGCCTGCATATGGTCCGTCTAATCCTCTTTTGCCTAGATTAAGGCTTTAGTTAAGCTTTATTTTCTTTCCCGAAAATAAAATGGAAGAGGCTATTCATGTGGTTGTGTTGTGATTTTTATGCATTTTGAGCAGGAAGATTGGAGCAAAAGGTCTACTGAAGTTCTAAGAATTTGCAAATTGTACTATTCTCCATAACAAAATTGGGCCTTCCGTGTTCAGATTACCTTGTAATCCTTTCGATCATGATGCCATTTGGGCTTCCATCTTGTTTGCTAACTAATATACTCTGATTTATAAGAAGGAACTGGGACAATACAGTAAGGGACGGGCTTAAAAATTCAAATACAAGATGGAGTGCACCAATTTTATATTGTGCATAAACCCTAATAAAAAGAGAGAAAATTGGAAGGTAAGAATGAATTCGACAAAGAAAGTAGATATTAAAGATAGACAGTATAAGCCTTACCCTAAAAATATATCTAGTTTTTTTGATACAATAATATAAGTGGAGTAAAATTACATTATACATACTGAATATTGATATATTGACAACAAAGAAAATACATCTTATTAAAGACGAACATTATTAGCCCAACCCTCAAAATAAATTTAATTTTTTTGATACAATGATATGGGAAAGAGAAATTACATTATACTCACTGAATATCGACCTTATAAAAGGGAGGGAGATTATATTACATATATGGAGTATCGACCTTGTAAAAGGGAGGGAGATTATATTACATATATGGAGTATCGATCTCGTAAAAGGGAGATATATTATATTTATACACACTGGGTATCGACCTGTATAAGGGAGGGAGATTACATTATACACATTGGGTATCATCGATCTCGTCCTTTACGAGAGTCGAATTCGAGACCTCCCACATAACACGTGGAGAGAAATATCACTAGATCATAGTAATAAGTGGTACGTTAAAAAAAATGCATCTAGTAATCTAGTTAGTACATAATACAAAATAAAAAAAAAAAAAAAAGAGAGCTAATTTAATTTTCACACTCAATTTTTTACATTCTGCACTCCACTTCTATGTTATATTGGATATAGACATTGCTCTTTGCGAGAGTTAAACTACATATCACCAACTATACAATTCATATCACCAACTATACAATACAGAGAAATATCACTAAACACTAGTAAGTACTAACAACACCTTATTAAAAGAGAATTTCTATAAGATCAACAACTAGTGTCAGCACATAACTTTTGTATAAAATAGGCCAAAGTTTAATTAACATTAAGTTTTAGCATTAATGCTCTTGATTAAAGGTGTGAAAAAAAAAATTGTGAAATATGGGGCCTTTAGATCCATAAACCAAATTCTTAGCTCTGAACACTAAAATGAAGCCGTGCTAGTTTCCCGGGAGAGTTGTCTGGCTAGCCTTCTCCCTAAAGACTAGCACTACGCGATTGCTATTCCTCTTATTATCTCTCTCCTTCGTGTATATATTTTGGTGCGTTTTAATTAACTAGGTAGAATTAAAAGATAGAAATGGCAAAATCTCCAGAGGAAGAACATCCCAAGAAGGCGATTGGATGGGCGGCTAGAGATTCATCTGGTGTTCTCTCTCCCTTCAAGTTCTCCCGAAGGTAATTCATTATCTATCAAACATTTGCTTCTTAGTTCGTGGTTGGACGATGGAAAAATGAGTTAGGATTATATAAATCAGTTTGATTCGGTCCATCTTTACTGAATGCTAGAATATAACAAGAATTCAATTTCGATCTCCATTAGCTGTTAATTAGGATCTGCATGAATGATATGTGCATAAACAAAATTCTTTCTTAAAATCAAACTGATTTGATCATTTTAGGGCAACGGGAGAGAAAGACGTAGCGTTCAAAATAGTGTACTGTGGAATATGCCACTCGGACCTTCACTCCATAAAGAATGAATGGGCAAATGCTACCTATCCTATGGTTCCCGGGTACGTACTCAATACACATCTTATTAATGAAAATGTACTAAAGATACAAATTAAAATTCCACATTGAAAAGTTTTACTACCTTGCAAGGTTAATAAGGAGTTGAGTCTCTCCCGTTTGGGGGTGGAATCTCAACTTTCTTCATGTTATCAGAGCATGCTATCTAATGTACGTGTAAGACCTAGCAGCTACACGTGCTCTATGTCACCCAATATAAGTTGTCAACGTGTTAGGTTTAAAAATTGGCCACACGTGAGGGGACGTGTGAGAATGTGAAGATACAAAAGTCTCACATTATAAAATTGCATAATTTTTTGTAAGGGCTTATAAGGAGTTAGACCTCTCCTCCATTACCAATTAGTTTTGAGATGGAACCTCATCTTACTTAATTAATTATTAACGAATTGTATATGTTTAAAAATTTGAAAATTCTCGTACAAATGACATGAATAGTTAATGCAGGCATGAGATTGTCGGTACAGTGACAGAGGTAGGGAGCAAAGTAGGAAAATGCAAAGTTGGAGACAAAGTCGGTGTCGGATGCATGGTGGGTTCTTGCAACTCTTGTGAAAATTGTGCCAACAACCTTGAGAATTATTGCCGCAAAATCATACTCACCTACAATGGCAAGTACCATGATGGAACAACCACACAGGGAGGTTACTCCGACAACATGGTGTGTGAGGAGCAATTTATAGTTCGTATCCCCGACAACCTATCTCTAGATGGGGCTGCTCCTCTTCTCTGTGCCGGGATCACAACTTACAGCCCCTTGAAATATTATGGTCTTGACAAACCTGGTATGCATATCGGCGTGGTTGGTCTTGGTGGTCTTGGTCATGTCGCCGTCAAGTTTGCAAAAGCTATGGGGGTTAAGGTTACAGTGATCAGTACCTCCCTTGGTAAGAAGGATGAAGCCATGAATCGTCTCAAAGCCGATGCATTTTTGGTCAGTCGTGATCAAGATCAAATGCAGGTAATTAAGTTATGCATTATTTGTGAATGTGATGGTTTGGGGGTTTATTAAATGAAATGAGTATATGAAGTGACCCTACAGTGTAGAAATTAAATTGAAAATAGACCTTTTTATTTGTTTGTATCTAGGGTTTAGGCTGGCCCTGTAAGTTATGGATAATAATGGTATTGGACCGTTGTGTCCTTGCGTTTGAAATTTTAACAATGGGTTTGACACGGTGATCTGATATATATGTTGTGTTTTTAACATTTTTTAGGGTGCCATGGGTACAATGGACGGTGTCCTTGACACGGTTTCTGCGTTACACCCTCTGATGCCTTTGATCAGCTTGTTGAAATGTAATGGAAAACTTGTTTTGGTTGGTGCACCAGAGAAGCCTCTTGAGCTCGCAGCTTTTTCGTTGATAGGAGGTAAGCTCATTTTCCATGGCACAATAATATTAATCGGCTTGATTCTTGAATTAATAAAAAGAAACTTATGATGGTACTGTTGATATGATGATTATGATCTAATTACAGGAAGGAAGATGATAGGTGGTAGTTGTATCGGGGGCATGAAGGAGACACAAGAGATGATTGATTTTGCAGGCAAACACAACATAACAGCTGACAGTGAAGTCATCCCAATTGATTATGTGAATACTGCAATGGAACGTCTCGTCAAAGCAGATGTTAGATATCGATTTGTCATCGACATTGCAAACACATTGAAGTCTGCATGATCTTAATAAATAATTTTTCATATATGCATGTTACGTTGGTCATAAATAACTTAATCGATCTCGGGATGAGAGTATAATTTGAGTTTGATTTTGTAGTCTTATTCGTTTTAATTTGTTTGAGGAAACTGTTCTTCGCCCTATATGTGTGAGTTCATCTCAATGTGATAATAATAGGGTTTTCTTTGTTGGTCGGAATAATAAATAGGGTTATTTGTGCATTTGTGAAACAAAATTCTGACCAGGTATTGGTTGGAATAATATATATATTTCTTACTTGAAATATCGTTTGGATTTCTAGACCTTGCTTAAATAACCTTCATCTTTCAAATTCATAGTTATTCTAGTGTGCAGTGAAAAGTCTCATGTTGAATTCTCATGAAGGAGAAAATTATATTCAATATATATATTCTCTTCTCCATTATTTTTAATTGTATCAAAAAATAATATCTATTTTGTCTAAAAACTTTCTCCAATTAATTTAAAAAAGCTTTTTAATGAAGATGCCCCATGAATATTGACTTTAGTCTCAAATTGAACCATAAACTCGATTTTATACCAAGATGCCCCTAAAATCCTCTTTTCGTTTCAAGTTGCTCATTTTCCATTATATCTTCTAACTTACCATTAAATTGAAGGGCAAAATAGTCACGTTGTAAGCTCTCCTTTGCCAGAACAACAAAATTAAATATTCTTCCTTCAAAATGCTCAACTCTTATCAATCCTCCTCCACAAGCGTTCAGTATCACAATTAAAGCTCAGCCCACCTCATTTCACACACAAAACTCAAACAACAAAACAAAAAATCTGCACTACAAATCAAAGCAAACCCAGAAACCAAAAATTAACAATTTCATCAAAAAAAAAAAAAAAATTACAACCCTTTCAATAAAACCCTGGAATATTCTTCAATCATAATCACTCACAAAAAAAGAAAAATATCCTTGTAATCGGTAATCATCTGCAACAGCAGCAATGGCAGTGAATGGCAGGTTAGAAAATAAAAAATAGAAGATGTTGATTTCAACAGCACGAGTGCAGTCGGAAGAGATTTCTTCAGATTCGGGTAAGTTCTCTGATCTAACCTTGATGAATTTAGTTTTGATGAAAAACATAATTCAATTGATTGTATTTAGATTTAGGAATGAATCCTTCGGGTGATGAATACTTGGTTCAATTTATGTAGAGAATATAATGATATTGCATGGTGCACACCAACTGTTTGATAGATGTTTTCTGTGAAATTCTTGATTGTTTTTGTTTGATCTCTCTCTGCTGTGACAGAGAGAATTTTTCAATAATGATTGAGTTACTTACAAATTACACACTCACACACCTATTACATTCTCTATTGCAATCTGTTAGTGTGATGACACTATGATGTCATCCACACACATCCCACACGGCTCCTCTAGTCTTGGACGCCAAGTTAGGCTCACACAACACACACACACACTGCTTTCTGTTGTAACAGATTCTTCACAGCTCATCATAACTCTTTTTGTTGACTTGTAATCACACTTAGCCACCTAGATGCCTAGTGTACAGCTTAAGTACCAACATCCCTTCCTAAGCTGTTCACTGGCATTACCCCTAGCATACTTCTCAAGTAATAGAATCTGCCTTTAGGTAGTGCTTTAGTGAACACATCTGCTAGCTGCTCCTCTGATCTGCAGTAGATTAGGTCAATCTCACCAGCTTGTATAGCTTCTCTTATGAAATGAAACCGCCTGTTGATGTGCTTAGTCTTTTGATGAAAGACTGGGTTCTTTGACATGGCTATAGCTGAAGTATTATCACATAGGATAGGTGTAGCTCCAACTTGTTCTTCCCCAAAATCCTCCAACACGAATCTCAGCCATTTGGCTTGAGTGGTAGCCTCATATGCACTAACATACTCTGCCTTAGCAGTAGATAAGGTCACACTATGCTGTTTCACAGAAGCCCAAGAGAATACCCCGCTGCCAAATGAGAAAATGATGTAGAAGCCCCAAATCTGTCATCTCATACTTGTTCATCATGTCATCCTTGAACTCCTTCATCAATCTTTCACAATTGCCAGTGCAGACAATGTCATCCACATATATTAAAAAAATTAAGGTCTTGCCATCCTTAGTTGCTTTCATGTAAAGTGTAGCTTCACTAGGACTCCTTAGATAACCACATATGAGTAAGTGAGAATCTATCTCACCGTACCAAGCTCTAGGGGCTTGTTTCAAACCATACAAGGCCTTGTTGAACTTGTACACCTTCGCTTCTTCTCTTTGTACTTCAAAACCAACAGGCTGATCCACATAGACTTCCTCTTCTAGCACACCATTTAGGGAGGCTGATTTGACATCAAGCTGATATAGACTCCATTTCTTTTGTGCAGCTAGTGCAATCAAGGTTCTGATTGTATCTAGTCTTGCAACAAGAGCAAATGTTTGATTGAAGTCAATTCCAGGCTTCTGTGCATAGCCTTTAGCTACAAGCCTTGCCTTATGTTTCAGGATAGAGCCATCTAAGTTCAGCTTGGTTTTGTACACCCATTTAACCCCAATCACTGGTCTATTAGATGGTATGTTAACCAACTCCCAGGTTGAGTTCTTCTCAATCATCTCAATCTCACTCTCCATTGCTTTCTTCCATGCATTGTCCTTCACTGCTTCTTCAAAATTCTCAGGTTCAACAATAGTTAGGCTACATCTAGCATAGATGTCTCATATACTTCTCATCTTTATTGGAATGTTTCCTGACTCAGATGATGTTTCTAAGGATGAACTGATGTTGGGATTTGTTTGTGAGTCCTGTGCTTGTAGGTCTGGTTCTTGAACCATAGGAACTTCAACTTCCATCTCAGTGCCCATTCCACTTGGAACTTGGACTCTGATTTCTTCATTTGTTTCCCAACTCCACATTGCTTTCTCATTGAAGGTCACAGTTCTGGAAATCAAAATTTTCTTGGTTTCCAGATTTTGAACCCGATATCCTTTCTCACAACTCCCATAGCCTACAAACACAGCTTTTGTAGCAGTTTCATCCAACTTTTGTCTAAGCTGTGTATCACATGAGTGTAACACACAGAACCAAACACTGTTAAGTGTTTTACACCTGGTTTTCCTTCCACTGTACACCTCAAATGGTGTCTTCTTTAGAACAGCCTTTGTAGGACACATGTTAAGCAGATAAACAGCTGTATTAACAGCTTCAGCCCAAAACTGATATGGCATCTTCTTGCCATGCAGCATAAAATTTTCCATTTCCACAATGGTTCTGTTCTTCCTTTCTACAACCTCATTCTGCTATGGTGAGTATGCCACAATAAGCTGCATTTCTATTCCCATTTGTTCACAGTAGGTCAGAAACTCTTGTGATGTGAACTCACCTCCTCTGTCTTTTCTCAACCTCTTGATCTTGTTCTCAGTATGCACTTCAACCATTGCCTTGGACTTCTTGAATGCATTGAACACCCCATACTTGTGCTTTAGAAAGTAGACCCAACACATTCTAGAGTAGTCATCAATGAATGTTAGGAAATACTTATTTCCTCCCATTGTCTCAGTCTGCATTGGACCACAGACATATGAGTGAATCAATTCTAGTAGTTTTGATGCTCTCCAGGTTTTGTCCTTGTCAAAACTCTCCACATGCTGCTTTCCAACAATGCAGCCTTCACACACTTCACTCTTCTTAGATAGTTTAGGCATTCCCACAATCATGTCCTCTGTGTATAGAACAGCTAGGCTAGAGGGTTCAAATGACCAAACCTCCTATGCCATAGCCAGGAGCATCCCTGTTCAGTGGCAATTCTTCCTACTGGAATGACTTGGTTGAATAAGAGTGGGAAACATCTATTCCTAGTCATTGGAACAGATGCAACCTTATTTCCCTGATCATAGATCTTAGCAATCTTGTCCTCAAACACCAGATTGTATCCATGCTCCACCATCTGTCCTACATTGAGCAGATTTTCATCCAAGCCTGGCACAAGCATCACTTCCTTGATCAATCTGTCTCCATTCTGTGTTTTGATCACAAGAGTACCTTTACCACTTGCATCCACAAGTTCACCAGTCCCCATTTTCACTTTGGACTTTAGAGACTTATCTAGATCAATCAATGAGACTTCATTTGAGGTCATGTGATTACTGCATCCACTGTCTAGGTACCAGATATCAGTGTCAGGTTTAGTTGTAGCAGAGTGACAGACAAAGAACATTGCACCTTCCTCATCTGCTTGCTTTGCAACATTTGCATTTTGCCTCCCGTTGCAGTCCTTGGCCATGTGACCAAATTTGTTGCACTGATAACACTTGGTTTTCCCTTTGAACCAGCATTCTCCATAGTGTAGCTTGTCACCTGTCTTGCATTTAGTACCACTACTTTTAGCTTTACTAGAGTTCACATTTTGGTTGTAGTTAGGCTTTCTAGAATTGAACTTCTGATTCCAGATTTTGTTTCCTTTAAACTGCTTCTTGAATTTGCCTTGTACATTCCCTTGTTGTCCCTTATCATGTATAGATAAACTAGAAAATGCCTTATCCACAGTACTCTCATGCATTTCTAGTCTTTGATCAAAAGCTCTAATGGATGCTACTACATTCTCAACATTTACAGTGTCCATATCTCTAGTCTCTTCTATAACAGATACTATAGAATCATAGGATTTAGTTAAGCTGATCAGTACTTTCTGTGCTAGCCTTTTTTCAGTGACATCTTCACCATAGGTTCTCATTTGATTCACAATTTCATATAGTCTAGACAGATAGGTAGATATTGATTCAGTTTCTTTCATTCGAGTGTATTCAAAATCACGTCTCAATGATTGTAACTTCACAGCTCTTACGTTCTGATCTCCTCTATACTCTTTTTTCAGCAGATCCCAAGTTGTCTGGGCACTTTCCTCGTTTGAGATCTTGGAAAAGATTGTATCAGCTATAGAGGTTTGAAGCATCCCCAAAGCTCTTGCATCCTTGATATAGTCTGCTCGGGTTGGCTGATTCACCACATCTCCAGCAGCATTCCCTGCTTCTCCATGCAGGCCAACATCAACGTACTCCC
Source organism: Oemleria cerasiformis (assembly GCA_037349345.1). Classification (NCBI taxonomy): domain Eukaryota; kingdom Viridiplantae; phylum Streptophyta; class Magnoliopsida; order Rosales; family Rosaceae; genus Oemleria; species Oemleria cerasiformis. Next base: position 4,831,239 of record JAZGTL010000009.1, on the reverse strand, counting down.
AAAGATCATGAGCTCGGAGTATGGTGCGTGATGCTCCAGAACTCATAGTTAGTTCCATCGAAGATCGGAGCTCGTAACTCTGCTCCACCAGCTCCTGCCATGTTAGACACAGCTGCTTCTTCTTCTTCACATGTGGTCTTCCCCTACGCCGATGCTCATAGATCAGATAAGCTCTGATACCATGTTGATTTCAGCAGCACGAGTGCAGTCGGAAAAGATTTCTTCAGATTCGGGTAAGTTCTCTGATCTAACCTTGATGAATTTAGTTTTGCTGAAAAAAAGAATTCAATTGATTGTGTTTAGATTTAGGAATGAATCCTTCGGGTGATGAAAACTTGGTTCAATTTCTATAGAGAATAGAATGATATTGCATGATGCACACCAACTGTTTGATAGATGTTTTCTGTGAAATTCTTGATTGTTTTTGTTTGATCTCTCTCTGCTGTGACATAGAGAATTTTTCAATAATGATTGATTTACTTACAGATTACACACTCACACACCGATTACATTCTCCATTGCAATCTGTTAGTGTGATGACACTATGATGTCATCCACACACATCCCACACAGCTCCTCTAGTGTTGGACGCTAAGTTAGGCTCACACAACACACACACACAGCTTTCTGTTGTAACAGATTCTTCACAGCTCATCATAACTCTTTTTGCTGACTTGAAATCACACTTAGCCACCTAGATGCCTAGTGTACCGCTTAAGTACCAACAGAAGAAGGGTTCAAGTATCCAATTCTCATCTTCTTGCTGTTTCACAAAGCTATTCGCTCCGAGCTCGATGGCCTCCACCAAGCGGCCATGGCCTTCGCCACAAGCCAAGCCATTGCCGTTGATCTACTTATCTGGCTCGGCGGGGACTGGGTTTTTATTTAGGATTTTGGGTTTGGGAGCTTACAAGAGGGGTAGATTCTTCAAAGGGTCAAAAACAAATACAAAGGAAAGGCTTTGATTGGAAGTGGGTGGGATCCATACTCATGACTCAACCCATTTCCATCACCATCATCAAAACTTAGTCTGAAGCTCAAGACTTTTGAGTCTTTGCGATCAAAATTGTAGTAAAAACCACAATGATTAGTGGGTTTGTAAGTTATGAGTGAGTTTATAAATACCACTCCACTACTGTGTTGCTGCTTCTGCTCATCTGGTTTCGTCTTTGAGAGTGGAGGACCAAGCACGGCTTGGGATTTTAATGGGTGTGTCAAATGGTGACTTGTCGACAATTTTGCCCTTTAATTTGATGGTAAGTTAACAGATATAATGGAAAAGTGGCAACTTGAAACGCAAAGGGGGTTTCAGGAGACATCTTGGTACAAAATCGAGTTTATGATCTATTTTGAGACTAAAGTAAATATTCAGGGACATTTTGAATAAAAAGTCATTTAAAAATAATATCAATATTCACCAAAAATATATATATATATTATATATATATATATATATATATATATATATAAGCAATATAATCTCATATTATGTGTATAGCACTGTGCATGGCCGACATTTTCATCCTTTCCATGGCTAACGGTGATTGATACCTACTAAAAGCCTTGGCACCATGTAATTCCTCCACCGATGGAGAATGCATACTAACTAGAGCTGGGCAAGGACAGAGTTAGACTTGGGTTTTGCAAAAATCACGAACCGTATTCGGATTTCTAATTATTCAAACCTACACCAAACTACATCAAGGAACCATCGCTTTTTTAAATCACTCGGCTCGATTTTGTTTCGTGTTGGACTTATATTAACCAATTTATTTATTTATAACTATGTAGCCATCATTTATAAAACAATCATGAAGAAAATTGGAATTCATAGTCAGAAACATAAATAATGGTTTTAACTATCATTACGATCAATAGTGATCAGTCGTTATTTATGCATCATTTTGATGTCTTTATATGCCTCTCTTACATGTCTTTTGAATGATTTCGTACCATCAATAGTAGAAAATGATCAATCTTGTGAGACTTGTGCAGAGTTAGAAAGATAGGTAAAATTTGGAAAGAACACAAAAAGAATGACTCAAATCGGAGTCCAGATGAAGGAGATGTCCTCATTTCAATATCAGGTCCTGAACGGAGTCCTGAGTGTGCCAGTGCACCAGTGCGCCTATTTTGGGTCACTAGCCAAGTACCTCATATCAGGTCCTCCGGGTCTCAAACCTGTGTTTCATGACATCAAGGTCAGGTCCTAGAAGTGCCAAGGTCGCGCCAAGGCAGGTCGAGGACATGTCCCAAGAACTCCCATCCGAGCCCAGATGTGCGCCTAAGCCCGGGGTCCCTGTTCCGCCAGCGGTGGATAAGAGGTTCTCCCTCTGCACTAAGCCTGACAACATTTACGCCAAGCCTGAAAGAAGATGTGCTTCTACTATACTCATGATGTGCTTCAAAAGCGCAGTCCTAGATCCTGATTACGAAGACAGTCCAAAATCCAAGTTTGGCCAGCTTGCGTTCCCACTTGCCAGCTTGCATTCATACTCCCAGCCGTGCTCTGATTGGTTCTAATAGATTTAAGGACTTTGTAATTAATTAAAAGTACAATAACTTTCCCTATTCTTATAGGACATGGTTTTACCAATCCTTATAGAATAAGGTTTTACCAATCCTTCTAGAACAAGGTTTTCCCTTTTGTTTATAAAAAGGAGCCTTTGTTCAGTGTTATGGGAGAGAGGAAGCAGAGAGAAAAGGAAGCGGAGAGAGAGAGTTCCGTTTTGGTTTTCTGGAGAATTAGAGAGCAGATTTTTAGAGATAATATTTTACACACAGATTATTGGACGTGGAGCTTGGAGAAGAAGGCTATGCCGTGTCTTCTACTGCACTTGTTCTTCAGAATATCTTCTGTACCCTTATTTTCATTATTGCAATTTACTTATGAATTCAATTATATTTGTTTCAATTTCAGTTATGTGTGAGTAGTCGTTAGGATTAGGGCTGCTTGAAGCCCTAGCCATGTTAGCTTGTTGATTGGATTTCTGGCTCTTGATTATGATTGCTATGCATGCTGAATAAGTTGGATTACTATACTTAATGACCTTAATTTATGCCTATAAGATTAGCTACCTTGTTTGCATATAATTATAGATGTAATTGCTTGAGTGACCGTCATATCATCTTGTGATTCGGAGCATCGAAAGTATTCTTACTTGTAATCTTAACTCATAACGACCTAGGATTGCATGTCACTTTGCTAGGCTAATGTGGTGTCATTAAATTCTCTTTAAACTTCATGCATCATCTTAAAAGGCAGGTGATAGACGTTCTAGGCATATGACCTGTTTAGAACATGCTAAGTAAGAGGGAATAAGATGTGTCTAGTGAACCAACGCCAGGTCCTAGGCACGGGCACCTAATTCAGAAAATGCATAGTAATTAGGTAAAGGAAATCTGATTAGTAACTATAATTGGTAGAGTGAATAGTAAGCCTTAATTCGCCTTAGTTAATAATCAATCAACCGTTAATTCTTGCATTGTTATTTTCTGCATTTTTATTTTAGTTGTCTTTAAATTTCAGTTCTCACATCATAAACACACCGCCCCCCCCCCCCTCCCCCCTGCTTGTGTGTGTGTGTGTGTGCATTTTTATTTAAGTTAATAAATCTGAACTAAAGTAGTCATAACGTTGATACAAGTCCTCGAGGGATCGACTCTTGCTGTGCTACTATACTATTCTTATCAATTTGTGCACTTGCAAGGATTTTATAACTGTTAGAATTGAATTGCATATTTCTTGCTCTTTAATTCCACCAACAAGTTTTTGGCGCCGTTGTCGGGAACTTGTCCCTCAACGGTGCCCATTCAAGTTTAGATTTGTAACTTAGTTTTTCTTTTTGTTAGTTACCCGTGTATGTTATTCCAAGGTTCAGTGCACGGGTCATCAAGTGGACCATCATCACATGCATCTTCAGTCCACGGCTCTCCGCCACCAAGCCCAAGGAGGATGGTGGACCACAGAGACGAGCAAGGCCTGGAACGTGGCCTAGTACCGCAAGCCCCACGGCGCCTTAAGGGTTTTGCCATGCCCCATGTCTCAGAGGATCAATTTCCAATTGTTTTTCCCGAGTCAACAGTGGCAAACTTCGAATTGAAGTCGGGGACAATTCACATGCTGCCCACATTCCACGCCCTTGTTGGCGAGGACCCGCACTTTCATATCAAGGAATTTGTTGAGGTTTGTTCAACACTGGGCATCAATGGTGTGACAGAATCTGAAATCCGCCTGCGGCTCTTTCACTTCAGTCTCAAGGATCGTGCCAAGACATGGTTTCATTCACTGGTGCCTGCTTCCATTCACTCTTGGAGGGACTTGACGTCCAAATTCTTAACACAATACTTTCCCATGGAAAAGACAAATGAGTTAAAGTCCAAGATCATGAACCCACGGAAAGATATGGAGGAGTCTTTCTACGAGTTTTGGGAGCGATTCAATCAGATGCTACGGGCGTGCCCCCACCACTATATTGATTCTAGAAGGCACAGCCGAGGAAGCAAGGACCGCCTTTGAGAACATTGCTCAAAGGGAAAAACAGTTCAGCTACAGGGGTCCCTCCTCTAGAGCTACGGGTGATGCATCCGCCAAATACAAAGATGACGCCATTGCTCAGCTCACGACAATGGTGAAACAGTTGTGTAGCGAGAAAGCCAAAGAAGTTCACATCTGCGAGGTATGTTCAATTCAGGGCCACAAATCCCAGGACTGCCCGGTTGTGGAAGATGCCAACTTTGCTGGAGGGTTCAATAGCAATTCTCGACCCCGGAATGACCCATATTCCAACACTTACAATCCGGGGTGGAAAAATCATCCAAATTTCCGTTGGAGCAACAATCAAGCAGCCACAAATCCCTTGCCACCTCCTGGATTTGAGCAGCAAGCTGCAGGCCCTCAGGGGAACTATCACGGTCCTTCCTCAAATCAGAATGGCGGAAGTAAGTCCCTTGAGGACTCCCTCCATATCCTGACTCAACAACATGCTCAATTCATAAAATTCATGCACGATAGCGAGAGTCAGACGGGAGACATGAAAAATGCAATTGCAAACTTGGATCGTCAAATGGGACAGGTGGCGAACTAACTAAATCAGCAGGAGCAGGGCAAGCTACCGAGTCAAGTCCTGGTAAATCCGAAAGGATTTCACAATCCTACGGCTAATGCCATCACACTGGAGATGGAAACACCACTTCAAGACCCCACATATGCCACCCTCGGAGGACCTGAAACCGAGCCTCAACCTACTCTGCCAAGAATCGCCGACCATGGCGCGCCGTAAAACATGCCACAGCCAACACCTCTGGCGCAGAACCGGCCCAACGAGTCACTGATCAGTCGTTATTTATGCATCATTTTGAGGTCTTTATATGCCTCTCTTACATGTCTTTTGAATGATTTCGTGCCATCAATAGTAGAAAATGATCAATCTTGTGAGACTTGTGCAGAGTTAGAAAGATAGGTAAAATCTGGAAAGAACGCAAAAAGAATGACTCAAATCGGAGTCCAGATGAAGGAGATGTCCTCATTTCAATATCAGGTCCTGAACGGAGTCCTGAGTGCGCCAGTGCGCCTATTTTGGGCCACTGGCCAAGTACCTCATATCAGGCCCTCCGGGTCCCGAACTTGTGTTTCATGTCATCAAGGTCAAGTCCTAGAAGTGCCGAGGTCGCGCCAAGGCAGGTCGAGGACATGTCCAAAGAGCTCCCATCCGAGCCCAGATGTGCGCCTAAGCCCAGAGTCCCTGTTCCGCCAGCGGTGGATCAAAGGTTCTCCCTCTGCGCTAAGCCTGACAACATTTGCGCCAAGCCTGAACGACGATGCGCTTCTATTATACTCCTAACGTACTTCAAAAGCGCGGTCCCAGATCCTGATTACGAAGACAGTCAAAAATCCAAGTTTGGCCAGCTTGCGTTCCCACTTGCCAGCCTGCATTCACACTTCCGGCCATGCTCTGATTGGTTCGAATAGATTTTAAAGACTTTATAATTAATTAAAAGTAAAATAACTTTCCCTATCCCTATAGGACATGGTTTTACCAATCTGTATAGAACAAGGTTATACCAATCCTTATAGAACAAGGTTTTCCCTTGTCTATAAAAAGGAGAAACATATAGAGGATTGGGGGGCGTTTTTGTTTCTGGAAAAACAGAGACCTGAGCCACAGAGTTCCGTTTTGGTTTTCTAGAGAATTAGGGACCATATTTTCGGAGATAATCTTTCACATAGATTATTGGACGTGGAACTTGGAGAAGAAGGCCCTGCCGTGTCTTCTGCTGCATCTGTTCTTAACAATCTCCTCTGTACCCTTATTTTCATTATTACAATTTACTTATGGATTCAATTATACTTGTGTTTATTTCAGTTATGTGTGAGTAGTCATTAGGATTAGGGCTGCTTGAAGCCCTAGCCATGTTAGCTTATTGATTGGATTTCTGGCTCTTGATTATGATTGCTATGCATGCTGAATAAGTTGGATTACTATGCTTAATGAACTTAATTTATGCCTATAAGATTAGCTACCTTGTTTGCATATAATTATAGATGTAATTGCTTGAGTGACCGTCATATCATCTTGTGATTTGGAGCATCGAAAGTATTCGTACTTGTAATCTTAACTCATGACGACCTAGGATTGCATGCCACTTTGCTAGGCTAATGTGGTGTCATTAAATTCTCTTTAAACTTCATGCATCATCTTAAAAGGTAGGTGATAGACGTTCTAGGCATATGCCCTGTTTAGAACATGCTAAGTAAGAGGGAATAAGATGTGTCTAGTGAACCAACGCCAGGTCCTAGGCACGGGCACCTAATTCAGAAAATGCATAGTAATTAGGTCAAGGAAATTTGGTTAAGAGCTATAATTGGTTAGAGTGGATAGTAAGCCTTAATTCGCCTTAGTTAACAACCTTTCATTCTTGCATTGTTATTTTCTGCACTTTGATTTACTTGTCTTTAAATTTCAGTTATCACATCATAAACCCCCCCTGTGTGTGTGTGTGTTTTTATTTAAGTTAACAAATCTGAACTAAATTGGTCATAACGTTGATACAAGTCCTCGAGGGATCGACTCTTGCTGTGCTACTATACTATACTTATCGATTTGTGCACTTGCAAGGATTTTATAACTGTTAGAATTGAATTGCATATTTCTTGCTCTTTAAATCTACCAACAAGTTTTTGGCGCCGTTGCCGGGGACTTGTCCCTCAACGGTGCCCATTCAAGTTTAGATTTGTAACTTAGTTTTTTTTCTTTTTTGTTAGGTACCCGTGTATGTCATTCCAAGGTTCAGTGCACGGGTCATCAAGTGGACCATCATCGCAAGCATCTTCAGTCCACGGCTCCCCGCCACCAAGCCCAAGGAGGATGGCGGACCACAGAGAAGAGCAGGGCCTGGAACGTGGCCTAGTACCGCAAGCCCCATGGCGCCTTAAGGATTTTGCCATGCCCCATGTCTCGGAGGATCAATTTCCAATTGTTTTTCCCGAGTCAACAGTGGCAAACTTCGAATTAAAGTCGGGGACAATTCACATGCTGCCTACATTCCACGGCCTTGCTGGCGAGGACCCGCACTTTCATATCAAGGAATTTGTTGAGGTTTGTTCAACACTGCGCATCAATGGTATGACTGAATCGGAAATCCGACTGCGGCTCTTTCACTTCAGTCTCAAGGATCGCGCCAAGACATGGTTTCATTCATTGGCGCCGGCTTCCATTCACTCTTGGAGGGACTTGACGTCCAAATTCTTAACACAGTACTTTCCCGTGGAAAAGACAAATGAGTTAAAGTCCAAGATCATGAACCCACGGCAAGACATGGAGGAGTCTTTCTACGAGTTTTGGGAGCGGTTCAATCAGATGCTACGGGCGTGCCCCCACCACCATATTGATGCCCATCATCTTATGCTATACTTCTATGGAGGCTTGAAAACTAGCGATCGGACAATGGTGGATTCTCAATCCCAAGGGATTCTAGAAGGCACAGCCGAGGAAGCAAGGACCGCCTTTGAGAACATTGCTCAAAGGGAAAAACAGTTCAGCTACAGGGGTCCCTCCTCTAGAGCTACGGGTGATGCATCCGCCAAATACAAAGATGACGCCATTGCTCAGCTCACGGCAATGGTAAAACAATTGTGTAGCGAGAAAGCCAAAGGAGTTCACATCTGCGAGGTATGTTCAATTCAGGGCCACACATCCCAGGACTGCCCGGTTGTGGAAGAGGCCAACTTTGCTGGAGGGTTCAATAGCAATTCTCGACCCCAGAATGACCCATATTCCAACACTTACAATCCGGGGTGGAGAAATCATCCTAATTTCCGTTGGAGCAACAATCAAGCAGCCGCGAATCCCTTGCCACCCCCTGGATTTGAGCAGCAAGCCGCAGGCCCTCAGGGGAACTACCACGGTCCTTCCTCAAACCAGAATGTCGGAAGCAAGTCTGTTGAGGACTCCATCCATATCCTGACTCAACAGCAGGCTCAACTCATAAAATAAATGCACGATAGCCAGAGTCAGACGGGAGACTTCAAAAATGAAATTGCAAACTTGGAGCGTCAAATGGGACAGGTGGCGAACCAACTAAATCAGCGGGAGCAGGGCAAGCTACCGAGTCAAGTCCTGGTAAATCCGAAAGGATTTCACAATCCTACGGCTAATGCCATCACGCTGGAGAAGGAAACACCACTTCAAGACCCCACATATGCCACCCTCACAGGACCTGAAACTGAGCCTCAACCTACTCTGCCAAGGTTCACCGACCAGGGCGCGCCGCAAAACATGCCACGGCCAACACCTCTGGCGCAGAACCAGTCCAATGAGTCACCAAGTGCCCTACCGCAAAGAGGACCTGACACTGCGCCTACTTCGGCCACGGCTGGCATGCAACCTGCTCCTAAGCCCAAATCGCAGCACTCGAATACTTCTAACTCTAAACCTCAGAATTCCAATTCTAAAAAAGTCACTTTTGAGTTAGCTAATAATGTTGATTATCCATTTCCTCGCAGGTTCCAAAACAGGAATAAGCAAAAGGAGGACTTTGAGGAAGAAATCATCAGCATGTTGCAGAAGCTTCAGATCACACTGCCTTTCCATAAAATTGTCAAGCACATGCCTATCTTTGCAAAGCTGATCAAGGACTTAGTTGCAGGAAAGCGTGGTTTTAGCTCCACGGACACCATGGACATCCCTATGGCCTGCTCGGCTGCCCTTTTGCGCATGCCCCTTAAGGCCAATGATCCTGGGCCGCCATCCCTTCCATGTGTCATTCAGTCAAAAAGATTCGAACATTGCCTTTGCGACACGGGAGCATCAGTGAACATCATGCCATTCCACATTTACAGGTCACTCAACCTAGGCGCACTCAAGCCCACGCACCTATGTGTCAGGTTGGCTAACGCTTCTGTAACCAACCTAATGGGGGTTCTTGAGGACGTACTGGTACAAATCAGAGATACATGCATCCCTGCAGACTTCTACGTACTAAGAATGGACATAATTGACAAAAGTGAGGAACCTCCCCTCATCTTCGGAAGGCCCTTACTAGCCACAGCCGAGTGCCTCATCGACGTCAGAAAAGGCCAGGTCTCCATCAAGGTCCTGGACCAGCTTCGGACATTCTCCATCCATGACACCATCCAGTACCCTGCCGAGCCTATTGTAGATTTTCCGTTAAACACAATGGACTTACTGCTACGGGAGACAATTGCTCATTCTTGCATGACGGATGACCTTGAGAAGGCCGTTACTAGTAACCCACACACTGTGGACTCACTTACAGATAGCGTGATCGAAGAGGTACGAGCCCTTGACATCATGCCAGCCCTCCCATTGCACAGGCCTCCCTTCGAAGCGTTACCATTCACAAGTCAGAAAACCCTGCCGTCCATCATAAAGGCTCCTGAACTCGAGCTGAAGCCCTTGCCCGAGCACTTAAAGTATGCATATTTGGGGGACAATCAAACCCTTCCAGTCATCATTGCATCTACCCTAAGTACGAAAGAGGAAAAGGCATTGGTTCACGTCCTTAAGGTCAATCAAACGGCAATTGGATGGACAATAGCTGACATCAAAGGCATAAGTCCCGCAAAATGCATGCATCGGATACTGTTGGAGGAAGACTCCAAACCATCACAGGAGGCACAGAGGCGATTGCATCCACCTATGAAGGAGGTCGTGAAGAAAGAAGTCCTAAAGCTTTTGGACGTTGGAATCATCTATCCAATTAGTGACTCCAAGTGGGTTAGCCCAGTCCAGGTCGTGCCAAAGAAAAGTGGGATCACAGTGGTTAAAAACGAGCAGGATGAGCTTGTACCTCAACGGATTCAAACAGGATGGAGAGTGTGCATCGACTATCGAAAGCTAAATATAACCACACGCAAGGACCACTTTCCTTTGCCCTTCATTGATCAAATGCTCGAGCGCCTGGCTGGACACTCCCACTGTTGCTTCTTGGACGGCTACTCAGGATACAATCAGATTGCTATTGCACCCGAAGATCAAGAAAAAACAACATTCACATGCCCATATGGCACCTTTGCATACAGAAGAATGCCGTTTGGATTGTGCAATGCCCCAGCTACCTTTCAGCGTTGCATGATGAGCATCTTCTCCGATATGGTGGAAGATATAATTGAAGTATTCATGGACGATTTCTCAGTGTTTGGACATTCATTCGAACAGTGCTTAGTTAACCTAACCCGAGTACTGGAACGGTGCAGAGAAAGCAACTTAGTGCTGAACTGGGAAAAGTGCCATTTCATGGTACAACAGGGAATTGTCTTGGGTCATGTGATCTCTAGCCGAGGCATTGAAGTGGACAAAGTAAAGTTAGACATAGTAGAGAGGCTGCCGTACCCCACTACAGTCAAAGAGGTTCGATCGTTCTTAGGGCATGCTGGCTTTTACCGCAGATTCATCAAAGATTTCTCGAAAATCACAAGACCTTTGTGTGATCTTCTAGCCAAGGACGCCACATCTAAGTTCACTAAGGGATGCCGTGAGGCATTCAACACACTCAAGGCAAAGCTCACGGCATCACCCATCATCATGCCACCGAATTGGGACTTACCATTCGAACTAATGTGTCATGCCTCAGACTTCGCCATAGGAGCGGTTTTGGGACAGCGTGTTGACAAGCTCCCTCATGTCATTTACTACGCAAGCCAAACCCTGAATGATGCCCAACTGAACTACTCCACCACCGAGAAGGAGCTCCTTGCTGTTATCTTTGCCCTGGAGAAGTTCCGTTCATATCTAATTCAAACCAAGGTCATAGTATACACGGATCATGCTGCCTTGAAGTATCTGCTCACTAAAAAGGACGCCAAGCCAAGGTTGCTACGTTGGATGCTACTGCTCCAGGAATTCGACCTTGAAATCAGAGACAAGAAGGGCAGCGAAAACGTGGTCGCTGACCATATGAGCCGATTGCTTCACAGTTCCAATGAAGAGGCCGATCAGTTGCCCCTCCTCGAGACCTTTCCTGACGAACAACTCTTCGCAATCCAAGCTATTGATCCATGGTATGCCGATCTCATTAATTACCTTGTCACTAAGCAAATTCCTTCATCTTTAAACAGGTACCAAAAGGACAAGCTGGCTAAACAAGCTAAGTACTACATATGGGATGAGCCGTACCTATGGAAGCATTGTCCAGACCAAATCATTAGGCGCTGCATCCCAGAAGACGAGATGAAATCCGTCTTGACTTTTTGCCATAGTTTGGCATGTGGAGGCCATTTTGGAGCTAAGAAAACAACCCTCAAGGTACTCCAAAGTGGACTCTACTGGCCCACACTTTTCAAGGATGCACACGAATTTGTACTCACCTGTGACCGCTGCCAACGCCTAGGTAACATCGGTCCTCGAAATCAAATGCCATTACACCCTATTATTGTGGTCGAAATCTTCGACGTATGGGGCATTGATTTTAAGGGGCCTTTTCCGAATTCCTTTGGCAATCTTTATATTCTGCTTGCAGTTGATTATGTCTCCAAATAGGTGGAAGCAATTCCCACCAAAATTAACGACGCCAAAGTAGTGGTGCGTTTTTTACAGAGTCACATCTTAGCGAGATTCGGCGCACCTAGGGCAATCATTAGCGATGGGGGGGCACACTTCTGCAATCATTCGTTTGCTAGGCTAATGTGGTGTCATTAAATTCTCTTTAAACTTCATGCATCATCTTAAAAGGTAGGTGATAGACGTTCTAGGCATATGCCCTGTTTAGAACATGCTAAGTAAGAGGGAATAAGATGTGTCTAGTGAACCAACGCCAGGTCCTAGGCACGGGCACCTAATTCAGAAAATGCATAGTAATTAGGTCAAGGAAATTTGGTTAAGAGCTATAATTGGTTAGAGTGGATAGTAAGCCTTAATTCGCCTTAGTTAACAACCTTTCATTCTTGCATTGTTATTTTATGCACTTTGATTTACTTGTCTTTAAATTTCAGTTATCACATCATAAACCCCCCCTGTGTGTGTGTGTGTGTTTTTTATTTAAGTTAACAAATCTGAACTAAATTGGTCATAACGTTGATACAAGTCCTCGAGGGATCGACTCTTGCTGTGCTACTATACTATACTTATCGATTTGTGCACTTGCAAGGATTTTATAACTGTTAGAATTGAATTGCATATTTCTTGCTCTTTAAATCTACCAACAGTCACCAAGTGCCCTACCGCAAGGAGGACCTGACACTGCGCCTACTTCGGCCACGGCTGGCATGCAACCTGCTCCTAAGCCCAAGTCGCAGCACTCGAATACTTCTAACTCTAAACCTCAGAATTCCAATTCTAAAAAAGTCACTTTTGAGTTAGCTAATAATGTTGATTATCCATTTCCTCGCAGGTTCCAAAACAGGAATAAGCAAAGGGAGGACTTTGAGGAAGAGATCATCAGCATGTTGCAGAAGCTTCAGATCACACTGCCTTTCCATAAAATTGTCAAGCACATGCCTATCTTTGCGAAGCTGATCAAGGACTTAGTTGCAGGAAAGCGTGGTTTTAGCTCAACGGACACCATTGACATCCCTAAGGCCTGCTCGGCTGCCCTTTTGCGCATGCCCCTTAAGGCCAACGATCCTGGGCCTCCATCCCTTCCATGTGTCATTCAGTCAAAAAGATTCGAACATTGCCTTTGCGACAAGGGAGCATCAGTGAACATCATGCCATTCCACATTTACAGGTCACTCAACCTAGGCGCACTCAAACCTAAGCACCTATGTGTTAGATTGGCTAACGCTTCTGTAACCAACCTAATGGGGGTTCTTGAGGACGTACTGGTACAAATCGGAGATACATGCATCCCTGCAGACTTCTACGTACTAAGAATGGGCAGAATTGACAAAAGTGAGGAACCTCCCCTCATCTTCGGAAGGCCCTTACTAGCCACAGCCGAGTGCCTCATCGACGTTAGAAAGGGCCAGGTCTCCATCAAGGTCCTGGACCAGCTTCAGACATACTCCATCCATGACACCATCTAGTATCCTGCCGAGCCTATTGAAGATTTTCCGTTAAACACAATGGACTTACTGCTACGGGAGACAATTGCTCAGTCTTGCATGACGGATGACCTTGAGAAGGCCGTTACTAGTAACCCACACACTGTGGATTCACTTACAGATAGCGCGATCGAAAAGGTATGAGCCCTTGACATCATGCCAGCCCTCCCATTCCACAGGCCTCCCTTCAAAGCATTACCACTCACAAGTCAGAAAACCCTACCGTCCATCATAAAGGCTCCTGAACTCGAGCTGAAGCCCTTGCCCGAGCACTTAAAATATGCATATTTGGGCGACAATCAAACCCTTCCAGTCATCATTGCGTCTACCCTAAGTACGAAAGAGGAAAAGGCATTGGTTCACGTCCTTAAGGTCAATCAAACGGCAATTGGATGGACAATAGCTGACATCAAAGGCATAAGTCCCACAAAATGCATGCATCGGATACTGCTGGAGGAAGACTCCAAACCATCACGGGAGGCGCAGAGGCGATTGCATCCACCTATGAAGGATGTCGTGAAGAAAGAAGTCCTAAAACTTCTGGACGTTGGAATCATCTATCCAATTAGTGACTCCAAGTGGGTGAGCCCAGTCCAGGTCGTGCCAAAGAAAAGTGGGATTACAGTGGTTAAAAACGAGCATGATGAGCTTGTACCTCAACGGATTCAAACTGGATGAAGAGTGTGCATTGACTATCGAAAGCTAAATATAACCACACGAAGGACCACTTTCCTTTGCCCTTCATTGATCAAATGCTCGAGCGCCTGGCTGGACACTCCCACTATTGCTTCTTGGACGGCTACTCAGGATACAATCAGATTGCTATTGCACCCGAAGATCAAGAAAAAACAACATTCACATGCCCATATGGCACTTTTGCATACAGAAGAATGCCGTTTGGATTGTGCAATTCCCCAACTACCTTTCAGCGTTGCATGATGAGCATCTTCTCCGATATGGTGGAAGATATAATTGAAGTATTCATGGACGACTTCTCGGTGTTTGGACATTTATTCGAACTGTGCATAGTTAACCTAACCCGAGTACTGGAACGGTGCAGAGAAAGCAACTTAGTGCTGAACTGGGAAAAGTGCCATTTCATGGTACAACAGGGAATTGTCTTGGGTCATGTGATCTCTAGCCGAGGCATAGAAGTGGACAAAGCAAAGTTAGACATAGTGGAGAGGCTGCCGTACCCCACTACAGTCAAAGAGGTTCGATCGTTCTTAGGGCATGCTGGCTTTTACCGCAGATTCATCAAAGATTTCTCGAAAATCACAAGATCTTTGTGTGATCTTCTAGCCAAGGACGCCACATTTGAGTTCACTAAGGGATGCCGTGAGGCATTCAACACACTCAAGGCAAAGCTCACGGCATCACCCATCATCATGCCACCGAAATTGGGTGTGATGCCTCGGACTTCGCCATAGGAGCTGTTTTGGAACAGCGTGTCGACAAGCTCCCTCATGTCATTTACTACGCAAGTCGAACCCTGAATGATGCCCAACTGAACTACTCCACCACTGAGAAGGAGCTCCTTGCTGTTATCTTTGCCCTGGAAAAGTTCCGCTCATATCTAATTCAAACCAAGGTCATAGTATACACGGATCATGCTGCCTTGAAGTATTTGCTCACTAAAAGGGACGCCAAGCCAAGGTTGATACGTTGGATGCTACTGCTCCAGGAATTCGACCTTGAAATTAGAGACAAGAAGGTTAGCAAAAACGTGGTCGCTGACCATATGAGCCGATTGCTTCACAGTTCCAATGAAGAGGCCGATCAGTTGCCCCTCCTCGAGACCTTTTCTGACGAACAGCTCTTCGCAATCCAAGCTATTGATCCATGGTACGCCGATCTCATTAATTACCTTGTCACTAAGCAAATTCCTTCATCTTTAAACAGGTACCAAAGGGACAAGCTGGCTAAACAAGCTAAGTACTTCATATGGGATGAGCCGTACCTATGGAAGCATTGTCTAGACCAAATCATTCGGCGCTGCATCCCCGAAGACGAGATGGAATCCGTCTTGACATTTTGCCATAGCTTGGCATGTGGGGGCCGTTTTGGAGCTAAAAAGACAGCCCTCAAGGTACTACAAAGTGGACTCTATTGGCCCACACTTTTCAAGGATGCACATGAATTTGTACTCACCTGTGACCACTGCCAACGTCTAGGTAACATTGGCCCTCGAAATCAAATGCCATTACACCCTATTCTTGTGGTCAAAATCTTCGACGTATGGGGCATTGATTTTATGGGGCCTTTTCCGAATTCCTTTGGCAATTTTTATATTATGCTTGCAGTTGATTATGTCTCCAAATGGGTGTAACCAATTCCCACCAAAACTAACGACGAAAAAGTAGTTGTGCATTTTTTACAGAGTCACATCTTAGCCAGATTCGGCGCACCTAGGGCAATCATCAGTGATGGGGGGGCACACTTCTGCAATCATTCGTTTGCAGCCCTAATGAAGAAGTATGGCGTCACCCACAAGGTCTCAACACCATATCACCCTTAAACGAGTGGCCAAGCGGAAGTGTTCAATCGGGAAGTAAAGGCCATATTGGAAAAAATGGTAAATCCTAACCGCTAAGATTGGTCCAGCAAATTGAATGATGCGCTGTGGGCCTATCGGACCGCATACAAGACCCCAATTGGCATGTCTGCCTTCTGGCTTGTTTTTAGAAAAGGCTGCCACCTACTAGTGGAATTGGAGCATAAAGCATTCTGGGCTATTAAGCAGATGAACTTGAACTTCGATGATGCTGGAATACATAGGAAGCTTCAGCTAAGTGAATTAGAGGAGTTGCGAAATGAGGCCTTCGACAGTGATCGTATCTACAGGGAAAAGACCAAAGCTTTCCACGACAAGCGCATTCAGCCCAAGGACTTTCACATCGGACATGAAGTCCTCCTCTTTGACTCTCAGCTCAGACTAATGCCAGGTAAGTTGCGTTCAAGATGGACTAGACCATTCATTATTATTAACGTTTTTCCTCATGGTGCACTTGAAATCCAGCAACTAGAACGACAAGATCCGTTCAAGGTAAATGGCCATCGCCTCAAACACTACTTCAAGGACCTCTCTAATCCAAGCGTAGTCAACCCTGCAACTCCGCATGCGCCCAGCTCCTAGCATGCCTACCCCATCTTGCCCAGACGTTAAATAATACGCTCCTAGGAGGCAGCCTAGCCCTGGTTTGTATTTCTTTTTTCCTTTGCTGTTTCTGCCTGTTATATCTCTCAAACCTTTCTACTATTGTCATGCTTACTGCTTATCACATTGAGGACAATGTTCAGTTTAGTTTTGGGGGTGTGGATTTAAAATTTTACATATAGAAACAAGTAAGTTTGGGGGTGATACACGGCCAGGACATTTAAATTTCTACTTGTGATTAGTATGATAACTTGTTAATAGGAATGTATATGCTAAGTTAACTATCTTTGCTTTACTAAGAGTCATGCCATGGTCAAGTAGTTCATAATTTGCACTTCACAATGCCATGTTTTAAGTGATTAAGTGAACGAAATAACTGAATTTGAGTGAACCTTAGAAAATTAGTGGAGACTACCCTGTGAGATCTTTGAGCCTAATTGCCATTCTTTCTGAGGGATATACTTGTTTCTACTCTTAAACACTCATTGCTTTTGTTCTTAATTGTTGATCTCATTACATCATATTTGCATTGAATTTTAAAGAACTAACATCATTTAGATACTCTTGATTTAATGTGTGGTTTGCCATAAGAAGTGATGTAGGCTATGTATGCTTTAACCTCTAAAGGCCTTATCCTACCCAATTGCATGCTCCCTAAGCCAATTTTGAAGCCAACACACTCAGCCTTTTCTTTCATCACCCAAAGTTTAACCTAGCCCAAAATACTTAGCCATTCATCACAGCCATACCCTATAACCTCAGTTTGTGCTAAGGTTGCCGTAAATGAGATTCATGGTGAGAATGAGAGGTGAAAGAAGATGCTGCCCAATTCAAAGGACTTTGGCGTCAATTCAAGGTTCAAAAGTAAAGAAAAGCTTTACAAGTTGCAAGCTGCACGAAAGTTTGAGGAAATCATTGCATGATCTTGGTTCAATTCAATTCAAAAGAAAGAACAGAAAAAAAACGTTCAAATCAAAAGAAAGAAAGAAACATTGAAAAAAAGTGAAAAACAAAGTGAATTGAGCCAAGTGAGACAAGAGCCTCAAAATAAGCCACAAGAGCCTCAAAATAAGTCATCAAGAAAGCACAATGTTGTGGGCCTTAAGAAACGATTCAGTTCAGAAATTCAAAGTTCAAGTCATGACTTCTCATGCCTTGGCACAACTCAGGTTCTTTGAATCCCATCCTTCCTTGCTAAACCCCAAAGCTTAGCCCCATTACAAACTAAAAAGGAAGACCTAACTGATATTATGGACAATTATGCTGAGGATTAAGGTACGTATTTATGTTCTTAAAGTTCAATTCCTTTCATGAGATCTTTATTTCCATAAATTTCTATTCTTCATTGTTACTCATATGTGATTAAATTTGAATTTCATAACATAAACTCATCACATATGCTTGAAAAGAGTGAAAGCCTAGGATTCTTGTGCGAATTGAGAGTTGCCTAGTGAGGATTAGAGTCGAGGCGAAATCTTTCTAGGGCACTTAGATGAAGTTGTTTTCAAACTTGATCACTTCGAAATTTTGGCATTTATACACGTACACCTTCACATGACACTCACGGCTATGGCATTCCTTTTAGTTCTGCAAAGCATGTCTACTTACTTTGATTCTTATTAGCTTGTTAAGAGTACTATCTCTAGCATCTTTTTGTTTAAGTAAAACGTTTGTGGGTATCGTGCTGTTATAACCCTCAGGAGACAAAACTCCTCCTACTAGGTGAACCTAGGGGTTTAAATGTTCTATCTTAACTAAGATCGAGTCTTTTTATTTTGTTAAAGTTTGTTTTGCTCAGGGACTAGCAAAAGATAGGTTTGGGGGTATTTAATCAGTCGTTATTTACGCATCATTTTGATGTCTTTATATGCCTATCTTACATGTCTTTTGAATGATTTCATGCCATCAATAGTAGAAAATGATCAATCTTGTAAGACTTGAGCAGAGTTAGAAAGATAGGTAAAATCTGGAAAGAACGCAAAAAGAATGACTCAAATCGGAGTCCAGATGAAGGAGATGTCCTCATTTCAATATCAGGTCCTGAACGGAGTCCTGAGTGCGCCAGTGCGCCAGTATGCCAGTGCGCCTATTTTGGGTCACTGGCCAAGTACCTCATATCAGGTCCTCCGGGTCTCAAACCTGTGTTTCATGACCTCAAGGTTAGGTCCTAGAAGTGCCAAGGTCGCGCCAAGGCAGGTCGAGGACATGTCCCAAGAAGTCCCATTCGAGCCCAGATGTGCGCCTAAGCCCGGGGTCCCTGTTTCGCCAGCGGTGGATAAGAGGTTCTCCCTCTGCGCTAAGCCTGAAAACATTTGCGCCAAGCCTGAACGAAGATGCGCTTCTACTATACTCATGATGTGCTTCAAAAGCACAGTCCCAGATCCTGATTACGAAGACAGTCCAAAATCCAAGTTTGGCCAGTTTGCGTTCCCACTTGCCAGCTTGCATTCACACTCCCAGCCGTGCTCTGATTGGTTCTAATAGATTTAAGGACTTTGTACTTAATTAAAAGTACAATAACTTTCCCAATTCTTATAGGTTATGGTTTTACAAATTCTTATAGAATAAGGTTTTACCAATCCTTATAGAACAAGGTTTTCCCTTTTGTCTATAAAAAGGAGCCTTTGTTCAGTGTTATGGGAGAGAGGAAGCAGAGAGAAAAGGAAGCGGAGAGAGAGAGTTCCATTTTGGTTTTCTGGAGAATTAGAGAACGGATTTTTAGAGATAATATTTTACACACAGATTATTGGACGTGGAGCTTGGAGAAGAAGGCTCAGCCGTGTCTTCTGCTGCACCTGTTCTTCACAATATCTTATGTACCCTTATTTTCATTATTGAAATTTACTTATGAATTCAATTATATTTGTTTCAATTTCAGTTATGTGTGAGTAGTCGTTAGGATTAGGGCTGCTTGAAGCCCTAGCCATGTTAGCTTGTTGATTGGATTTCTGGCTCTTGATTATGATTGCTATGCATGCTGAATAAGTTGGATTACTATGCTTAATGACCTTAATTTATGCCTATAAGATTAGCTACCTTGTTTGCATGTAATTATAGATGTAATTGCTTGAGTGACCGTCATATCATCTTGTGATTCGGAGCATCGAAAGTATTCTTACTTGTAATCTTAACTCATAACGACCTAGGATTGCATGTCACTTTGCTAGGCTAATGTGGTGTCATTAAATTCTCTTTAAACTTCATGCATCATCTTAAAAGGTAGGTGATAGACGTTCTAGGTATATACCCTGTTTAGAACATGCTAAGTAAGAGGGAATAAGATATGTCTAGTGAACCAATGCCAGGTCCTAGGCACGGGCACCTAATTCAGAAAATGCATAGTAATTAGGTAAAGGAAATCTGATTAGTTACTATAATTGGTTAGAGTGGATAGTAAGCCTTAATTCTACTTAGTTAATAATCAATCAACCGTTAATTATTGTATTGTTATTTTCTGCATTTTTATTTTACTTGTCTTTAAATTTCAGTTCTCACATCATAAAACACCGCCCCCCCCCCCCCCCCCCCCCCCCCCCCCCCCCACCCCCCCCTCCGTGTGTGTGCGTTTTTATTTAAGTTAACAAATATGAACTAAAGTGGTCATAACGTTGATACAAGTCCTCGAGGGATCGACTCTTGCTGTGCTACTATACTATTCTTATCGATTTGTGCACTTGCAAGGATTTTATAACTGTTAGAATTGAATTGCATATTTCTTGCTATTTAATTCCACCAACAAATAGAAACTCAAAAATTACTAAGAATTTCACAATTATCAATCTCATATCAAGTTTATCAAATCATGTCCACAAGCCTTCAAATGTACGAATGTCTCAAAGACTCATACGTTAAAAATTGTATAATTAAAATAAAGTAGGTTTAAGTTGATCATTTTATATTTAGTTATTGCTTTGAAAAACTTTATATATATCTCCAGAAAGAAAAGAACAAAACAATTGTGGTAATTAATGTTAGGGTGCTTGTGATTTAACTCTATAGGTCTCAAGAGACTTTATATAGTCATATATTTTTAAAATTTTAATAGTATGTTTACGTCATGTATTTTTAATAAATAATAATAAGTAAACATAATAAAAAAAATGTACATATATATAGTTGGGTCGAGTCGGATTTTAGCGGATTTTATTTTTGCAAACCACAAACTAACCAACGTTAATAATTTGGATCAGTTTGAATTTTTAACTTGATTGACCAAAAAAAAAAAAAATTCAGAACGGATCAAATTGATTCTCAAGTTGGTTCGAATTTTCGGATTCAATTGCCCACCTCTAATACTAAGTGCCTGTTTGGATGTGCTTCTTGTAAGCGCTTTTAAGTAGTAACGTTTTTTATTAGTACTAGTGCTTATTCAGTAATGCTTTTACGAATAAACAGTTTGATGTTCGATATGCACACATAAAAGTACTTTTATTTCTAAAGAAGTATTTGAGAAATAATTTTAGAGCGTTTGGTAATGAAAATAAAAAGTAATTTTAGAAATATAAAATAATTATTTTATTTCATTGTTCTTATAACTCGATTTTGTAATGTAAATAAAATAATGATATAAAATTAATTACTTAACAAATATATCAAAATCTAAGATAATCATTGATAACAATAGAATGGAGAACAAATACTAATTAGATATAAGAAGATTAGCAATTCTTACTTGTAAGCGAGTCCCTACTTGTATATAATGGGAGTGTTGCTTCAGGCCGCCGGTAATTTCTTAGAGTTCAGACCAGTAATAATAATTCTTCTTTCACATCGGTCGACTCAAGTATGTTTACTCAGCTATCTCTTACAGTCTTACTGCATAATTTTGTTTATTTCTTAGTTAATTTGTTCGATGATCATAATAACTTTCAATTACAGATCTTATGTTGACCGATAGGATTGATCATAACGGCCAAGCTACATATCCTACCAATAAAATTCATATTTATCCGCAAGGCCATTATTAAAGAAGCAAAACAAAATTAATGGTGGAAACCCGCAAGGCCATCATAAAAGAAGCAAAACAAAATTGAATTCAATGAATGCAAAATCTGAATTCAATATTATTGAAATATGAATTGAAGGCAAGAGAAGAGAGGATACCTTGGAAGGAGAGATAAGCAGTACAACGAAGGTAGCACGTAGATAAGATTATTGCTGATTTTGTTTGGGACGTGAAGAGAAAAAACCATAAGAGTTTTATGAGAGTATCGATAAATTAAAATACGTTGAATTTGATCATTTAGGGCATTACTAATTAAATATAAAAATATTATTAGAATAATGAAAGTTTCATTAAAAGAAAATAAGTGCTTCATTATTTTTTTATGAGTAACACTTTTGAAAGGAAATACCAACATATTGCTTCTAAAAAACTCTTCTTAAATACTTATATTTATAATCTGAAACACTTCTTAAAATTTACCAAACGCATATTTTTAATTTTGAGAATATTTTTATACGTTTAAAAACACTTTTAGCATTTTCAAAGCAACATCCAAACCCATATCCCTAGATGTGATAGAATCTAAATATTCACCTACCTCCTTAATTTATTTTATTTAATCTGCATTATTACTAGTGGGAGCACACAAGATATCTATAGTGGAATTGAGGCCCTCCCTTCCTAACAAGAGTACGACAAAAAAAAAGTATATATTATTGAAGGAAAATTATTTGACTCTCATCCTTGAACCGAGAAGCAATTTGTTCCATTCATTCTATTTATTGAAATTGTCCTTGATAAATGATAAGAACCGTTCTTTCTTAATCATCATTTCAAAATTATTTATTTAAAAAATTAATTAAATGAACAATTTTTTAGTTATTCATATGTATTAACTAAGTAAAAAGTTCATTATGAGGACAGATCTTAACCGATTCTAGTATCGTTAATTTGGATGATACATATGCATGACTAAATAATTTTCATTCTTGTTAATTTTTTGCATAAAAGACCTAAAATAATAATTTAGAAAATAAACAGTTCTAATTATCACATATGTATATGAAAGTTACCTAAATTAATAGAATGGAATAAGATTGTTCCTCCAATTGTATGATGCAAGTATTATTCATTTTTAAACTTGATTAAAAATTTAGGATCAACTACTAAAAACCTTTGTTAGTAATTTTAAATTGGTCCCTACCTTTCCAAACTTTTCAAATAAGTACCCAACCTATTTGAAATTTAAATCCGCTAGTCCCCAATTAGTTTGGAGTTTAATATCTACTTAGAAGTAATGAGTCCCACAATTATATATCACTAATTTCTTCTAACTGTTATTGGCACTGAAATAAACTCTTTCGAGTACAGTTTTCTCTCATGTTTTTGCAACTTTGTATGCATAATTAACTTTTTTGAGATGCAAGATGACTTTCTTTTTGTTAGTTCTTTGTTTAGGCATGCCATTGTAATTGGTTTTGTTTGTCATTGTAAACTTTCTTACTATGTACCTTAGCTCAATCTAGCAAGTTAGCATCTCTAGGTCATGTTGGTGTTTTATCTTGAAGATGGTTGAAGCTGTGAGAATGAAGGTATACTGTATTGCATAAGCATATTTCTGCACTAGTTGAAACTGTTTTCTAAAAACGCCAGATGACTAGTCGTCGTTTTTAAATTCTTACTATCAGTTGTGAAAAACTCTGGATGACTAGTTGTCGTTTTTCAGTTCTTACCATCAGTTGTTAAAACGTTTTTAACTGAGAATTGTTTCGTATTACTCAAGGGTATTTTTTTCACACTTTGACATCAAATGTCAAAGTGTGCGTTTTGAGTTCTTTTAATAGATTTGGGAATATAGGGCAGCGAGTTGGTTCATTCACGAAAAGAGTGTAAAATCTAGCGGAGAGCTTGAAGCAGAAAGGGGCTGAGCTCTCAATGGGGGTTGCTGTGATTTCTGGGTTTTGACAATGGTTTTCCAAAACTGGTTTTTTTGTAAAAGGATTGCTGAGGTAAAATGGTTTTTAGATATCTGATTTTCCTTGATGTTTCATTCTTGAATATCTGATTTTCCTTGATGTTTCATTCTTGAAAATCTGATTTTGATTTCTCAAACTTGGTTTTGAAATCTGTTTTTGGGTAAATTTCTGGGTTCTTGAATTCATCTGTGTTCTTCAAGGTTCGTGGCTTGAAGAATTCAGATTGAATCATATTTTGATTTCATCCCCAAATTATTTTTGTTGAAGTCGCTCTTCTAGGTTCATCAAGTATCATGATTTGATGAACTTAGATTGAGATTTATCATCCAGATTTCTATTCATACATATGGGTCATTTGGGTGCCAAGTCAATGAAGAGCAAGGACGCTACCATTGATTTGTTGACCTCGTGAGAATCATTAATGGAGAACGGTGATGTTGTGAATGATGATTTACAATCGGAGCACTGTTATTGAAGGAGTTTGATATTGCACAAGGTATGGCTGCCTCTAGATTTAGTTCTTAGAGATTGAGTTAGGTTTTATCTTGTATTGAATATCAAACTTAGTGGATTTCCTGGTCAGCGGATCGACCCTTAGTTTTCACCTTGAGGAAGGTTTCTGGGTATCAAGCTTTGAGTGTTCTTTTAATTTTTGCTGTGTTGGCTTATGATGCTTTGAATATGTTCTAAGTACTTTGTGTGACTATACCATGTTGTTCATATATTGCATAATTTATCTGATATGAAATGATTGAGAATGCTTGTTATTTTTCACAGACTAGCTCACTTAGAACTAGCACAGGGCTGCCTACATTGATGGAGCTTCTGAGTGCATAGGGTGTCACTGTTGTGAAGTATTTTTGCAGGGAGCGTGTGTGCACTTCGTGTGTTTGCTTGCTGTTTCTCGGTGTAACTAGTCGCAGTCTACAACTGTTGATTGTGATAGTGACACCTCTGTGAGTGTAGGCCTGATATACAACTTTCAATTGGTATCAGAGCAAACTCTAGATACACATAGAGTTGGTCCTAGGGTTAATTATTGATATCCGACCAGAGTAAGTGATAGAGCATGACATAATTTCTTGTAATGCTCCTCCTTTCTTTGATGGTACAAATTATACTTCTTGGAGAGAAAAATTCGAAATTTTTCTAGATGCATATGATGAAAATGCATATGATTTTCTGAAAATTGACTGGAGGTGTCCTAGGAAAATTGTTGATGGTGAGGTGGTAAATAAACCACGGTCAGATTGGACTCAAGGAGAAGCTCTTGCTTCATCCTACAACAAGAAGGCTAGAAATGCAATTGTCACTACCTTGTCCATGTCACAGTTTTCACACATTAGGAATTGCATCACAGCAAAACAAGCTTGGGATAAGCTTAG
Organism: Oemleria cerasiformis; assembly: GCA_037349345.1. NCBI lineage: Eukaryota > Viridiplantae > Streptophyta > Magnoliopsida > Rosales > Rosaceae > Oemleria > Oemleria cerasiformis. The sequence goes on along the minus strand of JAZGTL010000009.1, from coordinate 4,806,275 downwards.
AATTGTACATGAAGGAGATGCTCAAGTCAGAGATCTCAAACATCAAATGGCTTTAGCAAAGTTTGAAAAAATTAGGATGAGTGAGTTTGTAACTTTTTCAGAATTTTATGAAAGGCTTAAGTCAATTACCAATGAATGTGTTAGTCTTGGTGAGCCAATCTTTGAACTCACTATTGTCCAGAAAATTCTTCGTGTCTTACCTAGTAAGTTTCGGCCTAAGAAGATTGCTATCATGGAAGTTCAAACTTAAAAGAAATCAGGTTAGCAAAGTTAGTGGGTAAACTAATGACTTTTGGAATGGAAATGGAAAATTTGGATTCTAAAAGGGAAAAACATTGCTTTACAACCTGCTCAAACTGAATCTGATTTTTTGTCTAAGTCTTCCTAAAGTTTGGAGGATCAAATGGCTATTTTTGCTAAAAAATTCAGGAGGATACTAAAAGACAAAGGTAGAGATGCATGGGCAAGTGAGAGTTAGTCTAGGGACTTTGGGAATAAAGGGAAGTCTAAGTATAGGAACTTTGGGAAAAATGGGAAGTTTGAAGTACAAAATGATAGAAACAATGATATATTTTCAGGTTTCAAGGATAATAAGGGGAATAGAAAATCAATCAAGTGTTTTACTTGTGGTGGGATTGGTCATATATCTGCTGAGTGTGCAAAAAACAACAAGAAAGGCTATAATAATCCGGGCAAAGTCCAAATTGAATGTTCAAGTGAAAGTGGCAGTGATGAATCATTTGTGTTCTCATCTTCCTCTGATGATGAAACAGATCTTGTTGCTCTTGCTGTGTCAGTTTGTGACTCTATTCATGATGAGTTTTCTGCATCAAATGAAGGAAAAACAGAGTCTTGTGATGATGATCAGTTGTATGATGATGATAAGTTGTATGATGAAGATAGTCAGTCATATGATGCTCTGTCATATAATGGTTTGTGTGAAAAATATGACTTGCTTTTCAATGAGACGTGTAAGATTAAAGAGAGTAATATGTTGTTTCAAAGGAAAGTCACGGATATTGAAAAGGAAAATAAAACTTTAAAGGAAACTGAAAAGGATTTGAGTGACACAATTAAGTCATTAGAAGTTGAGTTGGATAGTTTGATTCTCTTGAAAAATGATCTTGAAAATCAAGTAAATGTCTTAACTGCTACTAATCACACTGTCCAAGAGTCCAACAAAAGTTTGTTGTGTCAACTGAATGTAGCAAATGAGAAGATAATCCAACTAACTATAGGAGCATAAAATATTGATAAAATGCTTGGAATGGGGAAGTTTCATGGGGATAAGAGCGGACTTGGGTTTGCTAGTACAAATTTAAATACTAGTACTAAATCTGTCACAAAATTTGTCAATGAGTCTAAATCCTTATCTCAACTTCAACAAGTTGAAAAATATCTCAAATTTTGTGGAATTCAGTCTAAATCTGATGAGGCATTGTCTTTCAAAACTGCATCATTTTCTAGGGCTAAGAAATACATTCCTACATGTCATCATTGTGGGGCACTTGATCACATTCGGCCTAGGTGTAATATTCTTAGGAGTGAGTCTTTAAATTTCAGAGAAAATGATCTTGAGAATCATGTCTCATGTTCTAAAAGATCCAAGATTGAAAAATCTAGTATAAGTGCAAAAAGAGATGATTCTTCATCACTTCCTCAATTTGTTTCATCAACGTCAAAAGGGTTCAATCCTACATGTCATTATTGTGGCACATTAGGACACATAAGACCTAGGTGTCCTAAGCTCAAAGAGTTTGAGAGACTATCATTTCCACATAATATCAAAACAAATGCCAACTTACTTCAAGCTCAAGTGAATGATCTTCTTAGTGAGTGTGTCAAACTTTCTAAATTGATCTCTTTGCGTCCTAGTGGGTCAAAACTGAAGAAAGTATGGGTCAAGAAGGTAGACCATGATCTTCCTCTTGTTGCTGAGTTGTTTGCTCATCGTTTGTGTCTAGGCTAAGTTAGTTTGCATGTGCTACATGTAGCCTAGACACCATGTCATGCATGTGTTTTTGTTTTATTTTTATTCCTTTGATGTTTTCTTACTTATGTTATTTCCATCTCTTACTAATTGTGTGTTTCAATACTGTTTTGCATCTGGTTCCTAATGACATTCTCTGAGTTTGTACGAAGCAGTTAACTGACTAGTCATATGCTTTGGTCTGTGATTTGTGCAGTGGAATAGACTGATTGGTTTTGGAAGGATTGTTTTATTTTTGTTGAAGAAAGGCAGTTGTTGGGAGTGTTTCGCTCAGAAAAATAAAATATATTAAACATCTTGCATGATCCATAGTGTGTGTCCAATGAACTAAGTTTGTCTCTCTCCTTTAATGTGTTTGACTTCAATTAGTTCTTACTCATGTTTTGTGTTAAATTAAAAATAAAAAGGACTTGTTGATCTTTGATCTACTCTTTCACGGAATTTGAGTCCCTAAGAAAAATTTTGACTATGATTATATGTGTGTGAGTATTTCTTTTCAAAATTTCCATTAAGTTTTCATGTTTTTGAAAATTTATGCTCACATGATAATACTCCATTTCTTTTAGCATTGTTGCATCTACTCCACTGTTCTAACTTAATTATCATGGTGATTGAGTGTTTGTTTCTTAAATTTAAGAAAAAAATATGGAGGTGAAAATAGAGTATGAAAAAAAGAAAAAAAGAAAAAAAGAAAAAATTGCTTATTTTGAAGTGTGACTATTGTAGTCATGACCCTAAGGTGAAATAAGGAGATATCAGGTGTTTTAGGGTAAAAAAGGTGCTATTGAAGTGTGACTGAAGAAGTCACGGTCCTAAGGTGTTACAAGGGTGGTTCAGGTGATTTAGGACAAAGAGTCACAAAGTTCGGCCATTTCAAATATCAATTTAAAAAAAAAAAAAAAACCACTTGTGCAGGTGCACAAATGAAATATGAACATTTCAATTTCTTTGATACTTTTGTTAATCTAGTGGAGTACTAGCCTCTATGTTTCAATTGATATTTGGATGCTATCTTGTGAACTCTGATTCCTTTGATACATACTTTGAGTCATATGCACATTTCCTTATACTTCAAAATTCTCAACTCATACTTCATGAAATCTGGTCATGTATTGCTTGCGGCATCAACGTTTGTGAAAGAGTGGTTCATATGTTTGTCACCTTTGCTCTATGTTTCTCCTATTTGAAATCTTATTTGTTTCTGACCTAATTAAGTTGAAGCATATGTTGAGGGGGGGGTTTATTTATTTCACTAAACTACTTATGGATTTAAGAATGTTTTGAGATTCTCCATTGATCAAGCTTTTCTTTCCTCCACTTGATTTCATGCTTTTTGTCATGTTGCTTTCTTGGTCCTATGCACACTAGATCTTAATTGTGAGATATAAAGGGTCCAACTGCATATATTACACAATGGAACTTGCTTTTATGCTACATATTTGTGTGAGAGGTTGGTTATGTAGGGGGAGCTTCTCATGCTCTTGTTTCTTGCTTCATTGAGGGGGAGTACTCTCCTATCTATTTGGTTAGAATTTGGCTTGAGGTTTCACATTTGTGGCTTGTTATTCTATGCCTTATTGTCTCGAGTTCACTTCAATATGACTTGATGTGTGTCATTTTCTATCCATCTCTTGGCATTCACATGGTTTGTCATTATTTGTTGTCTCTTTGATTGGTGTTTGTTCTTTGTGTTTGGATTGTTCTCATCCCTATTTGTGCAACTGATTTCGGGGTTTGATTATTTCTGCTTGCTTGACAGTAATCCTGATTAGATCTTGCAGGGATATGTTCTTTGTCTTTCCCTGTCAAAAAGGGGGAGAAAGTTTACAATTGACCTTGATTTCTATCTCATTGTGCTTAAGCTTTTAACATGGATTGATCACTTGTTCTTGGTCTTAAGTTTTTCTTTGCAGGATCCTCGATTTCTATCTCATTATGCTTAAGCTTTTAACATGGATTAATCACTTGTTCTTGGTCTTAAGTTTCTCTTTGCAGAATTCTGTCTTTCCAAATCACACGTTGATCATGATTAGTTATGGGGTGTGAGATAGGTTTTTCTTAGGTTGAGTGATGGGTTTTGACAAGGCAAAGCCAAAGGGGAAGATTGTTAGTTCTTTTTTTAGGCATGACATTGTAATTGGCTTTGCTTGTCATTGTAAACTTTCTTACTATGTACCTTAGCTCGATCTAGCAAGTTATTATCTCTAGGTCATGTTGGTGTTTTATCTTGAAGATGGTTGAAGCTGTGAGAATAAAGGTATACTGCATTGCATAAGAATATTTATGCACCAGTTGAAACTGTTTTATAAAAACGCCAGATGACTAGTCGTCGTTTTTAAATTCTTACCATCAGCTAGGAAAAACTCTAGAAGAATAGCCGTCGTTTTTCAGTTCTTACCATCAGCTGTTAAAACATTTTTAACTGAGAATTGTCTCGTTTTACTCAAGGGTATTTTTGTCACACTTTGACATCAGCTGTCAAAGTGTGCGTTTTGAGTTCTTTTAACAACTTTAGGAATATAGGGCAACAAGTTGGTTCATTCACGAAAAGAGCATGAAATCCAGCGGAGAGCTTGAAGCAGAAATGGGATGAGCTCTCAATGGGGCTGCTGTGATTTCTGGGTTTGGACAATGGTTTTCCAAAACTGGTTTTTTGTGAAAAGATTGCTGAGGTAAAATGATTTTTAGATATCTGATTTTCCTTGATGTTTCATTCTTGAAAATCTGATTTTGATTTCTCAAACTTGGTTTTGAAATCTATTTTTGGGTAAATTTCTGGGTTCTTGAATTCATTTGTGTTCTTCAAGGTTCGTGGCTTGAAGAACTCAAATTGAATCCTATTTTGGTTTTATCCCCAAATTATTTTTATTGAAGCCGCTCTTTTAGGTTCATCAAGTATCATGATTTGATGAACTTAGATTGAGATTTATCATCTAGATTTCTATTCATACATATGGGTCATTTGGGTGCCAAGTCAATGAAGAGTAAGGACCCTGCCATTGATTTGTTGACCTCGTGAGAATCATCAATGGAGAACGATGCTGCTGTGAATGGTGATTTACAATCGGAGCACTGTTATTGAAGGAGTTTGATATTGCACAAGGTATGGTTGCCTCTAGATTTAGTTCTTAGAGATTGAGCTAGGTTTTATCTTGTATTGAATATCAAACTTAGTGGATTGCCTGGTCAGCGGATCGACCCCCAGTTTTCACCTTGAGGAAGGTTTCTGGGTATCAAGCTTTGAGTGTTCTTTTAATTTTTGCTGTGTTGGCTTATGATGCTTTGAATCTGTTCTAAGTGCGTTGTGTGACTTTATCATGTTGTTCATATATTGCATAATTCATCTGATATGAAATGATTGAGAATGCTTGTTTTTTTTCCACATACCAGTTCACTTAGAACTAGTACAGGGCTGCCTACATTGATGGAGCTTCTGAGTGCATAGGGTTTCACTGCTGTGAAATATTTTTGCAGGGAGCGTGTGTGATTGTGTTGAATGTGTGTGCATTGCGTTTGTTAGCTTGCTGTTTCTCGGCGTGACGAGTCGCAGTCTGCAACTGTTGATTGTGGTAGTGACGCCTCTGTGCGTGTAGGTCTGGTATACAACTTTCACTTTTTATTATTTTAGGCCCCAAATAAGCCTAAAATGTCGTAAAATTCATTTCCACTTTTAGATTAACGCCTAAATTAATTAGAGCCGAAAAGATGTAAAATTTTAAGCAGGTTAGATACTTGTTTGAAATTTTTGAAAATTCAGAACCAATTTGAAATCACCAACAAAGTTTAGGGGGTTTCATGAACTGTAAATGAAAGAAGTCTAAAATTTCACTTTCATAAATAACAAGAATATATTTTTATGAAGTTGAAACTTAATAGCCAACTTATTATGTAGCCTAAATTAAATTTATTTATTTATTTTAGGATAAATTAGATTTATCTCCCCCGTCAACTAATTAAGGATTTTCTTATTAAAATTTTATAGCTTTGAATATTTTAATTGAAGCACAGTAATATTTTTATTATAGAAATATGAGTAATTTTTTTTTCATCATGATACTATTTTTTTGTATTCTTAAATGTTATATTTTTATTCATTTTTTTTATTAATTTGAATTTTAATATTATGAGAATTTTATAATATGAATTTTTATGGATTTTAATCACTTAAAAGTAAAAGACAAATTAGAAATAAAACATGGGGTGTCATAGTATTTTATCTTTCAATTAAAATTGCAAATGTTATAAAGTTAAATTTAGGTGAGCGTGAAATGATGGAGGTAAATCTAAAAGCCCCGATTGTAAAGATGAATCCTCACTATTATGAGTCAAAATTTGTGACAATAAGCACTTACGCATTGTGGCGAAGTCACCATTGAATTTAGAAAGTTAATGGGGTCAGCCCAATTCTAAGAGGCCGCCTTTGACCTTCCATTTGGGTCACCCAGTACGTCATCTTCCTCTCGAACACGAAAGTACCAAACCCCCCACTAATCTCCTATAAATATTAAATACACCACCAACTTCCCAACTAAGCGATTCGCATACTCTCTCTCTCTCTCTCTACACATCTCTCTCTCTATTTCAAATTAATTAAGGTAGAAAATGGTGATGACCACAGATCATGATCAAGAACATCCCAAGAAAGCATTTGGATGGGCTGCCAGAGATTCATCTGGCCTTCTCTCTCCCTTCAACTTCTCAAGAAGGTCATTATTAATCCATTCTCACGAAGGTCATTTTTGATCATGTCTTTGTTGTCTTAAAATTAAATTTTGATTATTGTTTGCAGAGAAACCGGAGAGAAAGATGTAAAATTCAAAGTGCTATACTGTGGAATATGTCATTCCGACCTCCACATGGTCAAAAATGAATGGGGCACCTCTATCTACCCTATGGTTCCCGGGTACGTAGATCAACCTATAAAGAAAATACTAGCCAAACTATATATTAATTATAAAACCAAATTTTAAATACAAGAACATCTTATTTAAATTGGTCCACCATATTTGTATTACAGATATACGTGTGGTGTAATAATGAGATTTTCACTTAATTCGTATTATATGTACATCTTACTAATATGAATTCGCATGCATGCAGGCATGAGATTGTTGGTGAAGTGACAGAGGTGGGGAGCAAAGTAGAAAAGTTCAATGTAGGAGACAAGGTAGGTGTTGGATGCATAGTGGGATCTTGCCATTCTTGTGATAATTGTGCCAACAACCTTGAGAATTACTGTCCCAAATACATTCTCACCTACGCTGGCAAGTACTACGACGGAACCACCACATACGGCGGTTACTCCGACATCATGGTGGCTGATGAGCACTTCATAGTTCTTATTCCAGACAGTCTTCCTCTCGATGGTGCCGCACCACTCCTATGCGCTGGGATCACAACTTACAGCCCGTTGAGGTATTTCGGACTTGACAAGCCCGGTATGCACGTGGGCGTGGTTGGCCTCGGCGGTCTCGGCCACGTGGCGGTGAAGTTTGCTAAGGCCCTGGGGGTTAAGGTCACTGTTATCAGTACCTCCCCTAACAAGAAGGAGGAAGCAATTGGACATCTTGGTGCTGATTTATTTTTGGTCAGCCGTGAACAAAATGAAATGGAGGTGAATAAGATCAGATATTTTAACAAGTTAATTGCCATAATTAACTTGTTGATTTGAATGTAATTGTACTAATTTTATGTTTGTGTTGTTAATTATTATGTAGGCTGCCATGGGGACAATGGATGGAATCATCGACACGGTTTCGGCAGTGCACCCTCTCTTGCCTTTGATCGGTTTGTTGAAGTCTGATGGAAAGCTTGTTATGGTTGGGGCACCAGAGAAGCCTCTTGAGCTTCCAGTTTTTCCTTTGCTCATGGGTAAGTAGGATTTTAGCTGCTTACACTGTACATTTCCCATCCTTCAACGTACGTACTTATTGTCGCGTTTTTTTAATAGGTCATAAAATATAGGTTTGATTCGTTTTCTATAATGGATTGGTTATTGTCACATTTTTTTAATATGTCATAAAATCTAGGTTTGATTCGTTTTTTATTATGGATTGGGATCTAAATCAAATGAGATTGAGTCTAAAAACCATGTGTACGTATAATTAATGTTATGAATTTGATTTCATAAATAGTTACGCAATGAAAGAAAGTAAAAAGTTGGTAATTTGTATATAATTAAAGAAATTAAACTCACGTGAACGACTGGGTATTGTGCAATCACAGGAAGGAAGTTAGTAGCTGGTAGTGGCATTGGAGGCATGAAGGAGACACAAGAGATGATTGATTTTGCAGCCAAGCACAACATCACAGCAGACATTGAGGTTATCCCAATTGATTATTTGAACACTGCCATGGACCGTCTTGTCAAAGCTGATGTTAGATATCGATTTGTCATCGACATTGGAAACACTTTGAAGCCTAGCTCTTAAATTTTCCTTCCAAATGGAATGATCATGTTCTGATGGAGGATATTGAAAGTGGAAATTGAATGTGCTTTTTTGTTGGCGTGTAAAATAGGACGGTTTGGCTAGAAGAACTTTCCGATTTGTCAGGCAAAATGATCTTTTACGATGAATATTGTTCGTCAGGCAAAACTTGGCGTTGACTATATTTTTTCCTACGAATCATTACATTTTGCCTTGCGAAACTTCTTCGTCGTGCAAAAGTCTAAACACATTACCTTCGTAGACCTGTATTCGGTTGACGGTTTCCGAAACTGGAAAGGCATGCCTGATGAATATTCATTTACCTTCGTCGGGCCATATATACCAGATTCAATTTACATTTAATTATTAAACAACATTTTTAAATTACTTACTAAATAAAATGGACCGATCTAACCGTCCACATTTATTGCACGTATCATAGATCGCCTATGCGAAAAATTCCCCAATTTGGAAATCCCAGAATTAGTTAACGGTGCGCGACGTTTCAACGGTTACACAACGTTTCTTCACGATCGGACGACTTTAAATCTTCAAAACCTCACGATTTTCGACGGGCGAAATTTAGGCACGTAAAACCACAAAATGAACGGTTGGATCTGTCAAATTCAATCGTTCGAATATCAATGGAACCAAAACTTTGAAAAATATATTGAAGTTTCCTTCAAGTGTTTAAACGCCTTGATGAATATGCTTATTTTACAATTTTCAATAATCTACAAAATGAAATGGATAGATATAACCGTCCACATTTATTGCAAGTACTCATAAATCGCCTCCGCAAAAAATTAGCCAATTTGGAAATCCCGGGACTAGGTAACAGCGCGCGACGTTTTCAACGGTTACACAACATTTCTTCACGATCGGATGGCCTTAAATCCTTAAAACCTCACGATTTTCGACGGGAGAGATCTAGGCATGTAAAACCACAATATGAACGGTTGATCGGTCAAATTCAATCGTTTGAATATCAATGAAACCAAAACTTCGAAAAATGTAATGACGTTTCCTTGAAGTGTTTAAACGCCTTGATGAATATGCTTATTTTATGATTTCCAATAATCTACAAAATGAAATGGATAGATATAACCGTCCACATTTATTGCAAATACTCATAGATCGCCTCCGCAAAAATTAGCCAATTTGGAAATCCCGGGACTAGGTAACGGCGCGCGACGTTTTCAACGGTTACACAACATTTCTTCACGATCGGATGGCCTTAAATCCTTAAAACCTCACGATTTTCGACGGGAGAGATCTAGGCATGTAAAACCACAATATGAACGGTTGATCGGTCAAATTCAATCGTTTAAATATCAATGGAACCAAAACTTCGAAAAATGTAATGACGTTTCCTTGAAGTGTTTAAACTCCTTGATGAATATGCTTATTTTACGATTTTCAATAATTTACAAAATGAAATGGACTAATCTAATCGTCCACATTTATTGCTCTTACTCATAAATCGCCTAGGCGAAAAATTAGCCAATTTGGAATTTTCGGGATTAGGTAACGGTGCGCAACGATTTAACGGTAACAAAACATTTTTTGACTATCAGTCGGCTTTAAATCTTCAAAATGTCAAGATTTTCGACGAGTGAGGTCTACACACTTAAAAGTAACCACTGAGTGGTCAATTTTTTGAAATTCCATCGTTTGAATATCAATTGAACCGAAACTACGAAAAATCCATTGAAATTCACTAACTTAACGATCGAGGCACATAGGCTCAGTAAAACATGAGGATACCGATCGACGGGGCTTTAGGCACGTAAAACCAAAAGTGAACGGTCCCGATCTTGAAAATTCTATCGTCGGACCTGGTTTTTAGATTAGTCAGAAACTCAACAACATAAGCATCTTGCCCAACGAATTTAATCATTAGCCGAGAAATTTTCAGAATTCGTTGGGCAAAGTTAAAAAAACATGAGCAATTTTTTCGCGAAAATTTAATAAATTTTGCCAAAATTTCTCGAAAACTCAAACTGGCCGCGTATATTTGCTCGACGAAATTGAAACTTCTTGCCCGACGAATATCCATCGCTTTTTTTACTCGACGAATTCATTAAAAGTTGCCCGACGAAGTCGTCGTCGGGCAAGGTTATTCAGACACTGATAAATCGCGACTGACTCTTCTTCCTCTTCCTTCTTCTTCATTCTCCTCGTTATCTCCGCACCCTCACCTCTCTACAAACACACCAGACTCCTCCCCTCTCAAGGTCGCCGGCGAAGAAAACCACTATCTCCCTCTCTTGCGCTCTCACACTCGAACTCCTCCTCTCTCAAGCTCGCCGCCTCTCTCTCGCCGCCGCAACTCTCTCTCGTCGGCAGTCATCGCAAGGTCGAACTCGTTCTCCCTCTCTCTCTATTGTTAATGTGGATTGGTTATCGTCAAGCTTGATTGTTTATATTTTAATTTTAGTTTGGATTGAAAATTCAATTGAAATTTGGTTTGGATATTATGAAATTGGATTGAAATTGGAATTGAAATTTGGATTGAATTTTGGCAGATTGTGAATTTTTCTCAAAATTGCAGATTGTGAATTTAGGGGTTTTACTTGAATATTGTGAATTTGGATTGGATTGGAACATAAATATTTTGTTTACAAAGTTTGTTTGGATTTAGTAATTTAGGGTTAATGTTGATGATTTTTTCAAAATTGTGATGTTTGGTATAATGTTGAAATTGGTATAATGTTATGAATTTTGCATATGATTTTTGTTATGATTTTGGATATGAATTTTATGTGAATTTTGGATATGTGAATTTTATGAATTTTGGATATGTGAATTTAAAAAAATTTATGTGAATTTTTGATATGATGTAGGATATGTGAATTTTGGATATGTGAGTTTTATAAATTTTGGATATGTGAATTTTATGATTTTGGATATTATTATTGTATGTTTGGATTAATTTGTAAGTTTGGTTTTATTCCGGAAATTTGGATTTAGAAATTTAGGTATAATGTTGTGAATTTTGAGTTTAGTAATTTAGGTTTAAGTTTGTTTGGATTAATTAGTATTTTAGGTTTAATTTTGGTTTGTGTTGGTTTTATTTAAAAAAATTAGAATTTGGTGGTTTTATTTTTTATTGGCCAATTTACTAATTTTCAATAAAAAATTTTCATTTATTTATTATTCGAATTAAAAAATGTTGGTTATTTTATAAGTGGTTTTGTTTTATTTTGTGAATTTAATATTTAATATTAAAAATGTTTGGTTTTTTATTATTATTAAAGTAAAAATATGTTGGTTAATTTTATATTAATTATTTTTAATTTCTTATTGTATATGTCGCATCGCACCTTGATCATATTTAGGACCCGCCTCGACCCTGATCCCGTTGATGATCATGCGGCGGAGGAGGTAGCCCTTGCCTCGGTAGCCTCCACAACGACTTCCGTTCAGGCACCGATCTCGGATCATCATCGACCCAGTGCGCAATCGGCTTGTCGATAGCATAACAAGAAACGGGGGGAACCCCGTACCGACCCCCAGCCCCCACAGGACAACGACGGTGCAGACGAACCGAATTCTGTTGATGGAGCACTCCCTAAGGGTAAGTGGATTATTTTGTTTATTTAAACAACCGTTTTTATTTGTTACTCATATTATGTACGAATGTCATCGAATTTGTAGGGAAGTCGGTGAACGTGCGCGAGATCGACCGGGGTTTGACATCCCATCGGATTTGCAGGACAACGAATGCAAAGATCCCGGTGGTGTACGTGTCTTGCCTCCGGACAATGGCCGTAAAAATCCACAGCCTGGTGGTGCATGACATGGGCGCGATTCTTCGCACCAAGTCCCTGATGATGGGGGATTTTTTTTAGGAACCAACCCCTATAGGAGATCACGCGCTGTTGGGGAGAGTTTTCGGTATGTGTTTCTCCATTTTTTTACATTATTTTCATTATTTTTAATTATTTTACTAACTTTAATAATTTATTGCAGATCAATTTTGAGTTCAACCTAGAGGACACCAACGTCAGTAAATACCTGAGAAACCACTGACAATTACGGTATGCCGACTGTAAGTACGAGCTCCACAAGTACAACAAGAGCTGGCCTTCCCCGGAAGAAGCTTGGGCAAATCCTCTAGAGGAGTTGGACGGGCAGAAACTAGAAGGGTGGCTGTGGTTGTGCGACCATTTCGTGACCCCCAGCTATGTGGTACATACTATCCACCTAGTTAAATTATTATTATTTTTTATGTTATTTTCCATTTGAAAATATAATTATTGTTTTTACTAATAAACAGCGAAAATCGGTTGCCAACACATCAAACTGGGGAGCAAAGAAATTCAACAACCACGGGGGGTTGCGATCCTTATCGGCCCGGCAGGAGGATCGGTGCATCGCTAGGTCGATGTTCCCAGGGGTGGATGCTTGGGGGCAAGTGTACGCTGGCCGGGGCAACCAAGAGATTGACAATATTCACATAAGTTTATTTTTTGCAGATTAAAAATTAATTTTTAATTTGATAATTATATTTCTAATTAATATTTATTCGAATTTGTAGGGGGCGATGGAGCAAGACATCCATCAGACACAGGCTGAGCTGATGCAACAACATCCCGATGTACCGTTGGAGCAGTAGCTATCGGATCCCGAGAGGTCGATCGCCATCCTAGAGCGACAACTTGGTAGGCGTCCAGGGAAGATCGTCTAGAGGGCGGGCGACGGGATAGTTCGGGATGTCTCCAGTCGCTCTTCGAGTTATTCCCGGGGAACCAATCTCGAGGAGAAGTCGGAGCTCAAGAGAAACTTCGAGACCTTTCAGGCCGAAAACGCGGAGATCAAGGGCGAAAACGCTTAGATCCAGGCCCAAAATGATCAAATCAAGGCCGCCCTCGCCAAGGTGCTTGACCGCTTCGGTGAGCGTGGGCTGGATGAGCTTCTGTCACAGCCTCAGCCCTCGGCCCAACAGCCCGACTAGGACCCCGACCACTCCAACCCGTCGCCGAGTAGTTAGAACTTAATATGTAAAACATTACTTTAGTTTTAATTATGTAAAAACATAATATTAATTTTTATAATTTTTTTTTTCTTTTCATTTGATTCTTTTTATTATTTTAATTGAATTTTTAAAAAAATATTTTTATTTTAATTATATATATATTTATTTAATTAAATAAATTATTAAAATTATTTTTTTAAATATCAAACTTTTGTCCTACGAACAATCATTTCGTCAGGCAAAGTAAGACAATTCATTGAAAACCTGCCGAATTTCTGAAGCTTTGCCCGACGAAAACTTTGTCGGGCAAAAGTTGTTGACTTTTGGATTTTTCGACAAATCATAGGCTACGAATGGATCCGCCGGGTAAGCTTTCAATTGCTCGACGAACTTACTGTTTTCGTCGACTAACATCAAGCCCGACGGCAGTGGCCCGACAAATGTTGGCCGACGAAGTGTCATCGAGTTTAATATGGCCCGACGAAGTTTGAACTTTGTTTGATGAATATGTTTCGCCAAACAAGCCTGCTTTTCTTGTAGTGTTCATTTCTCGTACAATAAATATCCTTTGGTACCCGGAATGATTACTTGGGAAAAGCATGTGCTTTGTTGGATGATATCAAGATTGTCAAGAAAATTGAGAAGCACAGCATCATTCCAAGAGACACGCCGCCGTATAACAATACTTAATGTTTGTTATGCCATTACGTACAAAGGGTAACAACAAAATTTATAATTGGTGGTCGGAGGTCGTACTTTGCTATGACTGGGGCTCGAAACTGCATGATTCTTCTCGTTCAACATTAAGAAAAACAGATTGCGGAAGACAAATATACTATGGTGATCGGTGAAACAAAATAAAATTAAACATGTATGTTCTATTATGATTGTCATTATTATTATTGTTATGAATAAAATATTTATAGAAAGTTAATTTTCTGCGGATAAAAAATCTTGATTACCAATTGATAGAAGAAACAAATGAGCGCCCAATACCTTTTTAACCATTTTTATGATCTATCTTCTAACTTTCTCACTTATGGGGTTGGCTAGATAAATTAAGACAAGGACCTTTCCAACTAGCTAGTGACTTAGCCTTAATTTATCTGCTAGGGGCTGAAGATGACATCATTAATTTAGGCTTGCCAGAAAAGTTTGGGATACCAAAATAAATAAAAGGCACTTTACTTTCTTTGAAATCCAATAAGTTCTAAACATTAATAATTTTACGACGTTGTGAACTAGACTCCAAGTAAATTATACTCTTTTTTTTTTTACCATAAGCTCAAAAAACTTTACCCTTAATAAAATGTCTCGAAAATTGATTATATGTGTCTAAGAAACGTTGCAGTTTATGAAGGGTGGAGATCGATAGATATTGACTGTGCAAACAGTGCAAGTTGTTGTCACAGTTTGGTTGTTCGAAATTTCTTTTTTTAACATACAGTGAAGCAAATTTTAACCCATCGACATCACATGAACTAATTGTAAAAGTAACAGGACCTATTGAACTTAATTTGGGCATACACTACAAGAAATCAGATGTTGTCCGACCAGATTTTGCCTAACGAAGAAAATTTCGCCGACTAATAAAGATCCTTTGCCCGGCGAAAAATGCCGTTCGCCGGGCAAAAGCCTATCCAATTTAGCCCGGCAAAGTATTTCGTAGGGCAAATGAAGTATGTGGAGCAAGTATTTGGCGCGAAACAAAAATATTTCCCGCGTAATTTTGTTACGTTTGCCCAGCGAAATATTTAGTAGGGCAAGAATTATTTGTCGGGCAAGATTTGGCGCCACAAAAAAAAATTGGCACGTAATTACAAAGCTTGCCCGACCACGAGGCTCGTCGCTAGTTTCTAAAGTTCGTAGGGCAAGGCTTTCGCGTTGATTGGTATGAAAGCTTGATATATATGAAATTAAATTAGTATGGAAATTTGATATGAAATTAAATTAGTATGAAAATTTGATATGAAATTAATTCGGTATGGAAATTTGATATGAAAATTAATTTAGTATTGAAATTTGTTATGAAAATTAATTTAGTATCTAAATTTGATATGGAAATTAATATTTGAATATTGGATGTAATATTGGCTAGATTCGTCGATGTGACTTAATTTGATATAAAATTTAATTGATATGGAAATTAATTTAGTATGAAAATTTGATATGAAAATGTTTAGTATCGAAATTAGATATGAAAAATATTTTTGTATCGAAATTTGATATGAAAAATAATCGTTGAATATTGGATGTAATATTGGCAAGATTCGTCGATATGAATTATTTTGATATCAAATTTATTTGATATGAAAATTAATTTGGTATGGAAATCTGATATGAAAATTAATTTAGTATCGAAATTTGATATGAAAATTAATTTAGTATGAAAATTTGATATGAAAAATAATCTTTGAATATTGGATGTAATATTGGCTAGATTCGTCGATGTGAATAAATTTGATATCAAATGTATTTGATATGGAAATTAATTTAGTATCGAAATTTGATATGAAAATTAATTTAGTATCGAAATTTGATATGAAAATTAATTTAGTATCGAAATTTGATATGAAAATTAATTTAGTATCGAAATTTGATATGAAGATTAATTTATGAATTGCTGGTTTTTCAAGCATCTTTGCTATATAAAGAGATGGAATGAGCATTCTCAAATCATTCTCAAAACATCCTTTCCTAGATTTGTCCTTGTGCAAGATCCATCCCCATCCATAATCCTGCGGCGCACCACTTCACCAGGCCTCAGAAATGTGTGCCCCTTTGAACCTGCCCTGAGTGATTAAGTGGATGAGATTAATGCCTCTTCATCAAAAGCATGGCTCGAAAAAATGAGGACCTTGATCATTAGAAAGGGTTCATGTTTCTCATCTCTTTAAGTGATTACTGGGGATGCATTTACAAGGGTATGTGCCCAATAATCACTGAAAGGGATGAGAAGCATGAACCCTTTCGGAGTAGAATGCAAAAAGAATGGCTCAAATCGGAGTTATAACGAAGAAGTTATCTCAAGTTGAAAATTGATGTCCCTGCTGAGTCCCTGCCGTGTTTCAGACTGCGTTGTGACATGTCCTCGGTAGCACCAAATTTGTACCCTGTGCACCGACTCTGCATGACATGTACCGAGCCAAGCCGCAATGCACTTGTGACAAGCCATTGGTGCGCCTTAGAAGCGCAGTACCAGATTGTCCAAAGGCACCTCTTCACGGTCCCCCAGCAGTATGTCCAGGACATGTCCCAGGTCCGACAGCGGTGCACCAGAATTACGACCTTTGCACCTGCGACGTACCAAGCCTACCAACCTAGAGTCTTATGTGCTTTTGACAAGCTACGTGAGTACTTCATAAGCGCACTACCAGGGTAAGGATTGGGGTGTGTCCAGATCATGTCTAGAACGTGTTTGCGCCCTAATTAGGGCACAGTTTTGTGAACAGGTGTCTCGGCCAGTTTTTAGTGAGCCCTGGCCATAAACAATCAAGTTATATTGCAAATGAGTTCAAGACGTGGTTTGGACCAGGTGCTTAGGTTTAGGACATGCTCAGTTTTCAAGAAGTCTTTAAAAAGGCCCAAAAGTGCTTAATTGAGGTCCATATGTGCTCTGAACGTCCAAGGCATGGCCCAGCCCATTGAGTGACGTCCAAGCAACCCTAGAAGGATCTCAGATACTGCCTTGCCACACAAGAAGTCCAAGAACTGGTCAGAAAAGAGTTTGCCGCATTGAAGGTTTCCTTGAAACTCAAGGAATGTCTAAAATCCCTACTTTTTAGGGACGTGTCCTTTGCAAACTAGGATGGCAGTCTTAAAGTCAGTTTGTAATTAGTTTCTTACTCTAATTAGTCTCCTAAACCTTAGGGGACTAGGCACCTTATAATTAGGACCCTTCAGGTCACGAGTAGGGGACCTTAGACCCTAGCCGCAATTTTCAGTTTATACAATTTAAAAACACTTTTATTTTTCTGCTGTTGGAGAGAGCTGTGCGTGCAGCTTGGAGAGGAGCAGACCCTTATGTGTTCTTCTGCCGTGCCTCTTTGTTCGTCATCCTCCTTTACTTTACGTTTTTAATGCGTTGTAATTATAAATGAGAATTTACATTACGTCTTTAATTTCAGTTATGCGTGTGTAGTCGTTTTAGGATTAGGGTTGCTTGAAGCCCTAGCCATGTTAGTTATTTAATTAGATTTCTGGATGTAGATTATAATTGCTATGCATGCTGAATAAGTTGGATTACTGTGCTTAATGACCTTAATTTATGCCTATAAGATTGATCACCTTGTTTGCATATAATTATTGATGTAATTGCTTGACGGACCATCATATCATCTTGTGATTTGAAGCATCATAGGTAGATGAGACACCTATTTGTAATATTAACTCATGACAATCTAGAATTGCATATAACTTTTCTAGGGATAGTGTAGTGTCATTAAATTCTCTTTGTACTTCATGCATCATCTTAAACGGTAGGTGATAGACGTTCTAGAGTACACATCATGCTTAGAACATGCCAAGTAAGAGAGAATAACATATGTGGAGTGGGCCTACCATCGGGATCTTCGCATGGGCATTTAATTCAAAATTCGCATAGTAATTAGGTCAAGGAAATCTGGTTAATGACTATAATTGGTTAGAGTGGATAGTAAGCCTTAATTCGCCTTAGTCATAAAATCAATCAACCATTATTCTTGCATTATTATTTTATGCGTTCTTGCATTCTTATTTTCTGCGTTTTTACCTCTTTAAATTCTGTTTTACCTCTGGGACGATTCACATGTTTCCGACGTTTCACACACTTTCCGGAGAGGATATGCACTAACACATCAAGGAATTTGTTGATGTCTGCTTAACTTTGCGCATCAACGGCATGGCGGAAGCTGAAATTCGCCTATGGCATTTCCACTTCAGCCTCAAGGATCGCGCTAAGGCATGGTGTCACTCATTGGTGCCAGCTTCAATTCACTCATGGAGGGACTTATCTTCGAAATTCTTGATGCAATACTATCCCGTGGAGTAGACAAACGAATTGAAGTACAAAATCATGAACCCACGACAAGCAATGGATGAGTCCTTCTACAAATTTGGGGAGCGCTTCAATCAAATGCTAAGGGCCTGCCCTCATCACAACATCGACGAGGATCACTTGATGTTGTACTTTTAAAGAGGACTGAAGACAAGTGATCGAACCATGGTGAACTCACAATCCTAAGGGATTCTCGATGGAACGGCTGCGGAGGTGCATATTGCCTTTGACAATATAGCTCAAAGGGAGAAATAATTTAGCTACATAGGTCATTGCTCTAAGGCTACAAGGGAGGCGTACACCAATGACAAAGATGATGCCATTGCCAAACTTACGACAATGGTGAAAAAGCTTTGCAACGAGAAGGCGAAAGGCGTTCAAGTTTGCGAAGTATGTTCAATTCATGGACATACTTCCCAAGAATGTCCATCGGTGGAGGAAGCTAACTTCGTGGGAGGATTCAACAATGGTTCACTTCCCCGAAATGATCCATACTCCAACACATACAATCCGGGATGGAAAAACCACCCAAATTTCCGTTGGAGCAATAATCAAAATGCCACAAACCCTATGCCGCCACTTGGATTTCAGAAACAATCCACGGCTCCACAAGGTGCTGGAGGAAAATCGGTGGAGGAACTAAAGGAACTGATGTACGCAAATCAAACCATGATGCAAAAACTGCTTCAAAACCATGTGTCATATCAGCAGATGACGGATAACGCAATCGCAAACTTGGATCGTCAAATGGGGCAAATTTCTAATCAATTGAATCAAAGGGAGCAAGGGAAGTTACCAATCCAAGTGATCGTAAATCCCAAGGGATTTCACAATCCCACGGCCAACGCTATCGCCTGCGAAGTGGGACACAACTCCGAGTCCCTACATATGCGACCCTCGACAAGAATATTGAAGTGCATGACGCTGCAGAGAATGACTTCATGGTGGCATCTTCAGGACACCATTCAGCCGTGACTAAGGACTAGTCACAGGCTCCACTGCAGGTCCTGCCGAGGACCTCCAAACATGCTGTGCAACAGCCTTACGGCATGCCATAAGACCTGCCCTGGGACACATCCACGCGGCAGATACATACACCGCCGCAGCCCATGTCGCAGACCTCAGCTCAAAACAAGCAGCAGCATATGCCACTGCCCCTGCCCAGTCCACTGTTGCGGAATAGCAAGCAGGACATGTCCCAGGAATCACTGAGAACCCTTTCCAGTAGCTCACTGAGACATGCCTCAGACACACCAAGGACTCCATCCGAGGACCCTAGTGTGCTCCACCAAGCGACCAGTCGCTAGGCCCTGCCCCCGGTAGCCAAAGACACGGCCAACCCTCCTCATCAAACCAAGGCCATGACTTTGGGCCCCCTTAAGCACAACAATGAGCCTAATCATGCTAACTCTCACTCTAACACTTCAATTCCAAAAACAACTAAAAAGTGACTTTTGAGTTAGATAATGACGTTCATCTTCCGTTTCCTCGCAGGTTCCAAAACATGAATAAGCACAAGGAGGAGTTCGAGGAGGGAAATCATAAGCATGTTGCAGAAGCTTCAAATCACACTGTCCTTCCACAGGATAGTCAAGCACATACCGATCTTCATGAAGCTCATCAAGGGCTTAGTTGCTGGAAAGCGTGGTTTCAGCTCCACCGGTGTCATTCTGAAGGCATGCTCTGCTGCACTTCTGCGCAGGCCACTCAAAGTAAATGATATAGGACCTCCATCACTCCCATGTGTCATCCAATCTAAACGCTTCAAGCATTGCCTTTACGACACGGGAGCTTCGTTAAACATCATGCCGTTCCATATCTACAAGTCAGTTAACTTGGGAGAGCTCAAACCAACTCAGTTATGTGTGAGATTAGCTAACGCTTATGTTACTTATCTCATGGGCATACTTGAAGACGTATTGGTACAAATCGGCGATACATGCATCCCAGTGGATTTTTACATTCTAAGGATGGACATAATCGACAAGAACAAGGAACCTCCACTCATCTTTGGAAGGCTACTTCTAGCCACGGAAGAGTGTCTTATTGATTTTAAAAAACGGCCAAGTATCCATCAAGGTCTTAGACAAACTACGGACATTGTCTATCCACGATGCAATCCAATATCATGCCGAACCTATCGTGCACTTTCCGTTAAATACGATGGATATATTTCTGCAGAAGACCATTGCACAATCTTGCATGAATGATGATCTCGAGAAGGCCATCACAAGCACTTCACGCACTGAGGAATCACTTGAGGAGAATGTGATTGAGGAGGTTAGGTTCATTGATACCATGCCAGAACTTCCATTCTACAAGCCTCCTTTCGAAACTTTACCCCTCACGACCCCAAGGACCTTGCCATCCATTGTCAAGGCTCCTAAACTCGAGCTGAAGCCCCTGCCAGAACACTTAAAATATGCGTACTTAGGCGACAATCAAACCATTCCGGTCATTATTGTGTCTAACCTAAGTACGGAAGTAGAGAAGGCATTGGTTCAAGTCCTTAAAGTCAATCAAATGGAAATTGGATGGACGATCGCTGATATCAAAGGCATAAGTCCCACGAAGTGCATGCATCAGATACTTCTAGAAGAAGATTCCAAACCATCATGGGAGGCGCAGAGGCGGTTGAATCCACCTATGAAGGAAGTCGTGAAGAAAGAAGTACTTAAACTTCTAGATGTCGGAATCATCTATCCAATTAGCAATTCCAAGTGGATGAGCCAAGTTTTGGTGGTGCCAAAGAAGAGCGGGATCAGAGTTGTTAAGAAAGAACATGATGAGCTTGTTCCTTAACGAGTTCAGACGGGATGAAGAGTGTGCATCGATTACAGGAGGCTAAATACAACCACCCGCAAGGGTCACTTTCCTTTGCCCCTCATCGATCAAATGCTTGAGCGCTTGGTCGGCCATTCACAGTATTGTTTCTTGGATGTACACTTGGGATATAATCAAATCGTGATAGCCCTGGAAGACCAAGAAAATAAGACATTCACGTGTCCCCTATGGCACATTCGCATACAGAAGAATGTCGTTTGGACTATGCAATGCCCCAGCTACCTTCCAACGCTGCATGATGAGCATCTTCTTCGACATGGTGGAGGATATAATTGAAGTGTTCATAGAAAACTTCTCGGTGTTTGGGCACTTATTCGAACTTTTCTTAGCCAATCTATCACGAGGGCTAGAACAATGCAAAGAGAGCAACTTAGTGCTAAATTGGGAGAAGTGCCATTTCATGGTACAACAAGGAATCGTCTTGGGCCATGTGATATCTAAGCAAAGAATCAAGGTGGACAAAGCAAAGTTGGACGTAGTGGAGAGGCTGCCGTACCCTACTACAGTCAAGGAATTTCGATCATTTTTAGGACATGTCGGTTTCTAAAGAAGGTTCATCAAAGACTTCTCGAAAATCACGAGACCTTTGTGTGATCTTCTAGCCAAAGAACCGCATTTGAATTCACCAAGAAATGTCGTGAGGCATTCAACACCCTTAAAGCCAAGCTCACGGCATCCCCCATCATCAAGCCCCCAGACTGGGACTTGCCATTCGAACTAATGTGCGATTCCTCGGACTTTGCAATAGGAACTGTTTTGGGGCAGCGTGTGAACAAACTCCCGCATGTCATCTACTACGTAAGCAAGACTCTGAATGACACCCAACTGAACTATTTCACCACGAAAAAGGAACTTCTTGCCGTCATCTTTGCCCTACAAAAGTTCATATCATATCTTATTCAAACCAAGGTCATTGTCTATACGGATCATGCGGCACTGAAGTATCTCCTCACTTAGAAAGACACTAAGCCAAGGTTATTGCGTTGGATGCTACTTCTTGAAGAATTCGATCTTGAAATTCGAGATAACAAGGGGAGCGAAAACGTAGTTGATGACCATATGAGCCGATTGATCCATGGTTTCAACGAAAAGGCTGATCAATTGCCCTTACTTGAGACCTTCCCCTACGAACAACTCTTTGCACTCCAAGCCATTGATCCATGGTATGCCGATATCATCAACTATCTTGCCACCAGACGCATTTCAGCATCCATCAGCCGCTATCAGAAAGACAAGCTCGTCAAATCAGCTAAGTACTTTGTTAGGACGAGCCATACCTATGGAAGCACTGATCTGATCAAATCATTCGAAGATGCATCCCAGAAGCTGAGATAGAATCCATCTTGACATTCTGCCATAGCTTGGCGTGTGGGGGACATTTTGGGGCTAAGAAAACAACCCTCAAGGTACTTTAAAGTGGATTCTACTGGCCTTCATTGTTTAAGGATGCATACGAGTTTATTCTCACCTGCGACAAATGCCAAAGGCAAGGTAACATTGGCCCCCGAAATCAGATGCCATTAAACCCCATCCTCGTGGTAGAGATCTTCGAGATATGGGGCATTGATTTCATGGGACCTTTTCTAAACTCTTTCGGTTATCTTTACATATTACTTTCAGTTGATTATGTCTCCAAGTGGGTGGAAGCAATTCCCACCAAAACTAATGATGCCAAAGTAGTTGTGAGCTTTTTGCAAAATCACATCTTATTTAGGTTCGGAGCACCTAGAGCAATCATCAGTGATGGGGGGACACACTTCTGCAATCGCTCATTCGATGCCCTAATGAAGTAGTTTGGCGTCACTCATTAAGTCTCTACGCCATATCACCCTCAAACAAGTGGCTAAGCTGAAATTTCAAACCGAGAAGTGAAGGCCATATTGGAGAAGACTGTAAGTCCAAACCGTAAAGACTGGTCCACCTGATTGAACGATGCTTTGTGGGCCTACAAGACGGCATACAACACCCCTATTGACATGTCACCATTCCGACTTGTCTTCGGAAAAGGATGTCACTTACCGGTGGAATTGGAACATAAGGCGTTTTGGGCAATTAAGAAGATGAACATGGATTTGGATGAAGCTGGGCTTCATCGGAAGCTTCAGCTAAGTGAATTGGAGGAGCTCAGGAATGAGGCCTACGAAAGTGCACGGATTTACAAGGAGAAGACTAAATATTTTCACGACAAGCACATTCAGCCCAAGGACTTTCAAATCGGACAGAAAGTCCTCCTCTTCAACTCACGGCTCAAGTTATTCCCAGGTAAGTTGTGTTCTAGGTGGGTTGGACCGTTTATTATAACTAATGTTTTTCCTCATGGTGCAGTAGAAATCCAGCACACAGTAAAGAATGAGCCGTTCAAGGTCAATGGTCATCGCCTCAAGCCTTACTTCGAGTTACGTCCCAATTCAATCCCGGATGATCTTGCCATTCAGCAGGCGCCAAGTACCTAGCCTACTAGCCACGTCTTGCCTAGACATTAAATAAAGCGCTCCTAGGAGGGAACCTTGCCCTGGTTTGTGTTTCTCCCTTACTTTCATGTTTCTGTCCTTTATATCTCTCGAACATTTATTATGTTTGTCTTGCTTATTGCTTATCACATTGAGGACAATGTTCAGTTTAGGTTTGGGGATGTGAACTTAAAATTTTGCATATAGAAACATATAGGTTTGGGGGTGGTACATGGCTAGAACAATTAAAAAAAATTTCAGTTGTTAATTAGTTTAAGTTCTGCTAGTGAAAGTATTATAACTTGTTAATAGGGATGTACATGCTAAGATAACTATCTTTGTTCTACTAATAGTCATGCCATAGTCACATAGTTTATAATATGTACTTCACAATGCCATGTTTTAAGTGACTAAGTGAACAAAACAACTGAATCAGAGTGAACCCTATAAAATTAGTGGAGACTACCCTGTGAGATCTTTGAGCCTAATTGCCATTCTTTCTGAGGGATATAATTGTTTCTACTCTTAAACACTCATCGCTTTTGTTCTTAATTGCTGATCTCATTATATCATATTTGCATTGAATTTTAAAGAACTAACATCATATAGATGCTCTTGATTTGATGTGTGGTTTTCCATAAGAAGTGATGTAGGCTATGTGCGCTCTAACTTCTAAAGGCATGATATTACCTTATTGCATGCTCCCTAAGCCACTTTTGAAGCCAAACACTTAACCTTTTCTTTCAACACCCAAAGTATAACCTAACCAAAGTATTTAGCCATTCATCAAAGCCATGCCCTATAACCTCAGTTTGTTCTAAGGTTGCCCTAAATGAGATTCATGGTGAGAATGAGAAGTGAAAGAAAGTGATGCTCAATTCCAATGACATTGGCGTCAATTAGGATGAAAATTCAAAGATTTAACAAGTTCAAAGAGTACAAAGCTCTACAAGTGACAAGCTGCATAAAAGGAATGAGGAAGTCGTTGCATGATCTTAGTTCAATTCAATTCAAAAGAAGAAGAAAAAAGAAAAAAAAAATCAAGAACAAGAAAAACGTTGAGAAGAAAAAAAAAGTGAAAAGCAAAGTGAATTGAGCCAAGTGAGCAAGAACCTTGAAATAAGCCATCAAGAAAGCACAATGCCGTGGGCCCTAAGCAAAGGATTCAGTTCATAAATTCTAAGTTCGAGTCAAGACTTCTCATGCCTTAGCACAGCTTAGATTCTTTGAATCCTATCCTTCCTTTCTAAACCCCTAAGCTTGGCCCCATTACATCCCAGAATGGAAGACCGAACTGATCTTATGGACAATCATGCTGAGGATTAAGGTACGTATCTATGTTCTTAAAATTCAATTCCTTTCATGAGATCGTTATTTCCATAAAGTGCTATTCTTCATTGATACTCATATGTGATTAAACTTGATTTTCATAACATAAACTCATCACATATGCTTGAGAGAGTGAAAGCCTAGGATTCTTGTGTTAATTGAGAGTTACCTAGTGAGGATTAGAGTCGAGGTGAAATCTTTCTAAGGCACTTAGATGAAGTTGTTTTCAAACATGATCACTTAAGATGCTGGCACCTACACTTGACTCATGATACTTATGGCTATGGCATCCCTTTTAGTTATGCAAAGCATGTCTACTTACTTTGAATCCTATTAGCTTGTTAAAAGTACTAATTCTAGCATTGTAGTTGTTTAAGTAAAACGTTTGTGGTTATCATGTTGTTATAACCCTTAGGAGGCAAAACTCCTCCTAATAGGTGAACCTAGGGGTTTAAATGTTCTATGTTAACTAAGATCGAGTCTTTTGATTTTGTTTGAGTTTGTTTTGCTCAGGGTCTAGCAAAAGATAGGTTTGGGGGTATTTGTTCAGTCACTATTCATACATCATTTTGATGTCATTTAGTACCTCTCTTACATGTCTTTTGAATAATTTTGTGCCATCAATAGTAGAAAATGATCAATCTTGTGAGACTTGTGGAGAATTGGAAAGATAGGCGAATTTTGAGAAGAACACAAAAATAATGGCTCAAATCGGAGTTATAACGAAGAAGTTATCTCACGTTGAAAATTGATGTCCCTGCCGAGTCCTTGGCTTGTTTCAGACTGCGCCGCGACATGTGCTCGGTAGTACCAAATTTGTACCATGTGCGCCGACTCTGCATGGCATGCGCCGAGCCAAGCCACTATGTGCTTGTGACAAGCCAATGTTGCGCCTTAGAAGCGCAATACCATATTTTCCAAAGGCACCTCTTCGCGGTCCGCCAACAATAAGTTCAGGACATGTCCCAGGTCCACCAGTAGTGCACCAGAATTACGAACTTTGTGCCTGCGACGTGCCATGCCTACCAACCTAGATTCTTATGCGCTTTTGACAAGCCAGGGGAGTACTTCAGAAGTGCACTACCAGGGTATGGATTTGGGCGTGTCCAGATCATGTCCAGAAACGTGTTCCAGGACGTGTATGCGCCCTCATTAGGGCGCATTTTGTGAACAGGTGTCTCAGCCAGTTTTTAAGTGAGCCCTGGCCATAAACAATCAAGTTATATTGAAAATGAGTTCCAGACGTGGTTTGGGCCAGGTTCTTAGGTTTAGGACATGCTCAGTTTTCAAGAAGTCTTTAAAAAGGCCAAAAAGTGCGTAATTGAGGTCCGGATGTGCACTGAACGTCCAAGGCGTGGCCCAGCCCATTGAGTGACGTCCAAGCAACCCTAGAAGGAACTCAGATACTGCCTTGCTGCACAAGAAGTCCAAGACCTGGTCAGAAAAGAGTTTGCCGCATTGAAGGTTTCCTTGAAGATCAGGGAATGTCTAAAATCCCTACTTTTTTGCGCTGTGTCCTTTGCAAACTAGGATAGCAGTCTTAAAGTCAGTTTCTAATCAGTTTCTTACTCTAATTATTCTCCTAAACTTTAGGGGACTAGGCACCCTATAAATAGGACCCTTAAGGTCATGGGTAGGGGACCTTAGACCCTAGCCGCAATTTTCAGTTTATACAATTTAAAAACGCTTTTGTTTTTCTGTTGTTGGAGAGAGCTGTGCGTCGAGCTTGGAGAGGAGCAGGCCCTTGTGTGTTCTTCTGCCGTGCCTCTGTGTTCATCATCCTCCTTTACTTTACGTTTTTATTTCTTTGTAATTATAAATGAGAATTTACATTATGTCTTTAATTTCAGTTATGCGTGAGTAGTCGTTTTAGGATTAGGACTGCTTGAAGCCCTAGCCATGTTAGTTATTTAATTAGATTTCTGGTTGTTAATTTTAATTGCTATGCATGCTGAATAAGTTGGATTACTGTGCTTAATGACCTTAATTTACACCTATAAGATTGATCACCTTGTTTGCATATAATTATTGATGTAATTGCTTGACGGAGCATCATATCATCTTGTGATTCGAAGCATCATGGGTAGGTGGGAAACCTATCTGTAATCTTAACTCATGACAATCTAGAATTGCATATCACTTTTCTAGGGATAGTGCAGTATCATTAAATTCTCTTTGTACTTCATGCATCATCTTAAACGGTAGGTGATAGACGTTCTAGAGTACACATCATGCTTAGAACATGCCAAATAAGTGAGAATAACATATGTAGAGTGGGCCAACCATCGGGACCTTCTTATGGGCACTTAATTCAGAATTTGCATAGTAATTAGGTCAACGAAATCTGGTTAATGACTATAATTGGTTAGAGTTGATAGTAAGCCTTAATTCGCCTTAGTCATTAAATCAATCAACCATCATTCTTGCATTATTATTTTTTGTGTTTATACCTGTTTAAATTCTGTTTTTTCAAAACCGTCAAGAACCCCCCTCCGCCCCCCCCCCCCCCCCCCCCCCCTCCCCCTTTTGCCGTTTTTAATTGTTTAGAGTCGAGTCTTTGGTTGAGTTTTATTTTGAGTCTTTGATTGTTTCTTGTGTTTTAAGTAAAGTCTAGGGTTAATTAGAGTGTTTCCGTGTCCTAGTGTCTCTTGTGTTGTTTACGTTTTTATCTAAGTTAAAAAAAATCTGAACTTAATTGGAATTTAATCGTTGAACAAGTCCTCGAGGGATCGAACTTTGCTTGCCGTAATACTATCTTAATTGATTTTGTGCACTTGCAAAGTTACAACAAGTGGAAATAAAGTTCGTCTTAATTGTGTTCGATATTTCTTCTATCAAGCACCAAGGGTTATCTTGCATGGCCGACAAGTGGACCAGCCATAACGTCCTTTTGGCACGCATCGAATGTATGCTATTTGGATGCTCGAAGATTTCTCCCCTATGATCACCAGTGGCGTACGCAATCTGACTCATTTGATGGCAAAACAGTGCTACAAGCATGACCAAGGGAGAGGTTCGGTGAGGAGTTATTGCCCAAATTGAATAGTATCCAGGATTTTGTAACACGAGGACCGAAACCAGTGGAACGAGAAAATTGGACGTAGAAGATCATATTCTTCCGTTTGGCATACCGGTCGAAATTGAAAATTAGACACATCGCAGATCCTATGCACATCAAGAAGAATGTTGCCGAGGGTGTTGTGGGAACGACTTTACCCATCGAAGGGAAGTCAATGGACACAAAAAAGATCCGTCTGGGTATGCAAGAATTGGGGATTTGGCCTCATTTGTGGCCAAAAGTCATGAATGGAAAATACATAATGGCTCATCCAAGCCATAAATTTATGTTGAAACTTCCTTCAATAGGGCCTCTCGCAACGTCGACATTGTTGAACGTCCCGAAACCCGATTTGTATTTCCCAACCAGCACGACCATTCGGTGCTGGCCTAGTGTCACATCCGTTCACCAATAGCGACATGGAGGTCGCTCATTGGTTCATACTGAACAACTGTGATGAAGTATGGCCCTTCTACGATCAGCACGAGGCGTTGATGAAGGCCTACTATCCTTTGAATAGGTAAGAAATCGACCAACAATTATTTCCACGTTGGTTTTCTCACCATGTAAGTCACATATTTTATTTGCAAATTTCTTAAATTGTTTTTACATTTACCAATTTCATTTCTTGTCTATATCTTACCAGATGACACAGCTGAAAGATGACAACACACCCGAGTCCAATAAAGATTTAATGCAGCTAGACATTGGCCCATTTCAAGGAGAAACGTAAGGTGGTTGTCATGTTAACGGAGTTAAGTTCGTGTGCACAGAATGAGACGACAAATTGCCTACTCAAAACAGCGGGGTCTTCGTGCCGTGGGAGGGTGAAAATGCTGATATGGGGTTCTACGGCAGATTGTTAAATGTGGTGAAGGTGTTATACGCAGACTGCAAGGAAGTCATTTTGTTAAAGTGCCATTGGTTTGATACAAACCCATATATCCCAGGCAGGGTCATTAAAGATCATTTATGTACCTCTGTTAACACAAACACCCGGTGGTTTGATAGTGAACCCAATATCCTCGCTAGTACGTTGAAACAAGTTTTCTATGTAGATGATCCAAAAGCAGGTGCTGGTTGGAGAGTAGCTGAGATGGTAAATCATAGAAATATTTGGAACTTGGATGACCGATACCATGAAGAATATGGGGAAACAGAAGATGACCAAAATATTTACCAGGTGGATTCCTCGGCATCCACCCTAAACGTGGATGGAATACGGACCAATGACGTCATCCCACCAATTGCCATTGATGATATTTTTATTGATCTCGGACCCTTACCACAAATAGTTGAAAGTGATGATAAGGAAACAAGTACTAGACACAGTCCGGATGACGAGATTGATTGGGAGGGGGAGAACGAATTCGACTGAATGAAAGAAATGATTTCATTTGAATATGTAATGATCCAATCTTTTATAATATGTTTTGATGTTTGATAAAATAGTGTATACATGAATTCAGTTACATATGTAAGATCAATCTTAAAATCAATAAAATTAATGTTTTAAATGTTTCAATTAGTACATTATGTTATGCTTTTATGTTTCTATGTTTCAATTAATCCAGTCTTATCTCCATACTCAAATTGGACAACTGAGTTGATGTAAACATTTCTGACGGTGCCATCATAGCAAATAACAACATTTCTATGTTTCAATTAATCCATCATCTTATCTGAATGATTGTACAATTAGTTTGTTTGATAAAATAGTGTATAGAATGTTGACAAAAAAATAGGTCAGATTCTTTGCCCAATGATTGTACAAGTACACTTTGTCGGGTAAAGTTGTATAATATTCGGTGGTACTTTGTCGACAATGGAATAACTTTGCCAGGCGAAGTGTACATGTACAATCGTCGGGCAATATATATCAAATTGAATTTACATTTAATTATTAAACAACGGTTTTAAATTACTTGAGAAATGAAATGGACGGATCTAAATTAAAAAATTCCGCCAAAAAACTCACGAAAAATTAAAAATGGCGCCGTATTTTGGTCGGCGAATTTATTAAAGTTGGCCCGACGAACTGGCCTCCAATGATACTTAAACATCGCTACTCGTCTTTTCCCCTTCCTCTTCCTCTCGGTTCTTTCGCCTTCAATCCATTCTGCAAAAAAAAAACCCAAAATCTTCAACCTAGCAACCCAGCCGCCCCTCTCTCTCTCAAGCACTCTCCCTCTCTCACTCTCCATCTCCCTCAACCTCACCGTCTCTCTCTCTCAGCCACGAAGGCCGCCGCTCTCTCTCAGACTCCCTCTCTTTCTCTCTCTCTCTCGCTCTCTCTCTTTGTTTTTTTTTCTCTCTCTCTCTCTCTCTGACTCCCTATCTCTTTGTCGCTCAATGTAAGTCCCTCTCTCTCTAGGATTATTTGATTATTTGAATGGTGATAAATTGTTGAAATTGAGTTTATGATAATATTAATAATGATGATGATGAATTATTGCTTTTTTGTTGTTTTATTTATTATTAAAATTAAAATATGTTGATTTTTTTATTATGAGGTTGACATATTGGATATGAATTGTTGAATTGTTGAACATGATTGTTGGATGTGAATTTTGGATATAAATTGTTAGATATGATTTTTTTTAATAAAATATTTAGTTTTTTTTTTTTACTAGAAATTCATCTTTATTAACTCATAAACAGATTAAAATACCAACATGTAAGGACCCTTCCCGAATTTTTCCTCGAAACCCGGAAAGAACCCTTATCCCGTCTGACAGCTCTTTTACCTCAACATTTAATTACCATAAAATACCCTTTATTCTTAAATAATTTTTATTAAACTTTACATGGTTCCCAACAGAATCTCTGTACTTACTGATCACTCCTACTGTCAGACGCAGGATAAAATACCGGTCAAAACCAAAACCTCGGAATAGTGGTGGTTCAAATAGAAATACTTTCTGATACCAAAAGTCAGTAGTCAGACATTGCTGACATCTCTACTGGAAAACCACAGGACAACAAACTAGTGAACCAATAATAATTCGTCCATCTGGGTCACCGCCCACACCAACCCACAGACCCGGATGACGACGTATTTTCATATGTTGATTAGGCCCATAACAATTGTCGTCTGGTTCATATTAGAGCCGAAAATATCATCGGCTATCATATCGTATCATAACTCTCTGTACCATGATATCTCATCAGTCGGCTATCATATTCCTAGCCACCAGGGTATCCCTTGGGGTATGCTAGAATATGTACTACTTGGACTCTACCACAATCTCTGCAAATTCACCTTTTATATTGGAGGTTCACCGGGTTCACCGTCTCAGCGGATCCTAGCCCGGATCCTGGCCCCCTCAAATCGGTATTGTTTATTTTGGAGGTTCACCGGGTTCACCGTCTCAGCGGATCCTAGCCCGGATCCTGGCCTCCCTCAAATCAATATTTATCTCGGAGGTTCACCGGGTTCACCGCCTCAGCGGATCCTAGCCCAGATCCTGGCCTCCCTCAAATCAATATTTATCTCGGAGGTTCACCGGGTTCACCGCCTCAGCGGATCCTAGCCCAGATCCTGGCCTCCGTCAAATCAATATTTATCTCGGAGGTTCACCGGGTTCACCGCCTCAGCGGATCCTAGCCCAGATCCTGGCCTCCCTCAAATCAATATTTATCTCGGAGGTTCACCGGGTTCACCGCCTCAGCGGATCCTAGCCCAGATCCTGGCCTCCCTCAAATCAATATTTATCTCGGAGGTTCACCGGGTTCACCGCCTCAGCGGATCCTAGCCCAGATCCTAGCCCCCTCAAATCGGTATTATTTATTTTTGGAGGTTCACCGGGTTCACCGCCTCAGCGGATCCTAGCCCAGATCCTGGCCCCCTAAAATCGGTATTGGATCCAAAATCGATTATTTTATAGTCACAAGTACGGTCTCAACTCAAAATCATAGACCCAAATAATTACCACATCAAAACACTATCAAAATCGAATCCAACAACCATATCGTTTCTCACAACGCACTTCCACTGAAATATTGGAATAACAATTATCTAGCAATCATTGCACCCATACACAACAGTATTTAAATCGAGGATATTAATACATGCATCACAATTTATAAATACAACCATACACAACAGTAATGAAATCGAAGATATTTATATATACATTACAATTTATAATCAAAGTCCGCTTACGTCACCATCCAACCCAAAATTCATGTACGCTCTAGCCTCAGAACACCTACACCATAATGACCCAACTACCTTGACTTCCCAAACTCAAAACCCTCTCCACGGTCAATCCCTACCGCTGGGATTGCCCAACCGAGCTCTAAATGAACTCCTAAGGCCTCGAAACCAACAAAATCTGATCCGGAACGTCCCAAAACCTCAGTCACGCGCCGCCGTGACTTCGGGAACAGTCCCACGCGCCGTCACGCGCCACCGGAAGATCAGAATACGCACCCACGTGCTGCCACGCGACGGTCACGCGCCTGCTACAGTGTTCACGCGCCTGGACCGGTCCAACCCGGTCCGGCTCGACCTGACCCGGTCCAACTCGACCGGTTCACTCGACTCGACCGGTTCACCGGTGACTCGCCGGAGAAGGCGACCGGACGGCCTCGCCGTCGCCGGAGGCTGGCCGGAGAAGATGACCGGACCGCCACCTCCGCCGCCGTCTGGTTCGCCGGAATCCCCCATTTCCGGCCGAACTTCAAGGTTTTCTAATTTCTTCATTTCTTAACCGTTTTTCCCGATCTACACATGTAAATTCATATACTTTTCACCAGGAATCCAAATATGAGGTCAAAGTTCCGAGATCGTACCTGGTTTGGCCGGAAAACGGCCGAGAATGTTCAGTTCACCTCCCTCCTCCGTCCGTCGCCTACGGCGGTGCTCCCGCTCCAAGAACTACCCCAAAATGCTCGTGGGGTCCCGGGGAAGATCCTCCCGACCTTGGTTTTGTTCGAATCGGACCGGAATCCTTCCGATGAATATGGCCTTCGGTGTTCGCACAGGGAGGAATCGGATAGGACCGAGACTGCATCAACCAATCTCTCGAGGAGAGAGACAAATATCTGTTATATAATTCCAACATTTCCAAAATTACCAAACTGCCCCTGCAGCTTCTAGACCCGTAACAAACTCATCGGATCTCCGTTTTCAGCGTGCCGCCTGTCTACGAACTCGTGAATTCGAGACCTACGCAACAACCCAAGAAAAATTCCCAAAAGTATTACCAGTCAAAAAGTGACTCCCGACCCCATCCAAAACTGAGGGTAAAATTGTCCAATTCTCAAAAATAATTTAATTTCTGGTCCGGGTCGTTACAATCTACCCCCCTTACAGAAATTTCGTCCCCGAAATTTTCCTAACACAGGTTAAAGAACCAACCTCCTATTCAGTTCAAGTTTGTGGTCTGCATCTTGTTAAACTCCTCGGATGCATCTTGTTAACATAATTCCTTAAATAATTTGCACACAAGTGTGCGGTCTGCAGGAAGTTAACCTAAAGCTCTGATACCACTTGTAAGGACCCTTCCCGAATTTTTCCTCGAAACCCGGAAAGAACCCTTATCCCGTCTGACAGCTCTTTTACCTCAACATTTAATTACCATAAAATACCCTTTATTCTTAAATAATTTTTATTAAACTTTACATGGTTCCCAACAGAATCTCTGTACTTACTGATCACTCCTACTGTCAGACGCAGGATAAAATACCGGTCAAAACCAAAACCTCGGAATAGTGGTGGTTCAAATAGAAATACTTTCTGATACCAAAAGTCAGTAGTCAGACATTGCTGACATCTCTACTGGAAAACCACAGGACAACAAACTAGTGAACCAATAATAATTCGTCCATCTGGGTCACCGCCCACACCAACCCACAGACCCGGATGACGACGTATTTTCATATGTTGATTAGGCCCATAACAATTGTCGTCTGGTTCATATTAGAGCCGAAAATATCATCGGCTATCATATCGTATCATAACTCTCTGTACCATGATATCTCATCAGTCGGCTATCATATTCCTAGCCACCAGGGTATCCCTTGGGGTGTGCTAGAATATGTACTACTTGGATTCTACCACAATCTCTGCAAATTCACCTTTTATATTGGAGGTTCACCGGGTTCACCGTCTCAGCGGATCCTAGCCCGGATCCTGGCTCCCTCAAATCGGTATTGTTTATTTTGGAGGTTCACCGGGTTCACCGTCTCAGCGGATCCTAGCCCGGATCCTGGCCTCCCTCAAATCAATATTTATCTCGGAGGTTCACCGGGTTCACCGCCTCAGCGGATCCTAGCCCAGATCCTGGCCTCCCTCAAATCAATATTTATCTCGGAGGTTCACCGGGTTCACCGCCTCAGCGGATCCTAGCCCAGATCCTGGCCTCCCTCAAATCAATATTTATCTCGGAGGTTCACCGGGTTCACCGCCTCAGCGGATCCTAGCCCAGATCCTGGCCTCCCTCAAATCAATATTTATCTCGGAGGTTCACCGGGTTCACCGCCTCAGCAGATCCTAGCCCAGATCCTAGCCCCCTCAAATCGGTATTATTTATTTTTGGAGGTTCACCGGGTTCACCGCCTCAGCGGATCCTAGCCCAGATCCTGGCCCCCTAAAATCGGTATTGGATCCAAAATCGATTATTTTATAGTCACAAGTACGGTTTCAACTCAAAATCATAGACCCAAATAATTACCACATCAAAACACTATCAAAATCGAATCCAACAACCATATCGTTTCTCACAACGCACTTCCACTGAAATATTGGAATAACAATTATCCAGCAATCATTGCACCCATACACAACAGTATTTAAATCGAGGATATTAATACATGCATCACAATTTATAAATACAACCATACACAACAGTAATGAAATCGAAGATATTTATACATACATTACAATTTATAATCAAAGTCCGCTTACCATCACCATCCAACCCAAAATTCATGTACGCTCTAGCCTCAGAACACCTACACCATAATGACCCAACTACCTTGACTTCCCAAACTCAAAACCCTCTCCACGGTCAATCCCTACCGCTGGGATTGCCCAACCGAGCTCTAAATGAACTCCTATGGCCTCGAAACCAACAAAATCTGATCCGGAACGTCCCAAAACCTCAGTCACGCGCCGCCGTGACTTCGGGAACAGTCCCACGCGCCGTCACGCGCCACCGGAAGATCAGAATACGCGCCCACGCGCTGCCACGCGCCGGTCACGCGCCTGCTACAGTGTTCATGCGCCTGGACCGGTCCAACCCGGTTCGGCTCGACCTGACCCGGTCCAACTCGACTTGTTCACTCGACTCGACCGGTTCACTCGACTCGACCGGTTCACTCGACTCGACCGGTTCACCGGTGACTCGCCGGAGAAGACGACCGGACGGCCTCGCCGTCGCCGGAGGCTGGCCGGAGAAGATGACCGGACCGCCACCTCCGCCGCCGTCTGGTTCGCCGGAATCCCCCATTTCCGGCCGAACTTCAAGGTTTTCTAATTTCTTCATTTCTTAACCGTTTTTCACGATCTACACATGTAAATTCATCTACTTTTCACCAGGAATCCAAATATGAGGTCAAAGTTTCGAGATCGTACCTGGTTTGGCCGGAAAACGGCCGAGAATGTTCGGTTCACCTCCCTCCTCCGTCCGTCGCCTACGGCGGTGCTCCCGCTCCAAGAACTACCCCAAAATGCTCGTGGGGTCCTGGGGAAGATCCTCCCGACCTTGGTTTTGTTCGAATCGGACCGGAATCCCTCCGATGAAAATGGCCTTCGGTGTTCGCACGGGGAGGAATCGGATAGGACCGAGACTGCATCAACCAATCTCTCGAGGAGAGAGAACAATATATGTTATATAATTCCAACATTTCCAAAATTACCAAACTGCCCCTGCAGCTTCTAGACCCGTAACGAACTCATCGGATCTCCGTTTTCAGCGTGCCGCCTGTCTACGAACTCGTGAGTTCGAGACCTACGCAACAACCCAAGAAAAATTTCCAAAAGTATTACCAGTCAAAAAGTGACTCCCGAACCCATCCAAAACTGAGGGTAAAATTGTCCAATTCTCAAAAATAATTTAATTTCTGGTCCGGGTCGTTACAAACATCCTCAGCAAGAAGATTAAAAAGTCAATCTGGTTCAAGGTCTGACTAGACATGACACCCCCATCCTTTTTCACATAGGCCGCCACCTCATGGGCTACCTTGTTACAAGCTCTAGGCACAAAACAAAAACTTATAAACTCAAAATACTCACAAAGCACATAGATATCATGTTGGACATTAGCAATAGATGCCTCCGTACCCTTATGACTTCACATTTGAACGAAGCCTTTCGAATCCAACTCCACAATTACCTTTCGGTGCCTTGCTTTAAGACAAGCTTCCAAACCAGCCAGCACTGCCTTTGCCTCAACTTGAAGTT
This sequence comes from Oemleria cerasiformis, assembly GCA_037349345.1. Taxonomy (NCBI): domain Eukaryota; kingdom Viridiplantae; phylum Streptophyta; class Magnoliopsida; order Rosales; family Rosaceae; genus Oemleria; species Oemleria cerasiformis. The sequence continues at coordinate 4,769,750 of JAZGTL010000009.1, read as the reverse complement.
TAGAGGAGCAGCACCAATTTCCAGCGCCCCCATCTGCTTCAAACCAGCCCAGCCACGAATTTGACAATTTTGTTCAAGATTTATGAATTTTGTGAATTTTGGATATAGTAATTTAGGGGTAAGATTGTTAGGATTTAGTAATTTAGGTTTAATTTGGTGAATTTTGAGTTTAGTAATTTAGGTTTAAGTTTGTTTGGATTAATTTACTGTTTTAGGTTTAATTTTGGTTCGAATTGGTTTTATTTTAATTTTAGTGAATTTATTATTAAAAATTAAAATTAGGTGGTTTTATTTATTTTTTAGTGAATTTACTATTTAAAAAATAAAAAATTTTGTTTTTTTATTTATTATTAAAATTAAAATATGTTGGTTAATTTTATTTTAATTATTTGTATATGAATTATTGGATATGAATTATTGGACTTGATTTTTTTTTTTTTTTGAATTTGAATTATTGAATTGTTGGATATGATTGTTGGATGTGAATTTTGGTATTAATTGTTAGATATGATATTTTATAATAAAATATTTTATTAAAGATTTATGAATTTTTTGAATTTTGGATTTAGTAATTTAGGGTAAAGATTGTTAGGATTTAGTAATTTAGGTTTAATTTTGTGAATTTTGAGTTTAGTAATTTAGGTTTAAGTTTGTTTGGATTAATTTAGTATTTTAGGTTTGAATTAGTTTTGATTTCATTTTAGTGAATTTATTATTCAAAATTAAAATTAGGGGTATTTTTTTTTTTGTGAATTTACTATTTAAAATTAAAAAAAATTTCAGGAGGCAACCCCTACCATGGTAGCCTCCATGGCTGAGTCCACGCATGGAACGGTCGACACCTCACACTCAGCACAACCCGACGGGCGATCGGCTTGTCGCCGCCAAAGCAAGAAACGGGGGGAACCCTGTACCGACCCCCAACCCTCACAGGACGCCAGATCAACTGAACCGGAGACTAGGGCCGGAGTAATCCCCCAGGGTAAGTAGTTTATTTTGTTTATTTAAAAAACTGTTTTCGTTTGTTACTCATATTTTGAACTAATTTTCGTCGAATTTATAGGGACTTCGGTGAACGTGCGCGGGATCAACAGGGGTTTGGCATCCCAGCTGATTTTCCGGACAACGAACTTCACGATCCGGGTGGAATACGTGCCTCACCTACGAAAAGCGACCCAAAAAATCAGCAGTCAGGTGGTGCACGACATGGGCGCAATTCTTCGCACCAAGTCCCGGATAATGGGGGATACTTTCAAGAAGCAACAACCGGATGCGATCACGGACTGTTGGTCTGAGTTATCGGTAAGTGTTTCTCCCTTTTTAACATTATTTTCTTTTTTAAAAATATCTTACTAACTTTATTTTATTGCATGTCAATTTTGAGTTCGACCTGGAGGACGCCGACGTCAATGAGTACCTGAACTTTCACTGGCAGAAATGGTACTCGGACTGGAAGTACGAGCTCCACAAGTACTACAAGAGCTGGACTTCGAAGGAAGAAACTCGTGCAAATCCTCCATCCGAGTTGGCGATGGGGCATCGGTTGAAAGGGTGGTTACAGTTGTGCACCCATTTCGAGGACCCCGCCTGGTACTTGCCAACGAATATATAATGCTTGTTTTTACTAATGAACAACGAAAATCGACCGCTAGCACAGTAAATCGAGCAGTGAAGGAATTCAACCACCATGAAGGGTCGCGATCTTATGCACACCGGCACGAGGACCGATGAAACACCAGGTCGCTGTTCCTGGAGGTGGATGTATGGGGCCAATCCTACGCTGGGCACGGTAACCAATTGGCTGACACTATTTACGTAAGTTTTTAATTAAATGTTAATTTTAAATTTTACATATTAAATTTTAAATTTTAATTTTACATATTAAATGTTAATTTTTAATTTTACAATTATATTTCTAATTAATATTTATTCGAATTTGTAGGCGGCGAGGCAGTAAGACGTCTAGTAGACACAGAGTGAGTTGTCGTAGCAACAGCCCGAGGTCGAGTTGTCGTAGCAGCAACACGAGGTCCCGTTGGAGCAGCAACTACTGAATCCCGGGAGGTCGGTCGAGATCCTGAAGTGACGACTTGGTAGGCGTCTAGGGAATGTCATACGGGGGGCTGGCGATGAGAAAATGCGGGATGTCACGAGTAGATTTTCAAGTTCTTCTCAGGGAGCTGATCCCGAGAGGTTCACGGAGATGCAGAAAAACTTCCAGAACCTCCATACTGAATGCGCAAGCGTCAGGACCGAAAACGAGACCATAATGGCCGAAAACACGACCATCAAGGCCACCCTCAAAGCGGTGCTTGAAGGCTTACGTGCGCATGGCATGGATATTCCTCTGCCACAGCCTCAGCACCCGGCCCAGCAGCCTGACCAACCGCCCGCCCAAGACCCCGGCCACTCCGACCAGCTCCTCGACCAGCTGTCGTCGAGTTAGATATATAATATATATAGGACGTTGTAATATAGGTCTAATTATATAAAACATTATTTTTTAGAAATTTTTTTTTTTTAATTTCATTTGATTCCTTTAATGATTTTAATTATATTCATTTAAAAATATATTTATTTGAATTATATTTATATATTTATTTAGTTATATCAATTATTAAAATTTTTGATTTTTTTTTTCATAAAATTGAAGGCGTGCCTATGAACTAATAGATTCGCCGGGAAAGATCACAATAACTTCAGTGGATAGCTGCCGAGTTTCAGAAACTGAATTCGGTGGAATGTCAACCTTTTTTTTTACACTTTGCCTGGCGAATTTTTTATTCGTCGGGCAAGGTTAAAGTAGTTGGCCCAGCAAATTTATATTGCTCGACGAATCTCAGGCGACCATTATCGTTTGTCGGGCAAGTTGCACTTTTCCCATCGAACACACTTTTTTGGACAGGCAACATCATGCCCGACGACGGTTGATCGACGTGTTTTGCCCGACGGAGTTTCGACGGGTTAAGTTTGCCCGGCGAATTTTCTTTTTTGCCCGACGAACTTATTTCGCAGGGCAAGTCCAGATTTCTTGTAGTGATAGGTTCTTATACTATTCACTACGGGGGGAAAGCACTTTGCCCTACGAAACAGGTTCATCGGGCAATGAAACAAATTGGCTGGGCAAAGTGAGAACCAACAAACCTTCGTCGGGCCACTCTCGTCGGGCCTATGCCATCGGGCAAACGAGAACAAGCCCGACAAACTATATTCGTGGCAAAACAGTCGTCGCGCAAACGTAGAAAGTCAATGATGCTTTGTCCGACGAACAGTCGTTGGGTAAAGTGTCCCATATACGGTACAGGATCTAAAGGCTTGCCCGACGAACCGATTATTTCGTCGGGTAAGGTGTCCAATATACGGCGGCTTTCCACCGAATCCAGATTCTGAAATTTGGCGCATGTCCACCGAACTTTGGAACCTTAGCCCGACGAAATAAAGGATTCGTCAGGGAAGCCATCAGTTTTAAATTTTTTTTTTTTTAATAATGTATATAATTAAAATAAATATATTTTTAAAGAAATATAATTACAATAATTAAAGCGAATCAAATAAAATTAAGAAAAATATTTCTACAAATTAATATTTTACATAATTAAAACTAAATTGCAACATCTTAAAAATCTAAATGTTCGGCAGCTGGTCGGGGTGTTGGTCGAGCTGCTGCTCAGGCTGCTGGTCAAGCTGCTGGCCTGTGTGTTGAAGCTGCTGCTGAACCTGCAGCAGAGGAATCCTACTCGCATGCATCACTTCAAGCACCGCCTGGATGGTGGCATTCATAGTCGTGTTCTCGGCCCTAATGCTCGATAACTTGGTCTGTAGGTTCTCGAACATTGAATGGAGCCCCGTAAACCTCTTGAGATACTCCTCGGCTCCCCGAGAAGAACACAAAGAGGCACCCGTGACATCCCGAACAATCGCATCTCCCGCCCCTCGTATTATCTTCTTGGGCGCCTACCCAGTTGTCACTCCAGGATCTCCACCGACCTCTCGAGATCCGGTAGCTACTGCTCCAATGGGACCTCGGGTTGCTCCTGCGACGGCTCAGCCTGTTCCTCCTGTATGTCTCGCTCTGTCGCCGCCGACAAATTCGAATAAATATTAATTAGAAATATAATTATGAAAATTAAAAATTAACATTTAATATGCAAAAAAGAAACTTACGTAAATATTGTCAGTGGCCTGGTTGTCGCGGCCTTGTTGCCGTAGCCTGGGTAGACTTTCCCTGAGACATCCACCTCCAGCCACATTGACCCGGTATTTAGCCGGTCCTCCTACTGGTGCACATAGGATTGCGACCCCCCGTGGTGGTTGTATTCCTTCTTCCCCCGATTTCCTTTGTTCGTGACCTATTTTTGCTGTTCATTAGTAAAAACAATAATTATATATTCAAATGGAAAATTAAATAATAAATAAAGAAATAATTCAATTCGTTGGCAAGTACCAGATATGCGGGGTCCTCGAAATGGATGCACAACCACAGCCACATTTCCAACCGAGGCCCCTCAACCAACTCGGATGGAGGATTTGAACGAGCTTCCTCCTAGCTTCTCAAGCTCAGGTAGTACAGATGGAGCTCGTACTTCCATTCCGAGTACCGTTCCTACTAGAAGTAGCTAAGGAACTCATTGAAGTCGGCGTTATCCATGTCGTACTCAAAATTGACCTGCAATAAAATAATAGAGTTAGTAAAATAATAAAATTAATGAAAATAAAGCTAAAAAATGGAGAAACACTTACTAATAACTCAGCCCAATAGCCCCTGTTCTAGTTCGCGAGGAGCTTCTTGAAAGTATCCCCTATTATCCGGCACTTGGTACGAAGAATCACACCCATGTAGGGTACCACTAGTTTGTGGATTTTTTGGGCCGCTTTCGGTAGACGAGGCAGGTATTCCACCCGGATCTTTACCTTCATTGTCCGGCAAATTCGCTGTGATGCCAAAACCCTGTTGATCCCGCGCACGTTCACCGAAGTCCTTGCAAATACGACGAAAATTAGTACAAAATATGAGCAAAAAATAAAAACGGTTTTTTAAATAAACAAAATAATCAACTTACCCTAGGGTATTACTCTAGCCCCATTCTTCGATTCGTCTAATTAGGCGTCCTGTGAGGGCTAGGGATCGGTACGTGGTTCCCCCCGTTTCTTACTATGTCATCGACAAGCCAATCGCGTGCCAATTCGCACGGACTTCGAGGTGTCGATAGGTCTCTGAATGGACTCAGTCGTGGAGACTACCATGGTAAAGGCTACCTCCTCCTCCGCACGGTCATCAGTAGAGTCAGCGTGGGGGCTGGTCCTAGATGTGATCAAGGGGCTCTGCGACATCTATAATAAGAAATTTAAAATAATTTATATAAAATTAACCAACATATTTTAAATTTTAATAATAATAATAAAGAAACAAAAACCCTAATTTTTTTAATTTTAAATTCACAAAAAAAATAAAACCACCTAATTTTAATTTTTAATAATAAATTCACAAAAATGAAATAAAACCACCTAAGTTTAATTTTTAATTATAAATTCATAAAAATGAAATATAACCACATAATTTTAATTTTTAATTATAAATTCACAATAAATGAAATAAAACCACTTAAGTTTAATTTTTAATAATAAAAAAAACAAAAAACCAAAATTTTTTAATTTTATATATTAAATTCACACAAAAAAAAATAAAACAACCTAATTTTAATTTTTAATAATAAATTCACAAAAATGAAATAAAACCACCTAAGTTTAATTTTTAATAATAAATTCACTCAAATGAAATAAAATCACGTCATTTTAATTTTTAATTTAAATTCACAAAAATGAAATTAAATTTTAATTTCCTAATTTAAGATTTTTATAATAAATTAAAATAAAATCAATACAAACCAAAATTGAAACTAAAATATACCAAAATTAACCTAAAATACTAAATCCAAACAAATTTAAACCTAAATTACTAAATTCCAAATTCACAAAATTAAACCTAATTTACTAAATTCTAACAAACTTAAATCCAATTCCATTATTACTAAATCAATTCCAAATCCAATTTGAATTACAATTGCATGTAAATTAAACTAAAACTACAAATTTCAAAATTTGTCCCCTAAATTCACAAACAAATTAACAAAACCAATCCAATTAACCTAGACATCAACAAACCCAATCCAAACATACAAATTAAACCAACCAATTAAACCCAAAATAACAAAATCCATACATATAAATCCAAGAAATTAAACCCCAATTAAATGAAAAAGAAAAGCCAAATGTAGTTAACGCGAGGCAGAGTGCGACAGAGAGAAAGAGGGACTCCGAGAGATTTAGTGAGGAAGCGGCGAGAAAGAGAGTCGGCAATGGCGAAAGTAAGATGCGGCTTGACAGAGCGAGGCAACGGCGAGAGAGAGGCTCTGAGTGTGAGAGAGATAGAGAGAGAGAAAGAGAGAGAAAGAGAGATAGAGATAGAGAGAGAGGGAGAGAGAGAGAGAGAGAGTGTGTGTGTGTCGCTGGGTGAGAAAGAGTGTCTGGGGGTTTTTTGCAGGGACGAAGTGAGCGACTGGGGGTTTTTTGCAGAGACGAAGGAGGATGCACCGACGCAGTTTAACAGAAGAAAAAGATGAAAAGAATAATCGCGACTTCTCTTAATCTGAGTAGAAAAAAATTAACGAATTCAACGGGCAACACTTCGTCGGGCAAGCAGTACAAATTCGTCGGGTAAAATGAAGCAGTATTTTTGAATATTTTGCCAAAGTTTTGGCAGAAGTTTTTATTTTTCACAAAAGAAAATTGCGCGAACATTTTTGTGCACTTGCCCGATGAACTTATAGGTTCGTCGGGAAATTTTTCTTTACTCTTGAAAATGTTGATAAAGGAAAACCATGCCCGACAATTGAATTTTGAAAATCTGGACCGTTAACTTTGTGGTCTTAAGTGTCTAGAGCTCCACCGGAGAAAATTGTCAGCTTTGAAGGAGTTTAAGTCGACCGATTGTCAAAAAACGTTATGTAACCGTCGAATCGTATCATATCGTTACCTAGTCCCGGGATCTCAAAATTCGTTAAATTTTAGCATAGGCGATCTATTAGTACGTACAATGAATGTGTACGGTTAGTTCGTTCGATTGGTTTCGAAAATTATTTGAAAATCATAAAATTATCTTATCCAGCAAACAATTTAAGTATATTTCAATTATTTTTCGAAGTTTTGGTTCAACCGATATTCAGACAATCGAATCTTCTAGACCAGGACCATTCACTTTATGGTTTTACATTCCTAGACCTTGCCCATTGAAAATCGTGAGGTTTTGAGGAGTTAAAGTCATTCGATTGTCAAAAAATGTTTTGTAACCGTCGAATCGTGTCGTACCGTTACCTAATCCGGGGACTTTGAAATTGGCTAATTTTTCGTGTAGGTGATTGATCAGTCATTATTTATGCATCATTTTGAATTCTTTATATGCCTATCTTACATGTCTTTTCAATGATTTCTTGCCATAAATAGTAGAAAATGATCAATATTGTGAGACTTGTGCAGATTTGGAAAGATAGGTAAAATATGAGAAGAACGCAAAAAGAATGACTCAAATCGGAGTTCAGATGAAAGAGATGTCCTCATTTCAATATCAGGTCCTGAACTAGGTCCTGAGTGCGCCAGTGCGCCAGTGCGCCAGTGCGCCAGTACGCCTATTTTGAGTCCTTCACCAAGTACCTCAGATCATGCCATCCAAGTCCCAAACCTGTGTCTCATGACATCAAGTTCATGTCCTAGAAGTGCCAAGTTCTTGCCAGGACATGTCGAGTACATGTCCCAAGAACTTCCCATCTGAGCCCAGCCTCTGCGCCTAAACCTTAGTTCTTGTTCCGCCAGCGGTGAATCAAAGTTCCTCCTCTGCGCTAAGCCTAACAACCTGTACGCCTGGCCTGAGTGAAGATGCGCTTCTACTATGCTCGTGGTGTGTCTCAAAAGCGCAGTCCTAGACCCCTATGAAGAAGACATTCCAAAGACCACGGGAACACCGCGGGCTGCCCGCGGCCAGCTTGTGTTCCCACTTGCCAGCTTGCATTCACACTCCTAACTATGTTCTAATTAGTTCTAATAGATTTAAAGGACTTTGTGATTAATTAGAAGTACAATAACTATTCCAGAACATTCTAGGATAAGGTTTTACCAATCCTTATAGAACAAGGTTTTACCAATCCTTATAGAACAAGGTTTTACCAATCCTTATAGAACAAGGTTTTACCAATCCTTATAGAACAAGGTTTTACCAATCTTTATAGAACAAGGTTTTCCTTTTGTCTATAAAAGGGAGCCTTTGTTCAGTGTTTTGGGGGATAATTGGAGACCAGATTCTTAGAGATAATATTTTACATACAGATTATTAGGCGTGGAGCTTCGAGAAGAAGGCTCTGCCGTGGCTCTGATGTGCCTGTTCTTCAACAGTCTATTCTATAACCTTATTTTTATTATTACAATTTAATTATGAATTCAATTATATATGTTTTAATCCCAGTTATGTGTGAGTAGTTTTTGTTAGGATTAGGGCTGCTTGAAGCCCTAACCATGTTAGTTTGTTAATTAGATTTTGGCTCTTGATTTTGATTGCTATGCATGCTGAATAACTCTGATTACTGCTTTAACTGCCATTCCTTTATGCCTATGAGCTTTGCTACCTTGTTTGCATAAATTATTGATCGAATTGCTTGAGTGACCACTATATCATCTTGTAATTCATGAGCATCAAGAGGTTGAGGTTAAGAAACGATCTTGTAGTCGGAATTCACAACGCTCTAGGAATGCACATCACTTTTCTAGGCTAGTGTAGTGTCATTAAATTCTCTTTGTACTTCATGCATCATCTTAACTGGTAGGTGATAGACGTTCTAGAGTACACATCATGCTTAGAACATGCCAAGTAAGAGAGAATAATATATGTGGAGTGGGCCAACCATCGGGACCTTTGCATGGGCATTTAATTCAGAAGTTGCATAGTAATTAGGTCAAGAAAATCTGGTTAAGGACTATAATTGGTTAGAGTGGATAGTAAGCCTTAATTCACCTTAGTTAACAAACAATCAACCTTTCATTCTTGCATTGTTATTTTCTGCACTTTGATTTTTTTGTCTTTAATTTTCAACTCTCAATCATAAACCCCCCTTGGCGTGTGTGTGTGTGTGTTTTTTTTATTGAAGTTAACAAATCTGAACTTAATTGGGTTAATCGTTGAACAAGTCCTCGAGGGATCGACCTTTGCTTGTCATTATACTATCTCCAACAATTTTGTGCACTTGCAAAGTTATACTTAGTAGAAATAAAGTTCATAAATATTGTGTTCAGTATTTCTTCTATCAGTGATCTATGAGTATGTGAAATAAATGTGAAAGACCAGATTAGTCGATTTCATTTTTTAAATTATTGAAAATCGTAAAATAAGCTTATTCATCAAACACTTCCAAGGAAACTTCAATACGTTTTTCGAAGTTTGGTTCAATTGATATTCAAACAATTGAATTTGACCGATCTAACCATTCAGTTTGTGGTTGTAATTGCCTAGACCTCGGCTGTCGAAAATCGTGAGGTATTGAGTAGTTAAAGTCGTCCGATTGTCAAACAAAGTTTTGTAATCGTCGAATCATGTTGCACCGTTACCTAATCCCGGGAATTCCAAATTGGCTAATTTTTGGTGTCTGCAATCTATGAGTTTTACAATAAATGTGGACGGTCAGACCGACTAAATGTGGACGGTCAATCTGGTATATATGGCCCGAAAAATATCTGTATATTCGCCGAGAAAAGTATTCCATTTTCGGCAAAGAACCACCGAATATAGGACAACTTTACCCGACGACGTGTACCTATATATTCGTCTTGCAAAGCTTCTGACCCATTTTTTTGTCAAAATTCTATACACTATTTTATCAAACAAACTAATTTTGCAACCATTTCCAACCCTTTTCAAACATACTACATTTCCAAGTCACTTTGACTGTTGTCACTTCAGGTATGAATACGAGGAGTTACAATTGATCGACTATTCATTTATGAACGGCTTTACTATAAATGTAAATGAATGAATTTGGTACATAGTTTGAAGTGCATGTAGTAAATGAATGAATGAAGATAGTGGGTTTGGTGCTAATACTCCATGAATCAATATGGTATGTTGAAGATGTGGTTCACTCACTGAAGGTCTCTTTGGAGTTCCATGAGACTCTGAACTCGGCGCAGATCAAGGCTTTGGAAGGTGTTCTTCCATCAAAGTCGGGAACGTCTCAGCTCACAGATATGGAGGTGGAAGGGTGATATTTGGCTTCTCTTCCAAAAAATTCTCCAACAACTCCCCAATGCCTCAAATTCATTGCATTTGATAGTTCTAAGTACATAAAACTTGTGGACAAATATGGGGAAGGTCTATAAAATCCGATACACGTTGAGCTTCCAAGTGGTGAAGAATGGGAATTAGAGGTGACAAAAACATTGAATGGAGAGGTTTGGTTGGACAGAGATTTGACAAAGTTAGGACATGTTATAGGAATGTTGGGAAATTCCAAATGTCCTGTGGGTCAGAAGGTGTCCGACGAATTACTTAGTTTGTCAGGCAAAGAGGCAAAAAGGCTTTGCCAAGAAATTTTATACGTATTTCGTCGAGCAAAGAGGCTTTGCCCGATTAAGTAAGTAATTCTTCGGGCACCTCCTGACCCACATGACATTTGTAATCTCCTAACATTCCTATAACATGTCCTAAGATGGAAGAAAATAATAAAGAAGTTGATGATGATGAAAGTGTTGAAATCTTGGAGGATTTGCCATGTCATCCTAAGAAGGGAAGAATTCAAGTAAAAAAGCTTCATTGACTGAAAATGAAAAGGCTATAGCTCTTGAAAGAGCTCATGCTTTCAAATCTACAAAGCCTCACAAAAACATGGAATGGAGAGGTTTGGTTTGACTAAGAATGGACAAAGTTCTCTGAGTTTTACTCTCTGCAGAATATGGACTAATTCAAAGGTGTTTCTTTTAGAAAAAGTAAAAGTGAAAAAGCTAGCTTCCATGTGTAGTAAAAAAACATGAGTTTGATTACAGGCCATTCTTCGCGATGTTGTTAATTGCTATGATGGAAATATGAGAAATGTTTGGATCAACTCAGTTGTCCAATTTGAGTATGGTGGCAAGACTGGATTAATTGAAACATAGAAACCTAAAAAGATCAAAACATAATATAATAGATTGCGTATTACAGATTTAAATGAAATCATTTCTTTACAACTTTCATTCAGTGTCAGAATCGCTCTCCTCCTCCCAATCACGCTCGTCATCCGAGATGTGTTTGTAGGGACCACTCTCAAACCACCGGGTCTTTGTGTTGACAGAGGTACATAAATGATCTTTAATGACCCTGCCTAGGATATTTGGGTTCATATTGAACCAATGACACTTGAACAAAACGACTTCCTTGCGGTATGCATATAACACTTGAACCACACTTAACAATCTGCCGTAGAACCCCGTCACTATTGGTGAACAACTCCAACACTGGACCAGCGCCGAATGGTTGTGCTGGTTTGGCAAATACAGATAGGTTCTCAGGATGTTCACCACCGTCGTCGTTGCGCGAGGCCCTATTGAAGGAAGTTTCTACATTCCGAAGGTACATTGCACAAAACGTCAGTGACTCCTTTGCAATGTACGCCTCCGTTATAGAGCCTTCGAGACATGTCTTGTTGCAGACGTACCGTTTGTACCTACCTAACATTCTGCAAGGAAATATATATTATGATTCACATATATTACCGGGATAGTAAGGAAATAGTACCAAAAACAATATGAAGTTTACCTCTCGACTGGGTATATCCAACTATAATGCATGTTAGGTCAAAACTAATACATATTTTATCCATGATTTAATACCTTTTTATTTATGTTTTGTTAATATTTTGTGATATGAACCTAGAGAAAATAATCTATTTTGTGAGACATGTGCAGATTTAGAAAGATGATTGAATTATGAAAATAATGGAAAAAGAAGCACTCGATTTGGAGTTGAAATGATGAAGTTATAAAAGAATCAAAATCGAGTCCTGCGGACTAGCGGTCAACTTCAAAATCATCTCATAATTAGTCCAAAATCATCCCAAGGTCGTCCTGCGGTCTATCCCGCAGGTTAGAATTCATTCCAAGATCATTTCAAAAACATTCCAAAGACTACTTCGGACTCCGCGGGAAGCCCGCGGGCTAGCGGTCGACTTCAATATAACTTCAAAATCATCCTGCGGGCTGTCCGCTAATATGCCCTTGACAACTAGTGGTCACATTTTTCTCCATATTGTAAAGGGATTTCAACTCTATTTCATTCTAGAATATTATTTTTACTCCTTTTATGTTTAGGAAAGGATTTTAATTAGATTTCTTAAATGTTTAGGAAACTCCTTGTAAACTTCTATTTATCTGAGGATTGATAATTCTCCTATAAATAGAAGTCCTAGGGTTTTGTAAGGAGGTCCAGAAAATATACACAGAAATACACCACAGAGAAAAAACACTTTTTCTTTTATATTGTAGTTTCTTTTTAGGTTAGGGCTTCTTGAAGCCCTAGCCATGGTTCTTCGTTAATATGATTTTGGCTATTAATTTATATTGTTTTGAATACTGAATATAGTTTGGATTATTGTGCGTAATGATCTTAGTTTATGTTTATGAGATTGGTCACCTTCTTTGCATATAACTATAGGTGAATAATTGCTTGTTATTGATCATCTTCTTGTAATTGTTTGGCACCGAGGCTAGTGGCTTTACATCTTACTTGTAATCCAACTCATGATAACCTAGGACTGCACATCACTTTTCTAGGGGTAGTATGATGGCTTAGATTTCCTTTCGTACTTAATGCGTTCTTTGAATAGTTGTGGTAGTGAGCCGGGAAAGCCTGTGACATAGGAACTAAGAAGGAAATAAAATGTGTGATTTGACCTTGAGTGGACCTTTGCACGGGCATCATATTCATATGTTTCTTAATAATTGAATCCTAGAAATCATGTTAGGAAGTAATTGTGGTTAGTGGTGGATTGAGTGCCTTAACCTATTATTTTTATTAATTGTTTTGCTTTAGTTCTTTTATTTGTTTATTTTTAATTATGTTAAACCCCCCACCAATGTGTTGTGTTTTGTTTTTATTTTCTATTTTTATTTTCTGTTAAGTCTCTGAGTTAATTAATTACTCTAAGTAATAAAGTGGATTTAAACGTTAAGACAAGTCCCTGTGGGATTTTACCCTTGCTTATTTGCTATACTATCTTCACGATTGGTGCACTTGCAAGGTTAAACTTAATAGAATAGGCTTCAAATTTATGGTGTCTATTTTATCCAACAATGCACCAGGCCAGCCAACTTTGGCTCATGCGGAAGATGTATTAGTAGGTGCACCATTACATCAAAGAATGCCGACGGATATATTTGCTCTAGCCGGCACATTATGTAGACAATATCCTCGTTAATTGCTACGACGTCCGCCTTCTTCAAGGTTTTGGCGCATAGTATCTGGAAAAACTGAGACAAATAAACTAACGTCTCAATAACACCCTCCTCCAAGTAGGGCCGAATACCAATCGGAATGAGCCGTTGTAGCAAAACATGATAGTCATGGCTCTTCAAACCAGACATGGTGCACCGTATGTGCTAACATTTTTGGAGATGTTGCTGGCGTACCCATCGGGGAATTACACACTCTGCAACTACTTCAGAAATTTTTTCTTATCCTCCGGCGTAAATGTATAACTTGGATGAGCCATTATGTATTTGTCATTGACAACTTTTGGCCACAAATGAGGCCGAATACCAATTTCTTGTATACCTAGGTGGATCTTTTTTGTGTCATTTGACTTTCCTTCAATGGGTAAAGTCGTTCCCACAATACTCTCGGCAACATTCTTTTCGATGAGCATAGGATCAGTGATGTGTCTGATTTTCAATTTCGACCAGTATGCCAAACGGAAGAATATGCTCTTCTTCGTCCAATTTTCATGTTCCTTCAGTCCTCTTGTGATGAACTCCTGGATACTGTTCAATTTGGATAATATCTCATCACCGGACCTTTCCCTTGGTCGTGCCTGTAGCTCTGTTTTTATCATCAAATGTGTCAGACTACGTACGCCACCGGTGATCCCAGGGTAGAAATCTTCGAGCACCCAAGTAGCATACCTTCAATTTGTGCCAAAAGAACGTTGTGTCTGATCCACATGTCAAGCAAGCAAGATAACACTTGGTGCTCCACCCCGACAACATACCATAAGCATGAAAATTATTAATAGTCCACATTACGCCCGCCCGTAGAGTGAACATTTCTCCATTGTACTTGTCGTATGTTCGGACACCATTTTCCCATAAATCCACAAGCTTATCAATCAACAGCCGCAAATAAACATTGATGGAATTACTCGGCAATTTGGGCCCCGGTATCAAAATACTGAGGATTGTGAATTTTTTCTTCATGCATTTCCAAGGGGACAAGTTATACGAAACCATGACCACCGGCAAAGTGCTATAGGGCTTTGCAAAACCCCCAAACGGATTAAAGTCGTCAATAGAAAGTCCTAATCTGTCATTTCTTGGCTCCACGGGAAACTCGAGATATATCTTATCAAATTCCTTCCAAGCCTCTCCATCGGCCGGATGCCTCAGTACATCATCATCAATGCGTTCATCCTTGTGCCACCTCATATCACGGGCTGCGGGAGTCGACATCTAGAATCTTTGAAACATTGGCTTCAGTGGAAAATAACTCAACACCTTGTTCATAATCATGTTCTTTCGAAACCTAGGCTCATTGCACATGAGACATTTGTCAAGATGATCGAATTCACCATAAAATAATGTACAATTGTTCTTGCATGGATGGATCTTGACATACCCTAAACCGAGACCCTTCAACAACTTCTTCGAGCTATAATGATCTTTAGGCAGAAGGTTATCTTCCAGGAGCATTCGGATGATGATGTCCATAATGTGATCAAAATGCTTATTCGTTTGATTATACTCAACTTTCATGTGCATCAACTCCACAACTGCCCCTAGAACCGAGAACGATTTACAACTGGGGTATAATTCACGCTGAGCTTCTTTCAACAATCTCTCGTAATGTTACTCAGAGTCTTTGAGTTGAAACCTCGGCACCTCATCGTCCATATCATTCGATGCGGGAGGAAATGCATCGGTTATTATGTCAAAGAATTGGTCATCATCATATCGTCCATCCTAAGCAATTTCATCCCGACATGTCACGGGATCCAAAGATGTCGATGCTGTAAAAAATTGTTCACCATGATAGATCCAATTAGTATAGTTGTGTACGATCCCATTTCATTCTAGATGATTTCGGACCCCATTCAATGTCATCCGATTGCAGTTGTTACATTTATGGCATGGACACCAGATATGTCCACTATCACTGCAGTGAATATGTGCAAAGACAATGAAGTTTTCGATCCCATCCAAATACTCATCAGAACATTTAGCTTCCATTTGCATCCAGCCTTTGTCCATTGTGCCTATTTTCATAAAATACAGTCAACATAAGTAATTGAGTTAACATTGTCCAGTAAGTAGAACAAGTTAATATCAAAATCCGCTCGTCTCCTTATGCCTCTGGTGATTTGGCCCTATCACATTCGAGAGTGCACGTTCTGTGTGGTGTAGTTTGCGACCTAAGAGGCTAAGTTTCGATGGAGGGAAATTTCGACAGCATCTCCCTACAGTTCCCCAAATGCACGACGTAGATATTATAAACAAATATCTAGTATGCATTCGGTGAACATTGAGGGGATACAAACCGAATTTCCCACAATCGAAATCTAGCCTCGCAGACCGCAAACTACACAACACATAGTTGTGCACCCGAAATTGTCCGAATGAATGGACAATTCAAGAGGCAGTCAATCAACCTGATTCACTGACTCTCAAACGGGTCTAAGGTTTTTCATTGAGTTTCATTATACGAAGTTAATCAACCTGATTAACTTCGCATAAACGGTTATGAAATATCAACATATTTCACTCTGCCGTAACTACCTAATGCTTTACAGAAAATATCACAACAAATTCACAAATACAAACATATATTTTACGCATATCACAGAGTTTACAATTTTCTAATTTCCTAACATATTTTCTATTTTCCTAATTTCCTAACATATTTTCTATTTTCCTAATTTCCTAACATATTATCTATTTTCATATTTTCCTAACATAGTTTCTAATTTCCTAACATATTTTCTAATTTCCTACAAAATCACATAACAAATTTTCCACAATTTCTACACGATTTGTACACAATTTTCCACAAATTATACACAATTTCCACAATTTAAACACAATTTCGTAGCATTATTATATATCCAAAATTCAATTGAGAGGCAAACACACATACCTCTTTATAAGTATTCCGCAAAATCTATCAAAAATTTCCTAAAACACAACCAATAATTAGTTTCTAATCAAAAATCAAAAATTCAAAACTAAAAATATTAAATTTCTCAAACCTTTAAAATTGGTGTTTGATGGAGTTCGGTGTTTGAGAGAGAAAGAGGGAGAGATTGGTAGTTAAAATAATGATGAGATGATGGAGGATGGTGCAGGTTAGAAAGAGAGAGAGAGAGAGAGCGGGCTGAGAAAGCACATAGAGGAAAGAAGAAGAAGAGGGGCGAGTGGTCGTAGTTAATACATTTAACACTTTGCTTCATCGGGCAAACTTTAATGAACTCGTCGGGTAATTGCTGATACAGATATTTTGTGGAGTGGTCAACGCTCATACTTTGCCCTACGAAATTAATTTTGCCTAACAAAATTTTGACATTTATTCTTTTGCCCGACGACGCAAGAAATTTGTAGGGTAAAGTGCCCAATTTTACGCGCCAATCACCTTTCCTTCGCGCCATAAATTTGCCCCACGAAACAATTTTCCCTACCAATATCCTTGTCGGGCAATATTTACACAAGTACGCGGTAATGATTTTGTTTCCCGCCAAAACCTTGCCTCACGAATGATGATTGCCCCACGAATTTCTTAATCGGGTAAGATTGGACATGTTTTTGCCCCACGAACTGTCATTTTCGCAGGGCAAAGCTTCAATAAGCAACAAAATTTTGTTCGTCGGGCAAAAGTTGGTTGGGCCAGAGATGTTTTCTTGTAACGACCCGGACCAGAAATTAAATTAATTAGAGAATTTAATTAAGGAAAGGACGATTTTACCCTCGATTTTAGACGAGTTCGGGAGTCACTTTTTGACTGGTAGTGCTTTTGGGAGATTTTTTTGGGACGTTGCGTGGGTCTCGAACTCACGAGTTCGTAGACAAGCGGAACACGGAAAACGGAGACCTGGTGATATCGTTACCAATCTAGAAGCTTCATGGGCATTTTGGTAATTTGGCAGGAGTAGATATTTGTTTTTAACCCCCTCAATTTGGTCTGATCAGGATCATCCCCTCCTCTCTCTCCTGCCCGATCCCTCCCCAGAACCCGTGCGACCCAAAACTCAAAACCCATGAAAAGGAACTTCGATCCAAGGCCGAGTTTTCCCTTCTAGTTCCTTTAATGGAAATCTCCTCCCTTCCACGATCACGGACGTACCAACCATCGGAGGAGGGAACCGTGGGAGACATCGGATCAAGGGAAAGAAAATCAAAACTTCCGATCGATTTGTTCGGCCAGTACAGGTATGGGTTTTGTGTTCTGAGGTCATATTTGAATTCCTGGGTTCAAGTAGATAGATTTAGAATTAAAATTTGTGAAGAACGGTTGAGTTTTGAAGAAGTTAAAAAAAACTTCAAGGTCGGTCGAATGGAGGATTCCGGTGATGGCAACAGTGGCGTGGTCATCTTCTCCGACGAGTCACCGGCGATCAAATCGCGTCGAGTGGACTGGATCGGGTCGAGTGGACCAAATCGGGTAGAGTGGATCGAATCAAGTTTAGTGGATTAGATCAGGTCGAGTGGACCAGATCAGGTAGAGTGGATCGGGTCAAGCCGAGTGGATCGGGTTAGGCCGAGTTGACTAGGTCAGGCCGAGTTGGGTCAGGTCAGATCGGGTCAGTGCGTGGGTACTGTAACAGGCACGTGGCCGGTGTGTGGTGAGTTGTCCGACCTTCTACTGGCGCGTGGCGGTGCGTAGGACTGATTCCGAAGTCACGACGACGCGTGACTAGGATTTTGGGACGTTCCGAATCGGTTTTGATGATTTTGAGGCCATAGGAGTTTGTTTAGAGCCCCAATTGGGTAATCGCAGTGGTAACAGTTGACCATGGAACGGGTTTTGAGCTCGAGAGGTCAAGGTAGTTGGGTCAATATTGTGTCAAAAGTTCCTTGGGGCTAGAGCGTCCCTGATTTGGTATTTTATTCGAGCCGTGAACGGACTAGGGTTCCGGGATTGCATAGGTATGCATACTTCTAGGTATTGGGTTATACGATCGGATTCTCTGAAGATTGGCGTTAGAAGGTATGTCTCTGCCAAATCGTCGAAGGGTTCTGCAATGTTGACGTTCGAGGAATCTTTCTCCGCCATATCGTTGAGGTCTACGGTAGCTCTGGAGGAGCCGGGATATTGAGTTATCACTCGGGGGCTCAGGATGAGCTGGGATATTGAGTTATCACTCGGGGCTCAGGATGAGCCGGGATATCGAGTTATCACTCGGGGCCTCATGATGAGCCGGGATATCGAGTTACCACTCGGGGTGCTCTGAAGGAGCAGAGATATCGAGTTCGACTCGGGGCGAGTCAGTGAACTCAATTCAACCAAGTCTGGTTCCTTCGTTATCCGGGTCAATAGAATAGTGTGGGTGGTGACCCAGATTGACGAGTCAGTTGTCTTTTGTTATTACGGTAGAGGTTTCAGCAGTGTCTGACCTACTGATATTTGGTGTTAGAGCGTGTTACCTTTTTGGACCACCACTATTCTGAGGTCTCGGCTATGACCTGTAAGCTATCCGGCGTCTGACAGGTAGGTGTGGTCAGTAAGTACAGAGGTTCTATCGGGAACAATGTAGAGTTTATTTAATATATTTAAGGATAAAGGGTATTCCTGATAGTAAATTTTGTGGAAAAAGAGCTGTCGGACGGGATAAGAACTTTTCGCGGATATCGAGGTGAAATTCGAGAAGGGTCCTTACAATTGGTATAAAGAGCTCTAGGTTTAAGACCGCACACTTGTGTGCCAATTATTTAAGGATTCCTGTTAACGAGGTGCCTCCGAGACGTTTACCTCTTCAACGACCTTAAATTGAGGAAGGCGGAGGTCAGGTGATGTATGGGCGAGGTAGGCGTCGTTGTTGCTGGTGAGTGGACCCCGGTTTTGTAGATGGCAATGCATACATACACGTATATTTGAATTAAACTTTTATTTATTTATTTTACAAATCTTACTGGACACAGGTTTTCAACATTTCAGTGAAAATGTGTTTTGGGGAAATGGCATGGTTTTTGGATTCAGTTTTGATATCGTTTTGACGTGAAAATTATTGAGTCCATGATTTTGGGTTGGACTCGTATTTGTGATTTTAGTGAATTTGACAATGAATGATTTTTCAATGACTTTGGCTTAGGCGAAGAAATAAAGATTTCAAAACACATATTTGGTTTTCACTGGTTTTCTGTTCCCGAAGTCAATGTTGCTCCGACTAGCGTTGAGGGGTTATACTCAGCTGGTTGCTGAGGGTTCTCCGATGCTGGTGTTGATGGTGTTCTCCGCTGGATCGTTGAGGCTGTCTACGCATAGCACATATTTAAGCACCACTCGAGGTATATCGGGTGTTCATGGTCATGGTTTTTCTCTGACTGGTGTTGAGGGGTTTTGCTCCGCTGGTTGTTAAGGCTCTCCGATGCTGGTGTCGAGGGTGTTCTCCGCCAGATCGTTGACTCTATTTATGCATAGTACAGAGTTCTGCACACCACAGTGGATTTGATATATTATGTGTCCAAGTTGATTTACATGATTTGAACTCCTTTGAGGAGTGTTTTCAACGCAAGGTTGCAGACCACGAAATGTTTTCATTATTTGGATTTCGTATGTCCTACCAAAAGTTTTTTTTCAAGAGATGGATTTTTCCGGTAAGCTTTTGGCTTATCTTTATGAACTTGTTTGAAAAGAAATGTTATGTATGCACACACTGTTTTATACATGATGAAGGGTCTTCTCCATCACATATTCGTCAAGGTTTCCTCCGACTAGCATAAAAGGGTAGTTCTCCACCAAATCGTTGACGGATTCTCCGACGCTAGCGTTGTAAGGTAGTGCTGCACTAGATCGTTGAGGCTAATTGTACGTAGTGCACATACCCCTATCTGACACCTGGCTTCGACGTATGTTGGGTCATGTGACGACATGAAGTCATGTTGGGATTAGGACCCACAGTGGACTTCTCAGGCTCAGAGACGTGTTTCGAGGTATGTCCCGTGCTGAATGGATACTGGTGCCTCTAGGATGTCTCCTGGATGTAGTTCTTGCCTACGATTTATTGTCGAGACTAGAACAGAGAAATGTGCAGAGTGCACGGGTTTTATTGGGAATCGCATCTAAGGCCTAATTCGTGTCGGTGGTGACGCGAGAGAACTTGAAATAGGAGGTTGGTCCTTTGACCTAAGTTAAGGGAATTTCGGGGAAGAAATTTCTTTAAGGGGGGTGATTTGTAACGACCCAGACTAGAAATTAAATTAATTCGAGAATTTAATTAAGGAAAGGTTGATTTTACCCTCGATTTTGGACGGGTTTGGGAGTCACTTTTTGACTAGCAGTGCTTTTGGGAATTTTTCTTGGGTCGTTGTGTGGGTCTTGAACTCACGAGTTTGTAGATAGGCGGCACGCGAAAAACGGAGGCTCGGTGAGATCGTTACGGGTCTAGAAGCTTCAGGGCATTTTGGTAATTTGGCAGGGGTAGATATTTCTTTTTAACCCCCTCAATTTGGTCTGATCAGGATCATCCCCTCACTCTCTCTCCAGCCCGATCCCTCCCTTGAACCTGCGTGACCGAAAACTCAAAACCCCTGAAAAGGAACTTCGATCTAAGGCCGAGTCTTCCCTTCTAGTTCCTTTAATCGAAATCTCCTCCCTTCCACGATCACGGACGTACCAACCATCAGAGGAGGCAACCGCGGGAGGCGTCGGACAGAGGGAAAGAAAAACTAGAACTTTCGATCGATTTTTCGGCCATTATAGGTATGGGTTTTGTGTTCTGAGTTCATATTTGAATTCCTGGGTTCGAGTAGATGGATTTAGATGTAAAATTCGTGAAAAACGATTGAGTTTTGAAGAAGTTAGAAAAACTTCAAGGTCGGTCGGAAATGGAGGATTTCGACGATGGTCTCCGGAGTGTCACCGGCGACCGGATCGGGTGGAGCGGACCGAATTGGGTCAAGTGGACTGGATGGGGTCAACTGGATCGAGTCAGGCCGAGTGGACTGGGTCAGGCCAAGTTGATCGGGTCAGGCCGAGTTGACCGGGTCAAGCCGAGTTGGGCCGTGTTAGCACGTGGGTACTGAAGCAAGTGCGTGGCAGGTGCGTGGCTCGTGGTCCGGCCTTCTGTCGGCGCATGGCGGTGCATGGGACTGATTCCGAGGTCACGGTGGCGCATGACTAATGTTTTGGGACGTTCTGGACTGAATTTTGATGGTTTTGAGGCCATAGGAGTTCGTTTAGAGCCCCGCTTGGGTAATCCCAGCGGTAACGGTTAACCATGGAGCGGGTTTTGAGCTCGGGAGGTCAAGGTAGTTGGGTCAATATTGTGTCAAAAGTTCATTGGGGCTAGAGCGTCCATGATTTGGTATTTTATTCACGCCGTGAACGGACTAGGGTTTCGGGATTGCATAGGTATGCATACTTCTAGGTATTGGGTTATACAATGGGATTCTCCGATGATTGGCGCGGAGGTGTTTTTCTCCGCTACATTGTTGAGGGTTCTCCGATTGGCGTTAGAGGGTATGTCTCCGCCAGATCGTCGAGGGGTTCTCCAATGTTGGCGTTCAAGGGATCTTTCTCCGCCATATCGTTGAGGTCTAAGGTAGCTCTGGTGGAGCCGGGATATTGAGTTATCACTCGAGGGCTCAGGACGAGCCGGGATATTGAGTTATCACTCGGAGCTCAGGATGAGCCGGGATATCGAGTTTTCACTCGGGGGCTCAGGACGAGTCAGGATATCAAGTTACCACTCGGGGTGCTCTGAAGGAGCAGAGATATCGAGTTCGACTCGGGGCGAGTCAGTGAGACTCAATTCAACCAAGTCTGGTTCCTTCATCTTCCGGGTCAGTGGGATCGTGTAGCCGGTGACCCAGATTGACGAGCCAATTGTCTTGTGTTATTACGGTAAAGGTTTCAGCAGTGTCTGACCTACTGACATTTGGTGTCATAGCGTGTTACCTTTTTGGACCACCACTATTCCGAGGTCTCGGCTATGACCTATAAGCTATTATGCGTCTGACAGGTAGGTGTGGTCAGTAAGTACAGAGGTTTTGTCGGGAACCCTGTATGGTTTATTTAAGATATTTAAGGTTAAAGGGTATTCCTGGTAGTAAATTTTATGGAAAAAGAGCTGTCAGACAGGATAAGGGCTTTTTACGAATTTCGAGGTGAAATTCAGGAATGGTCCTTACATTCCTTGTAGTGGTTTCTGGTTATTTAATTACATAATATGGGATGAAGGGATGGATATAATGTCACGCATGACATAGGGTTTTTTGCTTATGAGATAGGGAGATGATATAATTAGGGGTGGTCATCATAAATCCGTTAAAATTGCCAACTGATTCGATCCAAATTGTTATTGAACAACGGTTTGGTTTTGACCGGATCAAAAGCAAACGGTTTGATAATCCAACCGTTCTGTTAGTAACGGTTCAGTTTTGGTTTTTTGTTTTGGAGATCCATTGGAATTCAAACTGAATCGTTAAGAAATATATTTATTTATATTAAATTTGAGGTATTATTTGTCACTCTATATGGTTGGTTACAATAGGCTTTCCATGTACCTTTATGTATTAAATTGGAGCTTAGAATGTTTGAAAGGTATTAATTTCAAGTTTAGAATGTTTGAAATTTTTTTGTGAATGTATGAAGTGCTAATGTGAATGCTATAATTGAAAGGTGGAATAGTTTACCGCAAGGATGTAATGTAAAATCTCATGTTTTAGAGGAGTTTGTGTTATATTATTAGGGATAAATGACATGTTATTTTTTATGCCTAAATCGTTCAAATCGATCAATTTTGAACAGTTTTATTTCTATTTTAAGAAAATTCAAACCGTATTGAACCGTTAAAATTTTAACAATTTAATTTTGAATATTTTAAATATCTTTATCGAATCGCACTGTGTTCAGCCCAAGATATAATAGTGCTGAAATATTGATGCAATAATTTATCAAAATAGATAAACGTTTAACTATCCAACTAAAGTCAAATAACTAAATGAACACAAAGTTTTATGTTTACGATGATAAGCAAATGACCAAAGGACTTTTGATTTGAAATTTTGAATAAAGTATTACTCAGTTATTCTATGTATATAAAGAAAGTAGGCTTTTTTGGTTAAATTTTATTAATATCGAAAATGACCATGCCAAACAGAAATATTAAATGACAGATATCTAATACCATGTAGGCAGAATGGTTATTTACATTTATTAATTAAAATATTTAAAAAAAGAAGAGGGCCAAGTCAGATGATGAAACAAATCCAAACTTGATCGGGGTGCTGAAATAGTCCAACGAATTACATTTGGTCTATCTTTGGTAAAAGGTTTTGAAAAGTAAGAAAAGTAGGGCCGGAGCCGCCACTTACTGCATGTAAATGTCATTGCTGACAACTCAAAGTTGACCATTAAGACATTGACAATCTGTCGGTGTCGTATGCAAATGTTATAAATACATGTGTACCACAAAATTGTTCACCATTGGAACAATGTCTAGAGCATCAGTTGAAGCAGAGCAAACTGTAAATGCCTTTGGATGGGCTGCTAGAGATCCCTCAGGAGTTCTCTCCCCCTTTCACTTCACCAGGAGGTACTTCAAAACTAATTTAATTCTTTCGTTTTTCTTTTGTCATACTGTTGAGTTTCTTGCTCAGCATGTTGTTACCAATTCGCAACGATTTATCATTTTGTGTACAGAGCAAACAGAGATGACGATATCACCATAAAGATACTCTACTGTGGAATTTGCCATGGAGACATTCACCTAGTAAAGAACAAAATATGGACCACCCTCTATCCGGCTGTCCCCGGGTAAAATTTCTTCTCAAGTGATTGATCCCATTTTTTTTCTTAATTTGTTTTTCTTTTAAAGAAACCATTGGGGCCAAATGTCGAACATGATATCAATGTTATAACTTCAAAGAAATCTTGAGTTATACACAATGAGTATTGATTCTATTTTTATCGAGATTCGAATCCGAAATTCCCTACTCTATTGTGAATAGGAATACCACCAAATAATTGTCCAGCCGTTTTCGTTAAAGGAAAATAGTTGAAATGTTATTAATTTTGATGTCAATTTCAATTTGTCACCTTATAGAAATATATATAAAAGAAATTATCTTAGCTTTCAAAATATATGAAAGCTGTCACATGATCATAATGGTGTCAAAATTGCAGGTGTGACACACATCACTTTTTTTTAAGGCGAGTTCAGATCTTTCTACCAAAAAATTCTAGAAGTCTCTAATTTAGATTTCAATTTTTGAAGACTCCTATGTCTTTTTTTTCCTTTGGTAAAAAGTTTGAAGTACGCATTAAATGGATGAAAATATTGAAGGTGTTAGGCTAGCTCATGTGACATTTCAATCATTTTTAGTGTTAAAGTAACATTTCTTTTAAATTTTTCTATAAGGTGACAAACTAAAATTTATACGAATTTTGGATAGTGACATTTTAACTAATGTATCTTTAATATTAAACACTAAGCTAGTGTATGCAACACTTGAATAATCCTGCTTACATTTTGTTGATAATTTCTGTAGGCATGAGATTTTGGGGGAGGTGACAAAAATCGGGCGCAATGTCACAAAATTTAAAGTCGGTGACATAGCCGGAGTGGGGTGCATGGCAAGTTCATGTGGCTCATGCCACAACTGCAAACAAGACTCGGAGAATTATTGCCCCAAAATGTCATGGACATTCACTGGGCAACATGAAGATGGGACAAGAACCTTTGGTGGATATTCAGACAACATGGTTGTGGAACAACACTTTGCAGTCTTGGTCCCAAGCAATTTTGCATCAGCTGCGGCTGCGCCGCTATTGTGCGCTGGGATTACTGCATACAGCCCCCTGAAATATTTTGGACTATCCGAGCCCGGTATGCATTTGGGTGTGGCGGGGCTAGGCGGCGTAGGTCATCTGGCTGTGAAGTTTGCCAAAGCTTTCGGATCGAAGGTGACGGTGATAAGTTCCTCTCCAAGCAAGCAGAAGGAAGCCGTGGAAAGGCTTGGTGCAGATTCGTTTTTGGTCACTCATGATCAGGAGCAACTTGAGGTAAATAGGTCCAAATGTTTCCTTTTTTTCTGTTCAAATGTAGTTTTATGGTATTGTGAAAATACATTATTTTGATATAAGAATATTTGAGAAAAAGAGATTATACATATTGGGAACCAATTTCGCATTTTATGATGGTTGAATCCGAAATCATCCACTGCATAATGAGGAGTGGTGTCGCTAGACCGTAATCTTAGTGACTAGAATTGCATATTAAAAAAATGACTTTCTTCGAATGATTAGAATGACTCTCGGAAATTATAAATGACATAGAATACGGGAGTGTACGTGGTTTGCTGCCCAAGATCTTCTACCTCATAGTGAAATTAATAACGAGGCTTATGGTTTAACTTGAGAAAAAGGAAGAACAAATTTAGTAGTCATCATCTAGCTCACATAACCCATTTATTCATATACCATTTCAAGCATTTATTTTGTTTCATTTAAGATTATTGAAATGCATGATTTTTTAGATATTTAAGTTGACGAACGTTTACTGTTTTAGATATTAAAAATATGTATATTATAATTTTATCATAAATATTATACGTAATTGAGGATGAAATGTGTATTTTTAGATTATGTATTAATAAAGAAGTTCAATAGAACATGAAAACATCATTAACCAAAAGGAACTTCATCAGCTGAATTTTGATAAAATCTTTCTACAAAATTGTCTTGATTTCAATCCTGCTTTCAATTATATCTGAATAAACTAATTATTACTGTGATCATCTCTATCATGCATGTTAATTAAAGTTTGCAATAATATATCTGACATGCAAATTAAAACCAGTTCATCTTTAAAAACAATTTGGCAATATGATAATTTCGATGTTCAATCTTAATTAGGCTGCTATGGGGACTCTAGATGGTATCATTGACACGGTTTCGGCCCCTCACTCTCTCCTGCCTTTGATTGGATTGCTCAAGACAAATGGAAAACTCATTTTAGTGGGTGTTCCAACTCAGCCATCTGAGCTACCAGTCTTCCCCATAATCATGGGTAATTTAAGTCCCTTTTCCCCTCGTTTCTCTCTTCTGCAGGGTTTTTAAAATGAGATAATCAATGTATTTTCGATATTAGTAGATGGAATGTATATAAATATATTAGGTTGGGTATGGACCTTATTTTTTACAAGTGTTCAATCCGAGCCTGAGAACTGAAACCTCCACTATACCATCGAAAAGAATACAATTACAACGCAGTACTAGTGGCATGACCAAGAGTCAATATTAATTCGGAAGATTTTCTTCTTTTTTTTTCGTTTGGGAAACAGGGAGGAAACTTATTGCTGGAAGTGCAATTGGCGGAATAAAAGAGACACAAGAGATGATAGATTTTGCAGCAAAGCACAATGTTGCAGCAGATGTGGAAGTTATTCCAATGGACTATGTGAACACTGCCCTTCAACGACTTGACAAGGTTGACCAAGTTAAGTATCGGTTTGTCATCGATGTGGGTAACACCATATATAATCCTCAAGTTGTAGATTAAGAGTGGTTTAAATCTCTCTATTTTCCTTTTTATCTGAAATCAAACTGGTGATTTTTTTCCTCTGTAATTATTGAATTTGATTAATCCATACTTGAACACTAAACAGATACATGCAAGTAATTAATAAATTTTTTCAATCAGATATAGAAGTCAATCATTCCAATATAATTTGTCTTCTAAAATAGTCAGAGAATTTTCTAAAAAATAAGAAAGGGGAAGAGATGTACAAAAGAGATAAGACTCTTTATCATGAAGTAATCAAATTTCCCACTATATCAGTTTTCTACCAACCAAAATAAAGTGCATCAAATTGCCCAATTTATAATATGGCCGGGACTACCATTAACTGTTGTCCAATACTTAAAGCTAGGCCTCATCAATGGGCCCAAAGTCTATGGGCTTGGGCCAGACCGAGCCAGGCTTTTGTCATTGTGTCTTAAATATGTTAGCCGGGCGGAGCCGGTTTGATGAAATTATAGAAAATCCAAGCTTATCATTGGGTGGGCTTTTTCGGGCTGTAAGGGCCGGGCCGGCTTAGCCCCTACGGGCCGGGCGTAAATGAATTTTTTATGAATATACAAAAAAAATGTCCACTCAAACTTTAGAAAAAATAAAAAGTTATTGCAAGCTCTTTTTGTTTTCTTCTTTTGGTTGTGATAAGAACTCTAACTGGCGACTGTTTCTTTTGCAAAATTTTAGATAAATTGTAGGATAATGAAATAGATTTGTATTTTGAACTTTCTTTTTAAAAACTTCAATTCAAAATTTTAGTAACAAGAGTTGTAGCCCTGAACTTACACTAATCTATATTATGGTCATGTTTTGAATACTGATATTTTGATAGCGTTTTCAAGTTCAACGCTATGCCCTACTGTTTGTTATATATAGATTATGACTTCCTGAAATGTTGGGCATGCCGTTGTGGTTTTGTTATTCATGTCCAAAAATACCCATTTATATTAAATGGTATAGTTATGGTTTAACCATTTATCTACTCTTTTAAATGGTATGGTTATGGTTTTTAAGCATTTAACCAATGGATAAATCATTTAACCACTTAAACATAACTATTTTACCTTAAAATCATTTATTACATAACAATATAATTTTTTGGTGTTCATATTTATTTAAACATTGTATAGTGTTGTATAATTAAAGTAATTTGAAAAAAAAAAAAAAAAACTCATTACTGCAGATCCGTGGGCGACCCGCGACGCCGGCGGGTTGACCCGATTTTTTCGGCCATTTCTGACCACCTCAGACGGCGATCTTGGTACGGATTTGTTTCTTTCTTCGAATCTAATAAGTCTATATCATTAGATTTCTCATATCTTAGTCCATTTTTGTGGATCTAACTTGAAAATTTTCGTAATTCGAAGTGTTTTTCACATTTTCAGACCACCTTTAGCCACTTTTGGCCATCAACCCAAGTATTAAAGTTGTTCTACTCGTCGAGCTCTACGCGGTGATATACAATTTGTTGATATCCGAGATGGTTGATTGTCCCTTGCAATTTTACCTATTTTTATTATTTTGGATTTTTTTAAATATTAATTTCAGTTATTTTAGTCTTTTAAAAAAATAAAAAATTAAATTAAAATTATTTTCGCAGTGCACCACGGGTAACCATATATTAATGGTTATAGTAATGGTTAATAACTATTTAGTTAAATAACCAATGGTTATAAATAACCGCGGTTATAATTCAAAATGGTTATAATAAAAAAACTGCGATTAATAACCATTTGTCCATCCTTAAGTAAGACTTGTGACTCCCAGGTTGATTGTGATGATGACTCATGGTTGTATAACTTGGATACTTTATTTACCCAAATGTTTACGTATTTTTTCATTCTAGTTCTATTAGTATTGACTACACTAGTATTTTTCAATGGACCAAGCGGGCTCCCGTGAGCCTATGGACTTATGGGCCAAATGATGAGGCCTAGTTAAAGCCAAAGAAGGACTTAAAATATCCAATCCTATACATATCAATAGACTAAATTATCGCCACTACCAGACAAGAAGACAAAAATATTGAGCATTTAATAACAAACCACATACATTGGAATCCCGGGTAATAGAAAACAATACTCACTATCAACAAGCATAACCCAAGGGTTTCTTTATGCCTCCTCCTCAGGTTACTTGGCATAGTCTTGTTAAGTTTAGTGGTCATATTTCTAGAGCTAGTTTTGTGCTTTGGCTTGCTATTAATTAAGGAGAGGTTCTCCACTCTTGATAGAATTGGGTCTTTTAGTGCGCAAGGCAATCTCAGGTGTGTGTGTAATCAGACTTCTGAATTTCATGGGCACTTGTTTTTTGTTTGTGGGTTCTCTGGTGTTTTCTGGAAGAGGATTCTCCTCTAGTGTGGTATTGATTGGGACCTTCCACCTTGGCCTTCCCCTATTCCTCATCTCGCTTATATTTGGAGTGATAAGTCCCTATCTAGGACTGCCAATTGGATCGCTCTTGCTGCTACTGTGTATAGCATATGGTTGGAAAGAAATGGTAGGATGTGTGGTAGTCCATGCAAATTTATCGATGTTGTCTTCTTCTACATTTGTAATCTACGTTTTTAAAATATAGGGTAGTAAGTGAAATATTTTAAAATATAGATATAACCTTATTATCTGGTATAAATCACAAGGTAATAAACTGTAATTTTTCCAAAGATAAATACAATTATATATCTCATTAAGA
The DNA here is from genome assembly GCA_037349345.1 of Oemleria cerasiformis. Lineage (NCBI taxonomy): Eukaryota > Viridiplantae > Streptophyta > Magnoliopsida > Rosales > Rosaceae > Oemleria > Oemleria cerasiformis. Next base: position 4,740,054 of record JAZGTL010000009.1, on the reverse strand, counting down.
CTTGTGATTCCCTTTGATTATTCTCCTCAGTTTTGTCAGGATATATGGCTCTCTCTCTCTCCATTTGGTCACCCTAATTAAGTAATGGTGTATGCCTTGAGCAGAAAACATATATCGGCCGCCCACCTGCTGCAAAATATCTATATATTTTTATTATTTCCCTCTGTTTACACCTAATTTGATCAACCTGATCAAGGAAGAACAAAGCCCTCAAGAACCAGACTTAGTCTTAGCTCAGCAAGACGCACAGCCATAGACAGCAAATGCAACCCACTAGACCGACCGTATCTGATCGGCCTACACCATCGGCCTACGCACTCGGCCTACACCCTCGGCCTACCCTCATCGACCGACCTGACCGATACAACCCATGGACTCGGGACTACCAGGACACGCGTCAACACCAGAAGCGGGGACATTTATCCCACATCGAAATGTTCCACCAACATTTATTGCTACTATAAATACAAGGGCACCACCCCCCCACCCCAAAAGGTAACAAAAAAGATCCCGACTCTTACTCTGCCAAATCCCTCCAAACACTTGACTAACTTAAGCATCGGAGACTATTTGGCCGGCACCCCACTGGTGCTCCTTTACTTCTATCTTCTCTTACTGCAGATCTCCCTTCACCTAGGGAGTGAGTAAAGGGAGTCTGGCGAGACACATCTAAGTTCATCCATTTTTCGCATCAACAGTTTGGCGCCGTCTGTGGGAATATGACACTAACTCCCACGAGCTCACATTCCACAAAGCTGTCCCGACATCCACCCAAAATCATGTTGGACGATCAAGACAAAGGGGTACTTAACAACACCCCCATCACACAGAGAAGCCCTCGGGACAACATCCCGGATAGGCTGAAATAAACGTTGGACGATCTCCAACGAGAAATGGCCGAACTCAGGGCTCACAATGCTAAGATCGAGGCCAAGAATCAGGTTATATCGGAACAGTATAGAAGCACACTCGCCCTTGTAAGAATGTCCCAACGTGGAGAACCAAGAGATAAGGGTCCAGTCGACCTAGGGCACACTGATTTGATCACAGCCGAGCGCACCTCGGCCGAACAACCCTTGCTTGAATTAGCCACTTTGGACAAAAACAAGTGGCTTCAGACTAGAACTCAGCCTAGCATATCTGGAAGCCGACTGCTAATCCAGCCACAAAATGGCGAAGGACCCTCTCAGCCTCGAATTTACCGGGATGCTAGGCAATTGCTGGACGACCGACATATTGAGATAGATCCCCTCCGCTTGACATACGCGACATCAGACCCAAGGGCAATTAGGCAACCCCCCCTGCCAATTCTATCCACATCAAATCGGCCAACCACGGGATTTTCCTCCGGCATGACGAAGGACCAAGAGGGCCGAAGGGCGCGAGGTCCCGAGCCACAACAAGGAGAACGTGACCAGGAAGTCCAGAATTAGACGGGACACTGACGACAAGGTTGCCTTCATTGCTTTCCGGAGCGGCCTCAAGGAATCACCTTTCAAATATGCTGCCCACACCGAAGACTGGAAGGATTACAACGAAATCATGCGGAGAGCAGCCATCCATGCCAAGGCATAATTCTTCCACACTCCTACCAAGGAGACCAAGGCACTTGCATACTCGGTCCCCCAGGGAAACAGCAGCCAGGGAAGAGGGTCCGATCAAACCACAATGGTGGAGGATTCAAACATAGCGACAGCCATCGCTAGGAAACACGAAACTTGGTAAGTGAAAACACCGGGCCACGGAGCAGGTTCGAGACTTACGCCATCTTGAACTCCCCTTTGGACCATATTCTGCTCAATGTGGAAGGCGCGATCCCTAAGGCCAAGACAAGAAACCCCAGCTTTAGGCCCACCCACAACAAAGAGGCATTCTGCCAGTACCACAAGTACAACGGCCATACGATCAAGGAATGCATTGTTTTCCGAGACATTATCGAGCAAATGATCCACGATGGCAGGCTCAACCAGTTCATATAGAATTCCAACCCCTTCAACGCAATTATACAGATCAACACAATCAGTGGCGGACCCCCCTTATCCATCCCAATGACCTCCAACCGAGAAAAAAAGGACTTCCTTCGCGTAACCCGAGGCAGCCATCAAGTCCTCAGCATCGACTCCGGTCGTATGCCAAAGTCGGCCAAGGGAGGTTGGCAACCCATCGCCTTTTCGAAGGAGGAAGAAAGGGGCATCGTATTCCGCCACGACGACCCATTTATCATCCGCGCCCAGATCTCGAAGTGCGACATGGGTAGAATACTCATTGACATTGGAAGCTCTGTCAACGTACTCTTCTGGGATGCCTTCAAACAAATGGGCATCGATGAAAGCGAGCTTGACCGAAAGGTCACTCCGCTCCTAGGTTTCTCGGGTGACTCGATCTTGCCTAAGGGAGTCATCTCTCTACCAATTTCTATGGGCACCATCCCTGCTGTGGCCACTGTCATCATAACCTTCCTTGTGGTCGACTGCCCAACGGCCTACAATGCCATATTAAGAAGGGGATTGCTCAACCAAACAAAGGCCATGGTGGCCACACACCTACTTTTGATGAAATTCCCTACTCCTGCGGGAACGAGGCAGATAAGAGGGGACCAATTGCAAGGTGAGCATACCAACTGCACCGAACCAAGAGGAGACCTTATCTGTTGCCGAAATGGCCCTAGGGGACGACCCCACAAACCCTCGACTCCTGCAAAAAATCCGAGACAGTCCTCTGGACGACCCAAAGGACATTGCGAATAGGCCACAGGCAGAACCTGTGGAGGAGACATAGGCAATCCCTCTGTCTAGCACACACCTAGAACGCACAGTCTGGATCGGCTCTAAGCTCCAACCCTCCATCCGAGCAGCCCTCGTGAAGTTCTTGCAGGCCAATATTGAGGTATTCGCATGGTCTTACGAAGACATGCCAGGCATCTCTACGGATGTCATCTGCCACCGGCTCACCCTCGACCCGTCATTTAAGCCGATAACTCATAAGCAGCGTTGTCACGACACTGAACGACAATTGGCCATGCAAGCCGAGATCACCAAGCTCAACACCATACACTTCATCCGGAAAGCCATCTATGCCGCTTGGGTGGCCAATGTAGTCCTCGTCAAGAAACTGGTCGGCTCTTGGTGCATATGCATCGACTATACCGATCTAAACAAGGCATGTCCAAAGCACAGTGTTCCCTTGCCTAAAATTGACATGCTCGTGGATGCCACCGCAGGACACAAATTGCTTAGCTTCATGGACGCCTATTCAAGCTACAACCAGATCCTCATGCATCCAGGTGATCAAATACATACAAGCTTTAGAACTAACCTTGGTATCTATTGCTACAATGGTATGCCCTTTGTGCTAAAAAACGCAGGAGCAACATACCAGCGACTGGTTAACTTCATGTTTGCCGACCAAATCGGAAAAACAATGGAGGTCTATGTTGATGACATGCTGGTGAAGAGCAAGACAGACGAGGGACACATCCCCAACTTGGAAAAAATGTTTGCCGTCCTCAAGCCTTTCAAAATGCGCCTCAATCCCACCAAATGCGTCTTCGGCGTAGCAGCGGGCAAATTCTTGGGCTACATGATCAGCCAAAGGGGGATCGAGGCAAACCCAGAAAAGATCAAGGCAATCCTAGACATGCAGGCCCCACAAACTCACAAAGACATCCAGCGTCTCACAGGACGAGTGGTCGCCTTGACGCGCTTCATTTCCAAGGCAACAGACAACTGCGCCCCATTCTTCAAAGCCCTCAAAGGCAAGGGCAGACTCATCAACTGGACGGACGAGTGCACCATGGCATTTGAGGAACTGAAGCAATACATGGGTCGGGCGCCATTGCTAACCAGGCCCGACAACGGCGAGCCACTCTTCGTCTATTTGTCAGTATCTGTCTCGGGTGTTAGCTCAGTTCTCATCTCACGGAGGGACGGGGTCGAACACCCCGTATACTATGTCAGCAAAGCCTTCCAGGATGCAGAGACGCGATACCCCAACCTTGAAAAGCTCGCCTTGGCCCTTATAATCACAGCCCGGAGGCTCCGGCCATACTTCTAGGCCCATGAGATCAAGATTATCACCAACCGACCGCTAAGGCAAGTTCTGCAGAAGCCAGACATATATGGCCGTCTCCCCAAATGGGCAATCGAGCTAAGCGAGTTCGACATATCCTACATACCAAGGACAGCCGACAAAGGCCAAGCAGTGGCAGACTTCATTACCGATTACTCATACTAACCGACATAGTGCATGCCACCTGAGGCAACCCCTCTGTTTGCACCCACAATAGGCGAGTCCCAGAGAACCACTAAGGCACCCCCAATCGACAGCCAACGCCCATGCTGGACACTATATATGGATGGCTCGGCTTGCCACAGTGGGTCCGGGGCAGGAATAGTTCTTACTTCCACAGAACTTGTCAAGCTGGAATACGCCCTCCGTTTCAGCTTCAAGGCCTCCAACAACGACGCCGAGTACGAGGCACTACTGGCCGGACTGCGCCTAGCCAAGGACCTCGAGGCCAACTAGTAGAGAATTTATAGCGATTCGCACCTGGTGGTGAGCCAAATCAACAATGACTTTGAGGCCAAGGACTCGTCTGTCGCTATACTTGGATCTGGCAAAACAACTTCTGCAGGCCTTTTCGGCTCACGAAATACACAAGATCCCAAGGTCCAAGAACAGCCATACCGACGCCTTAGCTCGACTAGCATCCTCACTGGACGAAAAGAAAAAGCGACAAGTACTTGTGGAAGTCTAACACGTGCCTACACGAGGCAATCACCAGTCTACACCATCAATAGCAGCCCAACCTGATGGGTCCCATCAAGGCATACCTTAGGGTCGGCACTCTCCCGAACGACCGGATGGAGGCCAAGAGGGTCCGGTGGCAATCAACTCGGTACACCATCCAGCACGACCACCTCTACAAGCGCAGCTTCACAACCCAACTACTGAAATGCCTAACACCTGATATGGGGGACTATGTCCTACGGGAAATGCACGAGGGCATCTGCGGTGATCACTCGGGCGCACGGACCTTGGCACAGAAAGCCTTCCGGCAGGGATACTACTGGCCCACCATGCTCTCTGATGCAGTCACCCTCACACAAAGATGCGACAAGTGCCAGAGACACGCACAGATCCCACACCTCCCAGCCGAACCCCTCACTTCTATGCTCAGTCCATGGCCATTCTCAATGGGGACTCGATTTGATTGGTCAGACGCCCGAGGGACGGGGTAAGGTCAACTATGCCGTGGTCGCGGTCGACTACTTCACCAAATAGGCCGAGGCAAAACCTTTGGCAACCATTACAGCAGCATGGATCGAGCAGTTCGTATACCAAAACATCATCTGCCGCTTTGGGATTCCCCACACAATCTTCACTGATAATGGGAAGCAATTTGATTGCAACCGATTCCGGACCTTTTACGAGACATGCGGCATCAGGCTTCTTTTTCCCTCGCCGGCACACCCCCAATCCAACAGCCAGGTCGAGGCTATGAACAAATGTATCAAGTACAACTTGAAGAAGAGATTGGGCGAGGACAAGGGAAAATGAGCTGGCATCATCAACGACATGTTATGGTCTCACGGGACTTCATACAAAACTGCAACCAACGAAACCCCCTTCGCATTAGCTTTCGGCACCGAAGCCGTCGTACCAGTCAAGGTCGGTGAAATATCATACCGAGTAATCTCTTACGACCCAGAACAGAACAGTCACCAACTGGCCCATAGCTTGGATCTCCTGGAAGAACGGAGGGAAACTGCTAATGTTAAACAGCTCGCCTACAAGCAGAGAGTTGCACGATACTACGACTCCAGGGTCTACCACAGAAGCTTTCGAGTTGGTGACTTAGTCCTACGGAAGGTCAGCCTTGCGACCAAAGACCGATTGGCAGGAAAATTCGCCCCCACATGGGAAGGACCATACACCGTCTCCCGCATATACCGGGAGGGGACATACGAACTCATAGACTCAAACGACAAGACACTACCACACCCCAGGAATGTCGACCACCTAAAGTTTTATTACAAGTAGGCCGACGACCGAACAAACAACAGACTTGTTAGACCATTGGCTGACCTCTTTGTACAAGACATTCCCTTACGAGGGACAGTACCAACTAATGTTTCATATCTATTTTAATATGTTTGTCCCAGTGTTCGTCACTGGCCTTACTTATTTCACACGGCAATCCCTTCCGAGGCATTCCCTCCTAAAAAATCCCTTGTACATTTTCACATCTTTTCAAGTATTTAGCCCACGACCTCCCTAAAAGCTACGGTCAACAAGTACATTCTAAACAAACAACACTTGAAACGATAAACAGAAACACATGCGTTTGAATTAAGACAAATACGAAATAGTACATAGCCTCTCGCTCTATAGCAAGTTCTAACTTAAAATTGATCATTACAAACATCAAGGGGCATCCCCCTGGCCTTCACCATCGGCCCCCTCATCTGTCGCCTCGCCCCGCTCCTCGGCTTCGTTCACATCCTCCTCCTCTGGCAACGGGTTGCCATCTTCGTCAAGATAGTCATCCACGATGGGTGGATGCTGCAGCCACGGGAACTGGATGGCCATGTTTGTGTTCGAAAAGAGGAGTCGCCTATACAGCCCATCCTCAAGCTTTGCCCCGAACCGTTGCAACTCCTGACGATAGGCTGGGGAAGCCTTATACTCCTCTACGCCAACATTCTTGGCCACCACGAGCAGGTCGGCCAGCTTGACATTCGCAGACTCCGCCTCCCAGACTCTGGACTCCAAATCCGTCACCCTCGCTTCGGCTGCCTTCACCTCGGCCGCACTAGCCTCGGCCGTCTCGTCTAGTTCGTATTGGGACCCCCGAATGACGGTATTGAGGAACTCCAGCTGGGATGGGTGGAAGGCCGTTGACAGGTGCCTCCAGGTTTCGTCCGACTCCTGTGACCGAACCATATCTGGCTCGCCATCGGCATTCACAAAATACGACTGAAGGGTAGCATCGAGGCACGGCCTCCTCATCTTCTTCAGGACCCGTCTACCCTCCAGGTCGGAGCCAAGGGTCGGGCAGATCACCTGCCTCACAGCCTCCAAAGTCTCTATCTCACCTTGCTTCTTCTGCTGCAAGGCGGACTAAGCATCAGCGACACCCTCCTTCCTCTTCTTCCCCTTTCTCCTCCGCTCCTCCACCATTATCCGACATCGTTCTTCGGCATCAGCGTCAACATTGATCACCAGAACCGTGGCAGGCCGACCGGGTGACGGCCGTGATGCGTCCACCCGACCCTCCGTGGCCGACTCCGCGGCACTTGGGAAGAGAGGAGTCAGGGGCTCCCCGGTCGCCGTAACAACGCCTTCTTGGGCACCGTGCTCGGCCGCAAGGGTCTCTACCCATAGGGTGACCCTCGATGTAGCCCTGGTCTGAATAGGCTTCTGATAGTCCCCCCTGCCCACCGAGGCTCCAGCCTTCTCAGCTTCGGCCCTCGTCTCGGTCGCCTTCTTCAACACCTCAGCCACCTTCGCCATTCTCTTCTTGAGTTGGTCGGATGCGGCTGCGACGATGTCGGGGTCGGCTGCATCAAACAGACACTTTAGTCACCTGCAACAATATACACTAAGACAGAGCAATATGTACTTACGCAGGACGAGATCAATCCAACTTGTAGCAGATGCGTGGGCAAGCGCAAGAAGTCTCTACTCCTCTCCACTCGGCTTAGCTTCCAGAACACCTCCGCACAGTCGGCCACCACCTGCTCACTGATCTTCGACTGCTTGAACACCTCTGCACAAACCAAGCGGCATAGTCGGCCATGTTAGTACAATCTTACATATAAAATGTAAACACACAGATAACCATTAAACTACATCCTACGGGCACCACCTTTCGATTGATACACACGAGGTATGTGTCGGCCAAATAATGGTAGCCCCACACCCTCCCAATTACCCGACACAAAAACAAATATGTGTTTCCAGGCCTTGTGGGAGGTCTGCATGTCTTCAATAAGCGGGCCGAGATTGTGCTTCGTCCTCGACTCAACATATACCCAACCGGTCCTATCTCGGACAAACTTGTACAGTTGGCATACGTGGTCCCATGAAGGTTCTTCCTTTTCGCACAGCTTGAAGGTCATGTACACCCCGGTCAGCATGATCCAGCAATTAGGATTCAACTGCCCGAGGGTAACACCGACCTCCACAACCATGCGTTGCAACCAGGGATGCAGCGGCATCACTACCCCATTATTGAAATTGTCAGGGTGAAAGGTGGCCCAGCCAGGTGGTGGATTGCTCGGCCTTTCCCGTCTGCCAGGTAGCCGCATCTTCACCGAATTCGGAATATTGAACACCCTTCGGTAAGCCAGAAGGTCGTCCTCATCCGTAGTATATATCTGTCAGTCGATCTCGTAGATCGAGCTGGCCACCGTTACTTGGTCACAAGCTTCCTCCACATCAATCTCCAGTGGAGCACTTTCCAGGACATCCCGCCCAGAAGACACATTGGCATTAGAGGTCTCGGCCCTGTCACCAGCCGAGACATAACATGTATCGATGAACCTGAAGGCGTTATCAAGCTCGTCTTCAAGCTCTTGGCCCGATATCCCAGGAGCTTCCTCAAGGATCGGCCTAGTAACATCTGGATCAACTTCTGCCTCTACCCTAGGGCTCGGCATAGGGGAGCCAGAGGACGATCCAAATGTGTTCAGCCGAGAATCAGAGTTTCGGGAGCTAGCCCCCGATTCCCCGCTGAACGCATTGTATGACGGATCCCGAGATCCCTCGGAATCATCATACGCACTTGACATCTACAGACATACAGAAAAGGGAAACATGCTTGACTCAACTACTAGGCACAAACATGGATCTACCTATCAAGTTCATACAAAGTTCATGCGAAACATACATGTCAATCGAAAAAACCGGCAAAGGAAAAAGGCCATACCTTGTTTATCAAATTTCTGCCGTGGGCACTGCTGCAACTCACTAATCGGAAATCGCCTCCGAAATTCCCAAATCTCTCTCAAAAGCAAAAGTGCGAAGAAATGGCAAAAGTTGACCCTCTTATACACCACTCGACCAGGTGAAAGGTCGAAACGCGATACCCCAGGTGATTATCCAGCAACACATGGCACAGATTCATAGGCCACGCGTTGCACATCCGTTCCTTGACTCTTGGACATCCCCTATCACCTTGGTAGTGGTGCGAAGAAATAGCAAAAGTTGACCCTCTTATACACCACTCGGCCAGGTGAAAGGTCGAAACGCGATATCCCCAGCGATTATCCAGCAACACGTGGAACACATTCACAGGCCATGCGTTGCACATCCGTTCCTTGACTCTTGGACATCCTCTATCACCTTGGAAGTAGCCCTCGGTCAGCCTTGGACATCCTCCAAGCCAATTGGCCACGTGATCGTGCGAGGTTCCGAGCTAGCGGGGCGACCAAAGTGACATACAATCGCCTTGGAAGTGGCACTCGGTCGGCCTGGACATCCTCCAAGCCGAACGGCCACGTGATCATGCAAGGTTCCGCGGAAGCGGGCCGACCAAAGTGACATACAATCACCTTGGAAGTGGCACTCGGTCGGCCTTGGACATCCTCCAAGCCGATCGGCCACGTGAACATGCGAGGTTCCACGTCAGCGAGCCGACCAAAGTGACATACAATCACCTTGAAAGTGGCACTCGGTCGGCCTTGGACATACTCCAAGCCGATCGGCCACGTGATCATGCGAGGTTCCGCGGAAGCGGGCCGACCAAAGTGACATACAATCACCTTGGAAGTGGCACTCGGTCGACGTTGGACATCCTCCAAGCCGATTAGCCACGTGATCGTACGAGGTTCCGCGCCAGCGGGCTAACCAAAGTGACATACTATCACCTTGGAAGTGGCACTCGGTCGGCCTTGGACATCCTCCAAACCGATCGGCCACGTGATCATGCGAGGTTCCGCGGAAGCGGGCCGACCAAAGTGACATACAGTCACCTTGGAAATGGCACTCGGTCGGTCTTGGACATCCTCCAAGCCGATCGGCCACGTGATCGTGCGAGGTTCCGCGCCAGCGGGCCGACCAAAGTGACATACAATCACCTTGGAAGTGGCACTCGGTTGGCCTTGGACATACTCCAAGCCGATCGGCCACGTGATCATGCGAGGTTCCGCGGAAGTGGGCCGACCAAAGTGACATACAATCACCTTGGAAGTGGCACTCGGTCGGCCTTGGATACCCTCCAAACCGATCGACCACAGGATCATGCAGTCTTCGGCACATATAGGCCGACCATACAACGTGACAGACAATTAACACGGTAAATCGCCTCAGCTAAGGGTTTGGGGGACTGGGGACTAGGAAGGGATGAATCCCCACAGGTTGACAAAAAGGAACAGGCCCTCAACTGAGGAAATCCACCTCAGTCAATGACTTGGGGACTCCTGTTTACACCTAATTTGATCAACCTGATCAAGGACGAACAAAGCCCTCCAGAACCAGACTTAACCTCAGCTCAGCAAGACGCACAGGCTTAGCCTACACCCTCGGCCTACCCTCATCGACCGACCTGACCGATACAACCCATGGACTCGGGACTACCAGGACACGCGTCAGCACCAGAAGCGGGGACATTTATCCCACATCGAAATGTTCCACCAACATTTATTGCTACTATAAATACAAGGGCACCACCCCCCCACCCCAAAAGGTAACAAAAAAGATCCCGACTCTTACTCTGCCAAATCCCTCCAAACACTTGACTAACTTAAGCATCGGAGACTATTTGGCCGGCACCCCACCGGTGCTCCTTTACTTCTATCTTCTCTTACTGCAGATCTCCCTTCACCCATGGAGTGAGTAAAGCGAGTCTGGCGGGACACATCTAAGTTGGTCCATTTTTTGCATCAACACCCTCAACCGCTCTGCCTTGCATGTTACTCTACCATATGCTATATATTTGTAAGCGCGGAAACACCAATAAAGGCACCATTAATTAGACAGAAAGCAAGATCGAAAAAGAAGCAGATTTTCAACTCAATGTCTGAAGATATTATAGCATCAGCTGCAGAAAAACAAACAGTGATCAATGCATATGGATGGGCCGCTAGAGATTCCTCAGAAGTTCTCTCTCCCTTCCATTTCACCAGGAGGTAAATATTTTAATTATTAATTACTTGTTCTGTAGGTCTTCAATAGAATATATAGATCACCAAATTATAATATAATCACCAAATGATGTTGCAGAATCAATGGTGATAATGATATTAGCATGAAGACACTCTATTGTGGCATTTGCCATGGTGACCTTCACCTCGCTAAGGATGAAGTCGGAATGACCATCTATCCCATTGTCCCAGGGTAAGTCCGCAATTTAATTAATTTAACTTATCACACGTATGTCTCAATTATATATGAAGCTGATTTTCAGTAATTTAAGTAATTTAATGTCGAAAACATATTCATTTTAATTTTCGTCCAAATTTTGTAGGCAAGAGATTATAGGCCAAGTGATAGAGGTTGGGAGGAATGTCACAAAATTCAAACTAGGAGACATAGCAGGAGTGGGGTGCATGGTGGGTTCATGCGGCTCATGCGATAACTGCACACAAGACTTGGAAAATTACTGCCCAAATATGGTATGGACCTACAACAAACACCACGAGGACGGGTCGAGGACCTTTGGTGGATACTCCGACAAATTCGTAGTCGATGAGCACTTCGCCGTCCGAATCCCCGATAAACTCTCACTACAAGGTGCCGCCCCAATGCTGTGTGCTGGGATCACAGTGTACAGCCCTATGAGACACTTTGGACTCATGGAGGCTGGTAAGCACTTGGGTGTGGTGGGACTTGGCGGCCTTTGTCATATGGCCGGTCAAGTTCGCCAAAGCTGTTGGTGCAAAAGTCACTGTGATAAGTACATCTCCCAATAAGAAGAAGGAAGCAATGGAACAACTTGGAGTTGATCAATTTCTCATTAGTCATGACCAAGACCAATTGCAGGTACATATTTAAGTATGTATGTTCATATTAACAGTCTGAAAATGTAACATGTAACTTACGTAGCAACAATGATGTGATGAAATTAGGCTGCCATGGGTACGATAGACAGTATCATTGATACCGTTTCCGCGACTCACCCTCTGTTGCCGTTGATTGGGTTGTTGAAGACAAATGGAAAACTAATTCTGGTTGGTGCTCCATTACAACCTCCTGAGCTACCGGTTTTTCCTTTAATCATGGGTACGTAACAGTTCATTAATTAATGTTTTTTTAATTTACTTAAATCCCAAATTGCGAAAGCTAAAATGTGATTTAATTATTGATTACAGGGAGGAAGCTGATTGCTGGCAGTGCATGCGGGGGAATGAAGGAGACACAGGAGATGATAGATTTTTCAGCAAAGCATAATATCACAGCAGATGTTGAAGTGATTCCAATGGATTATGTGAATACTGCTTTTGAACGAGTTGCCAAGGCTGATGTTAAGTACCGCTTTGTCATTGATGTTGCAAACACCTTAAAATCTCCTTTTTAACTCAACTCATACAAAATTTGAAACCCGATTTTCATATGACTCAGAGAATTATTTGTGCTCGGGAAAATAATTATTTTTTTTAATTGTCATCAATTCGTCACAATATGTTATAAGTTTTAAAGTTGGTGTTTGATTTTTGTAGTGTCAATGCTTGCAAGTGTTTAATCATTAAAAGAACTTCTGTGTACTCTGTTTATGAAATTGTGGCTATTGATTTGTAAGCAAATATATACTTGTAGTATTTACAATAATCATCTTGTTCTTGAGGGAACTTGTCATTTATCCATGTCGTTGTTGAGGATATTCTCTGTGCATTTTCCCTGCTCCAATTCCAGCAAGACCTTTTAGTTGGGCCTCAGACTTTGGTTTGGGTGTCGTATATATATGGGTCTAGATTTTACAGAACCAAATTGGACCTAGAAGTTTATTGTCAGGTAATCTAAATGGCCCACTACTCATATTTATTTTCATTAAAATATCTCCAATCATTACCATAATCCATATTTTAAAATTACATTGAACTATCCCTAAAAAAAAAAAAGATAATACTTACATTCTACCCCTGATGGTACCTCCTTATACCACTCTTTCGATTTATCGAATAACCCGTATACATATATTATAATTAGAACCGCTCAACTCTTAAATTATCATTTCAATATCATTTATACAAAAAATTAACTATATTGAAGATCATTTAGTCTTTCATATGTGTAAATTATATGTACGGTTCATCATAAGGATCTTCCTTTGGTACTAATACAGTTGAATTGTTTGATATATATGTGATATATCTAAAAGATGAACAACTTATCCTTGCACACAAATATTGTCGTTGGTAATATAGTGATCAAGCAAGGGTCATTACCCGCTGGAGATTGCTCCCAAAATACTAATCAAATGTCACAAACCAATTTAAACTACGCTACTGACCAGAAAACGAAAATAAATTATTTCAGTAACCTGGACTCAACGAAATTTTATGAAACTTTAATTGTAGAATACAAACACATTGAAGAACATGCACACAAAATGTCAGGGGAATCGGAGATGGTTTGATATACCAAATAATTTACGCAAGACAGCAGGAATTTATAAAACCAGAAAAACAGATTTGGAGTTTTTGAAGATTATTGATAAAAAAAATGGGCTAAGGACTCATTCTCTACCACCAAACACACTCAATCATAACAAAGTTCAGTCAAGGTCTCTTAATCTCAATTGAATTTACCTTAAGTTAACTCACAAGTTCGAATTAACTCGTTACCCTCTCTTAGTTCTTGTCAAGTGAATAAAGGCTCACCACTTAATCTATTTTTGACTATGCAAGCTAGACACAAGCTCGCTAGGTTTAACATACCAAAATTATTAAGCACGAAAAGGGTTTGGATAAATCTAGGGTTATAGGTACATTGGTAGTCCTACTACACCTAGGGTTTGAAGCACATGTCCTTCAAGAAAACATTTCGCTACTAACTTGAAATAAACTCTTGACAAATACGAATCGATCATTATTCCTAGCATTAGCTATTCATCTAGTTGCGCACCTAAACAAACAAGCAACGATTCATTTTATACATGCAGTGAAACAAACACTCAATTGAAAAAATAGAAAGCCGAAAACTAAATTGTCATTGAAACAAATTGAGCATGTTTGGGGCTTTGAAATTGCCCCTAGCTATGAGAGAATTAGTTAGACATAATCAAAAGTTTGAAAAAGATGTTCATGGAAAGAAATTGAAAAGAGAAAACAAACTATCGAAGGAGAAAAATCCCATAAATGGATGCAAAGAAGTCATCTTCCACCTCCTATGTCAGCGGCCTCCTTTTTTTTCTTTTCTTCTCTTCCTCTCTTCTCCTCTTTATGTAACCAAAGACTATATACATATAGGTCAGATTAGGGTTACTCCTCCTGAATAATCTCAGTCATCCATTCTTTAATGATCTTGAACGGTTGAGATTACATCTCCACATAGGTATATAGCCTCACCAGGTCTGGAATTAAGGCTTTTCTCAGTATTGAAACTTGAAGCCCACGTTTGTTGTCCCGAAAGGTAACTTAACAAATTCCCGCAGAAAATTCTGATATGACCCTTCAGTGTTCAAACAGCCTTAACTTCTTCTAGAAAACTTCAAATCACAAACCGTAAAATTCCTTAGAATAGATAACATTCGTTGATTTCCAACCATGTGTGGTTCACTTTCTAATTCATTCTAGATTGTTCTCAGTAAATCCACAAAGTTAGATGTACTGCAGAGGCAGATTCTCAAAAATAACTCAATTATATATGCACCTTTTGCTTCATTTTCTAATTCTTTGCTCTTTGGACTACACATTCACAAAATAAAGTTAAAAACACTCACAAGTGCTTAAGAACATGACAATGGTTCACTTTTAGAGACTAAGGATGTGTCATAAATAAACACATCAATATGAATGACTAAATAAACTCCAAAGTTATTAATTTTTTCGCAGAGGTGATCTTGATATGATTATTAAGAGATGAACAATTCTTATTATGATATATATATTTACGGATTATTTCACATATTGAAAGGGTGGTACGAGGAGGTATCACCGAGGTGGAATGCAAGTATTACCCAAAAAAAAAATTATATTTAACTAAAAGTACTAATAAGTTGACTGGTAGCCAAGGGGGATAGTTGCACCGGCAACAATTTGGCTGATTGAGTTGGAGATTTGGGTGGGTGGATAAGGAGATGAACTCACTACTTGGTTGAAATGATTTTTTTATTAGTTTAATTGTTTTTTCTCTCCTTCATACATCAATTTTAAAAAGTATATATAAACAAATTAATCTAAATACATATTAAAATTTTCAGAATAAATAAATAAATATTAAAAATTAGATGAATGCTAATATTAATACCAGTGATGGGGCTATGCATAGGGCTGGATGTGCTATAGCCCATCGAAGTTTCCAACAGAAAAATAATTATTAGTTGAAGTTGTGGTAAAATTTAGAATTTTGTTATTATTTTTTGTGGATGTTTATGTTTAATAGTATATTTCATTGGGAAAGAGCTGTATTCCGTTTATGTTTAATAGTATATTTCATTAATATCGTTTTCTTCTAAAGTTAGCATGTAAGTTTAGTCCATCTAGATTTTAGGTTTAGGAACCGTCACTGATTAATACCCTTAATTTTAACGGAAAAAGAAACAGAATTGACATCAGGGACAAACTTTATGTGCCGAGCGAGAGTATAAGGATGAGTTAGGAATACAATGTAAGTCAGGAGGGGCCCTTTATATAGATAAATGTTTAGAATTTTTTTCGGGCGAAAGAAAATATGTGTTTTGATTTCATTATCAATAAAGAAGTTAATATTACACTTATATAAACAATATATGGTAGAAAAATACAAAATTATTAATTAATGGTTGAAAGAATTTTATGGGCATATACGCTATTCATTTTCCAAAAATAATTATGGTAATATCATCTATTTTTAGTGTTTAAAAGAATGTAAAACAAATACTCATTCACTTAGATTTTCAATGCTTATTAAGTGAAATTAGCATGTTAATAAATAATTAGAAAGAAATAAGCAGTAGAAAATAAATAAATTTAAAAAAAAATTAACAATATTGGTGTAATTTGCACATATATATATATATATTTATTTAAAGAAAATAACGAAAAAATCACAGGAGGAGTCTGGGATCCCTATAGAGTGTAGTCCCTATATGCCTCCACCCTTGCATAGAATTTTTTATAACCATTATTTGTATATAAAAATGAATCTTTACTAAGAAGCCAAGTAATTTGCTCTAACTTGAAAAATACATCTACAATGCTAGAATGCCAAAAAAAAAAAATGGGAAAATGCTAAAATGCTAAGTAGGTTACACGATTTGCACTGCTTGTAAATCACATCTTTAATACAAGTGAATCCTTCTTATATATATTGATGGACTCTATTTATATTAGAGATGTAGTTTAAATTAAGGAAATTAGCTATAATGCCCCACCATCACAAAAAAATTCTTCAATGGCCCTTTTCTTAAATCCTTACAATTCATACATTTTGAGTTTTGGTATTTGTAAGTTTGGCCCAGGATATAAACAAAACAAAACCTCTTCAACTCCTACTTAGTCATTTTTTCCATACTTCTCTCTCTTTCTCTCTCTCTCTCTCTTCCCTCTCTCTCTCCTCTCTTCCCTCTCTCCTTCTTTTTGGTATCCTCCGAAAGAACGAGGATATGAAAGCGATTAATTATGCATTATGGGTCCCAGCATCCTGCATTGTACCATAGGTCATCACATACCAGATGCAACAAAACAAAATCTTATTGAGAGCCCAACGTTATTATTTGTGTTATGATATTTGATTACTTAATTTCCACGTCGAATGTGTTGTTTTGCTTATAGAGGGAAGCAATCTCTCTTTCCTTTAACCACATACAAATTAACCCGACTCACCTTGCTGTTAATAAACATACAAATAAAAACAAAACCCACAAAAATGTTTACATTTGAGAACATTGGTGGTTGTCTAAACCACACACCACAAGTATATATATATATATATATATATATATGGGGTCAATTTGACATTGTTATATTATGAAATATAATTTCCTTGTTATTTTGGAAAAATTTGTTCTTAAAACAATCACTAGCTTTTATATTTTCAAGAATTTCCACAATTTATTAAACAGTTACTGCCTCCATCAAATAGAGAATTAAAGCGGGTCCAAGTGCTACGATCGACATGATGGGGCTAGAGCTCCCGTCCTGGCATCTCTTGGTGGCCCCGGCATCAAGAACCATGCAACAGTACTCCAAGGACGAAGTTACGCCAACAGTACCAGCTCGGACCTCAAATACAGTTTGTCGTAGGCATGAGTTGGTGGCGGTGTGATAGGAGGTCACACCATCCACATGCTGCAGATCCCCTTCTCCCTAAATCCAACAAAAAGGTGAAGGTTTCCAAGGTGTCATCCCTAGAGGTGAATAGTTCCCTGAGCCTAGCCTAACCACCTTAATTACTTGTCCCCCAATTCATGGATCCCTATATAAGGAGGTCTCCCCTCCTTCGTTTTGGTAAGGTTTACTAAGCTTACAAACACCATGTCACGATATAAACATGGTTGTCGACATTAACTTCACCATCAAAGGGGAATAAGCTGGCGAACTCCAGCTTCCCTCTCTGACCTTTTCTTGTTTGTCTGTGCGCGGATTTCTCTCAATCAGCCAAGTCATCTAGGGCCCACTGCCCTCTTAGTCGATCTTGACCGTCCACATCATCACCAAGGCGTTGATATGTCAAGGCCAACCCTAATTTCTTATTCAAGAAAGTGTGTTGTTCATATTAATCCATACATTTACTGATCGAATAACATTATATCTAATATTTGAATTATCTGATAATACAACATGGCTCGCTCTCCAAGTAGAATATATGTGTCATTATTCATAACAAATTATACCTTAATTAAAAAGAATTGATGATACATAATGTGTGCACATTAAAATATTAGGCAAAGGTGAAAAGAAGGAAGCTACTCTTTAATCAGGGTCATCATCTTTAATTATAATTATTTTTTATTAATTATTATTTCAGTCAAAACCAGTGAGCCTAAAAGGGGTAATCGATCTAGAACTCCTTTAATCCTTTTGATCCAATGTCATCATGAAGCAAGAACCACATTACCTTTCTTCTCAAATAATGTGCAGTCCAATATATTATTAATAAACAAATTACGTCTACCCCCAACTTCCTGTAAGTCTGTAACCATGCGTCACCTTCGTGCTCTTCTTTGGTATATATATATATAGAAAGAGTGAGAGACGGTGACCAAAGTTGTTGTGAATTTATAATTTTGTTCCTTTTATTAGTATGTTTTGATCATGGATAAACATGATGATGAAATTACGGGTCAATTTGACATTAATTGATGCTTTATGAAAATCATCAATCGTACAGATATATATTCTATGAGAGAGTAATCATTTTTATATTGTATATACAAAGGTTTCACGTATTGATAACAAAAAAGAAAAAAAATTTACGTACATAAATAAAAAGAGAAAATAGCAAATTACGAGGTGAATTAGATCATTCTTTTAATATTTGTGCAAAATTTTCAATAAAAGTAAGTTCCGTTTGCATGAGCATGAATTTGAATTTAGACATCCAAATTCAATTATGCTGTTTAGATAAATATTTATTCAAAAAATTTGGATTTGAGCCAAATCCGTAGAGGATTTGAAAAGATTAAAGTTGAAGATTTCAAATCCTTTTTACAACCAGTCATTTAGGTAGAGTTAGTTTTTTAGCATCTCTTGACAAAAAAAAAAATTAAATAAAAATTTTCATCCTTTTTTTTCATCTTCCTTTTTTTTTCATCATTATTCTTTTTTGTATTTTTTCATCCTTTTTTTTTTTTTCATTAATTTCATTTTTCATAACTTTTTGGTTCTTTTCATCCTTATGTTTTTTTTCTATCTTCTTTTTATCTTCTTTTTTTCATTATTTTATTTTTAATTCTTCCTTTTTTCATCTTGTTTTTCTTTTCTTTTCATGCTCTTAGTTTTTTTTTTTATCTTTCTTGTTTTTTCATTATTTTTTTTATCGATCTTTGTTCCTATTCTCTATTCCCTAATGTCAACTCTCATTTCTCTTTCCTTCACCTTTGTTGCCCATCTTTCTCATCCTCCTTTACCACCAATATTTTTCTCACATCCTTCTCTGGCCACCCATTCTCTCTCCATATTTGACAGGATCCTTCCCGAATTCGCAGAAAGCCCTGCTCTCGTTTGACAACTTTAACCACAATTGTTAATGCCTCCATATTTCTCTCTCCTTCGCCTTTGTTGCCCATCTTTCTCATCCTCCTTTACCACCACTATTTCTCTCTCTTCCTTCTATGGCCACCCATTCTCTCTCCATATTTGACAAGACCCTTCCCGAATTTCGTCTCGAATTCGCAGAAAGCCATGCTCCCGTCTGACAGCTTTTAACCATAATTGTTAATACCTGAAACACCCTTAATCTTTGGAAACATTAAATAAACTTTACATGGGTTCCAACAGAACCTCCTATGTACTTGACTGACTTCACCTACCTATCAGACCCAGGATAGCCTAGTAGTTCACAAACTACCTCGGAGGAACTCCTCCGCAATAAAACAAAATAACTGACGTGTCACCCTCGTGTGAACCGTCAACCACCCGTCAATTTGAGTCACCGCCCACACCAACCCATTGACCCAGATGATGAAGGTACTAGACTTGGTTGAATAGAGTCTCACTAATTTACCCCGAGTCATAACTCGATAACCCGGCTCATCCTGAGCACCCCGAGTGGTAACTCGATACCCCGGCTCATCCTTTGCTCCCTGAGTGGTAACTCGATATCCCTGCTCATCCTGAGCACCCCAAATGGCAACTCGATATCCCGGCTCATCCTGAGAGTATGATGGAATCCTCCAAGACATACCTCAAATAATCATGAGAGTATGATGGAATCCTCCATAACATACCTCAAACCCCAACGATGTGACGGAGAAAGATCCCTCGAACGCCAACATCGGAGAACCCCTCAACAATTTGGCGGAGACAAACCCTCCAATGCCAGCCGGAGAAACCTCAACGATGTGGCGGAGAAAACACCCTCCACGCCAACATCGGAGAACCCCGTGGTATAGCATACTACGTAGAAGTACACATGCCATGCAATCCCAGAAACCCAATCCGTTCAAAGTACATCCAAGTACCAACTCAAGGAAACCCTAGCCCCAAGGAACCTTTTGACAGACCAATAACCCAGCCCCCTTGACCTCCCAAGACAAAACCCGCTCTATGGTCATCCATTACCTCTAGGATTACTCAAACGGGGCTCTAAACAAACTCTAGCGGCCTCGAAATCACTAAAATTCGATCCGGAATGTCCCAAAACCCTAGACACGCATTGTCGTGGATCGGGAAACAGTCCCACGCGTCGGTAGAAGGCCGAACCACGTGCCATGCGCCCTCACGCTCCGCCACGCTCCCCCACGCGCTCTGTACTATTCATGGCGGAATATTCCGTCAAACCTGACGGAATATCCTGACGAAATCGAAATATTCTGTCCAAACTAACGGCATCAGGGTTCCGTCATAACACTATTACCTTTTGACGGAATATGCTAACACCGTCAGCATATTCCGTCAAACCATAACGGCGTCAGTTGACCCAACAGTCAACTAACTACTGATTGGATCGCTGACTGTGTTGCCATGTGGCACCACGTGGCTGCCACCTAGCATGCCACGTCAGCCACCGCGTTTCGAACTAGTCATCAGGGCACGTCGGGGACGATGACCGGACCGCCGTTGTCGCCACCATCTCTAGTGGCCGAAATCTAGAAATTCTCACCGAAAATCGCCATTATCGGTGAGCTTCCAACTTCTTCATATCTCGACCGTTTTTCACGATCTACACATGTAGATCCATCTACTTTTCACCAGGAACTCGAATCTGAAGTGAAAGCTTCGAAATCATAACTGGTTTGGCCAGAAGACGGTCGAGAAGCTTTGGACAAATCCTCCCTTCGGTCCGCCGCCTACGGTGATGCTCTTGCCTCGAAAATGGCATCCAGCAGCTCGCAATCTCGAGAGGATGCTGCATCTGGGCTTGGTTTGGCTTAAATCGGTCCCAAATTGGGACGATGAAGGTAAGGGTGGATCGGTGATCGCACGGGGAGAGATTCGGGGGAGGAGAGAGAATGGTCTCGGGCTGGGTCTGGGCAGAGTCCGAAAAGAGGATAAAAATATCCCCCAAATTTTGGAATTTTCCAAAATGACCAAACTGCCCCTGAAGCTTCTAGACCCACAACTCTCTCACCGGGTCTCCGTTTTCGGCGTGCCGCCTATCTACGAACTCATGAGTTCGAGACCTACGCAACGACCCAAGAAACAATTTCCAAAAGCCCTGGTAGTCACAAAGTGACTCCCAAACCCTTCTAAAACTGAGGGTAAAATCGTCCTTTCTTTAATTAAATTCTCAAATTAATTTAATTTCTTATTCGGGTCGTTACAATTTTCCCCCCTTAAAGGAATTTCGTCCCCAAAATTCCCTTAACTCAGGTCAAAGAACCAACCTCCTGTTTCAAGTCCTCTCGCGTCTGGGCCTCAACTGCGATTCCCAATTGAACCTGTGTACTCTGCAAATTTCTCTGTTCCAGTCTCGACAACAAACCGTAAGCAAGAAAAATATCCAGGAGATATTATGAAGGAACCAGAATCCATTCAACCCGGAACATACCTCGAAACAAGGCTCTGAGCCCAAGAGCTCCACCGCGGGTCCTACTCCCAACATGACTACAATTACCTCAAGTCATGACGTCACATGACAGAATAGATCTCGAAGTCAGGTGTCGGATAGGGTCACGGGTACCAAGTGCAGTCAGCCCCAACGATCTGGAGAAGAACTACATGCCATGCCAGCATCAGAAAATATCGACGATCTAGCGGAAGAAATGCCCTACCACGCCAGTCTCGGAGAAATCCCTCCACATATTCGAGTATCTCAATATATATATGGGTCCTTGTACGATGCATAAATAGCCTCAACGATCTGGCGGAGAACTACCCTACAACGCCAGGTCGGAGAAAACCTCAACGAACACGTGATGGAAAATACCCTTCATCATGTGCCGGAGAAAAACCATGATCCGTGTGGACAGTAATTCAGTGAAAACCAAAATCCATATTTTGTTAAAACACTCAGTAGGACCCACGAAAATCCGAAAAATGAAAACATCCCGTGGTCCATAACCCTGCTTTGAAAACCCTCCACAAACGAGCTTAAGAACCATGTTTAAGGGTAAATCCACTAAAATCACAAATACGGGTCAAAACCCAAAATCATGGACTCAAAATTTATCACGTCAATACGACATAAAAACAGAGTCCAAAAATTCAGGCCACATCCCAAAACATAAGTTTCACTGTAACATTGAAAACCCGTGTCCACTAACAATTGCTCAATTCCGGAAATTTTTCAAAACCAATACATAACATAATTTAAATCAAATATACCCTTATGCATGCATTAATTTATAAACCAAAGTCCACTCAGCAGCTACAGCGACACCTACCTCACCCGTGCATCACATGATTCTCAACTCTCCGCCTCCCTCAGTTCTAGATCGCTGAAGAGAAAATAACAATGCAAGAAACTTAAAAACAAGTAAATCAAAGTGCAGAAAATAAAAATGCAAGAATGAACGGTTGATTGTTTGTTAACTAAGGCGAATTAAGGCTTACTATCCATTCTAACCAATTATAGCTTTTAACCAGATTATATTGACCTAATTACTATGCAATTCTGAATTAGGTGCCCCTGCGTAGGTCCTGGCGTTGGTACACTAAACATATATCATTCTCTCTTACTTAGCATGTTTTAGACAGGGCATATGCCTAGAACGTCTATCACCTACCAGTTAAGATGACGCATGAAATACTAAGAGAATTTAATGACACCACACTAGCCTAGAAAAGTGATATGCATTCCTAGGTTGTCATGAATTCCGACTACAAGATTGTTTCTTAACCTCAGCCTCTTGATGCTAATGAACCACGTGATGATATGGCGGTCACTCAAGCAATTCCATCAATAATTTATGCAAACAAGGTAGCTAATCTCATAAACATAAAAGAATGATAGTTAAAGCAGTAATCAGAGTTATCCAGCACGTATAGCAATTAAGAACAAGAATAAAAATCTATTCAACGAGCTAACATGGCTAGGGCTTCAAACAACCCTAATTCTTAAAGGAACAACTCACTCATAACTGAAATTAAAACAAATATAATTGAATTCATAAGTAAATTGCAATGAAATAAAATTTTAGAGTAAAGAACGCTGATGAACAATGGTGCACAACAGAGACTCGGCAAAGCCTTCTTCTCCAAGCTCCACGCCCAAAAAGTGTAGAAAATAAGAAATTGTTTACTTTGAACTGAATTGCAATGTAAATTGAGGCTAGAGTGTCTAGATCTCCGAAATAATGCTCTCCTAATAATGTGGGAAAAATATATATATTTCGTCTAAAAATATGGTCCGACTAAACACTGAACAAGGCTCCCTTTTATAGACAAAGGGAAAACCTTGTCCTATAAGGACTGCTATTAAAAACCCTAGCCTAGAATGTTCTAGAATAGTTATTGTACTTCTAATTAATTGTAAAGTCCCTAAAATCTATTAGAACCAATCAGAACAAGGTTGGGAGTGTGAATGCAAGCTGGCAAGTGGAAACACAAGCTGGCCGCGGGCAGCCTGCGGTCTTCCCGCGGTCAGACGCTGGAATTTAGAACTTGGCCCTTCAAATGTCTTCGTCGTAGGGGTATGGGACTGCGGTTTTTAGGCACACCACGAGCATAATAGAAGCACATATTCGCTCAGGCCAGGCACACAGGTTGTCAGGTTTAGCGCAGAGGAGGAACTTTGATCCACCGCTGGCAGAACAGGAACTAGGGTTTAGGCGCAGAGGCTGGGCTCGGATGGGAAGTTCTTGGGACATGTACTCGACATGTCCTGGCATGACCTTGATATTGAAATGAGGACATCTCCTTCATCTGAACTCCGATTTGAGTCATTCTTTTTGCGTTCTTCTCAGAATTTACTTATCTTTCCAAATCTGCACAAGTCTCACAAGATTGATCATTTTCTACTATTGGCGGCACGAAATCATTCAAAAGACATGTAAGAGAGGAATATAAAGACATCAAAATGATGCATAAATAATGACTGATCAAATACCCTCACACCTATCTTTTTCTAGTCCCTCAGCAAAACAAACTTTAACAAAATGAAAAGTCTCGATCTTAGTTAAGATAGAACATTTAAACCCCTAGGTTCACCTAGTAAGAGGAGTTTTGTCTCCTGAGGGTTATAGTGGCACGATACCCACAAACATTTTACTTAGACAAATAAGATGCTAGAGATAGTGCTTTTAACAAGCTAATAAGAATCAAAGTAAGTAGACATGCTTTGCAGAACTAAAAGGAATGCCATAGCCATGAATGTCATGTGAAGGTGTACGTGTTTAAGTGCCATTATTTCGAGTGATCATGTTTGAGTACAACTTCATCTAAGTGCCCTAGAATGATTTCGTCTCGACTCTAATCCTCACTAGGCAACTCTCAATTCGCACAAGAATCCTAGGCTTTCACTCTTTTCAAGCATATGTGATGAGTTTATGTTATGAAATTCAAATTTAATCACATATGAGTAACAATGAAGAATAACACTTTATGGAAATAAAGATCTCATGAAAGGAATTGAACTTTAAGAACATAGATACGTACCTTAATCCTCAGCATGATTTTCCATAAGATCGGTTAGGTCTTCTTTTTTCGGTTGTAACGGGGCTAAGCTTAGGGGTTTAACAAGGAAGGATGGGATTCAAAGAACCTGAGATGTGCCAAGGCATGAGAAGTCATGACTTGAACTTGGAATTTCTTAACTAAATCCTTTCTTAAGGCCCACGGCATTTTGCTTTCTTGATGGTTTATTTTGAGGCTCTTGGCTCACTTGGCTTAATTTACTTTGTTTTTCACTTTTTCTTCTTTCTTTTTCTTTTCAACTTTTTTTTTTCTTTTTATTGATTTCTTTATTTTTTTTTCTGTTCATTGAATTGAGTTGAACCAAGATCATGCAATGATTCCCTCAATCTTTCTTGCAGCTTGTTATATGTAAGCTTTTCTTTAAACTTTTGAACTTTGAATTGATGCTAATGTCCTTTGAATTGGGTAGCATCTTCTTCCACCTCTCATTCTCACCATGAATCTCATTTAGGGCAACCTTAGCACAAACTGAGGTTATAAGACATGGCTGTGATGAATGGCTAAGTATTTTGGGTTAGGTTATACTTTAGGTATGAAAGAAATGGCTGAGTGTTTGGCTTCAAAATTGGCTTAGGGAGCATGCAATTGGGTAGGATAGAGCCTTTAGAGGTTAGAGCATACATAGCCTACTTCACTTCTTATGGCAAACCACACATTATATCAAGAGTATCTAAATGATGTTAGTTCTTTAAAATTCAATGCAAAATGATGTAATGAGATCAACAATTAAGAACAAAAGCGATGAGTGTTTAAGAGTAGAAACAAGTATTTCCCTCATAAAGAATGGCAATTAGGCTCAAAGATCTCACAGGGTAGTCTCCACTAATTTTCTAAGGTTCACTCAAATTCATTTATTTCGTTCACTTAATCACTTAAAACATGGATTGTGAAGTGCAGATTATGAACTACTTGACCATGGAATGACTCTTAATAAGGCTAAGACAGTTAACTTAGCATATACATCCCTATTAACAAGTTATCATACTATTCAAAAGCAAAAAATTATGTAACTAACTAAACACAAAAAAACTAAGGCTGAAAATTCAAAAGTCCTGGCTGTGTATCACCCCCAAACCTACTTGTTTCTATATGCAAAAATTTAAATCCACACCCCCAAACCTAAACTGAACATTGTCCTCATTGTGATAAGCAGTAAGCATGACAACAGTAGAAAGGTTTGAGAGATATAACGAGCAGAAACAGTTGAGGAAGAGAGAAATACAAACCAGGGCTAGGCTGCCTCCTAGGTGCGCTTTATTTAACGTCTAGGCAAGACGGAGTTGGCATGCTAGGTAATTGGCGCATGCTGGGTTGCAGGGTCAGCTGGGCCTGGATTGGAAATGGCCTCGAAGTAGTGTTTGAGGTGATGGCCATTTATCTTGAACGGAGTCTTCCTATCCAAGTGTGGGATGTCAATTGCACCATGAGGAAAAACGTTAGTAACAATGAATGGTCCAGTCCATCTCGAACGCAACTAGCCTGGAAATAATTTGAGCTGAGAATCCAAGATGAGGACTTTCTGTCCGATTTGAAAGTCCTTGGGCTGAATGTGCTTGTCATGAAAGCTTTGGTCTTTTCCTTGTAAATCCGAGCACTTTCGTAGGCCTCATTTCGAAGCTCTCCTAATTCACTTAGATGCAGCTTTCTGTGTACTCCAGCATCATCGATATTTATGTTCATCTTCTTAATGGCCCAGAATGCTCTATGCTCCAATTCCACTGGTAGGTGACATCCTTTTTTCCGAAAACAAGCCTGAAAGGAGACATGCCAATCGGGGTCATGTATGTTGTCCTATAGGCCCATAATGCATCGTTCAATGAGCGGGACCAATCCTTGCGGACAGGGCTCACCGTTTTCTCCAATATAGCCTTTACTTCTCGATTGGAAACATCAGCTTGGCCACTCGTTTGTGGGTGATAAGGTGTTGAGGCCTTGTGGGTTACACCATACTTCTTTATTAAAGCTTCAAACGAACGATTGCAGAAGTTCGCTCCCCCATCGCTGATGATTGCCCTAGGTGCTCCGAACCTAGCTAAGATGTGACTATGCAAAAAGCTCACAACTACTTTGGCAACATTAGTTTTTCTGGGAATTGCTTCCACCCATTTAGACACATAATCGACATCTAATAAAATATAGAGATTGCCAAAAGAGTTTGGACAAGGTCCCATGAAATCAATGCCCCATACGTCAAAGATCTCAACCACGAGGATAGGGTTTAATGGCATTTTATTTCGAGGGCCTAAGTTACCTTGTCGTTGGCATCTGTCACAAGTGAGTACAAACTCGTATGCATGCTTAAATAATGTAGGCCAATAGAATCCTCTTTGAAGGGCCTTGAGTGCCGTTTTCTTAGCTCCGAAATGGCCTCCACACGCCAAGCTATGGCAAAATGTCAGGACAGATTGCATCTCAGCTTCGGGAATGCATCGTCGAATGATTTGATAAGGTCAATGCTTCCATAAGTAGGGCTCGTCCCAGATGTAGTACTTAGCCTGTTTAGCTATCTTGTCCTTTTGATACCTGCTTAAAGAGGAAGGAAATTCTTTAGTGACAAGGTAATTAATGAGATAAGTGTACCATGGATCGATTGCTTGGACTGCAAAGAGTTGTTCATCTGGGAATGTCTCCAGGAGCGGCAATTGGTCAGCCTCTTCGTTGGATCCATGTATCAAGCGGCTCATATGATCAACCACTAAGTTTTCACTTCCCTTTTTATCTCGAATTTCGAGGTCAAACTCTTGGAGAAGTAGCATCCATCGCAGCAACCTTGGCTTGGCGTCCTTCTTAGTGAGTAAGTACTTCAAGGCCGCATGATCGGTGTAGCCGATGACCTTGGTCTGAATCAAGTACGATCTTTACTTCTCAAGAGCGAAGATAACAACAAGGAGCTCTTTCTTAGCGGTGGAGTAGTTCAGCTGGGCGTCATTCAGGGTTCAACTGGCATAGTAGATGACGTGATGAAGCTTGTTGACACGATGTCCTAGAACAGCTCCTACAGTGAAGTCCGAAGCATCACACATAAGTTCGAAAGGTAAGTCCCAATTCGGTGGCATAATGATGGGGGATGTTGTGAGCTTTGCTTTGAGTGTATTGAATGCCTCACAACAGTCCTTATTGAAGTCAAATGCGGCCTCTTTAGCTAGGAGACTGCACAATGGCCTTGTGATTTTTGAGAAGTCTTGAATGAAGCATCGATAAAAACCGGCGTGCCCTAAGAAAGATCGAACCTCCTTGACTGTTGTAGGGTATGGAAGTCTTTCTACTATGTCTAACTTAGCCTTGTCCACCTCAATTCCATGGCTAGAGATCACATGGCCCAAGACAATTCCTTGCTGGACCATGAAGTGGCATTTTTCCCAATTAAGCACTAAGTTACTTTCTTGGCAGCGTTCTAGTACTCGGGATAAGTTTGCTAAGCACGGTTCGAATGAATTGCCAAATACAGAGAATTCGTCCATGAATACCTCAATTATATCCTCCACCATGTCAGAGAAGATGCTCATCATGGAGCGTTGAAAGGTGGCTGGGGCGTTACAAAGACCAAAAGGCATCCTTCTGTAGGCATATGTGCCAAAGGGGCACGTGAATGTAGTTTTTTCCAAGTCTTCCGAGGCGATAGCAATCTGATTATACCCTAAATAGCCGTCCAAGAAGCAATAATGTGAATGGCCAGCCAACCGTTCAAGCATTTGATCGATGAATGGCAAGGGGAAGTGATCCGTGCGGGTGGTGGTATTGAGCTTCCGGTAGTCAATGCAAACCCTCCATCATGTTTGAACTCTTTGGGGTACGATCTTATCATGCTCATTCTTTACCACAGTAATCCCACTTTTCTTTGGAACTACTTGGACCGGGCTTACCCACTTAGAGTCACTTATAGGATAGATAATGCCCACGTCTAGGAGTTTAAGGACTTTCTTCTTCACGACCTCCTTCATAGGTGGGTTTAATCTTCATTGGGCTTCTCTTGATGGTTTGGCAACGTCTTCAAGAAGTATTCGATGCATGCATTTGGCGGGACTAATCCCTTGTATATAGGCAATTGTCCATCCTATCGATGTACGATGAGCCTTCAGGACTTGCACCAATTGCTCCTCCTCTGCCGTACTTCAGTTCGAGGCAATGATGACCGGAAGGGTCTGAGCTTTTCCTAAGTAAGCATACTTTAAATGTTTAGCCAGTGGTTTTAGTTCTAGTTCTGGGGGCTAGATGGTGGACGGAAAAGTCTTGTGGTCCATGAGAGGTAGCGCCTCAAATTATGGTTGTTTGTTCCATGAATGAACAGGAATGGCATCAAGTATTCTAACTTCCTCTATCACCTTATCGTCAAGTGGCTCGGTAGCGAGAAAGCCAAAGGACTTCACATCTGCGAGGTATGTTCAATTCAGGGCCACACATCCCAGGACTGCCCGGTTGTGGAAGAGGCCAACTTTGCTGGAGGGTTCAATAGCAATTCTCGACCCCGGAATGACCCATATTCCAACACTTACAATCCGGGGTGGAGAAATCATCCTAATTTCCGTTGGAGCAACAATCAAGCAGCCGCGAATCCCATGCCACCCCCTGGATTTGAGCAGCAAGCCGCAGGCCCTCAGGGGAACTACCACGGTCCTTCCTCAAACCAGAATGTCGGAAGCAAGTCTGTTGAGGACTCCATCCATATCCTAACTCAACAGCAGGCTCAACTCATAAAATTCATGCACGATAGCCAGAGTCAGACGGGAGACTTCAAAAATGCAATTGCAAACTTGGAGCGTCAAATGGGACAGGTGGCGAACCAACTAAATCAGCGGGAGCAGGGCAAGCTACCGAGTCAAGTCCTGGTAAATCCGAAAGGATTTCACAATCCTACGGCTAATGCCATCACGCTGGAGAAGGAAACACCACTTCAAGACCCCACATATGCCACCCTCACAGGACCTGAAACTGAGCCTCAACCTACTCTGCCAAGGATCACCAACCAGGGGGCGCCGCAAAACATGCCACAGCCAACACCTCTGGCGCAGAACCAGTCCAATGAGTCACCAAGTGCCCTACCGCAAAGAGGACCTGACACTGCGCCTACTTCGGCCACGGCTGGCATGCAACCTGCTCCTAAGCCCAAGTCGCAACACTCGAATACTTCTAACTCTAAACCTCAGAATTCCAATTCTAAAAAAGTCACTTTTGAGTTAGCTAATAATGTTGATTATCCATTTCCTCGCAGGTTCCAAAACAGGAATAAGCAAAAGGAGGACTTTGAGGAAGAAATCATCAGCATGTTGCAGAAGCTTCAGATCACACTGCCTTTCCATAAAATTGTCAAGCACATGCCTATCTTTGCAAAGCTGATCAAGGACTTAGTTGCAGGAAAGCGTGGTTTTAGCTCCACGGACACCATTGACATCCCTATGGCCTGCTCGGCTGCCCTTTTGCGCATGCCCCTTAAGGCCAATGATCCTGGGCCGCCATCCCTTCCATGTGTCATTCAGTCAAAAAGATTCGAACATTGCCTTTGCGACACGGGAGCATCAATGAACATCATGCCATTCCACATTTACAGGTCACTCAACCTAGGTGCACTCAAGCCCACGCACCTATGTGTCAGGTTGGCTAACGCTTCTGTAACCAACCTAATGGGGGTTCTTGAGGACGTACTGGTACAAATCGGAGATACATGCATCCCTGCCGACTTCTACGTACTAAGAATGGACAGAATTGACAAAAGTGCGGAACCTCCCCTCATCTTCGGAAGGCCCTTACTAGCCACAGCCGAGTGCCTCATCGACGTCAGAAAGGGCCAGGTCTCCATCAAGGTCCTGGACCAGCTTCGGACATTCTCCATCCATGACACCATCCAGTACCCTGCCGAGCCTATTGTAGATTTTCCGTTAAACACAATGGACTTACTTCTACGGGAGACAATTGCTCATTCTTGCATGACGGATGACCTTGAGAAGGCCGTTACTAGTAACCCACACACTGTGGATTCACTTACAGATAGCGTGATCGAAGAGGTACGAGCCCTTGACATCATGCCAGCCCTCCCATTGCACAGGCCTCCCCTCGAAGCGCTACCATTCACAAGTCAGAAAACCCTGCCGTCCATCATAAAGGCTCCTGAACTCGAGCTGAAGCCCTTGCCCGAGCACTTAAAGTATGCATATTTGGGCGACAATCAAACCCTTCCAGTCATCATTGCATCTACCCTAAGTACGAAAGAGGAAAAGGCATTGGTTCACGTCCTTAAGGTCAATCAAACGGCAATTGGATGGACAATAGCTGACATCAAAGGCATAAGTCCCGCAAAATGCATGCATCGGATACTGCTGGAGGAAGACTCCAAACCATCACGGGAGGAACAGAGGCGATTGCATCCACCTATGAAGGAGGTCGTGAAGAAAGAAGTCCTAAAGCTCTTGGACGTTGGAATCATCTATCCAATTAGTGACTCCAAGTGGGTGAGCCCAGTCCAGGTCGTGCCAAAGAAAAGTGGGATCACAGTGGTTAAAAACGAGCAGGATGAGCTTGTACCTCAACGGATTCAAACAGGATGGAGAGTGTGCATCGACTATCGAAAGCTAAATATAACCACACGCAAGGACCACTTTCCTTTGCCCTTCATTGATCAAATGCTCGAGCGCCTGGCTGGACACTCCCACTATTGCTTCTTGGACGGCTACTCAGGATACAATCAGATTGCTATTGCACCCGAAGATCAAGAAAAAACAACATTCACATGCCCATATGGCACCTTTGCATACAGAAGAATGCCGTTTGGATTGTGCAATGCCCCAGCTACCTTTCAGCGTTGCATGATGAGCATCTTCTCCGATATGGTGGAAGATATAATTGAAGTATT
Organism: Oemleria cerasiformis; assembly: GCA_037349345.1. Taxonomy (NCBI): domain Eukaryota; kingdom Viridiplantae; phylum Streptophyta; class Magnoliopsida; order Rosales; family Rosaceae; genus Oemleria; species Oemleria cerasiformis. The sequence continues at coordinate 4,708,329 of JAZGTL010000009.1, read as the reverse complement.
CATGGACGACTTCTCAGTGTTTGGACATTCATTCGAACTGTGCTTAGTTAACCTAACCCGAGTACTGGAACGGTGCAGAGAAAGCAACTTAGTGCTGAACTGGGAAAAGTGCCATTTCATGGTACAACAGGGAATTGTCTTGGGTCATGTGATCTCTAGCCGAGGCATTGAAGTGGACAAAGCAAAGTTAGACATAGTAGAGAGGTTGCCGTACCCCACTACAGTCAAAGAGGTTCGATCGTTCTTAGGGCATGCTGGCTTTTACCGCAGATTCATCAAAGATTTCTCGAAAATCACAAGACCTTTGTGTGATCTTCTAGCCAAGGACGCCACATTGGAGTTCACTATGGGATGCCGTGAGGCATTCAACACACTCAAGGCAAAGCTCACGGCATCACCCATCATCATGCCACCGAATTGGGACTTACCATTCGAACTAATGTGTGATGCCTCAGACTTCGCCATAGGAGCAGTTTTGGGACAGCGTGTTGACAAGCTCCCTCATGTCATTTACTACGCAAGCCGAACCCTGAATAATGCCCAGCTGAACTACTCCACCACCGAGAAGGAGCTCCTTGCTGTTATCTTTGCCCTGGAGAAGTTCCGTTCATATCTAATTCAAACCAAGGTCATAGTATACACGGATCATGCTGCCTTGAAGTATCTGCTCACTAAAAATGACGCCAAGCCAAGGTTGCTACGTTGGATGCTACTGCTCCAGGAATTCGACCTTGAAATCAGAGACAAGAAGGGCAGCGAAAACGTGGTCGCTGACCATATGAGCCGATTGCTTCACAGTTCCAATGAAGAGGCCGATCAGTTGCCCCTCCTCGAGACCTTTCCTGACGAACAGCTCTTCGCAATCCAAGCTATTGATCCATGGTATGCCGATCTCATTAATTACCTTGTCACTAAGCAAATTCCTTCATCTTTAAACAGGTACCAAAAGGACAAGCTGGCTAAACAAGCTAAGTACTACATATGGGATGAGTCGTACCTATGGAAGCATTGTCCACACCAAATCATTCGGCGCTGCATCCCAGAAGACGAGATGAAATCCGTCTTGACTTTTTGCCATAGTTTGGCATGTGGGGGCCATTTTGGAGCTAAGAAAACAGCCCTCAAGGTACTCCAAAGTGGACTCTACTGGCCCACACTTTTCAAGGATGCACACGAATTTGTACTCACCTGTGACCGCTGCCAACGCCTAGGTAACATCGGCCCTCGAAATCAAATGCCATTACACCCTATTCTTGTGGTCGAAATCTTCGATGTATGGGGCATTGATTTTATGGGGCCTTTTCCGAATTCCTTTGGCAATCTTTATATTCTGCTTGCAGTTGATTATGTCTCCAAATGGGTGGAAGCAATTCCCACCAAAACTAACGACGCCAAAGTAGTGGTGCGTTTTTTACAGAGTCACATCTTAGCCAGATTCGGCGCACCTAGGGCAATCATCAGCGATGGGGGGGCACACTTCTGCAATCATTCGTTTACAGCCCTAATGAAGAAGTATGGCGTCACCCACAAGGTCTCAACACCGTATCACCCTCAAACGAGTGGCCAAGCGGAAGTGTCCAATCGGGAAGTAAAGGCCATATTGGAAAAAACGGTAAATCCTAACCGCAAAGATTGGTCCAGCAAATTGAATGATGCACTGTGGGCCTATCGGACCGCATACAAGACCCCGATTGGCATGTCTCCCTTCCGGCTGGTTTTTGGAAAAGGCTGCCACCTACCAGTGGAATTGGAGCATAAAGCATTCTGGGCTATTAAGCAGATGAACCTGAACTGCGATGACGCTGGAATACATAGGAAGCTTCAGCTAAGTGAATTAGAGGAGTTGCGAAACGAGGCCTTTGACAGTGCTCGTATCTACAAGGAAAAGACCAAAGCTTTCCACGACAAGCGCATTCAGCCCAAGGACTTTCACATCGGACAGGAAGTCCTCCTCTTTGACTCCCGGCTCAGACTAATGCCAGGTAAGTTACGTTCAAGATGGACTGGACCATTTATTATTACTAACGTTTTTCCTCATGGTGCAGTTGAAATCCAGCACCCGGAACGGCAGGATCCGTTCAAGGTAAATGGCCACCGCCTCAAACACTACTTGAAGGACCTTTCTAATCCAAGCGCAGTCAACCCTGCAACTCCGCATGCGCCCAGCTCCTAGCATGTCAGTCCCGTCTTGCCTAGACGTTAAATAAAGCGCTCCTAGGAGGCAGCCTAGCCCTGGTTTGTATTTCTCACTTCCTTTTCTGTTTCTGCCCGTTATATCTCTCAAACATTTCTACTGTTGTCATGCTTATTGCTTATCACATTGAGGACAATGTTCAGTTTAGGTTTGGGGGTGTGAATTTAAATTTTACAGATAGAAACAAGTAGGTTTGGGGGTGATACACGGCCAGGACATTTAAATTTCTGCTTGTGATTGGTATGATAACTTGTTAATAGGAATGTATATGCTCAGTTAACTATCTTTGCTTTACTAAAAGTCATGCCATGGTTAAGTAGTTCATAATCTGCACTTCACAATGTCATGTTTTTAAGTGATTAAGTGAACGAAATAACTGAATTTGAGTGAACCTTAGAAAATTAGTGGAGACTACCCTGTGAGATCTTTGAGCCTAATTGCCATTCTTTCTGAGGGATATACTTGTTTCTACTCTTAAATACTCATCACTTTTGTTCTTAATTGTTGATCTCATTACATCATATTTGCATTGAATTTTAAAGAACTAACATCATTTAGATACTCTTGATTTAATGTATGCTTTGCCATAAGAAATGATGTAGGCTATGTGTGCTTTAACCTCTAAAGGCCTTATCCTACCCTATTGCATGCTCCATAAGCCAATTTTGAAGCCAAACACTCAACCTTTTCTTTCATCACCCAAAGTATAACCTAACCCAAAATACTTAGCCATTCATCACAGCCATACCCTATAACCTCAGTTTGTGCTAAGGTTGCCATAAATGAGATTCATGGTGAGAATAAGAGGTGAAAGAAGATGCTGCCCAATTCAAAGGACATTGGCGTCAATTGAAAGTTTAAAAGTAAAGAAAAGATTTACAAGTTGCAAGCTGCATGAAAATTTGAGGAAATCATTGCATGATCTTGGTTCAATTCAATTCAAAGACGAACAGAAACAAAAAAAAAAAAAAAAAAAAACGTTCAAATCTAAAGAACGAAAGAAACGTTGAGAAAAAGAAGAAAAAAAAATAAGTGAAAAACAAAGTGAATTGAGCCAAGTGAGCCAAGAGCCTCAAAATAAGCCACAAGAGCCTCAAAATAAGCCACAAGAGCCACAAAATAAGTCATCAGGAAAGCACAATGTCGTGGGCCTTAAGAAAGGATTCAGTTCAGAAATTCCAAGTTCAATTCATGACTTCTCATGCCTTGGCACAACTCAGGTTCTTTGAATCCCATCCTTCCTTGCTATACCCCAAAGCTTAGCCCCAATACAACCTAAAAAGGAAGACCTAACTGATCTTATGGACAATCATACTGCGGATTAAGGTACGTATCTATGTTCTTAAAGTTCAATTCCTTTCATGAGATCTTTATTTCCATAAAGTGCTATTCTTCATTGTTACTCATATGTGATTAAATTTGAATTTCATAACATAAACTCATCACATATGCTTGAAAAGAGTGTAAGCCTAGGATTCTTGTGTGAATTGAGAGTTGCCTAGTGAGGATTAGAGTCGAGGCGAAATCTTTCTAGGGCACTTAGATGAAGTTGTTTTCAAACTTGATCACCTGAAAATATTGGCATTTATACAAGTACACCTTCACATGACACTCACGGCTATGGCATTACTTTTAGTTCTGCAAAGCATGTCTACTTACTTTGATTCTTATTAGCTTGTTAAGAGTACTATATCTAGCATCTTTTTGTTTAAGTAAAACGTTTGTGGGTATCGTACTGTTATAAGCCTCAGGAGACAAAACTCCTCCTACTAGGTGAACCTAGGGGTTTAAATGTTCTATCTTAACTAAAATCGAGTCTTTTCATTTTGTTAGCATTTGTTTTGCTCAGGGACTAGCAAAAGATAGGTTTGGGGGTATTTGATCAGTCGTTATTTATGCATCATTTTGAGGTCTTTATATGCCTCTCTTACATGTCTTTTGAATGATTTCGTGCCATCAATAGTAGAAAATGATCAATCTTGTGAGACTTGTGCAGAGTTAGAAAGATAGGAAAAATCTGGAAAGAACGCAAAAAGAATGACTCAAATCGGAGTCCAGATGAAGGAGATATCCTCATTTCAATATCAGGTCCTGAACGGAGTCCTGAGTGCGCCAGTGCGCCAGTGCGCTAGTGCGCCAGTGCGCCTATTTTGGGCCACTGGCCAAGTACCTCATATCAGGCCCTCCGGGTCCCGAACTTGTGTTTCATGACATCAAGGTCAAGTCCTAGAAGTGCCAAGGCCGCGCCAAGGCAGGTCGAGGACATGTCCCAAGAACTCCCATCCGAGCCCAGAAGTGCGCCCAAGCCGGGGTCCCTGTTCCGCCAGCGGTGGAGCAGAGGTTCTCCCTCTGCGCCAAGCCTGACAACATTTGCGCCAAGCCTGAACGACGATGCGCTTCTATTATACTCCTAACGTACTTCAAAAGCGCGGTCCCAGATCCTGATTACGAAGACAGTCAAAAATCCAAGTTTGGCCAGCTTGCGTTCCCACTTGCCAGCCTGCATTCACACTTCCGGCCATGCTCTGATTGGTTAGAATAGATTTTAAAGACTTTATAATTAATTAAAAGTAAAATAACTTTCCCTATTCCTATAGGACATGGTTTTACCAATCTGTATAGAACAAGGTTATACCAATCCTTATAGAACAAGGTTTTCCCTTTGTCTATAAAATGGAGCCTTTGTTCAGTGTTTAGGGGGGAGATAATTAGCTAGGGACGTTTTTGTTTTCTGGAAAAACAGAGACCTGAGCCACAGAGTTCCGTTTTGGTTTTCTAGAGAATTAGGGACCATATATTTTCGGAGATAATCTTTCACATAGATTATTGGACGTGGAGCTTGGAGAAGAAGGCCCTGCCGTGTCTTCTGCTGCATCTGTTCTTAACAATCTCTTCTGTACCCTTATTTTCATTATTGCAATTTACTTATGGATTCAATTATACTTGTGTTTATTTCAGTTATGTGTGAGTAGTCATTAGGATTAGGGCTGCTTGAAGCCCTAGCCATGTTAGCTTATTGATTGGATTTCTGGCTCTTGATTATGATTGCTATGCATGCTGAATAAGTTGGATTACTATGCTTAATGAACTTAATTTATGCCTATAAGATTAGCTACCTTGTTTGCATATAATTATAGATGTAATTGCTTGAGTGACCGTCATATCATCTTGTGATTTGGAGCATCGAAAGTATTCGTACTTGTAATCTTAACTCATGACGACCTAGGATTGCATGCCACTTTGCTAGGCTAATGTGGTGTCATTAAATTCTCTTTAAACTTCATGCATCATCTTAAAAGGTAGGTGATAGACGTTCTAGGCATATGCCCTGTTTAGAACATGCTAAGTAAGAGGGAATAAGATGTGTCTAGTGAACCAACGCCAGGTCCTAGGCACGGGCACCTAATTCAGAAAATGCATAGTAATTTGATCAAGGAAATCTGGTTAAGAGCTATAATTGGTTAGAGTGGATAGTAAGCCTTAATTCGCCTTAGTTAACAACCTTTCATTCTTGCATTGTTATTTTCTGCACTTTGACTTACTTGTCTTTAAATTTCAGTTATCACATCATAAACCCCCCCCCCCCCCCCCCCCCCCCCCCCCTGTGTGTGTGTGTGTGTGTTTTTATTTAAGTTAACAAATCTGAACTAAATTGGTCATAAAGTTGATACAAGTCCTCGAGGGATCGACTCTTGCTGTGCTACTATACTATACTTATCGATTTGTGCACTTGCAAGGATTTTATAACTGTTAGAATTGAATTGCATATTTCTTGCTCTTTAAATCTACCAACATTTACCAATGCTCCCGTGTCGCAGAGGCAATGCTCGAATCTTTTCGATTGAATGATACACGGAAGTGATGGAGGCCCAAGATCGTTGGCTTTAAGGGGCATGCGCAAAAGGGCAGCAGGGTATGCCTTAGGGATTTTAATGATGTCAGCGGAGCTGAAACCACACTTTCCTGCGACTAAGTCCTTGATGAGTTTTGCGAATATAGGCATGTGCTTGACGATTTTATGGAAAGGCATTGTGATTTGAAGCTTCTAGAACATACTGATGATTTCCTCCTCAAAGTCCTCCTTTTGCTTATGCATGTTTTGGAACCTGCGAGGAAATGGAATTTCAACATCATTAGCTAACTCATAGGTTACTGTTTTAGTTGCTTTAAGATTGGACTTTTGAGGTTTAGAGTTAGAATTATTTGAGGGTTGGGAATCGGCTTTAGGAATAGGTTGGATGTCGGCCGTGGCCTGCAGCTATGCCTTGGACATGATACTTGGCGCGTCTTGTGATAGCGGCTGGGAAATGGCTCTCGGCAGATTTGTTTAAGGCGCAGTGTCAGGTCCTTCTTGCGTTCCACTCAGCAGAGTGATGGCATTGGCCGTAGGATTGTGAAATCCCTTAGGATTTACCAGGACTTGACTTGGTAACTTTCCCTGCTCCTGCTGATTTAGTTGATTTGGAATTTGTCCTATTTGACGATCCACGTTTGCCATATGACTCTGGATGTCTTGCATGAATTGCATGAATTTGAGTTGCTGTTGAGCCAAGGCATTTAGGGTATCCTCCATAGACTTGCTGCCTCCACTCTGATTTGAGGAAGGGCCATGAGAGTTCCCTTGAGGGGCTGCGGCTTGATGCTGAAATCCAGGGGGAGGAAAAGGATTGGCGGCAATCTGATTGTTGCTCCAGCAGAAGTGTGGATGATTTTTCCACCTCGGATTGTAAGTGTTTGAATATGGGTCATTCCGGGGTCGTGAATTGTTATTGAAACCTGCAGTCAAATTGGCATCTTCCACCATTGGGTAGTCTTGGGACGTGTGGCCCTGAATTGAACATGCTTCGCAGGTTTGAACTCATTTTGCCTTCTCATTACATAGTTGTTTCACCAGTGTTATGAGTTGAGCAATGGCGTCATCATTGTGATTTGTGTACGTATCACCAGTAGCCCTAGAGGAAGGACCTCTGTAGCTAAATTATTTTTCCCTTTGAGCGATGTTCTCAAAGGCGGTCCTTGCTTCCTCGGTCGTGCCTTCTAGAATCCCTTGGGATTGAAAGTCTACCATTGTCCGATCACTAGTCTTCAAGCCTCCGTAGAAGTATAACATAAGGTGATGGTCGTCGATATGGTGGTGGGGGCACGCCCGTAGCATCTGGTTGAAACTTTCCCAGAACTCGTAAAAAGACTCCTCCATGTCTTGTCGTGGGTTCATTATTCTGGACTTTAATCCGTTCGTCTTTTCCACAGGAAAATATTGTGTTAAGAATTTGGACGTCAAGTCCCTCCATGAGTGAATGGAAGCCCGCGCCAGCAAATGAAACCATACCTTTGCGCGATCCTTGAGACTGAAGTGAAAAAGACGTAGGCAGATTTCAGATTCCATCATGCCATTAATGAACAGCGTTGAGCATACTTCAACAAATTCCTTGATATGAAAGTGCGGGTCCTCGCCGGAAAGTTCGTGAAATATGGGCAGCATATGAATCCTCCCAAACTTTAATTCGAAATTTTCCACTGTTGACTAAGGAAAAATAATGGGAAATTGATCCTCTGAGACATGGGGAATGGCAAAGTCTTTAAGGAGCTGTGGGGCTTGTGGTACTAGGTCACGGTCTCGTCCTTGCTCTTCTCTTTGATCTGCCATCCTTCTGGGACTTGGTGGTGCTGAGTCGTGTACTAAATATTCTCTCGAAGACGGCCCACTTGACGACTCGTGAACCAAGCCTTGGAATGGCATACACGGGTACCTAATAATAAAAGAAAAACAAAACTAAGTTAAAAATCTAAACTTAAATGGCACCGTTGAGGGACAAGTCCCCGGAAACGGGGCCAAAATCTTGATAGAATAAATACTGAACACAATAATTATGAACTTTATTTCTACTAAGTATAACTTTGCAAGTGCACAAAATCGATGGAGATAGTATAATGACAAGCAAAGGTCGATCCCTCGAGGACTTGTTCAACGATTAAGCCAATTAAAAACAAGTACATGAAAGTGCAGAAAATAACAATGCAAGAATGAAAGGGGGGATTTATGATTGAGAATTGAAACTTAAAAACAAGTACATGAAAGTGCAGAAAATAAAAATGCAAGAATGAAAGGGGGGATTTATGATTGAGAATTGAAACTTAAAAACAAGTACATGAAAGTGCAGAAAATAACAATGCAAGAATGAAAGGGGGGATTTATGATTGAGAATTGAAACTTAAAACAAGTACATGAAAGTGCAGAAAATAACAATGCAAGAATGAAAGGTTGATTGTTTGTTAACTAAGGCAAATTAAGGCTTACTATCCACTCAAACCAATTATAGCTCTTAACCAGATTATCTTGACCTAATTACTATGTAATTCTGAATTAGGTGCCCATGCCTAGGTCCTAGCGTTGGTACACTAAAAATATATCATTCTCTCTTACTTAACATGTTTTAGACAGGGCATATGCCTAGAACGTCTATCACCTATCAGTTAAGATGACGCATGAAGTACTAAGAGAATTTAATGACACCACACTAGCCTAGAAAAGTAATAGGCATTCCTAGGTTGTCATCAATTCCGACTACAAGATTGTTTCTTAATCTCAACCTCTTGATGCTAATGAACCACAGGATGATATGGCGGTCACTCAAGCAATTCCATCAATAATTTATGCAAACAAGGTAGTTAATCTCATAAACATAAAAAGAATGGTAGTTAAAGCAGTAATCAGAGTTATTCAGCATGCATAGCCATTAAGAACAAGAATAAAAATCTACTTAACGAGCTAACATGGCTAGGGCTTCAAATAGCCCTAATTCTGAAAGGAACTTCTCACTCATAACTGAAATTAAAACAAATATAATTGAATTCATAAGTAAATTGCAATGAAATAAAAGTTTAGAGTAAAGAACGCTAATGAATAATGGTGCACAGCAGAGACTCAGCAAAGCCTTCCTCTCCAAGCTCCACGCCCAAAAAGTGCAGAAAATAAGAAACTGTTTACTTTGAACTGAATTACAATGTAAATTGAGGCAAGGGTGTCTAGATCTCCGAAATAATGCTCTCCTACTAATGTGTGAAAAATATATATTTCGTTTAAAAATATGGTCCCCCTAAACACTGAACAAAGGCTCCCTTTTATAGACAAAGGGAAAACCTTGTCCTATAAGGATTGGTATTAAAAACCCTAGCATAGAATGTTCTATAATAGTTATTGTACTTCTAATTAATTACAAAGTCCCTAAAATCTATTAGAACCAATCAGAACATGGTTGGGAGTGTGAATGCAAGCTGGCAAGTGGGAACACAAGCTAGCCGCGGGCAGCCCGCAGTCTTCCTGCGGTCAGACGCTGGAACTTAGAATTTGGCCCTTCGAATGTCTTCGCCGTAGGGGTATGGGACTGCATTTTTGAGGCACACCACGAGCATAATAGAAGTGCATCTTCGCTCAAGCCAGGCGCACATGTTGTCAGGCTTAGCGCAAAGGAGGAACCTTGATCCACCGCTGGCGGAACAGGAACTAGGGTTTAGGCGCAGAGGCTGGGCTCGGATGGGAAGTTCTTGGGACATGTACTCGACATGTCCTGGCATGACCTTAGTACTTCTAGGACATGAACTTGATGTCATGAGACACAGGTTTGGGACCCGGATGGCATGATCTGAGGTACTTGGCCAAGGACTCAAAATAGGCGCATTGGCGTAATCATGACCAAGTTCAGGACCTGATATTGAAATGAGGACATCTCCTTCATCTGAACTCCGATTTGAGTCATTCTTTGTGCGTTTTTCTCAGAAATATATTTATTTATATTAAATTTGAGGTATTATTTGTCACTCTATATGGTTGGTTACAGTAGGCTTTCCATGTACCTTTATGTATTAAATTGAAGCTTAGAATGTTTGAAAGGTATTAATTTCAAGTTTAGAATGTTTGAAATTTTTTTGTGAATGTATGAAGTGCTAATGTGAATGCTATAATTGAAAGGTGGAATTGTTTACCGCAAGGATGTAATGTAAAATCTCATGTTTTAGAGGAGTTTGTGTTATATTATTAGGGATAAATGACATGTTATTTTTTATGCCTAAATCGTTCAAATCGATCAATTTTGAACAGTTTTATTTCTATTTTAAGAAAATTCAAACCGTATTGAACCGTTAAAATTTTAACAGTTTGATTTTGAATATTTTAAATATCTTTATCGAATCGCACTGTGTTCAGCCCAAGATATAATAGTGCTGAAATATTGATGCAATAATTTATCAAAATAGATAAACGTTTAACTATCCAACTAAAGCCAAATAACTAAATGAACACAAAGTTTTATGTTTACGATGATAAGCAAATGACCAAAGGACTTTTGATTTGAAATTTTGAATAAAGTATTACTCAGTTATTCTATGTATATAAAGAAAGAAGGCTTTTTTGGTTAAATTTTATTAATATCGAAAATGGCCATGCCAAACAGAAATATTAAATGACAGATATCTAATAGCATGTAGGCAGAATGGTTATTTACATTTATTAATTAAAATATTTAAAAAAAGAAGAGGGCCAAGTCAGATGATGAAACAAATCCAAACTTGATCGGGGTGCTGAAATAGTCCAACGAATTACATTTGGTCTATCTTTGGTAAAAGGTTTTGAAAAGTAAGAAAAGTAGGGCCGGAGCCGCCACTTACTGCATGTAAATGTCATTGCTGACAACTCAAAGTTGACCATTAAGACATTGACAATCTGTCGGTGTCGTATGCAAATGTTATAAATACATGTGTACCACAAAATTGTTCACCATTGGAACAATGTCTAGAGCATCAGTTGAAGCAGAGCAAACTGTAAATGCCTTTGGATGGGCTGCTAGAGATCCCTCAGGAGTTCTCTCCCCCTTTCACTTCACCAGGAGGTACTTTAAAACTAATTTAATTCTTTCGTTTTTCTTTTGTCATACTGTTGAGTTTCTTCCTCAGCATGTTGTTACCAATTCGCAACGATTTATCATTTTGTGTACAGAGCAAACAGAGATGACGATATCACCATAAAGATACTCTACTGTGGAATTTGTCATGGAGACATTCACCTAGTAAAGAACAAAATATGGACCACCCTCTATCCGGCTGTCCCCGGGTAAAATTTCTTCTCAAGTGATTGATCCCATTTTTTTTCTTAATTTGTTTTTCTTTTAAAGAAACCATTGGGGCCAAATGTCGAACATGATATCAAATGTTATAACTTCAAAGAAATCTTGAGTTATACACAATGAGTATTGATTCTATTTTTATCGAGATTCGAATCCGAAATTCCCTACTCTATTGTGAATAGGAATACCACCAAATAATTATCCAGCCGTTTTCGTTAAAGGAAAATAGTTGAAATGTTAGGAATTTTGATGTCAATTTCAATTTGTCACCTTATAGAAATATATATAAAAGAAATTATCTTAGCTTTCAAAATATATGAAAGCTGTCACATGATCATAATGGTGTCAAAATTGCAGGTGTGACACACATCACTTTTTTTTAAGGCGAGTTCAGATCTTTCTACCAAAAAATTCTAGAAGTCTCTAATTTATATTTCAATTTTTGAAGACTCCTATGTCTTTTTTTTCCTTTGGTAAAAAGTTTGAAGTACGCATTAAATGGATGAAAATATTGAAGGTGTTAGGCTAGCTCATGTGACATTTCAATCATTTTTAGTGTTAAAGTAACATTTCTTTTAAATTTTTCTATAAGGTGACAAACTAAAATTTATACGAATTTTGGATAGTGACATTTTAACTAATGTATCTTTAATATTAAACACTAAGCTAGTGTATGCAACACTTGAATAATCCTGCTTACATTTTGTTGATAATTTCTGTAGGCATGAGATTTTGGGGGAGGTGACAAAAATCGGGCGCAATGTCACAAAATTTAAAGTCGGTGACATAGCCGGAGTGGGGTGCATGGCAAGTTCATGTGGCTCATGCCACAACTGCAAACAAGACTCGGAGAATTATTGCCCCAAAATGTCATGGACATTCACTGGGCAACATGAAGATGGGACAAGAACCTTTGGTGGATATTCAGACAACATGGTTGTGGAACAACACTTTGCAGTCTTGGTCCCAAGCAATTTTGCATCAGCTGCGGCTGCGCCGCTATTGTGCGCTGGGATTACTGCATACAGCCCCCTGAAATATTTTGGACTATCCGAGCCCGGTATGCATTTGGGTGTGGCGGGGCTAGGCGGCGTAGGTCATCTGGCTGTGAAGTTTGCCAAAGCTTTCGGATCGAAGGTGACGGTGATAAGTTCCTCTCCAAGCAAGCAGAAGGAAGCCGTGGAAAGGCTTGGTGCAGATTCGTTTTTGGTCACTCATGATCAGGAGCAACTTGAGGTAAATAGGTCCAAATGTTTCCTTTTTTTCTGTTCAAATGTAGTTTTATGGTATTGTGAAAATACATTATTTTGATATAAGAATATTTGAGAAAAAGAGATTATACATATTGGGAACCAATTTCGCATTTTATGATGGTTGAATCCGAAATCATCCACTGCATAATGAGGAGTGGTGTCGCTAGACCGTAATCTTAGTGACTAGAATTGCATATTAAAAAAATGACTTTCTTCGAATGATTAGAATGACTCTCGGAAATTATAAATGACATAGAATACGGGAGTGTACGTGGTTTGCTGCCCGAGATCTTCTACCTCATAGTGAAATTAATAACGAGGCTTATGGTTTAACTTGAGAAAAAGGAAGAACAAATTTAGTAGTCATCATCTAGCTCACATAACCCATTTATTCATATACCATTTTAAGCATTTATTTTGTTTCATTTAAGATTATTGAAATGCATGATTTTTTAGATATTTAAGTTGACGAACGTTTACTGTTTTAGATATTAAAAATATGTATATTATAATTTTATCATAAATATTATACGTAGTTGAGGATGAAATGTGTATTTTTAGATTATGTATTAATAAAGAAGTTCAATAGAACATGAAAACATCATTAACCAAAAGGAACTTCATCAGCTGAATTTTGATAAAATCTTTCTACAAAATTGTCTTGATTTCAATCCTGCTTTCAATTATATCTGAATAAACTAATTATTACTGTGATCATCTCTATCATGCATGTTAATTAAAGTTTGCAATAATATATCTGACATGCAAATTAAAACCAGTTCATCTTTAAAAACAATTTGGCAATATGATAATTTCGATGTTCAATCTTAATTAGGCTGCTATGGGGACTCTAGATGGTATCATTGACACGGTTTCGGCCCCTCACTCTCTCCTGCCTTTGATTGGATTGCTCAAGACAAATGGAAAACTCATTTTAGTGGGTGTTCCAACTCAGCCATCTGAGCTACCAGTCTTCCCCATAATCATGGGTAATTTAAGTCCCTTTTCCCCTCGTTTCTCTCTTCTGCAGGGTTTTTAAAATGAGATAATCAATGTATTTTCGATATTAGTAGATGGAATGTATATAAATATATTAGGTTGGGTATGGACCTTATTTTTTACAAGTGTTCAATCCGAGCCTGAGAACTGAAACCTCCACTATACCATCGAAAAGAATACAATTACAACGCAGTACTAGTGGCATGACCAAGAGTCAATATTAATTCGGAAGATTTTCTTCTTTTTTTTTCGTTTGGGAAACAGGGAGGAAACTTATTGCTGGAAGTGCAATTGGCGGAATAAAAGAGACACAAGAGATGATAGATTTTGCAGCAAAGCACAATGTTGCAGCAGATGTGGAAGTTATTCCAATGGACTATGTGAACACTGCCCTTCAACGACTTGACAAGGTTGACCAAGTTAAGTATCGGTTTGTCATCGATGTGGGTAACACCATATATAATCCTCAAGTTGTAGATTAAGAGTGGTTTAAATCTCTCTATTTTCCTTTTTATCTGAAATCAAACTGGTGATTTTTTTCCTCTGTAATTATTGAATTTGATTAATCCATACTTGAACACTAAACAGATACATGCAAGTAATTAATAAATTTTTTCAATCAGATATAGAAGTCAATCATTCCAATATAATTTGTCTTCTAAAATAGTCAGAGAATTTTCTAAAAAATAAGAAAGGGGAAGAGATGTACAAAAGAGATAAGACTCTTTATCATGAAGTAATCAAATTTCCCACTATATCAGTTTTCTACCAACCAAAATAAAGTGCATCAAATTGCCCAATTTATAATATGGCCGGGACTACCATTAACTGTTGTCCAATACTTAAAGCTAGGCCTCATCAATGGGCCCAAAGTCTATGGGCTTGGGCCAGACCGAGCCAGGCTTTTGTCATTGTGTCTTAAATATGTTAGCCGGGCGGAGCCGGTTTGATGAAATTATAGAAAATCCAAGCTTATCATTGGGTGGGCTTTTTCGGGCTGTAAGGGCCGGGCCGGCTTAGCCCCTACGGGCCGGGCGTAAATGAATTTTTTATGAATATACAAAAAAAATGTCCACTCAAACTTTAGAAAAAATAAAAAGTTATTGCAAGCTCTTTTTGTTTTCTTCTTTTGGTTGTGATAAGAACTCTAACTGGCGACTGTTTCTTTTGCAAAATTTTAGATAAATTGTAGGATAATGAAATAGATTTGTATTTTGAACTTTCTTTTTAAAAACTTCAATTCAAAATTTTAGTAACAAGAGTTGTAGCCCTGAACTTACACTAATCTATATTATGGTCATGTTTTGAATACTGATATTTTGATAGCGTTTTCAAGTTCAACGCTATGCCCTACTGTTTGTTATATATAGATTATGACTTCCTGAAATGTTGGGCATGCCGTTGTGGTTTTGTTATTCATGTCCAAAAATACCCATTTATATTAAATGGTATAGTTATGGTTTAACCATTTATCTACTCTTTTAAATGGTATGGTTATGGTTTTTAAGCATTTAACCAATGGATAAATCATTTAACCACTTAAACATAACTATTTTACCTTAAAATCATTTATTACATAACAATATAATTTTTTGGTGTTCATATTTATTTAAACATTGTATAGTGTTGTATAATTAAAGTAATTTGAAAAAAAAAAAAAAAAAACTCATTACTGCAGATCCGTGGGCGACCCGCGACGCCGGCGGGTTGACCCGATTTTTTCGGCCATTTCTGACCACCTCAGACGGCGATCTTGGTACGGATTTGTTTCTTTCTTCGAATCTAATAAGTCTATATCATTAGATTTCTCATATCTTAGTCCATTTTTGTGGATCTAACTTGAAAATTTTCGTAATTCGAAGTGTTTTTCACATTTTCAGACCACCTTTAGCCACTTTTGGCCATCAACCCAAGTATTAAAGTTGTTCTACTCGTCGAGCTCTACGCGGTGATATACAATTTGTTGATATCCGAGATGGTTGATTGTCCCTTGCAATTTTACCTATTTTTATTATTTTGGATTTTTTTAAATATTAATTTCAGTTATTTTAGTCTTTTAAAAAAATAAAAAATTAAATTAAAATTATTTTCGCAGTGCACCACGGGTAACCATATATTAATGGTTATAGTAATGGTTAATAACTATTTAGTTAAATAACCAATGGTTATAAATAACCGCGGTTATAATTCAAAATGGTTATAATAAAAAAACTGCGATTAATAACCATTTGTCCATCCTTAAGTAAGACTTGTGACTCCCAGGTTGATTGTGATGATGACTCATGGTTGTATAACTTGGATACTTTATTTACCCAAATGTTTACGTATTTTTTCATTCTAGTTCTATTAGTATTGACTACACTAGTATTTTTCAATGGACCAAGCGGGCTCCCGTGAGCCTATGGACTTATGGGCCAAATGATGAGGCCTAGTTAAAGCCAAAGAAGGACTTAAAATATCCAATCCTATACATATCAATAGACTAAATTATCGCCACTACCAGACAAGAAGACAAAAATATTGAGCATTTAATAACAAACCACATACATTGGAATCCCGGGTAATAGAAAACAATACTCACTATCAACAAGCATAACCCAAGGGTTTCTTTATGCCTCCTCCTCAGGTTACTTGGCATAGTCTTGTTAAGTTTAGTGGTCATATTTCTAGAGCTAGTTTTGTGCTTTGGCTTGCTATTAATTAAGGAGAGGTTCTCCACTCTTGATAGAATTGGGTCTTTTAGTGCGCAAGGCAATCTCAGGTGTGTGTGTAATCAGACTTCTGAATTTCATGGGCACTTGTTTTTTGTTTGTGGGTTCTCTGGTGTTTTCTGGAAGAGGATTCTCCTCTAGTGTGGTATTGATTGGGACCTTCCACCTTGGCCTTCCCCTATTCCTCATCTCGCTTATATTTGGAGTGATAAGTCCCTATCTAGGACTGCCAATTGGATCGCTCTTGCTGCTACTGTGTATAGCATATGGTTGGAAAGAAATGGTAGGATGTGTGGTAGTCCATGCAAATTTATCGATGTTGTCTTCTTCTACATTTGTAATCTACGTTTTTAAAATATAGGGTAGTAAGTGAAATATTTTAAAATATAGATATAACCTTATTATCTGGTATAAATCACAAGGTAATAAACTGTAATTTTTCCAAAGATAAATACAATTATATATCTCATTAAGACTTGTGATTCCCTTTGATTATTCTCCTCAGTTTTGTCAGGATATATGGCTCTCTCTCTCTCCATTTGGTCACCCTAATTAAGTAATGGTGTATGCCTTGAGCAGAAAACATATATCGGCCGCCCACCTGCTGCAAAATATCTATATATTTTTATTATTTCCCTCTGTTTACACCTAATTTGATCAACCTGATCAAGGAAGAACAAAGCCCTCGAGAACCAGACTTAGTCTTAGCTCAGCAAGACGCACAGCCATAGACAGCAAATGCAACCCACTAGACCGACCGTATCTGATCGGCCTACACCATCGGCCTACGCACTCGGCCTACACCCTCGGCCTACCCTCATCGACCGACCTGACCGATACAACCCATGGACTCGGGACTACCAGGACACGCGTCAACACCAGAAGCGGGGACATTTATCCCACATCGAAATGTTCCACCAACATTTATTGCTACTATAAATACAAGGGCACCACCCCCCCACCCCAAAAGGTAACAAAAAAGATCCCGACTCTTACTCTGCCAAATCCCTCCAAACACTTGACTAACTTAAGCATCGGAGACTATTTGGCCGGCACCCCACTGGTGCTCCTTTACTTCTATCTTCTCTTACTGCAGATCTCCCTTCACCTAGGGAGTGAGTAAAGGGAGTCTGGCGAGACACATCTAAGTTCATCCATTTTTCGCATCAACAGTTTGGCGCCGTCTGTGGGAATATGACACTAACTCCCACGAGCTCACATTCCACAAAGCTGTCCCGACATCCACCCAAAATCATGTTGGACGATCAAGACAAAGGGGTACTTAACAACACCCCCATCACACAGAGAAGCCCTCGGGACAACATCCCGGATAGGCTGAAATAAACGTTGGACGATCTCCAACGAGAAATGGCCGAACTCAGGGCTCACAATGCTAAGATCGAGGCCAAGAATCAGGTTATATCGGAACAGTATAGAAGCACACTCGCCCTTGTAAGAATGTCCCAACGTGGAGAACCAAGAGATAAGGGTCCAGTCGACCTAGGGCACACTGATTTGATCACAGCCGAGCGCGCCTCGGCCGAACAACCCTTGCTTGAATTAGCCACTTTGGACAAAAACAAGTGGCTTCAGACTAGAACTCAGCCTAGCATATCTGGAAGCCGACTGCTAATCCAGCCACAAAATGGCGAAGGACCCTCTCAGCCTCGAATTTACCGGGATGCTAGGCAATTGCTGGACGACCGACATATTGAGATAGATCCCCTCCGCTTGACATACGCGACATCAGACCCAAGGGCAATTAGGCAACCCCCCCTGCCAATTCTATCCACATCAAATCGGCCAACCACGGGATTTTCCTCCGGCATGACGAAGGACCAAGAGGGCCGAAGGGCGCGAGGTCCCGAGCCACAACAAGGAGAACGTGACCAGGAAGTCCAGAATTAGACGGGACACTGACGACAAGGTTGCCTTCATTGCTTTCCGGAGCGGCCTCAAGGAATCACCTTTCAAATATGCTGCCCACACCGAAGACTGGAAGGATTACAACGAAATCATGCGGAGAGCAGCCATCCATGCCAAGGCATAATTCTTCCACACTCCTACCAAGGAGACCAAGGCACTTGCATACTCGGTCCCCCAGGGAAACAGCAGCCAGGGAAGAGGGTCCGATCAAACCACAATGGTGGAGGATTCAAACATAGCGACAGCCATCGCTAGGAAACACGAAACTTGGTAAGTGAAAACACCGGGCCACGGAGCAGGTTCGAGACTTACGCCATCTTGAACTCCCCTTTGGACCATATTCTGCTCAATGTGGAAGGCGCGATCCCTAAGGCCAAGACAAGAAACCCCAGCTTTAGGCCCACCCACAACAAAGAGGCATTCTGCCAGTACCACAAGTACAACGGCCATACGATCAAGGAATGCATTATTTTCTGAGACATTATCGAGCAAATGATCCACGACGGCAGGCTCAAGCAGTTCGTATAGAATTCCAACCCTTCCAACGCAATTATACAGATCAACACAATCAGTGGCGGACCCCCCTTATCCATCCCCATGACCTCCAACCGATGAAAAAAGGACTTCCTTCGCGTAACCCGAGGCAGCCATCAAGTCCTCAGCATCGACTCCGGTTGTATGCCAAAGTCGGCCAAGGGAGGTTGGCAACCCATCGCCTTTTCGAAGGAGGAAGAAAGGGGCATCGTATTCCCCCACGACGACCCATTTATCATCCGCGCCCAAATCTCGAAGTGCGACATGGGTAGAATACTCATTGACACCGGAAGCTCTGTCAATGTACTCTTCTGGGATGCCTTCAAACAAATGGGCATCGACGAAAGCGAGCTTGACCGAAAGGTCACTCCGCTCCTAGGTTTCTCCGGTGACTCGATCTTGCCTAAGGGAGTCATCTCTCTACCAATTTCTATGGGCACCATCCCTGCTGTGGCCACTGTCATCATAACCTTCCTCGTGGTCAACTGCCCAATGGCCTACAATGCCATATTCGGAAGGGGATTGCTCAACCAAACAAAGGCCATGGTGGCCACGCACCTACTTTTGATGAAATTCCCTACTCCTGCGGGAACGGGGCAGATAAGAGGGGACCAACTCATTGGCCGCACTTGTTATGCCACGGCCCTAACCAAGGTGAGCATACCAACTGCACCGAACCAAGAGGAGACCTTATCTGTTGCCGAAACGGCCCTAGGGGACGACCCCATCAACCCTCGACTCCTGCATAAAATCCGAGATAGTCCTCCGGACGACCCAAAGGACATTGCGAATAGGCCACAGGCAGAACCTGTGGAGGAGACATAGGCAATCCCTCTGTCTAGCACACACCTAGAACGCACAGTCTGGATCGGCTCTAAGCTCCAACCCTCCATCCGAGCAGCCCTCGTGAAGTTCTTGCAGGCCAATATTGAGATCTTTGCATGGTCTTACGAAGACATGCCAGGCATCTCTACGGATGTCATCTGCCACCGGCTCACCCTCGACCCGTCATTTAAGCCGATAACTCATAAGCAGCGTTGTCACGACACTGAACGACAATTGGCCATGCAAGCCGAGATCACCAAGCTCAACACCATACACTTCATCTGGAAAGCCATCTACGCCGCTTGGGTGGCCAATGTAGTCCTCGTCAAGAAACTGGTCGGCTCTTGGTGCATGTGCATCGACTATACCGATCTAAACAAGGCATGTCCAAAGGACAGTGTTCCCTTGCCTAAAATTGACATGCTCGTGGATGCCACCGCAGGACACAAATTGCTTAGCTTCATGGACGCCTATTCAAGCTACAACCAGATCCTCATGCACCCAGGTGATCAAATACATACAAGCTTTAGAACTAACCTTGGTATCTATTGCTACAATGGTATGCCCTTTGTGCTAAAAAACGCAGGAGCAACATACCAGCGACTGGTTAACTTCATGTTTGCCGACCAAATCGGAAAAACAATGGAGGTCTATGTTGATGACATGCTGGTGAAGAGCAAGACAGACGAGGGACACATCCCCAACTTGGAAAAAATGTTTGCCGTCCTCAAGACTTTCAAAATGCGCCTCAATCCCACCAAATGCGTCTTCGGCGTAGGAGCGGGCAAATTCTTGGCCTACATGATCAGCCAAAGGGGGATCGAGGCAAACCCAGAAAAGATCAAGGCAATCCTAGACATGCAGGCCCCACAAACTCACAAAGACATCCAGCGTCTCACAGGACGAGTGGTCGCCTTGACGCGCTTCATTTCCAAGGCAACAGACAACTGCGCCCCATTCTTCAAAGCCTTCAAAGGCAAGGGCAGACTCATCAACTGGACGGACGAGTGCACCATGGCATTTGAGGAACTGAAGCAATACATGGGTCGGGCGCCATTGCTAACCAGGCCCGACAACGGCGAGCTACTCTTCGTCTATTTGTCAGTATCTGTCTCGGGTGTTCACTCAGTTCTCATCTCACGGAGGGACGGGGTCGAACACCCCGTATACTATGTCAGCAAATCCTTCCAGAAAGCCTTCCGACAGGGATACTACTGGCCCACCATGCTCTCTGATGCAGTCACCCTCACACAAAGATGCGACAAGTGCCAGAGACACGCACAGATACCACACCTCCCAGTCGAACCCCTCACTTCTATGTTCAGTCCATGGCCATTCTCCCAATAGGGACTCGATTTGATTGGTAAGACGCCCGAGGGACGAGGTAAGGTCAACTATGCCGTGGTCGCGGTCGACTACTTCACAAAATGGGCTGAGGCAAAACCTTTGGCAACCATTACAGCAGAATGGATCGAGCAGTTCGTATACCAAAACATCATCTGCCGCTTTGGGATTCCCCACACAATCGTCACTGATAATGGGAAGCAATTTGATTGCAACCGATTTCGGACCTTTTACGAGACATGCGGCATCAGCCTTCTTTTTGCCTCGCCGGCACATCCCCAATCCAACGGCTAGGTCGAGGCTATGAACAAATGTATCAAGTACAACTTGAAGAAGAGATTGGGCGAGGACAAGGGCAAATGAGCTGACATCATCAATGACATGCTATGGTCTCACAGGACCTCATTCAAAACTGCAACCAACGAAACCCCCTTCGCATTAGCTTTCGACACCGAAGCCGTCGTACCAGTCGAGATCGGTGAAATGTCATACCGAGTAATCTCTTACGACCTAGAACACAACAGTCACCAACTGGCCCATAGCTTGGATCTCCTGGAAGAACGGAGGGAAACTGCTAACGTTAAACAGCTCGCCTACAAGCAGAGAGTTGCACGATACTACGACTCCAGGGTCTGCCACAGAAGCTTTCGAGTTGGTGACTTAGTCCTACGGAAGGTCAGCCTTGCGACCAAAGACCGATTGGCAGGCAAATTCGCCCCCACATGGGAAGGACCATACACCGTCTCCCGCATATGC
The DNA here is from genome assembly GCA_037349345.1 of Oemleria cerasiformis. NCBI lineage: Eukaryota > Viridiplantae > Streptophyta > Magnoliopsida > Rosales > Rosaceae > Oemleria > Oemleria cerasiformis. Next base: position 4,686,668 of record JAZGTL010000009.1, on the reverse strand, counting down.
CGGGAGGGGACATACGAACTCATAGACTCAAACGACAAGACACTACCACACCACAGGAATGTCGACCACCTAAAGTTTTATTACAAGTAGGCCGACGACCGAACAAACAACAGACTTGTTAGACCATTGGCTGACCTCTTTGTACAAGACATTCCCTTATGAGGGACAGTACCAACTAACGTTTCATATCTATTTTAACATGTTTGTCCCAGTGTTCGTCACTGGCCTTACTTATTTCACACGGCAATCCCTTCCGAGGCATTCCCTCCTAAAAAATCCCTTGTACATTTTCACATCTTTTCAAGTATTTAGCCCACGACCTCCCTAAAAGCTACGGTCAACACGTACATTCTAAACAAACAACACTTGAAACGATAAATAGAAACACATGCGTTTGAACTAAGACAAATACGAAATAGTACATAGCCTCTCGGCCTACAGCAAGTTCTAACTTAAAATTGATCATTACAAACATCAAGGGGTATCCCCCTGGCCTTCACCAGCGGCCCCCTCATCTGCCGCCTCGCCCCGCTCCTCGGCTTCGTTCACATCCTCCTCCTCTGGCAACGGGTTGCCATCTTCGTCAAGATAGTCCTCCACGATGGGTGGATGCTGCATCCACGGGAACTGGATGGCCATGTTTGTGTTCGAAAAGAGGAGTCGCCTATACAGCCCATCCTCAAGCTTTGCCCCGAACCGTTGCAACTCCTGACGATAGGCTGGGGAAGCCTTATACTCCTCTACACCAACATTATTGGCCACCACGAGCTGGTCGGCCAGCTTGACATTCGTAGACTCCGCCTCCCAGACTCTAGACTCCAAATCCGTCACCCTCGCTTCGGCTGCCTTCACCTTGGCCGCACTAGCCTCGGCCGTCTCCCGCTGCGCACCAAGTTGCCTTTCGAGCTCCTTGACCTTCAGTTCCGCATCCACTTTGGCTTGGAGTGACCTTTCGGCCATCCTTTCCTTTTCTGCTACGGCCTCCAGCTTGGCCTTCAGCGCCTGATACTCCTCGGCTACCCTCTCCTTGGCTTGATTGGCATGGCGGAGGGTGGTGAACAAACTGCAAAATAAGAATGCTCAGTAGGCTGACCCACAATTACATTGACAAACATAGTTAAAATACTTACATGTGCCCCCTCCCGCATGGTCCTATCACACCGATCGGCGAACTTCTTCGCCCTCAGGGCGGCGATCTCGTCCAGTTCGTATTGGGAACCCCGAATGACGGTATTGAGGAACTCCAGCTGGGATGGGTGGAAGGCCGTTGACAGGTGCCTCCAGGTCTCGTCCGACTCCTGTGACCGAACCATATCTGGCTCCCCATCGGCATTCACAAAATACGACCGAAGGGTAGCATCGAGGCACGGCCTCCTCATCTTCTTCAGGACCCGTCTACCCTCCAGGTCGGAGCCAAGGGTCGGGCATATCACCTGCCTCACAGCCTCCAAAGTCTCTATCTCACCTTGCTTCTTCTGCTGCAAGGCGGACTAAGCATCAGCGACACCCTCATTCCTCTTCTTCCCCTTTCTCCTCCACTCCTCCACCATTATCCGACATCGTTCTTCGGCATCAGCGTCAACATTGATCACCAGAACCGTGGCAGGCCGACCAGGTGACGGCCCTGATGCGTCCACCCGACCCTCCGTGGCCGACTCCGCGGCACTTGGGAAGAGAGGAGTCAGGGGCTCCCCGGTCGCCGTATCAACGCCCTCTTGGGCACCGTGCTCGGCCGCAAGGGTCTCTACCCACAGGGTGACCCTCGATGTAGCCCTGGTCTGAATAGGCTTCTGATAGTCCCCCCTGCCCACCGAGGCTCCAGCCTTCTCAGCTTCGGCCCTCGTCTCGGTCGCCTTCTTCAGCACCTCGGCCACCTTCGCCATTCTCTTCTTGAGTTGGTCGGATGCGGCTGCGACGATGTCGGGGTCGGCTGCATCAAACAGAACACCTCCGCACAGTCGGCCACCACCTGCTCACTGATCTTCGACTGCTTGAACACCTCTGCACAAACCAAGCGGCATAGTCGGCCATGTTAGTACAATCTTACATATAAAATGTAAACACACAGATAACCATTAAACTACATCCTACGGGCACCACCTTTCGACTGATACACGCGAGGTATGTGTCGGCCAAATAATGGTAGCCCCACACCCTCCCAATTACCCGACACAAAAACAAATATGTGTTTCCAGGCCTTGTGGGAGGTCAGCATGTCTTCAATAAGCGGGCCGAGATTGTGCTTCGTCCTCGACTCAACATATACCCAACCGGTCCTATCTCGGACAAACTTGTACAGTTGGCATACGTGGTCCCATGAAGGTTCTTCCTTCTCGCACAGCTTGAAGGTCGTGTACACCCCGGTCAGCATGATCCAGCAATTAGGATTCAACTGCCCGAGGGTAACACCGACCTCCACAACCATGCGCTGCAACTAGGGATGCAGCGGCATCACTACACCATTATTGAAATTGTCAGGGTGAAAGGTGGCCCAGCCGGGTGGTGGATTGCTCGGCCTTTCCCGTCTGCCAGGTAGCCGCATCTTCACCGAATTCGGAATATTGAACACCCTTCGGTAAGCCAGAAGGTCGTCCTCATCCATAGTATATATCTGTCGGTCGATCTCGTAGATCGAGCTGGCCACCGTTACTTGGTCACAAGCTTCCTCCACATCAATCTCCAGTGGAGCACTTTCCAGGACATCCCGCCCAGAAGACACAATGGCATTAGAGGTCTCGGCCCTGTCACCGGCCGAGACATAACATGTATCGATGAACCTGAAGGCGTTATCAAGCTCGTCTTCAAGCTCTTGGCCCGATATCCCAGGAGCTTCCTCAGGGATCGGCCCAGTAACATCTGGATCAACTTCTGCCTCTACCCTAGGGCTCGGCATAGGGGAGCCAGAGGACGATCCAAATGTGTTCAGCCGAGAATCAGAGTTTCGGGAGCTAGCCCCCGATTCCCCGCTGAACGCATTGTATGACGGATCCCGAGATCCCTCGGAATCATCATACGCACTTGACATCTACAGACATACAGAAAAGGGAAACATGCTTGACTCAACTACTAGGCACAAACATGGATCTACCTATCAAGTTCATACAAAGTTCATGCGAAACATACATGTCAATCGAAAAAACCGGCAAAGGAAAAAGGCCATACCTTGTTTATCAAATTTCCGCCGTGGGCACCGCTGCAACTCACTAATCGGAAATCGCCTCTGAAATTCCCAAATCTCTCTCAAAAGCAAAAGTGCGAAGAAATGGCAAAAGTTGACCCTCTTATACACCACTCGACCATGTGAAAGGTCGAAACGTGATACCCCAGGAGATTATCCAGCAACACATGGCACAGATTCATAGGCCACGCGTTGCACATCCGTTCCTTGACTCTTGGACATCCCCTATCACCTTGGTAGTGGTGCGAAGAAATAGCAAAAGTTGACCCTCTTCTACACCACTCGGCCAGGTGAAAGGTCGAAACGCGATATCCCCAGCGATTATCCAGCAACACGTGGCACACATTCACAGGCCATGCGTTGCACATCCGTTCCTTGACTCTTGGACATCCTCTATCACCTTGGAAGTAGCCCTCGGTCAGCCTTGGACATCCTCCAAGCCAATTGGCCACGTGATCGTGCGAGGTTCCGCGCTAGCGGGCCGACCAAAGTGACATACAATCGCCTTGGAAGTGGCACTCGGTCGGCCTGGACATCCTCCAAGCCGAACGGCCACGTGATCATGCAAGGTTCCGCGGAAGCGGGCCGACCAAAGTGACATACAATCACCTTGGAAGTGGCACTCGGTCGGCCTTGGACATCCTCCAAGCCGATCGGCCACGTGAACATGCGAGGTTCCGCGCCAGCGAGCCGACCAAAGTGACATACAATCACCTTGGAAGTGGCACTCGGTCGGCCTTGGACATACTCCAAGCCGATCGGCCACGTGATCATGCGAGGTTCCGCGGAAGCGGGCCGACCAAAGTGACATACAATCACCTTGGAAGTGGCACTCGGTCGACGTTGGACATCCTCCAAGCCGATCAGCCACGTGATCGTGCGAGGTTCCGCGCCAGCGGGCCAACCAAAGTGACATACTATCACCTTGGAAGTGGCACTCGGTCGGCCTTGGACATCCTCCAAACCGATCGGCCACGTGATCATGCGAGGTTCCGCGGAAGCGGGCCGACCAAAGTGACATACAGTCACCTTGGAAATGGCACTCGGTCGGTCTTGGACATCCTCCAAGCCGATCGGCCACGTGATCGTGCGAGGTTCCGCGCCAGCGGGCCGACCAAAGTGACATACAATCACCTTGGAAGTGGCACTCAGTCGGCCTTGGACATCCTCCAAGCCGATCGGCCACGTGATCATGCGAGGTTCCGCGGAAGCGGGCCAACCAAAGTGACATACAATCACCTTGGAAGTGGCACTCGGTCGGCCTTGGATACCCTCCAAACCGATCGACCACAGGATCATGCAGTCTTCGGCACATATAGGCCGACCATACAACGTGACGGACAATTAACACGGCAAATCGCCTCGGCTAAGGGCTTGGGGGACTGGGGACTAGGAAGGGATGAATCCCCAGAGGTTGACAAAAAGGAACAAGCCCTCAACTGAGGAAATCCACCTCAGTCAATGACTTGGGGACTCCTGTTTACACCTAATTTGATCAACCTGATCAAGGACGAACAAAGCCCTCCAGAACCAGACTTAACCTCAGCTCAGCAAGACGCACAGCCTTAGACAGCAAATGCAACCCACTAGGCCGAACGTATCTGATCGGCCTACACCATCGGCCTACGCACTTGGCCTACACCCTCGGCCTACCCTCATCGACCGACCTGACTGATACAACCCATGGACTCGGGACTACCAGGACACGCGTCAGCACCAGAAGCGGGGACATTTATCCCACATCGAAATGTTCCACCAACATTTATTGCTACTATAAATACAAGGGCACCACCCCCCCCCCCCCCCCCCCCCCCCCCCCCCCCAAAAGGTAACAAAAAAGATCCCGACTCTTACTCTGCCAAATCCCTCCAAACACTTGACTAACTTAAGCATCGGAGACTATTTGGCCGGCACCCCACCGGTGCTCCTTTACTTCTATCTTCTCTTACTGCAGATCTCCCTTCACCTAGGGAGTGAGTAAAGCGAGTCTGGCGGGACACATCTAAGTTGGTCCATTTTTCGCATCAACAGTTTGGCGCCGTCTGTGGGAATATGACACTAACTCCCACGAGCTCACATTCCACAAAGCCGTCCCGACATCCACCCAAAATCATGTTGGACGATCAAGACGAAGGGGTACTTAACAACACCCCCATCACACAGAGAAGCCCTCGGGACAACATCCCGGATAGGCTGAAATAAACGTTGGACGATCTCCAACGAGAAATGGACCAATCCGAGACAACATCCCGGATTGGTCCATTTTTTGCATCAACACCCTCAACCGCTCTGCCTTGCATGTTACTCTACCATATGCTATATATTTGTACGCGCGGAAACACCAATAAAGGCACCATTAATTAGACAGAAAGCAAGATCGAAAAAGAAGCAGATTTTCAACTCAATGTCTGAAGATATTATAGCATCAGCTGCAGAAAAACAAACAGTGATCAATGCATATGGATGGGCCGCTAGAGATTCCTCAGAAGTTCTCTCTCCCTTCCATTTCACCAGGAGGTAAATATTTTAATTATTAATTACTTGTTCTGTAGGTCTTCAATAGAATATATAGATCACCAAATTATAATATAATCACCAAATGATGTTGCAGAATCAATGGTGATAATGATATTAGCATGAAGACACTCTATTGTGGCATTTGCCATGGTGACCTTCACCTCGCTAAGGATGAAGTCGGAATGACCATCTATCCCATTGTCCCAGGGTTAGTCCGCAATTTAATTAATTTAACTTATCACACGTATGTCTCAATTATATATGAAGCTGATTTTCAGTAATTTAAGTAATTAATGTCGAAAACATATTCATTTTAATTTTCGTCCAAATTTTGTAGACAAGAGATTATAGGCCAAGTGATAGAGGTTGGGAGGAATATTCAAACTAGGAGACATAGCAGGAGTGGGGTGCATGGTGGGTTCATGCGGCTCATGCGATAACTGCACACAAGACTTGGAAAATTACTGCCCAACTATGGTATGGACCTACAACAAACACCACGAGGACGGGTCGAGGACCTTTGGTGGATACTCCGACAAATTCGTAGTCGATGAGCACTTCGCCGTCCGAATCCCCGATAACCTCTCACTACAAGGTGCCGCCCCAATCCTGTGTGCTGGGATCACAGTGTACAGCCCTATGAGACACTTTGGACTCATGGAGGCTGGTAAGCACTTGGGTGTGGTGGGACTTGGCGGCCTTGGTCATATGGCCGGTCAAGTTCGCCAAAGCTGTTGGTGCAAAAGTCACTGTGATAAGTACATCTCCCAATAAGAAGAAGGAAGCAATGGAACAACTTGGAGTTGATCAATTTCTCATTAGTCATGACCAAGACCAATTGCAGGTACATATTTAAGTATGTATGTTCATATTAACAGTCTGAAAATGTAACATGTAACTTACGTAGCAACAATGATGTGATGAAATTAGGCTGCCATGGGTACGATAGACAGTATCATTGATACCGTTTCCGCGACTCACCCTCTGTTGCCGTTGATTGGGTTGTTGAAGACAAATGGAAAACTAATTCTGGTTGGTGCTCCATTACAACCTCCTGAGCTACCGGTTTTTCCTTTAATCATGGGTACGTAACAGTTCATTAATTAATGTTTTTTTAATTTACTTAAATCCCAAATTGCGAAAGCTAAAATGTGATTTAATTATTGATTACAGGGAGGAAGCTGATTGCTGGCAGTGCATGCGGGGGAATGAAGGAGACACAGGAGATGATAGATTTTTCAGCAAAGCATAATATCACAGCAGATGTTGAAGTGATTCCAATGGATTATGTGAATACTGCTTTTGAACGAGTTGCCAAGGCTGATGTTAAGTACCGCTTTGTCATTGATGTTGCAAACACCTTAAAATCTCCTTTTTAACTCAACTCATACAAAATTTGAAACCCGATTTTCATATGACTCAGAGAATTATTTGTGCTCGGGAAAATAATTATTTTTTTTAATTGTCATCAATTCGTCACAATATGTTATAAGTTTTAAAGTTGGTGTTTGATTTTTGTAGTGTCAATGCTTGCAAGTGTTTAATCATTAAAAGAACTTCTGTGTACTCTGTTTATGAAATTGTGGCTATTGATTTGTAAGCAAATATATACTTGTAGTATTTACAATAATCATCTTGTTCTTGAGGGAACTTGTCATTTATCCATGTCGTTGTTGAGGATATTCTCTGCGCATTTTCCCTGCTCCAATTCCAGCAAGACCTTTTAGTTGGGCCTCAGACTTTGGTTTGGGTGTCGTATATATATGGGTCTAGATTTTACAGAACCAAATTGGACCTAGAAGTTTATTGTCAGGTAATCTAAATGGCCCATTACTCATATTTATTTTCATTAAAATATCTCCAATCATTACCATAATCCATATTTTAAAATTACATTGAACTATCCCTAAAAAAAAAAAAGGATAATACTTACATTCTACCCCTGATGGTACCTCCTTATACCACTCTTTCGATTTATCGAATAACCCGTATACATATATCATAATTAGAACCGCTCAACTCTTAAATTATCATTTCAAGATCATTTATACAAAAAATTAACTATATTGAAGATCATTTAGCCTTTCATATGTGAAAATTATATGTACGGTTCATCATAAGGATCTTCCTTTGGTACCAATACAGTTGAATTGTTTGATATATATGTGATACATCTAAAAGATGAACAACTTATCCTTGCACACAAATATTGTCGTTGGTAATATAGTGATCAAGCAAGGGTCATTACCCGCTGGAGATTGCTCCCAAAATACTAATCAAATGTCACAAACCAATTTAAACTACGCTACTGACCAGAAAACGAAAATATTTAACTAACCTGGCCTCAACGAAATTTTATGAAACTTTAATTGTAGAATACAAACACATTGAAGAACATGCACACAAAATGTCAGGGGAATCGGAGATGGTTTGATATACCAAATAATTTACGCAAGACAGCAGGAATTTATAAAACCAGAAAAACAGATTTGGAGTTTTTGAAGATTATTGATAAAAAAAAATGGGCTAAGGACTCATTCTCTACCACCAAACACACTCAATCATAACAAAGTTCAGTCAAGGTCTCCTAATCTCAATTGAATTTACCTTAAGTTAACTCACAAGTTCGAATTAACTCGTTACCCTCTCTTAGTTCTTGTCAAGTGAATAAAGGCTCACCACTTAATCTATTTTTGACTATGCAAGCTAGACACAAGCTCGCTAGGTTTAACATACCAAAATTATTAAGCACGAAAAGGGTTTGGATAAAACTAGGGTTATAGGTACATTGGTAGTCCTACTACACCTAGGGTTTGAAGCACATGTCCTTCAAGAAAACATTTTGCTACTAACTTGAAATAAACTCTTGACAAATACGAATCGATCATTATTCCTAGCATTAGCTATTCATCTATTTGCGCACCTAAACAAACAAGCAACGATTCATTTTATACATGCAGTGAAACAAACACTCAATTGAAAAAATAGAAAGTCGAAAACTAAATTGTCATTGAAACAAATTGAGCATGTTTGGGGCTTTGAAATTGCCCCTAGCTATGAGAGAATTAGTTAGACATAATCAAAAGTTTGAAAAAGATGTTCATGGAAAGAAATTGAAAAGAGAAAACAAACTATCGAAGGAGAAAAATCCCAGAAATGGATGCAAAGAAGTCATCTTCCACCTCCTATGTTAGCGGCCTCCTTTTTTTTCTTTTCTTCTCTTCCTCTCTTCTCCTTTTTATGTAACCAAAGACTGTATACATATAGGTCAGATTAGGGTTACTCCTCCTGAATAATCTCAGTCATCCATTCTTTAATGATCTTGAACGGTTGAGATTACATCTCCACATAGGTATATAGCCTCACCAGGTCTGGAATTAAGGCTTTTCTCAGTATTGAAACTTGAAGCCCACGTTTGTTGTCCCGAAAGGTAACTTAACAAATTCCCGCAGAAAATTCTGATATGACCCTTCAGTGTTCAAACAGCCTTAACTTCTTCTAGAAAACTTCAAATCACAAACCGTAAAATTCCTTAGAATAGATAACATTCGTTGATTTCCAACCATGTGTGGTTCACTTTCTAATTCATTCTAGATTGTTCTCAGTAAATCCACAAAGTTAGATGTACTGCAGAGGCAGATTCTCAAAAATAACTCAATTATATATGCACCTTTTGCTTCATTTTCTCATTCTTTGCTCTTTGGACTACACATTCACAAAATAAAGTTAAAAACACTCACAAGTGCTTAAGAACATGACAATGGTTCACTTTTAGAGACTAAGGATGTGTCATAAATAAACACATCAATATGAATGACTAAATGAACTCCAAAGTTATTAATTTTTTCGCAGAGGTGATCTTGATATGATTATTAAGAGATGAACAATTCTTATTATGATATATATATTTACGGATTATTTCACATATTGAAAGGGTGGTACGAGGAGGTATCACCGGGGTGGAATGCAAGTATTACCCAAAACAAAAATTACATTTAACTAAAAGTACTAATAAGTTGACGGGTAGCCAAGGGGGATAGTTGCACCGGCAACAATTTGGCTGATTGAGTTGGAGATTTGGGTGGGTGGATGAGGAGATGAACTCACTACTTGGTTGAAATGATTTTTTTATTAGTTTAATTGTTTTTTCTCTCCTTCATACATCAATTTTAAAAAGTATATATAAACAAATTAATCTAAATACATATTAAAATTTTCAGAATAAATAAATAAATATTAAAAATTAGATGAATGCTAATATTAATACCAGTGATGGGGCTATGCATAGGGCTGGATGTGCTATAGCCCATCGAAGTTTCCAACAGAAAAATAATTATTAGTTGAAGTTGTGGTAAAATTTAGAATTTTGTTATTATTTTTTGTGGATGTTTATGTTTAATAGTATATTTCATTGGGAAAGAGCTGTATTCCGTTTATGTTTAATAGTATATTTCATTAATATCGTTTTCTTCTAAAGTTAGCATGTAAATTTAGTCCATCTAGATTTTAGGTTTAGAAACCGTCACTGATTAATACCCTTAATTTTAACGGAAAAAGAAACAGAATTGACATCAGGGACAAACTTTATGTGCAGAGCGAGAGTATAAGGATGAGTTGGGAATACAATGTAAGTCAGGAGGGGCCCTTTATATAGATAAATGTTTAGAATTTTTTTCGGGCGAAAGAAAATATGTGTTTTGATTTCATTATCAATAAAGAAGTTAATATTACACTTATATAAACAATATATGGTAGAAAAATACAAAATTATTAATTAATGGTTGAAAGAATTTTATGGGCATATACGCTATTCATTTTCCAAAAATAATTATGGTAATATCATCTATTTTGAGTGTTTAAAAGAATGTAAAACAAATACTCATTCACTTAGATTTTCAATACGTATTAAGTGAAATTAGCATGTTAATAAATAATTAGAAAGAAATAAGCAGTAGAAAATAAATAAATTTAAAAAAAATTAACAATATTGGTGTAATTTGCACATATATATATATATATATATATATATTTAAAGAAAATAACGAAAAAATCACAGGAGGAGTCTGGGATCCCTATAGAGTGTAGTCCCTATATGCCTCCGCCCTTGCATAGAAATTTTTATAACCATTATTTGTATATAAAAATGAATCTTTACTAAGAAGCCAAGTAATTTGCTCTAACTTGAAAAATACATCTACAATGCTAGAATTCCAAAAAAAAAAATTGGGAAAATGCTAAAATGCTAAGTAGGTTACACGATTTGCACTGTTTGTAAATCACATCTTTAATACAAGTGAATCCTTCTTATATATATTGATGGACTCTATTTATATTAGAGATGTAGTTTAAATTAAGGAAATTAGCTATAATGCCCCACCATCACAAAAAAATTCTTCAATGGCCCTTTTCTTAAATCCTTACAATTCATACATTTTGAGTTTTGGTATTTGTAAGTTTGGCCCAGGATATAAACAAAACAAAACCTCTTCAACTGCTACTTAGTCATTTTTTCCATACTTCTCTCTCTTTCTCTCTCTCTCTCTCTCTTCCCTCTCTCTCTCCTCTCTTCCCTCTCTCCTTCTTTTTGGTATCCTCCGAAAGAACGAGGATATGAAAGCGATTAATTATGCATTATGGGTCCCAGCATCCTGCATTGTACCATAGGTCATCACATACCAGATGCAACAAAACAAAATCTTATTGAGAGCCCAACGTTATTATTTGTGTTATGATATTTGATTACTTAATTTCCACGTCGAATGTGTTGTTTTGCTTATAGAGGGAAGCAATCTCTCTTTCCTTTAACCACATACAAATTAACCCGACTCACCTTGCTGTTAATAAACATACAAATAAAAACAAAACCCACAAAAATGTTTACATTTGAGAACATTGGTGGTTGTCTAAACCACACACCACAAGTAATTACCAAATACGAATGAGTAGTAAGTATCTTACTAAAGTACCAGTCTTTTAAATTTGATTTCTTCCTTAAGATAAGATAACTGTTGGGTTTTACAATTGATTAGATACCCAACAATTGTCTGGGCATACCAAAGTTATCAGAGCAACAGGACTGGTACTGGGCATTTGACTGAGAAGTAAGGTCCTTCTTTACTTAAAGCATGTTCTTTACTAAATTATTGGTATTGATTAACTGAGTTCTGATTTCTTGATTTTCAATTCGTAACTCTTGACTTGTAAGTTTTAACTGTTTGATATCTTCTTTAATCTTGTTGACTTCAAAATGCAAATCTTGGATAGTTACTTCTTTTTTAACTTTATTAAATCGTTCCAATGTTGTGGTAAGACTTATTGTGCCGGATGGTTTTTTAATTGGATCTTGCTCCTGCTCATTTCTGATAATGACTCTTCTTAACTTTTTTAGGTACTCTGACTTTAATTCTGGGTTCTCAATTTTCCCAATTAGATCGATCAGTAACTCTTCCTGTTCCTCTAGTTTGGTAAGGACATTGATTGTTTTACAACAAGTATCTTGACAACCTATTTTTATTCCTGGGGAACTGGACATTTCATCATCAGTAGATGTATGTTTACTAGATTCGGAATCAGAAGGGATTTCTTCACTGGAGTCAGTATTTCGTAATTCCAAAATTCGTATTAAATCTTCTTTTTCTTCATCAGTAATTTTTAACTGGTTAATCTTATTTTTTACTGGGCATTTATTTGCAAAATGACCAGGCTTTTGACACTTATAGCATTTAGCTGTATGTTTGTCTGGGCGTGTTTTGGGTATCCAATTTTTTGTCTTGTTTTGCCAATGTTTTCTTGGTCTTCGCTTTTCGTAAAATTTATCCGTCTGGAATTTGTTTTTATTATACGGTTTGAAAGATTTAAAATATTTCTTATTACTGTATTTATGTTTCTTTTCAGAAATATGTTTATTTTTTCGTGAGGGAGGAATAGGAGGTAAACCATATTGTTCACAGAAATTTCCTAATTCATATTTTGCTTTTCTTTTATCATTATTAATTTGCCGACTTATTTTCATATCAATACACATTTTTAGGCCTTCTTTCTGGATGACACTTACTATGTTTCCATAGGTGAGTTTATCATAATTAATGTGACCTTGTTCATTACTGAGGACTTGTCGAATTTTGTGAGCAAAAAGATTTGGTAGACCATTAATAAATTTTTCTTTCCAAAACGATTGATTACTATCTTCACGTAGCATTACTCTAGATATAAAGACATCTTTATACCACCTAAAGTCACTTAATGTTGGACATCTTAGGTTACTAAGTTGATCATGAATTCTTGTAGTGACATTACTTGGGGTTCCTATGAAATGTTCAATTATTGTGAGAAGTAAAGTGTTAATTGCATCAGGAACTCCTGCTCCAATTCTTTCATCAAAGACAGGGAGGCCTTCCTCGTCGTGAAGGACAGAATGTATAATTTCTCGTTTAGAATGTTCAGTGAGATGTTTTTCCCACCAAGCACGAAGGGTGCCGGAAAATCCGGTAATGAAGAGATCAATGATCTCTGGTTGACTGAGGTTATGGTTGGTAGCATAGCTGTTGGCAACCATTGTCATATGTTGTAATTTATTTAATATTTCTTGTTCAGATAAGCCATCTATATTCCATTCATAAAGTTTATCAGCAGATACTGTGAATTGGTTTTGAAAGATTCTTTCTTCATGTTGAATGTCTGGGGGTGTTGGCCTATTATACCAGTTTTTAGTTAAACTTGTTGGGTTCATTTTATGAGATAGTCTTTTTATTTCAAGGTTTTTAAAAGCGTTTTCAATTTTACTGATATTACTTGAATCAGACTCATGGGAGCTTGAACTCTCAGAATCTTGACTGTAAAGGTCAATTACTTGTAAACTTTTCTGGGGATCTTTTAAGTCTTTTATCATTCGTTCTATTTTTATAATGGACGATGAAGGTTTGAGTGGTAATCCTTTTTTACTGCCCGAGAATGTTAGTAAAGGTGATTCTGGCTTAGGTTTAGGGTTTGTTTCTTCAATTACTGATTTATCCAATTTTGTTTCAATTTTATCTAACTGTTTCCCTAGGGTGATGAGACTTTGATTTGTATAGTTGTTTTGTTCGATTAATTTCTTAAAATCTGGACCTGTTTCCTGTGTGACAACTTTAAACGGTGATGCGACAACTTTGGCTTGATTAACATTAAGTATGATTGTTTCAGGAGGAGGATGGCTAGATGTTACTTGGGTTGAATCTTGTTTAACCCAATGTTCTTGGGTGATGACTTTTAAGTTATTTACTTCTGGATAATGGTTATCAATAAAATCAAGGAAAAATATAGTAGTTTGAGTTTGTTTCATGAAGTTTTCCCAATGTTGAAATATATTTTCTTTTTCTTGCGAATTAAATCTTTGTCGGAAAACATTTCTTCGTTCAATATTTCTGATTGACTCGATATCCTGATTTAGGAGTTTCCAATTAATTTGAAATGGTTTCGTCATTGTTAACAATTGAGAATGGACTTCAAAGTCTGATTGGGTTGGTGAAGTTGGTTCTTTATAAGTACCGTAGCTAACTTGAGACTTAGTTTGGACACCTTTTAATTTTAAGTTTTTTAATTCTTGGTTGATGTCATGGTCTCTTATGGACTCAGTCATGGTAGAAGCAGTTCCAGCAAAAGAATGCCTGGAAGGGTCAACTTTTGCAGAAGAGGAAGTATCGTCGATGTCTCTTAGTTGGACACTAGACCTGGGTCTTTGACTATCAAATTTGATTTTTACTGTACCATCTAAGTATTGTTGAATATCATCAAAATTTGTAAAGTTTCGTTGTATATTAAGCGGCTGACTTTCATTGACTAATGACCATTCTGAAGGGAGATTAACATCCGACCAACTAATTGTCTGTGGGACTCGAATTATTGAGTTTCCTTGGTTACTTTGTATTAGCAATGTTTGATCTTTTGGGCTTTTATTAAGAGCTTGGAAATTCATGTTTGTGCCTGTTGTTTTGTAATAAATTCGGAATATTAAGGATAAGGGTTGACTACCTTCAAGTATATGATATCCTGAGGTTTTAATGTTTAAAGTTAAAGCTTTTAAGACATGGGGATCAGAGAGACTGATTGTGAAATCTGGATAACAATCAAAGTGGATTGGTCCATTACACAGGCTTGACTCAATCATTCCAAGAGTGCTATCACTAAAGTCAGTGAATCTTGCATCTCGGAGACATAATAAAACTGAAGCATTAAGACCTAATCTTGTTAGGGGTTTAACTGCGACTTGGACTAAGCCGATAAGTAAGAAGTTATGACCATCTTTTCTGTGTTTTCGTAAGGATTCAGCATTAAACAATTGACAGGTTTCATGTTCTTTACTTAAAGCATAAACTTGTTCTACGGTCTTAACATGATGTTCACTTTTAAATGAGGAAATTGACCATTTTTTCTTATAAATTTCACTGGTTGGAATTTTGGGTATATTCCAGTCATGGAAGTTTACTTCTTCATTAGCAGAATAAGTTACCTGTTCTTCATTGACTATGTCTGGAATTTTTGTTAAATTGGGCATACTATATCTAGAGCTAGTTGAAGAATTACTTCTGAACAGCCTACTCATATTTCCAAAGTTTCAGTTATCCTAAATATCTTAATTAAGCTAACAACGCTTATATCTCAAATTCATAATTACCTTAAAACCTACTGCTGTTCACTCATCTCCGCTCATGCACCACCCGCTCATGCCTCTCCCTGGGACTTATTGTTTGGGTCCGGACCTACTGTTTGGAGAAAAGATAGAACAATAGACTATGAGCTCAATATGAATAAACAGAATAAAGGATAATAGCAGAATCAAGATAGACAGAGATAACCAGCCACTTGGGCGGATGAGTTAACCAGACAGAAATAAGATCTCAACACTTATGGCTCTGATACCAAAAGGGGACGAAAGCAAGGAAGCAGTTAACTAGTGTGATTGAAGCCACAAATCAAGTGTGTCCAGAGCATAGATACGAATTAACTCAAGCAAATGAGGAATAAGATAATTGTTTAAATAGCATGAAAGAATGTAAATGATGTGAAAAATAATTACATATATGAATAAGAAAATGATATGCAAATTGATTATGCTTAAAATCATGAATGAGTGAAATAACTTTGTTTTACTGATTTGAAACTTTGAAAGCTTACATATGAAATAACTAAGAAGAGCTTTACTGGAGGTCTTCTGAAAACTTATGAAATCTCAAAACATATATGAAACTAAGAAAATGAAAAGAGAATGAATTTCGAGTCCTTTGTGACTGGGAATGAGCTCTCTTTATATAGGCAGAGGCATCAAGACATGAATGATTATAAAATACTGTGACCGAAAGTAACTTTCGCGTTTACTGTGGCACATGGCCAAATAGTCAGAAAGGTGACGAAGCAGCACGCGGCGACACTGTTCATGAATAGTGTGTTGTCGGAATACTGTAACATCACAAGACTGGTACTGTTGGTGAATAATGACTTTGTTTACTGCAGCTTCACGAGATTGGGATAGTGGCTTCAGAGCTCATTGAGATCATAAGGCTCGTAAGGATCTTGACTGTCTTGAAAGTCGGACCAAAGAATCTTCTTCTTTTCTTTTGACTGTTTACTGGATGATGGGTGATCACTAGCAGCTTGATTTCCCAGGGGGGAGGAATAGGTTGACTTGTGACTACTTGGAGAGGATGACTGTGAAGGGCATTTATCATCTTCAGAATCATCTCCTTCAACGCCTAACTGCGAAGCTCGAATCATAAGCATTTGAGCCAATTCTTTTAACTCTGCAGGGGACTTGTCATCTAAATATAGAGTGGAGAAGGAAGAGGTGATTGGCTTGGAAGGGTTGACTGTAAGGTCCTTCTTGACTGGTGACTTCGTAACTGAAAACTCTTGATGCACCTGAGAAATGATGCGATCATGGTTGAATTTATCCCACCATTTGACTGAGAAGTGACGAACCAAAATATCATTATGAATCTCATAGCGCCACTTAAGTATCCACGACACCTTGTACTTGGCCATGAAATGCAAAAGTAGCGGGAACTCTCGATCTGTTTCACTGAAAGATTGTCGTTCAGTGAAGAATTTGACTGCTTCTTGGAGGGGCGGCGGCAGGAGCCGGAGCATTGGACCAAAATCGGACCACCATTTTTGAAACCACTTAGGGAATGATCCTTTGAATTTACTGGCGAAGTTGATAAACCAGGAGTGACTGAAAGTCTCCGTTTGATGGAGAAAAACCTTACTCCAGGCATCAATGTAATCAAAGTACGTAAAGGGGGTATCAGAATTAGGGAGATCTTACATGTCATATGGGGGACGTTTCCACTGGGACCGGCTGATTACTTTCATAATGTAGATTGAATGATAAAGAATGTTACTGGGATTGCTTTTGTCATGAATTGGCTTGAGGTGAATAGATGCAGTATGGAGGAGAATCTCCATGTAAAATTTAATTGACTTCTTGGGGTGAACTGGAGCAAAGTGCCAATTGGGAGGGAAAATGGTTTTTGCAATGTCTTCGGGAGATTTGAGTTGACTAAGGGATGGCTCAACGAATAATAGATTGTGACTAGGGTCTTTAGGAATATAAGGGGAAGATTGAGAATAAGGGACTGGGCTTGACTGGGGTTTTACTAGAGATTGAAAAGGATCGTAACTGGAAACCAGGGCTGACTGGTAATTAGGCCTGAACTGGCCCAAGGTAGAACCAAGGACAGTGTATTGGTTTCTGATGGGAATTAGTGAATGACCAGGGTAAGGGACTAGGGATGAAGGAGTGAATGACTCCTGTTTGACTGGTGCTAAGGAGGCAGGGAGCCTCCGGGTTGACTGCTTGTCTGGAGCCTTTTCAGACATGTTTACTCTACAAGAATTCTCTAGTTAGGAAATCTGGAATACAATTGTCTCTCCCTCTCAAATATTCTATTTCAAAATCAAAAATACTTAATATAGCTTGCCATCGTGCAAAAATCTGTTTGGATGCAATATTTTGAACATCTTTTTCAATAACATGCTTGGCACTTTTGCAATCGACTCTGACTAAAAAGTTTTGGTTTAACAAATCATCTTGAAATTTTGAGATGCATAATACTATAGATAAAATTTCCTTTTTAATAGTACTATAATTTTTTTGAGCTTGGTTCCAAATACCAGAATGGAAACGAACAATTTGTTCTGATTGACTCTGGGGAGTTCTTTGTTTGAGAATACCGCCATAACCGACGTCAGAAGCATCTGTTTCAACAATTTTGAAAGAATTGACTGAAGGAATACCGAGACAAGGAAGGGTCTTGACATGTAATTTGATTTGTTTGACTATGTTGGTATGAGTGACTGTCCAGGCAGGAGGATTGCTCTGGAGACGATCAAATAAAGGTTTACACTGTTTTCGTAAATCGTGATAAAAATCAGAGACATAATTTAGGGATCCGATAAATCGTTGGAGTTGACTTTTATCTAGAATTTCATCTGGAAATTTATCAGCGAATTCAATGACACGATTAATTGGTTTAATTGTGGATTGGAATATATCAAAACCAAGGAATCTAATTTTGGTTTGGAATATCTTAACTTTTGATGCGGAAACAACTAAACCATTTTTCTGGACAATTTCTAAGAATGTACTAAGATGTTTCCAATGTTGTTCAATTGACTGAGAGAAGATAAGGACATCATCAATGTAAACTATGGAAAATTCACTATATGGATTGAATATTTCATTCATTATGTTCTGGAATTCATTAGGCGCATTCTTAAGACCAAATGGCATTACATTCCATTCGTAATGGCCGAAAGGAGTGACAAATGCAGTTTTGTACCTATCATTTTCATGAATCTGAATTTGCCAAAATCCGCTTTTCATGTCGAATTTTGAAAATACTACGGCATTTCCGAGACGATTGACTAGATCTCTTTTATTAGGAATTGGGTATCGAATCCATTCGAGAACTGAGTTAAGAGGTTTATAATTAATTACTAACCTGGGGACTCCTCGTTCTAATTCGGCTTGCTTTTGGACATAAAATGCAGCGCATGACCATGGGGATTTACTTTTCCTAATTATTCCTTTACTGAGTAATTCATTTATTTCTGTCTTGCAGAACTCCATTATTTCTTGACTCATTTGGATTGGTCTTGCTTTTGTAGGTATTTTACTTTCACTGAAGTCTTTAATATAGGGAAGACGTACTAAATGTTTCTTCCTATGCCAGAAAGCATTGGGAAGGTCAGCACAGATTTTACTTTTGATACTTGCTTCAAACGATTGTATTTTAGATTGAAGTGTTTCCTGTTTTAACTGTTCTTCAATTCTTTTAAATTTGATTTCTTCCTTAAGATAAGATAACTGTTGGGTTTTACAATTGATTAGATTAATGGTTTGTGATATGGAATCCTTTTGAAAGGCTTTGATTGTTTGAAGTGCAGGATTGACTAGAAATTTGAATGTGACCTTTTGATGCATTGGGTAAGTGGTTATTGACTCATAATCCGTGGTGAAAGGATATAATAACGTGAGAAACGGGAGACCTAGAATCATTTGATCACTTATATTTTTTATTAAAACAAAGGGTGTTTTAAAACAGACATTATCTTGGCAAATATGGGCTTTTGGGATTTCATATTTTAGCTCCATTTTACTACCATTTGCAGATTTCAAAGATTGAGTTGATTTAATATAATACTTTGTTGGAACTAACCCTTCCTGAAGGCAATTCAGATCTGCACCGGAATCAACTAGGGCAATAGTTGTTAATTCAAAATCTTGTATTACTAATCGGACCGTGATATACCATTTTTTAATATGAATTTGTTGTATAAGATTTAAAATATTATCATGACTTTGGTCTCTGTCGGATCCATGGTAGGATTGTTCTGCTTCTAAATTATTGGTATTGATTAACTGAGTTCTGATTTCTTGATTTTCAATTCGTAACTCTTGACTTGTAAGTTTTAACTGTTTGATATCTTCTTTAATCTTGTTGACTTCAAAATGAAAATCTTGGATAGTTACTTCTTTTTTAACTTTATTAAATCGTTCCAATGTTGTGGTAAGACTTATTGTGCCGGATGGTTTTTTAATTGGATCTTGCTCCTGCTCATTTCTGATAATGACTCTTCTTAACTTTTTTAGGTATTCTGACTATAATTCTGGGTTCTCAATTTTCCCAATTAGATCGATCAGTAACTCTTCCTGTTCTTCTTGTTTGGTAAGGACATTGATTGTTTTACAACAAGTATCTTGACAACCTATTTTTATTCCTGGGGAACTGGACATTTCATCATCAGTAGAAGAATGATTACTAGATTCGGAATCAGAAAGGACTTCTTCACTGGAGTCAGTATTTCGTAATTCTAATATTCGTATTAAGTCTTCTTTTTCTTCATTAGTAATTTTTAACTGGTTAATCTTGTTTTTTATTGGGCATTTATTTGCAAAGTGACCAGGTTTTTGAAACTTATAACATTTAGCTGGATGTTTGTCTGTGCGTGT
Organism: Oemleria cerasiformis; assembly: GCA_037349345.1. Taxonomy (NCBI): domain Eukaryota; kingdom Viridiplantae; phylum Streptophyta; class Magnoliopsida; order Rosales; family Rosaceae; genus Oemleria; species Oemleria cerasiformis. Next base: position 4,666,485 of record JAZGTL010000009.1, on the reverse strand, counting down.
TTTGGGTATCCAATTTTTTGACTTGTTTTGCCAATGTTTTCTTGGTCTTCGCTTCTCGTAAAATTTATCAGTCTGGAATTTGTTTTTATTATATGGTTTGTAAGATTTAAAATATTTCTTATTACTGTATTTATGTTTCTTTTCAGAAATATGTTTATTTTTTCGTGAGGGAGGAATAGGAGGTAAACCATATTGTTCACAGAAATTTCCTAATTCATATTTTGCTTTTCTTTTATCATTATTAATTTGCCGACTTATTTTCATATCAATACACATTTTTAGGCCTTCTTTCTGGATGACACTTACTATGTTTCCATAGGTGAGTTTATCATAATTAATGTGACCTTGTTCATTACTGAGGACTTGTCGAATTTTGTGAGCAAAAAGATTTGGTAGACCATTAATAAATTTTTCTTTCCAAAACGATTGATTACTATCTTCACGTAGCATTACTCTAGATATAAAGACATCTTTATACCACCTAAAGTCACTTAATGTTGGACATCTTAGGTTACTAAGTTGATCATGAATTCTTGTAGTGACATTACTTGGGGTTCCTATGAAATGTTCAATTATTGTGAGAAGTAAAGTGTTAATTGCATCAGGAACTCCTGCTCCAATTCTTTCATCAAAGACAGGGAGGCCTTCCTCGTCGTGAAGGACAGAATGTATAATTTCTTGTTTAGAATGTTCAGTGAGATGTTTTTCCCACCAAGCACGAAGGGTGCCGGAAAATCCGGTAATGAAGAGATCAAGGATCTCTGGTTGACTGAGGTTATGGGTGGTAGCATAGCTGTTGGCAACCATTGTCATATGTTGTAATTTATTTAATATTTCTTGTTCAGATAAGCCATCTATATCCCATTCATAAAGTTTATCAGCAGATACTGTGAATTGGTTTTGAAATATTCTTTCTTCATGTTGAATGTTTGGGGGTGTTGGCCTATTATACCAGTTTTTAGTTAAACTTGTTGGGTTCATTTTATGAGATAGTCTTTTTATTTCAAGGTTTTTAAAAGCGTTTTCAATTTTACTGATATTACTTGAATCAGACTCATGGGAACTTGAACTCTCAGATTCTTGACTGTAAAGGTCAAATACTTGTAAACTTTTCTGGGGATCTTTTGAATGAGGTAAAGTTAAGTCTTTTATCATTCGTTCTATTTTTATAATGGACGATGAAGGTTTGAGTGATAATCCTTTTTTACTGCCCGAGAATGTTAGTAAAGGTGATTCTTGCTTGGGTTTAGGGTGTTTGTCTTCAATTACGGAGTTATCAATTTTTGTTTCAATTTTATCTAACTGTTTTCCTAGGGTGATGAGGCTTTGATTTGTATAGTTGTTTTGTTCGATTAATTTCTTAAAATCTGGACCTGTTTCCTGTGTGACAACTTTAAACGATGATGCGACAACTTTGGCTTGATTAACATTAAGTATGATTGTTTCAGGAGGAGGATGGCTAGATGTGACTTGGGTTGAATCTTGTTTAACCCAATGTTCTTGGGTGATGACTTTTAAGTTATTTACTTCTGGATAATGGTTATCAATAAAATCGAGGAAAAATATAGTAGTTTGAGTTTGTTTCATGAAATTTTCCCAATGTTGAAATATATTTTCTTTTTCTTGCGAATTAAATCTTTGTCGGAAAACATTTCTTCGTTCAATATTTCTGATTGACTCGATATCCTGATTTAGGAGTTTCCAATTAATTTGAAATGGTTTCGTCATTGTTAACAATTGAGAATGGACTTCAAAGTCTGATTGGGTTGGTGAAGTTGGTTCTTTATAAGTACCGTAGCTAACTTGAGACTTAGTTTGGACACCTTTTAATTTTAAGTTTTTTAATTCTTGGTTGATGTCATGGTCTCTTATGGACTCAGTCATGGTAGAAGCAGTTCCAGCAAAAGAATGCCTGGAAGGGTCAACTTTTGCAGAAGAGGAAGTATCGTCGATGTCTCTTAGTTGGACACTAGACCTGGGTCTTTGACTATCAAATTTGATTTTTACTGTACCATCTAAGTATTGTTGAATATCATCAAAATTTGTAAAGTTTCGTTGTATATTAAGCGGCTGACTTTCATTGACTAATGACCATTCTGAAGGGAGATTAACATCCGACCAACTAATTGTCTGTGGGACTCGAATTATTGAGTTTCCTTGGTTACTTTGTATTAGCAATGTTTGATCTTTTGGGCTTTTATTAAGAGCTTGGAAATTCATGTTTGTGCCTGTTGTTTTGTAATAAATTCGGAATATTAAGGATAAGGGTTGACTACCTTCAAGTATATGATATCCTGAGGTTTTAATGTTTAAAGTTAAAGCTTTTAAGACATGGGGATCAGAGAGACTGATTGTGAAATCTGGATAACAATCAAAGTGGATTGGTCCATTACACAGGCTTGACTCAATCATTCCAAGAGTGCTATCACTAAAGTCAGTGAATCTTGCATCTCGGAGACATAATAAAACTGAAGCATTAAGACCTAATCTTGTTAGGGGTTTAACTGCGACTTGGACTAAGCTGATATGTAAGAAGTTATGACCATCTTTTTTGTGTTTTCGTAAGGATTCAGCATTAAACAATTGACAGGTTTCATGTTCTTTACTTAAAGCATAAACTTGTTCTACTGTCTTAACATGATGTTCACTTTTAAATGAGGAAATTGACCATTTTTTCTTATAAATTTCACTGGTTGGAATTTTGGGTATATTCCAGTCATGGAAGTTTACTTCTTCATTAGCAGAATAAGTTACCTGTTCTTCATTGACTATATCTGGAATTTTTGTTAAATTGGGCATACTATATCTAGAGCTAGTTGAAGAATTACTTCTGAACAGCCTACTCATATTTCCAAAGTTTCAGTTATCCTAAATATCTTAATTAAACTAACAACGCTTATATCTCAAATTCATAATTACCTTAAAACCTACTGCTGTTCACTCATCTCCGCTCATGCACCACCCGCTCATGCCTCTCCCTGGGACTTATTGTTTGGGTCCGGACCTACTGTTTGGAGAAAAGATAGAACAATAGATGATGAGGTCAATATGAATAAACAGAATAAACGATACTAGCAGAATAAAGATAGACAGAGATAACCAGCCACTTGGGCGGATGAGTTAACCAGACAGAAATAAGATCTCAACACTTATGGCTCTGATACCAAAAGGGGACGTAAGTGTTGAGATCTTATTCAATGACACTAGTTAACTGAGAAATTATACATCTCACTGAAGCAACTAAGTATTTGTAATTTCTCTAGTTTATTCGTCGTGATTGGAACTATACCTCAATCTAAACGAATGGGTAATGACTTTAGTGACTAATCCGCCCAACTGGGGATCTAGTCAACAGTACCACTCGAGAATTCGAGTCCCACAGACAATTAGTTGATTAACTGAGTTCTGATTTCTTGATTTTTAATTCGTAACTCTTGACTTGTAAGTTTTAACTGTTTGAATCTTCTTTAATCTTGTTGACTTCAGAATGCAAATCTTGGATGGTTACTTCTTTCTTAACTTTATTAAATCGTTCTAATGTTGTTGTAAGACTTATTGTGCCGGATGGTTTTTTAACTGGATCTTGCTCCTGCTCATTTCTGATAATGACTCTTCTTAACTTTTTTAGGTATTATGATTTTAATTCTGGGTTCTCAATTTTCCCAATTAGATCGATCAGTAACTCTTCTTGTTCTTCTTGTTTGGTAAGGACATTGATTGTTTTACAACAAGTATCTTGACAACCTATTTTTATTCCTGGGGAACTGGACATTTCATCATCAGTAGAAGAATGATTACTAGATTCGGAATCAGAAAGGACTTCTTCACTGGAGTCAGTATTTCGTAATTCTAATATTCGTATTAAGTCTTCTTTTTCTTCATTAGTAATTTTTAACTGGTTAATCTTGTTTTTTACTGGGCATTTATTTGCAAAGTGACCAGGTTTTTGACACTTATAACATTTAGCTGGATGTTTGTCTGTGCGTGTTTTGGGTATCCAATTTTTTGACTTGTTTTGCCAATGTTTTCTTGGTCTTCGCTTCTCGTAAAATTTATCAGTCTGGAATTTGTTTTTATTATATGGTTTGTAAGATTTAAAATATTTCTTATTACTGTATTTATGTTTCTTTTCAGAAATATGTTTATTTTTTCGTGAGGGAGGAATAGGAGGTAAACCATATTGTTCACAGAAATTTCCTAATTCATATTTTGCTTTTCTTTTATCATTATTAATTTGCCGACTTATTTTCATATCAATACACATTTTTAGGCCTTCTTTCTGGATGACACTTACTATGTTTCCATATGTGAGTTTATCATAATTAATGTGACCTTGTTCATTACTGAGGACTTGTCGAATTTTGTGAGCAAAAAGATTTGGTAGACCATTAATAAATTTTTCTTTCCAAAACGATTGATTACTATCTTCACGTAGCATTACTCTAGATATAAAGACATCTTTATACCACCTAAAGTCACTTAATGTTGGACATCTTAGGTTACTAAGTTGATCATGAATTCTTGTAGTGACATTACTTGGGGTTCCTATGAAATGTTCAATTATTGTGAGAAGTAAAGTGTTAATTGCATCAGGAACTCCTGCTCCAATTCTTTCATCAAAGACAGGGAGGCCTTCCTCGTCGTGAAGGACGGAATGTATAATTTCTTGTTTAGAATGTTCAGTGAGATGTTTTTCCCACCAAGCACGAAGGGTGCCGGAAAATCCGGTAATGAAGAGATCAAGGATCTCTGGTTGACTGAGGTTATGGGTGGTAGCATAGCTGTATATATATATATATATATATATATATATATATATATATATATATATATATATATATATACCAAAAGGGGACGGAAGCAAGGAAGCAGTTAACTAGTGTGATTGAAGCCACAGATCAAGTCTGTCCAGAGCATAGATACGAATTAACTCAAGCAAATGAGGAATAAGATAATTGTTTAAATAGCATGAAAGAAAGTAAATGATGTGAAAAATAATTACATATATGATTAAGAAAATGATATGTAAATTGATTATGCTTAAAATCATGAATGAGTGAAATAACTTTGTTTTACTGATTTGAAACTTTGATACCTTACATATGAAATAACTAAGAAGAGCTTTACTGAAGGTCTTCTGAAAACTTATGAAATCTCACAACAGATATGAAACTAAGAAAATGAAAGGAGAATAAATTTCGAGTCCTTTGTAACTGGGAGTGAGCTCTCTTTATATAGGCAGAGGCATCAAGACATGAATGATTATAAAATACTGTGACCGAAAGTAACTTTGGCGTTTACTGTGGCACATGGCCAAATAGTCAGAAAGGTGACGAAGCAGCACGCGGCGACACTGTTCATGAATAGTGTGTTGTCGGAATACTGTAACATCACAAGACTGGAACTGTTGATTTGAATAAAGACTTTGTTTACTGCAGCTTCACGAGATTGAGAAAGGCTTCAGAGTTCATTGAGATCATAAGGCTCGTAAGGATCTTGACTGTCTTGAAAGTCGGACCAAAGAATCTTCTTCTTATCATCTCTTGACTGTTTACTGGATGATGGGTGATCAGTAGCAGCTTGATTTCCCAGGGGGGAGGAATATGTTGACTTGTGACTGCTTGGAGAGGATGACTGTGAAGGGCATTTATCATCATCAGAATCATCGCCTTCAACACCTAACTGCGAAGCTCGAATCATAAGCATTTTAGCCAATTCTTTTAACTCTGCAGGGGACTTGTCATCTAAAGATAGAGTGGAGGAGGAAGAGGTGATTGGCTTCGACTGGTTGACTGTAAGGTCTTTCTTGACTGGTGACTTTGTAACTGAAAACTCTTGATGCACCTGAGAAATGATGCGATCATGGTTGAATTTATCCCACCATTTGACTGAGAAGTGACGAACTAAAATATCATTGTGAATCTCATAGCGCCACTTAAGTATCCACGGCACCTTGTACTTGGCCATGAAATGCAAAAGTAGCGGGAACTCTCGATCTGTTTCACTGAAAGATTGTCGTTCAGTGAAGAATTTGACTGCTTCTTGGAGGGGCGGCGGCAGGAGCCGGAGCATTGGACCAAAATCGGACCACCATTTGAGAAACCACTTAGGGAATGATCCTTTGAATTTACTGTCGAAGTTGATAAACCAGGAGTGACTGAAAGTCTCCGTTTGATGGAGAAAAACCTTACTCCAGGCATCAATGTAATCAAAGTACGTAAATGGAGTATCAGAATTAGGGAGATCTTGCCTGTCATATGGGGGACGTTTCCATTGGGACAGGTTGATTACTTTCATAATGTAGATTGAATGATAAAGAATGTTACTGGGGTTACTTTTGTCATAGATTGGCTTGAGGTGAATGGATGCGGTATGGAGGAGAATCTCCATGTAAAACTTAATTGACTTCTTGGGATGAACTGGAGCAAAATGCCAATTGGGAGGGAAAATGGTTTTTGCAATGTCTTCGGGAGATTTGAGTTGACTAAGGGATGGCTCAACGAAGAATAGATTGTGACTGGGGTCTTTAGAAATATAAGGGGAAGATTGAGAATAAGGGACTTGGCTTGATTGGGGTTTTACTAGAGATTGAAATGGATCGTAACTGGAAACCAGTGCTGACTGATAATTGGGCCTGAACTGACCCAAGGTAGAACCAAGGACAGTATACTGGTTTCGGATGGGAATTGGTGAATGACCAGGGTAGGGGACTAGGGATGAAGGAGTAGATGACTCCTGTTTGACTGGTGCTAAAGAGGCAGGGAGCCTCCTGGATGACTGCTTATCTGGAGCCTTTTCAGACATGTTTACTCTACAAGAATTCTCTAGTTAGGAAATCTGGAATGCAATTGTCTCTTCCTCTCAAATATTCTATCTCAAAATCAAAAATACTTAATATAGCTTGCCAACGTGCAAAAATCTGTTTGGATGCAATATTTTGAACATCTTTTTCAATAACATGCTTGGCACTTTTGCAATCAACTCTGACTAAAAAGTTTTGGTTTAATAAATCATCTTGGAATTTTGAAATGCATAATACTATAGATAAAATTTCCTTTTTAATAGTACTATAATTTTTCTGAGCTTGGTTCCAAATACCGGAATGAAAACGAACAATTTGTTCTGATTTACTCTGCGGAGTTCTCTGTTTGAGAATACCGCCATAACCGACATCAGAAGCATCTGTTTCAACAATTTTGAAAGAATTGACTGAAGGAATACCAAGACAAGGAAGAGTCTTGACATGTAATTTGATTTGTTTGACTATGTTGGTATGAGTGACTGTCCATGCAGGAGGATTGCTCTGGAGACGATCAAATAAAGGTTTACACTGTTTTCGTAGATCGTGATAAAAATCAGAAACATAATTTAGGGATCCAAGAAATCGTTGGAGTTGACTTTTATCGAGAATTTCATCTGGAAATTTATCAGCGAATTCAATGACACGATTAATTGGTTTGATTGTGGATTGGAATATATCAAAGCCAAGGAATCTGATTTTAGTTTGGAATATCTTAACTTTTGATGCAGAAACAACTAAACCATTTTGCTGTATAATTTCTAAGAATTTATTAAGATGTTTCCAATGTTGTTCAATTGACTGAGAGAAGATAAGGACATCATCAATGTAAACTATGGAAAATTCACTATATGGATTGAATATTTCATTCATTATGTTCTAGAATTCGCTAGGCGCATTCTTAAGACCAAAGGGCATAACATTCCATTCATAATGACCGAAAGGAGTGACAAAAGCAGTTTTGTACCTATCATTTTCATGAATCTGAATTTGCCAAAATCCGCTTTTCATGTCGAATTTTGAAAATACTACGGCATTGCCGAGACGGTTGACTAGATCTCTTTTATTAGGAATTGGGTATCTAATCCATTCGAGAACTGAATTAAGAGGTTTATAATTAATTACTAACCTGGGGACTCCACGTTCTAATTCGGCTTGCTTTTGGACATAAAATGCAGCGCATGACCATGGGGATTTACTTTTCCTAATTATTCCTTTACTGAGTAATTCATTTATTTCTGTCTTGCAAAACTCCATTATTTCTTGACTCATTTGGATTGGTCTTGCTTTTGTAGGTATTTTACTTTCACTGAAGTCTTTAATATAGGGGAGACGCACTAAATGTTTCTTCCTATGCCAGAAAGCATTGGGAAGGTCAGCACAGATTTTACTTTTGATACTTGCTTCAAACGACTGTATCTTTGACTGAAGTGTTTCCTGTTTTAACTGTTCTTCTATTCTTTTAAATTTGATTTCTTCCTTAAGGTGAGATAACTGTTTGGTTTTACAATTGATTAAATTAAGGGTTTGTGATATGGAATCCTTTTGAAAGGCTTTGATTGTTTGAAGTGCATGATTTACTAAAAATTTGAATGTGACCTTCTGATGCATTGGATAAGTGGTGATTGACTCATAATCAGTGGTGAAAGGATATAACAGCGTGAGAAATGGGAGACCTAGAATCATTTGATCACTTATATTTTTTATTAAAACAAAGGGTGTTTTAAAACAGACATTATCTTGACAAATATGGGCTTTTGGGATTTCATATTTTAACTCCATTTTACTACCATTTGCAGATTTCAAAGATTGGGTTGACTTAATATAATACTTTGTTGGAACTAAGCCTTCCTGAAGGCAATTTAGATCTGCACCGGAATCAACTAGGGCAATAGTTGTTAATTCAAAATCTTGTATTACTAATCGGACCGTGATATACCATTTTTTAATATGAATTTGTTGTATAAGATTTAAAATATTATCATGACTTTGGTCTCTTTCGGCTTCATGGTAGGATGGTTCTGCTTCTAAATTATTAGTATTGATTAACTGAGTTCTGATTTCTTGATTTTCAATTCGTAACTCTTGACTTGTAAGTTTTAATTGTTTGATATCTTCTTTAATCTTGTTGACTTCAGAATGCAAATCTTGGATGGTTACTTCTTTTTTGACTTTATTAAATCGTTCCAAAGTTGTGGTAAGACTTATTGTGCCGGATGGTTTTTTAACTGGATCTTGTTCCTGTTCATTTCTGATAATGACTCTTCTTAACTTTTTCAAGTATTCTGATTTTAATTATGGGTTCTCAATTTTTCCAATTAGATCTATCAGTAACTCTTCTTGTTCTTCTTGTTTAGTAAGGACATTGATTGTTTTACAACAAGTGTCTTGACATCCTATTTTTATTCCTGGGGAACTGGACATTTCATCATCAGTAGAAGTATGTTTACTAGATCCGGAATCAGAAGGGATTTCTTCACTGGAGTCAGTATTTCGTAATTCTAAAATACGTATTAAGTCTTCTTTTTCTTCATTAGTAATGTTTAACTGGTTAATCTTGTTTTTTACTGGACATTTATTTGCAAAGTGACCAGGTTTTTGACACTTATAACATTTAGACGTATGTTTGTCTGGGCGTGTTTTAGGTATCCAATTTTTTGACCTGTTGTGCCAATGTTTTCTTGGTTTTCGCTTCTCGTAAAATTTATCAGTCTGGAATTTGTTTTTATTATATGGTTTGTAAGATTTAAAATATTTCTTATTACTGTATTTATGTTTCTTTTCAGAAATATGTTTATTTTTTCGTGAGGGAGGAATAGGAGGTAAACCATATTGTTCACAGAAATTTCCTAATTCATATTTTGCTTTTCTTTTATCATTATTAATTTGCCGACTTATTTTCATATCAATACACATTTTTAAGCCTTCTTTCTGGATGACACTTACTATGTTCCCATAGGTGAGTTTATCATAATTAATGTGACCTTGTTCATTACTGAGGACTTGTCGAATTTTATGAGCAAATAGATTTGGTAGACCATTAATAAATTTTTCTTTCCAAAACGATTGATTACTATCTTCACGTAGCATTACTCTAGATATAAAGACATCTTTATACCACCGAAAATCACTTAATGTTGGACATCTTAGATTACTAAGTTGATCATGAATTCTTGTAGTGACATTACTTGGGGTTCCTATGAAATGTTCAATTATCGTGAGAAGTAAAGTGTTAATTGCATCAGGAACTCCTGCTCCAATTCTTTCATCAAAGACAGGGAGGCCTTCTTCGTCGTGGAGAACAGAATGTATAATTTCTTGTTTAGAATGTTCAGTGAGATGTTTTTCCCACCAAGCACGAAGGGTGCCGGAAAATCCGGTAATGAAGAGATCAAGGATCTCTGGTTGACTGAGGTTATGGTTGGTAGCATAGTTGTTGGCAACCATTGTCATATGTTGTAATTTATTTAATATTTCTTGTTCAGATAAGCCATCTATATTCCATTCATAAAGTTTATCAGCAGAAACTGTGAATTGGTTTTGAAAGATTCTTTCTTCATGTTGAATGTCTGGGGGTGTTGGCCTATTATACCAGTTTTTAGTTAAACTTGTTGGGTTCATTTTATGAGATAGTCTTTTTATTTCAAGGTTTTTAAAAGCGTTTTCAATTTTACTGATATTACTTGAATCAGACTCATGGGAGCTTGAACTCTCAGATTCTTGACTGTAAAGGTCAATTACTTGTAAACTTTTCTGGGGATCTTTTGAATTAGGTAAATTTAAGTCTTTTATCATTCGTTCTATTTTTATAATGGACGATGAAGGTTTGAGTGGTAATCCTTTTTTACTGCCCGAAAAAGTTAGTAAAGGTGATTCTGGCTTAGGTTTAGGGTTTGTTTCTTCATTGACTGATTTATCCAATTTTGTTTCAATTTTATCTAACTGTTTGCCTAGGGTGATGAGACTTTGATTTGTATAGTTGTTTTGTTCGATTAATTTCTTAAAATCTTGACCTGTTTCTTGTGTAGGAACTTTAAATGGTGACGCGACAACTTTAGCTTGATTGACATTAAGTATGATTGTTTCAGGAGGAGGATGACTAGATGTTACTTGAGTTGAATCTTGCTTAACCCAATGTTCTTGGGTAATAACCTTTAAGTTATTTACTTCTGGATAATGGGTATCAATAAAATCGAGGAAGAATATATTAGTTTGAGTTTGTTTCATGAAATTTTCCCAATGTTGAAATATATCTTCTTTTTCTTGTGAATTAAATCTTTGTCGGAAAACATTTCTTCGTTCAATATTGTTGATTGACTCTATATCCTGATTTAGAAATTTCCAATTAATTTGAAATGGTTTCGTCATTGTTAACAATTGAGAATTGACTTCAAAGTCTGATTGGGTTGGTGAAGTTGGTTCTTTATAAGTACCGTAGCTAACTTGAGACTTAGTTTGGACACCTTTTAACTTTAAGTTTTTTAATTCTTGGTTGATGTCATGATCTCTTATGGATTCAGTCATGGTAGATGCAGTTCCAGCAAAAGAATGCCTGGAAGGATCAACTTTTGCAGAGGAGGAGGTATCGTCGATGTCTCTAAGTTGGACACTAGACCTGGGTCTTTGACTATCAAATTTGATTTTTACTGTACCATCTAAGTATTGTTGAATATCATCAAAATTTGTAAAGTTTCGTTGTATATTAAGCGGCTGACTTTCATTGACTAATGACCATTCTGAAGGGAGATTAACATCCGACCAACTAATTGTCTGTGGGACTCGAATTCTTGAGTTTCCTTGGTTACTTTGGATTAGCAATGTTTGATCTTTTGGGCTTTTATTAAGAGCTTGGAAATTCATGTTTGTGCCTGTTGTTTTGTAATATATTCGGAATATTAAGGCTAAGGGTTGACTACCTTCAAGTATATGATATCCTGAAGTTTTAATGTTTAAAGTTAAAGCTTTTAAGACATGGGGATCAAAGAGACTGATTGTAAAATCTGGATAACAATCAAAGTGGATTGGTCCATTACACAGGCTTGACTCAATCATTCCAAGAGTGCTATCACTAAAGTCAGTGAATCTTGCATCTCGGAGACATAATAATACTGAAGCATTAAGACCTAATCTTGTTAATGGTTTAACTGCGACTTGGACTAAACCGATATGTAAGAAGTTATGACCATCTTTTCTATGTTTTCGTAAGGACTCAGCATTAAACAATTGACAGGTTTCATGTTCTTTACTTAAAGCATAAACTTGTTCTACTGTCTTAACATGATGTTCACTTTTAAATGAGGAAATTGACCATTTTTTCTTATAAATTTCACTGGTTGGAATTTTGGGTATGTTCCAGTCATGGAAGTTTACTTCTTCATTAGCAGAATAAGTTACCTGTTCTTCATGTTGAATGTATATATATATATATATATATATATATATATGGGGTCAATTTGACATTGTTATATTATGAAATATAATTTCCTTGTTATTTTGGAAAAATTTGTTCTTAAAACAATCACTAGCTTTTATATTTTCAAGAATTTCCACAATTTATTAAACAGTTACTGCCTCCATCAAATAGAGAATTAAAGCGGGTCCAAGTGCTACAATCGACATGATGGGGCTAGAGCTCCCGTCCTGGCATCTCTTGGTGGCCCCGGCATCAAGAACCATGCAACAGTACTCCAAGGACGAAGTTACGCCAACAGTACCAGCTCGGACCTCAAATACAGTTTGTCGTAGGCATGAGTTGGTGGCGGTGTGATAGGAGGTCACACCATCCACATGCTGCAGATCCCCTTCTCCCTAAATCCAACAAAAAGGTGAAGGTTTCCAAGGTGTCATCCCTAGAGGTGAATAGTTCCCTGAGCCTAGCCTAACCACCTTAATTACTTGTCCCCCAATTCATGGATCCCTATATAAGGAGGTCTCCCCTCCTTCGTTCTGGTAAGGTTTACTAAGCTTACAAACACCATGTCATGATATAAACATGGTTGTCGACATTAACTTCACCATCAAAGGGGAATAAGCTGGCGAACTCCAGCTTCCCTCTCTGACCTTTTCTTGTTTGTCTGTGCGCGGATTTCTCCCAATCAGCCAAGTCATCTAGGGCCCACTGCCCTCTTAGTCGACCTTGACCGTCCACATCATCACCAAGGCGTTGATATGTCAAGGCCAACCCTAATTTCTTATTCAAGAAAGTGTGTTGTTCATATTAATCCATACATTTACTGATCGAATAACATTATATCTAATATTTGAATTATCTGATAATACAACATGGCTCGCTCTCCAAGTAGAATATATGTGTCATTATTCATAACAAATTATACCTTAATTAAAAAGAATTGATGATACATAATGTGTGCACATTAAAAGATTAGGCAAAGGTGAAAAGAAGGAAGCTACTCTTTAATCAGGATCATCATCTTTAATTATAATTATTTTTTATTAATTATTATTTCAGTCAAAACCAGTGAGCCTAAAAGGGGTAATCGATCTAGAACTCCTTTAATCCTTTTGATCCAATGTCATCATGAAGCAAGAACCACGTTACCTTTCTTCTCAAATAACGTGCAGTCCAATATATTATTAATAAACAAATTACGTCTACCCCCAACTTCCTGTAAGTCTGTAACCATGCGTCACCTTCGTGCTCTTCTTTGGTATATATATATATAGAAAGAGTGAGAGACGGTGACCAAAGTTGTTGTGAATTTATAATTTTGTTCCTTTTATTAGTATGTTTTGATCATGGATAAACATGATGATGAAATTACGGGTCAATTTGACATTAATTGATGCTTTATGAAAATCATCAATCGTACAGATATATATTCTATGAGAGAGTAATCACTTTTATATTGTATATACAAAGGTTTCACGTATTGATAACAAAAAAGAAAAAAAATTTACGTACATAAATAAAAAGAGAAAATAGCAAATTACGAGGTGAATTAGATCATTCTTTTAATATTTGTGCAAAATTTTCAATAAAAGTAAGTTCCGTTTGCATGAGCATGAATTTGAATTTAGACATCCAAATTCAATTATGCTGTTTAGATAAATATTTATTCAAAAAATTTGGATTTGAGCCAAATCCGTAGAGGATTTGAAAAGATTAAAGTTGAAGATTTCAAATCCTTTTTACAACCAGTCATTTAGGTAGAGTTAGTTTTTTAGCATCTCTTGACAAAAAAAAAATTAAATAAAAATTTTTATCCTTTTTTTTCATCATTATTCTTTTTTGTATTTTTTCATCCTTTTTTTTTTTTCATTAATTTCATTTTTCATAACTTTTTGGTTCTTTTCATCCTTATGTTTTTTTTCTATCTTCTTTTTATCTTCTTTTTTTCATTATTTTATTTTTAATTCTTCCTTTTTTCATCTTGTTTTTCTTTTCTTTTCATGCTTTTAGTTTTTTTTTTATCTTTCTTGTTTTTTCATTATTTTTTTTATCGATCTTTGTTCCTATTCTCTATTCCCTAATGTCAGCTCTCATTTCTCTTTCCTTCACCTTTGTTGCCCATCTTTCTCATCCTCCTTTACCACCAATATTTTTCTCACCTCCTTCTCTGGCCACCCATTCTCTCTCCATATTTGACAGGATCCTTCCCGAATTTCGTCTCGAATTCGCAGAAAGCCCTGCTCCCGTCTGACAGCTTTAACCACAATTGTTAATACCTCCATATTTCTCTCTCCTTCACCTTTGTTGCCCATCTTTCTCATCCTCCTTTACCACCACTATTTCTCTCTCTTCCTTCTCTGGCCACCCATTCTCTCTCCATATTTGACAAGACCCTTCCCGAATTTCGTCTCGAATTCGCAAAAAGCCCTGCTCCCGTCTGACAGCTTTTAACCACACTTGTTAATACCTGAAACACCCTTAATCTTTGGAAACATTAAATAAACTTTACAGGGGTTCCAACAGAACCTCCTATGTACTTGACTGACTTCACCTACCTATCAGACGCAGGATAGCCTAGTAGTTCACAAACTACCTCAGAGGAACTCCTCCGCAATAAAACAAAATAACTGACGTGTCACCCTCGTGTGAACCGTCAACCACCCGTCAATTTGAGTCACCGCCCACACCAACCCATTGACCCAGATGATGAAGGTACTAGACTTGGTTGAATAGAGTCTCACTGATTTACCCCGAGTCATAACTCGATAACCCGGCTCATCCTGAGCACCCCGAGTGGTAACTCGATATCCCAGCTCAGCCTGAGCACCCCGAGTGGTAACTCGATATCCCTGCTCATCCTGAGCACCCCAAATGGCAACTCGATATCCCGGCTCATCCTGAGAGTATGATGGAATCCTCCAAGACATACCTCAAATAATCATGAGAGTATGATGGAATCCTCCATAACATACCTCAAACCTCAACGATGTGGCGGAGAAAGATCCCTCGAATGCCAACATCGGAGAACCCCTCAACAATTTGGCGGAGACAAACCCTCCGATGCCAGCCGGAGAAACCTCAACGATGTGGCGGAGAAAACACCCTCCACGCCAACATCGGAGAACCCCGTGGTATAGCATACTACATAGAAGTACACATGCCATGCAATCCCAGAAACCCAGTCCGTTCAAAGTACATCCAAGTACCAACTCAAGGAAACCCTAGCCCCAAGGAACCTTTTGACATACCAATAACCCAGCCCCCTTGACCTCCCAAGACAAAACCCGCTCTGTGGTCATCCATTACCTCTAGGATTACTCAAACGGGGCTCTAAACAAACTCTAGCGGCCTCGAAATCACTAAAATTTGATCCGGAATGTCCCAAAACCCTAGACACGCGTTGTCGTGGATCGGGAAACAGTCCCACGCGTCGGTAGAAGGCCGAACCACGCGCCATGCGCCCTCACGCTCCGCCACGCGCCCCCACGCGCTCTGTACTATTCATGGTGGAATATTCTGTCAAACCTGATGGAATATCCTGACGAAATCGAAATATTCTGTCCAAACTAACGGCATTAGGGTTCCGTCATAACACTGTTACCTTTTGACGGAATATGCTAACACCGTCAGCATATTCCGTCAAACCATAACGGCGTCAGTTGACCCAACAGTCAACTAACTACTGATTGGATCGCTGACTGTGTTGCCATGTGGCACCACGTGGCTGCCACCTGGCATGCCACGTCAGCCACCTGGCATGCCACGTCAGCCACCGCGTTTCGAACTAGTCATCAGGGCACGTCGGGGACGATGACCGAACCGCCGTTGTCGCCACCATCTCTAGTGGCCGAAATCTAGAAATTCTCACCGAAAATCACCATTATCGGTGAGCTTCCAACTTCTTCATATCTCGACCGTTTTTCACGATCTACACATGTAGATCCATCTACTTTTCACCAGGAACTAGAATCTGAAGTGAAAGCTTCGAAATCATACCTGGTTTGGCCAGAAGACGGTCGAGAAGCTTCGGACAAATCCTCCCTTCGGTCCGCCACCTACGGTGATGCTCTTGCCTCAAAAATGGCATCCAGCAGCTCGCAATCTCGAGAGGATGCTGCATATGGGCTTGGTTTGGCTTAAATCGGTCCCAAATTGGGACGATGAAGGTAAGGGTGGATCGGTGATCGCACGGAGAGAGATTCGGGGGAGGAGAGAGAATGGTCTCGGGCTGGGTCTGGGCAGAGTCCGAAAAGAGGATAAAAATATCCCCCAAATTTTGGAATTTTCCAAAATGACCAAACTGCCCCTGAAGCTTCTAGACCCACAACTCTCTCACTGGGTCTCCGTTTTCGGCGTGCCGCCTATCTACGAACTCATGAGTTCGAGACCTACGCAACGACCCAAGAAATAATTTCCAAAAGCCCTGGTAGTCACAAAGTGACTCCCGAACCCTTCTAAAACTGAGGGTAAAATCGTCCTTTCTTTAATTAAATTCTCAAATTAATTTAATTTCTTATCCGGGTCGTTACAATTTTCCCCCCTTAAAGGAATTTCGTCCCCAAAATTCCCTTAACTCAGGTCAAAGAACCAACCTCCTGTTTCAAGTCCTCTCGCGTCTGGGCCTCAACTGCAATTCCCAATTGAACCTGTGTACTCTGCACATTTCTCTGTTCCAGTCTCGACAACAAATCGTAAGCAAGAAAAATATCCAGGAGATATTATGAAGGAACCAGAATCCATTCAACCCGGAACATACCTCAAAACAAGGCTCTGAGCCCTAGAGCTCCACCGCGAGTCCTACTCCCAACATGACTACAATTACCTCAAGTCATGACGTCACATGATAGAATAGATCTCGAAGTCAGGTGTCGGATAGGGTCACGGGTACCAAGTGCAGTCAGCCCCAACGATCTGGAGAAGAACGACATGCCATGCCAACATCAGAAAATATCGACGATCTGGCGGAAGAAATGCCCTACCACGCCAGTCTCGGAGAAATCCCTCCACATATTCGAGTATCTCAATATATATATGGGTCGTTGTACGATGCATAAATAGCCTCAACGATCTGGCGGAGAACTACCCTACAACGCCAGGTCGGAGAAAACCTCAACGAACACGTGATGGAAAATACCCTTCATCATGTGCCGGAGAAAAACCATGATCCGTGTGGACAGTAATTCAGTGAAAACCAAAATCCATGTTTTGTTAAAACACTGAGTAGGACCCACGAAAATCCGAATAATGAAAACATCCCATGGTCCATAACCCTGCTTTGAAAACCCTCCACAAACGAGCTTAAGAACCATGTTTAAGGGTAAATCCACTAAAATCACAAATACGGGTCAAAACCCAAAATCATGGACTCAAAATTTATCACGTCAATACGACATAAAAACAGAGTCCAAAAATTCAGGCCACATAAAAACAGAGTCCAAAAAGCAATACATAACATAATTTAAATCAAATATACCCTTATGCATGCATTAATTTATAAACCAAAGTCCACTCAGCAGCTACAGCGACACCTACCTCACCCGTGCATCACATGATTCTCAACTCTCCGCCTCCCTTAGTTCTAGGTCGCTGAAGAGAAAATAACAATGCAAGAAACTTAAAAACAAGTAAATCAAAGTGCAGAAAATAAAAATGCAAGAATGAACGGTTGATTGTTTGTTAACTAAGGAGAATTAAGGCTTACTATCCATTCTAACCAATTATAGCTTTTAACCAGATTATATTGACCTAATTACTATGCAATTCTGAATTAGGTGCCCCTGCGTAGGTCCTGGCGTTGGTACACTAAACATATATTATTCTCTCTTACTTAGCATGTTTTAGACAGGGCATATGCCTAGAACGTCTATCACCTATCAGTTAAGATGACGCATGAAGTACTAAGAGAATTTAATGACACCACACTAGCCTAGAAAAGTAATAGGCATTCCTAGGTTGTCATGAATTCCAAGTACAAGATTGTTTCTTAATCTCAACCTCTTGATGCTAATGAACCACAGGATGATATGGCGGTCACTCAAGCAATTCCATCAATAATTTATGCAAACAAGGTAGTTAATCTCATAAACATAAAAAGAATGGTAGTTAAAGCAGTAATCAGAGTTATTCAGTATGCATAGCCATTAAGAACAAGAATAAAAATCTACTTAACGAGCTAACATGGCTAGGGCTTCAAACAGCCCTAATTCTGAAAGGAACTTCTCACTCATAACTGAAATTAAAACAAATATAATTGAATTCATAAGTAAATTGCAATGAAATAAAAGTTTAGAGTAAAGAACGCTAATGAATAATGGTGCACAGCAGAGACTCAGCAAAGCCTTCCTCTCCAAGCTCCACGCCCAAAAAGTGCAGAAAATAAGAAACTGTTTACTTTGAACTGAATTACAATGTAAATTGAGGCAAGGGTGTCTAGATCTCTGAAATAATGCTCTCCTAATAATGTGTGAAAATATATATTTCGTTTAAAAATATGGTCCCCCTAAACACTGAACAAAGGCTCCCTTTTATAGACAAAGGGAAAACCTTGTCCTATAAGGATTGGTATTAAAAACCCTAGCATAGAATGTTCTATAATAGTTATTGTACTTCTAATTAATTACAAAGTCCCTAAAATCTATTAGAACCAATCAGAACATGGTTGGGAGTGTGAATGCAAGCTGGCAAGTGGGAACACAAGCTACCCGCGGGCAGCCCGCAGTCTTCCTGCGGTCAGACGCTGGAACTTAGAACTTGGCCCTTCGATTGTCTTCGTCGTAGGGGTATGGGACTGCATTTTTGAGGCACACCACGAGCATAATAGAAGTGCATCTTCGCTCAAGCCAGGCGCACATGTTGTCAGGCTTAGCGCAAAGGAGGAACCTTGATCCACCGCTGGCGGAACAGGAACTAGGGTTTAGGCGTAGAGGCTGGGCTCGGATGGGAAGTTCTTGGGACATGTACTCGACATGTCCTGGCATGACCTTGGTACTTCTAGGACATGAACTTGATGTCATGAGACACAGGTTTGGGACCCGGATGGCATGATCTGAGGTACTTGGCAAAGGACTCAAAATAGGCGCATTGGCGTAATCATGACCCAGTTCAGGACCTGATATTGAAATGAGGACATCTCCTTCATCTGAACTCCGATTTGAGTCATTCTTTGTGCGTTCTTCTCAGAATTTACCTATCTTTCCAAATATGCACAAGTCTCACAAGATTGATCATTTTCTACTATTGATGGCATGGAATCATTCAAAAGACATGTACGAGAGGCATATAAAGACATCAAAATGATGCATAAATAATGACTGATCACTGAGCACCCCGAGTGGCAACTCGATATCCCGGCCCATCTTGAGAGTATGATAGAATCCTCCATGACATATCTCATATCATCGTGAGAATATGATGGAATCCTCCATGACATACCTTATATCATCCTCAGAGTATGATGGAATCCTGCATGACATACCTTAAATCATCCTGAGAGTATGATGGAATCCTCCATAACATACCTCAAACCTCAACGATGTGGCAGAGAAAGACCCCTCGAACGCCAATATCGGAGAACCCCTCAACGATCTGGAGGAAACAAACCCTCCAACGCCAGTCGGAGAAACCTCAACGATGTGGAGGAGAAAACACCCTCCACGCCAACATCAAAAAACCCCGTGGTATAGCATACTACATAGAAGTACACATGCCAAGCAATCCCGAAAACCCAGTCCGTTCAAAGTACATCCAAGTACCAACTCAAGGAAACCCTAGCCCCAAGGAACCTTTTGACATACCAATAACCCAGCCCCCTTGACCTCCCGAGCCAAAACCCGCTCCGTGGTCATCCATTACCATTGGGATTACTCAAACGGGGCTCTAAACGAACTCTAGCGGCCTCGAAACCACCGAAATCCAATCTAGAATGTCCCAAACCGTAGACACGCGTCGTCGTGGGTCGGTAAACAGTCCCACGTGACGGTAGAAGGCCAGACCACTCGCCACGCGACGGCCACAAGCCCTCACACGCATCCACGCGTCGTCACACGCTCTCACGCGCCTACACCCGTCACCATGCGCCCTGTACTGTTCACGGTGGAATATTTCGGCGCTCTGACGGAACATTCTGTTGAACCTGATGGAATATCCTGACGAACTCGAAATATTCCATCCAAACTAACGGCGTTAGGGTTCCGTCATAAAACCGTTACCTTTTGACTGAATATGCTAACGTCGTCAGCATATTCCGTCAAACCATGACAGCGTCAGTTGACCCAACAGTCAACTAACTGCTGACTTGACTGCTGACTGCGTTGCCACGTGGCTCCCACCTGGCATGCCACGTCAAGAACCGTAATTTGAACCAGTCATCGGAGCTCGTCGAGGACGATGACCGAACCGCCGTCTTCGCCTCCGTCTCCAATGGCCGGAATCTAGAAATTCTCGCCGAAAATTTTCATTTCCAATGAACTTCCAACTTCTTCATTCCTCAAACGTTTTTCACGATCTACACATGTAGATCCATCTACTTTTCACCAGGAACTCGAATCTGAAGTCAAAGCTTTGAAACCATACATGGTTTGGCCAGAAGACGGCCAAGAAGCTTCGGAAAAATCCTCCCTTTGGTCTGCCGCCTACGGCGATGCTCTCGCCTCGAAAATGGCCTCCAGCAGCTCGCAATCTCGAGAGGATTATGCATCTGGGCTTGGTTTGGCTAAAATCGGTCCCAAAATGGGACGATGAAGGTGAGGGTGGATTGGTGATCGCATGGGGAGAGAGAGGGTTCGAGGGAGGAGAGAGAATTGTAACGAGCCGGGTCTGGGCAGAGTCCGAAAAGAGGATAAAAATATCCCCCAAATTTTGGACTTTTCCAAAATGACCAAACTGCCCCTGAAGCTTCTAGACCCACAACTCTCTCACCGGGTCTCCGTTTTCCGCGTGCTGCCTGTCTACGAACTCGTAAGTTCGAGACCTACGCAACGACCCAAGAAATAATTTCCAAAAGCACTGCTAGTTAAAAAGTGACTCCCGAACCCTTCCGAAACCGAGGGTAAAATCGTCCTTTCTTTAATTAAATTCTCAAATTAATTTAATTTCTGGTATGGGTCGTTACAATATTCGTCATACGTTCAGTCCATCCAATCTCCATATTGGTCATAAAGATTAAGGTAATGTTAAAAAATTTGCAAATACCTTCAATTTTCTTGACCACAATGTTATAATTAAATTAACACAAGATTTGGGTGGCACTTATTTGAATAATAATTAAATTAAAAAAATATTTCGGTGCCCTTTTTGTGACGTACATCCCGACCTGAAAATTCCCAATTGAAATTAGTTTTAGAAAATTTTGACCAAATTGCCCTTATTCGAGAAGTTTCAATTTTTCTTGTGTAACTTCCATTTAAGTTGAGTTTTTAATTCTCTTTTTAGTACCATTATATAGAGCTTGTTTCTACGAACGTGTGGGTGCCAACAACGCGCCCAATTCCGACTTAAAACGAAGAAGTTATGGAAGTTTGAAGTTGCAGTGGTAATTTCGTAATTTCAGAGAACTTGGAACGACATTTATATATACTTGCCCAGATTTTCACGAAAATCGACCACCCCAAATTTGGATGGCCATATCTCCGCCATCCAGCCTCCAATCACAACCATTCTTGGACGAAAACGTTCATCTCTTAAAGCTCTACTGTTCCCTCAAAAGACCCAGTCCAATTAACCCCTCATTTGTGCGAATTTTGTCTCAAAAGAAGTGGAAAAAACAAGGTTAAATGAAGAAATTTCAAACTCCATGCAAATAATTAATTTGCCAAATAATGAGATTTCAAATGAAGTAATTTCAAATCCCTTCGTTTAAAATCCAAATCCAAATCTTCGTTTCCAAACGGAACCTTTAAGACTTACAATATTTAGTGAATCTGCTGAGTTTTCAAGTAATTGAATAAGTAATATAGGAAGGAACGTAGAATAGGCGAAGTGGGCCCCACAGATAAATTGTTGGGATGTAGGATAAGGGCGGTGAAGATGAGGAACATGAGATAGTTTCTTCTGATGAACACAAGTAGTCATGAGGTTCATGCAAGAGTATAGCTGAGCATGATGAGGTAGCTAGGTCGTAACTTGTAAAATGACAGTTGACACCATATAAATACATGAATATGACACAAACAGTCAGTTACGCTAACAAAAAGGCACTCCTTCACTTCACGTTATTCACGCGCTTTCATCTTCTTCTGTTTTATTTGCTCGATCCCATCCTCTCATCATCATCATCATCATCATCATCATCATCATCAACATCATCTGTCTCTCTAAACATTTATACATTAATCTCATTAATTAATTAATTAATATTAACTTTTTCTATGCATATATGCATGTTTCTGATTGATTCTTCCATCCAATAATATAATATTGCTTGAATGAGAGAAAAAAAAAATTGTAAAAATAAAAATGAAAGTATTTTTGAAGAGAGGTAGGTCTGTTCATAGCTTTAGTGATTGCGTGTGGGTCTGAGAGACGAGGCATATAAAGTGGGGGTGGGGGCCTACAGCAATATGCATGTAATGTCAGGCAGGGATGAGGGATCCATCCAGTTGGTGGTGCCACTATTATTTACATTGATCGACCGACCTATGTGTATATATATATATATATATATACATAGAAGCATGGCTATATAACAAGTCTGAAACACAATGGATGAGAGCCAAAAATTTGGTTTCATGGAAGGAAACCTGTACTCGTAATTCTTTAATTCTAGTGATAGATTTACAGCCTTTTTGCCCAAATTGAAAAAGGTAAAGGCAGAAAGGATCGGCCTTGTCATACAGTACAAATAGTAACAAATTCATCAATGATCATATATATATATATAGCTCTATATCTTGTCAAGATATACCCAAAGAAAACTGAGAAATTTTAGAATGCATCAAATTTTTCCAACTTTTCAAAAATGGAAGTAAAATTATGAAAATATCTGGTAGATGGGCTTTGTAGATGGAAGGAGTAGGAATGATGAATGTGCATGCAAAAATTTGTTAAGCAATATTTGAGGACAAGCAATTAAAATAATGCAATATTATTTTGGGGTGATATTTTTTCAAAGTTGTGGGGTTTGTTGAGTTTATATATTCGCATAATTAAATAGGGAAGTGAAGCATAAAGGGGGATGCATGGGTTTGCTTTTTCACCATCATGGATCGCAGGTTGTGATGAAGTAGAAGCAGAAGAGAATCACAATGAGAGATGCTTTTGAGTGGTAGGAATGAGCATGGAGAGAAGGAGGGCTCGCTCTCCAACACTGGCCAATATACATAAAGGTGGAGACATACACCAAAAACGAACCCTAGCTAGCTAAAAAGCTTTTAAGATGCCATTGCCAATGCCACCTTTATTTTTTTGTTTGTTTGTTTCTCTCTCCCTTACTCACTCATTCATTCAAATGTTGACAGTCCTTCATTCAATACACTTTCAAACCACCACTTTTTCAGACAGCACCAAATCATGTACACTTCACTGCCACTCATTATTACAAAGACAGCCCAAGCAACCAGATCGACAGAGAGAAAGAGAGTATCTAAGGCTAGCTGGCTTAACATTGCAACAATTGCAGGGCTAGGTTGGAGGATAGACCCCAACTATTGCCACTGCTCTTTGCTGTGGTGTTTCTGTATCATACAATGACAATGTGATCAGAGGCTGCTGCTGCTGCTAATGTGAGAGAGAGAGAGAGATATATGGAGCCTGAGGCTCAGCTTCTTGATAGAGATGTTGAGAGAGAGAGAGAGAGAGAGAGAGAATTATTATAAGTTGTAGACAGTGAGAGTTGAAGATACTGACTGATTTACCAAAGAAAAAAAAAAGATACTGGCTGAACATAAAACAAATCAAAGATATGGCATTAATTCCCATTTATTAACACCACAAAATCTACATATATATATATATATATACACACAGATCCCAATGGGATTATTATTTGAGACAATCTGAGGGAAAGAGTTCGCTACAAGAAAACAAACCATGTCTCTTAACAAACTAAGTGATAGAGATTTACTTAATATATTATAACAACGTACGGAATTTCCTTTTATATGCATTGTTGTAATGTATTATGTATTTTTGTTAAATAATTAATGTTAATTAAGCACAATTTAAACAAAAATACATGTAATATGAACTCTATATACAAAAGGAGAAAAAAATTCAGTAATATTTCTTTTTTAGTCGTGACAATTTTTGAAGTAATTTAAGAAACTCAAATTTAAACAAAAATACATGTAATATGAACTCTATATACAAAAGGAGAAAAAAATTCAGTAATATTTCTCTTTTAGTCGTGACAATTTTTGAAGTAATTTAAGAAACTCAAGCACAAAATGATGTGTTTTGAACTATATATAAAGAGAATTTCTTGCACTTAGCTAGTGCATGTGTACTTATTGCTAGCTACCATAAACAGCAAACTTTCCTCAAATCTCTACAATGCATATATATATATAATAATTACATGAGCAATCATCATCATCATAAATTATGCAATCCAATCATAAATTATGCAATGCAACAAACTATGTTTCTGTTTCTGATCAAGAAGCTAGGTTCTACTAAACAATAATAATTAGTATAATATAGACACGAATTTAGGGCAAAATATACTATTAATTTCCTTTTTCTTACGATTAGTTTAAAGGCTTTTACATTTTTGCATTTAAACCCAACAAGATTAACTAACCATCAACAAAACATAAATATGCCAAAATGGGTTTTACTCTAAGGTCATTTCTTAAAATAAACATATATAATTTCCCATTTCATGCCATCATGCTTTTTTCTTTTTGTTTTTGGAATTGTCTACCTCATGATCTAGGGCAAAGCATTATATTGCTGCAAATCATGGGCACTCCACGCTTGAATTCCATGCCAGTTGCTTGTGTTGTCATTTCCACCACCACCGCCGTTACCGCCACTACTATTCGTTGGAGTTGGAGTCACTGGCGGAGCATAAGAGTTCCCGAAAAACCACTCCGTCGCCGTATCTCCCCCGGACCCTTCTCTTCTTCCAAGACCGCCAACAACTTGGTGGTGATGTTGATCCGGCTTCGATGACGTAACCTCCAAATTCTGAAACAAACTTACGGGTGCAATCATCTGCTGCGTCTTCTGCTGGTTTTCAAGCTGCGTTGACTGATCTTGATCTTGATCCGCCGGGCCCAACAACATGGCCAGCCTCTGCTGCTGCAGTTTCCAGTGAAGGTCTTGGTTGATTGAGCTCAATGACTCAATCGACGACGCAAGGCTACTATGAACATTCATAGTACTCATCATATTCTGGGTGCTCGCGCTAAACCCACCACCGTCGACGCCGCCTCCTCCGCCACCTCCGCCGCTGCCCAAACTGAGCGGATAGTTAAAACCCAGAAAAGAATTACAAGACGCCGCGGTGGCGGATGGTTCAAGATTGCCGATGCTCAATCCGGAGGCCACCGAAAAGTCTCCGAAAGAAGAAAACTGGGTGTTGAAATTAATTCCAGAAGAAGAGTTATGGTGGAGCCTACTTGGCAGAGATGAGAGGCCGCCCAGTTGAAAATCCATGGCGGGGGAAATGCCATGGAAGAACTTCAACCCGCCGAGCATCATACTATCCGATGACGACGAGCCGGCGGTGTCCTTGGAGTCGAGGCTACAGGAGAGCCTGGAATTGGAGGAGGATGAGCGGACTCTTTTGTTCTTCCGGCAGCCGCCTCCGATGGGGACGTTGCGCAAGGCACCGCCTTTGGTCCAGTATCTCCGGCAAGTCTTGCAGAAGTGGCGGGGCTGCGTGAGGCTGTAGTTGTTGTAGTAGCAGAATTTGGTGTTGGGCGAGTCGCATCTTGGGCACTTGAGGGCGTGCTCCGGTGGCGGATGCTGGGGCTTTGCTGCCGAGGACGATGATGACGTGGCTTTCGCTCGGCTGCTTGAACCTCCGGGTAGGTTCTCGTCGGTGGCCGGCTTCGCCGGCGGTGTATGATCCGAGGACATGATGTCTTTTTTTCTCTTTTGCAGATAGAAGGTGTTTGATAAATTTATTGAATGAGTTTTGTGGGTAGTTTGGTTTCCTTTTGGAGAGGTAAAGATGAAGTCTCAATTGAATGGCTTCATGCATGGGATGGAGAGTGAGAAGGGAAGAAAGGGTGTTGAATGTTGATGGGTGCTTGTGATCATCATCAAAGAGAGAGAGAGCGGGATGAGTTTTGGGATTTTAATTGGAGAAAAAATAAGAAAAGAAAATGTGATACATGTAAAATAAGGTGGGTTTAGAACACTTGGATCTAATGGAATAAAAAAAGCTTAAATATCTGTGAGAAAGAAAGAGAGATTTCACTAGAAGATGAGGTCGGTTTCTAACTCATGAAGGGTAAAAGTGAGAAATATTTAAGTGTTTTCGGAACACGTACTGATTATATAGAAAAAAAAAATCGAGAAGAGTGACAAGTAAACTAGATTAGATGAAAACCATCAGCAGCTGGCAGAATAAAGAGATCTACAGCTTACAACAACAACAAAACTATTTGGATAGAATCGGTTTTCTTTTCTTTGGTGGTTTTGGAGGGATGGAAAATGTGACTGAGCACTGAAAATAGCAAAGAAACGTTTTTGTTCTTTGGAGTGGTGTGTATATACGTGTTGTGTTTTTACAGGGGCATGAAAAGATTACAAAATCTTTTACATTGACCAGTAAACTCTATTTTAAACGTGATTAGTAACAGTGTTAATAATTAAAGTGGTAATAATTATATTGATAATCGGTTAACGATTATTATGAAGAATACAACGTAATTATCTTCACTTATAAGTTGGAATTGTCAGAAGCTGAATTCTTACTTGATTTATTTCAAAATTTTCAAATATATTTATAATAAAGAGAGATCGAGAAATGATGAAATCTAGCAGGTTGGATACATAGTTGGATGTGATATGAGAGAATATAGGGTACGTATATATAAGAGTGAAGGGAAAGGTGCAGAGAGTGGAAAAAAGGTAAGAAGATTGATCGAGTCGAGTGAGTTGAGTAGTGAGTAATGAGTAGTTAGTGAGGCAACAGTAACAGTCTGTGTGTCTGTCTCTCAAAGCAGCTTGTCTATTCCTTCCCATGTAATGTCCCTTTTAACACCAAAGATAACCACACATCACTTTAAAGTTAGAACAACCTCAACTGGAAAACCAACCTCCTGGGTGACACCTACAAATAAATAAATATATATATATAAGTTTATTATTCAAAATGCACTTCGAACAGAACATTGAGTCTCGATGAATTTATACTCTGAACACGAAATCATGCCAATTTGCACCCAAAATTGGTATTCTATCAGCGCCATTGCACCAAATAATTCACACATAGGCACAAACTCAGGATTGAAAATAGAAGTGGGATCATTTAAAGCCAATTTTCCTTAGTAATGGAAATTTATTAAAAATCCCTTTGGTTTTTCCATATTCTATAAAACTTGTTATGCTTCCAATTTATATTTCATTTCGATCATAATATACATAAATAAAATGTTGTATTAGATTGTATATTGATCTTCTAAAGTGATGAGAAATAATAAGACGACTTAAATATCTCAAACCTTAAATGAAATAAAAATAAATATTCAAAGTAATACAAAATATAACTGGGTTGGATAGGCTGAATGAAAATTATCATACCTAATTTTTTATTATTTTTCTCACATTTGAGGTGGGTTGGAGCTCACCCCAACCACCCTCTAGGTCCGTGTATGTTCCCACCGTTACACACTTCGTTTAGGAGGCTTACGTGGCAGTAAGGAATTTGGTGTTTTAATCATTTGCTAGAAAAATATTAAAACTAAATATTAGAAAAAACAAAAACAAAAGATGAAGAAGAAATGATGAACGTCATCTGGGTTTCTCAACCCATTCCCATGCCCACCGCCCGCCCAACCCCTTCCTTCCCAATTTGGCATTGCCCTCCCTATATTGCCCCTCCCACCATTCACCAAACAACCAACATGCACCATCATCATCACAGCCACCAACAAATCAGAAAATTGGAGATAGTGAAGATTAAAGAAAATTACAAATTTAGAAAATTCCCAGAAACCAGTCCACAATCTCAAAATGCACGAGCCTACTGTTCACATGAATAGTCACCTGCCAAATAGAAAATGATACACCAACCATTGCAGCTAAACAAACATCATACATCAACACCTGCTTACTCTAGAGACACCAAAACCATGTATCGCGATGATTATCATGCCAAAGCACCCTCAGCCAACAATTGGATGGTCACGAGGAAAATTAAAAGAATCGCAGGCGGAGAACAATCTGCGAATTCCATGAGTTCTTCGAATCCCAACTTTAACCCAGAAAATCCTTATCCCCACTCGATACCCTAAAAATCTGTTGCAAGAATCGCATTGAGTAAAATTCCCGCAATCTAGTTCACGTTGCATCCCGTTTTCCCTCAAGAAGAGCGAGACAAAACCCCCAATTTTCTCCACCTCGCACCTCATCGAGCGCTGGTGGAGAACAAGCGAAATTCCAGAGCCTATCGAATCCACAATCCAACCCGGATGATCCCTAAACTCATGCTCGTGTCGAGAAGAACTTCCAAACTCATGCTCTCGAAGACCCACGCCCTCACTCGAAAACATCAAGATAAAACCCCCAATTTATCCTCATCGCCTCTAGGACCTCCCTCGACGCAAGGTTGCGAGCTGCTCCCAGTCCCCCCAAAACTCTCTCGACCCAAGAAAACTTGAATTAAGTCCAATCCTAGAGCAAATCCGCACTTACCTGGAGGAATCCACCACTTAGACCACGTGATTTCAAACATGACTCAATGAAACCGTAGCGGAGCTGAAAGGGACTCTTTCCTCATTCTCATATTTTTTTTCCTAATATTTAGTTTTAATATTTTTTTTACAAAATGATTAAAAAACCTAATTCCTTACTGCCACGTAAGCCTCCTAAACGAAGTGTGCAACGGTGTGAATTATTTGGTGCAACAGCGCTGACAGAACACCAGTTCTTTGTACAAATTGACACGATTTCGAGTTCAGGGTGCAAATTGAGACTCAATGTCCTGTTCGGGGTGCATTTTGAGTAATAAGTCACATATATATATATATATATATATATATATTGACTCCCTCACTATTTGAATTATAAATAAACGGAGAGTAATGTTAGGAGATCACATTATAATTATAAATTACGTTTCTTATATAGGACATATAATTTATAATTTGGGTTGTCTAGCATTTTCATTACTAAATCTGACTAGGTATACTGTATAGCTTATTCCTTAATTGGACAATGTTTACTACGGACTCAGCAATTGTTATGTGACACAAAAGTTTCTAGTCAAGTTTTGTCTTACTTTTACTCGTAAACGGTATAAAGTAAAAATAAAAAGATTATTAATTGTATTGTGTGACATAACTAGTTTAAGAGAATGAATGTGTTGCTCATATAATTTTGTAATTCAAATTAAAGTATTATGTACGTTATTGATTAATTAGTCAATTATCAACCAAGAAGATTAAAGCATGGTACGTAAGTCCATGACCTGCCACGTAAGGTGGGTAGAATGTGTAATTACCCTAGCATAATAATATTGTGTAATTAATGAATAGGTTTGTACGTGTTGAAGTGAAGAGATGAATGAGCAGAGAAAGGGTAGGGTTTAGATTTTAGAGATGTACGTGATGATGTAGAAGCTATAGCTATAGCTTGCACAGCGTTAGCAGGTGGGTTATGCATGGTGGAGTCAGATGAAATGCAGTGAGTCAGAAACTAACAATAAGTAAGTACGTTTAATTTGCGAAGACCCATAAAAACGTACATGCATATATATATATATATATACATACATACATATGCAGTCTGCAGAGCAAAGTAAGATGCCCATCCCGCGCCAGTTTTATTAGAAAGAAACTGATGGATGCATGATCCATGACGAGGAATTTAACGGGACGATTCATTGTTTTTTTATTATTTTCCATTTGTCTTCTTCTATGTTTGGATACATTCGTGAATTATTTCCTGCTGAGAGCCAGGAGAGAAAAAGAGATGGAGAGAGAGTTGAAGAAAAAACGTGTTCGATCTGCATGCAATTTCCTGTTTTCAATTCCAAATTGCCACACATACATGCATACATGTGCATGATTAGATCATCAACATTTGTATTCTTCTTCTTTTGTTTTCTCCTCTGCCGGGGAATATAAAACTTTCATGTTGCCTTTTCATCATCATCTCATCAGTATATAAAAAAGAATTGATGAGAAGAAATATCAGATTCAAGCACCACCTCAACCAGTCAATTACAATGAGATGATGAACATCATGTGATCCTAAGACAACCAAGTGCTTTAATTGATAAGTGCAAACTTGAGAGTATTTAAGAATTGTGATTTTACTTGTTTTTCCTTAACGAAATCATAGGTGTTTAGGGTTTACCATCTAGGATTTAGTTTTACACAGTTTTGGGGAGGGGAGGGGGTGTTTAATTGGGCGGAGATGGTGGTGGGAGAGCTTATGGCTGAGGATTTAATTATTGGATACGTTTTGAGTACCGCCCCAAATTTGAGGCTAAACTCTCTAAGTCATAAGCGATTAATCCGATATTATTTTGGTTTATGAGCATATATTGTTCGGATTGTAAATTAGGTTGGGGTATTTTTATTTGTTTGTTTGTTTGAACTTTTGTGTTTAGTTGCGAATTTTGAAATTGAAATGTCCTTAATCATATCGTAAGATTTTGACCTTGTGTCTTTTTAGTGTCTTTATATGTAAAAGAAAAATTACGAGGAATCTCTTTTGTCATAAACTTTAACACAAAAATATATATATATATATATATATATATGTAATTTAGGTAACAAACAAATCCACGAGAAGTTCTGTAAATATTACATGATGAATTTGATTAGATGGGTTGGTGGATTATTAACTTGATGCAGTTGCATATACGCATGACATTTTGTATTCACAGCTCCAACGCCAAAGCAATAATATTAACTTGTTGCAAAATAAAATACTCTTCCAATAACAACAAAAAAGGAGGAAATTTCCAAGGGTCAATCTACAATTCTTAACTAGATCGAATGTTGTTGTACACAAATTTTATTTTTGATTCATATATATATATGTTCAATCAAACGAAAGCGATCCGGATTTTACGATCTTATTAATTACATGATGATTTGATGACACGCAGTTTCTTAACCGAATTTATTTGGAGGAGGTAAATTTAAATATATGCTAGATGTAGAAAAAAAATCGAAAATGGAAGTGAATTTCATTAATAAATATAAAAAGAGACATATAATCAGGGGGCACAAGGAGCCTTATCTCAAATTTATCTCTATACATAAATAAAAACTTAATAGAATGAAGAAAAATATTACAATAAAAGTTATAATTAAACATGAAATACAAATACAAATTATCACTATCTATTTTTAATTGTGTTGAGTTGTCAGCTAGTTTTTAACTATGTACTTCTATCTTCTGGTTCTTTATTATTTTTTTTTTATTGGGCTATTGGTATGGTCAATTAGGAAATTAGGTCATCTCTAACCATGGGGCAAAAAGCCAAATTGTAGGAAAATGTGGTGGAAAATGGTCTTCAACCACAAGGTCGGTCAAAGGTGACATATTTTGGTTAAGAGCGAAAGGCTAAACTCTTTCTCAAATTTATAAAAAATTTAAGAAATATCCTATTTTCTAAATAAATAGTGGGGCTCAATTCTTATTATAACTGTTTGCCCACCACATGCATTCAATGTTTTAATTGTTTTCTAGGCCCACCAAATATAGAAAATAATGATAAAATATTGAAATAGCTAGTAATGACATATATAGTCATAAATAGTTGAAGATGGTAAAATATAGCATTTTACTATTTATTAAAAAACTATTATATTTTAAGGCAAATTTTGGCATAACTCTCAAATTATAAGAAATTGTTGAAGATGGCTTTATATATATAAATATATATATATAAATATATATATATTAAGACCATCTCTAACAATAGTCTAAATGTGGTCTAAAGACCAAAAATTATGAATTTTGGATTAAAATCGATCTCCAACAATTATGAGCTAAAGGGTCATTGGTTGCAGAGGTGGAGGGAGGGGGTGTCCAGGGGGATCCAGCCCCTTCTCACTTAGATATGTGCAACTTATTACATATATAATATTATAATATATTTTGTTTATATAAGTATTAAATTAATTATATTTTAAGAAAATATTTTTAATTTCATTAAATTTTGTTTTTATTAAATAGATCAATTTATTAATTATTATACATGTGAACTTTGTATTTATGATTTCTTATTTTTATGTAATGAGCTACTAAAAATATGATATGATTTTTTAGATTTTTATTTAATTTGATATTATTATATTGATTTAACCTATTTGAATTAGTTTATGAGTTAAATTACATTAAAAGTTAAATTCTTTTTTTATATAATATTTTGTAAAATGCCCTATCACAATTAAAATTCTAACTACGCCTCTATTTGGTGGTCTTTTTTTCCCTATTTGAAAGCAATCAACGACTAGGCTCCAAATGTCGTAGCAATCAATGGCTACAACCATTACACCATTTCTTTTATTTTTTTTAAATCTATAAAAAAAAAGGCTCATTTTTTCATAAAAATTGAAAAAAAGACCTCTAATTTTCCATAAATATGTTTATCATATATATTTTCTCACCTATTCTACATTCTACCCATTATTCTTCTACTTTTTTATTCAATTTTTTCCATTTCCATTTTGTGAGAAAATCTCGAGAATCAATCAGGCTTACATGTGGTAAAATCATCTTATCAGTATCGTACCAATTTTGATTTTTAAAATAAATAATAAAATATCTGAATCTCACGAACCGACACGTGACACAAAAAAATCTTATACAAAATATTTTTATTTGGTAACATATTCGAAAATTTAATTAAGATATGACTTTAATATATTTATTTTAAATAAAATGATATATTAAAAAGTAATAAAATATATACGAAATATAGCATAATCTTCCACTAATAGAAATAATAATATATAACTCTATATTATTCATTAAAAATTTATTTTTTAAGTCCCAGGTGACCTTTTAGTCCTGATCCGCTAGAGATGGGCCTAAGAGGCCCCGCCCCTGATGACACGTGTTAATCTTGTGAAGATTGAGCATAATATATATGGGGTTGAATATTAGCATGATGGTTTGTTGTTAGAGTGATATTGACATGGTGGCGGACAAAAGGAGCAGTACCGACCAAAGACGTTGAGGAAGGCAAATGTATGGTGGTGGAGAAACGTGGAACGCCGTAAAACACCTAATATATATATATATGTCCACACAGTTGAGAGAGAGAGAGAGAGAGAGAGAAACACGTGATAGTTTGTTTGAGGTGGCCGGAATCCCGTGAGAGCAGCTGAAACTAGAAACGTACGTACGTAGTTAGGAGCTAGCAACATAATCCCATAAAACCAATGTTTTCATATCTGCCAGACTCCAGACAGCCACTTATAATAATAAGGTAACGTACGTACCCCAAACGTTAAATCTCACGGGCCGCCCTGCAGCCTGCAGGGCCTGCACCTTCCATCCCCCATCCTTCTCAATTCTCATGCATCATCATCTAACCACTTCCATCGTATTTTTATTTATTTATTAATTGCCCATTTTTCTTGTCTTCTTCTTTTTCTTATTATCATTCATTACTTGTTTTTTCATAGGGTAATTAATGATGGTTATTTTGGAAACTTTTCACAAGGCTTCAACAATGGCGGAAAGCTTTTTTAGTTTAGGTGTCAATTTTGGAGGCTGTCATTAATTACATTGTGTTGGGATTCATATTAGTTAAGATAATGATTGATTTCGTTGAGAGGATTATCTGCACATGACATCATTAATAATAATTAACTAAAGCTTTCTTCTTAACACATTTATTCATTATATGAACTACTTCTAACATGACATACGTGACAACTTGTTTTGTTAAGCAGCAAATAAGGAAATGTATCTTCTTGATTTAACGTATTAGATTCTGGATGAGGAAATGTGTAAGTAGTTTTGCCAAATTCAACCTAAATTCTAGCTAAAGTAATTGAAAAGTTATTTTGCCAAATTCAAGCTAAATGCTAGCTTGAATGCTTTATTTTAGCAAACTGTATTTAAAAAGTTTACTCCAGCAGTGTCCTCTATTTTGAAAAATCTCAAATATTTTATTATTTGTTCCAAGTTAAACATTTAAATATCCTCTTTTTACAACATCAGTGTTCATAACATAACTTTAATATCCCTAGAGAAAATAATGAATGCAATTTGCCAAATCAATTTTAAATTTCAAATTAAATGGCAAGAAACAATGAAGAATAAAAGAAAGTAGAGACGTTTGTGTTGATAAATGGAAATTGCCAAAAAAAAAAAGGTAGAATCTCAAATCTCAATCAATGAACCCAACACAAATTTAGGGAGATAGCAATTCCTATTTTCTCTCTCCTCTTTGATAAATCTCAAATCTCAATCCATGAATCCAACACAAATTTAGGGAGATAATTTAGGGATCAAGAACCCCCAAAATCTCAAAATGCTAAAATAGAGAGTGGAATAGCTAGAGACTCTGTCGGAGCCCTATTTTCATTGAAAATCCCTAAATTAGGTAAAAAGTGTGTTTTATATCTTTTGAAAATGCTTTAAGAACCTAGAAACTTGGAAAGTTTCTTATCTGGCTAATCATTTTCAAATGTGATACATTGGCCTCCATGCACAAATTATTTTGAGATTTTGAGAAGAGTACATTGCTCTTTAGAGAGTACATTGTGACGAAAGTTGTAAGTTGTTTTCGGGGGGAGTTATTGTCTATCATTAATTAATTGGCCTTTATGGAAAAATTAGTTGGGGGCCTGAGACGCGGTAGTTGATTCAAATGTCATTGGTTTTGAGTCTACTTATCTACAACCCGAGAATTTAGACGTACAAAAATATATATGATAGTGCCCAAATTTTCAAATTCAACAGTTCGATCTATGCCATAATATAATTTAGCATTCATGGACGTGGGTAAGCATGCTAACCTAAAAACTAATTTCTTGATTGATAAAAAGATAAAAAGATTTTATCTAAATTTTGGAAAAAATCCTTTGATGTGTTATATTAGGCTTCCAGGTTGATAAGAAACAAAAAGATAAAACTAGCTCAACAACGATCTAATTAAAATGGGAAATCAAACAAAAAGGAAATATAAAATTTGTATAAAGATAAATAAATAGTACTGCACCAAAGTTTTTCTTCCGTCTCAAATTTAGCCCACCTCAGCCACCCTATAGGCCTGTCCTCGTGGATAGCAATGTCAACTGAGTGTAGGATGATGGTTTGCAGTGGTGTTCTAGTAATAGTACATAGAAGGGTTGATGTTGGTGATGGGCGGCGAGTGTGGAGTGACAATAATAACGATCTGATTGATTGTGGTGATTGAAGGTGAACTGGACCCTCGTCAATTTTTTAACTTTTCAATGTGGGACTTTTGTTCCTTTCACATTTTCACACGCCCCCTCATTTGTGGTGATTTTCAAGCCTAACGTTAACATGAAAAACTCATATTATGTGACGTGGAGCACATGATGTGCCGGTTAAGCCTTACACGTGAGATAACCCATTTTGATTCCATAAATGAATTAAGTTGGCAATGGGGGAGAGGCCCAATGCCCCTATATAAACCCTTACAAGAATGTGTAACTTTCTCCTCAACCTCGTTCATGATATCGAAGCGCGTTATCCCCCACATATAATGTCTAACAGCCACACGTGTTCCATGTCATCTAATATGAGTTGACCACGTGTTATTCATGAAAATTCGCTATACGTGAGTGACGTGTAAGAATGTGAAAAGAGCAAAAATTTCATATTAGAAAGTTGCACAACTTTGTAAGGACTTATAAGTAGTTGAACCTCTCACCCACATTATCAATTAGTTTTGAGGTGAAATCTCAACCTCCTTTAGAGAAGTTGTCCGGAACTTAAATGTTTAGAATTTAGGGTTTTTAAAAGTTTTGGGGAAAAAATGTTTAATTGAGTAGGAGTGATCCATGGTCAGAGAGCTCAGGGTTTAGGGTAACAAATAAAAATGTTTATTGACATCAGTATCAGTGTATTAGATCAAACGAATTTTCGATGTATAAGGTAGGGTTGGTAGCTAGGGTATCATTCTATCCGAACACATGAGAGTGATTGATGATTGATTGTGGGAATTATTAAAATAAAATAAATGTAAGTTCAGTTATGACTTATGATGAATCGATTTTGTCCTTTGTGTATTGCTGCTGCCATCTGCAATTCTGCATCAACTGTTTGAGCTGCAGTGCAGCCGCGCGCAGCCCTTCTCGACAAACGCACAAATCCAAGAGTACGGCCGAGACTCAGACTCTCTGTCCCCGCAGCATGCCCCTGCGTCCTGCTGAGCACGCATCTGGAACTCCATGGACCATGGAGGGTGTTCTTGTCATTTCACCACAATTTTGCAAATGTAAAGTCGCTCTCCACTCTCTAATTTCTATTACTCTCACCACTTTCAAAGCTTTGACTTTTACTACTTAGTCTCTCACCACAATATTAAAACCCACCACGTCTTCATAGCATAAGCCTATGTGCAAAATTAACTTAACAATATTACTTACTTTTTATGGAATCTTTTTGTTTTTATTTTTGAGTTTATTGAATTTTCATTCATATATATTATAATTGGAACACCTCATTCTCTCAATAAGCATGTTAAGATATTCTTCGCAAAAAATATAAAAAGATTAGAGGTCTTTTACTCATTTCATAAGTATCAAACTAATCAATAATGTCGGTAAAAATTAACATTATTATGGTGAATCATCCATTTACTTGATACATATGAATGACTAAACAATCCTCAATTTAGTTAATTTTTTGTATAATTGAGCATGAATTACAAGTTGACATAATTTCTCGTACACAAACTTTTGTGGAAGATCTGTGGTAGTATTGATTTTCACACTCTACTTTTCTCCTTCTACACTTCCGGCTTGTTTTTATCTATTGATTTTATTTTTATTTACTTAATCTGATGGTTATATTAAATAAAGAAGTAATTATGTAATTAAATGAGAATAAACTTGTTTAGAATAATTATGTAAATTAGTAATATAATATGATTTTTTTTTATCTTTATTTAGTTTTATAATATTTTGTTGATTTTAAAATTTTGAATACTTTTGCATACATTATGAGTTGTATTACATTAAAAGTCCCTACAATTGAATTTTGGCTACGTCATTGCGAACCTAGGCCCCTGTTTTTTTTGGAGTTATTGTAAAATACAAACAAAACTAACAATTTCCTTAATTTGAAATTTTAATCTTATATAGCACATAACTAAAGGCAGTACTCAAAGAGGATCTATGATCAAAATGGTCACAAAGAACTTTTTACCCTTACAATAATAGAAAATGTACAGAAATCATGTAACTGCAAGACTTGGTGCGAACAAAATTGGATGATTAAAACATATTTCGGAGACATGTTCCATTATTATCGAAAATGATTCCATACATGCATTCTTCACCATTTTAACCATTAGGATGGTGGATCCCACCTATTCTCAGGGGTGAAAATGGTGAATGCATGCATGTATTGAATCACCTTCCCTTTATTACTTCAAATAGCGCTACTATTTTGTCAACCAAGAAACAAAAAGAATTCTCCAACTCGTTCACATAGCTAGCTTGAGACTCAAGACATATGCGTGGCTCAATATATGAGACCACGAGCTCAAAAGTAGTAGCTCAAAACATTATGGTCATGAAAAGATGGAAAACACTTCATTAATTAATGAACTAATATTTCAATCACAAACAAATTACACATCGAAAACAGAATGTAGAAGTACTATCAACAAATAAAAACAACAGAAAGTTGATTTCAAATTCTTCAGGAAGTTCACTATCTTGACCATATTTTTTTCGTATTATCCCTCTCCTTAACTTGAATCTGATCTCTGCTAATCCTCCTCTGATTCAATGGCCCTTGAGTAGCAGTAACTGGCTTCGGAGTTCTTGCGATTCTTGCAATCTTAGGCGGGTCAGATTTCCTAATTTTGTTACCATTGAAGGAACTCGGCAGCCTAATAATGTTCTCCGCTTCACCACTTTTGAACTCTCTTTTCCTTCTTGTCTCGCGGACAGAATCATTCCCTTTGAGTGATACAGACCCTTGACTTGCCGGACGAATCAGAGAATTCAAATTCCTTAAGATGCAAGACTCAGCATCATTCATGATTTCATCTCTTATGAAGCTTCTTTTATCACTAGGAGTGGCCCTTGCTG
Source organism: Oemleria cerasiformis (assembly GCA_037349345.1). NCBI lineage: Eukaryota > Viridiplantae > Streptophyta > Magnoliopsida > Rosales > Rosaceae > Oemleria > Oemleria cerasiformis. The sequence continues at coordinate 4,627,898 of JAZGTL010000009.1, read as the reverse complement.
CATCAGCAAACTCTTGAGCACACTTCCATTGCTTCTCTTGCTCCGTTAACTTGTCTTGAAGTTCCATAATCTGTCACAACATGTCAAATGAATATTAGCACTTTCAGTTTCTCCTTTTTCTTCCCACATACAAGCAATGAATTTGTGAATATAATAAATGCAATCTGCAAATGTGGGAAGTTCTCTAGTGTAAGATTGTAGATCACAATTTTAGGATAATTTAGCATATAAAATATTTCAGGTTCTTTGGGTGCTGATAAATTTTCCTCAGCAAAAAGACATCTTTTATCATGCGAAGGAAAGAAGAAGAATTAACTATTCAATTGAAATAATAAAAACGAAAGGGTAGTGCAAGAACCTTCTGATTAAGTGCGGAGGAGTCTGATTTTTGTTCCTGCTCTTTCAGTTTAATCTCCAGCTCCTTTACCTAAGAAAATGAAGAAACAAACAAACTTATGACCTAATTCGTTATCAACTATATATACACTATGCACTAGAAATGCTTGAAAACCTTATGTCGAAGATTGGTGGATTGAAACTCAGACTCTTGCATCTGCTCCTTCAGCTTGCTTTCAAGATCCTTAATCTGCTCAGAGAAGAACACCGTTAACATTTAATCTTTTTAGAACACATCAAGAGGATGTTGCTTGAAAAGAGGAAAACGCCATACTAAAAGGCCCTCAGGCTTAAAAGAAACAAATGAAAATGGAAAAAACAAAATCCAAGATGTAACTTTGGCGGGGTACCTTGTGTTGCAAAGATGCATATTCTGACTCTGACTTGTGTTGTTCTCTGAGCTCAACCTCCAATTCCTTGACCTACAAAGGAGAAAGTTCCCGTCAGCATTAATTATAGAGAAGCACATAATGAAGGATAATTAAGGTAGCGAAACCTTTTGTTGGAGACTGCAGCAGGTTTCTTCCTTCCCCCTTAATCTATCTGAAAGGTGCGAAACTTGCTTCTCTAATTGGCTGTGCAATGCTGTCTTCAACTCAAGTGTCCCGTCAAGTTCTTTGATCTTTTCTACTTGGTTTTTGTAAATTTGATCTCTTCCTTTCGTCTTACTCTCCAAGTTTTGTAAGCTCTCTTCTAGTTTCCTCAGAGATTCATCTTTGGATCTTGCTTCCTGCCTTGCTTTTTCAAGCTGTTGTTAATGAAATAAAATATGTTTAATACACCAATAAATAGTTTAATAAAGAAAAAATAAGAGAAAAGATTCAACTGAAAATCAATGCACCAACCATGGCTTTTGTTTTCTGGAGCTCAGTTGTATCAACTTGCTTCTTGGCAGGACCCATCTCAACTCCCCTCACCCTTGTTGCAAAATTTAAAGAACTGAGAGTCTCATTCAAATCCTGGTCTGAAGGGCTTATTTGCACAAACATCAAGGTTTTAGAGTCACCACCTGCGAAAAATAATAATAATAAAATCATAAGTCTCACAAGAAGTGGTAACAAGCAACAATTACCAGAAATCAATGTTCCCTAGTTAATCTGATTATTGAACAAGTACTAATGCAACCACCAAATTCTACCCCTTAACAAATAAATCAAGATACGCAACAAAAAATACGCACATTGATACTGCTAGTATAACGTGATCTTACCTAATGAATCTTGAAGCAAATGTGTCAATTTAGAGTTCCTGAAACCCAGCAACAAATATTGTTAAAAAACAGAATATGAAGATTGGAATGACCTATATTTGAAAACATATAAAGCAGACCTGTACGGAATGTGACTGCTTTTATTTGCAAGAGCAGATATCACATCTCCAAGAGCTGAAAGGGATCTATTGATATTTTGAGCTTCTTTTAGTCTCTCTCCTTGCACATCAGTTTTTGCAAGCCTCTCACTGCCTGCCAAGTCCACTAACCAGAGCTTGCTCCTTGTGCACTCACCATTTATCAAGTTCTTTGCTCTCACCATTATTGAAAGTAAGCTAAATAACAGGTAATAATAAAATACATCAGTATAAAGCCACAAAGTAAAAGAAAAAGATAAACCACATGGAAACATAATGGGGAGAAATCAATAAAGCTCATTACCAATGAGACCGGCTGCTGTGCTCATTAACATTATTACTTCCTATAGCTCTGGCGTTGCTTCCAGCCTGCAGTACACTCCATACTTCCTTAATACTGTCAACTTTGGCTTCTACTATCCCTGGAACGTGATGAGAGCCTTCAGAAGCCTGTTTTATCTCCAACCTAGAAATTCCATGAAAAATTGTTTAAGCATTATATTGCTAGATGATATCAACATAAAAGAATTTGATAGACTTTCTATTGTTAAGAATTTTATCTCAGGTGAACCAATTCAACTTTGGGCCTGGTAATCTAACCTCTTTGACGCTGGTGATGTAGCTAGCAGATCCCTGATCTGCTCATTGTATACTTCAATTACACTAACAGATATACTGTATGAAAAAGTTTCACTTCTTTCCTTTGCAATTTCAAACAACTGCTCGAGAGTCCTATAATTGACTCCTCTATTGTTTTCAGTGCCCTCCATAGTGAATGTCTTTCCTGTTCCGGTTTGCCCATAAGCAAATATACATACATTGTAACCGTCTAGAACTGAAACCACCATGGGGGAAGCATCCACAAAAACATCCACTGAGAAACAAGAAAATGCTCTGGGTCAATACAGATATCACCAACTCAAATGCTGTTAGGTGGTAATGAAGTGAAATGTTTATCTATATAAAGGTACCTTGATCATCTTTCGGTGTGTAAACTCGATCAAATTTGAAAGACTTTTTACCGGAGCCACCTGTCAGGAATCCGAGACATCCATCCTTGGCAGCCTCAAAGTCTACAACTGTTTTAAACCCAGCTGCCATCTCCTCCTTACTTAATGGGCGGCAGCGACAAAATACCCTGATATTCCCTGATAATTTTGAAGTGCATATAAAATTCTTAAGTTGAACTTGTCAACATATCGCATCACTAATTACGAAGTAGAAAAGTGACACATGCCTTTAGCCTCCTGAACCTCATTAAAAAGCTTTTTTCTTTTAGCTTGCTCTTCGTTGTACTTCAATTTAAGATCTTCACACTCCTCAACTGTAAAATAATTCCATGAGTCTATAAAACATCTTGTGGTATAATGGCAAAAAACAGAAAATTGAACTCTAGCAATAGCATACCCAATCCTTGAACTGCAAAAATCATTTTATTCAACTCGGGAATTGAATCTGCACAATCATGTGCTTCACGAGAAAGCTGCAAATGCTCCTTTTGCATCAGCTGCATAAGTAACCAGGCACATAAACAGATAAAATCATTGTTATAAAATTCATATCAAGAACAATTATGAATAAATTTACATACACAAACTTCATTTCCAAATACCTTAATTTTTTCTTGTAAGTCATTGACTGCTACTGCCCAGTACTTCTTGTCACGCTCATACCTACCAGAAATGCCCCTTAGATCTTCAGTTTGTTTCTGAATGGTTTGATCTAATGAATAAATGCAATAGAATAAAAAATAAAGTAAGAAAACCACAAAGTGTAAGATAAACTTATAACTAAATTGAAAATGATCCTAGTATTACTTCATAGGCAGACCTTAGACTTTCTTCTTCCCTCTCCAATTTATATGATAAAAACAGAAAGTTACCATCTCTTATAGCTATTTTTTTTTGGCGACATCTAGCTAGCTGATCAATGAATTTAACGAAATTTGTACAAAAGAACATAGAAAACCCTAAACTTATACATATGCTCATTCCATACTACTTTAAAGTCTGAGATAACAGATTATGGAAATTTTCATTATATGTCAATTGACTAGCAAACCGTATTAAGTTAGACAACAAAGAGCAACTCTTCATACCTTGAGACAATGTCTTAAATGTCACGTTGTCAAGATCCATGCTGACCTTGTCCAGCTGTTCATTTGCTGCAGTCAAAGACATCCATGCCTCATAGCATTCCTTTGCTTTAAGTTCGCACTGAGTGGTTAGCTCTTGTATCTTCTTCTCATATTTCGCAGTGGACTTTGTTTGCATTAGTTTCTTCTGTAAACCAAAAATTATAAGTCGCTAACTAAGCAACTATGTTAATATTTAAAGTTGTAAGCTCTTAGGCGTGCCTAACCTGAGCTGAAGGAACTTCTATTTCAGCATCACATTTGTTACATTTAAGATGCTCCAGTTCCTCCTGTCCTGGAACTGCAATCAAACATAAGCCAACACTAACTTTAAATTACTGATATCATATACCGACACAAAAAGGAAAAAAAAATTCAAACAAAAGAAATTCATACAAGAATACCTGAATCCTTCGGTGCTCTCCTAATGCCAATCCCACTAACTACTGGGCTTCCACTAACCCCTTCAAATCTTATCACAACTACTCCATCCTCCTTCACGGATATCCTTGAATTGACTAATTGTAAGGGCTTATTGGCTCCAACGACAGCAAAGATATCAAATTCTGAGAGGACCTGGCATATTGACCAAGAAGAGTATTTCTAGCATCAGCGCCTAGCTTCACTAATTTCACCAAAAGGTGACAGGAAAAAAGCAGAGACACAAGTATGGCTTTTTCTTAATTGATTAACCTTTTCTTCCTGGATGAAGACATTAAATACCCTCATTCCTTTAGGCCCATTTGTGTTTATGATTTCGGTGAAATGAATATCAACATAATAGTATCCAGGAGGAAGACTATTAAACCGGTAGCAGAAGTTCCCTACTCGGGCTGACTGATAGATGAATGGATAATCCCCCGCATCATTAATATGCTCATTGGTTCGTAAAACATTCCCACCCTCATAACAAGTGTCGCCGAGAAATTTCAGATTTGAATCTATTTCATTTGAAGCATCACCTCCAGCATTCACAAACATCACATATTCATCTGCTGCAAAAATCACCACAATTAGACTCCCCAATTCAGTTCAAAACACTTTCTTGTTTATGTCATCCATAATCAACGGCTGTGAATTCTAGGATTTCCTACCCAAACTATATAAAAAATCAAAGTGCAGATTAATCACATGCAAGACCCTTCACAATTAAATTTTGATTAGATTCCAACTCTTTGATAAAATGATTAGCATGAATTGCTAGGGTTTTAAACATTTTCTAACCAAGTATGACAAAAATGGGATCTAGACCCAAGTCACTGAAAACCCTAGGCCTGACGTCTTTTTCAATTATAACAAGAAAATTAGGCTAATAAGGGTGCGTTTCCTTGTTAAATTAGGTCCCAATTACAAGGAAAAATAAAGAACCCAATTTGATTTATTTCTTTTCTCAGAAACCAAACAAACACTACCCAAACCAATATAATATAAACTATATCTATATGAGACCAGAGATAGGAACCTGTAGAGTTGGATCTTGTAAATCCGGTAGGAATTAGTCTTGAACCCGAGTCACAAAGCATCGAATCCACCAAAGACTCATTAGCCTCGCCCATGGAAGAATCTTTGAGATCAGGGTTTGGCTGTTGAACATTGTGGGAATCAGGAACCCAAGAAATTAGGGTTTTTGCGTCTTGAGAAATGGGGTCGAATTGCATGTCTTCCATGGAAATGGGAGTTCGAGCGTTTGGAAACTGAGAAAATCTTTTGATACCGTAGCGCCGGAAAGAAAGTGGTTTTCGGTGTTTGAAGGAGAGGAGAAGAAATGAGACTTTGGATTTGAGAAGTTGAGTACATATCTTCAAATTTGAATTTAGTTACCGTTGGAATGAATAATGACCGTTACTGTCCGCTTTTAGTAGATAGTTGTTACCCCGTAAAAGGAAGAAAAATATGATAATATATAGTAGCTTCTTTAATTTGGCTTCATAGACAATGGGGAGCGCACACTTTAATTTTATTTTTTATATTAGGAATTTGTCAATTTGCTCCTTAAGCTTATATAACTTATTATTAATTTTCCTCTAAATATTTCAGCAATTTTTCCTATTGAATTTCCATTAATAGCGAATTTACTTTTAACATTATATTTACTCACATTTCATCAATTTTTTCGTAAACAAAAATCATATGTTTATCATTAATGTCATTCATTATGAGTAATTTAGACAAAATGTGGGCATAGGATGAGATTGGCTATTAATGTTCAATGGGAAATTAAATTAGATGTAATAAAAGTTTATGAGGAAATTGGCACGAACTTGATAGCATTATTATTCTCGCTATTAATGTTCAATGGCTAAACATTATTATTCTCACTACCAGCTATCGAACTTGATAGCATGAGCCTAAACGCATATGCACTTAACCACAAGGCTAGGAATGATGGCAGTTATTCATAGCGATGTCATGTCACTTAATATAGATGTTTAATTTTAATGTTTTTTATTGTAAGCAAAAATGTATTAGAAAAAAAAAGAAGGAAAAACACCTAGTGTTACACCCCGTTTTGGATATCCAACTGGATACCGGAGTCACCGGTGCTGGCTGACACATGGACGCTGAGTCTAGGTGATGAAAGCCCACTAAAACGTTGTGTTTTAGGAAGTTTAGTGAAAGGTAAAATAGTAAATACTAAATTACCGTTTCACCGCGACAGCGGTGTCCCAGAGCATGCTTACAAAATCGATGATCACAATTAAAAGCATTCAAATGCTAACCGATAATATCTTGGACGACAGCAAAGTGTCAGAGTTGCTAATATTCCACCTTGAATCCTCAAACTTCTACGATGACCTTAGGGGTGTAAAAGGAAACAAGGGTGAGTATTTCCATGTTAACCCCTCAGCAAGCAAGGCATAAAACAATAATATAATAATATAATAATCGAATAACCCCGCAGGGTTAGCAATCTCACACATTCAACACAATCACATAATAATTTACCTTTAACATTTACAATGAAGATGACACATCCAATCCTATGGATGACAAGACTAGTAATACTTTGATAGCATCACCTCGCTATGATGGTATAGGTCATCTCAAGGACACATTGTCCATACAAAACATAATTTCATCGATCGGGGTCACCGCCCACACCATACCTACTGACCTCAATAGCTAATGTACCCTCACTGATACATGAACTCTGATCACTAATTAAGACACACGTCATCATATTGTATAAACCGGTAAGTCCCTCGGCTCTCATATCATATCGACTCATATATCGTACTGTATCAGCCGGTATGACCCTCGGCTATAATAATCATATCAGCTGGCATATTACATCGGCTATCATATCATTATGAGCCGGCATGTTACCTCGGCTATCCTATCACGTCAACAGTCGGCATAACCCTCGGCTGGCATCAGTCGACATGTAACATCAATTGGCATATCACATCATCAGCTGGCATAAATCATCGGCTGGCATGTAACATCGGCTGACATCTCATCATCAGCTGGCATGTATCATCGGTTGGCATCAGCCGGCATATATCATCGGCTGACATCACACACACAAGTATCCCTATGGCACTGTAGCCGCACAAGTCACACGCACGTGACAGGCTGGGTGTCTTCGCTCGTACCACGACCACGTGAAGGACTGGGTGCAAGCACCATCACCACGAGTTCCCCTAGGAGTTTGGGACCACAATATGCACAAGGCTCGGGAATAGGACGGTGCCATTTAACTAGTATAGAGCGGGCGCAGGTGAACGATCACGTGGACGCTGGTCTGTGGCCTACAGACAGGTATGACACCGGTGGGCACCATATGGGCATACCAAACTGACACACGTGCTATGCCATCATGACTCCTCGGTAATCATCGCACCGTCATATGGCTCATGTGCTATGCCGGCATGAATCCTCCGCAATCATTGCACTATCATATGACTCCTGACAACACGACTGACACATGTGCTATGCTGGCATGAATCCTCAGCAACCCTCGCAGGACAACACAACTCATGCGTTATGTCAGCATGACTCATCGGCAATCCTCGTACGACAACATGACTCATGTGATATGCCGACATGACTCATCGGTAATCCTCGCACCATAATACATACTCATGTGCTATGACGGCATGACTCATCGGCAATCCTCGCACGACCATACGACTCATGGCGACATGACTGACATACGTGCTAGGTCGACATGACTCCTCGACCGTAGCATCTCGACACTGACTCATCTATCTCGATCATCGTAACCGTCATATTCATGTCAATATCTCTATGTCACTCGTGATTAACGTCGTATGCGTTGTTTCGTATCGATAACTATCTATAACTCACGAATATTATCGTGACAAGTGTCTCGGAATCGATCCTTGAGACGTTCTAACCTAGTGGTAGTTTATACTCATTCCGGAGTAATTACATTTCATCATTATTCTAGTGTATATCTCGGAATCTAACTTCGAGATCTACCACTAAAATTTTAGTTTATACTCGTTTCGGAATACTTATCTTTCCTCGATATTCTAACATAAATCTCATAATCTATCATCGAGATCTTCCACTATAATATTAGTTTATACTCATTTCGGAGTACTTATCTTTCATCGGCATAACTCGAAATCTTTCCTCGAGATTTATCGCTATTATCTAGTTTATACTCATTGCGGAGTAATTACATTTCATATGATTCACAATCCTTAAATAGTATAATTACATAATGTCGGGTCTTAAAATCACCCATGACATACTCTAAAATTGTTTTCTATTGTCATCACAATTTTTATAGGGTTTATTACCCTCAAATCAAAGTATCAGCCACATACCAGGCTTTAAAACCAGCTCGTGGCATAGTCTAGGATCTCTAACACTATCCTATCAGATTAATCAAATCACATGCTTCCAAGCATCACTATCAAGACATTCATCACCAACCAAACCATCATTAATCAATTCACATTATAATCATCACATAATCAATCATATTTAATTCCATAATTATAAGTTTAGGGCTAAGGTCCACTCATAGTACATCGGGGAGAGCTCACCCTACTAAATCCACTATTGCACATATTTCGAGGTACTCGATTCCGGAAGTCCCCACGAACTCCGTCTCGATCCCCCCAGTTCATTGGACTTTCCATTGACATAATACCTTGCATTTAAGATTAATATAATCTTACTTAATCATAATTTATCATTTATAATTAAAACACTAACCCTTGGAAATTTATGTTTTCAAACATTAATTAAAGTAACTTAGGACGTCCAAAACTAATACTAAACGAACTCCGATGGACTCCAAACTTACGCCATCGGATCCGGAATGTCGAATTACTTAGAACACCAGTCGCTGGAAATTGGGGGTGGGTCCCATGCACCCTGGGTGTTCAAGGGGGTGCGATTGTGGGTTTCAGTCGCCCCCTTCCTCTGCAAACTCTCCTTCGCCGGCGCCTGGCTGGAGAAGCCAGTAAAGCCGGTTCAAGCTTTTTCTGCAACTTTCTCAAATCTCCACCAAATCTTACAACCCATATGTCCAAACTCGTTTACTTGACGAGAGGATTAAGAATATGAGGTCTAGAGTTCGAGAAACTACATGTGGTGGCCGGAAAAGATCTTGAAAGTCGTCAGACCCACAGCCTTTCGCGGCTTCCTGCGCCTCGTATAGTGGATGACGTCCTTAGTGGTTTATATGGTTGGATTCGTGGGAGTGAGACAAAGAAGATGATGGTCTCACCTTGGTCTGAGTCGTCGCCGTTCGACGACTGGATTTTCTGGGACTTCCGCGAGGAGTCGCGAGATGAAGAGAGAAAAAGGAGAGAGAGAGAGAGAGAGGTGAGTCTGGCCAATGAGAGGAGAGAGAGAGAGAGAGAGAGAGAGTCTTTTTAAACTTTTTCAAAATTACCATTACATCCCGATAGTTCTAGACCCGTAACTTTCTCGTTTGAACTCCGATTTCAGCGTGCCACCTGTCTACGTACTCGTGAGCTCGTGGGCTATGTAATGGTGGAAAGAAATTATTGAAAGGTGTTCTCGATCAAAAAGTTACTTTCGGGCCTTCATAAATTTCAGGGGCAAAACAGTAATTTTGTAATTCTAGACTTTTATTTACGGCCCAACAACCTTCTTTGGGACTTCTCTCAAGTCCATCTCCATACTTTAGTCCAAGTTCAAACCTTAATCTAACCCGTAACTCCCGGTTATTTAATTAAATTGAATTTCTACTTTTATTTTCCGGGACGGGTCGTATCAATCTACCCCCCTTAAAAAAATCTTGTCCCCGAAATTCGCTTAATCATAGGGGGATACCCCCACACAAACCTGACCACTCCTCAATATCTATCACTTACCAATCACTACATTCAAATTTCGAGTGTGGAAATTTCATCTCTCCGTTTCAATAGTTCTTAGTCACCCAAATGGTAACTAACTCCACGCTTTCGCTGTTTACTCATCAATTATTTCCCATCATCTCAGATGGTCTTCACCGTTTCGAATAAGCATTATGATACCAGTATCTTCCTCCGAGGTCCATTACAGAGTCATGTTTGGTTGTTTCTCACAAATTGTCTCGGGATATCCTTGATCACAGTCATTTTCACATTGCTTAATTTTCCATTTAACAATCCCAGGCATTCTGGCCAGTCTGGGGCAACCACGTGATCGTCACTCATATCTCGTTATTTGCCAACCATATCGTGATGAGCTGCCCGAATACATGAAGGTAACCTATTACTTTGGAAAGGCCTTTCTTGAACCGGTGTCAATATCACCATAAGTCACACCGTTCACTCTGTCAACTAGCACAATTTAGTCTCCAAGTAGGGTCACTAGGACTGTTATACCAAGGAGAAACCACTTATTGGGTTTGATTGCTAGAGATAGCAATTACGCTTCTTTTCTTTCTTCTTGAAGGATCTTAGGAGTTGTCTTATAATCCTGCTTTTCTTTGCAGTCATCGACATTACCTGTCGTTTCATTATTGCCACACATCGGATTACAACCGAATGTCTCTTAGACTGTTTTGACCTCTTCAGGGTCTCAATATCTCAGTTATCCACATTGGGCCGATTCAAACTGTTCAACCAATTAACTATCGCACGTGGGCCATCACAAAGTCCCTACGTGGCCAGTCCAAACAAGGTCTTACCACCATGTACTAGTATTCGGCTATCATACGTCGAGGTCATCGCCTTCGAACGTAATCCGGTCAAATTTATTCATTTTTCTAGTAATCATACCAAAATCGTTCATCATGAATTTACTAATATCACTCGTAACGTTAACTCGGAACAAACATCGAGTACAATTACATCAGCAAATCAAATGGGAACATAACTCAGGTACTCACCCTGAATTACTCTCATCCTTTAAGTACTTAGTCACAACATGACAATAGTTTTGCACTTTCATTTCTTGGATGGCAATTGTTCTATTCAGCACGACAGATCCCTCATAAGCTTTTGAGCAATGAAGGTCTTCTTTGCCAGCTTGTCAGTCTTCAGCCATGGCTCAGGAACTAAGTTCAGCTTGTCAACAAGAATTTCACTAACAGCATCAAATATGTGTTTCCGATGAGATTTCTCTTTCTCTTGTTTCCCACGAGTTTCCATCTCAGGAAGACTTTCTTCTTTCGCAAGTAAACTGTTTGCCTTGGTTTTCACCTACCCGTAATTGTCCTCTGAGAATACTCAGTTCTCGGGAATACATCACTAATTTCGAGAGGTGTCAATTGCGACATTTTCTTACTCTTCCCATTTAGTAGGGTACGGCCTAGTCGCTGATATGACTTTCTAAGTCTCATATGTTGAAACAAACTCTTTGGCCACTGACCACTCAAGGCATTACGCCGTGGTGCGCTCCCTTGAATAACTCGTTCATACCATCTCAACAAGGAATTTCACAGAGTTACCTCAAATAAGGGACAAGATTTCTCAAACACCATAACCTTGATACAATTCCTGAGATACATTTTCCAGTCCAACAAAGGTCATGAGAATTCTAACGAAATTTCAGTAGAATCTCCCCTGTAAGTGGGTCATACCGTCTTCCACCTGTGAGACAGAGGAATGTACATACTAACTATTACCCAACCAATTCAGACCAAATCACAATCATTCTGGTCCAAATCATGCTCATGAGTCAATTAATACCCTTATGGTACTTTCACGAATAAGTCTTCCCTCAAGACCATATGACACCAACAATATACAAGGATTTACTAATTCCAATATAAGTCTTCAAGATGATCGACTACAAAATGTGTTTCCTACCTTGGTAGTTTAGACCATCAAACATTTAATCACTGAAATTCGTTCGAGGAGATATTCTGACATGTAATAATCGACATTTATGATCATCAAATGTACGTGAATAACTTCACTTCCTAAAACCATGCTCTGATACCAATTTTTACACTCCGCTCCGAAAATCCAACTGGATACCGGAGTCATCGGTGCTGACCGACACCTGGACGCTAACTTCAGGCGACGAAAGGCCACTAAAACGTTACGTTTTAGGAAGTTTAGTGAAAGGTAAAATAGTAAATACTAAATTACCGTTCACCGATACAACGGTGTCCCTGAGCATGCTTACAAAATTGATGATAATAATTAAAAGCATTCAAATGCTAACCGATAATACCTTGGACGACATCAAAGTGTTAGAGTTGATAATATTCCACCTTGAATCCTCAAACTTCTACGATGACCTGAGGGGTGTAAAAGGAAATAAGGGTGAGTATTTCCATGTTAACCCCTCAGCAAGCAAGGCATACAACAACAATATAATAATATAATAATCGAATAACCCCGTAAGGTTAGCAATCTCACACATTCAACACAATCACATAATAATTTACCTTTAACATTTACATTGAATCTTCATATCATGCCGGCATAGCACATCGGCAATCCTCGCACGACCATACGACTCATGACGATATGATGGACATACGTGCTAGGCCGGCATGACTCCTCGACTGTAGCATCTCGACACTGACTCATCTGTCTCGATGATCGTAATCGTCATATTCATGTCGATATCTCTACTTCACTCGCGATTAACGTCGTATGCGTCGTTTTGTATCGATAACTCTCCGTAACTCACGAATATCATCGTGACACGTGTCTTGGAATCGATCATCGAGACGTTCTAACCTAATGGTAGTTTTTACTCATTCATGAGTAATTATATTTCATCATTATTTAAGTGTATATCTCGGAATCTAACTTTGACATCTACCACTAAAATATTAGTTTATATTCGTTTCGGAGTACTTATCTTTCCTCGATATTCTAACATAAATCTCGGAATCTATTATCGAGATCTTCCACTATAATATTAGTTTATACTCGTTTCGGAGTACTTATCCTTCATCGGTATAACTCGGATTCTTTCCTCGAGATTTACCGCTATTATCTAGTTTATACTCGTTGTGGGGTAATTACATTTCATAGGATTCACAATCCTCAAATAGTATAATTACATAATGACGAGTCTTAAAATCACCATGACAAACTCTATAAATGTTTTGTATTGTCATCACAATTTTTATAGGTTTTATAACCCTCAAATCAAAATATCAGCCACATGCCAGGCTCTAAAACTAGCTCATGGCATAGTCTTGGATCTCTAACATTATCCTATCACATTAATCAAACCACATGTTTCCAAGCATCACTATCAAGACATTAATCACCAACCAAACAATCATTAATCAATTCACATTATAATCATCACGTAATCAATCATATTTAATTCTATAATTATGAGTGTAGGGCATGAGGTCCGCTCACAGTAAGTCGGGGAGAGCTCACCCGACTAAATCCATTATTGCACGTATTTCGAGGTACTCGATTCTGGAAGTCCACACGAACTCCGTCTTGATCCCCACAGTTCATTGTACTTTCCATTGACATAATACCTCGCATTTAAGATTAATATAATCTTAATGAATCATAATTTATCATTTATAATCAAAATCCTAACCCTTGGAAATTTATGTTTTCAAACATTAATTAAAGTAACTTAGGACGTCTGGAACTAATACTAAATGAACTCCAATGGACTTCAAACTTACGCCATCGGATCTGAAACGTCGAATTACTTGAAACATCGATCGTCGGAGACCGCAGGTGGGTCCCACGCACCCTTATGCGCCAGGGTGTCCAAGGAGGTGCGACTGTGGGTTTCAATTGCCCCCTTCCTCTGCAAACTCTCCCTTGCGGGCTCCTAGCCGGATAATCCATTAAAGCTGGTTCAAGCTTTTTCTGCAACTTTCTCAAATCTCCACCAAATCTTACAACCCATATGTCCAAACTCGTTTACTTGACGAGAGGATTAAGAATATGAGGTCTAGAGTTCGAGAAACTACATGTGGTGGCAGGAAAAGATCTTGAAAGTCGTGAGACCCACGGCCTTTCGCGGCTTCCTGCGCCTCGTATAGTGGATGACGTCCTTAGTGGTTTATATGGTTGGATTCGTGGGAGTGAGACGAAGAAGATGATGGTCTTACCTTGGTCTGAGTCGTCGTCGTTCGGCGACTGGATTTTCTGGGTCTTTCGCGAGGAGTCAAGGGATGAAGAGAGAAAAAGGAGAGAGAGAGAGGTTAGTTTGAACAATGAGAGGAGAAAGTCTTTTTTATAATTTTAAACTTTTCCAAAATTACCATTACGTCCCAATAGTTCTAGACCCATAACTTTCTTGTTCGAACTCTGATTTCAGCATGCCACCTGTCTAAGTACTCGTGAGCTTGAGAGCTGCGTAATGGTGCAAAGAAATTCTTGAAAGGTGTTCTCGATCAAAAAAGTGACTTTCGGGCCTTCGTAAATTTCAGGGGCAAAACGGTAATTTTGTAATTCCAGACTTGCATTGACGGCCCAACAACCTTCTTTGGGCCTTCTCTAAAGTCCATCTCCATACTTTAGTCCATGTTCAAACTTTAATCAAACTCGTAACTCCCGATTATTTAATTAAATTGAATTTCTACTTTTATTTTTCGGGACGAGTCGTATCACCTAGGGCCATATCTAGGGCAGAACAAACAAAGCATTTAAGCCCAGAACAAGCATCCCGAAGGACGCACCGAGACCAACCAACCATAACTAAGGCTAATGTTTTATATCCCAATTGCACACAAGCCGCAAATTGGACTTAGTGGGAGTAAGCTTGATAGAGCAATGAAAGTTATGGATCATATTGATAATAGAGAGGGTAATGGAGGCAATAGGAAAACGTGAAGAGCCAAAAACACAATCATTGCGCTCAATCCAAATGTCAAACATTTTAGCATCAAGAGACAATTTCCTAACCACCACAGCAAGAGATGACCCTCTCTACTGACCAACAACCATGGCTACAAACGATGCCCAAGGTGGGAACATCCAAGGAATGCCATATATGTGCAAAATAGACCCCCAAATCCCTCCAGTCACAGGGCAATTGAGGTTGGGTCTTGAGAAAGAACGACCAATCAGATCAAAAGTAGATACATGCTCCTTGATAGCCAACAAAAATACAAAGCTCGCATGCGAGATCAAAGCACTAAACCAAACAAGATGAGCCAAACGACATTTAGGCCTTGGCATTCGTAAACACTGCCACAAAGAAGATGATGAGAACTTGCCATTGCTACTAAGAGACCAAAAAATAGAATCAACCCGAAGTGGGGTAATGGAAATAGAACCAGCCTCCACCTGAATAGATAACAATTCGCCAGTAGAGAACATCGGCCAGTTCCAAGACGATCCACAAACAGAACTAAGCTTTGCATCATTGTGGATGACAAGACCCTTCCCGAATTTCGTCTCAAAATCTGCGAAAAACCCTGCTCCCGTCTGACAGCTTTTAACCGCAAAAACGTACATCTAAGTAACTAAACTCCACAAAAATAGTCTTAAAACAAGCTGACCAGTCCAACAAAAACGTACATCTAAGTAACTAAACTCCACAAAAATATAATATTTTTGGTAAGATAGATTGTTATCAGTTTTGTTTAAACAAAAGTAACTCAGGCATATCAACTAGTCTATGAATAATGGACAAATTAAGATGTTTGGCCATTGACTGAAGTAAAGTCTTGGGTTTGCTTGGTTTTCTTCTTCATATCTCTCCTCTACTACAAGTGAAAAAAGCAATGTGTAAAACACAACTTAATCAATATACATTTGAAACATTATGAAGTTTGATATTACCTTCTTTTTCTGTGTTGTTCTTTTTCCTTTGTCTAAGTTCATTCTTTCTCTAGATGTTCATAGCATCAACCTCAGCTTGGCTGTACTTGGCTTCTTCTCCACACCAAAGCCAATAATTTAGTGTTAGTAATTGAATGCAAAATAGACCCCCAAGGTGGGAACATCCAAGGAATGCCATATATGTGCAAAATAGACCCCCAAATCCCTCCAGTCACAGGGCAATTGAGGTTGGGTCTTGAGAAAGAACGACCAATCAGATCAAAAGTAGATACATGCTCCTTGATAGCCAACAAAAATACAAAGCTCGCATGCGAGATCAAAGCACTAAACCAAACAAGATGAGCCAAACGACATTTAGGCCTTGGCATTCGTAAACACTGCCACAAAGAAGATGATGAGAACTTGCCATTGCTACTAAGAGACCAAAAAATAGAATCAACCCGAAGTGGGGTAATGGAAATAGAACCAGCCTCCACCTGAATAGATAACAATTCGCCAGTAGAGAACATCGGCCAGTTCCAAGACGATCCACAAACAGAACTAAGCTTTGCATCATTGTGGATGACAAGACCCTTCCCGAATTTCGTCTCAAAATCTGCGAAAAACCCTGCTCCCGTCTGACAGCTTTTAACCGCAAAAGTTAATACCTGAAATACCCTTAATCTTTGGAAACATCAAATCAACTTTACAGGGGTTCCAACAGAACCTCCTCTGTAGCTGATTGACCTTCACCCACCTCTAAGATAAAGGATAGACCAGTAGTTCACAAACTACCTCGGAGGACCTCATCCGTAAGCAAACAAGATAACTAACGTGTCACCCTCGTCTGAACCGTTAACAACTCGTCAATCTGGGTCACCACCCACACCACCCACTAACCCTGATGATGAAGGTACCAGACTTGGTTGAATTGAGTCTCAATGACTTACCCCGAGTCGTAACTCGATATCCCGGCTCATTTTGAGCACCCCGAGTCGAAACTTGATATCCTGGTTCATCCTGAGCCGTAGCTTAATATTCTTGCTCATCCTGAGCACCCCGAGTCGTAACTCGATATCCCAGCTCATTCGCAGTAGCTCACTATCCCGGCTTATCCCGAGCTGTACCAGATATTCCAGCTCAACTCGAGTCGTACCTTAATATCCCGGCTCATCCTGAGCCGTAGCTCAATATCCCAGCTCATCCTGAGTCGTAGCTCAATATCCCGGCACATCCTGAGCCGTAGCTCAATAACCCAAGAGCATGATGGAATATTCCATAACATACCTCAGATCATTTATCAGGGTCAAAACCCAAATCACAATCCGTGGTATAACATAATACTTAGAAGTACTCATGCCACGCAATCCCAGGAACCTAGTCCATTCACAGTATATCCAAAGTACCAACTCAAGGAATAACCCAGACCCCTGACTCCCCGAGTGAAAACCCGCTCCTTGGTCATCCACATAGCTGGAATTACTCAACTGGGGCTCTAGACGAACTCAAACAATCTCAAAACTGCCAAAATCCGATCCGGAATGTTCCAAAACCCTGGATACGCGTCGCCGTGGGCAGGGAAAAAGCCCCACGCGCCCCCATGCGTTGCCACGCGCGTCTGTACAATCACGGCGAAATATTTTGTCACTCTGACGGAATATTCCGTCCAACCTGACGGAATATTCTGTCGAACCTAACGGAATATCCAGACAGAATCAGAATATTCCATTCAAACTAACGGCATTAGGGTTCCGTAATAATGACATTACCTTTTGACTGAATATGCTAACGCCGTCAGCATATTCCGTCAAACCTTGTCGGCGTTAGTTGACCGAACGGTCAACTAACTGCTGACTGGACGCTGACTGTGCTGCCACGTGGCTGACAGGTGGCACCACGTGTTAGATGACTCAGCTGCCTCGTGGTTACACGTGGCACTACATGTTTGCTGAGTCAGGAGCTGACTGGACTGCCACGTCAGCTCATAGAGCCGAACCAGTCGTCGGATTTTCGCCGGACATAACAATCAAATTAGGACCCACCTTTCCAACAAAGGCCCAGACCGGCACCAATTATCATGCCACAAGAACATAGAAACTCCATTGCTGACAAGAGATTTGATGAAAGGTCTCATAAGAGGCTGAAACTTCTGAATTTTCCTCCAATTCCATGAACACACAGAGGGTGGGGATATAGTCCAGAAATATTGATTAAATTCTCAGGATCATCCAAACAAATAAACCAAATGTACCGAGCCATTAAGGACTTGTTCCACTTATAGAGAGATCTCAGCCCTAGAGCCTCTTCATCCTTGGGACAACAAACACCTCTCCACGCAACTTTTTCCGTGAAAGTCCTATCAAGCTTCTCTGCCCAAAAAGAAACGCTTCATGATCCTCTCAATATCCAATAACGCCATTTAGGGAGGAAAAAAAGAAGCCCAAATTAAACGCTTGCAAACCACTCAAAACAACCTTAACTAAGACTAAGCAATCTGCAAAGGATAACACTCGATGCTCCCAACCCCCAATCCGAGTTACCACTTGCTCAATCAAAGGAGCACAATCTGAAAAAAGTAGAGCTTTGAAGAAATGAGGGGGATACCTAGATAGCGAATGGAAGATACCAGAATGAATGCCGAAAAGTTGAAGAGCCCACTCTCTCACATAGAAACCCATCCCAGCAGCAAAGGCACTACATTTATTCAAATTGGGGCTAATACCAGACAGGCCCATAAAACTGT
Source organism: Oemleria cerasiformis (assembly GCA_037349345.1). NCBI lineage: Eukaryota > Viridiplantae > Streptophyta > Magnoliopsida > Rosales > Rosaceae > Oemleria > Oemleria cerasiformis. The sequence goes on along the minus strand of JAZGTL010000009.1, from coordinate 4,609,132 downwards.
CAAGGGTGAACTTCAAAACCCGGATGGATCGCCGATCACCATGGGAACTTTAACTAAGAAGATGATAATGAGTGCACGTTTGAAGAATTTATCGATCCAGACAGGTATACATTACGTCCCTATATTTTTGTCTTAGTATTCTTAATTTTATAATTTTATTGACACAATTCTCATATAATTGATTCGGACAGAGAGTCTTTTGGAGAACCTATTGAATCATCCGATAAAGACAATGATGGAAGAAAAAAATGGCCAGAGTTTAATCTGGTTGCAGGCATGGATGATCCCCAGTTTGAAGTAGGTTAGTAGTTTGCAAACTATCGGACATTTAGAGAAGTTGTGAACAAGCATGCATTTAACCATGAGTGGGAAGTACTATGGTTGAAAAGTGAGAGGTATAGGGTGAGGGGTATTTGTAGATCCTAAAGTTTTCCTTTCGAGATTTATGCTTCAAAAATGTAGTATGAAGACACACTCCAAGTGAAGACACTAACACCAAAACACACATGTGGAAGGGTTTGGGAGAATGCAATGGTGCATTCAGCTTTGTTGGGTAAAGAGTACGTGGATACCATAAAAAAAATCCTAACACACATGTTCCATCATCGTCAACAATTGAGAGTGATTGGAATTATGGAATTTTTAGAATGAAAGCTTATAGAGCAAAAAAGAAGGTTGTAAAGATCATTAAAGGTTCAACTAAAGATCAATATAGTGGGCTTTGGGATTATGCCAATGAGTTGAAGAGGACAAGCCATGGTACCATTTTGCAGATAAAATGCAAATTTAATGAAGAATTATGGTAGCCGGTATGTGAGAGGATGTACATTTGTCTCGCTAGATGTAAGAAGGGCTTGAAGATTGGCTGCATGCCCTTAATTTGTTTGGATGGGTGTCATTTAAAAGGCGTGTATGGAGGTCAGCTCTTGAATGCTATAAGGGTGGATGCAAACAATATGACGTGGATAATTTCTTATTCCATGGTAGAAGTGGAATTGAAGGACTCTTGTGTTTGGTTTCTATAGCTACTTGTCAATGAGCTTGAAATAGAAAATCAATTTTCTTACACCTTTATAAGTGACAAGAAAAAAGGATTAAGAGAAGCTTTTGACATAGTACTTAACTCCGATTTGAGGTTTTGTGCAAGACATCTTTATTCCAACTTCCACAACCAGTTCAAAGGAAAGGCTTTAAAGGATGCTTTTTGGGCTACTGCCAAGGCTACCACCACGTATGCTTTTAGAAGGGCAATGGATGACATGAGAACTCTTAGTCCTAAAGCATATAATTAGCTTACAGGTATGCATTATCTGTTATTCTTTTGTCTTAGTCTACTTAATTTTATGATTTTATTAACACAATTCTCATATTCATGTCACATGTGAAGACATACCACCTAGACATTGGCTAAGTCACACTTCAACACCTATTTGAAGTGTGACACAGTTATATACAGCTATTGTGAGTCCTTCAATTTGTGGATTTTGGAGTCTAGAAGTCTGCCTATCATTAGCATGTTTGAAGACATTAGATTCAAGATAATGACTAGGATTGCTAGGAGGGCTCTAGTGTCAAAATATGAAGGAAATATATGTCCACAACCAAAATTCAAGTTGGAGCAAAATAAGTCCAAGGTCAGAAGTCTAATCATTAACCAATCATGAGGCTTTCAATATCAGGTGGATACTGGAAATGGGGGTTCTGTTGTGGTAGATTTGGAAAAGAGGACATGCACATGTAGGAAATGGGACTTGTTAGGAATCTCGTGTATACATGTGGTCTTTGTGACAAACTATAAAAGAAATGATAGACTAGAAAATTACATGGATGCCTGCTATAGCAAGGAGACATTTGCTGAAGACGTGTGGGAATATCATCAATCCAATCCTTGATTCAACTTATTGGGACACTTGTGACATGCCATCAATACTGCCCCCACAATACAATAGGCAACCGGGAAAACCAAGAAAGGTGAGAAAGAAAGGAGACAAAGAAAAACATATGGGAAAAGGCAAAGTTGAGGACGTGAAGCTTGGAAGGGACCAAAAGTCATTAAAATATGGACATTGTGGTCAAGTAGGGCACAATGTCTTGACTTGCAATATGCATCTTTCGCCTAAGGACAAGCCTGCCAAAAAAAAAGAGGAATGCTGGAGGAGGATTTTCAAAGGTAATTATAGACAATTGGGATTATGACTTTTAAAAAAGCTTGTTTGCATTCAATTACTAACACTAAATTATTGGCTTTGGTGTGGAGAAGAAGCCAAGTACAGCCAAGCTGAGGTTGATGCTATGAACATCTAGAGAAAGAATGAACTTAGACAAAGGAAAGAGAACAACACAGAAAAAGAAGGTAATATCAAACTTCATAATGTTTCAAATGTATATTGATTAAGTTGTGTTTTACACATTGCTTTTTTCACTTGTAGTAGAGGAGAGATATGAAGAAGAAAACCAAGCAAACCCAAGACTTTACTTCAGTCAATGGCCAAACATCTTAATCTGTCCATTATTCATAGACTAGTTGATATGCCTGAGTTACTTTTGTTTAAACAAAACTGATAACAATCTATCTTACCAAAAATATTATATTTTTGTGGAGTTTAGTTACTTAGATGTACGTTTTTGTTGGACTGGTCAGCTTGTTTTAAGACTATTTTTGCTAAGGCAGCCGTCGCAAGTTTGGTCCAAGTGATTGAAATTGTTTGTTTGAAGTTAACTTGTTTATGTGGAACTTAGAATTGGTTTTTTCTGTAATTTTGGATTCTTGGATGATCAATGAATGTTATATTTTGGTTTTTGGAGCTTTATTAGTCAAAGTCACCAAAGCTCTGTTTCTTTATCATATGTACTGGTATTAGATTTTCAACTTGGATTTATCATGTGTAATAGTATTAGATTTTCAACTTAGATTTATCATGTGTAAAGGTATTAGATTTTGAACTTGGATTTAAGATATTGATGTAAGTTTGGGTAGCAGAATTATGTGTAGAAGTTTCATATGGTGCAGAATTATCTAGCAAGATTGTATACTAAACCAGCAAGCTCTGCTTCTTCAGAGTGGTTGTACTTGTACCTCAAAATTAAACATCAATAATTGGATTCATGATGGAATTCTTATTCTATATAATGGCAATCTTTATATTACATCTTTTTCTTTAGTTGTCTCTTCAACATTTGAAGAATCTAAAGAAACAGAACATAACTAATATAAGAATTGAATTGATATTTTCAATCAGAATACAAAAAGGTTCATTTACAAATTGAACATCATCCACTCGCCTTCGCTGCACAAAATTGAAGAGCTTGATAGTTTAGTACTCATATTGCTTGATAAGACCCTTCCAAATTTCCCATCGGAACCCGGGAAAAGCCATGCTCCCGTCTGACAACTTAAATAAAATTCCTAGAATACCCTTAAACCCTTGCAATTAGTTACGAGAATTCTGCCAAAAAATCCGGCAGAACCTCTCCTTAAGGAACGGTTAATCGTCTTCCACCTGTCAGACGAAAGATCAAATAACACTCTCAAATTCCAACACCACCAAACAACCATCGATGTAGTCATAATTTACAATCAGTCCAAAAGACTTATCAGAGCATCTAGGTAGGAAAGGTAAATACAGCAATAAAAATCCTACTCGATGGTCTAGGTAAAGGCGCAGCTGAATTTTAATGCCTCCGTCTCTGGATGTGCCCTCGTAAACTCAACGGCATAGAGGGGATTTAAAACACGAAAAGTGTGAGTAGACAAAATAATATTTTAAAAACAATTTATGAAGAAAACAATCCTTTTCCCCTCCATGAGTAAAATAATGCATGCATAATATAAAATTCCGTTTCAAACAAACTGTAACAACCCGGAAATTTTAATTATTGATTTTATGCAATTATTTTTATTAAATGACGATTTTACCCTTGATCGGTAAAGGGCTTGGAAATCAAGTTTTATTTCGAGACACTTTTGGTGTTGTTTCGGGTACCGTTGCGTAGGTCTCGAACTCACGAGTTTGTAGACAGGCGGCACGCAGGAAACGGAGTATGTATACGGAAGTTGTGGGTCTAGATGTGTAAGGGCATTTTGGTAATTTGCCATGGAGGGGAGATATTTTAACCTCAATTATTGTACACTTCATTTCATCTTCATTTCAGTTTCATCTCTTTATCATCTTCACTCATTCACTCTCTCTGTAACAAAGAAAACACAAACACACCCACCCAACCCGTGCGAAACTTACCCGAAGAGAAACCTAAAGTCAACGTTGGATTCAAGGCTTTAACTTCCCATTTGGATCAACTAATCGTATTCTACTCTTTCCCACGATCACAACCGTACCAACCATCGAAGGAGAGGACCACGGTGGAAGCCGAGCCGAGTAAAGGAAGTTTCGGATCTTTGGATCGATTTTCCGGCTTATACAGGCGATATCGTTCCGGGAACCTCAGAGGAACGAGCGAGACGGGATTGAGCTAGCTTGAACAGGTTTGTGAGTGGACTTTGTTTTATAAACTGAATTGCATGCATCAAAATATCTTTGTTAAATACGGTTATGTATTGTGGCATTGGATTTCTGAATTTTAGAAATGATTACTAGACACATGTTTTCCACTATTTCAGTTAAAGTATGATTTGAGAAATATCATGGTTTTGGACTCGATTTTGATAACGTTTTGACGTAGAAATTATTGAGTCAATGATTTGGGTTTTGACCTTGTTGTATGCGGTTATCGGATTTTGTCATATTTGAGGGAGGCCAGGACTCGGGATGAGGATCCGTTATTAACGGTGAACCCGATGAACCTCCAAGATAAACATTGAATTTAGGGAGGCCAGGACTCGGGATGAGGATCCGTTATTAACGGTGAACCCGATGAACCTCCAAGGTAAACATTGAATTTAGGGAGGCCAGGACTCGGGATGAGGATCCATTATTAACGGTGAACCCGATGAACCTCCAAGATAAACATTGAATTTAGGGAGGCCAGGACTCGGGATGAGGATCCGTTATTAACGGTGAACCCGATGAACCTCCAAGATAAAGATATGATATGCTAGTCGAGAGATAGGCCGACTGATGCAATATAATGATATGATATGCTAGTCGAGAGATAGGCCGACTGATGCAATATAATGATATGATATGCTAGTCGAGAGATAGGCCGACTAATCCAATATAATGATATGATATGCTAGTCGAGAGATAGGCCGAATGATCCAATATAATGATATGATATGCTAGTCGAGAGATAGGCCGACTGATGCAATATAATGATATGATATGCTAGTCGAGAGATAGGCCGACTAATCCAATAAAATGATATGATATGCTAGTCGAGAGATAGGCCGACTGATGTGATAGCATAGTACAGAGAGTTGTGATACAGTACTAGCACACCCCAAGGGATACCCTGGTGGCTAGTGGATGTGTCGGGAACAGTGGATTTGAGATATTATGTGGTTAGGTTGAATTAAATGATTTTGAATTCCTTTGAGGATGATTTTCAAACCAGATTGTGGATCACAATGTGTTTTCCTTATATGGATTTTGTGTGAGTCCTACTGAGTGGTTTTAAAGAGAAAATGAAATGCCGGTGATTTAAAGATGATGTTTTTATAACATGAATTGTTTATGTGATGCATGCATGGTTTTATAAATGGAGGGGGAAAAAGGTAATATTCCTTGGAAAACGTTTTATAAACGATTATTTTTGTCCACTCACAACTTTTGTGTTTAAACCCCCTTCAGGCCGTAGAGTTGACGAGGACAGTATCTCGAGGCAGAGGCATTAGCACTTCCCCTACGCTGTGTAGTTGTACTTGAGTAGGATATCTAATTTGTACATTGATCCTACTTGGACGCTCTGATATTCTTGTATTTGGTTGGTATTTACTTACGGGAATTTTAAGTGCTTAAATCCCTTGTCTGACAAGAGAAATTATTTATTGTTATTATCATATGCTAAGGATTGAAGGGTATTTGGGAACCTTTCCTTAGGTTGTCAGACGGGATCAGGGTTCTTCCCGGGATTCGAGGGGAAATTCGGGACGGGTCCTGACAATTGGTATCAGAGCACTAGGTTAAATTCCTGTAGACCGTACATCTAGTGTACAGGTGAAATTTTGGTATTAATGGTTTACAACTTCTTTTCAGTGTATAATGCCTCCGAGATGAGAGTTCCGTCAACGGTCAGGGAATGGTGGAGATGACCATGAACCTGCAGTGGAGCCTGATTTGAGGCAGACACTGGAACAGCTGGGTCAGACTTTAGCTTCTGTACTCCAGGATAGAGCTTCTCATGAAGTCTCTGATATTGAGAGAGCCCAGAGACTGGGGGCGGCGATATTCATGGGTGACTCTAGCCCAGATGAGGCTGAGGAGTGGATTACTCGCATGGAGCGGGTGTTCTTGATTATGAGGTGTCCTCTAGAGGAGAGAGTTCTACTGGCCACATTTTTACTAGGTGGTTCTGCTTACCACTGGTGGCACTCATTGGAGGTGTCAGGTTGGAATATCCATACGCTTACTTGGCAGACTTTCCGGGAACGCTTCTTGGAGCAGTTTTACCCTCGCTCACACCGGAACATTAAGAAGGCCGAGTTCTTGCATTTACAGCAAGGAGACATGACGGTGGCCTAGTATGAACAAAGATTCATAGCGCTGAGTCGTTTTGCACCGACGTTGGTAGCGACCGAGTCAGACAAGTGCCACAGATTTGAGAGTGGACTGCGGGGTGAGATTCGGTCAGCAGTTACGTCTATGGACCACACTTCGTTGAGGACTTTGGCTGATGCTGCAGCTCGAGTAGAGTTGAGTTTGGGTTTCCCAATGCCACAACAGTACAGTGGGTACAGGAGACGTCGAGATCACTGGACTGCCGGAACCTCTAGTCAGGGACCATCAAAAAGAGGCAGTCATAGTTCTGGATCTTCTGGGAGATCTAGTACAGGCAGTGGCGGAGCTGGTCAGACACGACAATCTTTTGCACAGTCTCGGGGTGCCTCAGTGCAGTCCAACAGGAGACAGGGTGGCAGATCTAGTGGCTTCAGTGATTCCATTTGTTATTTCTGTGGGGAGACTGGTCACATCAAGAGATTCTGTCCACAACGACGTCCGGGCAGTGGTTCCTTTAGTCGTGGTGCGACTGATCCTAGCCCGAGTGCAGGATAAATGTTTGATACTGCAGCTGAGAGGCAGACCTATTTCGGTGGGGCGGGTAGAGCTAGTGGGACCAGTAGTGCTAGAGGCAGGTATGGGGATCGTGGTCGATCTTCTGGTACACCAGCTCGAGTTTTTGCCATGACGCAACAGGAAGCTCGAGTAGCACCGGATGTGGTCATGGGTACGTTATCTATTTTTAACCGCAATGCTTGTGTTTTATTAGATCCGGGAGCAACTCATTCTTTTATTTCTCGGGGTTTTGCATTGTTTGCGGATAGAGAATTGTCTCCAATTGGTTGGGACATGGGTATTAGTACTCCTACCGGAGATATGTTAGTGGCGAACCTAGTGATTCGCAGTTGTCCGGTGATGGTTGAAGGCCATGGTTTGGAGGTAGATTTAATCCCCTTAGATATCTTTGAGTTTGATGTGATTCTGGGGATGGATTGGTTGTCCATGCACCATGCCTCCATAGACTGTTATAATAAGACAGTAGTTTTTCGGAGTCCAGGATTCCCTGAACTTACATTTCGGGGAGATCGTAGGGTATTACCCTATGGAGTGATATCAGCGTTAACAGTTGAGAGATTGTTGAGAAAAGGTTGTGAGGGTTACTTGGCTCATGTGATAGATGCTCGGAATACTTCGATGAGAGTGGAGGATATTCCTGTGGTGAGTGAGTTCTCTGATGTGTTTCCAGATGATCTTCCAGGATTACCACCACACCGTGAGATTGAGTTCACAATCGAGCTTTTGCCAGGTACTCAACCTATCTCACAGGCACCGTACAGGATGGCACCGGCAGAATTGCGAGAGTTAAAGACTCAATTGCAGGACTTGGTGAATATGGGATTTATTCGCCCAAGTGTTTCACCATGGGGTGCACCGGTATTATTTGTGAGGAAAAATGATGGTGGTCTGAGATTGTGTATCGACTACTGGCAGTTAAATAAAGTGACGGTGCGAAATAAGTATCCTTTGCCAAGGATTGACGATTTATTTGATCAACTGAAAGGGGCAAAGTATTTTTCAAAAATTGACCTTCGATCCGGGTACCATCAATTGAGAATCCGGGAAGAGGATGTTCAGAAAACAGCTTTCAGGACTCGGTATGGTCATTATGAGTTCCTGGTGATGGCTTTCGGGTTGACTAATGCCCCGGCAGCGTTTATGGATTTGATGAACAGAGTGTTCCAAAAGTATTTGGATCGATTTGTAATTGTGTTCATCGACGATATCTTGGTGTATTCAAGGAGTGCCAAGGCACATGAGAAGCACTTAAGATTGGTGCTGAATATGCTTAGGAAAAAGCATTTGTTTGCCAAGTTCAGTAAATGCCAGTTTTGGTTGACCGAAGTTGGATTCTTGGGTCATGTGTTTTCGGCTGAGGGTATCAGCGTAGATCTCCAAAAAGTGGAGGCAGTGGCAAACTGGGAGCAACCAAGGACAGTGACAGAGATGAGGAGTTTTCTGGGTTTGGCAGGATATTATCGGCGGTTCGTAGAAGGATTTTCTACGATAGCAGGCCCATTGACTCGGTTGACTAAGAAAGGAGTCAAGTTTGACTGGGATGCTGATTGTGAGCAGAGCTTCCAGGAGCTAAAGAGAAGATTGACTTCTGCTCCAGTATTAACCCTTCCAGATGGTAACGGGGGTTTTGAGGTATATAGTGATGCATCATTCCGGGGTATTGGCTGTGTGCTGATGCAGCATGGGAAAGTGATAGCGTATGCTTCCAGACAACTTAAAACCCATGAGAGGAATTACCCCACACATGATTTGGAGTTGGCTGCAGTAGTGCATGCACTGAAAATATGGAGACATTATTTGTATGGGGAGACGTGTCGGATCTTCACCGACCATCAGAGTTTAAAGTACTTGTTCACCCAGAAGGACCTGAATTTGAGGCAGAGAAGGTGGCTTGAGCTGATAAAGGATTATGATTGTACTATTGAGTACCACCCAGGAAAAGCCAATGTTGTGGCAGATGCCTTGAGTAGGAAATCTATGGGTTCTTTGGCCCATTTGCATACAGTCTACTTACCGTTGCTGGTAGAGTTCTGTAGAGCAGGGATTGTACTGGACATGGATAGCCAGGGGGCTTTGTTGGCTAGTTTCCATGTGAGGCCTGTTCTGATTGATCGGATTATTGAGGCTCAACTCCAGGATCCTACATTGTGCATTGTCAGGATGGAGTTAGAGGCTGGAAACAGGCAGGACTATGCGGTTAGGGATGATGGAGCATTGGTTAAGGATGGACGGTTGTGCGTACCGAATGAGCTGGAGCTAAAGAGGGAAATTCTTAATGAGGCTCATAGTTCGGCTTACGCTATGCATCCAGGAGGTACCAAGATGTATCATACCCTAAGGAAACACTATTGGTGGACTGGGATGAAAAGAGAAATTGCTGAGTTTGTGAGTAGATGTTTGATTTGTCAGCAAGTGAAAGCGGAGAGGCAGAAACCCTATGGGACACTGCAACCATTACCTATTCCGGAATGGAAGTGGGATCACATTACGATGGAATTTGTGTATAAACTTCCAAGGACACGGAAAGGACATGATGGGATATGGGTAATTGTGGATAGACTTACGAAGTCTGCACATTTCTTGCCAATGCGAGAAGATTTTCGGATGAGTCGGTATGCCAAATTGTTCGTGGATGAGATCATACGGCTGCATGGGACTCAGAGTCTATTGTTTCGGACAGGGATCCTAGATTTACCTCTAGGTTTTGGCGGAGTTTGCAGAAGGATTTTGGCACCACATTGCATTTCAGTACAGCCTTTCATCCTTAGACGGATGGTCAGTCTGAGAGAACAATCCAGGTTTTGGAGGATATGATGAGGGCTTGTGTACTACAGTTTAAAGGGAACTGGGATTCACACTTGTCTCTGATGGAATTTTCATATAATAACAGTTACCAGTCGAGTATCGGGATGTCACCTTTCGAGGCACTGTATGGGAGGCAGTGCAGAACACCTTTGTGTTGGAGTGAAATAGGTGAAAGAAGACTGTTAACACCCGAGTTGGTGGATTTGACTGAGGAAAAGATTAGAATCATCAGAGAAAGGTTGAAGATAGCTCAGGATCGCCAGAAGAGCTATGCAGACCATCGAACCAGAGACCTTGAGTTTGAGGTTGGTGATTGGGTGTTCTTGAAACTATCTCCATGGAAGGGAGTGGTACGTTTTGGTAGACGGGGAAAACTAAGTCCTCGCTACATTGGTCCATATGAGATTTTGGAAAGGATAGGACCAGTGGCATATCGTATTTCTTTACCCTCGGAATTATCCAGAGTTCATGATGTCTTTCATGTATCTTTGCTCCGGAAATATCTGTTTGATGAGTCTCATGTGTTGGAAGAGCAACCACTTGAGCTGAAAGACGATTTGACATTTGAGGAGCAACCAGTGCAAATTCTGGATTGGAAGGAAAAGGTACTTCGCAGAAAGACTATTCCTCTAGTTAAAGTGTTGTGGAGGAATCATAACGTGGAGGAAGCCACATTGGAAACTGAGGAACTAATGCGGGCACAGTATCCTCATTTATTTCATGATTAGGAATGAATTTCGGGGACGAAATTTCTTAAGGGGGGTAGATTGTAACAACCCGGAAATTTTAATTATTGATTTTATGCAATTATTTTTATTAAATGACGATTTTACCCTTGATCGGTAAAGGGCTTGGAAATCAAGTTTTATTTCGAGACACTTTTGGTGTTGTTTCGGGTACCGTTGCGTAGGTCTCGAACTCACGAGTTCGTAGACAGGCGGCACGCAGGAAACGGAGTTCGTATACGGAAGTTGTGGGTCTAGATGTGTAAGGGCATTTGGTAATTTGCCATGGAGGGGAGATATTTTAACCTCAATTATTGTACACTTCATTTCATCTTCATTTCAGTTTCATCTCTTTATCATCTTCACTCATTCACTCTCTCTGTAACAAAGAAAACACAAACACACCCACCCAACCCGTGCGAAACTTACCCGAAGAGAAACCTAAAGTCAACGTTGGATTCAAGGCTTTAACTTCCCATTTGGATCAACTAATCGTATTCTACTCTTTCCCACGATCACAACCGTACCAACCATCGAAGGAGAGGACCACGGTGGAAGCCGAGCCGAGTAAAGGAAGTTTCGGATCTTTGGATCGATTTTCCGGCTTATACAGGCAATATCGTTCCGGGAACCTCAGAGGAACGAGCGAGACGGGATTGAGCTAGCTTGAACAGGTTTGTGAGTGGACTTTGTTTTATAAACTGAATTGCATGCATCAAAATATCTTTGTTAAATACGGTTATGTATTGTGGCATTGGATTTCTGAATTTTAGAAATGATTACTAGACACATGTTTTCCACTATTTCAGTTAAAGTATGATTTGAGAAATATCATGGTTTTGGACTCGATTTTGATAACGTTTTGACGTAGAAATTATTGAGTCAATGATTTGGGTTTTGACCTTGTTGTATGCGGTTATCGGATTTTGTCATATTTGAGGGAGGCCAGGACTCGGGATGAGGATCCGTTATTAACGGTGAACCCGATGAACCTCCAAGATAAACATTGAATTTAGGGAGGCCAGGACTCGGGATGAGGATCCGTTATTAACGGTGAACCCGATGAACCTCCAAGGTAAACATTGAATTTAGGGAGGCCAGGACTCGGGATGAGGATCCATTATTAACGGTGAACCCGATGAACCTCCAAGATAAACATTGAATTTAGGGAGGCCAGGACTCGGGATGAGGATCCGTTATTAACGGTGAACCCGATGAACCTCCAAGATAAAGATATGATATGCTAGTCGAGAGATAGGCCGACTGATGCAATATAATGATATGATATGCTAGTCGAGAGATAGGCCGACTAATCCAATATAATGATATGATATGCTAGTCGAGAGATAGGCCGACTGATCCAATATAATGATATGATATGCTAGTCGAGAGATAGGCCGACTGATGCAATATAATGATATGATATGCTAGTCGAGAGATAGGCCGACTAATCCAATAAAATGATATGATATGCTAGTCGAGAGATAGGCCGACTGATGTGATAGCATAGTACAGAGAGTTGTGATACAGTACTAGCACACCCCAAGGGATACCCTGGTGGCTAGTGGATGTGTCGGGAACAGTGGATTTGAGATATTATGTGGCTAGGTTGAATTAAATGATTTTGAATTCCTTTGAGGATGATTTTCAAACCAGATTGTGGATCACAATGTGTTTTCCTTATATGGATTTTGTGTGAGTCCTACTGAGTGGTTTTAAAGAGAAAATGAAATGCCGATGATTTAAAGATGATGTTTTTATAACATGAATTGTTTATGTGATGCATGCATGGTTTTATAAATGGAGGGGGAAAAAGGTAATATTCCTTGGAAAACGTTTTATTCCGTAGAGTTGACGAGGACAGTATCTCGAGGCAGATGCATTAGCACTTCCGCTACGCTGTGTAGTTGTACTTGAGTAGGATATCTAATTTGTACATTGATCCTACTTAGACGCTCTGATATTCTTGTATTTGGTTGGTATTTACTTACGGGAATTTGAAGTGCTTAAATCCCTTGTCTGACAAGAGAAATTATTTATTGTTATTATCATATGCTAAGGATTGAAGGGTATTTGGGAACCTTTCCTTAGGTTGTCAGACGGGATCAGGGTTCTTCCCGGGTTTCGAGGGGAAATTCGGGACGGGTCCTGACACAAACCCATAAAGATAAGCCGAAAACTTACTGGAAAATCCATTATTTTTTGTAACACCGGTTGGACCCAAGAAAATCCGAATAATAAAAACATCATGTGGTCCACAACCCTCCTTTGAAAACCCTCCTCAAAGGAGTTTAAAAATTCATGTGAACATACCTGGACACAAAAATATCATAACATATCCCATTGCTCCCTGAATGGAATCTTGTGCCGTCGCTCGATATCCGAGCTGACTGACCCGGGTCCAACCCTCCACACACCCGATATACCTCGAGTTGTGTAGAACCATGTACTACGCATAGACAGCCTCAACGACCTAGTGGAGAAATACCCTTCGACACCAGCGTTGGAGAAATACCCTTCGACACCAGCGTTGGAGAAACCTCAATGATCTGGCGGAGAAATACCCTTTGATGCGATTCGGAGAAAACCTTGACCCTCGGGGACAGTAATTCAGTGAAAACCAAAATCCATGGTTTGAAATCCTTGTTTCTTGGTTTAAGCCAAATTCATTGAAAAACCGGGTTTATACCCAAATCCAATAAAATCACAAATCCGGGTCTAAACCCAAAAATCATGTACTCAACCGAAACCTAAAATCTATCACATCAAAATAACGTAAAAACAGAGTCCAAAAACCATGCCACAGCCCAAAACATCATTCCCGTGTCCAGTAATAATTTAATAGAATAATTTATAAATTCCAGAAATATGCCAAAAACAATACGTAACCAGAATTTATTTCAAATATACATTTATGCATGCATTATAATTTACAAAACCAAAGTCCATTCACCGACCGTCCAATTTTGCTCAATCCCGAGTGGTACGTTCCTCTGAAGTTCCCGGAGCAGTATCGCCTGTCAAAAGTAACAATCGGGGTTATCAACGGTAATTAAAAACCCTACATTCAAACTCCCTAAACCTCGGGAGGTCCGCACGCGTCCCACTAAAAACGCAGCCACTTCGGACGCCCAAAACTACCCCTAAACGATGTCTGATTGACCCGAAACCTACGCCAACATGTCTGGAACGTCGAGAGCTTCAAAACTCGTGTTCGCTGATGCTCGAGGAGGAGCTCCACGCGCCGCCATGCACCGGTGGATGACCGGGACTTCCTCCCCCACTCGCGACTGCACGCTCTACTCGCCTGGCACTATTAACAAAATATTCCGTCAGGATTGACGGAATATTCTAACGGCGAAGGAATTCTAACGACGAAGGAATATTCCATCTGTTACTATACCGTTAGATTTGACAGAATATGCTAACGTCATTAGCATATTCCGTTAAACTTAACGGCGGCAATCTTAACCAGAGCAACGCAATATTTCGTCGTCGATGGAATATTCCGTCACCGGACCTCCATGAACACCCGAACTTCAAACCTTCGTATCTCTCTCAATTCTCAACCAAATTTGACGTTCTAATAATGGAAATCTATTTACTTGAGCCAAGGAATCCAAATCTCAAGTCCAAATTGGGAACCCATACTTGTGGTGGCTGGAAACTGGCCGAGAAGTTCCGGTCAATGTTTAGAGCTTTGCTCCGTCGTCCACGGTGATCCCCTCGGCTCCCGGAGGGTAGAGTTGTGCTCGTGGGGAGAAGAGGAAGTTTCTGATGTCCTTGGTTTGGTCTAAAATGTCCAAAAAAATTTGGGTTTCTCCCTTGGCCTTCATGCGAGTTCACAGGAGAGAAAGAGAGAGGATGAGTCGTGAGAGGAGAGAGAGGAAAATGAGAAAATCTGGATAAGTCTGGGTTAAAAATATCTACCTAGCGTAAATTACCAAAATGCCCTGAACATTCTAGATCCACAACTCTTTCACATGGACTCCGTTTTCCGCGTGCCGCCTGTCTACGAACTCGTGAGTTCGAGACCTATGCAATAGTCTCCGAAAAAAATACCAAATGTGTCTCCACACAAAAAGTGATTTTCGAGCCCCTTATAAAACCAAGGGTAATTTCGTCCTTTTGCAAATTAATTTACGAAAATTCACTAATTAAATTTCTGGATCCTTACATTGCTGATAGCATTAGAAGGGATGCACACAAACAGTGTGTCATAATTACTAGAATAATGACTAAGGTGATCGATATCAAGCTCATGCCTATATCGATATCAAGTCATGATCGATAATGACTAGGGTGATTGATATTTATATAAGTTTCAATTCAACCAACTTATAATAATGATTAGGATTCAATGAAATACCATAAAGTTTCAATTCAACCAAAATAGAAAATTTTCATTCAATTCAACCCCAAACCATTAAGTTTCAGTTCAACTTAACTACCAAATTAAAATACAACTGAACCACTTACATACGAGCTTCATTATATAAATAGTCTCTAAAAAAACCCAGATAAAAAACACCAACACCCAGGGACAAACCCACTAATGCCTAGATACACACTCACTAGTTGTTTAGAATTAGCCAAAATACAGAAAAATTATCACCAACACACAAACCACAATAGTTACTCTGAGCCACTTCACCATTGATCGAGATTTTTTCAGGTCAACCTCATACGAATTCAGCCAGTTCAACAGACCAAGTATGATTATTTTTTAACGTTGACATATATCGGGATCAGATAATTCAAAATACCCATATCCTTTAACCTACATATGAACCAAACTCATAACCCATACTCTAATTAAAAATAAACTCAACCATTCTAGATTATACAGATTTTTCCTATCACTACCTTGCTACACGTCCAAAATTTCCTCCCTGGATTGTCCTTCTTCTAACCAATCCTTAACACAGCCCTCTGCCCACACCAACATCGTGTATTCTCCATTTCAAGGAGAGAACATTCAGATGATAGCGCATCTTTTTTTCAGATGCAGTTTGCAGCTTCGATATGAATCTCTGCGATTTTGAAGGGTTTCACGCGAGAGTAGTGACCCATATTCCCTTTCCTTCCTCTTCCTTAAACAACCTCAACGTTGTTTAAAACAAATCCCTCTTCTAATGACCAAATTTACATATATGCCCTTCTAAATAGACTGGGAAATATGTGAAAATGGGACCCGGCGATGACACATAAGAAGATAACAGAGGCAGTGACGGATTTTAACAAAGGGGTCAGGGTGTAACGTTTTGAAGAATTTAGGAGGAGAATTGTACATTTGAAAGTTCATGTATGAATATGTTATTTGTGTTTTGAGGCAGTGACGAAATTTTAACGAAGAGTCAAGGTGTAACATTTTGAAGAGTTTATGAGAGAAATTACAACATTTGTAAGTTCAAGTATTTTTATTGGATGTCTCCCAAAGGAGACGAAAATGAAAGTTCAAGTATGAATATATTACAATGTGTAAAGTTTAATATGCCCTATATTTTTCCAACATAAAAAATAATTTTGAGGTGATTTACAAAGTTCGCAACCGTGGAAAGAAAGACGGAAAGTGATTAAACGGCAAACGGCATACATAACAATGTCGTGCTTTACTTTTTTTTAGTGTTGATAGTGTCGTGTTTTTAATGAAAGGCGAAACGCAGCGCACCCGGCACCCCTCCTCCCGTTTTGATGAACGGGCCACTCGTCTCGAGAAGCGTCGAAATGCCAAAACTGCCGTTGAAATACCAAGCGAATGACGCAACCCCACTCTTCCCTCGTGCGCGTGAACCCACTCGCCAGGGAATGAAGCCCAGTCCAACGTACACGCGCCACTTCAGCACGTGTTAAAGACCTCATCTGAAAGTCTCGGGGGTCACTGTCGTTTAGGCAAGTTAGGGCGTCCCTGTTTATCAAAACTAGTGGGCGTCCCGATCCTTTCTGTAAGTTGTAACCTTCAAAATTTTCCCTCACTTTCCATTTCTGGGATCAAATCTCCTTTTAAAAAATCCTATTACTGGTAAGTAATTTTTTTTAGAGAACCTAATTATTGTTCCAGAAATGTTTTTGGTCTGTTTCAAATTTTCAGTACAAAAGGTCCTTATTAAGGATTGCTGATATGTTAAATTCCTCATATATATTGTTTCTATGTTTGATTTTCATTTCTTTGAACTTTAATAGAGGATTAATTTCATTTTGGTGATTTTGTCTTCTTGGAGATGAAATTTTGGGTCTGTAAGTGCAAGTTTTCACTGACCTAGAGAATTTGCAAGCTGGATTTACCATCAGGTAAGTACTCACTTTTTATTGATTGATTCTCATATGGTGTGTTTTTTTTTGGCTATGTCTGTAGGTTTATGTTAATTTCTGATGGAAATCATTGTTGAATGTCTCACTCTACCACTGTAATTCATGCTTTGCCTCGAAAAATTTAATAAATATAAACATTCATGCTTTAAAAGGTTGATGAAAAGCTGAATGGTTGTCAAATTTGAGTTCTAAACTAGGTTACTAAGTTCAGACCCCCCAAAAGAAAAAGTAAAAAATTATTATCAAAAAGGAAAAATTAGGTTATGAACACTGGGAACAGACAAGTAGGTTAAGCAATCATTTCCATACCATGGTTACCTTTCTAGAGTTTGAAAACCATGCTTACTACATTCGAATTTTCTAACACATGTTGCATTTCTATTTAATGATGTTCTCATGTTTGAGGGTACCGACATTAGTCACTATGGTTGATACGAGAGTGATGCTATTGCACTTTTTACTTTAGAGACCAATCTTACTGAAAGCTTCACTGATGGAAAAAATTGCAGTCTGCAGTTAATAACTTATTACGGATTCGTTGGTTTCTTAGCATTGTTAAGTAGTCTTAACAAGCTCAAGTGTTTCCACCGTATATTTGGGCAGCCCCTGCTGTGTCTCTATATATTTATGTGCTTATTGCTTATGGAGTGTACAGATTATTTGAATAAAAATAGTGTCAGAACTGTGATTTACCAAAAACGAAAAACACAAGTGTTTTTACTTGTAATGCGGTTGTGAAGAGGCATATATTGATTTCTGTTGCTAAAGTTTTTTTGGAGTTATGTTCCTCCTATGTTCTGTGTGCATAACAACAAATACTAGCAGAAAAAAAGAACTCCTTTATTATTTTAAAATATAAAATTCCAAATCTTTTATTTGTCTTCACCTGTCTAGATGGAGTTCTGTTCCAACTCTCCTTACCAGTGTCAAAATCTAAGATTTTTATCTGTGCTCACTAATTGGAGGTTATAGGATGTGAACATTGTGATTGGAACAAGTTGCCTATTCTTGCTTGCTTTAGAATTATAATTGAAACCTTGAATTGAATTCTACACCCCTCTTTGTTGCTCTTTGTGTTTTCTACTCTGTTTCATAACATAGTCTCTTATAAAAAAGAAAAAAAAATCAACTCATGGATTTTTATGAACAATTGGCTCAGTTTGTCTAGAGTTAAAAGTTTCAGGGTTTGTTGCATCGGTTGCACAGTATGTTGCTACCATATGCCATAATAATATAAATTTGGCCGGTGCCTTCAAAATTTGAAGATGTGCTAAAATTCCCTTTTCATGGTCGTAAATCATAATTCATTTATGGATCTGTGGTTGAGAAATGCTCAGTATGTTGCTACCATATGCCAAAATAATTTAAATTGGCTGGTGCTTTCAAAATTTGAAGATGTGCTAAAATTCCTTTTCCATGGTTGTAAAGCAGAATTCATTTATAAGTCTGTGGATGAGAAATATAATTTCACTTTGAAAAATTACCATATACAATATGAGGCTCAAAACTCAGAAGCCTCGAATAATAAGTTTCATGCTTACTTCCGTTTTAAACTATCATTTTCTTGTTCTTTTCTCCCCTTTAAGGGGTTTCTCTTAGATATTGAGCTGCATGGTCTTCTTATGCTTTTCACATTCCTTTGAAAAGTAAGTTTTTAATATCCTATTATTTTTCATACAATACCATAGTTACATGTTTGTTTCCCTATCAGCGTTTTCTTTGTACCATTAGTAATGGAAACTCAGAGTCTGATTGAGGTTACAAGGGAGAACAAAATGCTCCCTCCACAACCTGGCACATTTGACGATCGTGAAGACCTCATCAAATATGTTCGTGACTTTGGTGCTAGTCAAGGATATGTGGTGACCATCAAGAAGTCCAGGAAAGACCGAAGAGTAATACTTGGTTGTGATAGGGGTGGTGTTTATCGCAATAGGCGTAAAATTGATGAAAGCAAGCGCAAAAGGAAAGCAAGTTCGCGCCTTATAAATTGTCCTTTTGAAGCCATTGGGAAAAAGGAAGATGATTTATGGGTACTTACAATAAAAGATGGTGATCACAACCATGAAGCGTTAAAGGACATGTCAGAGCATCCTTATAGTCGTCGTTTTACTGAGGAAGAGGTAAGGCAAATCAAGCAAATGACTGAAGCTGGTGTGAAACCACGTCAAGTTCTTAAGGCTCTCAAGCAAATCAATCCTGAACTGCAGTCAACACCTAGGCATTTGTATAACCTCAAAGCCAAGATTCGTCAAGGAAATCTATCAGGTTCTTCTTGTTCCCAAGAGTTTTACAAATTTAATTCATATAGGGTTAAGTAGCAAGCAAGCAGAATCTCTACCATTGTGCATTGTCTTGGTGGGTAGCGGCATCCTAGTGTTGCCATTTTAGTGGGTTCATTGTGCGTAGTTAGTATTGGGGTTCGAGTCTGTTGAAGAGAAAATATTTTTTTGATAAAGAGCACATATAATACTACATCACTATTAGCTGGAAACAGTCATGGTCAGTTTTCTAGTGGGATCTAAATTATAGTTTTGAGTGGCCACTAAGGTCATGTAAGGAGGGGCTTTCACCTGCAGTTCTTTAAGATAAATATTACGTCATAGCTACATCGGTATTAGTTTCTGATACCACGATGTATACTGATTTTTAGTCTTTAAGAATTTGAATAGCTGATAATTATACTTGAGATTGGCAAAAAATTGTAGAACTTTGAAAAGTTAGCAGGCATGTGCATATAGTTTTTGAGTGGCCACTAAGATCATGCAGGAGGTTTAGGTTTGCTCCTCAAGGTACCTATCTAGCTATTTGCTAGAGATTCCTGTCTCCCAAAGTTTTTGGGTTGGAGGGAGGCCGCAGTTTAAAAACCAAGTACGAAAAGTGAGTTTGGTGGATTTCTTTGTGTGTGTGGTTTTTTTTTTCCTAAACAAGCTTTTAGGTCCAAAAAATTGTGTAGGTTGACTAGAAAATGGACAATGTTACTTTTTAATGTCTTGAGAAGAACTATGTCAGTGGTCATTTAATAACTTAATTTATAGTTTTAATTTATTTCTTCAGAAAAAAGTTTCAAGTCATGGAGACCTGAAAGATCTGCTCTGGTGAGTTCAAGTGCTACTCCCAGTGGTGACTCAAAGGAAAACAACCAACTGGTAAGGCTTAAGGTGGTGGAATAAGGCTGCTTTTCTGCTTCTCTCTGCTTTCTCTGAATGAGTTGGGTATTACAAGCTTATGCTAGATTCAATTGTAGATGAAGGTTCCTAATTTTATTGGAGGGAAATTTGTTGATTCACAAGGGTGTTCAATCGCTGATGTAGTAAATCCTGTAAGCTCACAAAATTCAACGGATTATCATCTCATTTTCTTTTTGACAGATGCATTTATCAGTGGTTTAATAATTTTATGTTTGATTTCCTGATAAGGCGACACAAGAGGTTGTTTCTCATGTTCATTTAACTACCTATGAAGAGTTCAAAGCAGCAGTTAGTTCAGCTAAGCAGGCATTTCCGTCATGGAAAAACACTCCAATTACCACTCGTCAACGCATCATGTTTAAGCTCCAGGATCTCATTCGGAGGGATATCGTTAGTAATTGGAGTCTCAAAAATTCATATTCCTTAATATGATTTCTATTCTCGACTTAGTCTCAATGTGGACAACACAACATTACTCTTTTTCAGGAAAAGCTTGCAATGAATATCACCATAGAACAGGGTAAGACGTTGAAGGGTGCCGAGAATGATGTACTCCGTGGCTTAGGTCAGTCTTTGACTCTTTGCACATGTCTCATTTCCGTTTCTGTTACTCTTATGAGTCATGAAAATTGTCACAAAAAAAAAGGGTTGTTTTCCTTTCTTTTTTCTTTTAGATGTTGTTGAACATGCTTGTGGGATGGCAACTCTACAAATGGGGGAGTTTGTTCCTAATGCATCTAATGGTATTGATACATACTACATTAGGGAACCACTAGGTGTTTGTGCCGGGATATGCCCCTTCAACTTTCCAGCAATGATTCCATTGTGGGTATGGCATTACCTCTCGGTTCTTTTCTTTGGTGGTTTGCTGCCATTTTCTTAAATGTTTTTTTCTTAAAAAATCTACTGCAGGAGTTGAGGGACATTTTTGTATGATGTTGCTTCCTATATTAGTTGAGGCTGATGTGCTTATTTTCCCATGCATTTCATGATTTTCTTAAATTGAAAGTTTAGATTATGGTGACATGATTATCCTTCTTGGTAGCATTTTGTGCATTTTAGTTTATGTTATGTGTGGTGAGTGTTTCTTGTTATTCACATATTTGTTTTGTTTTGCGTACTTGAGTGTCTTTTATTTGCGTGGTTTCTGAAATAAGAGGATTTTCCTGTGAGTAATGTTTCTACAATTTTGCAGATATTTCCGATTGCAGTTACATGTGGCAATACATTTGTTCTAAAGCCATGTGAAAACAATCCAGGTGATTTGAATACTTTTACTATTATGTTTGTACATTCTTTGGTTGATGTAAATGTGATTTGGAAATTTTTTTACTACTTGGATGGCATGTTTTCTATTATTTGCACTGGAAGCATGTGTTTGGGTGCTGCTTTAAGTGATATTATCGAGGTTGTTGAAACAGATGTAATCCACTCATTGTCCATGGATCTACTGGCAAAGAAATTTTGGTTTGGAGCAAAGCTTGCACTGCTAAGTGCCATGTGTTATTCAATAATAATTACACCTTGGTTATCTGCTTTTTCATATGAGTCAGAGTTTTGAACGACAAATCATGTTTATAGTTGTTTCCAGATACAAATTTTGGGCAAGTTTCAAGACACAAAGATATAGTAATGCAGAATCGTCAAGGGCGTTTTAGTCTTTAGGCGTTTAGCATTTTAATATTTAAACGTTTTTATTAGAGGCAGAGGCCTAAAGCTTAGTTAGCCTAATTCTAAAGGGACTAGGATTAGTTTTCCTGTTTTTAAGTATTAGATTTATTTTCCTGTTTTATCTCTAGCAAGATTCTTTCCTATTTTATTAGGTATAGATCTTTATATAAACTAACATTGCAAACCCTAGAAGGGAGAGTTTGATATTGAATAAAAATTGTGGAGCTTTGCTTCTCTTCAGGTTTGTGTGATGCAACCTAACCCTAGGTGCGTTGCCTAAGGATCTCTAGGTGCGATGCCTAGAAATCTACTGGTGTGATATCAGTAGAATCTATCCAATTTCGGGTGTGAAACCCCTGGAGTGATTCCAGACCCTAGCGTATAGTTTTATTCTTGTGTTCTCTATATTTTGCTTCCGCTAAGTTACTGTTTTCTATTATGTGGTTCTGTCCTACATCAAATTTGGCATCAGAGCAGGTTTGTATGTCCACAATTCGTAGTGATTGGGCATATCCATCAGATATGGACACAGAACGGATAGTACAACTCATAGAGAATCTGTCAAAAGAAGTTGCTGGAATTAAAGTCACGTTGTGAAAGCTTTCCGCCGAACTTGCAGCCCTTCGTCGTGACAGAGACAGTGATAAAAATCATGATGGCGATAGAGACAGAGATAGTGATAAGAGGAAGGATATAGGCAGAGAAAGAAAGAATTTTTGTCTACCAGATCCTAATGAAAAGGTTATGAGGAAGAACAATTGATGCATTATTAGTTAGTGTGAAGGAGTTTTTAGCTGATGTGAGAGGTGCTAGACAGGGAGAAAAGTTTCAAGATAACAATACTGTGGAAAAACAAGTAGCACAACCAACAGCTCAAGAATCATTGGCACCCTTGGTTCCTTATGCAGAGCCCACGGCGGTAGAAGAAAATTCTACTCAATTGGAGAGGCAAGACCCAATGTTACCAATAATTGAACAAGCTCCTATTTGTGCACCGATTCTGCCAGTGATTGGTGTTCCTTCTA
The DNA here is from genome assembly GCA_037349345.1 of Oemleria cerasiformis. Lineage (NCBI taxonomy): Eukaryota > Viridiplantae > Streptophyta > Magnoliopsida > Rosales > Rosaceae > Oemleria > Oemleria cerasiformis. The sequence continues at coordinate 4,586,213 of JAZGTL010000009.1, read as the reverse complement.
TTCAGGAAAGTGATACTGTTCACCCGATTCCTCCTAGGACCCATCAACTTGTGAGGATACAAAATTTGAAAAAAATTACTTTCTCATGCTAAGAGCCTTGCACTACCACATAACATTGACAACAAGGGAGTAACTGGATTCCAAGACGGCCTTAGTTTCGTTGATGACAAGAATTATCCTTTTGATGTTGGTTAGCCAATGATGTCTAAGCTTCTCACTTAACTCGCCGGAGTCAAGTTCGTCAACCTGGGGAGAATAATGCAGAATCGTCAAGGGCATTTTAGTCTTTAGGCGTTTAGGGTTTTAGCATTTTAATATTTAAACGTTTTGATTAGAGGCAGAGGCCTAAAGCTTAGTTAGACTAATTCTAAAGGGACTAGGATTAGTTTTCCTGTTTTTAAGTATTAAATTTATTTTCCTGTTTTATCTCTAGCAAGATTCTTTCCTATTTTATTAGGTATAGATCTTTATATAAACTAACATTGTAAACCCTAGAAGGGAGAGTTTGATATTGAATAAAAATTGTGGAGCTTTGCTTCTCTTCAGGTTTGTTTGATGCAACCTAACCCTAGGTGCGATGCCTAGAACTAGGAGTGATTCCTAGAAATCTACTTGTGTGATATCGGTAGAATCTCTCCAATTTTGGGTGTGAAACCCCTGGAGTGATTCCAGACCCTAGTGTGTAGTTTTATTCTTGTGTTTTCTATATTTTGCTTCCACTAAGTTACTGTTTTCTATTACGTGTTTCTGTCCTACATCACATAGAGATATCAATATAAGCGTTGAAAAATGGTATTGAGTTGGAAGTTGTGGGTGTTATGATGAATATAATTCATGTTTGTATATTGTATATATTTGAGATTTAAACAACATTGTTACGTAATGGATGCATGGGATGTGTGCATGTGGGTAATACATTTAACCAGTGGACTGCTTTTGTGCCTTTGTGTTAGATAGAAAACCATTTTTAAAAGCAGGTATACCTAAGGTGTGGGGTTGAAGAGGTCCCGGGTTTAGATCTTCCCTACATAAATGGGAAGCAAGAATAGATGATTATTATTGACGTACTTCTTAAATTTTTTGTATGACTGTATGTCATCTTAATTTGGTTTAACAATTTCTGCAGAGCGGCCATTTGTGATATGGACGCTGTTGTTTGTTACAACTTGTATCATTGTTAATTTCGTCATTTTTTATGTATCTTCTTAGAAATGCTATCTTATGTTTTCTTTTTTTCTAGTGTTTTTCCCCATATTGACAATGAAATGGCTGATAATTTTTCGTTTAAGGGGCTTCAATGATACTTGCGGCACTTGCGAAGGAGGCTGGTTTACCTGATGGTGTCTTAAATATTGTTCATGGCACCCATGTAAGTTTTGTTGATCAGTATCTCCATTTATTGTGTGTTTTCTACACTTCTAACTGTGGGCTTGTGGCAACCTCCTGCTTTTTTAAGTAGCAAAATGAAAGATATTAAAGTAGAGTTTTTTTGGGGGGGTTAATATAAGCTATTAAAAAAAGTGTGGGCCTTGTAGACTATGTTGTATCACTCTGTTTGAGTTGTGGGTAGCATTTAGGGTCAAGGGCGTTAGCTTTTGGCCACTGCCATTGCACCTTATGTCTTGTTCAATACTTTATTCTGTAGATGATTAGAAAATGAACATTTGAAAAACTAGGATATCTAGCAAATTAATCTTCGGTACATTTTCATTTATGTTCATCACTGACAAATTTCTTTGTTTCGAACATTAATGTGTGCAGGACATTATTGACCATATCTGTGATGATGATGACATAAAAGCTGTATCACTTGTTGGCTCAAATACAGTAAGTTTCTATCAGTTCAGTGATTCATGATTATTTTTATGTCTGTGGTAGCTGAAAAATGCGATTTCAAGTTCTGATTCAGTCAACGTTGATGCATCTGCAAACTCACATATGACCTTGTTGGGTTTAGTGATTCATGATTATTTATATGTGTATGCGATAGCTAAAGATATAATTTCAAGTTCAGATTCACTCAACTCATCAGCACATCACGTGGCCCAAAACTCAAATTCATTATAGGTTGAAATTGTTTATTTTATTTTCCTCGTGATCATTAGTCTCTCCATAGAGTTGCATCATCACCGAAAAGAAAAATTTATACTTACAGGGAAAGGGAGACTGACCAATTCTGGAATGATGATAATTGAATGTGCAAGGAAAAAGTCTCCCAATACCAATTGTCTATTCCGATTTTATATTCTGTGAAAACTCATTTCAAAGACTCATAATGAGATACAGATTTTGGGGCTACCACAGTCCTACACCCATTGTTACAAAAATAACCCTCTAATCCCAGCCCTAAAAAAACATGTAAAGCTCACTGCCTTATTTTAAATGACTAAGAGCATAACTGGTAGACCAGCAAGGCTTTTATAAGACCTTGGGATGCGCCTGCATCAATACTTAACGGGTATGAAATCAAATCATTAAATTCATCGTAGAGCTCATAAATCTGAGTAACTTTAATCTGTTATTTTGAGTGAAATCTTACATTTCCCTGCAATTTGGAGATTTAGATCTGCTGAATATCAGTTCCCTCTCATAGGTTTTCATACCATATATGTCTAACGTTGGACTTCTAATATTATGATAGAGTATGCCAGTCTACTATTACGTGTTTAATTTCCTTTCTCTATCTAATCTCTTTTGGTTACATACCGTGAAGGCTGGGATGCACATATATGCGAGGGCGGTTGCTAGGGGAAAGCGTGTTCAGGTGGATGCCTGCTCTCTCTCTCTCTCTCTCACACACACACAAACACACACACACGCACACCCACACCCACACACAATTGACATTTTCTTGATTAAAAGCGTGGTTGCATTTACTTTCTAACTTGTGATCCTGCCAACCTCTTAGTCCAATATAGGAGGAAAAAATCATGCAATCATCATGCCTGATGCGAGCAGGGGTGCTACCTTGACTGCTCTGGTTACTGGTGGATTTGGTGCTGCAGGACAAAGGTGTATGGCTCTCAATACAGCTGTCTTTGTCGGTGGTTCAAGGCCATGGTAATGTGTTTTGTCTGTTTGATCTTATAATGCTCTATACTTTTCTTTTCTTCTCTTCTTTTTGGTATCATTACTTGTACTGGGTTCACCACATCCAATAAAAGCAGATAGATGCCTGTAGTCTTCTTCAAATGTTACTGAAAGATCTACCGCTCAACTTAATTGTGTCTTAAGTCTTAAACTACTTGAGTTTGACTACTACTTTGGTATAATTTTGTTGATTATCTTTTGCAATTTATGGTTTTTGTTAGTCATACTTTATTAGTTTAGACTGTTTGTAATATATATATATATAGCAGTTGAGATCAAACAGTTCGATCTTATATTGCATTTACAGTATGAGCTTAATTTGTTATTTGTGAAGAAAAATGATTTTTGTCAGTGAATGGGGTAAATGCAAAAATATATCTATAATTAAGGAACTTCTCTTTTTCGGTGAGTTGGCTCCAAAGTGTTATCTTAGAATTGTTAAGTAAGCAACATGTGTCCATATATTGGATTAAAAGAGACGTATTCTGTGCGGCTTCCTACTTTTAACTTTGGCTTCCCATATTAGTTAATATATTAGTGGAAAGAGTTGAAAGTTTCTACCGAGTCTTCACATGGGTTAGTATAATGACAGTGAACAAATAAAGACTGACCAATTTTAAGACCTTGGTATTTTAGGGTTGAGGTGAATTTTCTCTTTTATATTTCTTTATTAGAATTATTATATGAAAATAAAACTATTTCCTTTTTGTCATAAACTTATATCTATATTGGCCTTTGTTTTTCAAAACCGAAAATTATTTAACCTGTACATTGCACGTGTTTTTAACTAACCTGGATGGTCAATTTAATTTTCTCAGGGAAGGCGAACTTGCAGAGCACGTCAAATCCCTTAAAGTGAATGTAGGAACAGACCCCAGTGCAGACCTTGGTCCAGTTATTACAAAAGAGGTCCAAATCCTTATACATTTCCACGGCTTTCTTTATAAGAAAAGGAGTTAAACTGGAATCCGAGTTTCTGTGTATTGTAGGCAGCTAGCTTCTGGCTTGAACTTGGTCTTTCTACTTCCAAGAGTGTTATTCTCTGTTCATAGAGAAATTTTTGTGGATGTTTGGGATGGGGGCTTATATGAGAGTTGTTAAGCTTTGGCTCTATCTCTATGAAGTACTAGCTTCTATTTGCCGAGAGTAACAGAAAAAATTTGTAGGGTAGTGAAAAGGAATTGAATTTTACTTGGGCAATTAAATTTCTGTCCTTTTGTGTGTGCATTTGTCTATGCAATTCAGAGTTTTTCCCTTTACGCCATGTTTGGTGAGTTGTATTGGATTGGATAGGATAACTCATCAAATTTAATGTATTTTGAAGGTAGAGGCAAATGATTTATTTATTATGAGGGGACTGTATTGGGTAAGTTTCCTTCAATGTCTAATCCCCTCTCACCCCTTTTGCAACAGAAAAACATTCACTTTTTCCTTCAAAATACATTGAATTTGATGGGTTATCCCATCCAATCTAATATGACTCATCAAACGTGGCCTTATTGTAGTGCACCATGATTGGGCTTGTACTGAGTTTGACTTGCTTGGCTTGTGCTTTTAGTTCTTGCAATATATGGAACACTTATCCATCTCTTTTTGTAATTACGTTCTTTTATCTACAAATTAAGTTTCCTACTAAAAATTCCTGTTAGTTCTCATGGAAGCATGTTGTTTAACCTGTTTAATCTGGTATTGTTTAGTTTTTCACATGTGTTTTAAATTCACAGGTGAAGGATAGCATTTGCAGATTAGTTCAGAGCAGTGTTGAAAGTGGTGCTAGACTTCTGCTTGATGGGAGAGATGTTATGGTATATAGTTGTTCTCATCCTTTTAAAATCAATTCTTTCCATCAGTAAGTCAATTCTTGCAATCAAAATCTGCTTCTTGCATGTGCACACGTACAATCACAAACTGGAAAAACATTTTAATATCAGTCTATTGCTTGATGGGAGAGATGTTACGGTATATAGTTGTTCTCATCCTATTAAAATCAATTCTTACCATCAGTAAGTCATTCTTGCAATCAAAAACTTCTTCTTGCATGTTGACACGTACAATCACAAACTGGAAAAACATTTTAATCAGTCTATTGCTAAAACTTTGGAGGTGGTTTTTGAAATTTAAATTTGGTTGACTGTATAGGGCCTATAACTTTGGCCATCTCTCTTGATGGAGACCCTATCAAGGAAGGATAGTGTTACCTCCATGGATAGCATAATCTATCCTATCCTGCTTGTAGAATCCTTGTGTTCTTTTATTTAGCTTAGGGTCGTTGTCTTGTATGCTTGTGTAGTTTGGTTGCACTGTTAAGATAAATATATAATAGTTTACGAGTCTTTAAAATATATATATTGTTTTTGTCCGGGTTAAGAAGGATATATGCTATCCTTAATAAGTTTACTGACCAGGTTAAGAAAAATATATAATATGTTTTTTGAAGCTGGTGACAAGTAAATTTGTTTCATGAAAAATTCATGATGTATGTATAGTTTTCCTTTATCTTGAGAGTCTTTAAACTACATATGCAATCATTCAAAAGATGAAAGAAAAAAAAAGTTCATGAATTTTCACTCTTCAAATTATTACAAAGATGTTAGCTTCATGGACACTATGTCTTACTCACAACATTACTGATTGTTGATTTATACTTTACGGACTACTTTCCTTCCAATTATTTAATTATTATTATAGTTGTAGCATGGCTTTCTCCATTAGCAGTTTTCCACCTTCTGTCCGCACTCTTTTGTGTTAATATGTGTCTTCTATTATCTTTTTCTGAGAAAATGTTGTCTTATCACTGATCTACTGGTAACAGAGGAGCGTGTAGTGTTCTCTATCTCAAATGCTGAGGATTTGGATTTTTGGCATTCTTGTATAACTAAGGAGCTGTCTTTCTAGAAACGTTCTCTAAATTTTCCAAATTCAATTTTATAGGTTCCAGGATATGAGAGTGGAAATTTCTTTGGTCCTACAATCTTATGTGATGTTACAACCGACATGGATTGCTTTAAGGTAATCTTTTTATGTCCCCAGTTCTATATTTTCAGAACGAATGGACTGGATTAATTATGATTCTAGATGGAAGAAGAGTTGAACCAAATACATTGGCATATTCTTGACAGCACTGTATCTTGTGTTGAGCAGGAAGAAATTTTTGGACCAGTTCTTCTTTGCATGCAGGTATTAGTTACTCTCTCACTTTTTTCCGCTCTTGTATTTGTGCAAATTTGGTGCTGCAAGTTGTAGATTTGACTACCAACCTTTCTATGTTTGACTACCAACAGGCTGTCAGCCTGGAAGAGGCCATATCAATTGTAAACAGAAACAGGTATCTGTTTATACCTTTCAATCCTAGGTCAACTTTTAATGACGTGACGTAGAGTGCCTTAAACGTACTGCAAGGCATTATGCTTCATGTATGCCTGGCTGGTCTCTTTTGTTCCCAAAATCCATTTAAGTCGTGAAATGACTCCGTTCTCATTATTTGTTTCCAGATGCAACTTATGAGAATGTACTTACCTTGTTTTTTTAATCTCGAAATTCTGGCATCAATTGAAACTTCTTGAAACAGGATTTTCTTTTAAAATATGGCCACTATTTCACAATAGCAGTTTTATATTGTTATCTTATCTTACCATTCCGTAGGCATGGTAACGGAGCTTCCATCTTCACAACATCTGGCATTGCTGCAAGGAAGTTCCAGAATGAAGTTGAGGCAGGGCTGGTAAGTCAACTCATAGTTCTATCATGTAGGTTGTGAAACTTATGGATGATGCTTCATGAGGTGCCCCGCTCCAGTTCTCAGTGGGTGAGATGTTCAAATAATGAGGCCAGTATACATCTGGGTTTTTTCATTGATATTAATCAAAAGTAGAGGAAACCATGTTTGCTAGAGGTGGGGGATGAGAAGTTTGAACTGGAAGTATGCTTGTTTGAATGAATGTTTTTTTAGTATTTACCGGAAATCATCATGGGAGTGGAAGAAAGGTTGACAGTCGAAGAGAGTGCTTTGATCTGGTATGTGACTTGCATGTTGCTAACAGACATGACTCTGACATCTCAGGTTGGAATCAATGTTCCTGTTCCAATTCCGTTACCATTTTCTTCGTTTAATGGATCTAATGCATCTTTTGGTAGCGATCTTAATTTTTGTGGTATAGCTCTCTCTCTCTCTCTCTCTCAGGTTGACTCTGGTTACCTCTTCTTAACTGCAGTTACATTACAAATTGCAGGTAAGGCAGGTGTGCAATTTTACACTCAGATCAAGACGGTTGCACAACAGTGGAGGGATTTACCTAGCCTAGAAGTGTCTCTAGCTCTGCCCCCATCATCTGAGACGGATATGACAGGTCGAGGCGTATCTTCTGCTTTTCCTTCAACATCCTCTAGAGATTCACCTAACCAAAGAGTGTCACCAGACATGCACCCAGATTCTGAGAGCGATTCACAAAGCGATGGTGCTCCACTGTCCATCACTCCCACCTCTGAGGCGGATCTACCAAACCCAGGTGACTTATCCGTGTCTCCAACACCTTATCGGAATTTGTCTAGTCATGGTGTGCCCCTTGTCATGCCGGAAACATCTGACAGAAATCTATTAATTGCAGATATCTCGCTATCTATGCATCCAGAACCAGACAGAGATATACCAAGTCAAGGTGTGTCACGGAGACCTTCCCAGACCTCAGAGAGGATGTATATGCCTCAAACGTCTCATTGGGCGGAAACAACATCTCAAAGGACTGAAATTATGCCTAAAACGTCTCATTGGATGGACGCCTCAACACCAACATCTCAAAGGACCGAAAATATTCCAAGTTCTGAGAGGAATCATGTGCCTACATCTCAAAGGATTGATCCAACGGTTCATCCAACATCCGAGAGGGTATACATGCTGGCAGGAGCTCACCTGAATGACGGTATGGTCCAAACATTTCAAAGGAATGACACCACCATGTTTTCGACCTCTGAGAGGCTGTACATGTCTGAAACATCTCGGCGGCATGACCATATGAGTTCAACATCTCAAAGAACTGATGTTTCTCTACATCCAACTGCGGAGAGGATTTACATGTCCACAGCAGCTCAAAGGAATGACGACTTGGCTGCAGCCTCTCAACATACCGATGCTGTTCCTTCCACCTCAGAAAGGTTATATATGTCTCCATTAGTTCAGAGAAATACATCTGAGAGATTATATATTTCCGGCGCACCTCAGAGGATATTCCCTCAAAACTCGATGGTTTCGATGGATGAATTTCCCAGCCAAGGAGCATCACTTACTTTACCAGCATCGCAGAGGATATAGTATACAAAACATAGTGCTCTTTATTGATTTCACCTGTTAGGAATTGGTTGGTACAGGAACCTCACAATAATGCAAAAGATGTTTTACTTTTTTGGCTAAGCTGTTTCTTATCTATATTCTTTCCGTCTTGTCCTAGTCCTTGTCCACACAAATGTACCCTTGTGAATGAGGTTGAGCCTAACCTTGCTTATTTACGAAAGAAGAACCGCATGCAATAACAAAATCTTTTAAACAGCTTACCTTAAATAAGAAATATCTTTGGAAATACACACAGATGGAACTGTGTATATGCTTTGAATAAAAATGGAACGGGAGGGACGCTAAGATGTCAGGAAATTACCAGAACTAAAATATTATAGATTTCTTTTATTCTTCACTCTGTGAATAAATAATTTTATATTCAATTCACATTAATGACGAAATTTTATATTTATATTGTTCAATTCCTAGATATGTAGCTAGTATATTGCCTCGTTTGGTACGCTGAGTAATATAGGCTAATCTAGTCGGAAAGATTAATTTTGACTTACTACTTAAAATTCAATCAGAAAAAGCCAGACATTTTCAAAATGCAGGCATAAATTTGTCTCACTTTGGATCCAGAACAGTAACAACGTCGAAAACGTTGCACCATTTAACATACGCCGTTTAAAATACTTATGTGGCAACCAAGTGACAATAATTAAAGGGCATTTTGGACAATTTCAGTCAAAATAAATCAACCCTAAATTGATGCACAGTGCTTCATCTTCTTCATCTTCCTCATCCATCGCCATAGACCAGCCAAGCGACAAAAACCCTCATCTGGGTCGTCTTCCTCCGAGCTTGTCTTCAACCAGACCACCGCCTCTTATCTCCCACAGCTGCAACAACAACCCCTCTCCCTCCCCGCCACATTGAATGTCTCCAATGTTCTGCAATTCTCGAAATTTGAAGGGATTGTACCAGAAGAAGCTTTGATTCTCTTTTTGTTTAATATATGTGCAGGACCGATCCAAACATTTGAATGCCTAGGACAAGAATATAAAATGTGTCATCAATTCACATGTTTGGACCGGCCTTGGTTATTATATAAACGGTCATTTTAAGTGTACAAATTTATATGGGTTACAAACTTATTTTTGGACCGTTATTTTTTTATAGTGGAATGTAATTTAGAAGCACAAACATATCAAAGCTTTTATAAATTGTATTCAAACTATAATTTATATTTCATATATATTTTCAATTTCATCCAATATCTTATTTTAAATGTGTTAAAATATCTCTGAATCTATGTTTACTTATTAAGAGAGACTTCAAATTCATATTTCCCTAGCAATAAAAACCATTGAGGTTTAAGGCTATATATATATATATCATAATGTTCATATATAATTTGTTCATAAATATAATCCCTAGATATATAAATATTTGAAATGGTACAACCTAGTGTTAATTTATAAATTGTTGTTGGAAAATGAAAATTTTATGCTAGAAGAAATGAAAATAAAAGACATCCAAGTCACATGACAAATGAAAAAAGAAACATGCAAGTAATATCCCGTTTTAGGTAAAAAAATGTGAAATATCTTATTTACGCGGATGAGGCGTCAACTTCTAGCTTCAAAATGTTTTCAATGAATGCAAAATTAAAATGAATGAGAAATCAAAATGAGTGAGATACAGAACAATACAAAAATATTTTGATAAAAAGGAAAATTTTAAAGTATAATAGAAATTTATAATTACTTCAAATCATGAGGCAAATGGATTTCTGGATTTGAGAATAGGATTCAACTCAGCTTTTAACCTTGTTTCAGTATTTCAGTCAAAAATTCCAAACTGATCACTAATTCAAGAATTTTGAGACTAGATTTCTGACTTTGTGACTGATATTGAGAGTGAGATTGCAAGAATATTAGAATAAATATACTAATTTATAGAATCATAAATTACAAAAAATAAATCAATTTCTAACCGTTGTTCCAAAGCTAATCATTGGAATTCTTGGAACCCCTTCAATCTTCATCGTGAAAGATGAAATCAAAACCTAGAGACCCATTTGGAATTTGATCGTTGCTGAATTAATGCCTTCTTGATTCTTGCCTTTTTTTTCTTTTTTCTTTTTGGTAAAATCATTTTTCGCAACTCACGTTTTTTTTTCCGGTGGAATTCTGATCGATGAAACCATTTCAGCCTCTAATTAATGTTAAAGGCCTTTGATTTCTCCACTTGCGGTAGGTTTTCTTTAATTTTTTTTAAATATATGACATATTAATAATTTTGGGCCTTATATTGTTTTGGGCCCGAGGCTTGCGCCTTTTTAGCCCTTGCTAATGGTCGGCCCTGTATCTGTGCGTAATTTCAAACCCACCAACAAAACCCACTGATGAAAAAATAATCATCATCATCATGAAACACCCTTTGCAACTAGCACTCCAGAAATGCAATTCTCTTCCCATCATCAATCAAAACCTCCCTTCCCTTAAATTTACCATTCTCAATTTCATCCCCAACATTCTCTCCTCATCATCCACCTCCCCAAAACCAGGAAAAAACCTTTCTTTTTCTTCTTCTTCATCTTCTTTTTCTTGCTTCAAACTTCCACAATCCTCTATTCTTCCTCTACTCTGCCTTTTCAGCTCATTGCTCTGCTTTCTCTCAAATCCTCCCTCAGAGACCCTCTCTCCACGTTCAATGATTGGGTGGTGGGTCTCAACTCCTGTCGAAACGGCTCCGTTTGGTGTTCGTGGTCCAGCGTCAAATGCCACCCAAACACTTCACAAATTGTCAGCCTTGATCTTTCCCACCGCAATCTCTCCGGCGAAATCCCACTGGAAATTCTCTACTTTTTGTCGTTGATTCATCTCAATTTAAGCAGGAACGGCTTCGACGATGCTTTCCAACCCGCCATTAAACGTCAAATCCCAGAAGACTATGAAACTTTCCCGAAGTTCAAGTTTCTCCACCTCACCGGCCCAATTCCACCTCAGTTAGGCTTCTTACCGGAGCTGACCCGAATAGAGATCGGGTACAACTTGGACACTTTGCTTCTTTGGAAAAATTCACTCACATGAGTCTTAGGCTTCAACGAGAAGCTAATGAGGGTCGAGGTCTCCTCTAATTCTCTCACCGGCCCAATCCCTCCGAACCTCTGCAAAGGCAACAAGCTCGCCAAGCTCATACTTTTCTTAAACAGGTTCATCAACCCCCCTCCTATGGTCCTTAGCCAACTGCACTTCCTTGGCTCGATTTTGAATCCAAAACAATCAAATCAACGGGTCCATACCAAACGGGTTCGGGCTTTTACCCAATTTAACCTTCGTCAACCTCAGCAACAACAATTTCTCCAGCTCCATCCTTGAAGATTTCGGCAATGCCGAAATGCTTCAGTAGCTCAACATTTCCCAGAACCAATTTCACTCAATCATTCCATCAAACATATGGAGTGCAAAAGATCTCCAGATATTCTCCGCCAGGTCGAGCATGCACACAAGTAAAATCTCCGATGTAACAACCCGGACCAGAAATTAAATTATTTTGAGAATTGGACGATTTTACCCTCTATTTTATACGGGTTCGGGAGTCACTTTTTGATTGGCAGTATTTTTGGGAATTTTTCTTGGGTCGTTGCGTAGGTCTCGAACTCACGAGTTCATAGACAGATGGCACGCGGGAAACGGAGACCCGGTGAGATCGTTACGGGCCTAGAACCTTCAAGGGCAGTTTAGTAATTTTGAAAAGTTGGAACTATAAATTAGATATTTTTTCTCTCTCCTCGGGGGATTGGTCCATTTTTTTCAGGCTCTCTCTCTCTCCTACCCGATTTCTCCCCGTGAGAACACTAAAACCCCATTTTCATCGGACGAATTTTAGTCCGATTTGACCGAAACCAAGGCCAGGAGGATCTTCCCCGCGACCCCATGAGCCTTTTGGTGTAATCAATCGGAGCGGGAACATCGCCATAGGCGACAGACGGAGGAGGGAGGGGGACCGAATCTTCTCAGCTGTTTTTCGGCTAAACCAGATACGATCTCAGAACTTTGATCTCATATTTGGATTCCTGGTGAAAAGTAGATGAATTTACATGTGTGGATCGTGAAAATAGGTCAAGAAATGAAAAAGTTGGAAGCTCGCCGGAAATGGCGATTTCCGGCGAAGAATTTCCAGTTTCCGGCAAGTCCGACGGCGTCGGCGCGGCGGCGCAACTGTCTTCTCCGACGGGCCAGTCGTCTTCTTCGGCAAGTCACAGGTGACTAGTCGGGTCGAGTGAACCGATCGGGTTGAGTGAACCAGTCGGGTTGAGTAAATCGGGTCAAGCCGAGTTGGGTCGGGTTGGACCGGTCCAGGCGCGTGAGTCATTGTAGCAGCGCGTGGCCGGTGCGTGGCGGTGCGTGGGCGCGTGTTCCGACCTTCCGGTGGTGCGTGGGACTATTCCCGAGGTCACGGCGACGCTTGACTAGGGTTTTGGGACGTTCCGGATCAGATTTTGTTGGTTTTGAGGCCATAGGAGTTCGTTTAGGGCCCGGTTGGGCAATCCCAGCGGTAATGGTTGACCGTTGAGCTGGTTTTGAGCTCGAAAGGTCAAGGTAGTTGGGTCATTATTGTGTCATGAGTTCCTTGGGGCTAGAGCGTCCATTATTTTGGGTTGGATGATATGTGTGGGGGCCAGAATCCGGAGCCAGGATCCGTTGTAGGCGGTGAACCCGATGAACCTCCAATATAAATAATATTGATATGTGTGGGGGCCAGAATCCAGAGCCAAGATCCGTTGTAGGCGGTGAACCCGGTGAACCTCCAATATGAATAATACTGATATGATATGCCAGTCGAGGGATATGCCGACTGATGTGATATGATAGCCGAGTGTTATGCCGGCTTATATGTATACCAATCGAGGGTTATGCCGACTGATGATATGATATGTCAGTCGAGGGATATGCCGATTGATGTGATATGATAGCCGAGTGTTATGCCGGCTTATATGTATACCAGTCGAGGGTTATGCCGGCTGATGATATGATATGCCAGTCGAGGGATATGCCGACTGATGTGATATGATAGCCGAGTGTTATGTCGGCTTATATGTATATCAGTCGAGGGTTATGCCGGCTGATGATATGATATGCCAGTCGAGGGATATGCCGACTGATGTGATATGATAGCCAAGTGTTATGCCGGCTTTTATGTATACCAGTCGAGGGTTATGCCAGCTGATGATATAATATGTCGACTGATGATATAATATGTCAGTCGAGGGATATTCTAACGGATGTGATATGATAGTCAAAGGTTATGTCGGCTTATGTGTTATGCCAGCCGAGGGTTATTCCGGCTGAGGATACGATATGATAGTCGAGGATACTTGCCGACTTATATGATATGATAGCCAAGGATATTTCCGGCTCTAATATGATTTGACGACGATTGTCATGGGCTTAATCAGCCTATGGGCTTAATCAACCTATGAAAATACTTCGTCATCTGGGTCAGTGGGTTGGTGTGTGCAGTGACCCAGAGTGACGAGTTATTGTTGGTTCACAAGTAGCTGACTAATCTGTTGTCTTGTGGTATGCCAATAGAGTTGTCAGCAGTGTCTGACCTACTGACATTTGGTATCAAAGAGTATTCCTATTTGGACCACCACTATTTCGAGGTCTTGGCTTTGACCTGTATGCTATCCTACGTCTGACAGGTAGGAGTGGTCAGTAAGTACAGAGGTTCTGTCGGGAACCCTGTAAGGTTTACTAAATATTATTTAAGGATAAAGGGTATTCATGGTATTTGATTTTTGAGGTAAAAGAACTGTCAGACGGAATAAGGGTTCTTTCTGGGTTTCGAGGGAAAATTCGGGAAGGGTCCTTACACCCGACTTTATTGGCTGATTTGTGGCGATGGATGAGGAAGATGAAGAAGATGAAGCACTGTGCATCAATTTAGGGTTGATTTATTTTGACTGGAATTGTTCAAAATGCCCTTTAATTATTGTCACTTGACTGCCACATAAGCATTTTAAACGACGTTTGTAACGGCGTCAGTTAAATAGTGCAACGTTTTTGACGTTGTTACTGTTATGGGTCCAAAGTGAGGCAAATTGTAATTTTTAGTGCATTTTGAGACTGTTTGGCGTGTTCTGAGTGCATTTTAAGTAATAAGTCATTAATTTTTCACGGGAGTATTAACTATAGTGTAAGATGTCTGTGATGGCCGTGGAGGTTAGGAAGGGTAACGATGGTGCATTTAGGGCCGCAGACAAGCATTGCTTTTGCATTTTTTTGAGCCTCTATATTATAGCAGCTGTCTCAAGCGTATTAATTTAGGCGGTCTAAATCGTTTTGAGTAATACAGACGGATTAATTAAACCACTGGCTATTTAATCCTAAAGTCCTAAACTGTACTAGTGACAAAATCTTATAAACAGTAAGAGGTGGGCGTATAGCTAATTTTACAACATCAGGTGATTGAGAAATGCAATGCTCAAACTTCATCTCAGTGTCAACCATTCACCCCAGAAAGCTCAAACTCAACTCGCACTCAGAATTTTCAGTAGGTTCAAGACAAACCCACCATACTCAGACTCAGAGCAACTTTGAAGACGATGATTCGAAGCTTCCTCTGCCTTCCCATGTCAACTTCATAACGAGCACCTCCAACCCATTCGTCAAACATTGCCACAAGCTTCGCCAAAGTTCATCTTATCGCCACAGCCATGGTTCCGCTCTCGTCGTGGGTGCCACACCTATCAGGTTTGATGTTTATCCTTCTCTATTCGAGTTGAATTTATATGGGTTCTTCGCAAGAATCTGTTGCCTAAAACTCAATTGGGTATCTCTTGTTTTTCTTGTTGTGTTTGATTGCTGAGAAAATGGACAGGAAAAGAAGATAAAGATCCAAAGTTGATGTCTTTTCTTTTGCATTACTGTCATTATTTGAGAATATGAAGTTCTGTAACAAAATGCTCAATTCTATTGTATTTTGCCCCTTCAGTTTGCATTATGAAAGGTTGGTGTGGGTAGAAATATCAGGGGCCAGAAGCAATGTAATATCCAACCAATATTAAGATTCAATTCAATCACACAAGGTTTGAAACATGATACTAAGGGTTTGTATGATGCAAGAAGTGCTACGGCCTTTGTTAGGTCAGGAAAACATAATGTACTAGGTCTTAGTCAATTAAGAATGTTTTGCACTCGAAAACTTAACAAACTCAGAAACCAAACCTAACTTTGAGCCTGTACTGGACATGACCTCAAGTGTTAAAATCTACAGTTACTGTAGTACAGTAATAGCTTCTGTAAGCGTGGCGTCTATCTTGCACTAATTTAAGGGACGATCTTCTAACTTGTGATGAGAAGACTGCTATTGTAGAAATGATCTTCCCTTACCAGCAAAGAAAATACTTGCCCTGAAGCCCCTCAACAATGATTATGCTATTGCAATTCTTCCTCCCTTCAACTATACTTAACGATTTTATTTTTGTGATTTACTTTTTCTTGTTTTCTTTTGTCTATAATTATTGATGGTTTTTAGACCAAATGGGGCAAGCTATGCAGAGAAGTCACCCTAATTTCATAAACAATCATTCCTAGTTCCTAGTCGGGATTGCATTCATTACAAATGTTGTACCTTGTCTCAACCATAAACAAAGTATTGTTGTTGTGTCATAAGAGATGACTTAATGGCCTTTTATTTAATTTCAATTACTCATCAGTACCCTAGGACATATTTGGATACGTGTATCCAGTATTTTCAATTATTGCCAAGTCTGTTCTGTCACACTATCGTCAACATATTTAACTACATGGTTACTGTAAGGTTATTTATTACTTCCTTATAAACTTCCACAGTGACTGCTTAGTTTACTGTCTTACTCCAAGATGGTGTAGCATGGAATCTTCTGTCATTATTCTCGTTTATCTTTTTCATACTCGTATCATTGGAAGTATGCTTTTTTATATTTATTCATTGCCTTTGGAGCTGGAGGGAAGATTTAATTTTATCTTTCTATAATTCTGTCCATTTCCTTCTCCTTCTACGGTATACAATCCAACTGTGTTCCCACCTTTTGATTTTGATTTTGTTTTTCCAATACCCCTCCTCACAACCTGCCATATATTCTAATATTCTATAGCATAAGAAAAACTGGTACTTCATATGCAAAATATGTGTTTAGTATGACGGAGTTTTCACTTTCAGGGAAATATACAGGTTTCAAAGGTCATCACAATCGAGAACTGTTATAATAGACTGTTTGCTTCTACTAGATAAAGCTGAGGCTTCTGATTGGATTGATGATTCCTCTGTTCGTATAGTGCATGTAAACTCTGTTGTGATGAAAAAACTTTCAGGGATGCAATCAACCGAATCTATAGAAGCAATTGCCCTAATGAGGATTCCTCCTAGTTTTTCAGATATAGATGCCGAACAAGAGGACGCAAACTGTAAGACATGGTTCCAATCACCCCATCGAGTTCTAGTCCTTGATGGCGTCCAGGTAGGTCCTGTCAATTTCGAAAGTGTTTTAATCTTGCACTTTTGATTTTACTGATGGCATCACATACCTCTTTGCTGTATGACTACTGGTTTGGTCTTCTTTCATGTAAAGCTTTCCTAGTGTCAAAGACGTACTCAGAAACTATGGAATTTTGCGAAAAAAAGTAAAAATTCAGGTTGATTTATCTCTAAAATCTTGTGTTCGCCAGCCAGAAGTTAAAGATTGGGGTTTAATTGTTCGGTCTTTGAGTGGGATGTTCCCTGATTTGTTTGGCATCTTCTTTTCATCCTTATATGTTCTTGTTTCTACAAAGTAAACCCAAGCACCAGATTTCTATTTGGATTTATAATAAGAATCCAAGCATTTGGTAATGATCCTTCTGCCGGTACAGCCTTTTTCTTGCCACAAATTCTGCAACTCAATCACTTGATATTTCTCTGTCACAATAAAATACGTGCTTGCATTTTTGCAGCAATAAAGCATAAATTATCTCTCTCAGATCTACTTGTTGCAAGGAAGAATGAATTCCTTTTAATTTTCTCTCATCTCTGTATTTATTACTGGGATTATGGTAAATTTCGTTTCCTCTTTGCTTGATTTTTTATTTTAAAGAGAATGAAATTTTGATGTCTTAGTTCTGAAATGTTGTTTATTCTAATTACAGGCGTTTGATTTCATTAACTTTATGAGCATTTGTATCAATGATCAATAAAAATTCATTTACTGCAGGATCCGGGTAACCTTGGTACGCTACTGAGATCCGCTATGGCTTTTGGATGGGTAAGGCACTTGATTTTATTCTCTCTTCTTTCCTGTTTATTATTCTCTTGGTTTTTGGTACAAATCTTTATTTTGAAATGCTATATTCTTGCTTTCCAACCTTTGATATGCACACGGTAGTTGGAATTGTTACCATTGTTGTTATTATTCATGTAGAGTTAACTGGTTCCATTAAATCTTGTTGTGGCATGCTTACAACTGGTTAATGTCTCCTTCAAATGATGTCGTCGTATAATGTCCAACAGAATGGTGCTTTTCTACTTCCTGGATGCTGTGATCCATTCAATGAGAAGGCACTCCGAGCTAGCCGAGGAGCCCCATTTCAGCTCCCTATTGTTTCCGGGACTTGGAATCATCTTGAATCCCTCAAAAATGAATTCCAAATAAAGATGCTAGCTGGACATCCAGGGACAGATGAAGAATTGAAGCCGGTCTCTCACCTTTCTCAGAAGCTTGCAGATTCTTTAGCAAATGTGCCACTGAGCTTGGTTTTGGGCACGGAAGGAAGTGGCCTGTCTGAGAAATCTCGACGGCAATGTGAGCTTGTGAGCATTCCAATGGCCGGAGAGTTTGAGTCGCTCAATGTTTCAGTTGCAGGTGGGATTTTCTTGTATGTGTTACAGCCTAAAAACCATAAATCCTTATGATTCTTTCAGATGCTCATTACTATAACAAAGCAATTCTTGAGTGATTACCTTGGTTCTGATTCAGTATAGCAAATTTGCAATCCTCAAAGAAATCCTTTTTATACTACTTTGTCAACATATTCAGAATGAAAAAAGGAAAAAAAAAAAAAAAAGATATCCAAGTGCATTTCTACTCGTCAGTCCATTTAAAATCTGGCATGTATGTTTCAACTGAATCCTCATCAGCCTAGCATTAGTCACTAATTGATGAGGAGAATTTATCAAAAATAGTCCAAATTTAAATACTACATTCATAAATATCAATTTTTTTTATAAAATTTTCAAAAATAGCAGAAAGTGCACTTAAATAGACTTATATATCCTCAAATTAAAATACTGATTACACTTAAAAACCAAAACATAACACGATGAGTTAAAAACTGCAGTCTTTCCTCCAAAAAGAAAATTCAGTCAACACTACCCCAACCACAAACCGTCACACCGACTGATACAATCGTCCATCGATCCATCCACACCCATCAACATTCATTTCATAAATACCCAAAGAAATTAATCACAGATTCAGATTCAGAATCAATACAAATCCATTTTGATTTCGATTTATGAAATTAAGAGAATGAGAAAAGATCAAAATATTGAATTGCAGCAAACAGAAAAGAGAAGGGGCTACAGGGTAATCTGAATGATGATGAACATCCCAAGTTATGTTATTTTCCATCACATTTCATTTCCGATTTCAACTTTTTCGATTTTGTTTCTTTTTTTACTCAGAAATTGAAAAAGACATCTTTTTCAACGTGTTTGCGGTAATTGGCGGTGATGATGAACATCGCAGACAATAAAAGAGACTCCTTTCTCCATGTTTGCTTGCTGCTCCTTTATTATCTTCAACAAGGCCGCCATGGATTCCTTTATTATCTTCAACTCATGGCAGCAATGGATGAAAGTAGTAGGGTTTGTTATTTGAGTAATTGAGGCTATTTAAATCTATTTAACAGTGATTTCGGCTGTTTTTGAAAGTTTTATAAAAAAATTTACATTTATGAATTTTAGTGTCAAATTTTGACTATCATACTCCCCAAATATTTTCCAATATTTAATAACCGTAAGTTTTTTTGCACCTTCTCTCATGGAACAAATATAAATAAAGTTAAATGACCCTAACGAATGGTAAGGTGATCAAATTCGGAGACAAATACGTTTCTTAACTAATTATCCTAATTTATTGTTAGGATCGTAATTCAGGTTTAGACAGTTGAATAATTGTGACACAAGCATGATACAGTAGTGTTAGGATCCTAACTTATATGTTATCAAAGTCCGTCCTGACATTTTTGGGATTCAAGACGAACCTCTAAAATGGGACTGGATAATTATTCAACTCTCAAAATGTCATATTATATATATATATATATATATATATATAAATATGTTGTTTTGCCAAGACTTATAAAAAACTATTGTTTATATTCAAGCTCACACAAATTAAATTTATAACAAGAAATAATTACCAAACTAATGTAACCAAATAGGTATTTAAAAAAGAGAAAAAAAATTTTAAAAAAAACTGAAAAACGTTATTAGGTTTTTAGAAAAAGGAAAAACAATCTAACAAAAAAAAGAAAAACCAAAAGAACAAAAATTCTTGAAAACGAGTAAAAAAATTACAAAATATGAAAGTTAGTGAGATTTTGCAAAATTGGCATGGAAGGCAAAAGAGAAAAAACAACAACAAAAAAGGCAAAAAGCTGATAAAACAGGGCACGTATGGAATTTGAAATAGGGATAAACTAACCAACTCGTCTTGGTATGAAATTGTAACTAATAATGAATTAGCATTATTATATATCATAATGACATATCAATTATGTGTAAAAAAAAAAAATTTGGGCCTCTTTGAGGTGGGGCTAGAGGCAGCCGCCTCATCGGGCTGCCCTGCTTACCGACTCTAAGTGTTATTTTGTGTTATTATCATCCATGAAAGTTAAATCTAATATTATCGTAACGTGTAAAAAATGTTACATTACTAGTAATAGTAAAAACTTGTCACGTAACAATACAAAAAGATTATGACAATCACAACCCAAAAAGATGCAAATCTCTCAACTTTTATCTTCCCAATAAATACCAAACTCAAATTGGGTGAGGTGAATCATATACTTTAGCAACAAACTTAACAAAAGTTTTTCTTACTTTACCAAAAAGAAAGAAAAACAAAATTTATAGTTTCCATTTTTTCTCTTCTTTTGGTCGAACCATTTATTTTTCCCAATCAGAAAACAAAAAAACCAGACAAAAGTTTTCCCAAAGTTTTAATTTTATTATTTTTATGTTGGTTAGAAGCATAACTTCAATCAAAACACTGCTTTTTTTTTTCGTTAGACCTGATTTACTCAAAATCACAATCAAAATCTCCGAAGTCCAAATCAAAATCTCCAAAGTCCAAATCAAAATCACAATCAAATCCAAGCTTTAGCTGAGCTTTGAGCTTCCAGTTAAGAGAGTGGAGAGAGCAAATGAGTTGGGCCAAGCAATCGCAGTCACACTCGTCTTCTCCGATGCTCTGCTCTTTTCAAGGATCGCTCTTTACTCTCGCCTTCCTCACCTTGCTCTCCTTCATCTATTTCTCCTTCAATTCCCAACATTATTCCCCCGCCATTTCCATCTCTTCTGTTGATAATGAGCAGTTTTCCGATATCTACCACTCACCGGAGGTGTTTCGGTTGAATTTCGCCGACATGGAAGCCAAATTCAAGGTCTACATCTACCCTGACGGCGATCCGAAAACGTTTTACCAGACGCCCAGGAAGCTCACTGGCAAGTACGCGAGTGAGGGTTATTTCTTTCAGAACATCAGAGAGAGTCGATTCCGCACGGACGATCCGGATCAGGCTGACCTCTTCTTCATCCCTATCTCCTGCCACAAGATGCGAGGCAAGGTATTGAGTCTATCTGATTCTAATTCGTTTTGTTTCGGATTGTTTGGTTGCTATGAAAAATTTGGGAAAGTAGAGCTGCTGGAGACTCTGATTTGTATATGGGGTTTTTCATTGTAGTTGTTTATATGGATCTAAGAACTCTCCAAGTCTCATATTTTGTGAAAGAAGTTTTGAGTTTTACTAAGGACATATTGCTACAAACTGTTGAGGTTAAACTATACAGTGACCCATGGTTTTATTTGTTGATGATTTCCATTAGTTTGATGTGGTTTTATTGGTTTTTCTAGTCTCTATGTTCTAATGCATCGATGCAATTGGTGGTTTGTTTATGTTCTAAAACCAAAATTTTTGAATCAGTTTTAGTATTTTGAGAGTCTCAGTTTACTTGAACTCGAATAGGCATGCAGTAGATACTGCTATGTTATTGCATCTGATTGATCAATCTCCTACTCCATTTGAGATTAACTATGTTGGCTTATAACGATTATGTAGGGTACATCTTATGACAATATGACCATAATTGTTCGGGATTATGTGGAGGGCTTAATAACCAAGTATCCTTACTGGAACCGAACCTTGGGTGCGGACCACTTCTTTGTCACCTGTCATGATGTTGGGGTGAGGGCAACTGAAGGACTTCCACTTCTTATAAAGAATTCGATTCGAGTTGTGTGCTCCCCTAGCTATGATGTTGGGTTCATTCCGCATAAAGATGTTGCCCTTCCTCAAGTACTCCAACCATTTGCTCTTCCAGCTGGAGGAAACGATGTGGAGAACAGGTAGCAGGATTTGATTTTCATGTATACATTTCTGTTATTCACTAATTGACCTGCGCATGCACTATTTATTGGATTTATTTCCAGACTTCATGGTTATTGACCTATTGTATGATATGTTTCAATTTAAGATGTATGTCCAAATGGTAAGGTAATTGTGAATTGTTACTTTGCTGCACCTGGATTGAACTTATAACATAAGCTCATTAGTTAATAGGAGACATGCTTTGCAGGACAACCCTCGGTTTTTGGGCTGGCCATCGGAACTCCAAGATTAGAGTTATACTGGCACGAGTATGGGAGAATGACACGGAACTTTATATATTGAGCAACAGAATAAATAGAGCAGCTGGGAATTTGTTATATCAAAAGAAATTTTATGAAACCAAGTTTTGCATATGCCCTGGCGGTTCGCAGGTCAACAGTGCTCGCATAACTGACTCAATCCATTATGGATGTATTCCTGGTAAGAATCCAAATCTTCTTGTTTCTTGGAACTTGCAATGAGAATTATGCAATGCTTTCATCTTCTATCTTTGCTTGAATGGAAAATATAAATGATCAAACCATAGGTCAATATTATTTTAGAAGAAAAAGAGAAACGTGAGATGAAATAAAAGCGGACAATGGTTACATGCCTTATGATGGGTTTGTTCATATTCTTTTCCTTCTATATTCCTATTAACTTTCAAATAGTTTTCATATTTATCCAATGGTTACATGCCTTAAGTCCGTGTTCACTATAGTGAACACGGAAAATAATCTTGTTTGCTTATCTAATGGGTTTGCTTCTTGGGTTCATGTTTTCTTTAATTCCATTCAGCACTTAATGTTGTTGAACCAGTAAATAGTTTGAGGGCGCAGTTGTAATTTTTCTCTCAGGTCTGAACCTATTGACAGAAACTTGAAGGGATTCTTAGTGATTAACTTTTATATTGACAAAACATTTCCTTTTGCTGTAATGTATAATACCATTAGAAGTCCTCTTAATGGTTTATCATATGTTTGGTTGATGTCTTGCAGTTATATTGTCAAATTACTATGACCTTCCGTTCAATGACATTCTCGATTGGCGCAAATTTGCTGTCATACTGACGGAGAAGGATGTATATCAGCTTAAACAAATTCTTAAAAAAATACCCTATTCAGAATTTCTTACACTTCACAAAAACTTGGTCAAGGTAGAATACTTTCATTTACAACAAAGGATGTCGCATGGGCAATCAATTTTATGTGATAAATGTATGTTCATTTTGTTCCAATGATTGGGACTGTTTATAAACACATGCTTTTAAGCGTATTTAAGTAAGATTTTATTTTTGTGACTTGGTTTTTATCAGGTCCAGCAGCACTTCCAGTGGAATTCACCTCCCGTCAAATATGATGCATTCCACATGGTTATGTACGATCTGTGGTTGCGCCACCATGTTATCAAATACTGATTTTTTCAGTTAACTCTTTGTACACTTGTGGCTAGAAAATTAAAGCTTGTAAATCATCAGATACGGTAGTCTCATCTTCTTCCATGATCTCTGAGGAAGGAGTTAAAAGGTACAGGTAACCAAAAGATCTCACTATTTGTTTGTTTTTTATGTGGTGAACATTCCCATTTTTGTACCTGTCATCATTGTTTCATTCCGTAATCTTGTTTTAATAGAGAAACACGAGGTGTATTCTTTGCTATTCAACTAGGTAATACCACTGTCTGTCTCTAAAATTGCATCTTTGATGAAGTAAATTTGGGTCGGCCAAGTTTGCATGTTTTTGCTAGTTACATGCCATCAAACTTTATTTCTCTCTATAATCCATTACTGGGGTATTTGAACCCGCCTACAGAGAGGGAGCAAAGCTCTGATTAATGGACAAAGTGTGCTGAAATTTTGATCGATTGGATCAAACTTGAAGCTGAGAGCTGGACTGAACTATAAGAAAAAAAAAAAAAATTATGTCCATTTGGGCTTTCATTCCCGGCTAACCTGGGGAAAGCAACCAACTATTGAAAGATAAGATCGGGCCCATTCACAAGCTATTTGGAGAAGGACTGAAAGCACGGATGGAGATACGTAGTGCTGGCCTTAAAACCTGACTCCCCGCTTCCCTCGTTCTCGGTCCGACAATTTTCGGATTTTATCCTGACTCCAACCAGGGCCGGCCCAAGCCAAATGGGGGCCTAAGGCAAAAATACAAATGAGGCTTTTTACTTTAATATTTAGATATAAATAAATAATATTTTTTTTTCAATTAATTTAGTTTGGAAATATTATTCATAAATTTTATTTTTTAGAATGCAAAATTGTCTGTTAATGTTTGCACTTCAGTTGCTTGCTTGATAATTTTGAAAGAATGTCAATTGACTTTTACATAAATAAAATAACAACTTTGAGAAGAAAAAGAAAATAGAGTAAAATTAACCTAGAAAAATCAAATGCGTCATATACTTTTTCTCAATAATTATAACTACAAAAATAATTCTAACATAATGAGGGGATCTCAAGTTTAAATTGAAACTTTCTTTTATATAGAATAAATTATAGAAATTAGATATTGAAATTTGGGAGGTGAGATTTAAAACAAATTATTAAAAATTTAGAATATATAAATTGACAAGGGGAGTAAAATCTATGTCTAGAATATATAGATCAAAATGGAAGGAAATGAAAAAAAAAGGAAATTTTTTGAGGCCTCCATCAACTCCATGCACATAGCCCATCATAAAAGTTTGAAATTTTTTTGAGGCCTCTAACATCTACATGCGCATAGCGTAATATAAAAGTTCTCTTTTGACTAGTTTTTGTAATTTTTTTGTATATATTTTATATATATATAAGTAATATACTAGATAAATTGAGGCATTTCTTCAAAGTGTGGCCCAAGACGCAAGCCTTATTGGCCTTGAGCTTGGATCGGGCCTAACTCCAACGATAAACGGGTTTGGGATTGTATTTGAAATTTCAGTTCATTGGGATCCCGATCCCGACAAACCTAGTTCTTTAGCCACCACACTAGAAATTCAATCCAACTTCTAGATAAGCCCTAGATCGAATTTTCGATCTATCCCTTTCTTCTCTACCTTGTATTTGGATGGATGTTCTTTTCCCTGGATCATTGTTCTCTGCCCTCAATCGATCGTCTATAGATCAATATTCTCTGTACATTAGGAGTGAGTTTGTAGTGGGGAATACATTATAGACGTTGAGTATCGACTTCGCTTTTTACCAGAGTCGAATCTGAGACTTCCCACTTGATATATTCTATCATTAATGAGAAACAAAATGTTATATAAAAGTATTTGGACCACCTGTCTTGCCGCACACATAAATTACCCTTATTATCCCATAGTCCTCAGTTTGTCACCCCTTATATGTGTTTTTTCTTTGCGACTATGGGACGGAGAGGGCGGACTCTCCGGACATGAAATTCAGAGTCGGAGAAAAGACAAAATGAATGACGGAATAATTTGACTCCTTCCAACTCCCAGTTGGTGTGGATTTAGTTACTTAAAATAGGTAGTTTATACCCCAACTTTAGTTTTTTGCCGAGTTTAAAGATGCCTCTTGCATCAATTTTGGAATTCTACGTGATTAGGTTTTGAGTCTTGACTATTTTATTAACAAATTCAGTCCAAAGTCTTGTGTTTGGGTATTTTTTAAATTATTTTTATACCTTTTTTTAAATTTTTGTCTGGTTCATGTTTATGCATCTAGTTTCTTTGAACTCAAAAGATTCCTTCCTTCCAATCCAAGGACAAGGAGGCCCCTAAAATTCAATTCAAAACTCCAAGGTATTCCACATTTGAAGATTTAGACCGCCTTATCTAATTGCAACGCCCACTTATTTTATATTACGACATTCCCAAAATTTCAAATTACAACTTCGATCTGCGTGACTAAGTGACTTGCCAACAAATCCCGCATGTGATAGTCGAAAGGTATGCATCTGGAACTGCTGCTTCCTTTCTCATCTGGACTGTTGTATGATTTCAACTATTTTATCAACTTATTATTCTTACAATTAAGGACTTTTCTTTACATATATTTGTCGAAAATGCACTACGTACATATACTCCTTTTTTTTCTAGTCTGAAGATATATATATATATATATATATATATATATAAGTGTTTTTTAGGATATTAGATACGAATGGATAAATACTTATATGTTTGGTTTCTACATTTTAAATTATTATATATTTTCAAGATTGACAAAATGAAAGAAAATGTTGAATATACATTTATAAAGAAAAACTAACGTTGAACACATGTTTGATTTTCCTGCCTTTATTGTGGACCAAATGTTTTCTTTCTACGTTGAGATTGTTTCGTTTCTCATCTATACTTGTTCGTTGATATGGTTTCCTTCAATATTTTCGTCCATTTTTTGGACGATTGGAGTTTTACTTGGCTTAATATAGTGAAGTCACCATCGTAGATCGATATATAAATATTAAACTTATACGCCTTAACCTTTAAAACTCGTTCATTTAATTTATATATTCTTAGTCGTACATATATACGTGCCATTTTTCAAAGTTTGGTTTATACAAATTATAAGTAATTGAGAAGAGGTTTGATCAAGCTAGCTTAATTAATATTAAAAAGTATTTTTCTGTACACACGAGGTCTGCTTGTTTTATTAATGTTAATTACTTGTATTAAACCAAAGTTGTATAGTTTTTTAATTAATAAAAAAAGTGTGTCTGAAATATATAAAAGCTGCAGGTAGCCTAATTAGCTTGTACACGTACGTACGCGCGTACAGGTGTTGTTGCTCATATTCCCTTTGGTTGTATATATATATATATATATATATATATATATATATAAGATGGTGAAGGCATGCAGTAGCAGTTTTGCTGTCCAGCCAGCACTTCATTCATTGCCTTGGCTGCTACGCAACTGCATGTTTCTCTTTGTATTTTCCATCTATTTATTATCAGCCGGTTTGCCTGGCGGCCAGGTGGCCAGGTGGGGGGAATTACAATCTCATTGGATCCAAATAGCTACGTACGGCATCATTTGTCATATGTCATGGACAACCCCAACCCTAGCTAGTTCACTTGTCATCAACGAGCGAGACAGGTAAACACACACACATATATATATATATATATATATGTATGACATTTTTTCTTTGGTAAATACCACGGGAAAGGTGGGCGTAATTTCGACTCGGGATGCGGCTTGTCTGTCCCTAGCCACAAACAACAAGCTTCGAATTCCTGTCAGTTAAGCACTAGGAAATTGGCCATATGGAGGTGGCAGCTTAACAACTACACCACATCGATCTCATGGTTACATATGACACTTATATGTGATTATAAGTTGTATTCTCGTAAAAAATGAGGTAAATATATATTCAATGTGTATAATCCTATTTCCAATTTCTTCTTTAATTAAGTAGCAGTTAATAATAAAAAATCAAAATGTAATCGTGACATAAAGGAGTTGAGAGACGCAACAGAATTGTAGGAGGAGGAGCTAATTAATAATTATGAATTTGTATGTCAATTTTGATCTCAATTATTAAGAGTAATATTAATGAAGTACCAAGATTTAAATAGCCAGCAGCTAGCTCCACCAAAACAAAGCAAGCTAGCATGAATGAAGACCGACATTAATTATATTGCAACAATTACATTAAGGGATATTATATCTCTAAATCTACTTATACATCCATCGTTTTCATCAAAATCTAGTACAAATCATAACACACAAAGGGAAAAGTTGCAACCTCAGGTCCTCAACCTAGCTAGCTAGCTCTTCACTTTATTTCCCCATTTTCTTCGGTTTTAAATTTTATTGTTTTGTTTAATACATGAAAATCTGTACTATTCAAACTACTTTAATACAAATTGAATCTACGAAATTTCAAGGAACCCACTGTTGTTACGCTAGGGCACCAAAAAGACTCACACTATTGAATTTTTGATTTTTTATATACTATTTTAATCGATTCACCATAAACATATGCATATGTCTAGAATTTGGGCCTTAACACGAGACTTTCTCTCTTAATGGATTGACTCGTACTAATTCTCCGAGCAATGAGTCTGATCAGGTGGTGAAAATTGAGGGAAGAAAGTAGGGACGGGTGAAGCCTGTGTGCAAGTCTTCGATCTTCACAGCAATTCTTCCCATGAATTCAATATTGAAATTGTTTTTAATAAAATTCCAAGTTCAAAACACTTTGATTAAAGAAAAGTAATTAAAGTGTCTAATTTCTCCATCTTGCTTAGAAGAAAAAAAGATCTGTTGATGATGAAATTGGAGGAGGGGAAGAGGACTCACGTGGTCTTCTCTAGTTTCTTCGTCTGATCTCAAAGTAGTGATAACGTTAGTTTTGGAAGAAAAAAAAAATTGAATAAAATTAAACATTTTGCTAAATGAGGTGTAATGTTTTAAACCATTAGTTCGATTGGTACAACGGTATAGATTAAGTGAAAAATGACTAAATGCGTGGAAGCTAAATGCAGAGACTCGCAATCTATTGAAATATGTGTAGCAAGGACCCCTAAATTTCTATCTTTACAACTTTATATATCTTATCAAGATTTGACAATCTTAGGACAATCGCGATCGATCTGTCTTACTTTTCCAACTTCATATTTTCAACTACATATTATGTTATTCCTATAAAGAACAATATAATTAATATTCATGGTTCCTCAAATGTGCAGGGAGGATTGGATCGAGTTTGGTGCAAAGAGACGGATACACTATCTTAACCAATTGATCTAAGAACATCCCAAATGAACTACCTAAATGAGTTCCTAAGTCAAATTGTAGAGAGAATGTTCAAAAATTCAATTTCAACCATACTAGCTACCTACCTAGCTCCTAAAATAACTTAACCTCTAAGAGCTCCTAAATTTGAAGAGAAAGAAGAAGTTCCTAATGACTCCTTAAAATTTATAATAAATGCTTAAAACGCCCTTACTTAGACTTCTAATTGTCTCTTAGTTAAATCTTTTACTTTTATGAACTCTTTTAAAAAGCCCATGTTTAATTAATATATGAATATCCTATTGAAGCTAAATAATTAATCTGACCCATTTTACATCTTTAATGAGTTTTGTCTTTGTTAAATTAGTTTCAACGTGAAATAGAGAGAGAGAGGGGGAGCGAGATAGAGA
Source organism: Oemleria cerasiformis (assembly GCA_037349345.1). NCBI lineage: Eukaryota > Viridiplantae > Streptophyta > Magnoliopsida > Rosales > Rosaceae > Oemleria > Oemleria cerasiformis. The sequence goes on along the minus strand of JAZGTL010000009.1, from coordinate 4,557,066 downwards.
AGTCGTCGAATGATGCAATTCGTATACTAATTAAGTACTTGGATGAATCCGTCAGCCGTGACTCATCTCCAGCGAGGGGTTCTCGACGACTCCATATGACTCTGAAAGTCTAGAATGGGATGAGGCTGAGTCGGTGACTCGGTGGGCATGCAATGAACTCGTCAATGAGTAAGGAGGAGTTGATCTTGATTTCGACGGTGTCCATGGCGATGGTGCAAAGCTTGGCAATTATTAGTTTCATCTTCATCATCGTCGCCAGATTCATCTCCTGGTCACACACCATAGCCTTCATCGTGGCAAAACCCAAATTCAAATGATGATGATAAATCGATGAAATATCTCAACGATTTCGGTTAAGAATAATTAAGGATAAAGTTATCTTATCATGTGAATTTTTTAACATAAATTATTGAAAAATTTAACAAAAAAGATTGTCCTTACACATAACATTTAGATATAATTTAAGGACGTCTATTACTACTAATAAAATTCAAGAATAATAACTAAAATTAATTTAAATTTAAAGACGCTGATAACCATTTAATTTTCTCTTATATATAACTACATAGCATGCCACATAAGTCCACCAGGAAGGCTATACAGTGAACACGAGAGGAGGAAAATTTATAAGTCCATGAGGAAGAATATTATTAGACTGAGAATATTATTAGTCCAAGTAAACATATATGTGCCATGGCCAGCAGCCAGCGTCCTTAGTACAGCTAGAAATTTGTGGTTCCAAGGGTGGATGGAGACTTCATGTACAGCAAGGAGACAAAGTCCTACTTGTTGGCATCTTGGCATAAAGATTAGCTCCTTGATGCTCTTCTTAAGACAAATTTATCAATCCAAATCCATATGACTACATTTGTTTACTACTAATGCTTAAATTCAAGATCGAATACGTTAAAATCTAAGTAGTTAGACTACTAATTATTTGAAGAATAAGTCAAAACGTCTTAAGTTTCATAATTTAACATTACTAATAAAAAGACGATATTATTGTTGGAATTAAATCGTTAGTGTCTGAAGTGACTGTGATCGAACATCTCCTCTCCTAAGCTCCAATCACCGTCTTTTAATTTTGTATCAATTTTTTTTTACTTATAATATAAGAAGGATAATACTTAGCTTTTAAATTTGTCACAAAACTATTTGACCCCCTTCAAAGATCGGCTTGCTACTAGCTCTTGGTAAATGGTGATCACCTCTTTAGCTAGATTATTCTATTCTGCCACAACTTACTATGCTTTAACAAGATCTTAGCCTAAATGGCATCAAGAGGGAAAAAAAACCAAGAGCCCTACAAAATTTTAATGTAGCCAATCTGAGTTCAATGACATGGAAAGAGTTGCTGAGTAGGCAAAGATCAATTGCTGACTGGAGACCTTTTCTTTAGTAACATAGAGAGACACGTCATCATCTTATTATTAATAATTAATCCCACTTCATTTTAGCTATATATATTATTTTCTTTTCACTATATATTGTTTTCCGAGTGGAAGTTTGTTAAATATATTTGTACTGTTTAGATACTCCAAGATTCTGTTTGTTGAGGTCTATGAAGAAGAGAGCATCAAATCATTGAGAGCTCTGTGCTTCCTATTACTTTCCTATTCAAACACTACATGGAACTTTCAAAATGCAGAAAGGACGAAAACAAAGGGCTGACAGGTGTAGTATACTTTCGTCGTCAATGTGTATATTCTTATACGAGAATTATTTATGGATCGGAACATAAAATAATTTGTTTAATTAATAAGATTATATTATACACCGCACTCTTTTCTCTCCAGGGTATGTTTTTTTAGAAAAGAATATAACTCTGAATCATCATTAATATTCATGCACGGGAATGCACATGTTGATGGGTTTCGTCAATGTAGCATTCGTAATTTCTCAAAAATCGGCACTGAGTTATGGAATATATTAACATACATTTAACGCAAGATATGTTTTTTTGTTTATTAATAATTTACCAGCTAAGCTAATTTTTTGTGCTAAACACCGCTTACCATTGAGACTATTAAAATTAGGATTGAAAGATACACAAAATCATTTCATTTAATCCAAATCCAAGTATTAATTAATTACGAAACTATTCAATTTGATTTGTATAAAATAGTTGGAATGATCTTGAATCGGTGATTACTGGGAACGGATCCGCTATTCTCTTTCCATGTCTCATTCTTAATAATTTGACATTTGTCCGGCAATCTAACTCTCTCAATTGACTCTATTAACTTTTCACAAAATTAAAAAAAAATGAAAATCCCAAATTAAAAATAGGAAAATGGAATCTGAGAACAAAAAAAAAAACAGAGGAGACATCTCGTGCTCTCCCCCGACCTCCATGCTTCCCTCAACCCAAACCCACTACACTATCTGCATCAATCCCTCAGCTGAACCCTAATCTCACCCAATCCATCGCTACAGTCACATCCCCCATGATGGTCATCTCACCCTTTAAAATCTTAAACTTCTAACCCATACCCTACAAAATCATCACCACCAACTCATCGTCTCTAAAGCCATACCCTCCAAAATCAACACCACAAAAAAGAAATTACCCTCCAAAATCATCACCACCAAAAAGCAATCACCCTCCAAAGGCGGCGCTACCAAACTCCGACCCACTCTGCCATGGTCATCTCGTTCATCGTGTTCAAAGTCGCACGTTCTCGCTTGTTGACTCGCCCAAATCGACGTCACAAACGTAATGGATTCATGGTAGATCAGAATCTTGGACCAAGGAAGAGAGGCTGGGAGAGAGAAAATGGAGTTGCCCTTCGCCGAATTGGATATATGGCTGTCGAATTTGGGTGGCAGATGGCTGCGAATTGGCAGCTGGGCTGCTTGACTGGGTTGTTCGTGGGTTCTCAGTTTCGATTTTACTATTTTCAATTTTCAATTTTGAATTCTAATTTCTTTAATTTTGTAAAAAGTTAATATGGTTAATTGGGAGTTAGATAGATGAACATATGTCAAATTATTAGGAATGGGGCATCTAAGGTGACATTGAAATGAAACAACGGATCCGCTCCCTTGATTAATTAGTACGTAATCGGTTTCTCATAATCTAATAAAGAAAAAATTAATAAAATTGGACAAAATATGAGAGTAAATTAAAATTAGGTATGAACTTTTAAATTGGATAGTTTTAGAATCCATGTTTTGCTTTTGATTTATTCGACAATAAACTATTTAATTTTATAATACTGCTAATAACATTATTTCCAAATAAAAAAACAACATTTTTTCCAAATCAAAGCATAGCAAGAAAGTAGTTAATTCGGTTTTCTAACTAAAATATTTACCTAATTATCACTCAAAACCATGCATTGTATAAGCGTACAAATGCGTGAGGGTGCAGTTGGATTGCTTCCGTAACAGCATACACAAATCCATTTTACACTATAAGAGGGATGTATGTATTTTTTGGAGACTGAGGATGTGGTAAACTCCTAATACAAATATGTAAATAATACATGAGCATATGGAACTTTAAAATTATACAAATAAAAATTACTAGAAACATGGTTACTTAAATAAAAATTTGAAAAATTCATGAATGCATATTTCTTCTCGTATAATTTACTTTTAATTGAATGTTGTTACAATAGTGTGTTCCTGTCATTCAGTCACACTACTCTACTCAATAGCAAATCAATTATGAAAATAATTGTGTGTAAATATTTTTTCTTTTCGTAATGCAATAAATATTTAGATGCATGTAACAAAATGAAAAATAAAAATTTTATGTTTTAACCGGACAAAATTAGTGAAAAATTTATCTTTTGTTCTTATATTTATGAAATTAAGTGCATCTGGACACCTACTTAATTATTCAAAATAAAAACTATTTTCTTAATCATAATTCATGACAAAAAAGAAATGGAAAGCAATTTATTTCATTTTGGCGTAAAGGAAAGTAATTTTCATATTTAGAAGAAATTGGGATTTGTTTCCTTTCTTGACCATCCCAAAAATATATTATATTCATCGACACCTCCTCAAATTTTAAATTTGTGACAGAGACAGGATTTTCTTCCACGTGGGCGTCTTTTTTGCGGCATCACCAACATTTTTTGCCTTTAAAACTCTCACAACCTTCTTCTCTAATTGTCCTTCAAACTGGATTCATCTTAGCAATGGCGGACTCTGGCATATTCATTAGACCAAACCAGTACCTGTCTTCATGCCCTCGTACTCCATCTCCAAGACTCAATCATAGTTGCAGAAAACAGGTTTCATTAAATTACATGTCCCATGTCTTCCTCTCTGTTTGCTGTTCTGCAAAACCAAACAAGACGCTTCTCATTTTCCTTATTTCTTTCAGCTTCCCTTTTTCCGGTTTCTAACCGATACATTCTTGAATGCTTACTGATGTTTCAATGGCTGTTTTAATCATCTGTGGCAGCTCTGTCTGAAGGCTTCAGCCGGCAGCTCAGACGGCGAGGAGCGCAAGTTGATCAGAAAAGAAAAGGAGGGATGGAAGATCGATTACTCCGGCAAAAAACCAGGCACGCCATTGCTGGACACAATCAACTACCCAGCTCACATGAAAAATTTATCCACAGAGGTAAGCAGGCTACCGTGTTTATGTTATGTCGGTGTTCTGTCATTTGAATCCTTCATGTTCATGACATAAACAAAATTGTGGGATGTTGTGTTTTATGTTTCAGGATCTTGAACAGCTTGCAGCAGAGGTCAGAGTCGACATTGTTTACAGTGTTGCACAATCTGGTGGGCATCTGAGTTCAAGCTTGGGTGTGGTGGAGCTGGCGGTGGCTCTCCACCATGTCTTCAGCACCCCAGACGACAAGATCATATGGGATGTTGGACATCAGGTCTGCAATAAAATTCTTTTTTCGTTTCGAATAATTTATCCAACTGATCTGCTCAAGACAAGATTCTGAGTGGCATATAACCATGTGCAGGCATATCCTCATAAAATTCTCACAGGAAGAAGATCCAAGATGCACACAATTAGGAAAACTTCAGGCCTTGCAGGTTTTCCAAAACGAGATGAAAGCGTTCATGATGCTTTCGGTGCAGGTCACAGTTCTACAAGCATATCAGCTGGTTTAGGTACCTGTTCTCACCTTAACCACCTTCACACAACAAAACCACAATTTCAATGCCAGCTTTTCTGATTTGATCCCTTTTTCGGCGAAAATTATTGGCAGGCATGGCAGTGGCAAGAGACCTCCTTGGGAACAATAACAATGTCATTTCAGTGATTGGAGATGGAGCCATGACTGCAGGGCAAGCGTATGAAGCCATGAACAATGCAGGATACCTTGATTCGAATCTGATCGTCATACTCAACGACAATAAGCAAGTCTCTTTACCCACTGCCACTCTTGATGGCCCTGCACCACCAGTTGGAGCCCTTAGTGGCGCTCTAACCAAGCTCCAAGCAAGCACCAAATTTCGCAAACTTCGCGAGGCTGCAAAAGTAAAGCCTTAATCTTACAAATAATGATTCAGACTTATTCTAACCTGTTTAGTTTATTTCAAAATCTGACTTTGAAATATGTTTGAAAGAGCATTACGAAGCAAATTGGAGGCCAGGCACATGAAGTTGCAGCAAAAGTAGACGAGTATGCGAGGGGAATGATCAGTGCTTCTGGGTCCACTCTCTTTGAGGAGCTTGGATTGTATTATATTGGTCCAGTAGATGGGCATAATGTTTCAGACCTGGTCACCATTTTCAAGAGAGTGAAAGCCATGCCTGCCCCAGGGCCAGTTTTAATCCACATCATGACAGAGAAAGGAAAGGGCTATCCCCCAGCCGAGGCAGCTGCTGATAAAATGCATGGTAAGACTTGAACCTTCACGATCCCATACTCAATTACAATTTCTTATGCTGAATTGCTGATCCTCATTTTCTTATATGTTCAGGCGTTGTCAAGTTCGACCCAAGAACAGGCCAGCAATTTAAAACCAAAGCCCCTACACTTTCATATACGCAATACTTTGCTAATTCCTTAATAAAGGAAGCAGAAATAGATGACAAGATTGTAGCCATCCATGCAGCAATGGGTGGTGGGACCGGTCTCAATTATTTCCAGAAGAGGTTCCCGGAGCGTTGCTTCGATGTGGGGATTGCTGAGCAACATGCTGTTACATTTGCTGCTGGTTTGGCTGCAGAAGGTCTCAAGCCATTCTGTGCCATCTACTCATCGTTCCTGCAACGAGGGTATGATCAGGTGAGCTGATAGAGAATTAAGTGAGTGTGGTTTCATTTCAAACTTAGTTTTTCTATGAAATCACTGCTTGATATGAGACTAATAAATTATAATCCAAATACAGGTGATTCATGATGTAGATCTTCAAAAACTACCTGTCCGCTTTGCAATGGATCGAGCTGGCTTGGTTGGTGCAGATGGGCCTACCCATTGTGGAGCATTTGATATCACCTACATGGCTTGCTTGCCCAACATGGTGGTTATGGCTCCATCTGATGAAGCTGAGCTGATGCACATGGTAGCCACAGCAGCAACCATAGATGACAGACCTAGCTGCTTCAGGTTTCCAAGAGGCAATGGTGTTGGAGTACTTCTTCCTGCTAATAACAAAGGAACCCCAATTGAGGTCAGTACAAAATGAAATTCAAAATTATCAAGTGATAACAAGAACAGATAACTGAAATTCTTCAACAATTATTGAATAGGTTGGCAAAGGAAGAATACTTATGGAAGGCAGTAGAGTTGCGATTTTGGGATATGGTTCCATAGTTCAACAATGTGTGGAAGCTGCAAACAAGCTGAAAACCAGGGACATATCTGTGACAGTAGCCGATGCAAGATTTTGCAAACCTCTGGATACAGATCTAATCAAGCAATTGGCCAGAGAGCATGAAATACTTATTACTGTGGAAGAAGGTTCAATTGGTGGGTTTGGATCCCATGTATCCCACTACCTAAGTTTAAGTGGTATTCTAGATGGACCACTCAAGGTACTTTTCATAATGCTACTGAGTTTTGTTCTTTTCAGTCTTTTTAGATCTTTGTTGGCCCTAAAATTTTGTGAGATTTCTTTTCAGTTGAGAGCAATGGTACTTCCTGATAGATACATTGATCATGGAGCACCCCAGGATCAGCTTGAAGAAGCAGGGCTCTCCGCGAGACATATCTCAGCCACAGTATTATCTCTCTTGGGGAGGCCAAAGGAAGCTCTCCAGTTCAAGTGAAATGCACAAGTAGACACAGTTTCGTAACCATGCTAGCTGTTCGAATCATTTACATCTTCGGCTATCTGGTTTAAGAAGAAAAATGGACAAAACCCAACTACAGAGAGATTATTTGGGGTGCTCATGTCTTATGTATCAAGAGCCCTTGAATTCATATCTCAAAATCTCCATTACAACGGAGCATCACTCATTTAGAAATCGGATAAGAACAATCAGTGGATAATTAGTGCCTATGTGTGTTAGCAATTGTATTACAATGAAGGACACAGCAGGAAACTTGAATAACACCAAACAGAATAATTTTTACCTGTAGAGAAAGCTCACTCATGTACCCTACTTGCTTATGGATGGGTTTCTTTAATTCGAAAGTTTAAGGACATTTGGTGTGGGCCATATTAGTATTCTCCAAACTAATCTCTGCAGTGGTATATTTCAAGGACTCATCTCTTACATTAAGCAGAACAATTGGCCTATAGCTTGCAATGCAATGCAGCTGTTGATCAATTAATGAAATAAAAAAGAATCAATTGATCAGCAAAAGTCAATCAACTGAGCCATCCAATATTGGCATGTCTGCATAATGCAAAGTGGAATTGAATAAATGTGCATAGATATAAAGAGATGTGAATATTCTGACTTTTGTCATTATCAGTAATCCTTATCTAGTGTAAATATGTTCCTGACAAAAACTTGATGGCTATAAAATTCATATTAATTTTCTATTTCATATATAAAACAATAATCATTTTGCAATTTAATTACCTTAACCCCAAGTGCATGTGTGTCCATGGAGATCTCAATCATTTGGAAGAAGCTTCCAAACCAATACAGGAACTTAAACTGATTAATGACAGCCAATCAAACGGTTGGTGAACCAAATCAGCAGACAAGATCAATAGCCTTTGCTGATAGGAAGACGTCATAATTGATTTCACCAATAGTCTCCACAGGAACAAAACCCATCCTTAAAATGATGGAATCTCTTGGCATCGCGAGCAATTATTTCTCTCCCTATTACTTTTGTAACAAATTTTAACCAGGAATGACAGTCCCCACAAACTCTAAGGTTCTTAAATATCCTGATAACAGTACTCTTATTACTACTCATCAACAGAGCCAAGGAAATGGCTAGCTTCTCGCTATGATAGTACAAAGACCTCTTCTTCCGCTCCTCATCCAAGTCTTGCAACACAAATCTTGTATCAGGAACATAACCCAACTTTTTTACCTTGTCAACCAATTTTTCTAATGTTTCGTTTATCTCTCTAGATCTTGGATGGGACAAATCTCCAGCCATGAAAGTGTGAACCTCCCTATCCACATCAACCCAACTCATTGCAGGATTCTTCTTAAATTTCATATCCCTCATTGTGCTTTTCATCCCAATAACTTGACTCCAATTGCCAGTTGAAGCATAAACATTTGTCAACAGGATATGAGACCCTTCGTCACCCGGAGCAAGTTCAAGCACTTTGTTTACAGCTCTTTGTGCCATCTCCACCTTTCCATGAAGCTTACATGCACCTAGCAGTGTCCTCCACAAGACTACATCTGGATCTTTGACTTGCTTTATTAGCTCTTCGGCCTCCTCGAGTCTCCCAGAACGCCCCAGCAAATCAACCATGCAAGCATAATGATCTCTTGTCAGCTCAATATTATCATTACTTGTAAAGGTAGCAAAGATTTTGCAGCCTTCTTGGACCAATCCTGAATTGTTGCATGCCATGAGAACACTCAAAATTGTTACATCATTTGGTTCAAGCCCCAAGTGTTTCATTCTTTTAAAAAGTTGAAGTGCTTCATGTCCAAATCCATTCTGGGCATAACTATACATCATGGAGTTAATAGATACCACATCAATTTCAATTAAGGCATCAAAAACAGACCTTGCCATCTCTGTAATTCCGCATTTTCCATACAAGTTAATGAGAGCAGCACCGGCATATATGTGTCTATCCAAACCAAATTTTGTGACGATGGCATGGATTTGTTTTCCTTCATCAATCATAGCAAGGCTTGAGCATGCCTGAAGAGCACTAGATAAAGTGAAAGAATTCGGAACTATTGCAGTGCGGATCATTTTTCTGAACTTTGTCAAAGCTAATTCTTCTCTACCATTTCTTACAAGACCAACAATAAGAGATGTCCAAGTTACCTGATTTGGATTTGGAAACCCTTGGAAAATCGTTAGAGAATCATCAATCAAGCCACATCTAGCATACATAGTTAGAAGTGAAGTCTGTGAAGCCACAGCGAGTTCAAAACCAGACTTGACAAGAAGCCCATGGACCAATTTACCATTAGTTAAATCCTCCAAATTCCCACAAGTGATCAAGATTGTAGCAAAAGTATACTCATTAGCATTAATTCCTTGGTTGATCATGTCACCAAAAACCTCTAGAGCTTCACCATCATCACCATGCTGAGAGTAACCAACAATCAAAGCTGTAAACAACACAACATCCTTGTCCACAACACGGTTTGACACCAACCGGGCGTCCTTCATTCTACCAAACTTTGCATACATATCAACAATTGCACTACCAACAAACACATTTGACACCTCCAGACCCAAAACCACTGACAACCCATGAGCTCTCTGCCCTTCATTTATAAGACCCAGATTAGAAAAAGCCTTGAAAACACATGAAAAAGTGTATTCATCAGGGTAAACTCCATCCAAGACCATCCTCTCATACAACCCAATTGCTTCCCTACTCTTTCTATGGCTAATGTAAGAAGATATCATTGCATTCCACATGACTATATGTCTGTTAGGCATTTCATCAAACAGTTTGCGAGCATATTTGATGCTACCACATTTCAAACTCGCATCAATAAGCTTGTTGCCTAAAGAGAGGAGTATGTAACCGGATTTGATCATATGGGTCTGAACAATTCCCAGGTCTATTATTGACCTTGCGTGTATACATTTTTGAATCAAAGAAGTGTAAAACTGAAAGGCTTCCGTGAGACATGTGGTTTTATAGGAGGCCATGTTTGATTTTCTGGAGAAGAAGGCCAGAATGTCAAATGAGGTTACATTTACGTCTTTGACAAACGGTTGATTAATACCAGGTTGAGAGAATCAACAAAGCCTATTACGTCTTTGAGGACTGCTTCCCAAAGTTGTACACTCCCATTGCCTTGATAACATGGGATGAGCTAATGCCAAAAATTGCTGGACTTGTAATGGCAGGGCATGGGATATCATCCTCAGCGATTTGCAATGATTTATTGCCACTTTTATACTCTATGCCATGGAACTTTCGTTTCTTCTCCACGTTTATTAATAATTTAAAACAAAATCGAACAAGCGAGTTTTTACTTAAAAATTAGGTATCAATTTCCTCAAATTTAATACAAAATTAACTGTTATTTTACTATTAATATAGTGATACTTTTTTTTTTTCATTCTGTAGAGATTTGTATACTCTCGTAAAAAACAAATATAATTTCCTTCTCAAATATTTATTTATATACAATAAAAATAGAAATGGCAATGCGATGAGCATGTGATAAGAAATTCTCATAAAAAGGAACCGTTGGGGCTGAGCATTGGATATGATGAATGTCCCTCCTTAAGGTAGGAAAGTTGCTGATTTTTTTTTTTAAGCTTTCTTACAACTTATAAAAGTTGTTGTTCATTCGTTCAAAATCATCAGAATTACACATCCTGACCCAGAAAGTCCACCTGGATAACGTAATCGAGGAATGCTGGATGACACCTAAACGCTGGGTCCCAATGACGAAACCCAAATTTAAAACGTTGCGTTTTAGGAAGTCAGGTGAAAGGTAAATAATAACTACTAATTAACCAATTCAGTGCGACAACGGAAACACAGAACATAATCTATTACAATTGATGATCATAAATAAAGCAATTAAGTGCTAATACCAATCACAAACTTTTACACTGCACACGGCGGCGTAGTGTCAGAGCTGCCACTTTAGTACCTCCTTCTTGAATCCACGAAACTCTCTTCTGAAACTTGAGGAGCGCAAAACAGAAGGGTGAGTGGACCTCAAATTTTTCAGTGTAAAACAATTTATAAAATATATAATAACCCCTTAGTGTATCAAAATTCGGAAACATACTATATATACATACTCGTATATCACATTACAAGCATATAAATACATACAAGTATATGTATAATTGTAGAACTACACGTACTAGAACTTATCAGCAAATCTTCAAACATAGAAGATGGCACATCTACACAAATGGTTAACTTGACTAGCATCACCTCGATGTCGTTGTCTTCTTACTACCACTACCGATAACACTGAAAGTCGCACTAATTCATAGGGAGCATGCGCTCATGCTATTCCACGATAACTCTCACTTTGGTCAACCCATGTGACAATAAATCATAACAAGGGTAAATGGTTGCAGTCGTCCTTGAATTTTACTATAATTTTAGCAACCGCCCCTATACTTTAATATTAGTGTCCCCATCCTTGAACTTTATCCTAACGTTTCCTTTAGTTGCTCTGTCTATTTTTCAAACAAATTCTGTAAAAAAAAGTCATGTGAAACGCACATGAATTGACAATTTTGCCCTTTTTTAATGGAATTCGTTTCAAAAGTAGACGGAGGGACTAACGGAAACATTATGGTAAAGTTCAGAGAAAGGGGACACTAATATTGAAGTATATGGACAATTGCTAAAATTGTGGTAAAGTTCAGGGACGGTTTCAACCATTTAGCCATCATAACAATATAGTAATTATAATGCCCTCGCTGGGCTATCCTCATACACACGAACACATCCTAATGTAAACCATTTTTCCATATGGTCCACAGTTGCAACGACCCGTACTTTAAAAAAATTTAATTTTTAAAATTATTTAAGGAAATATGGTTTTACTCTTGAGTTTAATGAGGGGTCTGAGGCTCACTTTTGTTGGGAAACATTTTTAGAAGATTTTCTTGGACCGTTGCATAGGTCTAGAACTCAAAAATTTATAGATAGGCGGCACCCTTAAATCGGAGGTTGTACGGGGAAGTTACGGGTCTAAAAGAGCAAGGGCATTTTGGTAATTTTAGTGCGGGATATTTTTTAAAAGAGTACACTCTCTTTCCTCTGCCCATTGGGCAAACTGCTCTCTCTTTCCCTCTTAGTTTCTCTCTCCTCTCTCTTTCCCCGCAAACCTGCGAAAATCATCATCATCACCGTCGTCGATCGGCAACGACCCAGCTTACCCCACCACTGCCAAACTCCTTATTTCATCCCCCTGAGCACGATCGTACCTTCTTTTGCCTCAGTCGACCATCGTACACTGCAAATCGAGCAATGGAAGGAGAAGAAGGTTCGCGGCTTTTGAGGCTTTTCCAACCACCACAAGTGAGTTTTCCCAATTTTGGCGCAAATTTGGGTTCTTGGGGGTGAGTAGTTGGATTTGACTACTTGATTGTCACATTTGGTGGAGAATCAAAGATTTGCAAAACCTTGGAATTCCGGCCTTCAATGGCGGAATCCGGCCGGCGTGGGGGAAGAATGAGGATGGCGATTGAGTTGCGCAGTCGCGTTGGGAGGCGCGTGGGAGCGCATGAGGCTGGTTCCTGGCCCACGGTGACTCTTGTCAAGAGTTTTTTGATGTTCTAGAGTTGTTGGCGTAGGTTTCGGGTCCATCAGAGTTCGTTTAGGGGTTGTTTCTGACATCTTAAGTGTCATCTAAGTGTGGGTGGGTTAGGGAGATCATATTTGAGGTTTAGAATTGTCATTTAGTAATGCTAAGTGTCATCTTTATATGTTTTGAATGAATTATTATTGATTATGGATTCCGATAACAATTTTGGAAATGGTGTTGGGGCTTGTCCCGGATACGGATGTTGGGTTTGGCCCGGCGTTATGGAATTTGGGCTTAGGCCTAGGTAGTTATTGATTTTGGCTTTGGCCAGGTTTTATGGATTTTCGCCACATGTCTTTGAGGTTTTTTCGGACATGTGAGGTAGGGGATTTCTCCGACGCATGACGTGGAGTCATTTTCCGTCATGTACTCGTTGAGGGTACAACTACGGCTAAGACAATGGGCGACAACCTAGGATTTCTCCGACCGTATGACTTCGAGACATTTTCGGTCATGCGTGTTCGTTGAGGTTGTCTATGTGCGTAGTATGGTATTTTAGTAGCATATCTTTGAAGTATTTTCGGATATGCGTGTCTGGTGAGTAGGTCCCTGGGTTGGACATCTCGGTTATCTAGCTTTTACTTTGAGGTATTTTCGGCAGTGGTTAGGGGGGCATGTCCCCGTGTTGGACTACCTGGGATATTGGGCGACATCCTAAGATATCGAGCTACAACTCAGGATTTCGGCTACGACCGGGATAGTGAGCCAAAACTCAGGATATGGCTTCGATTAGGATATTGGACTACGGCCCAGGATATCGGCTATGGCCAGGTTATTGAGATGGCAGATACATTTGGACGTAATATGGGTTCCACCGAGGTAAATAAATGGCATTCCGGTAAGTTATATGTATGCGTATATATATATATATATATTATATGTATGGGTTATGTGAGGTGAAGTTAATATTATTTTGGTATTTGTATATACGTTTATTTTCCTACCTTGTTGTTCACTCACGGTTGTTTTGGTTTGTACCCTTCAGGCCGTAGTGGGACGAGACAACAAGACTAAGGAGGCATCATCTTTTCACAACGCTGCCGCTATGTAGGGTTTCTTTTGCATTTATAACTTTAAATTTAAACCTAGTTGGCTCTGATAAACCTTCTGGGTTGGTTGGTAAGTTATTGTATTTTGTTGGATTTGATCCTTCGTCTAACAAGTAAAAGTTGGTTGATACTTTTACTAAGGAGATTCTGCAAGATTTTCTATAGAATTCTCGTAAGTTGTTCTTTGGTAATGTGAAGATATTCTGGGAAGGTTTTGAGTCTTTTTAGGGTTGTCAGACTAGAGTAGGGCTTTTCGCAGATTTCGAGGGAAAATTCGGGAGGGGTCCTGTCAACAGTTCCAAAATCAGGGGACGCAACCGTCCCGATATTCACTTATTTCATAAGAAATGTACCTTCTGGTACCTTATAATCTGGTCTTGCGCTCATGACAATTAATATTGGTCACCTTCTATGACAATAATGATAATACGTATCCCAAGGGTACTATAGTCGCACAAGTCACGCGCACGTGATGTTAGGACCCTTCCCGAATTTCCCCTCGAAACCCGAGAAGGACCCTGATCCCGTCTGACAACCTAAGGAAAGGTTCCCAAAATACCCTTCAATCCTTACAAATATAATATAACCAACTTCACCTATCAGACAAGGGATTCAAAGCACTCAACATTTCCAACCAATAATGACCATCCAATTAAAATATAATATCAGAGCGTCTATGTAGGATAAATAGTACAATTTAGATATCCTACTCAAAGTTTAAATACACTGTGCAGCTAAAATACTAATGCCTCCACCTCGTAAGAAGTGCTCGCGTCAACTCAACAACCTAGAGGGGATTTAAACACAAAAGTTGTGAGTGGACAAAAATAATCATGTAGAAATCATTTTTCGAGAAAATCTTACCTTTTCCCCCTCCACTTTATAAAACCATGCATGCATCAAATAAAACAGTTCATGATATAAAGCATCATCTGCAAATCACCGGAATTCCATTTCTCTTTAAAACCACTTAGTTGGACTCACACAAAATCTGTATAATGAAAACATATCGTGGTCCACAGTTTGATTTGAAAATCAACCTCAAAAGAGTTTAAAATCATTTATTTCAACCTGGACACATAAAATATCAAATCCACTATTCCCGACATATCCACTAGCCACCAGGGTATCCCTTGGGGTGTGCTAGCCCTGTACTACGCGTAGATAGCCTCGCGACCAGGTGGAGCAAAACTCTCGATGCCAGAGTCTGAGAAATAGTAACCATCGGGACAGAAAACCAGTGAAAGCCAAATTCTTTGAAAAATCACCAATTATATTGGAGGTTCACTGGGTTCACCGTTGACAGTGGATCCTGGCCCCGGATCCTGACCCCCCTCAAATTGGTATTGTTTATATTGGAGGTTCACCGGGTTCACCGGGTTCACCGCTAACAGCGGATCCTAGCCCCCCTCAAAACACACTTTCACTGAAATATTTGAAAACAGGTGTCCATCAATCATTTTTCAATTCCGGAAATTCAATGCAACAATTAATAACAGTAATTAAACAAAGATACATTGATGCATGCATTACAGTTTATAAACCAAAAGTCCACTCACCACCTGTCCAAGCAAGCTCAATCCCGACTTGTTTGTCCCTCCGAGGTTCCCGGAGCAGTATAGCCTGTGCTAGCCGGAAAATCGATCGGAAGGTTCGAATCTTCTTTTCCTCAATTCGGCTCCCCCGTGGGTGTCTCCTCCGATGGTTGGTATGGTTGTGATCGTGGGAAGGAGTATAATCCAATTTGTGGAAAAAAAATGGAAGTTTAGGCTTTGAATCAAAGTCAAATTTTTTGGTTTCTTGGTGTTTTTCTCTCACGGTTTCGAGATGGGTTTGTGTGGTTCAGAGAGAGTGTAACAACCCGGAATTTCAATTATTGGATTTAATTAAATTATTTATGTAAAATGACGATTTTGCCCTTGCTTGTTAAAGGGCATGGAAATCAAGTTTTGTTTCGAAACCTTTTCGGTGGTGTTTTGTATACCGTTGCGTAGGTCTCGAACTCACGAGTTCGTAGACAGGCGGCACGCGGAAAACGGAGTTCGTAGACGAGAGTTATGGGTCTAAATGTGCAATGGCATTTTGGTAATTTTTGACTTGGGGTAGATATTTTTAACCCCCAAATCAGATATTCTCTGATCCATCTTCATTTTCATCCTTATCATCTCCTTCTCTCTCTCTCTGTGACAAACTCAAACACACCGAAACCATTGAACCCGTGCGAAATTCACCCAAACACCCACAAAAGTCAACATTGATTTCAAGGCCTCATCTTCCAGTTTTGATCCACTAATCGTGTTCTACTCCTTCCCGTGATCACAACCGTACCAACCATCGAAGGAGAGGACCACGGAGGAAGCCGAACCGAGGAAAGGAAGTTTCGGACCTTTCGATCGATTTTCCGGCTAGCACAGGTATGTGTTCGATGTTTTAAGCTCATATTTGGATTCCTGGGTTTGAGTAGATAGATTTAGACGTAAAATTCGTGAAAAATGGTTGAGTTTTGAAGAAGTTGGAAAGCTTGGAGTTTCGGCCGGAAATGGAGGATTCCGGCGAAACCAGACGGCGGCGGAGGTGGTGGTCCGGTCATCTTCTCCGGCCAACCTCCGGCG
Organism: Oemleria cerasiformis; assembly: GCA_037349345.1. Taxonomy (NCBI): domain Eukaryota; kingdom Viridiplantae; phylum Streptophyta; class Magnoliopsida; order Rosales; family Rosaceae; genus Oemleria; species Oemleria cerasiformis. Next base: position 4,540,570 of record JAZGTL010000009.1, on the reverse strand, counting down.
ACGATGACGGCAGCCGGTCATCTTCTCCGGCGAGTCGCCGGTGACCGGTCAGGTTGAGTTGAACCGGTCCGGTCGAGTGAACCGGTCGGGTCGAGTTGAACCGGTCGGGTTGAGTGAACCGGTCAGGCCGAGTTGGACCGGGTTGGACCGGTCCAGGCGCGTGGGTACTGTAGCAGGCGCGTGACCGGCGCGTGAGGGCGCGTGGCGGCGCGTGAGCGCGTGTTCCGACCTTCCGTCGGCGCGTGGCGGCGCGTGGGGCCGAGTCTGAGGTCACGGTGGCGCGTGACAGTTAGTTTTTGACGTTTCGGACCTGTTGGCGCAGGTTTCGAGTCGATCGGATGTCGTTTAGGGGTTGTTTCGGACGTTTTAAGGTTGCTGCGTTTTCTAGGGCAGCATCGTTAGACTCCCGGGATTTATGGGGTTTATATTTAAGATTATTATGATTGGCTGGTAATCCCGATTATTAATTTGGACAGGCGATACTGCTCCAGGAACTTCAGGGGAGCGTACAGTTCGGGATTGAGCGTGCTTGAACAGGTTTGTGAGTGGACTTTGGTTTATAAACTATAATGCATGCATAAATGTATCTTTGATTTAAATACTGTTGAGTATGAGTGAAATGAATTTCTGGATTTTAGAAATGATACTGGACACATATTTTACAATATTTCTGTGAAAGTATGTTTTGAGAAATGGCCTGATTTGTACTCGATTTTGATATCGTTTTGACGTTGTGACTATTTGAGTATGTGATTTGGGTTGAGACCCATAATTGTGATTTTACCGATTTTGGCCATAAAATGATATTTTAAAGAATTTGGCTTAGGCCGCGAAACAAAGATTTCGAAGTATGGATTTGATTCACTGATTCCCGTCCCGATGATTGTTGTTGCTCTGACTGGTGTTGAGGAATATGACTCTACCAGTTGTTGAGGGTTCGGACCTTAGGTGTTGAGGAGTATGTCTCCGCCGGGTCGCGAAACTGTCTATGCATAGTACAGATATTACAGACAGTACATATGGTACACAGAGTTGTACAGATTTGAACACATCTCAAGGGATACCCTGATGTGTTATGAATATGTCGGGAACAGTGAATTCTTGATTTTGAGATATTTGCCAAATGGAACCAAATGATTTGAAATTGAGATATTCGTGAGTTTGAACCAAATGATTTGAATTTGAGATAATTTGTGTCCAGATTGAATTAAATGATTTTAAACTCATTTGAAGAGAGTTTTCAAACCAAATTGTGGATCACGAGGTATTTTCATTATACAGATTTTATGTGAGTCCAATTAAATGGTTTTAAAGATAAATGTGAATTTTGGATGATTTACATATGATGCTTTTATATGATAAATTGTTTTATGTTATGCATGCATGATTTTATAAATGGAGGGGAAGAAAGGTAATTCTTCGAAAAGGAATTTATAAATGATTATTTTTGTCCACTCACAACTTTTGTGTTTAAATCCCCCTTCAGGCAGTTGAGTAGAGTTGACGCGAACATTGATCTCGAGGCTGAGGCATTAGGATTCCGACTGCGCTGTGTTGTATATTTGAGTAGGATATCTAAATTTTATTCTTGATCCTACTTAGACGCTCTGATATTATGTTGCATTTGATTTGTCGTTAATTACGGGAATTATTGAGTGCTTAAGTCCCTTGTCTGACAAGAGGAAGTATTTATTATGGTTATTATAATTTGTATGGATTGAAGGGTATTTTGGGAACCTTTTCTTAGGTTGTCAGACGGGATCAGGGTTCTTCCCGGGTTTCGAGGGGAAATTCGGGACGGGTCCTGACAATTGGTATCAGAGCACTAGGTTAAATTCCTGCAGACTGTACACTACGTGTACAATTATTTTGGTATTGATGAGTTATAGTTCTTTTCAGCGTAATGCCTCCGAGACGCGAGTTCCGTCAACCGTCGGAAAATATGGGGGACACACCTGAACCTACAGTGGAGCCTGATATGAGGCAGACACTAGAACAATTAGGTCATGCGTTGACTTCTGTACTTCAGAGTAGGACTGCTACTGAAGGTTCAGACATTGAGAGAGCCCAGAGATTAGGGGCTACAGTATTTATGGGCGACTCTAGCCCAGATGATGCAAGAGAGTGGATTACTCGTTTAGAGCGAGTGTTCTCGGTTATGAGATGTCCTCAGGGGGACAGGGTGTTGTTAGCCACTTTTCTGCTGGGTGGTTCTGCTTATGATTGGTGGAGTGCATTAGAGGTATCAGGTTGGGAAGTCAGTACCATTACCTGGGCGACCTTTCGGGAGAAGTTCCTCGAGCAATTTTATCCTTGCTCGTACCGAGATGCCAGGGAGGCTGAGTTCATACACCTACAGCAGGGAGATTTGACAGTGGCTCAATATGAGCAGAGATTTTTAGAGTTGGCTCGTTTTGCACCAGCTCTAGTGGTAACCGAGAGGGACAGACGCCGCAGATTTGAAAATGGGCTGAGGGGCGAACTTCGGTCAGCGGTAACGGCTGCAGCCCATACTTCATTGAGAGATGCGTCTGACGCTGCAGCTCGTGTAGAGTTGAGCATGGGTGTGCCAGTCCAGCAGCAGTTTAGGGGTTCCAGGCGACACAGGGATCGCTGGGATGTTGGAACCTCTAGCCAGGGACCGTCCAAGAGAGGCAGTTACAGCTCTGGATCTACTGCGGGTGAGGGATATGGTTCAGGCAGTGGCGGAGTCAGACAGGCACCCCAGTCATTCGCCCGTTCTAGTGGTGCTTCTGTGCAATCAACTAGAAGACCGAGTGGCAGCTCAGGTAGCACTGGATGTTTCTTTTGTGGGGAGAGTGGTCACATTAAGAGATTTTGCCCACATTTGTATCCGGCTAGTAGTTCCTGGGGGCGGGGTGCTGCTGAACAGGGGCAGAGGACATTTCAGACGCCCGATTTTGCAGCTGGAAGTCAGAGTCAATCCAGTAGGGCCAACCGGGCCAATTGGACAAACAGGCCCCGTGGGTCCAACAGGGCCAGAGGCAGACAGTGGGGTCGTGGTCGATCGTTGGATACCCAAGCTCGAGTGTTTGCTATGTCGCAACAGGAGGCCCGAGCAGCACCAGATGTAGTCACGGGTATGTTATCTATTTTTAACCGTGATGCTTATGTTTTAATAGATCCTGGGGCTACTCATTCTTTCATTTCTCGGGGTTTTACATTATTTGCTGATAGAGAATTGTCTCCGATTGGTTGGGACATGGGTATTAGTACTCCTACTGGGAATATGTTAGTGGCGAATCTCGTGATTCGAAATTGTCCAGTGTTAGTGGAAGGTCATGCATTAGAGGCAGATTTAATCCCCTTAGACATTTTTGATTTTGATGTGATTCTGGGGATGGATTGGTTGACTATGCACCATGCCTCTATTGATTGTTATGACAAAAGAGTGGATTTTCGGAGTCCAGGGTTACCGGAACTTACATTCAGAGGAGATCGTAGGGTACTACCCTGTGGAGTGATATCAGCTTTGACTGCTGAGAAATTGCTGAGGAAAGGTTGTGAGGGTTACTTGGCTCATGTGTTTGATTCTCGGGAAACTCCGATGAGAGTGGAGGATATTCCCGTGGTGAGTGAATTCTCTGATGTGTTTCCAGATGATCTTCCGGGATTGCCACCTCACCGGGAGATTGAGTTCACCATCGAGCTTTTGCCAGGTACTCAACCTATCTCACAGGCACCGTATAGGATGGCACCGGCAGAATTGCGAGAGTTAAAGACTCAGTTGCAGGACTTGGTGAATATGGGATTTATTCGCCCAAGTGTTTCACCTTGGGGTGCACCAGTGTTATTTGTGAGGAAAAAGGATGGTGGGTTGAGGTTGTGTATCCACTACCGGAAGCTAAACATGGCTACGGTGCGGAATAAGTATCCTTTGCCAAGGATAGATGATTTGTTTGATCAACTTAAGGGGGCAAAATATTTTTCGAAAATTGACCTTCGATCCGGATACCACCAGTTGAGGATCAGAGAAGGGGATGTTGAGAAAACAGCTTTCAGGACTCGTTATGGTCATTATGAGTTCCTGGTGATGCCTTTCGGGTTGACTAATGCTCCAGCAGCATTTATGGATTTGATGAACAGGGTGTTCCAAAAGTATTTGGATCGGTTTGTGATTGTGTTCATTGATGACATCTTGGTGTATTCGAGGAGTGCTAAGGCACATGAGAAGCACTTAAGGTTGGTGCTGAATATGCTTAGGAAAAAGCATTTGTTTGCCAAATTCAGTAAATGCCAGTTTTGGTTGACCGAAGTTGGATTCTTAGGTCATGTGATTTCGGCTGAGGGTATCAGTGTAGATCCCCAAAAGATTGAGGCAGTGGCAAACTGGGAGCAACCGAGGACAGTGACAGAGGTGAGGAGTTTTCTGGGTTTGGCAGGATATTATCGACGGTTCGTAGAAGGATTTTCTACGATAGCAGGGCCGTTGACTCGGTTGACGAGGAAAGGAGTCAAGTTTGACTGGGGAGCTGATTGTGAACAGGGATTTCAGGAGCTGAAGAGGAGGTTGACTTCTGCTCCAGTATTGACCATTCCTGATGATACTGGTGGATTCGAGGTGTATAGTGATGCATCATTGCGGGGTATAGGCTGCGTGTTGATGCAGCATGGAAAGGTGATAGCTTATGCTTCTAGACAACTTAAACCCCATGAGTTGAATTACCCCACACATGATTTGGAGTTAGCTGCAGTGGTGCATGCATTGAAAATCTGGCGACATTATTTGTACGGGGAGACGTGTCGGATCTTCACCGACCATAAGAGTTTGAAGTACTTGTTCACCCAAAAAGACCTAAATCTGAGACAGAGAAGATGGCTTGAGTTAATAAAGGATTATGATTGTACTATAGAGTACCATCCAGGGAAAGCCAATGTTGTGGCAGATGCTTTAAGCAGGAAATCCATGGGTTCTTTAGCCCATTTGCATACAGTCTACTTACCATTACTGGTAGAGTTCCGTAGAGCAGGGATAGTACTGGACATGGATAGCCAGGGGGCTTTGTTGGCTAGTTTTCATGTGAGGCCTGTGCTGATTGATCGGATTATTGAGGCTCAACTCCAGGACCCTACATTGTGCATTATCAGGATGGAGTTAGAGGCTGGAAACAGGCATGACTATGCGCTTAGGGATGATGGAGCCTTGGTTAGGGATGGTCGGTTGTGCGTACCGAATGAGCTGGAACTAAAGAGGGAAATTCTTGATGAGGCTCATAGTTCGGCTTACGCTATGCATCCAGGAGGTACCAAGATGTATCATACCCTAAGGAAATATTATTGGTGGACTGGGATGAAAAGGGAGATTGCTGAGTTTGTGAGTAGATGCCTGACGTGCCAGCAAGTGAAAGCAGAGAGGCAGAAACCATATGGGGCACTTCAACCATTACCTATTCCGGAATGGAAGTGGGATCACATTACGATGGATTTTGTGTATAAACTTCCAAGAACACAGAAAGGACATGATGGGATATGGGTAATTGTTGATAGACTCACGAAGTCTGCACATTTCTTGCCAGTGCGGGAAGATTTTCGGATGAGTCAGTATGCCAAATTGTTCATTGATGAGATCATACGGCTACATGGGACTCCAGAGTCCATTGTTTCGGACAGGGATCCTAGATTTACCTCCAGGTTTTGGCGGAGTTTGCAGAAGGCTTTTGGCACTACATTGCATTTTAGTACAGCTTTTCATCCTCAGACGGATGGTCAGTCTGAGAGGACAATCCAGATTTTGGAGGATATGATGAGAGCTTGTGTACTACAGTTTAAAGGAAACTGGGATTCACATCTGGCTCTGATGGAATTTGCTTATAATAATAGTTATCAGTCGAGTATTGGGATGTCTCCTTTCGAGGCACTGTATGGGAGGCAGTGCAGGACACCATTATGCTGGAACGAAGTGGGTGAAAGGAAACTGTTAACACCAGAGTTGGTTGATACGACTGAGAAAAAGATAAGGATCATCAGAGAAAGGTTGAAGACAGCTCAGGATCGCCAGAAGAGCTATGCAGACCGTAGAACCAGAGACCTTGAGTTTGAAGTAGGTGATTGGGTGTTCTTAAAACTATCACCTTGGAAGGGAGTTGTACGTTTTGGTAGACGAGGAAAACTGAGTCCTCGCTACATTGGTCCATATGAGATTTTGGAGAGGATAGGACCAGTGGCATATCGTCTTGCTTTACCATCGGAATTATCCAGAGTTCATAATGTTTTCCATGTATCTTTGCTCCGGAAATATCTGTTTGATGAGTCTCATGTGTTGGAAGAGCAACCACTTGAGCTGAAAGATGATTTGACTTTTGAGGAGCAACCGGTGCAAATTTTGGATTGGAAAGAGAAGGTACTGCGCAGAAAGAGTATTCCTCTAGTTAAAGTGTTGTGGAGGAATCATAACGTGGAGGAAGCCACGTGGGAAACTGAGGAACTAATGCGGACGCAGTATCCTTATTTGTTCCAAGGGTAGAGTTGAATTTCGGGGACGAAATTTCTTAAGGGGGGTAGATTGTAACAACCCGGAATTTCAATTATTGGATTTAATTAAATTATTTATGTAAAATGACGATTTTGCCCTTGCTTGTTAAAGGGCATGGAAATCAAGTTTTGTTTCGAAACCTTTTCGGTGGTGTTTTGTATACCGTTGCGTAGGTCTCGAACTCACGAGTTCGTAGACAGGCGGCACGCGGAAAACGGAGTTCGTAGACGAGAGTTATGGGTCTAAATGTGCAATGGCATTTTGGTAATTTTTGACTTGGGGTAGATATTTTTAACCCCCAAATCAGATATTCTCTGATCCATCTTCATTTTCATCCTTATCATCTCCTTCTCTCTCTCTCTGTGACAAACTCAAACACACCGAAACCATTGAACCCGTGCGAAATTCACCCAAACACCCACAAAAGTCAACATTGATTTCAAGGCCTCATCTTCCAGTTTTGATCCACTAATCGTGTTCTACTCCTTCCCGTGATCACAACCGTACCAACCATCGAAGGAGAGGACCACGGAGGAAGCCGAACCGAGGAAAGGAAGTTTCGGACCTTTCGATCGATTTTCCGGCTAGCACAGGTATGTGTTCGATGTTTTAAGCTCATATTTGGATTCCTGGGTTTGAGTAGATAGATTTAGACGTAAAATTCGTGAAAAATGGTTGAGTTTTGAAGAAGTTGGAAAGCTTGGAGTTTCGGCCGGAAATGGAGGATTCCGGCGAAACCAGACGGCGGCGGAGGTGGTGGTCCGGTCATCTTCTCCGGCCAACCTCCGGCGACGATGACGGTAGCCGGTCATCTTCTCCGGCGAGTCGCCGGTGACCGGTCAGGTTGAGTTGAACCGGTCCGGTCGAGTGAACCGGTCGGGTCGAGTTGAACCGGTCGGGTTGAGTGAACCGGTCAGGCCGAGTTGGACCGGGTTGGACCGGTCCAGGCGCGTGGGTACTGTAGCAGGCGCGTGACCGGCGCGTGAGGGCGCGTGGCGGCGCGTGAGCGCGTGTTCCGACCTTCCGTCGGCGCGTGGCGGCGCGTGGGGCCGAGTCTGAGGTCACGGTGGCGCGTGACAGTTAGTTTTTGACGTTTCGGACCTGTTGGCGCAGGTTTCGAGTCGATCGGATGTCGTTTAGGGGTTGTTTCGGACGTTTTAAGGTTGCTGCGTTTTCTAGGGCAGCATCGTTAGACTCCCGGGATTTATGGGGTTTATATTTAAGATTATTATGATTGGCTGGTAATCCCGATTATTAATTTGGACAGGCGATACTGCTCCAGGAACTTCAGGGGAGCGTACAGTTCGGGATTGAGCGTGCTTGAACAGGTTTGTGAGTGGACTTTGGTTTATAAACTATAATGCATGCATAAATGTATCTTTGATTTAAATACTGTTGAGTATGAGTGAAATGAATTTCTGGATTTTAGAAATGATACTGGACACATATTTTACAATATTTCTGTGAAAGTATGTTTTGAGAAATGGCCTGATTTGTACTCGATTTTGATATCGTTTTGACGTTGTGACTATTTGAGTATGTGATTTGGGTTGAGACCCATAATTGTGATTTTACCGATTTTGGCCATAAAATGATATTTTAAAGAATTTGGCTTAGGCCGCGAAACAAAGATTTCGAAGTATGGATTTGATTCACTGATTCCCGTCCCGATGATTGTTGTTGCTCTGACTGGTGTTGAGGAATATGACTCTACCAGTTGTTGAGGGTTCGGACCTTAGGTGTTGAGGAGTATGTCTCCGCCGGGTCGCGAAACTGTCTATGCATAGTACAGATATTACAGACAGTACATATGGTACACAGAGTTGTACAGATTTGAACACATCTCAAGGGATACCCTGATGTGTTATGAATATGTCGGGAACAGTGAATTCTTGATTTTGAGATATTTGCCAAATGGAACCAAATGATTTGAAATTGAGATATTCGTGAGTTTGAACCAAATGATTTGAATTTGAGATAATTTGTGTCCAGATTGAATTAAATGATTTTAAACTCATTTGAAGAGAGTTTTCAAACCAAATTGTGGATCACGAGGTATTTTCATTATACAGATTTTATGTGAGTCCAATTAAATGGTTTTAAAGATAAATGTGAATTTTGGATGATTTACATATGATGCTTTTATATGATAAATTGTTTTATGTTATGCATGCATGATTTTATAAATGGAGGGGAAGAAAGGTAATTCTTCGAAAAGGAATTTATAAATGATTATTTTTGTCCACTCACAACTTTTGTGTTTAAATCCCCCTTCAGGCAGTTGAGTAGAGTTGACGCGAACATTGATCTCGAGGCTGAGGCATTAGGATTCCGACTGCGCTGTGTTGTATATTTGAGTAGGATATCTAAATTTTATTCTTGATCCTACTTAGACGCTCTGATATTATGTTGCATTTGATTTGTCGTTAATTACGGGAATTATTGAGTGCTTAAGTCCCTTGTCTGACAAGAGGAAGTATTTATTATGGTTATTATAATTTGTATGGATTGAAGGGTATTTTGGGAACCTTTTCTTAGGTTGTCAGACGGGATCAGGGTTCTTCCCGGGTTTCGAGGGGAAATTCGGGACGGGTCCTGACAGAGAGGATGAGAATGAGATGATGATATGGAGATGTAATAATGAGTTGCGGTTAAAAATATCTACCACAAGTCAAAAATTACCAAAATGCCCCTAACAATCTAGACCCGTAACTTTCGTACACGAACTCCATTTTCCACTTGCCGCATGTCTACGAACTCGTGAGTTCGAGGCCTACGCAACGGTACCTGAAACACCGCCTAAAAAGTTTCAAAACAAAACTTGATTTCCACACCCTTAACCACCAAGGGTAAAATCATCTTTTTACAAAAATAATTATGTAAATCCAATAATTAAAATTTCGGGTTGTTACAATGCACCCCCCTTAAGAAATTTCGTCCTCGAAATTCAGCACTACCATTGGAACAAATGAGGATATTGCGCCCGCATTAGTTCCTCGGTTTCCCACGTGGCCTCCTCTACGTTATGATTCCTCCATAACACTTTAACTAGAGGAATAGTCTTTCTGTGCAGTACCTTTTCCTTCCAATCCAGAATTTGCACTGGTTGCTCCTCAAACGTCAAATCGTCTTTCCGCTCAAGTGGTTGCTTTTCCAACACATGAGACTCATCAAATAAATATTTCCGTAGAAAAGATACATGGAAGACATCATGAACTCTTGACAGTTCTGGGGGTAAAGCAAGTCTGTACGCTACAGGTCCTATCCTCTGGCTCGGCTCAGTAACATCACGACCCAAGTAACTACTGCCCGTACGACGTTGTGGACAGAATATCTTGATGTGACCAGTCTCCCCACAGATGAAACAACTGAAGCCACTAGATCTGCCACCCTGTCTTCCGGTTGACTGCATTGAGGCACCGCTAGACTGAGCATATGATTGTCGTGCCTGGCCAGCTCCACCACTGCCTGACTCGGATCTCGCACTCCCCGAAGATCCAGAACTATGACTGCCTCTCTTGGATGGTCCCTGACTAGAGGTTCCGACATTCCAGCGCTCCCGACGTCGCTTGGAACCACTGTACTGCTGCTGGACTGGCAAACCCAAACTCAACTCTACTCGGGCTGCAACATTAGATAAAGTCCTCAAGGAAGTGTGAGCCATAGCCGTAACTGTTGACCGAATCTCACCCTTCAGTCCACTTTCAAATCTGCGACACTTGTCTCTCTCGGTCACCACCAAAGCCGGTGCAAAGCGACTCAACACTATAAATCTATACTCGTACTGGGCCACAGTCATGTCTCCTTGCTGTAAATGCAAGAACTCGACCTCCTTGCCCTCCCGGTAGGAGTGAGGGTAAAATTGCTCAAGGAAGCGCTCCCGGAAAGCCTCCCAAGGAAGTGTATGGACACCCCAGCCTGACACCTCCAATGAGTGCCACCAGTGGTAAGTTGAACCACTTAACAAAAATCTGGCCAACAACATCCTGTCCCCTGGAGAACATCTCATGACCAAGAACACTCGCTCCAATTGAATAATCCAATCCTCAGCATCATCTGGGCTGGACTCGCCCGTAAATATCGTCGCCCCTAATCTCTGTGCTCTCTCAATATCTGAAACCTCAGTAGTAGCCCTATCCTGAAGTACTGAAGCTAAAGTCTGACCCAGCTGTTCCAGTGTCTGCCTCAAATTAGGCTCCATCGCAGGTTCATGGGTGTCTCCACCGTTCCCAGACTGCTGACCGGGCTCGCGTCTCAAAGGCATTACGCTGAAAAGGAACTGTAACTCATCAATACCAAAAATTCACTTATACACTAGGTGTACGGTCTGCAGGAATTCAACGTAGTGCTCTGATACCAATTGTCAGGACCCGTCCCGAATTTCCCCTCGAAACCCGAGAAGGACCCTGATCCCGTCTGACAACCTAAGGAAAGATTCCTAAAATACCCTTCAATCCTTACAAATATAATATAACCAACTTCACCTGTCAGACAAGGGATTCAAAGCACTCAACATTTCCAACCAATAATGACCATCCAATTAAAATATAATATCAGAGCGTCTAGGTAGGATAAATAGTACAATTTAGATATCCTACTCGAAGTTTAAATACTCTGTGCAGCTGAAATTCTAATGCCTCTGCCTCGTAAGAAGTGCCCACGTCAACTCAACAGCCTGGAGGGGATTTAAACACAAAAGTTGTGAGTGGACAAAAATAATCATTTAGAAATCGTTTTCCGAGGAAATCTTACATTTTCCCCCTCCACTTTATAAAACCATGCATGCATCAAATAAAACAGTTTATGATATAAAACATCATCTGCAAATCACCGGAATTCCATTTCTATTTAAAACCACTTAGTTCGACCCACACAAAATCTGTATAATGAAAACATATCGTGGTCCACAGTTTGGTTTGAAAATCATCCTTAAAAGAGTTTAAAATCATTTATTTCGACCTAGACACATAAAATATCAAATGCACTATTCCCGACATATCCATTAGCCACCAGGGTATCCCTTGGGGTGTGCTAGCCCTGTACTACGCGTAGACAGCCTCGCAACCAGGCGGAGCAAAACTCTCGACGCTAGAGTCTGAGAAACAGTAACCATCGGGACAGAAAACCAGTGAAAACCAAAATCTTTGAAAAATCGCCAATTGTATTAGAGGTTCACCGGGTTCACCGCTGACAGCGGATCCTGGCCCCGGATCCTAGCCCCCTCAAATTGGTATTGTTTATATTGGAGGTTCATCGGGTTCACCGCTAACAGCGGATCCTGGCCCCCCTCAAAACACACTTTCACTGAAATATTTGAAAACATGTATCCAACAATCATTTTTCAATTCCGAAAATTCAATGCAACAATACATAACAGTATTTAGACAAAGATACATTGATGCATGCATTACAGTTTATAAACCAAAAGTTCACTCACCACCTATCCAAGCAAGCTCAATCTTGACTTGTTTATCCCTCCGAGGTTCCCGGAGCAGTATCGCCTGTGCTAGCCGGAAAATCGATCGGAAGGTTCGAATCTTCTTTTCCTCGGTTCGGCTTCCCCTGTGGGTGTCTCCTCCGATGGTTGGTACGGTTGTGATTGTGGGAAGGAGTAGAATCCAATTTGTGGAACAAAAATGGAAGTTTAGGCTTTGAATCAAAGTCAAAGTTTTGGGTTTCTTGGTGTTTTTCTCTCACTGTTTCGGGATGGGTTTGTGTGGTTCAGAGAGAGGATGAAAATGAGATGATGATATGAAGATGTAATAATGATTTGGAGTTAAAAATATCTACCCCAAGTCAAAAATTACCAAAATGCCCCTAAAAATATAGACCCGTAACTTTCGTACATGAACTCCATTTTTCGTGTACTGCCTGTCTACGAACTCGTGAGTTCGAGGCCTATGCAACGGTACCTGAAACACCGCCTAAAAAGTTTCGAAACAAAACTTGATTTCCACACCCTTAACCACCAAGGGTAAAATCATCTTTTTACAAAAATAATTACGTAAATCTAATAATTAAAATTCCGGGTTGTTACACTTGACATGTCTGAGTATCTTCACTCGTACCACGACCATGTGAAAGATTGAGTGCAAGCACCATCACCACATGTCCCCCTAGGAGCTATGGGACAAGACTGGTGCTATTTAACTAGTATAGAGCGAGCGGAGGTGAACGATCATGTGGAGGACTGGTCTGTAGCCTACATACATGTACGATACCAGCAACTACCAAATGGGCATACCATTCATCAAATAACGTGTTAAATCGGCAAATCATGGACCTTATCAATTCTATAGCTCCTCAGAGTCTCATTAATTAACATGTTAAGCCGGTAAATCCTCGACCTTAGCAGTTCTATAGCTCCTCAGAGTCTCATCAAATAACGTGCTAGGTCGGCAAATCCTCTACCTTAGCAATACTATAGCTCCTCAGAGTCTCATCGAATAACGTGCTAAGTTGGAAAATCCTCGACATTAGCAGTTCTATAGCACCTCAGAGCCTCATCGAATAACGTGCTAAGTCGGTAAATCCTTGACCTTAGCAGTTCTATAACTAATCGCGTTCGATTACTGTAATCGTCGTATTAGTCGTTTCTTATCGTTACTTATCCATGAATAAAATTGAAATTATCACCGGACGTATCGTAATTCGCATCTCGTAAATCGGTCCTCAAGATCATTTATAAACTTACTAACAACACACGTGACCTTCGAACACACTGTTCACGTGGGAACTAATTTACTTAACTACAAAATTGTAGATATGCCAGGCCCTAACACTAACTCATGGCGTCGTATATAATTCCTAACATCAACATCAAGCACACAACAAAACAAGCATAATATTAACCCTAACAGATCACAAGCACACCATACTTAGCATTTATAAAATATTAGTTTAGGGAAGGAGGTCCACTCACAACGGGTCAGGGAATATCACCCGACAAATCAAAGCCACTAGACGTCCCCCAAACTACTCGTTCCCTAAGCAAAAGCAACCACAAAGGTTATAATTGAGTTCTACAATAAAAAAATTAGAGAAACCCTTTTTGGTTAGCTCAAAACGGAACTAAAACGATCACAAACAAACAAAAAACGTGGATGAACGGTCCGAAACACCCCAAAATTGGATCCACGTGTTGCCAGAGACTGAAAACGGCCCCACATGCTCTCCGGAGGTAGGAAAGTAGCCTCACGCACTGCCACACTCCGGCCAGAGGTGGGATGTGCCTGCCATGCGCTACCGGAATATTTCATCAACCTAGACGGAATATGCTAACGCTGTTAGCAATTCCATCAAAGTTGACGTGGTCAGTTAAAAAGTAACGGTCGTTAACATCGTCAGTTGGATTTGTTGGTCGATCACGACGTCACCGTTGACTGCCTGGACATGACAGAGTATTCCACCATCAATGGAATATTCCATAATCGGTCGGCGATCGCAAGCTGAAAACTAGAAAAATCTTGCCGAAAATTGCCGTATCTGGTGAGCTCTATTTTCCTTTGTTTCTTTGTCAATTTTTACAATCCACTAGTCTAAATATATCTACTTGATAAGAGGTATCCAAATCTATGGTCATTGGGTTGAGATTGTACATGTGATGGCCCGAATCTGGTCCAAAGCCGCAGTGGCGATTTCCCTTTTGGCCCTCGATTTGTAGCCTACCGTGGTTGTCGTTGGCGAATGTTGGTACTGTTGTATTCGTGGGGAGGAGATGAGTCAATTGGTGTTGGTGTTGTCTACCATGGTGGTCGGAAATGCCACCAATGACATCGATCGTAGTTGTGAGTTGCGGAGGTAGAGAGAGAAAGTGAGGGAGGAGAGAGAGGGAGCTAGTGACCAATGAGGGAAGGAGAGATAGTGTGTGGGTATTTAAATACCGATGATTTACAAAATTACCAAAATGCCCGTCACGTTTTAAACTCATAACTTCCTTGTACGAACTTTGATTTTTCCGTGCCGCCTGTCCACGTACTCGTGAGTTCAAAACCTACGCAACCATACGAGAAAAAGTTACAAAAGTATTTCTCAATGAAAAGTGACTTCCGAGCCCCTTTAACTCTCAAGGGTAAAATTGTCATTTTGCGAACTAACTTACAAAATTATTTCTAAATACGACCCACTACACTTTGGGCCCTTCTACAAAGCCCCTTATCGAACTTAGCCCAACATTTCACGTTGAATCCAACCCAATTCTTACAAAGTATTTAGGTAAACTTTTATTTTCCAGAATTTAATTTTTTGGAACAGGCTATAACATGGGGAAACCCAAATTCATAGAGAATTTGAGAGAAAACCTCACTTGTTTGTGAGAGAGATCCGCTTGAGAAAAGATCAAAGAGAAAGTTAGCCACCAGTTTTCGGTAAGATTATTTGTACCTATTATTTTTATAGTGGAAGAAATTTAGTGCTTACTTTGTGTCACATTTTAATTACAAAAAAGTGGGAAAAGTCAGATCATAGGACCGGAAATAATTAATACATTTCTTTTTGGTCTTAATATTCGCCAGCTTTCCCATTAAGTGGTATCAGGGCTTTGGTTAGAAGCTTTGTCTTGTGTGAATTAATATGGAAGAGTTTTCATCATCGTCATATGCTACAATGTTAAAATAGACTGCATCAAATTACTCCATTTGAAAGCCAAGAATGGAGGACATCCTTTACTGTAAGGATTTGCATGAGCCTCTTGAGTTGCTGGGTGAAAAGCTTGAAGAGAAGTCAGACACTGCATGGAATATTTTAAATAGAAAAAATGTTGGATACGTACGAGTAAAAAACCGCTCAAAATAAAGCCTCAGTGATTCAACGGTTGGTAAACCTTAAGTACAGAGATGGTCGAAGTGTAACCGAACATCTCAGTGACTTCCAAAGTTTGATTGATGAGTTGACGAATATGCAGATGGTGTTTGATGATGAGTTACAAGCATTGGTGTTACTTAGCTCATTGCCAGATAGCTGGGATACACTAGTAGTGGCTTTCAGCAATTCAGCTCCTCAGGGAGTTCTTACATTGGACATAGTCAAAGATAGTATGTTCAATGAAGAAACAAGGAGAACAAGGTGTTCCAGCCGAGTCAGAAGCCCTTGTCTCTGAGTATCGTGGAAGAAGTACTAATAGAAAATTTCACAAGCTAGACAAACCAAGGGCAAGATCAAGAGATGACTTGAGGAGTAGATTCAAGACAAAAAAGGACCTAGAATGTTCATATTGTGGAAATACAGGCCACATGAAAAGGGAATGCATGTTTTATAAACGAGATCAAGAAAGAGGAACGAGAGGGGCGGAGCTAGGGATATGACCACAATTGCCTCTGATGGAAATGAGGTAATCATCATAGGCAGTGATGGCTTTTTTAATTTTTCCTCTCAATATACATGCTGGATAGTGGATTCTGGTGTATCATTTCATGTCACCTCACGTAGAGACTTCTTTTCATCCTACACCAAGGGAGATTTTGGTAATGTAAGGATTGGAAATGATAAATTATCCAAGATCGTAGGGAGATTAGATATATCCCTTGAAACCAACACAAGTTGTCCCTTGGTTATGAAGGATGTGACACATGTTCCAGACATGCGTCTTAATCTAGTCTCAACTGGTCTTCTTGATGATGAAAGATACACCAATGTCTTAGTTGAAGGTAAATGGAAACTCAATCAGAACTCTATTGTCTTACCATGGGGGAAGAGGGAAAACACACTTTATAAGACACCTGCAAAAGTCAGTAATGGGTATGTAAATGCTCTCGAAGGTGACTCGGTCGAGTTATGGCACAAATGGCTCGGTCACATGAGTGAAAAAGGATTGCAGATATTCTAACCCAAAGAAAGGCACTAACCGGGATGAAGAAAGGTATGTCTTTAAAATCATGTACGCGTAGCTTGGTTGGAAAGCAACATATAGCTTTATTTCAACACAGACTTGCACAAAGAAAACCCAATGTATTGGATGTTTTGTAATCTGATTTTGTGGTCCAATGACCACTAATACTCTTGACAATGCAAGATATTTTGTTACCTTCATTGACGATCATTCCAGGAAGTTATGAGACTACGCACTTAGAAAAAATGATCAAGTGAATGAACTGTTCAAGTAGTTTCATGGCAACATTGAGCAAGAAAAAGGTAGAAGCTTGAAATAGTTTCATGGCAGCTGTTTAGTCATTATGTATGCATCATTTTGATGTCTTTATATGCCACTCTTACATGTATTTCGAATGATATTGTGCCATAAATAGTAGAAAATGATCAATCTTGTGAGACTTGTGCATATTTGGAAAGATAGGAAAATTCTGAGAAGAATGCAAAAAGAATGACTGAAATCGGAGTTCAGATGAAGGAGATGTCCTCATTTCAATATCAGGTCCTGAACTGGGTCATGAGTACGCCTGTGCGCCTTTTTGAGTCCTTGGCCACGTACCTTAGACCATGCCATCCGGGTCCCAAACTTGTGTCTCATGACATCAAGTTCATGTCCTAGAAGTGCCAAGGTCATGCTAGGACATGTCGAGTACATATCCCAAGAACTTCCCATCCGAGCCCAGCCTCTGTGCCTGAACCCTAGTTCCTGTTCCGCCAGCGGTGGATCAAAGTTCCTCTTCTGCGCTAAGCTTGACAACCTGTACGCATAGCCTGAGCGAAGATGCGCTTCTACTATGCTCATGGTGTGCCTCAAAAGCGCAGTCCCAGACCCCTATGACGAAGACATTCCAAGGGCCAAGTTCTAAGTTCCAGCGTCTGACCGCGGGAAGACCGCGGGCTGCCCGCGGTCAGCTTGTGTTCCCACTTGCCAGCTTGCATTCACACTCCCAACCATGTTCTGATTGGTTCTAATAGATTTTAGGGACTTTGTAATTACTTAGAAGTACAATAACTATTCTAGAACACTCTAGGTTAGGGTTTCTAATTCCAATCCTTGTAGAACAAGGTTTTCCCTTTGTCTATAAAAGGGAGCCTTTGTTCAGTGTTTTAGGGATATATATTTTTCACACATTATTAGGAGAGTATTATTTTGGAGATCTGGACACCCTAGCCTCAATTTACATTGTACTCCAGTTTTCAGTTTTAAACAGTTTTTATTTTCTGCACTTTTTGGGCGTGGAGCTTGGAGATGAGGGCCTTGCCGAGTCTCTGCTGTGCACCATTGTTTATCAGCGTTCTTTACTTTAAACTTTTATTTCATTGCAATTTACTTATGAGTTCAATTATATTTGTTTCAATTTCAGTTATGTGTGAGTAGTTCTTTTTAGAATTAGGGCTGTTTGAAGCCCTAGCCTTGTTAGCTCGTTAAGTAGATGTTCATTCTTGATTTTGATTGCTATGCATGCTGAATAACTCTGATTACTGCTTTAACTACCATTCTTTTATGTTTATGAGACTTGCTACCTTGTTTGCATAAATTATTGATGGAATTGCTTGAGTGACCGTCATATCATCTTGTGGTTCATTAGCATCAAGAGGTTGAGGTTTAGAAACAATCTTGTAATCGGAATTCATAACAACCTAGGAATGCATCTCACTTTTCTAGGCTAGTGTGGTGTCATTAAATTCTCTTAGTACTTCATGCATCATCTTAATTGGTAGGTGATAGGCGTTCTAGGCATATGCCCTGTTTAGGACATGCTAAGTAAGAGAGAATGATATATGTTTAGTGTACCAACGCCAGGACCTAGGCATGGGTACCTAATTCAGAATTTGCATAGTAATTAGGTCAAGACAATCTGGTTAAGAGCTATAATAGGTTAGAATGGATAATAAGCCATTATTCACCTTAGTTAACAAACAATCAACCTTTCATTCTTGCATTGTTATTTTCTGCACTTTGATTTACTTGTCTTTGATTTTTAATTCTCAAATCATAAACCCCCCCTTTTGGCGTGTGTGTGTGTGTGACTTTATTTAATTACTGTTTTCATCTAAGTTAATTGAATATGAACTTAATTGGGTTAATCGTTGATACAAGTCCTCGAGGGATCAACCTTTGCTTGCCAATATATTATCATAACCGATTTTGTTTACTTGCAAAGATATAACTGTTAAAGATAGATTACATATTCTTGTCCTTTATTTTTACCAACAAGTTTTTGGCGCCGTTGCTGGGGACTTGTCCCTCAACGGTGCCCATTAATTCAGATTTAGTTAACTCAATTTTGTATTTTAACTATTTAGATTTAATTTAGATTGTTTACCAGTTTAGTTTGTCATCTTTCTCATGTACATATGAACAACTCATATATGGATATGGGACCATGGAATTATCCATACATGGAGATGGGAGCATGGAACGATCCATACCCAACTTTATTCAATCAGGGGTGGAGCAATCACGAAAACCCATAACCATACAACCCAGGGTGGAGCAATCTGCCGGAATTCCATTATCAAGAAAACCTAGAACCATACTACCCAGGATGGTGCAAGCAGCCTAATTTCACATGGAACTCCCTTCAAATAGTTCCTCACTACGAACCAACTCCTGACCTCTCACCTTCGTTGAGGGCCTTGATACAATGCAGGGAGGCTTGTACTCAATAAGAAATCCGAGAGGAAAACCAGCGCATGGAGGAGAGACTGGAAAAGAACAAGAGGGAGTTTGAGTTCAACATGCGCCAATCGAAGAAAGGGCATGTTCCCCACCAAGTGAGGCCGTGAATGATGATCATGATGAAGCTATCATCGAGCCAACACTTCGACAAGTGCTTGCCATGGAGGCCACGAAGTCCACCTAACCTTCGTCGTGGACTAGGATACAAAGCATGGAGGCTTGTAATTAGAACCATCACACAGATGAAAAGCATAATGAGGACACCATCAAGCTAACACTTCGACAAGTGCTTGCCATGGATGCCATGAATTCCACCCAAGGCCATGCCGTGACAGTGTATCCCGATTTTGCTCAGATTGAGTAATGGGACACACCCAATTCATACCCTTTAGTATACTCTTCCTTTTATAATGTTTCTGATTCTGATTTCATGTCTAACTATACCTCTTTGCCTTGCACTCACAGATTGTGAAGCGAAATGAAAACAAACTAGGAGGAAGAGAATAGGATGGATGATGGTGACAAGGACATCCAAGTCAAACTCATGCCCATGCCCTATTTGCTGCCTAGCAGCAACGCACTATCCCAAGTCGTGTTTCACAGCCATGACCATTTTCTGCCTCATGACGTGCTTGAGTCTCTACCCAAAATCCAGCCTCAAGCTGTAAATGCCCTGCCGTAGCCCTATCCCAGCGCCACAGAACCTAGACACGTCCATGGCACGCTTTCAACGCTCCAAGCTGCGCCAACTGATTCACTGCAGGGCAAGTCCTTAGTCGCTGCACTAGAACCTTCCCAGCATGCATCCGAGATGCGCAGCGTTGCGACCACGCTTCAAGACACATCCACGGCAGAACCCAAGGACCAGCTCATGCCTACTGACAAGGACCCGGTTTTGAAATTTAATGCGTCTTCTCAACTTAATCCTGAAACACTTAACTTTCATTTTAATAAGGCAAACTTGGATTTGAATTTTGATTTAGCTCCTAATACTGTTGAACTTTTCCCATGCAGGTTCCACCATAAAAACTCTAAGAATATGCTAAAGGCTCTCAACTTGGTCCCCCTCTTCAAGTTCCGAAGGAAAAATCAACAGAAGGGACCAAGGATGAAGTCTAGAACGTACAAGGCACAACCAAAGCAGTTCCCCCACGAGCATTGTCCAAAGAAGACATTCCGGAATGGATAGAAACTGCTCTCATTCAAATGACTCCTCAATCTCTTTCCCGATAAGTTACGTTCTCGTCGGTGGATTCCTTTATGTGTTTCTAACTTTTTTCTCCATGATGCAGCGCAGATTCTACAGCAAGAGACTCATAATCGATTCCATGTTGATGCTGAAATCCTAGGCACACCATCAAATGCCTAGCATGCCAGCCCCGTCTTGCCTAGTCGTTAAATAAAGCGCTCCAAGGAGGCAGCCTAGCCCTAGTTTGTATTTCTCTCTTCCTTTGCTGTTTCTGCCCATTATATCTCTCAAACCTTTCTACTGTTCTCATGCTTACTACTTATCACATTGAGGACACTGTTCAGTTTAAGTTAGGGGGTGTGGATTTAAAATTTTTACATATAGAAACAAGTAGGTTTGGGGGTGATACACAACCAGGACTTTTGAATTTTCAGCCTTAGTTTTTTGTGTTTAGTTAGTTACTTAATTTTTTGCTTTTGAATAGTATGATAAATTGTTAATAGGGATGTATATGCTAAGTTAATTGTCTTAGCCTTACTAAGAGTCATGCCATGGTTAAGTAGTTCATAATCTGCACTTCACAATGCCATGTTTTAAGTGATTAAGTGAACGAAATAACTGAATTTGAGTGAACCTTAGAAAATTAGTGGAGACTACCCTGTGAGATCTTTGAGCCTAATTGCCATTCTTTCTGAGGGATATACTTGTTTCTACTCTTAAATACTCATCGCTTTTGTTCTAGATTGCTGATCTCATTACATCATATTTGAATTAAATTTTAAAGAACTAACACCATTTAGATACTCTTGATTTAATGGGTGGTTTGCCATAAGAAGTGATGTAGGCTATGTATGCTTTAACCTCTAAAGGTTTTATCCTACCTTATTGCATGCTCCCTAAGCCAACTTTGAAGCCAAACACTCAACCTTTTCTTTCATCACCCAAAGTATAACCTAACCAAAATACTTATCCATTCATCACAGCCATGCCCTATAACCTTAGTTTGTGCTAAGGTTGCCATAAATAAGATTCATGGTGAGAATGAGAGGTGGAAGAAAATGCTGCCCAATTCAAAGGACATTGGCGTCAATTCAAAGTTCAAAAGTTTAAATAAAAGCTTACATATAACAAGCTGCAAGAAAGTTTGAGGGAATCATTGCATGATCTTGGTTCAACTCAATTCAAAGAAAAGAAAAAATAAAGAAATCAAAAGAAAGAAAAAAAAACGTTGAAAAGAAAAAGAACGAAGAAAAAGTGAAAAACAAAGTAAATTAAGCCAAGTGAGCCAAGAGCCTCAAAATAAGCCATCAAGAAAGCAGAATGCCATGGGCCTTAAGAAAGCATTCAGTTCAGAAATTCCAAGTTCAAGTCATGACTTCTCATGCCTTGGTACAACTCAGGTTCTTTGAATCCCATCATTCCTTGCTAAACCCCTAAGCTTAGCCCCGTTACAACCTAAAAAAGAAGACCTAACTGATCTTATGGACAATCGTGCGGAGGATTAAGATACGTATCTATGTTCTTAAAGTTCAATTCCTTTCATGAGATCTTTATTTCCATAAAGTGCTATTCTTCATTATTACTCATATGTGATTAAATTTGAATTTCATAACATAAACTCATCACATATGCTTGAAAAGAGTGAAAGCCAAGGATTCTTGGGCGAATTGAGAGTTGCCTAGTGAGGATTAGAGTCGAGGCGAAATCTTTCTAGGGCACTTAGATGAAGTTGTTCTCAAACATGATCACTTGAAATATTGGCATTTATACACGTACACCTTCACATGACACTCACGGCTATGGCATTACTTTAGTTCTGCAAAGTATGCCTCCTTATGTTGATTCTTATTAGCTTGTTAAAAGTACTATCTCTAGCATCATATTTGTCTAAGTAAAACGTTTGTGGGTATCATGCTGCTATAACCCTCAGGAGACAAAACTCCTCCTACTAGGTGAACCAAGAGGTTTAAATGTTCTATCTTAACTAAGATCGAGTCTTTTCATTTTATTAAAGTTTTTTTTGCTCATGGATTAGCAAAAGATAGGTTTGGGGGTATTTGTTCAGTCATTATTTATGCATCATTTTGATGTCTTTATATGCCTCTCTTACATGTCCTTTGAATGATTTTGTGCCATAAATTGTAGAAAATGATCAATCTTCTGAGACTTGTGTAGATTTGGAAAGATAGGTAAATTCTGAGAAGAACGCAAAAAGAATGACTCAAATCGGAGTTCAGATGAAGGAGATGTCCTCATTTCAATATCAGGTCCTAAATTGGGTCCTGAGTGCGCCAGTGCGCCTTTTTGAGTCCTTGGCCAAGTACCTCAGATCATGCCATCCGGGTCCCAAACTTGTGTCTCATGACATCAAGTTCATGTCCTAGAAGTGCCAAGGTCATGCTACGACATGTGGAGTACATGTCCTGAGAACTTCATATCCGAGCCCAGCCTTTGTGCCTAAACCCTAGTTCATGTTCCGTCAGCGGTGGATCAAAGTTCTTTCTCTGTGCTAATCCTGACAACCTGTGCGCCTAGCTTGAGAGAAGATGCGCTTCTACTATGATCATGGTGTGCCTCAAAAGCGCAGTCCCAGACCCCTATGACGAAGACATTCCAAGGGCAAAGTTCTAAGTTCCAGCGTCTGACTGCGGGAAGACCGCGACCAACTTGTGTTCCCACTTGCCAGCTTGCATTCACACTCCCAACCATGTTCTGATTGGTTCTAATAGATTTTAGGGACTTTGTAATTACTTAGAAGTACAATAACTATTCTAGAACACTCTAGGCTAGGGTTTCTAATTCCAATCCTGGTAGGACAAGGTTTTCCCTTTGTCTATAAAAGGGAGCCTTTGTTCAGTGTTTTAGGGATATATATTTTTCACACGTTATTAGGAGAGCATTATTTCGGAGATCTAGACACCCTAGCCTCAATTTACATTGTACTCCAGTTTTCAGTTTTAAACAGTTTTTATTTTCTGCACTTTTTGGGCGTGGAGCTTGGAGATGAGGGCCTTGCCGAGTCTCTGCTGTGCACCATTGTTTATCAGCGTTCTTTACTTTAAACTTTTATTTCATTGCAATTTACTTATGAGTTCAATTATATTTTTTTCAATTTCAGTTATGTGTGAGTAGTTCTTTTTAGAATTAGGGTTGTTTGAAGCCCTAGCCTTGTTAGCTCGTTAAGTAGATGTTCATTCTTGATTTTGATTGCTATGCATGCTGAATAACTCTGATTACTGCTTTAACTACCATTCTTGTATGTTTATGAGACTTGCTACCTTGTTTGCATAAATTATTGATGGAATTGCTTGAGTGACCGTCATATCATCTTGTGGTTCATTAGCATCAAGAGGTTGAGGTTTAGAAACAATCTTGTAATTGGAATTCATGACAACCTAGGAATGCATCTCACTTTGCTTGCCAATATATTATCATAACCGATTTTGTATACTTGCAAAGATATAACTATTAAAGATAGAGTACATACTCGTGTCCTTTATTTTTACCAACAGCAGCATTCAGAAACTGTTGTAGAAGTAATGGAATCAGGCATGAACGATCAGTTCCGAAGACTCCTCAGCATAATGGCATAGTTGAGAGGATGAACAAAACAATTGTTGAAAGAATAACAACAATGTTATCTCATACCAAACTACCCAAGAGCTTCTGGGGTGAAGCTCTAATGAATGCGGTTGATTTAATAAATTATTCTACTTCAGCGCCATTGAATGGTGATGTCCCGAACAAACTCTAGTCGAGGAGAAATATTTCCTATAATCATTTGAAGGTATTTATTTGTAAAGCTTATTTTGTCCATATTCCAAAAGGTGAGCCATCCAAGCTTTATGCAAAGTAAAAAAAATGCATCTTTGTAGGATATGAAAATGAAGAATTTGATTACGGGTTTTGGGATCCTGTCAACTAGAAGATCATCAGAAATAGAGATATTGTCTTCTTTGAGAATCAGAACATTGAAGACAATCAAAGAGGTGATAAGCCTAATATAGTCAAAGAGAGTATCCAATCAATTTAAATCCAGTTCCTCCTCCTAGAGAGCATGATAACTGGGGAGAAGCAATGGAAGGTGCTGGAATCTTTTAATGATCCTTCAGTCAATGATGATCCAATTGTGGATATAAATAATGATCATGTTCATAGTATAGCTATGACAATAAGGAAGAAGAACAAGCTCCTCAAGAACCATTCAATGGTCATCATCTAAGAAGATCAACAAGGGTATGCAAAACCAAAACATGATACCCTCCAACAGAGTATGTGTTACTCACATACGGGGGAGAACCATAATGCTTCAAAGAAGCATCAGCACATGATCATAAGGAGGAGTGGTTGAGAACCATGCATGTTGAAGAAATGCAATCCTTGCATGAGAACCACACATATGATTTGTTAAGCCTACCAAAAGGTTGAAGAGCACTCAAGAATAAATGGGTGTATGGACTGAAGATGGAAGATAACAACCCTAAGACAAGGTTCAAGGCAAGGTTAGTTGTGAAAGGTTTCAATCAGAAGAAGGGGATTGACTTTGGTGAGATTTGCTCTCCCATAGTATAGATGTCATCCGTACGGGTTGTACTTGGTTTGGTTGCAAGTTCGAATCTCAAGATTTAACAACTATTTGTGAAGATTGTTTTCCATCATGGTGATCTCGAAGAAGAAATTTACATGGACCAGACAGATGGATTCAAAGTCAAAGGAAAAGAAGATTTGGTATGCTGACTAACTAAGAGTTTATATGGATTGAAGCAGGCACCTAGACAATAGTACAAGAAGTTTGATTCCTTCATGATTGAGCATGGATATCGGAGGACCTTCAGAGCATTGTGTGTTTGTGAAGAGATTTGATGATGGTGAGTTCATCATACTTCTTCTATATTTGGATGACATGTTAATCGTAGGATGAAATGATGACATGATTAGCAAGCTGAAGAAAGAGATGAGCAAGTCTTTTGATATGAATGGCTTAGAGCTAGCCCGCAAAACAATTCCTCAGTGTAAGTATATCACGTGATAGGAAGAACCGGAAGTTGTAGTTATCGCAAGAAAGGTATATTGAGAAGGTATACTAAAGCGGTTTAACTTGGATAAGGCAAACCCAATTGCTACTCTATTTTCTAGTCACTTCATGCTTAGTGCAAAGCAAAGTCTTACATGTGAAAAAGAAATGGAAGAAATGGTTATATATGGTGCCACTATCCTCAGCAGAGGGAAATCTGAAGTATATATATATATATATATATATATATATATATATATATATATATATATATATATATATATATGTAAAGCTGTGTATGCACAAGACTAGACATATAGCACACGCAATTGCCGTGATAAGAAGATTCTAGTATGAACTAATAGACACAGGAATATTGGAACGCTGTGAAGTGGATTCTCAGATATCCCAGGAGTACTTTTAAATGAGAAACAAAAGATGCCTTATTGCATGAACCATGGCCATACGTACGTACAAAACAAAACAAAACAACAACGTTCAGCAGAGTTTTCTTTTAATTTTCCATATTCATTGCACGCATTAAGAAACCCGAATTTAACAATATTTGTGAGCCACAAAATAAAGATTGCAAATCTTGAAATTAATGATACCCAATAATACATAAAGTATTGCCTAAAAAGCTTCACGTAGCTGTATTCCCATGGCTGGCCTTTGGTCACATAATAACATTTCTTGAGGTTGCCAAACACATAGCTCGAAGAGGCCACAAAGTTTCCTTCATATCCACCCCAAGAAACATCCAACGCCTCCCCAAAATTTATCCAAACTTAGTCCCTTTGATCGACTTAGACCAAATCCCACTACCAAGTGCTGAAAACCTCCCCGAAAACGCTGAGGCCACCATGGACGTACCCTACCTCAAAATAGCCCACGATGGGCTTGAACAAGGTATTGCTAATTTCCTACAAACTCACAATCCCGAATGGATTATTAACGATTTTGCCCCTCACTGGCTACCACCAATAGCTTCTAATCTAGGCATTTCACGAGCCCATTATAGTGTTTTCAATGCTTCATTTTATGTTTCTTTGGAGCAAAGGCACCCGAGCAGAAACACCGTTACGGTGTTAGAACACTGCCCGAGAAGTTCACCGTCCCTCCCGAGTGGGTCCCTTTTCCTTCAAATTTGGTCTTTAAACCCTACGAGGCAAAGCAAATGTTCGACGTTGTGCAAGAAAATGCTTCCGGGTTTACAGACTGGTCACGTGTCGAGGCAACGATACAAGGTTGTCAAATCTATTTTATTCGAAGTTGTTGAGAGATAGAGGGGGGAGTGGCTTGATTTGTTGCAACATCTTAACCAAAAGCTTGTGGTTCCGGCGGGGTTGTTGCCGGTACCCGTGGAAGCTGGTGGAGATGACAAGGATGAAGATGGTATCTGGTCGAAGATCGGCCCGTGGCTTGACAAACTAGAGAAAGGGACTGTGATTTACATTGCCCTTGGGAGTGAGGTTAATTTAAGTCAAGAAGAATTGACCGAGTTGGCCCTAGGGTTAGAGTTGTCGTCCTTACCATTCATTTGGGTCCTTAGGAGGCCAAGTGGGGTACTGGATAGTGATGAGTGGTTAAACTTACCGGATGGGTTGAGGACCGAACCAAGACTCGTGGGCTAGTTTGGACGAGTTGGGCACCTCAGCCGAAGATATTAGCCCATGAGTCAATATATAGTAACTGATATCACGGAGAGGCGCACCTGCCAAGTCCAACTTCAATTTGCTATCAAGAGGAGTACGAGCCGGTTTGCAATCCATCATCTTTACTTCTTGAAGCAAGTCAAGCACATATTTTCGTTGACTTAAAAGCAGGCCCTTGGGAGAAGTAGCCATTTCAATCCCAAGGAAGTATTTCAACACTCCTAAGTCTTTGATGGAAAATTGCTGATGAAGAGATTGCTTAAGGGTGTGAATCTCATCAAGATTATCACCTGTGATGATGAGATCATCAACATAAATTAGAACAACTAATTTACCAGCTGATCCAGTTCGAACAAACAGGGATGAATCAACATGACTTCGCTTGAAATCAAACTTTTCAAGGACTAGGCTCAGCTTGGCATACCAAGCACGTGGTGATTGTTTTAATCCATAAATGGACTTGTGAAGCTTGCAAACCATATCTGAATTCTGTGCTTGGGAGTGACCAGGAGGTAACTGCATGTAGACTTCCTCTTCAAGGTCTCCATGCAAAAAAGCATTTTTTGCATCCATTTGGTACAACGGCCACTCATGGTTAACTGCAATGGATAACAACACCCGCACTGTACTCATTTTAGCCACGGGAGCAAAGGTCTCCTTATAGTCCACTCCAAAGGGTTGAGTAAAACCCCGGGCCACCAATCTTGCCTTGTGTCTTTCAATCGAACCATCAGAATTAAACTTGGTTTTGTAAATCCATCGACTGCCTACCACCTTCTTACCCTTTGGAAGCCGTACGACGCTCCATGTTTTATTTTCATCCAACGCCTTGAGCTCTTCGGCCATGGCAAGCTTCCAAACCTCTTGAAGATTTGCTTCTTGAAAGGTCCTTGGTTAAATTTCATGTGACAGCTTGCTGAGAAAAGTGGAATGAGCGGGAGACACCTAGGAGTAATTTACAAACTTGTGGATTGGATACCTTGCAGCGTACGTTACATAATCATGCAGACTGGGTGGTGGTTGTCTATCGCAAGTTGGATTCCGTCGGGGTTGAGGAACCACTGCTGAAGGTTCAACCATCCTCTCATCTATGGATGGTGCTTCATAGTCATGAGGAACCACTCTGGGATGGTGCTTTAGTTTCGTCTTCAATGGGATGGTGCTTTAGTTTCGTCTTCAATGATTACGCAGTCATCACCAGTTGCATGAGAGTCGCTACTGGGAGCAAATGCTTGAGCACGATCACTTGGGTCGGCTGGAGTTGGTAATCGAAAAAGGTCCTGCAAGTCCTCCCCCTGACGGTTTTCATCTGATGGGTTGGTGAAGTATGGTTTGATCTCATCAAACCTTACATCTCTGGAGACAAATACCTTCCTGGAATGAGGATTGTAACACTTGTATCCTTTTTGAGTGGAGGAGTAACCCATAAACACACACTTGACTGCTTTGGGATCAAGTTTGTCTCGGTGATGGATTGAATGTGAGCATAACAAGTGCATCCAAAAATTCTCAGATGGGAAAGGTTAATTTTTTTGTTTTTCAAGACTTCATATGGTGATTTGGAATTCAGAACCCGACTAGGTAGTCGGTTGATGAGGTAAATTGCTGCAAGCACTCCTTGAGACCAAAATCTCTTTGGCACATTCATTTGAAGCATGAGAGCCCTGATTTTTTCAAGTAGATCCTGATTCTTTCTCTCGGCAATCCCATTTTGCTGTGGGGTACCTACACAACTTGTTTGATGTATGATGCCATGTGTGCTCAAATAGTTAGTCATATTTTTGGATGTATATTTAGTGCCATTATCAGACCTTAGTATGTGGATTTGGGATGAAAAATTGTTCATGACAAGGTTATGAAAGTTCTTGAAAGCATCCATGACTTCATTTTTGAATTTTAGAAGGTACAACCAAGTGACTCTTGAAAAATCATCAACAAACGTAACATAGTACCTATAACCATCAAATGACTCGAGAGGTGCTGGTCCTCAAACATCGGAGTGCACCATCTCAAATAGCTTGCTAGTTCTAGATATGGACGAATTAAAAGGAAGCCTTGCAGATTTTGACAGATGACAAATTTCACATACAAGTGAGGATTTGCACAAATTAGGGAATAAAGTAGATAAAACGAATTCTGAAGGGTGTGCTAGACGTTGATGCCACAACTGATGCTCTAGATTTGAACTGACTTGGAATCCCTTTGGAAGATTAGGGTCTTTCGACAAATAGTACAGCCCATTTAGGTAGTGACCTTCACCAATCAGCTTCTTGGTGACTAGATCCTGAAAAACAACATTGTGAGGAGAGAAAATTGCACGGCAATTGAGAGAATTTGTAATCCGTCCTATGGACAATAGTTGAAAAGGAAAGGATGGAACATATAATGCTGTGGACTCAACTCTTCCTGATATTAGTTTGACTTTTCCTCTACCTAGTACGGGTAGATCACTACCATTTGCTACAGAAACTACTGATGGTTTAGGATAGCTTTCAAACTTGTCTAACTTTGAGTGTTGGTTTGTCATGTGATATGTGGCACCATAGTCTATAATCCAAAAATCATGAGGATGACTAACGTTTAGAGCAGTTGAAGGAGTACACATAATACCTGGAGTGTCAGCTTGATGCTCCTGATTAGACTCAGCTAAGAATCCTGCAAACTGTCTAAGGAGAGCAGTTTTATTTCTACCAGTCAATACGTCGCATGCGCCTCCTTTTTTGGTTTGAAGATAAGCTGAGAACTCATTTATCAAGTCAGCTGGATTTGTTGTGGAGTTCATCAGCCCGTCAGTTGAAGAAGCAGTAGCAGCATAGTTTTTATTTGTATGTGATCTAGTTTGTGTGCCCTTGTAGTCTCTTGACGCTTTGTTTTCAAACTTTGGCTTCAACTCAGGATGTAATATCCAGCATCGATCTACTAGATGTCCAACATTGTTGCAGTGTAAACACTTCAGGTCTGGCCTCTTTCCCTTGTACACTTTTTCTCCAAAAGACTTGTGATTTGCCACAAAGCCTTGAGCTTCAGACATTCTAGATTTTATGACAACATTCATGACTTTCCTACGAACTTCTTCTCGCTGAATCATGGTGCAAACACTTGCAAATGATGGGAGTTCGGGGTTCATTAGAATATGGCTTCTAAGATCTTCATATTCAGACCCCAAACTTGCAAGCAACTGAAAGATTTTATCTTCCTCGGATCTTTTTAGTAGTGCAACAACCTCGATAGTATGTGGTCGATACATATCTAGTTCGTTCCACATATTTTTCATGCAACCGAGATGATGAACAAAAGATTTATCACCTTGTTGAAGACTTACCAGATTTCTCTTGAGCTGGAACACTCGATCAGTATTGTTTTGATTTCCATACATCTCCTTGACTGCATTCCAAAGAGAACAAGAGGATTCCGAAAAACTAAAGATTTCGGACAGCTTAGGATCCATGGAGTTGAGAAGCCACGACATGACTAGTTGGTCTTTGCACATCCATGCTTCATACTCCGGAGAAGAGGCGACAAGTGCCTCAATGCTTCCATTGACATATCCGAGTTTGGATCTTCCTCCAAGGGCAAGAGATACAGCTCTAGACCATGGGAGATAGTTAAATTCATTTAACACCACTGAGCACAATCGTTGGTTTGGGTTGACTTCAGCTTCGGGAAAGCTGGTGAGAGGGGCAGTGAAGCTTTTTGCATCAGAGCCGAATAAATTTTCTTCTGCCATTGATCAAGTTGAATGTGCAGAGATAAGAGGAATAATGGAGACAGGCTTGTTAAGGTTCTTGCTCTGATACCATGTAGAAAACAATGGAGAGAAGGTTTTTATTTCTTGTCTATCATTTCCACGATTACAGCAGTATATAAGCATACATGCAAGGAAGATAAAAAACCACTGACCTCTCTAAGAACCAGCTGCTACCCTAAGACCTGCTGGTCCTTATATTATAGCCTTAACCTCCATTATAGGAAGCCACTAATTACATGCAAGGGAGAAACTTGTGGCAGGGACAAACAGCTACCCTAATCTCCTAGCAGTCATTTCTAACCATCACGGCTAATCACTAGACACAGCTAGCACAGCTAGCAGTCACACATCCACCGATATCCACCAATATGTCCAATACTTCCAATAGAGTTCAATCATAGAGGGGGTTCAATTTGGACGTCCTGCCATTATGTTTCCCTTCTTGCATGACCAAGGGCTAGTTGCTAGGTTTTGGGACAAGAAAATTGGGATTGAGGTGCCAAGAAAGGAAGAAGATGGATCATTTACTCGGAAAGTATTGGCCGATATACGGTGCGTTTGGTTGTGGTGGATGAGGAAGGGAAGGGTTATAGGGAAGGAGCCAAAGAATATGGAGCTTTATTTAGTGATAGGGAGCTGCATGATGGTTACATGGACAGATGCGTAGAGTATTTGGAAAACCATGTCCATACATGAGGTTTGAAGAATTTTCTACTCATCAACAAAAATGAATGGTTATCCAGTGTGTATTTTGTGGTTTTTGCATCAAATAAAAAGGACTTGGGATGTTAATATGGCAATTTTTTAAGCCTCCATGTCATTCACTCTGGATTAAAATCTTCTCAGACAACAGTGAGGGCTAAAGCGGTGTGTCACTTGCATCTGATCGATATTATTGACGGTGGGTCTTGTCCATATATCTAAATCTCAATAACTCCTAACAATAATGGAATCCCCACATGTTTTACTTGAAACATGTGGAAGGAAAGCAAGATGTGCATGCATGCCTGGGATCAACAATCAACTCCTAAGAATAATAATCAGTTTCTTACTCAAAAAAAGAATAATAAATCTTAAACTTTATTAATAAATTCTTAAACTTTATTAATAAATTCTTAAACTTTATTAATAAATTCTTAAACTTTATTAATAAATTCTTAAACTTTCTATTGGCAGCTATTTTTTTTTGTCCAACTATTGGAAGCTAATTTCAAGGATGGACAAAAAAATCGCGGTTATAATTAACCTTAGTTTTCATAACTATTTATATTAAATGAAGTGGTTATAGTTTAACCATTTATCTAAATGGTGTGATTATCATTATAACCATTTAAGTCCAATATTAAATGGTATGGTTATGATTATATTAACCATTTAACCATTTATTACATAACCATATAAATTTTTTTTTGTCATATTTATTTAACTATTTATATAGTGTTGTTTAATTAAAGTTATTTGAAATTTTTTTTAAATAAAAAATAAGTAAAAAAATTAAAAACTCATCACAGACCCGTCGGCGATCTAACTTGAAAAGTTATCATATCTTAGTACATTTTTGTGGATCTAACTTGAAAAGTTTCGTAGTTTTGGAGTATTTTTCACATTGTCCGACCAACCACTACAAGAAGATTGAGATTGCCCGATAAGGTTTTGCCCGACAAAGTAATTTTCGCCGAGTAAGGACTATTTGGCCGACAAACACGAAGGCTCGTCGGGTAAACTGTTGGCGGGAAGGGCAAGATGTTAGCGCGCAAAAAATGGAAGGTTTGCCCGACGATTGGTACCATCCGTCGGGCAAGATTATATCTAACGACGATTATTCAACAAAGGCTCGCCGGGTAAACTGTTGGCAGGAAGAGCAAGATGTTGGCGAGCAAAATAGGACGTGTTGCCCGACTATGTGGCCTATCCGTCGGGCAAGATTATATATAACGACGATTATTCATCGTCAGGTAACACTTAACGTTGACTCTATGTTGCACGATGAATAATTAAACTTTGCCCTACGAATTGGGTTCGTCGGGCAAAAGTCTAAACACACGAAGTGCCCGAGACGCTCTCATTTCTTCTTCTTCTTCCACCTCTCTGGTTCATCGCTCAGTCTGCTCTCTCTCTCTCTCTCACTCACTCACTCTCTTTCTCTAGCTACAATCATCATTTCATCACCATTTTCATTACCAATCAAATCATTTTTCTCTATCAATCAGCAAATATCAAATTTTAAGGTTTGATCAATTTAATTTTTTTAATTTTGAAATTTGGATTTTTGATTAGAAACTAATTATGTTTTGTGTTGTAGGAATTTTGTGGTTGATTTGAAGGAATACTTATAAATAGGTATGTGTGTTTACCTCTCAATTTAATTTTGTTAAGAATTTTGGATATAATTATGTTAGGAAATTTTGTATTTATTGTGGAAAATGTGTAGAAATTGTTTAGAATTTGTGGAAATTAGAAATTAGAAAATTTGTTAGGAAAATATGAAAATAGAAAATATGTTATGAAATTAGGAAAATAGAAAATAGATTAGGAAATTAGAAAATTTTGTTGGAAAATAGGAAAATTAAAAATATGTAATGAAATTATTAAAATTAGAAAATATGTTTGGAAATTAGAAAATATGTTAGGGAAATAGAAAATATGTTAGCAAATTAGAAAATTTTGTTGGAAAATAGGAAAATTAAAAATATGTAATGAAATTATTGAAATTAGAAAACATGTTTGGAAGTTTGAAAATATGTTAGGAAAATAGGGAAATAGAAAATATGTTAGGAAATTAGAAAATATTTTATGCATAATTAATATATGTTTGTATTTGTGAATTTGTTGTGATAGTTTTTGTAAAGTGCTTTATTTAGTTTTGACGGAGTGAAATATGTTCATATTTCATAACCGTTTATGCGAAGTTAATCTAGTTGATTAACTTCGTAAAATGAAATTCAATGAAAAACCTTAGACCCGTTTGAGAGTCAGTGAATCGGGTTGATTGATTGACTCTTGAATTGTCCATTTATTCGGACAGTTCGGAGGTGCGCAACTATGTGTTGTGTAGTTGGCGGTCTACGAGGTTAGGTTTCAATTGTGCGAAATTCGATTTGTATCCCCTCAATGTTCTCCGAATGCATACTAGATATTTGTTTATAATATCAACGTCGTGCATTTGGGAAACTGTAGGGAGATGCTGCCGAAATTTCCCTCGATCAAAACTTAGCCTCGTAGGTCGCAAACTACATAGCACATAACGTACACTCTCGAATGGGATAGGGCTAAATCACCGGAGGCATAAGGAGACGAGCTGTTTTTTATTTTAACTTGTTCTAATTACGGGACAATGTTAACTCAATTACATACGTTGAATCTATGTTGTGAAAGCAGGCACAATGGACAAAAGTTGGATGTAAATATGGGATAGATCTTCTTATCAGTATTTGGATGGGATCGACAGCTTCATTGCCTTTGCACGTAGTCATTGCGGTGATGAAAGACATATGAGGTCTCCGTGCCGTAAATGTAACAACTGCAGTTGGATGTCATTGAATGAGGTCCAAACTCATCTGGAATGGAATGGGATCGTACACAACTACACTAATTGGATCTATCACGGTGAAGAAATATTTTTCACATCGACATCTTCGGTTCCTGGGACCCGTCGGGACGAAAGTCCTTTGGACGGGCGATGTGATAATGATCAAGTCGTTGAGCTATTAACCGATGTTTTTCCTCCCGCATCGGATGATATGGACAATGAGGCGCCTAGGTTGCAACCCAAAGACTCTGAGCTCCATTACGAGAGATTTTTGAAAGAAGCTCAGTGCGAATTGTACCCCGGTTGTAAATCATTTTCGGTTCTAGGGGCAGTTGTGGACTTGATGCACATGAAAGTTGAGTATAATCAAATGAACAAGCATTTAGATCACATGATGGAAATCTTCATCCGAATGCTCCCTGAAGACAACCGTCTGCCTAAAGATCATTATAGCTCGAATGAGCTGTTGAACGGCCTCGGTTTAGGGTATATCAAGATCCATGCATGCAAGAACAACTGTGCATTGTTTTACGGTGAATTCGAGCAGCTTGACAAATGTCCCGTTTGTAATGAGCCTAGGTTTCAAAAGAACAAGATTCCTAACAAGGTGTTGAGTTATTTTCCACTGAAGCCAAGGTTACAAAGATTCTACATGTCGTCCCACACAGCCCGTCATATGAGGTGGCACAAGGATGAACGCATTGATGATGATGTACTAAGGCATTCGGCCGATGGAGAGGCTTGGAAGGAATTTTATAAGATGTATCCCGAGTTTGCTGCGGAGCCAAGAAATGTCAGATTAGGGCTCTCTACTGACGGGTTTAATCCGTTTGGGAGTTTTGCAAAGCCCTATAGCACTTGGCCGGTGGTTATGGTTCCATATAACTTTCCCCCTTGGAGATGCATGAAGAAAGAATTCACAATCCTCAGTACTTTGATACCGGGTCCCAAATCGCCGAGTAATTCTATCGATGTGTTTTTGCGGCCGTTGATTGACGAGCTTGTGGATCTGTGGGAAAATGGTGTCCAAACATATGACAAGTGCAGTGAAGAAATGTTCACTCTACGAGCGACCGTAATGTGGACAATTAATGATTTTCCTGCTTATGGTATGTTGTCGGGATCGAGCACCAAGGGCTATTTTGCTTGCCCGACATGTGAACCAGACACAACGTCCTTTTGGCACGCATCTAAGGTATGCTACTTGGGTGCAAGAAGGTTTCTGCCCTGGGATCACTGATGGCGAATGCAATCTGACTCATTTGATGGCAAATCAGAGTTACGAGCTCGACCAGGGGAGATGTGCGGTGAGGAGATATTATCCAAACTGAACAATATACATGAATTTGTCACATGAGGATCGAAACTAGCTGAACATGAAAATTGAACGAAAAAGAGCATATTCTTCCAGTTGGCATATTGGTCGAAATTAAAAATCAGACACATCGCGGATCCTATGCACATCGAGAAGAATGTTGCTGAAAGTGTTGCGGGAACGACTTTACCCATTGAAGGCAAGTCAAAGGACACAAAAAAGACTCATATGGGTATGAAAGAAATGGGGATTCAGCCTAATTTTGGTCCAAAAGTCGTCAATGAAAAATACATCATGGCTCATCCAAGTTATACATTTACGCCGAAGAATAATAAAAAATTCCTGAAGTGGTTGCAGTGTGTGAAATTTCCCGACGGGTACGCCGGCAACATATGCCGAAGTGTTAGCACCGACGGTGGGACCATTTCTGGTATGAAGAGCCATGACTATCTTGTTTTGCTACAACGACTCATTTCGATTGGTATTAGGCCTTTCTTGGAGCCTGGTGTTGTTGAGACAATAGTTTATTTGTCTCAATTCTTCCAGATACTATGTGCCAGATCGTTGGTTAAGGCGGACCTCGAAGCAATTAACAAGGATATTTTCTACATCATGTGCCGGCTATAGCAAATATATCCACCTGCATTATTTGATGTAATGGTGCACCTACTAATACATCTGCCGGATGAGGCAAAGCTAGCTGGCCTGGTGCATTATCATTGGATGTACCTAATCGAGAGGTATAACTTATCCCTGCTATTTTATAATATTTCCTTACTATCATGTATATATGAGAATCATAATGTAAATCTCCTTGCAGAATGTTAGGTACGTACAAGCGGTGCGTTCAGAACAAGACACGTCCCGAAGGCTCTATAGCGGAGGCGTACATTGCAAATGAGGCACTGACATTTTGTGCAATGTACCTTCGGAATGTTGAAACATCCTTTAATAGGGCGTCATGCAACGACGATGGTGGTCAACGTCCAGAGAGCCTATCTGTATTTGCCTAACCCGCACGACCATTAGGCACTGGTCCAATCTCGGAGCCATTCACCAATAGCGACATAGAGGTGGCTCATTGGTTCATACTAAACAACTGTGACGAAGTTTGGCCCTTCCACTAGTAGCACGAGGCGTTGATGAAGGCCCAATTTCCTTCTAATTGGGAGGAAATGGACAAATAACTGTTTCCACGTTGGTTTTTGAGCATGTAAGTCAAATATTTTATTTGCTAATTTCTTAAATTGGTTTTAAGTTTACTAATTTCGTTTCTTGTGTGTATCTTATCAGATGATACAGCTGAAAGATGTCAACTCGTCAAATTTCAATAAAGAATTAATGCAGCTGGCCATTGGCCCATTCCGAGGAGAAACATACGCTGGTTGTCACGTTAACGGAGTTAAGTTCATGTGCACAGAATGAGATGAAAAATTGTCTACGCAAAACAGTGGGGTCTTCGTGCCGGGGGATGGGGAAAATGCTGATACAGGGTTCTACGGCAAATTGTTGAGTGTGGTTAAGGTGTTATACGCATACCACAAGGAAGTCGTCTTGTTCAAGTGTCATTGGTTTGATACGAACCCAAGTACCCCAGGCAGTGTCATTAAAGATCAGTTATGTACCTCTGTAAACACAAACACCCGGTGGTTTGAGAGTGATCCCTACATCCTCGCTAGTACGGCGAAACAAATATTCTATGTGGATGATCCAAAAGCTGGTGGTGGTTGGAGAGTAGCTGAGATGGTGAATCATAGAAACATTTGGGACTTGGATGACCGATACCATGAATAAGATGGGGAAAAAGACAATGACCAAATCGTTTACTAGGCGGATTCCTCGGCATTCACCCAAAACGTGGATGGAGTAAGGACCAATGACATCATCCCACCAATTGCGATTGATGACATTTTTATTGATCTCGGGGAATTAGAACAAATTGATAGTGATTCGGAGGAATCAAGTATTGTACACATCTCGGATGACAAAAGTGAATGGGAGGGGGAAAGCGAATCCGACGCCAAATGAAAGTTGTAAATTAGAAATTTCATTTATATATGTAATATCCATCTTCAAATCAATAAATGTGATTTATATATATGTTTTATGATTTCATTCACAAAAGTTTCACTTAATCTTTTATATATGTAATAATTAAAGCCACAAACTTTGATGTCCTCATCCTTGAATCGGTTTACCAACATTTCATCTTATTTGATAAAATATTGTATACTAAAATATTGACAAACAATTAATTATGACAAATATAAAAATTTGAAAATTTAAACTAAATCTAATTTGAATTTATAAAAACTGATAGACATTTGCCAGACGAATATACTTTGTAACAACCCGGAATTTCAATTATTGGATTTACGTAAATTACTTATGTAAAATGACGATTTTACCCTTGCTTGTTAAGGGGAGTGAAAGTCAAATTTTGTTTCAAGACATTTTTGGTGATGTTTTGGATACCGTTGCGTAGGTCTCAAACTCAGGAGTTCGTAGACAGGCGGCACGCGGGAAACGGAGTTCGTGTACGAAAGTTATGGGTCTAGACGTGTAAGGGCAGTTTGGTAATTTGCCATAGAGGGGAGATATTTTTAACCACCCAAATCAGATTAATCTGATCCACATCATTTCATCATCACCTCCTCATCTCTCTGAACCACCCATTTTTCTCCCAAAACCATCGAACCCATGCGAAAAACACACACAAAGTCAACTTTTGATTCAAGGCTTTAACTTCCATTTTTGATCCACTAATTGTATTCTACTTCTTCCCACGATCACAACCGTACCAACCATCGAAGGAGAGGACCACGGGAGACGCCGAACTGAGCAAAGGAATATCCGAACCTTCCGATCGATTTTTCGGCTTACACATGTATGTGTTTATGGTTTTGAGGTCATATTTGGATTCTTGGGTTTGAGTAGATAGATTTAGACGTAAAATTTGTGAAAAATGGTTGAGTTTTGAGGAAGTTATAAAAGCTTGAACTTTCGGCCGGAAATGGGGGATTCCGGCGAAAACCAGACGGCGGCGCCGGCAGCCGGTCGTCTTCTCCGGTGAGTCACCGGTGATCGGTAGGGTCTACTGAACCGGTCGAGCCGATCGGGTCGAGTGAACCGGTCGGGCCGAGTTAGATCGGGTCAGGCTGAGTTGGGCCGGGTTGGACCTGTCCAAGCGCGTGACCGGCGCGTGAGGACGCATGGCGGCGTGTGGGTGCGTGTTCCGACCTTCCGTCGGTGCATGGCGGCGCGTGGGGCCGAGTCTGAGGTTACGGTGGCACGTGACAGCTAGGTTTACACTTTTCGGACATGTTGGCGCAGGTTTTGGGTCGATCGGACGTCGTTTAGGGGTTGTTTTGGGCGTTTGAAGTTGCTGCGTTTTCTAGGCCAGCATAGGTAGACCACCCGAGGTTTAGGGTGTTTATATTTCAGGGTCTTATTATTAGCTGGTAATCCCGATTATTAATTTGGACAGGCGATACTGCTCCAGGAACTTCAGGGGAGCGTACAGTTCGGGATTGAGCTTGCTTGGACAGGTTTGTGAGTGGACTTTTGGTTTATAAACTATAATGCATGCATAAATGTATCTTTGATTTAAATACTGTTATGTATGGGTGCAATGAATTTCTGGAATTTAGAAATGATGCTGGACACATGTTTTCCAATATTTCAGTGAAAGTGCGTTTGAGAAATGGACTGGTTTTTGTACTCAATTTTGTTATCGTTTTAAAGTGGTAACTATTTGAGTCTGTGATTTGGGTTTAGACCTGAAATTATGATTTTACCGATTTTGGCCGTAAATTATATTTCAGAGAATTTGGCTTAGGCCAAGAAACAAAGATTTCAAAACACGAATTTAGTTTTCACTGGTTTTCTGTCCCGATGGTTACAGTTGCTCTGACTGGTGTTGAGGGGTTTTGCTCCGCTGGTTATTGAGGGCTCTGACTTTGGTGTTGAGGGGTCTTGCTCCACCGGGTCGCGAGGCTGTCTACGCGTAGTACAGATTTTAACACATCTCAAGGGATACCCTGGTGTGTTGTGGATATGTCGGGAACAGTGGATTTGAGATATTATGTGTACAGGTTGAATTAAATGATTTTTAACTCCTTTGAAGAGTTTTCAAACCAAACTGTGGACCACGAGGTATTTTCATTATACAGATTTTATATGAGTCCAACTAAGTGGTTTTAAAGAGAAATGGAATTTCGATGGTTTCAAATAATGTTTTTATATCATAAACTGTTTTATATGATGCATGCATGGTTTTATAAATGGAGGGGGAAAAAGGTAATATGTCCTTGGAAAACGATTTATAAATGATTATTTTGTCCACTCATAACTTTTGTGTTTAAACCCCCTTCAGGCAGTTGAGTTGACGTGGACACTTATCTCGAGGCAGAGACATTAGTACTTTCGACTGCGCTGTATAGTTATACTTGAGTAGGATATCTAAATTGTACTCTTTATCCTACTTAGACGCTCTGATATTATATTGTGTTTGGTTGATCATTAATTACGGGAATTATTGAGTGCTTGAATCCCTTGTCTGACAAGTGAAAGTATTTATTATTATTACAATTTGTAAGGATTGAAGGGTATTTTGGGAACCTTTCCTTAGGTTGTCAGACGGGATCAAGGTTGTCAGGACCCGTCCCGAATTTTCCCTCGAAACCCGGGAAGAACCCTGATCCCGTCTGACAACCTAAGAAAAGGTTCCCAAAATACCCTTCAATCCTAACAAAATATAATAATAATAAATACTTCCACTTGTCAGACAAGGGATTCAAGTACTCAAAAATTCCCGTAATTAATGACCAATCAAATACAATATAATATCAGAGCATCTAAGTAGGATCAAGAGTAAAATTTAGATATCCTACTCAAATATAACTACACAGCGCAGTCGAAGTACTAATGCCTCTGCCTCGAGATCAATGTTCGCGTCAACTCTACTCAACAGCCTGAAGGGGGTTTAAACACAAAAGTTGTGAGTGGACAAAAATAATCATTTATAAATTCTTTTTCGAGGAAATACCTTTCTTCCCCTCCATTTATAAAATCATGTATGCATAACATAAAACAATTTATGATACTAAAACATTATATGTAAATCACCAAAATTTCCATTTCTCTTTAAAACCACTTAGTTGTAATCACATAAAATCTGTATAATGAAAATACCTCGTGATCCACAATTTGGTTTGAAAACTCTTTTCAAAGGAGTTTAAAATCATTTAATTCAATCTGGACACATAATATCTCAAATTCACTGTTCCCGACATATCCACAACACACCAGGGTATCCCTTGAGATGTGTTAAAATTTGTACAATAAATCACTGTACTATCTATACTATGCATAGACAGTCTCGCGACCCGGCGAACCAAGACCCCTCAACACCAAAGTCCGAGCCCTCAACAACCAGCGGAGCAAGACCCCAAAACACCAGTCAGAGCAACAGTAACCATCGGGACAGGAACCAGCGAACCAAATCCATACTTCGAAATCTTTGTTTCTTGGCCTAAGCCAAATTCTTTGAAATATCATTTTATGGCCAAAACCAATAATATCATAATTACGGGTCTCAACCCAAATCACAGGCTCAAATAGTTACCACATCAAAACGATATCAAAATCGAGTACAAAAACCAGGCCATTTCTCAAAACACACTTTCACTGAAATATTGGAAAACATGTGTCCAGCATCATTTCTAAATTCCAAAAATTCATTGCACCCATACATAACAGTATTTAAATCAAAGATACATTTATGCATGCATTATAGTTTATAAACCAAAAGTCCACTCACAAACCTGTCCAAGCAAGCTCAATCCCGAACTGTACGCTCCCCTGAAGTTCCTGGAGCAGTATCGCATGTCCAAATTAATAATCGGGATTACCAGCTAATAATAAAAACCTTAAATATAAACCCCCTAAACCCCGGGAGGTCTAACTATGCTGGCCTAGAAAACGCAGCAACTTTAAAACGCCCAAAACAACCCCTAAATGACGTAAGATCGACTCAAACCTTCGCCAACAGGTCAGAAACGTCAAAAACTAGCTGTCACGCGCCACCGTGACCTCAGACTCGGCCCCACGCGCCGCCACGCGCCACCACGCGCCGACGAAAGGTCGGAACACGCGCCCACGCTTCGCCACGGGCCCTTACGCACTGGTCACGCGCCTGCTACAGTACCCACACGCCTGGATCGGTCCAACCCGGCCCAACTCGGCCTGACCCGGTCTAACTCGACCCGACCAGTTCACTTAACCCGACCGGTTCAACTCGACTCGATCGATCGCTCGACTCGACCAATTTACTCGACCCGACCGGTCACCGGCGACTCGCCGGAGAAGACGACCGGCTGCCGGCGCCGCCGTCTGGTTTCCGCCGGAATCCTCCATTTCCGGCCGATACTTCAACCTTTACAACTTCCTCAAAACTCAACCATTTTTCACAAATTTTACGTCTAAATCTATCTACTCGAACCCAGGAACCCAAATATGACGTTAAAACATCAAACACGTACCTGTGCTAGCCGAAAAATCGATCGGAAAATTCGAAACTTCCTACATTCGGTTCGACTTCCCCCGTGGTCCTCTCCTTCGATGGTTGGTACGGTTGTGATTGTGGGAAGGAGTAGAATACCATTAGTTGATCAAAACTGGAAGTTGGAGCCTTGAATCAAACTTGGAATTTATGGGTTTTAGGTGTGAAAGACGCACACGGGTTCGATGGTTTTGGGAGTGTATTTCACAGAGAGATGAGAATGAGATGATAATGAGATGACGATGAAATGAGGTGGATCAGATTAGTCTGATTTGGGGGGTTAAAAATATCTCCCCTCTATGGAAAATTACCAAACTGCCCTTACACATCTAGACCCATAACTTTCGTCCACGAACTCCGTTTTTCGCGTGCCGCCTGTCGACGAACTCGTGAGTTCGAAACCTACGCAACGGTATCCAAAACACCACCAAAAATGTCTCGAAATAAAATTTGACTTTCACGCCCCTTAACAAGCAAGGGTAAAATCGTCATTTACATAAATAATTTACGTAAAACCAATAATTGAAATTCCGGGTTGTTACAATCTACCCCCCTTAACAAATTTCATCCTCGAAATTCAACTCTACCCTTGGAACAAATAAGGATACTGCGCCCGCATTAGTTCCTCGGTTTTCCACGTGGCTTCCTCCACGTTATGATTCCTCCACAACACTTTAACTAGAGGAATACTCTTTCTGCGCAGTACCTTCTCCTTCTCATCCAAAATTTGTACCGGTTGCTCCTTAAAGGTCAAATCATCCTTCAGCTCAAGTGGCTGCTCTCGCAATACGTGAGACTCATCAAACAGATATTTCCAGAGCAAAGATACATGGAAAGCATTATGAACTCTGGATAATTCCGATGGTAAAGCAAGACGATATGCCACTGGTCCTATCCTCTCCAAAATCTCATCGGACCAATGTAGCGAGGACTCAGTTTTCCTCGTCTACCAAAACGTACCACTCCCTTCCAAGGAGATAGGTTCAAGAACACCCAATCACCTACCTCAAACTCAAGGTCTCTAGTTCGACGGTCTGCATAGCTCTTCTGGCGATCCTGAGCTGTCTTCAACCTTTCTCTGATGATTCTTATCTTTTCCTCAGTCGTATCCACCAACTCTGGTGTTAACAGTTTCCTTTCACCCACTTCGTTCCAGCATAACGGTGTCCTGCACTGCCTCCCATACAGTGCCTCGAAAGGAGACATCCCAATTCTCGACTGATAACTATTATTATAAGCAAATTCCATCAGAGCCAGGTGTGAATCCCAGTTTCCTTTAAACTGCAGTACACAATCTCTCATCATATCCTCCAAAACCTGGATTGTCCTCTCAGACTTACCATCCGTCTGAGGATGAAAAGCTGTACTAAAATGCAAGGTAGTGCCAAAAGCCTTCTACAAACTCCGCCAAAACCTGGAGGTAAATCTAGGATCCCTGTCCGAAACAATTGACTATGGAGTCCCATGTAGCCGTATGATCTCATCAACGAATAATTTGGCATACCGACTCATCCGAAAATCTTCCCGCACTGGCAATAAATGTGCAGACTTCGTGAGTCTATCAACAATTACCCATATCCCATCATGTCCCTTCTGTGTCCTTGGAAGTTTATACACAAAATCCATCGTAATGTGATCCCACTTCCATTCCGGAATAGGTAATGGTTGAAGTGCCCCATATGGTTTCTGCCTCTCTGCTTTCACTTGCTGACATGTCAGGCATCTACTCACAAACTCAGCAATTTTCCTTTTCATCCTAGTCCACCAATAGTGTTTCCTTAGGGTATGATACATCTTGGTACCTTCTGGATGCATAGCATAAGCCGAACTATGAGCCTCATCAAGAATTTCCCTCTTTAGCTCCAGCTCATTCGGTACGCACAACCGGCCATCCCTAACCAAGGCTCCATCATCCCTAAGCGCATAGTCCTGCTTGTTTCCAGCCTCTAACTCCATCCTGATAATGCACAATGTAGGATCCTGGAGTTGAGCCTCAATAATCCGATCAAATGGGCCAAAGAACCCATGGATTTCCTGCTCAAGGCATCCGCCAGAACATTGGCTTTCCCTAGATGGTACTCTATAGTACAATCATAATCCTTTATTAGCTCAAGCCATCTTCTCTGCCTCAGATTCAGGTCATTTTGGGTGAACAAGTACTTTAAACTCTTATGGTCGGTGAAGATCCGACACGTCACCCCGTATAAATAATGTCGTCAGATTTTCAATGCATGCACCACTGCAGCTAATTCCAAATCATGTGTGGGGTAATTCAACTCATGGGGTTTAAGTTGTCTAGAAGCATATGCTATCACCTTCCCATGCTGCATCAACACGCAGCCTATACCCCGCAATGATGCATCACTATACACCTCGAATCCCCCAGTATCATCAGGAAGGGTTAATACTGGAGCAGAAGTCAACCTCCTCTTCAGCTCCTGAAATCCCTGTTCACAATCAGCTCCCCAGTCAAACTTGACTCCTTTCCTAGTCAACCGAGTCAGCGGACCTGCTATCGTAGAAAATCCTTCTACGAACCGTCGATAATATCCTGCAAAACCCAGAAAACTCCTCACCTCTGTCACTGTCCTCGGTTGCTCCCAGTTTGCCACTGCCTCAACCTTTTGGGGATCTACGCTGATACCCT
Source organism: Oemleria cerasiformis (assembly GCA_037349345.1). Lineage (NCBI taxonomy): Eukaryota > Viridiplantae > Streptophyta > Magnoliopsida > Rosales > Rosaceae > Oemleria > Oemleria cerasiformis. The sequence continues at coordinate 4,495,871 of JAZGTL010000009.1, read as the reverse complement.
CAGCCAAAATCACATGACCTAAGAATCCAACTTCGATCAACCAAAACTGGCATTTACTAAACTTGGCAAACAAATGCTTTTTCCTAATCATATTCAGCACCAACCTTAAGTGCTTCTCATGTGCCTTAGCACTCCTCGAATACACCAAGATGTCATCGATGAACACAATCACAAACCGATCCAAATACTTTTGGAACACCCTATTCATCAAATCCATAAATGTTGCTGGGGCATTGGTTAACTCGAAGGGCATCACCAGGAACTCATAATGACCATAACAAATCCTGAAAGCTGTTTTCTCAACATCCCCTTCTCTGATCCTCAACTGATGGTACCCGGATCGAAGGTCAATTTTCGAAAAATATCTTGCCCCCTTAAGTTGATCAAACAAATCATCTATCCTTGGCAGAGGATACTTATTCCGCACCGTAGCCCTGTTTAGCTTCCGGTAGTCGATACACAAACTCAGATCACCATCCTTCTCCTCACAAATAACACTGGTGCACCCCAAGGTGAAACACTTGGGCGAATAAATCCCATATTCACCAAATCCTGCAACTGAGTCTTCAACTCTCGCAATTCCACCGGTGCCATTCTATACAGTGCCTGTGAGATAGGTTGAGTACTTGGTAAAAGCTCTATGATGAACTCAATCTCTCGGTGAGGTGGCAATCCCGGAAGATCATCTGGAAACACATCAGAGAACTCACTCACCACTGGAATATCCTCCACTCTCATCGGAGTATCCCGAGAATCAAACACATGAGCTAAGTAACCCTCACAACCTTTCCTCAATAATTTCTCAGCGGTCAAAGCTGATATCACTCCACAGGGTAGTACCCTACGATCTCCCCTGAATGTAAGTTCCGGTAAACCTGGACTCCGGAAATCTACTCTCTTGTCGTAACAATCAATAGAGGCATAGTGCATAGTCAACCAATCCTTCTCCATAATCACATCAAAATCAAAAATATCTAAGGGGATTAAATATGCCTCTAATGCATGACCTTCCACTAACACTGGACAGAAGTCAAAATGTGACCCAAATGTTCCAGTGTTTGCCTCATATCAGGCTCCACTATGGGTTCATGCGTGTCCCCAATGTTTACAGACTGTTGACGGGACTCGCGTCTCGGAGGCATTACGTTGAAAAGAACTATAACTCATCAATACCAAAATAATTGTACACGTAGTGTACAGTCTACAAGAATTTAACCTAGTGCTCTGATACCAATTGTAAAGACCCATCCCGAATTTCCCCTCGAAACCCGGGAAGAACCCTGATCCCGTCTGACAACCTAAGAAAAGGTTCCCAAAATACCCTTCAATCCTTACAAAATATAATAATAATAAATACTTCCACTTGTCAGACAAGGGATTCAAGCACTCAAAAATTCCCTTAATTAATGACCAATCAAATACAATATAATATCAGAGCATCTAAGTAGGATCAAGAGTAAAATTTAGATATCCTACTCAAATATAACTACACAGCGCAGTCGAAGTACTAATGCCTCTGCCTCGAGATCAATGTTCGCGTCAACTCTACTCAACAGCCTGAAGGGGGTTTAAACACAAAAGTTGTGAGTGGACAAAAATAATTATTTATAAATTCCTTTTCGAGGAAATACCTTTCTTCCCCTCCATTTATAAAATCATGCATGCATAACATAAAACAATTTATGATACTAAAACATTATATGTAAATCACCAAAATTTCCATTTCTCTTTAAAACCACTTAGTTGTAATCACATAAAATCTGTATAATGAAAATACCTCGTGATCCACAATTTGGTTTGAAAACTCTTTTCAAAGGAGTTTAAAATCATTTAATTCAATCTGGACACATAATATCTCAAATTCACTGTTCCCGACATATCCACAACACACCAGGGTATCTCTTGAGATGTGTTAAAATCTGTACAACAATTCTCTGTACTATCTGTACTATGCATAGACAGTCTCGCGACCCGGCGGAGCAAGACCCCTCAACACCAAAGTCCGAGCCCTCAACAACTAGCGGAGCAAGACCCCTCAACACCAGTCAGAGCAACAGTAACCATCGGGACAGGAACCAGTGAACCAAATCCATACTTCGAAATCTTTGTTTCTTGGCCTAAGCCAAATTCTTTGAAATATCATTTTATGGCCAAAACCAATAATATCATAATTAAGGGTCGCAACCCAAATCACAGGCTCAAATAGTTACCACATCAAAACAATATCAAAATCAAGTACAAAAACCAGGCCATTTCTCAAAACACACTTTCACTGAAATATTGGAAAACATGTGTCGAACATCATTTCTAAATTCCAAAAATTCATTGCACCCATACATAACAGTATTTAAATCAAAGATACATTTATGCATGCATTATAGTTTATAAACCAAAAGTCCACTCACAAACCTATCCAAGCAAGCTCAATCCCGAACTATACGCTCCCATGAAGTTCCTGGAGCAGTATCGCCTGCCCAAATTAATAATCGGGATTACCAGCTAATAATAAGAACCTTAAATATACACCCCCTAAACCCCGGGAGGTCTAACTATGCTGACCTAGAAAACGCAGCAACTTTAAAACGCCCAAAACAACCTCTAAACGACGTCCGATTGACTCAAAACCTGCGCCAACAGGTCCGAAACGTCAAAAACTAGCTGTCACGTGCCACCGTGACCTCAGACTCGGCCCCACGCGCCGAAGGAAGGTCGGAACACGCACCCTCACGCGCCGGTCACGCGCCTGCTACAGTACCCATGCGCCTGGACCGGTCCAACCCGGCCCAACACGGCCTGACCCGATCTAATCGACCCGACCGATTCACTTAACCCGACAGATTCACTCGACCTGACCGGTTCAACTTGACCCGATCGATCGCTCGACCCGACCAATTTACTCAACTCGACCGATCACCGGTGACTCGCCGGAGAAGACGACAGACTACCGGCGCCGCCGTCTGGTTTCCGCAGGAATCCTCCATTTTCGGCCGAAACTTCAACCTTTACAACTTCCTCAAAACTCAACCATTTTTCACAAATTTTACGTCTAAATCTATCTACTCGAACCCAGGAACCCAAATATGACCTTAAAACATCAAACACATACATGTGCTAGCCGGAAAATCAATCGGAAGATCCGAAACTTCCTACACTCGGTTCGGCTTCCCCCGTGGTCCTCTCCTTTGTTGGTTGGTACGGTTGTGCTCGTGGGAAGGAGTAGTATACGATTAGTTGATCAAAATTGGAAGTTGGAGCCTTGAATCAAACTTGGAATTTATGGGTTTTAGGTGTGAAAGTCGCACACGGGTTCGATGGTTTTGGGAGTGTATTTCACAGAGAGATGAGAATGAGATGATAATGAGACGAAGATGAAATGAGGTGGATCAAATTAGTCTGATTTGGGGGGTTAAAAATATCACTCCTCTATGGCAAATTACCAAACTGTCCTTACACGTCTAGACCCATAACTTTCGTCCACGAACTCTGTTTTCCGCGTGCCGCCTGTCTACGAACTCGTGAGTTCGAGACCTACGCAACGGTATCCAAAACACCACCAAAAATGTCTCGAAACAAAATTTGACTTTCACGCCCCTTAACAAGCAAGGGTAAAATCGTCATTTACATAAATAATTTACGTAAATCCAATAATTGAAATTCCGGGTTGTTACAAAGGTTCTTCCCGGATTTCGAGGGGAAATTCGGGACAGATCTTGACAATTGGTATCTGAGCACTAGGTTTAAATTCCTGTAGACCGTACACCTAGTGTACAATTATTTTGGTATTGATGAGTTATAGTTCTTTTCATCGTAATGCCTCCGAGACGCGAGTCCCGTCAACAGTCTGGAAACAGTGGGGACACACATGAACCTGCAGTGGAGCCTGATATGAGGCAAACACTGGAATAATTGGGTCACACTTTGACTTTTGTACTTCAGAGTAGGGCTGCTACTGAAGGTTCGGACATTGAGAAAGCCCAGAGATTAGGGGCTACAATATTTATGGGCGACTCTAGCCCAGATGATGCAGCTGAGTGGATTACTCGTTTAGGGCGAGTGTTCTTAGTTATGAGATGTCCTCAGGGGGACAGGGTGTTGTTAGCCACTTTTCTGCTAGGTGGTTCCGCTTATCATTGGAGGAACCATTAGAACTATCATGCTGGGTTGTCAGTACAATTACCTGGGCGACTTTTCGGGAGAAGTTCCTTGAGCAATTTTACCCTTGCTCGTACCGAGATGCCAGGGAGGCTGAGTTCTTGCACTTACAGCAGGGAGATATGACAGTGGCTCAGTATGAGCAGAAATTCATGGAGTTGGCTCGTTTTGCACCGGCTCTAGTGGCAACCGAGAGGGACAAGCGACGCAGATTTGAAAATGGACTGAGGGGAAAACTTCGGTCAGCAGTAACGGCTGCAGCTCATACTTCCTTGAGAGACGTGTCTGACGCTGCAGCTCGTGTAGAGTTGAGCATGGGTTCGCCAGTCCAGCAGCAGTTTAGGGGTTCAAGGCGACGCTGGGATCGCTGGGATATTGGAGCCTCTAGTCAGGGACCGTCCAAGAGAGGCAGTTTTAGTTCTGGATCTACTGGGGGTGCGGGATCCGAATCAGGCAGTGGTGGAGCAAGACAGGCACCGCAGTCATCTGCTCGTTCTAGTGGTGCTTCAATGCAGTCAACTGGAAGACTGAGTGGTAGCTCCGGTGGCACTGAATGTTACTTCTGTGGGGAGGTTGGTCACATAAGGAAATTTTATCCACATCGTCATCCGGGCAGTAGTTCCTGGGGGCGGGGTGCTACTGAACAGAGGCAGAGGACAGTTCAGATGTCTGGTATTGCAGCTAGAAGCCAGAGTCAATCCAGTGGGGCCAACCAGGCCAATTGGACGAACAGGGCCAGTGGGTCCAACAGGGCCAGAGGCAGACAGTGGGGTCGTGGTCGATCTTTGGATACACAAGCCCGAGTTTTTGCTATGTCGCAACAGGAGGCCCGAGCAGCACCAGATGTGGTCACGGGTACATTATCTATTTTTAACCGTGATGATTATGTTTTGATAGATCCTGGGACGACTCATTCTTTCATTTCTCGGGGTTTTACATTGTTTGCTGATAGAGAATTGTCTCTGATTGGTTGGGACATGGGTATTAGTACTCCTACTGGGAATATGTTAGTGGCGAATCTCGTGATTCGTAGTTGTCCAGTGTTAGTGGAAGGTTATGCATTAGAGGCAGCTATAATCCCCTTAGATATTTTTGATTTTGATGTGATTCTGGGGATGGATTAGTTGACTATGCACCATGCCTCTATTGCTTGTTATGACAAGAGGGTGGATTTCTGGAGTCCAGGTTTACTGGAACTTGCATTCAAGGGAGATCGTAGAGTACTACCCTGTGGAGTGATATCAGCTTTGACCGCTGAGAAATTGTTGAGGAAAGGTTGTGAGGGTTACTTGGCTCATGTGTTTGATTCTCTGGATACTCCGATGAGAGTGGAGGATATTTCAGTGGTGAGTGAGTTCTCTGATGTGTTTCCAGATGATCTTCCGGGATTGCCACCTCACCGGGAGATTGAGTTCACCATAGAGCTTTTACCTGGTACTCAACCTATCTCACAAGCACCGTACAGAATGGCACCGGCAGAATTGCGAGAGTTGAAGACTCAGTTGCAGGACTTGGTGAATATGGGATTTATTCGCCCAAGTGTTTCACCTTAGGGTGCACCAGTGTTATTTGTGAGGAAAAATGATGGTGGTATGAGGTTATGTATCGACTACCGGCAGCTAAACAGGGCTACAATGCGGAATAAGTATCCTCTGCCAAGGATAGATGATTTGTTTGATCAACTTAATGGGGCAAGATATTTTTCAAAAATTGACCTTCGATCCAGGTACCATCAGTTGAGGATCAGGGAAGGGGATGTTCAGAAAACAGCTTTCAGGACTCGTTATGGTCATTATGAGTTCCTGGTGATGCCCTTCGGGTTGACTAATGCCTCAGTAGCATTTATGGATTTGATGAACAGGGTGTTCCAAAAGTATTTGGATCGGTTTGTGATTGTGTTCATCGATGACATCTTGGTGTATTCGAGGAGTGCTAAGGAACATGAGAAGCACTTAAGGTTGGTGCTGAATATGCTTAGGAAAAAGCATTTGTTTGCCAAGTTCAGTAAATGCCAGTTTTGGATGACAGAAGTGGGATTCTTAGGTCATGTGATTTCGGCTGAGGGTATCAACGTAGATCCCCAAACGGTTGAGGCAATGGCAAACTGGGAGCAACCGAGGACAGTGACAGAGGTGAGGAGCTTTCTGGGTTTGGCAGGATATTACCGACGGTTCGTAGAAAGATTTTCTACGATAGCAGGCCCGTTGACTCGGTTGACTAGGAAAGGAGTCAAGTTTGACTGGGATGCCGATTGTGAATAGGGATTTCAGGAGCTGAAGAAGAGGTTGACTTCTGCTCCAGTATTAACCCTTGCTGATGATACTGGGGGATTCGAGGTGTATAGTGATGCATCATTGCGGGGTATAGGCTGCGTCTTGATGCAGCATGGGAAGGTGATAGCGTATGCTTCTAGACAACTTAAACCCCATAAGTTGAATTACCCCACACATGATTTGGAGTTAGCTGCAGTGGTTCATGCACTGAAAATTTGGCGACATTATTTGTACGGGGAGACGTGTCGGATCTTCACCGACCATAAGAGTTTAAAGTACTTGTTCACCCAAAAGGACCTGAATCTGAGGCAGAGAAGATGGCTTGAGCTAATAAAGGATTATGATTGTACTATAGAGTACCATCCAGGGAAAGCCAATGTTGTGGCAGATGCCTTGAGCAAGAAATCCATGGGTTCTTTGGCCCATTTACACACAATCTACCTACCATTGTTGTTAGAGTTCCGTAGAGCGGGGATTGTATTTGACATGGATAACCAGGAGGCTTTATTGGCTAGTTTCCATGTGAGGCCTGTTCTGATTGATCGTATTATTGAGGCTCAACTCCAGGACCCTACATTGTGCATTATCAGGATGGAGTTGGAGGCTGGAAACAGGCAGGACTATGTGCTTAGGGATGATGGAGCCTTGGTTAGGGATGGCCGGTTGTGCGTACCGAATGAGCTGGAGCTAAAGAGGGAAATTCTTGATGAGGCTCATAGTTCAGATTACGCTATGCATCCAGGAGGTACAAAGATGTATCATACCCTTAGGAAACACTATTGGTGGACTGGGATGAAAAGGGAAATTGCTGAGTTTGTGAGTAGATGTCTGACATGTCAGCAAGTGAAAGCAGAGAGGCAGAAACCATATGGGGCACTTCAACCATTACCTATTCCGGAATGGAAGTGGGATCACATTACGATGGATTTTGTGTATAAACTTCCAAGGACACAGAAGGGACATGATGGGATATGGGTAATTGTCGATAGACTCACGAAGTCTGCGCATTTCTTGCCAGTGCGGGACGATTTTCGGATGAGTCGGTATGCCAAATTGTTCGTTGATGAGATCATACGGCTACATGGGACTCCAGAGTCAATTGTTTCGGACAGGGATCCTAGATTTACCTCCAGGTTTTGGCGGAGTTTGCAGAAGGCTTTTTGCACTACCTTGCATTTTAGTACAGCTTTTCATCCTCAGACGGATGGTCAGTCTGAGAGGACAATCCAGGTTTTGGAGGATATGATGAGAGCTTGTGTACTACAGTTTAAAGGGAACTGGGATTCACACCTGGCTCTGATGGAATTTGCTTATAATAATAGTTATCAGTCAGGTATTGGGATGTCTCCTTTCGAGGCACTGTATGGGAGGCAGTGCAGGACACCGTTATGTTGGAACGAAGTGGGTTAAAGGAAACTGTTAACACCAGAGTTGGTGGATACGACTGAGGAAAAGATAAGGATCATCAGAGAAAGGTTGAAGACAGCTCAGGATCGCCAGAAGAGCTATGCAGACCATCAAACCAGAGATCTTGAATTTGAGATTGGAGACTGGGTGTTCTTGAAATTATCTCCCTGGAAGGGAGTGGTACGTTTTGGTAGACGAGGGAAACTGAGTCCTCGCTACAATGGTCCGTATTAGATTTTGGAGAGGATAGGACCAGTGGCATATCGTCTTGCTTAACCATCGGAATTATCCAGAGTTCATAATATTTTCCATGTATCTTTGCTCCGGAAATATATGTTTGATGAGTCTCACGTATTGGAAGAGCAGCCACTTGAGCTGAAGGATGATTTGACCTTTGAGGAGCAACCGGTGCAAATTTTGGATTGGAAGGAGAAGGTACTGCACAGAAAGAGTATTCCTCTAGTTAAAGTGTTATGGAGGAATCATAACGTGGAGGAGGCCACGTGGGAAACCGAGGAACTAATGCGAGCGCAGTATCCTCATTTGTTCCAAGGGTAGAGTTGAATTTCTAGGACGAAATTTCTTAAGGGGGGGTGGATTGTAACAACCCGAAATTTCAATTATTGGATTTACGTAAATTATTTATATAAAATGACAATTTACCCTTGCTTGTTAAGGGGCGTGAAAGTCAAATTTTGTTTTGAGACATTTTTGGTGGTGTTTTGGATACCGTTGCGTAGGTCTCGAACTCACGAGTTCGTAGACAGGTGGCACGCGGGAAACAGAGTTCGTGTACGAAAGTTATGGGTCTAGACGTGTAAGGGCAGTTTGGTAATTTGGCATAGAGGGGAGATATTTTTAACCACCCAAATCAGATTAATCTAATCCACATCATTTCATCATCACCTCCTCATCTCGATGAACCACCCATTTTTCTCCCAAAACCATCGAACCCGTGCGAAAAACACACCCAAAACCCACAAAGTCAACTTTTGATTCAAGGCTTTAACTTCCATTTTTGATCCACTAATCGTATTCTACTCCTTCCTACGATCACAACCGTACCAACCATCGAAGGAGAGGACCACGGGAGACGCCGAACTGAGCAAAGGAATAACCAAACCTTCCGATCGATTTTTCGGCTTACACATGTACGTGTTTGTGGTTTTGAGGTCACATTTAGATTCTTGGGTTTGAGTAGATATATTTAGATGTAAAATTTGTGAAAAATGGTTGAGTTTTGAGGAAGTTATAAAAGCTTGAACTTTCGGCCGGAAATGGGGGATTCCGGTGACCGGTCAGGTCGAGTGAACCGGTCGAGCCGATCGGCTCGAGTGAACTGGTCGGGTTGAGTGAACCGGTCGGGCCGAGTTGGATCGAGTCAGGCCGAGTTAGGCCGGGTTGGACCGGTCCAGGCGCGTGGGCACTATAGCAGGCGCGTGATCGGCGCGTGAGGACGCGTGGCGGCGCGTGGGTGAGTGTTCCAACCTTCCTTCGGCGCGTGGTGGCGCGAGTCTGAGGTCACGGTGGCCCGTGACAGCTAGGTTTTGACGTTTCGGACCTGTTGGCGCAGGTTTTGGGTCGATCGGACGTCGTTTATGGGTTGTTTTGGGCGTTTGAAGTTGCTGCGTTTTCTAGGCCAGCATAGGTAGACCTCCCGGGGTTTAGGGGGTTTATATTTAAGGTTCTTATTATTAGCTGGTAATCCCGATTATTAATTTGGACAGGCGATACTACTCCAGGAACTTCAGGGGAGCGTACAATTCGGGATTGAGCTTGCTTGGACAGGTTTGTGAGTGGACTTTTGGTTTATAAACTATAATGCATGCATAAATGTATCTTTGATTTAAATACTGTTATGTATGGGTGCAATGAATTTCTGGAATTTAGAAATGATGCTGGACACATGTTTTCTTTTCAGTCAAAGTGTGTTTGAGAAATGGCCTGGTTTTTGTACTCGATTTTGATATCGTTTTGAAGTGGTAACTATTTGAGTCTGTGATTTGGGTTTAGACCTGAAATTATGATTTTACCGATTTTGGCCGTAAATGATATTTCAAAGAATTTGGCTTAGGCCAAGAAACAAAGATTTCAAAACACGAATTTGGTTTTCACTGGTTTTCTGTCCCCGATGGTTACAGTTGCTCTGACTGGTGTTGAGGGGTTTTGCTCCGCTGGTTGTTGAGGGCTCCGACTTTGGTGTTGAGGGTCTTGCTCCGCCGGGTCGCGAGGCTGTCTACGCGTAGTACAGATTTTAACACATCTCAAGGGATACCCTGGTGTGTTGTGGATATGTCGGGAACAGTGGATTTGAGATATTATGTGTCCAGGTTGAATTAAATGATTTTTAACTCCTTTGAAGAGTTTTCAAACCAAACTGTGGACCACGAGGTATTTTCATTATACATATTTTATGTGAGTCCAACTAAGTGGTTTTAAAGAGAAATGGAATTTCTATGGTTTCAAATAATGTTTTTATATCATAAACAGTTTTATGTGATGCATGCATGGTTTTATAAATGGAGGGGGAAAAAGGTAATATTTCCTTGGAAACGATTTATAAATGATTATTTTTGTCCACTCACAACTTTTGTGTTTAAACCCCTTTCAGGCAGTTGAGTTGACGTGGACACTTATCTCGAGGCAGAGGCATTAGTACTTTCGGCTGCGCTGTGTAGTTATACTTGAGTAGGATATCTAAATTGTACTATTTATCCTACTTAGACGATCTGATATTATATTGTATTTGGTTGGTCATTAATTACGGGAATTATTGAGTGCTTGAATCCCTTGTCTGACAAGTGAAAGTATTTATTATTATTATAATTTGTAAGGATTGAAGGGTATTTTGGGAATCTTTCCTTAGGTTGTCAGACGGGATCAAGGTTCTTCCCGAATTTCGTGGGGAAATTCGGGACGGGTCCTGACATACTTAGACATCCGTTGGGCAAAGGCTTCAAATATCATCAGTACATATTTCTCTGTTCGGTGGGCGGTTGCCGAACTGTGATATTTTGCTCGACGAATATTCATATATGTTCATCGGGCAATATATACCATATTTAATTTACATTTATTTAATAAACAATTTTTTTAAATGACTTACGAGATGAAATGGACCGATCTAACTGTCAACTTTTATGGGAGGTACCGATAGATAGCCTACGCGAAAAATTACCCAATTTGGAAATCCCAAGATTAGGTAACGGTGCGCGACGATTCAACGGTTACATAATGTTTCTTCAAGATCGGACGGCTTGAAATCCTCAAAACATCAAGTTTTTCGATGGGCGATATCTAGGCACGTAAAATCAAAAATTAATGGTTAGATATGTAAAATTCAATCGTTTGAATATCATTAGAACCAAAACTTCAAAATTTGTTTTGAAGTTTCCTTCAAGTGTTTAAGTCCTTGATGAATATGAGTATTTTCTTATTTTTAATAATTTACCAATTGAAATGGACCGATCTAACCGTCCACATTTATGGTAGGCACTCATAGATCGCCTACGCGAAAAATTAACCAATTTGGAAATCCCGAGATTAGGTTACGGTGCGTGACGATTCAACGGTTACAAAACGTTTCTTCACGATCGGGTGGCTTGAAATACTCAAAATATAAAGATATTTGACGGGTGAGGTCTACAGACTTAAAAGTAACTATTGAACGGTCAATTTTTTGAAATTCCATCGTTTCAATATCAATTGAACCAAAACTACGAAAAACCCATTGAAATTCACAAACTTAACGATCGAGGCACATAAGCTCAAAAAAACATGACGATAAGGATCGATAGGGCTTTAGGCATGTAAAACCAAAAATTAAACGGTCCCAATGTTGAAAATTCTATCATCGGACCTGGTTTTCAGACAAGTGAAAAACCCAACAACATAAGACTCTAGCCCGACAAAGGAACTATTCAACGGGCAATCTATAGTTATTCATCGGGCAGCAGTAGAAAAGTTCGTCGGGCTACGTAAATAAAACGCGCTCTTTGTTCCCCAAAAATTTCAAAAATTCAACCAAAATTTTCGCGAAATCTCAATCTTACCGCTTGTTTTTGCCCGACAAATGTATAAAATGTTACCCGACGAATATCCAGCGCTTGTTGTTACCCGACGAACATCTGGCCATAATTTTCGTGAAATCTTAAACTTACCGCGTATCCACCGCTGGTTACCCGACGATATATCCACCGATTGTTCCCCGACGAAGCCGGAAAAAGTTACCCGACGCATATCCACCGCTTGTTATTACCCGACGAATCATTAAAATGTTGCCCGACGGATGTGTGCGTCGGACAAGGTCAATCAGACTAATAAATCAGCCCGACTCTTCTTCTTCCTTCCTTCTTCTTCATTTTCCTTATTTTCTCCGAAACCCAGCTCTCTCCAACTCATACCCCAGCATCACTCCAGCTGTTTCGGTCACCGTAACTCCAGCCATATCTCGCTCTCTCTCACTCAGACTCCAGCCCTCACTCCGCCGCCCCAGCAATCCATTGCACCGCCTCTCTCACACCAAGGTTAGCTGTCGCCGCCGTCTGCCTCCCCGTACCTATCTCTCACCTAGTTTCTTCAAGGTCGAAGTCATTGCCCCTCTCTCTCTATTGTTAATGATATTTGGATATTGTTAATTTTGATTAATTGGTTAAATTTTAATTTTTGTTTGGATTTAAAATTTCAATTTAAATTTGGTTTGGATATCATGAAATTGTATTGAAAATGGAATTTAAATTTGGATTTGATTATTGCAGATTGTCAATTATTATCAAATTTGCAGATTGAGAATTTAGGGGGATTAGTTGAATATTGTGATTTTGGATTGGAATGGAATATAAATATTTGTTTGGTATAATGTTGAAATTGTGAAGATTTGTTTGGATTGGAATATAATAGTTGAAGATTTGTTGAAATTTTGATGTTTGGTATAATGTTGAAATTGTTATAATGTTATGAATTTTGGATATGATTTTTGTTATGATTTTGGATATGAATTTTATGTGAATTTTATGAATTTTGGATATTTGAATTTAAAAACATTTATGTGAATTTTTGATATGGTGTAGGATATGTGAATTTTTTATATATGAGTTTTATAAATTTTGGATATGTGAGTTTTATAAATTTTAATATGTGAATTTTTTGATTTGGATATTATTATTGTATGGTTGGATTAATTTGTAAGTTTGATTTTATTCCCTAAATTTGGATTTAGAAATTTAGGTATAATGTTGTGAATTTTGAGTTTAGTACTTTTGGATTAATTAGTATTTTAGGTTTAATTTTCGTTTTTGTTGGTTTTATTTTTAAAAATTAGAATTTGCTGGTTTTAGTTTTTAGATACCAATTTACTAATTTTTAATAAAAACAATTTGGTTTATTTATTTATTTTTATTGGAATTAAAAAATGTTGGTTAATTTTAAATGTTGTTTTGTTTTTGTTTTTTGAATTTAATATTTAATATTATAAATGTTTGGTTTTTTTTTTTAATTTAATTAAAAATATGTTGGTTATTTTTATATTAAATATTTTATATTTCTTATTGTAGATGTCGCATCGCACCTTAATCACTTTTAGGACCCGCCCCTGCCCTGATCCCGTTGATGATCATGCGCCGGAGGAGGCAGCCCCTGACTTGGTTGCCTCAACACCGGTGTCGGTGCACCCACCGATGTCGGATCATCAGTGACCCAGTGCCCGATCGGCTTGTCGATAGCACAGCAAGAAACGGGGGGAACCCCGTACCGACCCCCAGCACCCACAGGACGACACCGGAGCAAACAAAACGACGACTAATGTCGGAGCACTCCAAAAGGGTAAGTTGATTATTTTTTTTATTTAAACAACCGTTTTTATTTGTTACTCATATTATGTACGAATGCTCATCGAATTTGTAGGGAAGTCGGTGAACGTGCGCGGGATAAACCAGGGTTTGACATTCCAGCGGATTTGCAGGACAACGAATGCAAAGATCCTGGTGGTGTACGTGTCGCGCCTCTGGTCCGCGCCGGTCAAAATCCATAGCCTGCTTGTGCATGACATTGGCGCGATTCTTCGCACCAAGTCCCTGATGATAGGGGAGACTTTTAGAACCCAACCCCCGGAGGAGATCACGCGTTGTTGGGGAGAGTTATCAGTACGTGTTTCTCCCTTTATTTACAATAATTTCATTTTTTATAATTATTTTACTAAATTTAATAATTTATTGCAGATAAATTTTGAGTTCAACTTGGACGACGTCGACCTCAGTAGATAGTTGAGACACCACTGGCAGTTACGATACGTCAACTGGAAGTACGAGCTCCACAAGTACTACAAGAGATGGCCTTCCCCGGAGGAAGCTCGGGCAAATCATCCGGAGGAGTTGGACGGGCCGAAACTTCCAGGGTGGTTGTGGTTGTGCGACCATTTCGTCTCCCCCACCTATGTGGTACATACTATCTACCTAATTAAAATTTTTTTTTTTATGTCATTTTCCATTTGAAAATATAATTTTTGTTTTTACTAATGAACATCGAAAATCGGTTGCCAACACATCAAACTATGGGGCGAAGAAATTCAACCACCACAGGGGGGTCGCGATCCTTATCGGCCTGGCAGGAGGTTCGGCGCATCGCCCGGTCGATGTTCCCGGAGGTAGATGCCTGGGGGCAAGTGTACGTTGGACGTGGCGACCAAGAGGATGACAAAATTCACGTAAGTTTATTTTTTGCAAATTAAACATTAATTTTTAATTTGATAATTATATTTCTAATTAATATTTATTTCAATTTGTAGGAGGCGATGGAGCAAGACGTCCAGCAAACACAGGCTGGGCTCACACAACAACATCCCGATGTGCCGTCGGAGCAGCAGCTCCCGAATCCCGAGATGTCGATCGCCATCCTCGAGCGACGACTTGGGAGGCGTCCAGGGAAGATCGTTCGGGGGGCGGGCGACGAGATAGTGCGGGATGCCTCCAGTCACTCGTCGAGTTCATCTTGTGCAACCAATCCTGAAGAGATGTCGGAGATGAAGAGAAACTACGAGTTCCTCTAGGCCGAAAATGCTGAGATCAATACTCAATATGCGGAGATTCAGGCCTAAAACGTGGAGATCAAGGCCTCCCTAGCCAAGGTGCTTGACTGCTTGGGTGCCCATGGACTGGATGATATTCCGTCACAACCTCAGCCCCTATCCAAACAGCCTCCCCAGGATCCCGACCACCCCGATCCGTCGCCGAGTAGTTAGAATGTAATATGTAAAACATTGTTTTAGTTTTAATTATGTAAAAACATAACATTAATTTTATAAATATATATGTTATTTTAATTTGATTCTTTTTATTCTTTCAATTGTATTTTTTAAAAATATTTTTATTTTAAATATATATTTATTTAATTAAATAAATTATTTTATTTTTTTAAAATATTATGATTTTACCCGATGAACAATCATTTCGTCGGGCAAATCAAGAGAATTTGATGCACACCTACCAAATTTCTTTACCTCCTTTCGTCGGGCAAAAGTTGTTGACTTTGGATTGCTCGACAAATTATAGGCGACGAATGTTCGGTTGGGCAAGCTTTAAATTGCTCGATGAATTCACTGTTGTCGTCGACTAACTTCAAGCCCGACGGCCTTTGCCCGGCGAACGTTGCCCGACGGATGTTCGCCGTTTTTAGTGTGGCCAGGCGAATACAAAAAGTTGCTCGACAAATCAATTTCGCCGGGCAAGCCTGCTTTTCTTGTAGTGACCTTTGACCACTTTTGGTTGTTGACCCAAGTATTAAAGTTGTTCTACTAGTCAAGCTCTACTCGGTGATATAAAATTTGTTGATATCCGAGATGGTTAATTATCCCTTGCAATTTTACCTTTTCTTATTATTTTTTATTTTTTGATTTTTTTGCTAAATATTAATATAAGTTATTTTAATCTTTAAAAAAAATAGAAATAATAAAATTATAAATTAAAATTATTTTTGCGGTGCACCGTAGTTAACCATATATTAATGGTTATGGTAATGGTTAATAACCATTTAACTAAATAATCAATGATTATAAATAATCGCAGTTATAATCTTAAATAGTTATGGCAAAAAAAGTTGCGGTTAATAACTATCTAACCATTAGCCCATCCTTAGCTAATTTAGATATAGATCGATGATTGATCTGCTTTTTGTTATCAGATTTCGTTGTGAGTTGTTTTATCTTCTAACAATAGAAGACAAGTACTTTAGTTGAGGGAGTCGTACATTGTTTGTATTCTATATATGAATCGTGACTTAAGGTCGGTTTGAATTGAATATTTATGAATTTGGATTTGGATTTGAATTTTAACTCCTTCAAATTTAAATTGATCTTATGTTTAAATAATTTTTGTATGTAGATTTCGATTAGGTCAAAAATTTTAAGGGTGTGTTTGGACAAGGAACTTCAATGTTCAAGTGATCGATTTAAATATATCTCTTTAAGGATATGTTTGAATGCACATTTTTAAGTTCCATTTGGATATTCATCCATGAATAAGAATTTGGACTTGGATTTAATCTCTCCAAATCTAAATTCTTATGTTATTTGGATTTGACCGAAATCGGAAGAATGTGTTCAAATGAGAAACTTCAAAATATAAAGATATTTAGGTATATTACTAAAAAAAATGCACTACAAAGAATTGATGATAGTATTTATAAATAGCTACGTACTGATATTTTATCAAGGGAGGGCATGCACCACATGAGCACCACTAAGTAAGAGATTTCCAAAGTAAAACACATTCATTTCAAATTCCTCATTTAAATGTTAAGTTCCTCATGTTTAACTAGTTCAACCTAACTTCTTTGGTGTACTTTGAAGTTCCTCATCCACCTCAAAGGACTTCATAAGTTCAAATCTAGGAATTTGAAATGACTTCTAAAACTAGGAATTTTGGTGAATTTAGTTCTTTAGCATCTTTTGGCCAAAAATACCTTTATTTTCCTTTCTCTCTATCCTTTGCCGGTCCCCCTCTCTCTCTGCACTACGCTCCATGTGTTAAACCTGATTCAGGAAGAGATGACGGTTGGTGATTTGGGGTAGGCACCGGTGTGGTGCCGGTCTAGGAGTCTCCAACACCCAAGTCAGTGGTTTGGTAAAAGGGGTAATTAGTTACTTGGATAGAGCAAAGGTAGGGTTGAATAGTTATCTCATTGAGGAAGTGCCCTCGTCCTCTTCCTCCTTTGCCGATCCCCCATCTCTCTTCTTCTCTTCCTCTTGCTCCTCCTTCTCTACTAGCCCCATTTCTCTCTCATCTCTTCATCCTTTGTTAGCCTTAATTTCTTTCTCTATCCTCGTCCTCCTCTGCCGCCCCCTCTCCTCTTCATTCTCTAACGTGTTCCTTCCGCTCTCTTCCTCGATCTAGTACGTGTAGTTTAGTTTTTTATTTAAATATATATTTTTATAATTCATTATTTTCACAAATTTTAATTATTTTCTTAAAATATTTATTTAATTTTCTCTCACAATAATTATTTTCTAATTTAAATATTTTGAATTTTAATTATTAATTGTTATTTAAATTCCTTGCTAGCAGAAAATTTACAATCAAGTTCTGGTATCTAAATGGTTAGATTTGAAATGAATTGATTTGGAATACATGGATTCCAAATTCTAAAACATATCTAAAACCTAGGATCCAAACATAATAGTTAAAAGCAATGAAAAATGAATTGATTTGGAATAAATGGATTCCAAGTTCTAAAACATATCTAAAACCTAGGATCCAAACAGACACTTAATCCCCAAGATAACAAGGGATGAGGGAAGATAACAAGGGATGAGAGAAAATAACAAGGGATTTGGTAAAAAGTCGGAATTTTGAAATTCTTACACATCAATTCTCTTGTTTGGATTCATAAAAATTGAAATTTAGAAATTCCAAAAAAAAAAATACAAGGAATTTGGATGTCCCAAATCCCCACTTTAAATTTCATATAAAGTTGTGTCATTTTCCGAATTCCATCTTCATAACTATAATTTATGTATAAATATGTTTAAAAATTTCTAAAAAATTAATTTTCATCATTTTATAAATTCTTGTTAATCTTAAACTTCTTCGTCCAAATACACCCTTACAGTTAAAAGCAATTGAAGAGAAAGGTGTACATGCTTCATTCAACATTCAACTTTCTATTTTTTTTTTTTAAACTATTGGTTTATTATTTTCTTAATACAAAGATATTGGGGAATGAGTTATACATACTGAATATCAATTAGGATCTTTACAAGACTTAAACTTAAGATCATCCACTATACAATTAATGGAGCTGGAGCAAAAGAATTCTAATTAACATTAGGCACGAACCCAGATCATTTTTCCTCCTTACCCTTCCCTCTGTAAATGATAATAGTTCGGGTAAATTTTAGTTTCGACTCTGACTTTTTACCCTTAAGATATGCAAGGGCGGAGCCCAATATGGAGTAGAGTGGGTTGTAGAACAGGGAAGGAATTTTTAGGTGAAAAAAATGAAAAGGGTTTAATTCTGTATGTATAATTCATTATAAAAAAAATTATAAAAAAATTAGCCCAGTCCAACATATTAAGGGCATGTTTATTTATTAGAAATGAGAATAGTGAGTAATGGAAAAAGTATGCAATCGGAGAAATGGGTAATCGGAGAAGGAGGTAATTATTATCATTGAGTTGTTTATTAACTATATATAATTAAAACAGTAATGAGATTGATTTTCATTGTTATTGTTTACTAACAGTTATGAATCGTAATAAAAATGAATTGATTACTAAAATGCCCTTTTCCGACTTTTTTAGCATCTCGTTCTCTTGTCATATCACTCTTTCAAAATTCATTTACTGAATTATTCGATTTATTAAAAAAATAAAGTTTTTTTATACAAAAATAAAGTGTTTTTTTTTATTAGCTAGAGGCGATGGCATTTTGGTATGGTAATTAGCTATGGTAAATTGGTAATTAGTAGTTGCTTCATTTTTTTATAGATGAAGAGATTGATATACAATTTCTACAACCAAATTAAAGATAAAGTTATGATTTTGAATATGGGTTATTGGTGCATAAATCTATGAGTCATTTGCACTAGTGTTTGCTTGTTATTGTGGTGGCTTGAGCTATAAAACACATTTCAATCTTTATATTGTTCTACAAATTTGAGGCATTTTGGTAGCTTCTCTACACTATAATGGATCTCAAGATCAATTGGCATAACTGCTTGGACTCGGAGATTGAGCTGCAAAATTGCTTAAGGTTTGACCAAGGGTGAGATTTGATTTTGACTGGTTTTGTATTGAGTTTTATGGGTGGGAATCCATAGAGGATAAACGAGTACCGGTTAACCTTGGTGGTGGTGACTAAAAGCTGTAATTATTATAAAAGTTGTAGGCAATTTTGGTACATCAAAAAAATAAAATAGGTAATGTGAGTCATTAACATCTTCCCTCTAATTAATTCCATTACCCATTTTTGGGTAATGACATTAAGGATTTCAAGTTGGGCCCACCTGTTAAAAAAATCAAACTGTGCAAGTAAACGCAGGAGTACTTCATAATAGGAATCATTGCTTTTGATTTGATTCTCATTACCCTCAAGTAAATACGCCCTTAGAGTTATGGAAAAAAAATTATTAAGAGTCATATCCTAATTTGATTTCTTTCCCAAAACAATAAGTTTTTGTTTCATGTCGGTTCAAAATATCGAACATAAATCCTTGAGTCTCTGGGACTCTCCTCCTACACCTCCTAGGCTCCTCTTGTGAGTCATCTCACGGGCTTGATAGTTGATCATATCCAAATTCTATCAATTTTTTGTTCAAGAAATTGCTCAATATTCAATTTCTCTTCACTCAGTAAGGTTTTTTTTTTCAATTTTTAAAAAGTTATGTTTGCTCTTTTCATTTGTTAATTTTATCTCAATTTTAGACTTCTTAGTTTGTTTCTAATTCTAACTATCTATTACTTCTTATTTTGATTTGTACTTCGGTGATTATGTTATGGTCTTGAGTTGTTTAGAATTTATAGCTTGAATATTGGTATGCTTGTGTATTCTCTATACATTCTGCTTTCAGATGTTTAAAATTTAGTTTAAACTAGTCATTATCATGTCTAATGAGACTCTTCCTCTTGAATATAACATGTTGGGTCTAAATGCATTCCCTATCTCATTGCAGTCGCTATGACGTGTGTTATGACACACCTCGACCTGGAAATTCCACATAGATACCAGAATCTAAGGATGTTGGCTGGCACTTTGACGCTGAGTCCCGGTAACGAAAACCAAACTAAAACATTGTGTTTCATGAAGTCGGGTGAAAAGTAAATAGT
Organism: Oemleria cerasiformis; assembly: GCA_037349345.1. NCBI lineage: Eukaryota > Viridiplantae > Streptophyta > Magnoliopsida > Rosales > Rosaceae > Oemleria > Oemleria cerasiformis. The sequence goes on along the minus strand of JAZGTL010000009.1, from coordinate 4,475,725 downwards.
AAATACTAATTAACCGTTCCACCGCGACAGCCGAACACCCAGAATATGGTTAAATACAAATGATGAACATAATTAAAGCACTAATGCTAAAACCGATTACAACCTTTGTAAAGGTTGCACACCACTGTTTAGTGTCAGAGCTGTCACTATAGAACTTCCTTCTCGAATCCACGAAGCTTTCTTCCAAAACCTAAGGGGGCGCAAAACAGAAAGATAAGTGGACCTTAATAGTATTTCAGTATTTCAGTGTAAAAAAAAATTATTAAACATATAATATCCCCTTAGTTTAAATAAAACTCATAAATATATTATATATATTCGTATAACAGTACCTTACAAGTATACAAGTACATATAAAATTATAAAATTCAACGTACTAAAGCTTATCGGTAAATCTTCAAAAGATCACACATCAACGGTCAACAAGACTAGGATCACCTCGATGTCATCGTCTCCCTACTACCACTCCTGATAATACTGAAAATCTCACTAGTGGGTAAGGATCATACATTCATGACAATTAATACTAGTCACCTCATGTGACAACAATCATAACATGCATCCCAATGGTACTATAGTCGCACGAGTCACGTGCACGTGACATGACTGGGTATCTTCACTCGTACTACTACCACGTGAAAGACTGGGTGCAAGCACCATCACCACATATCCCCATAGGAGCTCTGACACAAGACTGGCGCTATTTAACTAGTATAGAGTGAGCGCAAATAAACGGTCACATGAAAGACTGGTCTGTGGCCTACAGACAGATACGATACCAGCGTCTACCAAATGGGCATACCAAATCAACAAATCATGTGTTAGACCGGAAAATCCCTCGACTGTAGCATCTCAAACATCTATCATCTAACTATTCACTCTCGATTATTGTAATCGTCGTATTCATCGTTCGGCATCAATATCTTTCCGTGACTCACTACTCGATATTTAATACGCATCTCGGAATCGATCATTGAGATCATTTACTATCATTAATACCTTCTGCGTGCTAATGAATATGCTATTCTTGTAAGAACTCAATCCATGAACTCAAACAAATGCCATGCCCTAAAGCTAACCCATGACAAAGTCACCACATTCCTTTCACCACAAATCAAACATAAAAATAACGTTAACCACAGCACATGAACAATGATATACATAACATTTATAAAATATAAGTTTAAGGAAGGAGGTCCACTCACAAAGGGTCGGGGAGTAAGTCAACCAACTAAGCAAGCCACCGTACGCCCTTCGAGCGGCTTGTTCCCTTAGTCAAACTAATAGGAGCATATTTATGCGACGTTTTATCTTATTTTCTTATGCTTTTCTTAGCATGTTTCCTATGTTTTCTTAATACTTAGCTTGCTTTCGTGTTTTATAAGATTTTTGGAAGCAAAGTTACAAAAGAAGTTACTGAGTGTTGTTTTGGAAATCTAAAGAGGAAACTTTGAAACAGACTTCAGCAGATGTGTCAACTTCTCACAATTAACTGCACCTGCTCGGAAAGAACTAGCTGATGGGCCATATATCGTTGGAAAGATACCGAAGTCTAGTTTCTAAAGAATTTACGGTTCGTGAATTGGAATTTTCTAGAAGGAGTTATGGCCTTTTTAGTACAGCAAGGTCAGGCTGCTCGGGAATTCAGCATTCCTTCTATTTCAAGTTTTCTAATCCTTATCAGGCTTGGACGACTAAAAGCCTAGTTTGTTAGGGTTATGAGAGGAGCCTTTTTAATCAGAGAAAAGAAGAAAATTAAGAAAAAAAGGAGCACCCACGAGACATAAATTCTTGGCAGCCAAGGGACAAAGAAACGCTTGCTCTCCCTCATTCAGCGAATTAATATGAACATACATTCTTGACTGCCAAGGGACAAAGAAACGCTTGCTCTCCCTCATTCAGAGAATTAATATGAACATACATTCTTGACTGCCAAGGGGCAGACACACACACAAGAGAGAAGCAAAGAGTCACCCCCTCACCTCACTTGGAACGTCTCCTTATCTCCCTCAATCTGAAAAACGTGAGGCTCTCACACAAGGTAGCAATTTCTCTTCCTTTTTCCCTCACTTGACAAAAACAGCAGAAACGTCGGGGCTCTCACACAAGGACTCAGCCACACCATCCCATTATGCTCCATCCTTCAAGGTTCCAAGGTCTAAAAGGCTTAGGAAGCAAGGAGAAACTTCAAGGCGTCATCCAATCATTCTGGCTGACCAACACATCATCAAAGAGCTATCTTCTTCCTCTTTTTATTTTCTGTTTTGTATGTTCTTGTTGTCTATTTAAATTATGGGTAACTAAGTACTTTAGTTAGGGCTCGATTGAAGCCCTAATCATTTCTTTAAGGATTTCGATATGCCTTTGCTGTAAACTACTTTTGTGATGCTTAATTGATTAATTTTATATTATATTTTACTCTTTACACACGTTATGTTATGTTTGATCACCATATGTATGCTGTGTATTGAGTTTGTTACATAGGTAAATTTAGATGACCAAATCTTGTGCCTGTGAGAGTAACAAAAGAACTAGTTATAAGTTCTTGAAATTAATCATCATGAATAACTAGAATAGATACCATGTTCTAGGAGTTGTGAGTTTGTCGATTTCCATTGTGTTATGCGTTCTTAAAGTGCAACTTAGTAGATACCATGCTAAACACTTGTTATGCTAACTCTTTAAGAATGAAAAGAGTTAGCATAGATACCCATGCCTAACTTGTTGCTTAGGGAAATCAATGCTTTAAAGAGTAGATATCATGCCTTTAGGTTGACAAACATGAGCATCTAAAATCTGTTTTGCAGCATTGTGCATGTCGTTTGCGTAAGGAAGAAGATTAGCGGTGAACATCGAATCCCTAACTGGTTTTCTCATTGTTTTAACCTCAATCCAATTCTATTTTTAATCAAACGTTGTATTTAATATTTTGTTTCGAAATTTTCAGTTTTCAAAATCATCTTAAAATTATCATTTTGAACACCGAGTGCCTTCGTATATTGCACATTAACTTTGATTAGAAATCTTAGGGTTTTGAAATAAGTTGTTTTTAGGGTTTTCTTTCACTTTTGCATTCTTAGTTTGTGTCATTTAGTTAGTAGTTCTACGAAATCAATTTTAAACACATATTAATCCAGTCCTCGTGGGAATGATCTCGTATTTGATTTCTATACTATTTGTCTGATCTTGTGCAGTTGCGAGTTAAAACGTGCATATAGTTGCGTAATTTTTAGGTTGCTATTTGTACAACAAGTTTTTGGTGCCGTTGCCGGAGACTGTGTAACTAGTTTGTACTGAAATTGATTTTTGGTTTTCTTTTACAGGTTGAATTTCGTTTATGCAAGGTCGTTGATCCCAAAATTTAGCAGTCATTGCCTACAATCATGAGATTGAACGAACTCTTAGACGTCTTCGAAAGCAAACTGAGAGGGCAAAACTTAACAGACAAAGAGAAGATTTTGAAGAAGGAGAAAGATCAGAATCTGTGAATGAAATGGGGGATGAACAGGTTCAGACGCAATTGAAGGACTCCTTTGTCCCTCAAAACCTTAATCAACCAGCATGCATTGCCTACCAACCAACTGTGCAAGGCATCTTCAATTTATCACCTCCATTGCTTAACATGGTGCCGCACTACAGAGGCACACCTTCTGAGGATCCATACTTGCACATTAGGGATTTACTTGTACATTAGGGATTTCTTCAATCTCTGCAAGACTCAGAATATCCAGCGCTTAACTTCAGAAGGAATCAGGTTAATTCTCTTTCCTTTCCCCTTAAAAGATAATGCCAAGTTGTGGTTGAATTCTCTAGCTGCAGGTTCCATTACTACTTGGGAACAATTGGCCACTAAATTTTTGAAGAAGTTTTTCCCAGCCCAAAAGACAAGACAACTTAAAAGGGACATTCAAGCCTTCCAACAGAAGGATGGAGATCTTTTCTTTGAGGCATGGGAGCATTTCAAGGAGTTGCTTCTCAAGTGTCCACCCCACAATCTATCTCAAGACGATCAGGTACAAGATTTTTAGGAAGGTTTAAATGATATTAACAAAAGTCTTGTTGATTCAGCTTGTGGAGGTGTGCTTATGGAAAAGAGCAGTGATGAACCCATTGAGCTATTTGAGGCCCTAAGTGAAAATTCTCAGCAATTCTCATCAAGAGGGAGACAAGGAGTAAAAAGTAAAGGTGTTTATGAAGTTAGCACAAATGGTGGAGTCTAGAGTCAAATGGCAGCAATGGAGAAGAAGTTAGATATGCTGATGAAAGCAATGTCAGCTCAGAACATCTCTCAAGTTCAACAAGTTGCCAAAGTCGAGGTATGTGCTATATGTTCTCATTCTAATCATACTACTGAGACTTGTCCTATGTCTTGTTTTACAGATCATGAGCAAGCTAATTATGTGGGGCAAAACAACTATCATCCCAAGAACAACCCATATTCGAACACTTATAATCCAGGATGGAAAGACCACCCAAATTTCTCTTGGAGCAACAGTCAAAATGTGCTTAATCCACAAGGGCAGCAGAAGAACTTCCAATAGGGAAGTAATTATCATGCTTCATCACATGTGGCACAACCAAATACTGACCAGAAGAAGAATAATCTTGAAGGTGCCATACTCCAGTTCTTGACTGCACAGCAACAGACAAATGCTCTAACTAGTCAGAACATTCATAAACTAGAAGCCACAACTAGCCAAGCTATTCAGAGATTGGAGGCACAAGTAGGACAAATGGCAAAGGAGTTAAGTGAGAGGAAGAAAGGAGAGTTTCCATCACAAACCATACCTAATCCGGGAGGCCAGGAGCAGCTCAAGGCTGTGACAATCTTTAGAAGTGGTAAGGTAGTTGACAACAAGGTGGTGACAGATGAGAAAGATCCAGAAAATGTTGAACCAACTCCAGCCACAAAGGTAAGTGAGAAGGAGAAGGTGATATTGCCACCCTTCCCTCAAAGGTTAGTTAAGCAAAAGAAAGAAAAACATCTTCTTGATATTTTTGAACTTTGAGAAAAGTAGAAATCAACATTCCTTTATTTGATGCAATTAAACAGATTCCATCTTATGCTAAGTTTTGAAAGGATTGTTGTACACACAAAAGACAGTTTCAGGAACATGAGAAAGTTGCATTGACTGAGGAGGTAAGTGCAATTTTATTGAGAAAGCTACCACCTAAACTAAAAGATCCAGGTAGTTTTACTATTCCTTGCAGGGTTGATGACCGTCTGTTTGAATGTCCTTTGCTTGATTTAGGAGCAAGCATTAACTTGATGCCTTATACCGTTTATGAGGAGTTGAGGTTGTGGGAGTTCAAACCAACCTCAATTATATTTCAATTGGCAGATAGAAGCATAGGTATATTAGAGGATGTTTTGGTTCAGGTAAATGAATTTATTTTGCATGCTGATTTTGTTGTTCTGGATATGGAAGATTCCCCTATGCAATCTTCATTACCTATTATTCTTGGTAGACCCTTTATCGTAACTGCTGATACAAAGATAAGTTTGAAAAAGGGTACTATACGCATGAAAGTTAATGGTAAGAAGATAGAATTCATGTTGTCTGACATTATCAAATTGCCACATGATAACCATGATTGTTTCAAGATTGATGTGGTAGGAAGTGTTGTTGAGCCAGTGTTTCAGGTACATAGCATTGACCCTTTGGAGGCATGCATAGCCCACAACCTCACAAGGCTGAATTATGAACGTGGATGTGATGTTACAGAGATAGACCTCCATGAAGCTGTGCATTCTCTTGAGGCTTCTCAACCTTATCCAACTAAGTATGTACCTCCCTTTGAAACTCTTGTGTCTACTAATATTGCTCTTGTCCCTTCTATTGTCAGGGCACCAGAACTAGAATTGAAGCAACTATCTGAACAATTAAAGTATGCTTACTTGGGAGAGAACCAGACATTACCAGTGATAGTTGCTGCAAACTTGAGTTTGGTGGAGCAAGAGATGTTGTTGAGAGTTCTTAGGGAGCACAACACTACATTAGGGCAGACCATTGCCGACATCAAAGGTATAAGTCCATCCAAGTGCATGCACAAAATCCTCCGTGAAGATAATGCAAAGCCTAACAGGGATGCTCAGAGACGGCTTAACCCACACATGAAGGAAGTAGTTAGAGCAGAGGTTCTTAAGCTCTTAGATGTTAGCATCATCTACCCCATCTCAGATAGCGAATGGGTGAGTCCAGTTCATGTTGTGCCTAAGAAAAGTCGAATCACAGTGATAAAGAATGAAGAGAATGAGCTTGAAGAGTTGAGGTATGGTGCATAAGAGAATGCTAAGTTGTATAAGGAACGGACCAACACGTATCATGATAAGTGGCAAGTTAGGAAGGTGTTTCATGTGGGACAGAAGGTGTTGATCTACAATTCAAAATTGATACTTTTCCCTTGTAAGCTCAAGTCTAGGTGGTACGGTCCTTATGTTGTTACAAAAGTTTTCCCTCATGGATCTTTGGAGGTTCATAGCAAAGAGAAGAATCAGACATTCATGGTGAATGGGCACAGAGTAAAGCCCTATATTGAGATGAGCTTTGAGCCTAGAGAGGAAAATGTGACTCTCCAACCTGTTCAGTACATTGCATGAGAGTCCAACAGTCTGGCTGAAGACTATAAACTTACCACTACTTGGGAGGTAACCCAAAGGGAAGTTGGGAGGCAACCCATGTGAAGAGGATGATGACAGTTTTGGCACTCTACAACCACTGACAATCAGATTTCCTTTTTCTCACCCTGTCATTCTTTGTCGTTAACTTTGCCTTCGTTTGTTTTGTTTTGTTTTATTTTATTTTATTATCTTTGTGTGTGTCATCGCTTGTTTCTCCTTCCTTAAATGCTTCATTGTTTATACTTTAACTTTCAAACATTGAGGACAATGTTAGATTTAGGTGTGAGGGGGAAACACTTGTGTTTTCCGTTGATTTTGCATTGGTTTTAAAAAAAAAAATTTGACAGCTTTGTTTTTAGCCTTAGTTTGTGTCGGTTTTAGTAGTGTTAAATTGGGTAGTTTTTGTGTTTTTTTTTTTTTGTGTCTTAGGTTTCTTTCCAACACAATGATGAGACTTGGTTTTTAATTGCATGACTTTAAGATGACTTCTAAGCATGATTCAAGGTCTGAAATTATTCTTTGGTTAATACTCAAGTATTCATGGTTATCATATGCAAAATCACATGTAATCACCCGAGTAAGTGGTAACCATAACATGCTTAATTGAATGAAGCTCAATACAACCCTTTTGTGAGCTTTTGAGCCTTTATCCTTTGTTTGAGAGAGTTGTATTTGTTTAATCTATCTCTTTCTTGTCAATTAAGTTGTTGCATGAGCTCATCTTTCGGGTTGCTACTTGAATTGGTTATCATCATTGGAACTAAATGCTAGAACTAGTACTAATTTTTTTTCTAGACATTGAATTGATTTGCATGACATACTTGAGATGATGAAGGCAGCTAGATTACCACAATTGCCAAAATGGCCTTTGACCCATGATACACTTTTCTCTAGGTAAACCCATGTTGAGCCTTTGTTTAAGCCTTTTTGTTTCATAACCTTCATTTTCCTCACCTAGCCTAAACACTTTCATTATTACCCTTTTTCTTAAGGATTAGTGAAGCATAATTTGTAGAGACTTAATTGTGAATCAAGGGGTGTTTAAAGAGCAAGTTTGGGGGAATGTTTAAAAAAAAAAAAAAAAAAAAAAAAGGAGATGAGAATTGTACACGATTCGGAGTGTGCACCAGAAAAAAAAAATCGGCATTTTGTCTAGATTGTTATTCCCTTACCATTTATGTATTGATTGTTGAAGTATGGTCCATAATGTTCAGATCGGCCATTGAGTGTATGTACTTGCTCGATACTTATATGATTTTTAAGCCTTGATGGTGATACAAGTTCTTATGTCTCTAACATCATAGCATGCTTCTACTTTTCTTTAAGAACCTTGTGTTATCCATATCCATTCTTTCTTTAACCCCTTACCCTTTGGCCTCATTACAATCCTCATAAAGACCTCCTGATCTTGTTTGTTGTGTTTATATCAATATGTGGAGATTTGAATGAAGTATGAGTATATGGTGTCACTTGTTCTTGCATTCAAGTAGTAGCATTCCTTTCATGAGTCATATTCATAAGAAAAATTCTGAAAGTGCCTTTCTTTCTTGTTATATCATATGTGAGCAATTTGTTTCCATTTTACATCAATCCTCTCACATATAACTAGTATAGGAAGGGTTACTTAACCAGAAAATATGAGGTAAAATCAGAGCTTATTCGGTGAGAATTTTGACCTACTTCTATGCAGCATGTATCTCTCTTTGTACTTGTGCTTTGATTGATTTAATTGTGAGTATGTGTATGATTTCTATGAAGGTGTATTAACTCTCGGATCATGTGGACCAATTCTTATGCTTATGATGAATCTTAATATGTCATGATTCATTGAAAATCTCTTAGACAAATGTTAGAAGGTTTAGGTTGAATTATTGAGTCTTTGTTTTTCTTTCATTCTTTGTTTCTGTTTTGCTCGAGGACTAGCAAAAGCTAAGTGTGGGGGAATTTGATAGGAGCATATTTATGCGACGTTTTATCTTGTTTTCTTATGCTTTTCTTAGCATGTTTCCTATGTTTTCTTAATACTTAGCTTGCTTTCGTGTTTTATAAGATTTTTGGAAGCAAAGTTACAAAAGAAGTTACTGAGTGTTGTTTTGGAAATCTAAAGAGGAAACTTTGAAACAGACTTCAGCAGATGTGTCAACTTCTCACAATTAACTGCACCTGCTCGGAAAGAACTAGCTGATGGGCCATATATCGTTGGAAAGATACCGAAGTCTAGTTTCTAAAGAATTTACGGTTCGTGAATTGGAATTTTCTAGAAGGAGTTATGGCCTTTTTAGTACAGCAAGGTCAGGCTGCTCGGGAATTCAGCATTCCTTCTATTTCAAGTTTTCTAATCCTTATCAGGCTTGGACGACTAAAAGCCTAGTTTGTTAGGGTTATGAGAGGAGCCTTTTTAATCAGAGAAAAGAAGAAAATTAAGAAAAAAAGGAGCACCCACGAGACATAAATTCTTGGCAGCCAAGGGACAAAGAAACGCTTGCTCTCCCTCATTCAGCGAATTAATATGAACATACATTCTTGACTGCCAAGGGACAAAGAAACGCTTGCTCTCCCTCATTCAGAGAATTAATATGAACATACATTCTTGACTGCCAAGGGGCAGACACACACACAAGAGAGAAGCAAAGAGTCACCCCCTCACCTCACTTGGAACGTCTCCTTATCTCCCTCAATCTGAAAAACGTGAGGCTCTCACACAAGGTAGCAATTTCTCTTCCTTTTTCCCTCACTTGACAAAAACTGCAGAAACCTCGGGGGCTCTCACACAAGGACTCAGCCACACCATCCCATTCTGCTCCACTCTTTAAGGTTCCAAGGTCTAAAAGGCTTAGGAAGAAAGGAGGAACGTCAATGCGTCATCCAATCACTCTGGCTGACCAACACATCATCAAAGAGCTATCTTCTTCCTCTTTTTATTTTCTGTTTTGTATGTTCTTGTTGTCTATTTAAATTATGGGTAACTAAGTACTTTAGTTAGGGCTCGATTGAAGCCCTAATCATGTTTCTTTAAGGATTTCGATATTCCTTTGCTGTAAACTACTTTTGTGATGCTTAATTGATTAATTTCAAATTATATTTTACTCTTTACATGCGTTATGTTATGCTTGATCACCATATGCATGCTGTGTATTGAGTTTGATACATAGGTAAATTTAGATGACTGAATCTTGTGCCTGTAAGAGTAACAAAAGAACTAGTTATAAGTTTTTGAAATTAATCATCATGAATAACTAGAATAGATACGATGTTCTAGGAGTTGTGTGTTTGTCGATTTCCATTGTGTTATGCGTTCTTAAAGTGCAACTTAGTAGATACCATGATAAACACTTTAAGAATGAAAAGAGTTAGCGTAGATACCCATGCCTAACTTGTTGCTTAGAGAAATCAATAATTTAAAGAGTAGATATCATGCCTTTTGGTTGACAAACATGAGCATCTAAAATCTGTTTTGCAACATTGTGCATGTCGTTTGCTTAAGGAAGAAGATTAGCGGTGAACATCGAATCCCTAACTGGTTTTCTCATTGTTTTAACCTCAATCCAATTCTATTTTTAATCAAACGTTGTTTTTAATATTTTGTTTCGAAATTTTCAGTTTTCAAAATCATCTTAAAATCATCATTTTGAACACCGAGTGCCTTCGTATTGCACATTAACTTTGATTAGAAATCTTAGGGTTTTGAAATAAGTTTTTTTTAGGATTTTCTTTCACTTTTGCATTCTTAGTTTGTGCCATTTAGTTAGCAGTTCTAGGAAATCAATTTTAAACAGATATTAATCCAGTCCTCGTGGGAATGATCTCGTATTTGCTTTCTATACTATTTGTCTGATCTTGTGTACTTGCGAGTTAAAACATGCATATAGTTGCGTAATTTTTAGGTTGCTATTTGTACAACACAAACACACTGACAAATTCTAAATTAGATTCTATCTGGAAAATTAAGAAAAACCCCTTTTGGTTTGCTCAAAACGGATTTAAAATGGGCCTGAACGGACCTAAAACGTGTAAGAACGGTCCGGAACAACCCAAAACTGGGCCCACGCTCCGCTGGAGATTGAAAAATAGCCCCAAGCGCATACCGAAGGTCGGTAAATGGCCTCATGCGCGGCCACATGCCGGCCGAAGTCGGAATGGCCATGCATCAGTCACGCGCTCCCACGCGCGATAGGAATATTCCATCATCCTGACGGAACATTCCGTTAACTACGACAGAATATGCTAACGATGACGGAATATTCCGTCAACTCGACGGCGTCAACCTCAATTATCTTTTCCATTAGTTGTAACGGAAAATGCTAATGGCATTAGCATATTCCATCAAAATTGACGTTGTCAGTTAACTTTCCCAGTGATTCCGTTAACCATCAAAATATTTCGGAATCTGCCATTTTTGGCCTATAAAAACCAAGCTTTTCGATTTTCTTTGTTTTTCAACCAAAAACTACTATCTACTAGTTCAAATCCATCTACTTGACGAGAGGAATTAAAATCCGAGGTCCAAGGTCGGAGATCTTATTGTGGTGGCCTGAAATTTCTCGAAATTCGCAGTGGCAGTTTACTTTCGGCCCCTGATCGTTCGTCCTTGGCGGTTATCGTCTTCGATGGTTGGTAAGGCTGGGTTCAGCGTGAGGGGAGGGTGAGTTTGGTTGTGGTGTGGGGGTCTGAAACGCCGACGACATCCAGTGGTGGTGGAGATTTGTTTTGGGTGATTCTTGGCCAGGAATCGCAGAGGAGAGAAGGGAGAAGAGAGAGGAGAGAGTCTGACCCATTGCATGAGAAGAGAGAAACTCATATTTATAGCTTTGGAATTTTCTAAAATTACTAACACGTCCTTATCGTTTTAAATCCGTAACTTCCTCGTACGAACTCTGATTTCTGTGTGCCGACTGTCTACGCACTCGTGAATTCAAGATCTATGCAATGGTATGTGACAAACTTCCAAAGGTATTTTCAATTGAAAAGTGACTCCCGAGTCCCCTTAACTCTCAAGGGGAAAAGGGCCCTTTTACTAATCCACCCATGATTTTTGGTCCCAAAATGGGTTGTTATGCTTGGGGCCTTTACTACAAACCCAATATCAACCTAGTCCAACGTCACATGCTTAAGTCCAATCCAAGTCTTATCGAATATTTTACGTAAATTTTAAATTTCCTGAGACGGATTGTAACATGTTATCACATAAGCTATTTAGATACAAATTATATTTAAAAAAAAAAAAAACAGATTATAAGGTAGTTATAAAAAAAAAATTAATTCCCATTCAAACATTTTCAAGCATAATTTTGAAAAACAATCTAGAAGGAAGAGGTAATTTAACAATTAACAAATTCAAATGGAATCCAAAAAAATCTCTACTATAATAAAGTTTTATTTAGTATAAGAAAATGAGCAGAAAAGTGGTTGGGAAAAAGTTATAACTTTAGTCAAATCTAACAACAAAAATATCTTTAGTCAAAATCCTATATATTTTTCACAAGGTAAGGTTATTAATGTAAAGTTATAATATAAAAATAGAACATATGATATATCTAAGAAGAAAAATGAAAGTAAAACATATGTGAACAAAAATTCGCGATCCTGCTTTCTCAAAAAAAAAAAATAGCTATCTTAAATTAATAATAACAAAAAAAACAAATCCCGCATTTATATATATATATATTTTTTGGTCAGAATCCCGCATTCTTGTATGTGGATGGATATTGGGCATATAGCAGTTATCTTATCCAACTCACACTCCTTGTTTTTTTTTTGGTCAATACTCACACTCCTTTTTATCCAATCAAAATGTTGAAAGAAAGAAAGAGAAAAGGACAAAAAGGAGAAAAATAAAATAGAAAAATGAGGATTCAAGAGGCATCATTATCAGTTTCTATCTTCAGTAAAAAAAGTCGAAATGTAAAAAAACATTAAAGTCGCGCTTAGCAGGCTTAGATTAAAAAAAAGAATTAATTAGATATTAGTCTAATTTTAATATTCAATATTTAAAATAATTTATTTATTGATGACTCAAATTTTATATTAATATATAATTTTTTTATTATTTAGTATTATTTTATTTTTCTTAGATCTCTTTTTTATCTTCCTTTTTTCTCTATAATTTATATTATTTTATTTAGGTTTTTTTAAAAACTCTATTTTAAAAGTGTATGAATTTCAAAAGAATAAAGTCCTCATTGCTTTACATGCAACATATAATTGTATAAAAAAAAATAGAAAACATACCAGAGTACGTACAAAATATAAATTACCTACAAAAAAAAGTTTATGGAATGAGTCTACCTATGAATTATGTTATTTAAAAATTAATCTGTGAATTTGGTTGAACAAAATCAGATGTGAGTAAATTGGTTGAGTAAGTTATAGAGATAAATAAATCTCATGAAAAGTCAAACAAGAATATACCTTTAAGATAAAAAAATTAATATATTATTTATTTATTAATTATATAAAAAAATAAAATTAATCTGATGTATGTATATAAAAAACACGTGAATGATCCTTGCTATCCGTGGCATTGCCCATATATAAATGAAAGGAAAATTCATATAATGCCAAATCTAGCTAACAGGTCTTGTACGATCACTACTGAAGACGGAATATTTGGACAGATTCTTATCGGACCTACAGTTTTTTTAAGTGCCTCTTGGAATATATGAATTTTGTCAAATATGTGGCCCATTTCTCTCGTGTTAGTCTTAACAATTAACAATTATTCATAATATTTAGTTTAAATTTGAAAGTGTCAACAAACAAGTCTTTAAGTGCCTCTTGGAATATATGAATTTTGTCAAATATGTGGCCCATTTCTCTCGTGTTAGTCTTAACAATTAACAATTATTCATAAAATTTAGTTTAAGTTTGAAAGTGTCAACAAACAACTCGAAATCGAAATGTTTCGACTTTTTTAGAATAGGTCCAAGTCAAATAATAATGATTTGAAGCACTTCTTTTGAAGTTTACGGGTGTAAATTTTAGACAAATCTAAGCCAAATGTGTCCGCAAACATATTCTGTGTCCGGAAGGGGTATTAGGGATATTACAAGAGTCTTATTAGCTATTGATACGATAACATATTTTATACATGGTGGCTCAATCAGTAGGACAAGTATGTCAAAAGAGTGACACACATACCAACAAATCTCTTGTCGTCCGAGAAATAAAAACTCAAAAAAAAAAACAAACACGACAAGTATGTTGAGTATTATATTTCCATGCCGTAATGATGGATAAGTGCAATATATGCATGTATTTGGTGAGCCTATAATTAAGACTCAAATGTTATCAATGAGCTAAAACTCAAACCCACCACCATGAGTTCTACCACTGAGTCTAAGAAGAAGCAGCTTCACGTAGTCTTGTTTCCATGGCTGGCCTTTGGCCACATAATACCATTTCTTGAGGTTGCCAAGAACATCGCTCGAAGAGGCCACAAAGTTTCCTTCATATCCACCCCAAGAAATATCCAACGCCTCCCTCAAATCCCTCCCCACTTAACCCCTCTCATCAGCTTAGTCCAAATCCCACTCCCGCATGTCGAAAACCTCCCGGAGAACGCCGAAGCCACGATGGACGTACCATACCACATAATCCCATACCTCAAGTTGGCCCATGATGGACTTGAGCCAGGTATTTCTAATTTTCTCCAAGCTCAAACGTCTCCCGACTGGATTATTCACGATTTTGCCCCTCACTGGCTAATACCAATAGCTACAAAGCTAGGAATTTCACGAGCCCAGTTTAGTATTTTCAATGCCTTCTCCGTATGTTCCATTGGATCAACGCTTCCTGAAATAGCAAACCGCTACAGCCCTAGGACACGACCGGAGGACTACACTGTTCCCCCGGAGTGGGCCCCAGTCACTTCGAAGTTATATTTTAGGCCGTTTGAGGCCAAGAGAATATTTGATGTGCAGGAAGACAACGCTTCTGGAGTTACGGATATGTTTCGTATAGAGTCAACAATACAAGGTTGTCAAGTCTATTTTTTACGAAGTTGTAGGGAGATTGAGGGAGAGTGGCTTGATTTGCTTCACGAGCTCCACCGGAAACCGGTGGTTCCGGTGGGATTATTGCCACCGTTGACCCAAGCAAGTGAGGGCAAGGAGGGCAAGGAGGACAACAACTGGACTATAATGTCTCAATGGTTGGACAAGCACAAGAAAGGGAGTGTGGTTTATGTTGCACTTGGGAGTGAGATTAATTTAAGTCAAGAAGACTTCACAGAGTTGGCTCATGGAATAGAATTATCTGGGCTGCCCTTCCTTTGGGCCCTTAGGAAGCCTAGTTGGTCAGTAGACGGCGACGAATCGGTTAAGTTGCCGGAGGAATTTGAGGACCGAACAAAAGACCGTGGGCTTATTTGGACAACTTGGGCTCCTCAGCTCAAAATATTGGGCCATGAGTCGATCGGGGCTTTCTTGACTCACTGCGGTTGGAGTTCACTCATTGAAGCACTCCAATATGCACGTCCTCTGATCATGTTGCCCTTCTTATATGACCAAGGCCTAATTGCTAGATTTTGGGAGAAGAAGATCGGGGTTGAGGTGCCACGAAACGAAGATGACGGCTCGTTTACGAAGGAGTCGCTGGCGGAGACGCTGAATTTGGTTGTGGTGGATGAGGAAGGGAAGGTTTATAGGGATGGAGCCAAAAAATATGGTGAATTATTTGGAGACAAAGACCTTCACGATAGATACATGGACAATGTGGTGGAGTACTTGGAAAATCATACACATGATGTGTGAATTATGTTCCATTTAAAAGCATTTCTATTGGACGTACAACATTGTCACTCTTTTTTACTTTTTGGGAAATAATAATCTATGCAATCCACCTCAACCACTCCATCTGGAACGTCAAGTTTTTTCATAATTAATTTGTGGTAGAGAAATTAATAAAGTAGGGATGTAAATGCTACAAATTGTAAAAAAAGAAATAAAAAATGTTTGATATGGATTTAGAAAACTAAACTTTTAGAATTTAATATGATTGTTTGTGATCAACATTAGATAGAATTTTCTTAAAATTTAATCCGTCGAATCAAATAAGGGCGTTAATTTATTCTAAATGCTTAATTTAAATTTAAATTTAGACCTTAAAATTATAACTGTTGTCTTAAATACATGCATTTTTTGAATTGAATGCACACATTTTTCTGAATTATATGCTTCTTATTGAATGCCTCACTATTTCTCATTATAATATACTATGTCCATAGTGTTCGGTAAACCTATAAAATTAAAATGTTAGACTGTGATCGATCTTATAAAATTAATACTCCATAATGAATAAAGTATAAGAGACGAATCGAATCTACTATCATACCATGTCAAACAAATAACGAATCTTCGAATTCCTGGCCCATGGATACACGGAGAAACTTAGCTCCGCACACCCATAAGTGATGCGAGCACTTTAGGAACCAATCAATATATTACTGTATGCCACATGGTTTCTAAATTAAAGGTTACAATTTACAAGCCTAAGTCAAGTCTTATATAGGCAACCAATCTTAGGTAAACAAGGAATAATAAAACTTAACTTCCAATTCAATACATAATCAGAATCCTAAATCATAAGTAACTTAACTTACACAAGCAAACCAAATCTTATCAAATCTAGTAAGTAAATCAATTCCTAATTCTACCAAAACTAATTCCTAATTAAGAAAATGCTTTCCAACACCCACCGTCAAACTCATGATGATGCATCGTGAGTTTACTAAGAAGCAAGACAAAATTGATCACATCACGCCGAGGTTGTGTCGCTGATGTTGTGTTATCGATGATGTTGTTGTCGATGCAGTGCTGCCAAAACTGTGCTGCCATTACGATGCTGATGCCCGGCAATGCCACTGTTGTTTCTGATGTGCGCCAATGCTGGTGGTGTGCCAAAGACGATGTTGATGACGATGTTGATACCTCCCCTTATAATTAAGGAAGCCCAATGAACGGAAGCCTAACGAACAGAGTACTAAAGATGGTTCGACAGATCGAAACCACTCTGATACCATATCAAATTGATACTCCATAACGAACAAAGTACAAGAGATGAATTGAATCCGCTCTTATAACATGTCAAACAAACAACGAACCAAAACACACTAATGCAGCGGAAATTGCAATCTTAGGATTCATGGCCCATTGGTGCACGGAGAAACTCAGCTCCGCACACTCATAAGTGAAGCAAGCACTTTAGGAACCAATCAATATATTACTGTATGCCAAAGGAAATGATTTTATATTAAAGGTTACAATTTACAAATCTAAGTCAAGCCTTATATTAGCAACCAATCTTAAGCAAATAAGGAATAATAAAGCCTAACTTCCAATTCAATACAGAATTAGAATCCTAAATCATAAGTAACTTAACTTACACAACTAAATTAAATCTGACCAAATTTAGTAAGTAAATCAATTCCTAATTCTACCAAAAATAATTCCTAATTAAGAGAATACTTTCCAACATATCCTACATAAGTTTCGCACTAAGGAGCTGAAGAAGCAGCTTCACATCGCCTTGTTTCCATGGCTGGCCGTTGGCCACATAATACCATTTCTTGAGGTTGCTAAGAACATAACTCAAAGAGGTCACAAAGTTTCCTTTATATCCACCCAATAAACGTCCAGCGTCTCCCACAAATCCTTCAACACTTAACCCTCTAATCAACTTAGTCCAAATCCTGCTCCCTCGTGTCAAAAACCTCCCACACAATGCGGAGGCCACGATGGACGTACCACACCACCTAATCCCTTACCTCATGTTGCCTCATGGTGGACTTGAGCCTGCTATTTTTAACTTCCTACAAACTCAAACTCCCAACTGGATTATTTACGATTTTGCCCCTCATTGGTTGCCTCCAATAGCTATAAAGCTAGGAGTCGCTCGAGCCCAGTTTAGTGTTTTCACTGCCTTCTCTATGTGCTTACTTTGTTGGATCAACACTTCCTGAAATAATAAACCGCTACAGCCCTAGGACACGACCAGAGAGAGCACTTCACCGTGCCACCGGAGTGGGCCCCGGTTCCTTCAAAGTTATATTTTAGAATGTTTGAGGCCAATAGTGAGATCTCCTAAGGGATGACACCAACAGACCTAGAATACATGTGAACAAATAATTTAAGTTTGGCCTAAAACTAGTCACACTAACAACAATCGGGTTAATAATTCAATTAGAGACCAACAAACAAATAGAGAGTGTTTACACCTAATTTGGTCAACTTGGTCAAGGCCGAACAAAGCCGACCAAGGCCGAACAAAGCCCTCCAGAACCATACTTGGCCTGAGCTGAGCAAAATGCACCTCATCTGCCTACACTCTCCCTCGCCCTACATCTCCTCTGCCTACACTCTCACTCGGCCTACACCTCCTCTGCCTACACTCTCCCTTGTCCTACACCTCATCGACCTACACCATCGGCCTACCCTCATCGACCGACCTGACCGATACAACCCATGGACTCGAGACTACCAAGACACGCGTCAGCACCAGAAGCAGGGACACTTATCCCACATCGAAATTTTCCACCAACATTTATTGCTACTATAAATACAAGGGCACTACCACACCCCCCCCCCCCCCCCCCCCCCCCCCCCCCCCCCCCCCCCCCCTCCAAAAGGTAACAACTATCCCAACTCTTACTTTGCCAAATCCCTCCAAACACTGAACTAACTTAAGCATCGGAGACTATTTGGCAGGAACCCCACCGGTGCTCCTTTACTTCTACCTTCTCTTTTTACAGGTCTCCCTTTACCTCAGGAGTGAGAAAAGCTAGCAAGAAGAGACTTCGAAGTTGGTCCATAATTGGCATCAACAGTTTGGCGCCGTCTGTGGGAAGCTAACACTAACTCCCACGAGCTCACATTTCACAAAGCCGTCTCGACATCCACCAAAATCATGTTGGATGATCAAGACGAAGGGGTACTTAACAATACCCCCATCACACAGATAAGCCCTTGGGACAACATCCCGGATAGGCTGAGACAGACGTTGGACGATCTCCAACGAGAAATGGCCGAACTCAGGGCTCACAATGCCAAGATCGAGGCCAAGAATCAGGTTATATATGAACAATATAGAAGCACACTCGCCCTTGTAAGAATGTCCCAATGCGGAGAACCAAGAGACAAGGGTCCAATCGACCTGGGACACACTGATTTGATCACAGCCGAGCGACCCTCGGCCGAACAACCCTTGCTCAAATTAGCCACCTCGGACAAACACAAGAGTCTTCATACTAGGACTCGGCCTAGCATATCTAGAAGCCGACTGCTAATCCAGCCACAAAATGGCGAAGGACCCTCTCAGACTTGAATTTACAGGGACGCTAGGCAACTGCTGGACGACCGACAGATTGAGATAGATCCCCTCCGCCTGACCTACAAGACATCAGACCCAAGGGCAATCGGGCAACCCCACATGCCCGTCTTATCCACATCAAATCTGCCAACCACGGGATTTGCCTCCGGCATGGCGCATGACCAAGAGGTCCGAAGAGCGAGAGGTCCTGAGCCACCGCAAGGAGAACGTGACTAGGAAGTTCATAACGAGACGGGCTCAACCGCAGGGAGCTACTCCCATGGCCGAAGAAGAAATCGGGACCGTCAAGGAAGAGGTAATGGTCAAAATGAACACAGGCCGAATCCACCTCAGCCCCAAGAGGGCAATGCCCTGGTAGAAAGCCTCCTACGGTGGGTGAACAACCTGGTGGCAGAAAAGGAGAAGGGCAAGGCCCCAACACGGGCCAAGACCAGTGCCGGCCCCTTCACCAACCGAATTCTCCTGTCCAAACGGAGGACTGAGGTCAAACCACTGAAGATAACCCCCTACACGGGAAGGGGGGACCCCGTCACCCATCTAAAAAATTATGTCTCCGCCCTAGCGTACAAAAACGTGACGGACGAGGTCCAATGCCTCATCTTCAGCTCCACTCTTACCAATGCAGCTCTCAATTGGTTCTACCGCTTGGCTCCCAACGCCATCGACTATTTTGATGAACTACATACGACTTTTCTGAATCAATTCATGATCCAAACGGACATATTAGTCTCTACGGAAGATCTCTTCTCCCTTAGACAAGGGGAAGAGGAGACGCTCCAAAAATATGATGCCAGGTTCAGCCTCGAATACTCCCGCTGCCGGGACACTGACGATAAGGCTGCATTCAACGCTTTCCGGAATGGCCTTAAGGAATCACCTTTCAAATATGTTGCCCACACCGAGGACTGGAAGGATTACAACGAAATCATACGAAGAGTAGCCATCCATGCAAAGGCAGAGTTCTTCCACACCCCTACCAAGGAGATCAAGGCTCATTCATACTCGGCTCCTAAGGGAAACAGCAGCCAGGGAAGACCCGGCCATGCTAGTGACAACTATCACCAAGACCCCAACAATCGCATCAGGGAAAGCGGAAGCTCACATATGATGAACATCAGGGAAAGAGAGGCCGATCAAACCACAATGGTGGGGGATTCAAGCAGAGCGGCAGCCATCGCCAGGAGCCACGAAACTTGGTAGGTGAAAACACCGGGCCACGAAGCAGGTTCGAGACTTACACTATCTTGAACTCCCCTCTGGACCATATTCTACCCAATGTGGAAGGCATGATTCCTAGGGCCAAGCCAAGAAACCCCAACTTTAGGCCCTCCCACAACAAAGAGGCCTTCTGCCAGTACCATAAGTACAACGGCCATACGATAGAGGAATGCATTACTTTCAGGGACATTATCGAGCAAATGATCAGCGACGGTAGGCTCAACCAATTCGTACAGAATTCCACCCCTTCCAACGCAATCATACATATCAACACAATCAGTGGCGAACCCCCATTATCCATCCCCATGACCTCCAACCGACCAAAAAAGGACTTCCTCCGTGCAACCCGCAACAGCCATCAAGTCCTCAGCATCGACTCCGGTCGTATGGCCAAAACGGCCAAGGGAGGTTGGCAACCCATCGTCTTTTCGGATGAAGAAGAACGGGGCATCGTATTCCCCCATGACGACCCATTTATCATTCGCGCCCAGATCTCCAGATCTCGAAGTGCAACATGGGCAGAATACTCATTGACACTGGAAGCTATGTCAATGTACTCTTCTGGGATGCCTTCAAACAAATGGGCATCGACGACAGCGAGCTTGACCGAAAGGTCACTCCGCTCCTAGGTTTCTCGGGTGACTCGGTCTTGCCTAAGGGGGTCATCTCTCTACCCATTTCTATGGGCACCATCCCTATTGTGACCACTGTCATCACAACCTTCCTCGTGGTCGACTGCCTAACAGCCTACAATGCCATATTAGGAAGGGGATTGCTCAACCAAACAATGGCCATGGTGGCCACATACCTACTTTTGATGAAATTCCCCACTCCTGCGGGAACGGGGCAGGAAAGAGGGGACCAACTCACTGGTCGCACTTGTTATGCCACGACCCTAACCAAAGTGAGCATACCAACTGCACCGGACCAAGAGGATACCTTATCTATTGCCGAAACGGCCCTGGGGGACGACCCCATTAACCCTCGGCTCCTGCACGAAATTTGAGACAGTCCACCGGACGATCCAAGGGACAATGCGAATAGGCCACAGGCAGAACCTGTAGAGGAGACAGAGGCAATCCCTCTGTCCAGCACACACCTAGAAAGCACAGTCTGGATCGGCTCTAAGCTTCAACCCTCCATCCGAGCAGCCCTCGTGTAGTTCATGCAGGCCAATGTTGAGGTCTTCGTATGGTCTTTATGCGGACATGCCAGGCATCCCTACGGATGTACTCTGCCACCGGATCACCATTGACCCGTCATTCAGACCGATAACTCAGAAGCAGCGTTGCCACAACGCCGAAAGATAATTGGCCATACAGGCCGAAATCTCCAAGCTCAGCACCATACACTTCATACGAAAGGCCATTTATGCCGCCTGGGTGGCCAATGTAGTCCTCGTCAAGAAACCAATAGGCTCCTGGTGCATGTGCATTGACTATACCGATCTAAACAAGGCATGTCCCAAGGACAGTTTTCCCCTGCCTAAAATTGACATGCTAGTGGATGCCACCGCTGGCCACAAACTGCTCAGCTTCATGGATGCCTATTCGGCCTACAACCAGATCCTCATGCACCCAGGTGATCAAATACATACAAGCTTTAGAACTAACCTTGGTATCTATTGCTACAATATTATGCCCTTTGGGCTAAAAAATGCAGGAGCAACATACTAGCGACTGGTTAACTTCATGTTTGCCGACCAAATCGGCAAGAAGATGGAGGTCTATGTTGACGACATGGTGGTGAAGAGCAAGACAGACGAGGGACACATCCCCAACTTGGCAAAAAATTTTGCTGTCCTCAAGACTTTCAAAATGCGCCTCAACCCCACCAAATGCGTATGCGGCGTAGGAGCGGGCAAATTCTTGGGCTACATGATCAGCCAAAGGGGGATCGAGGCAAACCTAGAGAAGATCAAGGCAATCCTAGACATGCAGGCCCCACAAACTCACAAAGACATCTAGCGTCTCACAGGACGAGTGGCCGCCTTGACGCGCTTCATTTCCAAGGCAACAGACAAGTGCGCCCCATTCTTCAAGGCCCTCAAAGGCAAGGGCCAACTCATTGACTGGACGGGCGAGTGCACCAGGGCATTTGAGGAACTGAAGCAATACATGGGTCGGGCACCATTGCTAACCATGCCCGACAACGGAGAGCCACTCTTCGTCTATTTATCAGTATCTGTTTCGGCTGTTAGCTCAGTTCTTATCATACGCAGGGACGGGGTCGAACACCCCGTATACTATGTCAGCAAAGCCTTCCAGGATGCAGAGACGCGATACCCCTACCTTGAAAAGCTCGCCTTGGCCCTTATAATTACAGCCCGGAGGCTCCGGCCATACTTCCAGGCCCATGAGATCAAGATTATCACCAACCGACCGCTGAGACAAATTCTGCATAAGCCAGACATATTTGGCCGTCTCACCAAATGGGAAATCGAGCTAAGTGAGTTCGACATATCCTACATACCAAGGACAGCCGAAAAAGGCCAAGTTGTGGCAGACTTCATTACCGATTACTCATACCAACCGGCACAGTGCATGCCACCTGAGGCAACCCCTCCGCTTACACCCACAACATGCGAGTCCCCGAGAACCACTAAGCCACCCCCAATCGACAGCCAACGTCCATGTTGGACACTATATGTGGATGGCTCGGCTTGCCACAGTGGGTCCGGGGCAGGAATGGTTCTTACTTCCCCGGAACTTGTCAAGCTGGAATATGCCCTCCGCTTCAGCTTCAAGGCCTCCAACAACGAGGCCGAGTACGAGGCACTACTGGCCGGACTGCGCCTAGCCAAGGACCTCAAGGCCAACCAGTTGAGAATTTATAGTGATTCGCAACTGGTGGTGAGCCAAATCAACAACGACTTTGAGGCTAAGGACCCGTCCATGTCGCTATACTTGGATTTGGAAAAACAACTTCTGCAAGCCTTCTCGGCTCACGAAATACACAAGATGCCAAGGTCCGAGAATAGCCATGCCGACGCCTTTGCTCGACTAGCATCCTCACTGGACGAAAATAAAAAATGACAAGTACTTGTGGAAGTACAACACGTGCCTAGCACGCGGCAATCACCAGTTTACACCATTAATGCCAGCCCAACCTGGATGGGTCCCATCAAGGCATACCTTAGGGACGGCACTCTCCCGAACGACCGGATGGAGGCCAAGAGGGTCCGGCGGCAATCAGCTCGGTACACCATCCAGCTCGACCACCTCTACAAGCGCGGCTTCACAACCCCACTACTGAAATGCCTATCACCTGATATGGGGGACTATGTCCTACGGGAAATGCACGAGGGCATCTACAGTGATCACTCGGGCGCATGGACCTTGGCACAGAAAGCCTTCCGGCAGGGATACTACTGGCCCACCATGCTCTCTGATGCAGTCACCCTCACACAAAGATGCGACAAGTTCCAGAGACACGCACAGATCCCTTACCTCCCAGTCGAACCCCTCACTTATATGCTCAGTCCATGGCCATTCTCCCAATGGGGACTCGATCTGATTGGTCAGATGCCCGAGGGAAGGGGTAAGGTCAACTATGTCGTGGTCGCGGTCGACTACTTCACAAAAATGGGCCGAGGCAAAACCTTTGGCAACCATTACAGCAGCACAGATCGAGCAGTTCGTATACCAAAACATTATCTGCCGCTTTGGGATTCCCCACACAATCGTCACTGATAATGGGAAGCAATTTGATTGCAACCGGTTCCGGACCTTTTGCGAGACATACGGCATCAGGATTCTTTTTGCCTCGCCGGCACACCCCCAATCCAACGGCCAGGTCGAGGCTGTGAACAAATGTATCAAGTACAACTTGAAGAAGAGACTGGGTGAGGACAAGGGCAAATGGGCTAACATTATCAACAACGTGATATGGTCTCACATGACCTCATTCAAGACTGCAACCAACGAAACCCCCTTCGCATTAGCTTTCGACACCGAAGCTGTCGTACCGGTCGAGATCGGTGAAACGTTGTACCGAGTAATCTCTTACAATCCAAAACACAACAGTCACCAACTGGCCCTTGGCTTGGATCTCCTGGAAGAACAGAGGGAAACTTCTAATGTTAAACAGCTCGCCTACAAGCAGAGAGTTGCACGATACTACGACTCCAGGGTCTGCCACAGAAGCTTTCAAGTTGGTGACTTAGTCCTACGGAAGGTCAGCCTTGCGACCAAAGACCGATCAGCAGGCACATTCGCCCCCACCTGGGAAGGACCATACACCGTCTCCCACATAAGCCGAGAGGGGACCTACGAACTCAAAGATTCGAACGACAGGACACTACCACATCCATGGAATGTCGACCACCTAAACT
The DNA here is from genome assembly GCA_037349345.1 of Oemleria cerasiformis. NCBI lineage: Eukaryota > Viridiplantae > Streptophyta > Magnoliopsida > Rosales > Rosaceae > Oemleria > Oemleria cerasiformis. The sequence continues at coordinate 4,451,228 of JAZGTL010000009.1, read as the reverse complement.
TCTATTACAAGTAGGTCGACGACCGCACAAACAACAGACTTGTTAGGCCATTGGCCGACCTCTTTGTACCAAGGCATTCCCTTACGAGGGGCATTACCTCCTAACGTTTCATATCTATTTTAACATGTTTGTCCCAGTGTTAGTCAACGGCCTCACTTATTCTACAAGGCAACCCCTTCCGCGGCATTACCTCCTAAAAACCAATGTCCATTTTTTACATCTTTTCAAGTATTTAGCCCACGACCTCACTTACAATTTCGGTCAACACGTACTTTCTCAACACACAACACTTGAAAGGATAAACAGAACACATGTGTTTGAATTAAGACAAATACGACATAGTACATAGCCTCTCGGCCTACAACAAGTTATAACTTAAAAATGATCAATACAAACATCAAGGGGCATCCCCCCGGCCTTCACCAGTAGCCCTCTCATCTGCCGCCTCGCCCCGCTCCTCGGCATCGTTCACATCCTCCTCCTCTGGCAACATGTTGCCATCTTCGTCAAGATAGTCCTCCACGATGGGCTGATGCTGCAGCCACGGGAACTGGATGGCCATGTTTGTGTTCGAAAAGAGGAGTCGCATATACAGCCCATCCTCAAGCTTTGCCCCGAACCGTTGCAACTTCTGCCGATAGACTGGGGAAGCCTTGTACTCCTTTACGCTAACATTCTTGGCCACCACGAGCTGGTCGGCTAGCTTGACATTTGCAGACTCCGCCTCCTGCACTCTGGACTCCAAATCCGCAACCCTCGCTTCGGCTGCCTTCATCTCGGTCGCACTAGCCTCGGCCGCCTCCCTCTACGCACCAAGTTTCCTTTCGAGCTCCTTGACTTTCAGCTCGGCATCCACTTTGGCTTAGAGTGACCTTTCGGCCACCCTTTCCTTTTCAGCCGCGGCCTCCAGCTTGGCCTTCAACGCCTGATGCTCCTCGGCTATTCTCTCCTTGGCTTGGCTGGCATGGCGGAGGGTGGTGAACACTTCACCAAGAAACTTCAACATAAGAATGCTCAGTAGGCCGACCCACAATTACATTGAAAAACATAGTTAAAATACTTACATGTGCTCCCTCCCGCATGGTCCTATCACACCGATCGGCGAACTCCTTCGCCCTCAGGGCGGCGATCTCGTCCAGCTCGTATTGGGACCCCCGAACGACGGTATTGAGGAAGTCTAGCTGGGAAGGGTGGAAGGCCGTTGACAAGTGCCTCCAGGTCTCGTCTGGCTCCTGTGACCGAACCATATCTAGCTCCCGATCGGCATTCACAAAATACGACCGAAGGGTAGCGTCGAGGCACGACCTCCTCATCTTCTTTGGGACCCGTTTACCCTCCAGATCGGAGCCAAGGGTCGGGCAAATCACCTGCCTCACAGCCTCCAAAGTCTCTATCTCACCTTGCTTCTTCTGCTGCAAGGCGAACTCAGCATCAGCGGCACCATTCTTCCTCTTCTTCCCCTTTCTCCTCCGCTCCTCCACCATTATCTGGTGCCGTTCTTCGACATCGGCGTCAACATTAATCACGAAACCGTGGCAGGCCGAACGGGTAGCGGCGCCGATGTGTCCACCCGACCCTCAGCGGCCGACTCCACGGCACTTGGGAAGAGAGGAGCCAGGGACTCCCTAGTCGTCGTATCAACACCCTCTTGGCCACCCTGCTCGGACGCTGGGGTTTCCACCCGCAGGGTGACCCTCGACGCAGCCCTGGTCCGAATGGGCTTCCGATAGCCCCCCTACCCACCGAGACCCCGGCCTTCTCAGCTTCGGCCCTCGTCTCGGTCGCCTTCTTCAGCACCTCGGCCACCTTCTCCATTCTCTTCTTGAGTTGGTCGGCTGCGGCTACAACGATGTCAGGGTCGGCTGCATCAAACAGACATTTTAGTCACCTGCAACAATATACACTAAGACAGAGAAACATGTACTTACGCAGGGATGAGATCAATCCAACTTGTAGTAGATGCATGGGCAAGCACAAGAAGTCTCTACTCCTCTCCACTCGGCTTAGCTTTCGGAACACTTCTGCACAGTCGGCCACCACCTGCTCACTGATCTTCGGCTACTTGAACACCTCTGCACAAACTAAGCGGCACAGTCGGCCATGTTAGTACAATCTTACATATCAAAATGTACACAAACATATAACCATTAAGCTACTTCCTACGGGCACCATATTTCGACTGATACACGCGAGGCATGCATCGGCCGAACAAAGGTAGCCCCACACCCTCCCAATTACCCGACACAAAAACAAATATGTGTTTCCAGGCCTTATGGGAGGTCGGCATGTCTTCAATCAGTGGGCCGAGATCGCGCTTCGCCCTCGACTCCACATACACCCAATCGATCCTATCTCGGACAAACTTGTACAGTTGACATACGTGGTCCCAAGAAGGCTTTTCCTTCCCGCACAGCTTGAAGGCCGTGTACACCCCCGTAAGCATGATCCAGCAATTCGAATTCAGCTGCCCAAAGGCAACACCGACCTCCACAGCCATGCGCTGCAGCCAGGGATGAAGCGGCAGCATTACCCCATTATTGAAATTATCAGGGTGGAAGGTGGCCTAGCCAGGTGGTGGATTGCTCGGCCTTTCCCGTCTGCCAGGTAGCCACATCTTCACCGAATCTGGAATATTGAACGACCTTCGGTAAGCCAGAAGGTCATCCTCATCCATAGTATTTGTCTGTCGGTCGATCTCGTAGACCGAGCTGGCCACCATTACTTGATCACAAGCTTCCTCCACATCAATTTCCAGTGGAGCAATTTCCAGGACATCCCGCCCAGGAGAAACATTGGCATTAGAGGTCTCGGCCCCGTCACCGGCCAAGACATAACATGTATCGATGAACCTGAAGGCATTATCAACTCTCGGGATGTTCACCGTCACTCAACTCTCGGAATGTTCACCCTTGGAGGTGGCACTCGGTCGGCCTTGGACATCCTCCAAGCCGTTCGGCCACATGATAATGCGAGGATCCGCGGAAGCGGGCCGACCAAGGTGACATACAATCACCCTTGGAAGTGGCCTTCGGTCAGTCTTGGACATCCTCCAAGCCGATCGGCTACACGATCGTACGAGGTTCCGCGGAAGCGGGCCGACCAAGGTGACATACAATCACCCTTGGCAGTGGCCCTCGGTCGGCCTTGGACATCCTCCAAGCCATTCGGCCACACGATCATGCAAGGTTTCGCGGAAGTGGGCCGACCAAGGTGACATACAATCACCCTTGGCAATGGCCCTCGATCAGCCTTGGACATCCTCCTAGCTGATCGGCCACGCGATCGTGCGAGGTTCCTGCACGCGGGCCGACCAAGGTGACATACAATCACCCTGGGACGTGGCACTCGGTCGGCCTTGGACATCCTCCAAACCAATCGGCCACTTGATCATGTCAGGTTCGGCGGAAGCGAGCCGACCAAGGTGAGATACAATCACCCTTGGAAGTGGCACTCGGTCGAACTTGGACATCCTCCAAGCCGTTCGGCCACGCGATCATGCGAGGTTCGGTGGAAGCGGGCCGACCAAGGTGACATACAATCACCCTTGGAAGTGGCACTCGGTCGGCCTTGGACATCCTCCAAGCCGTTCGGCCACACGATCATGCGAGGTTCGGCGGAAGCGGGCCGACCAAGACGACATACAATCACCCTTGGAAGTGACACTCGGTCGGCCTTGGACATCCTCCAAACCGATCGGCCACTTGATCATGCGAGCTCTAGCCCCAGTAGGCTGACCAAACGAAGTGTTGCACAATTAACACAGCACATCGCCTCAGCCAAGGGCTTGGGGGACTGGGGACTAGTACGGGATGCATCCCCAACAGGATTGAAAAAAAGGAACAAGCCCTCAACCAAGGAAATCCACCTCAGTCAATGACCTGGGGACTCCTATTTACACCTAATTTGGTCAACCTGGTCAAGGCCGAACAAAGCCCTCCAGAACCATACTTAGCCTGAGCTGAGAAAAATGCACTTCCTCTGCCTACACTCTCCCTCCGCCTACACCTCCTCGACCTACATCATCGGCCTACCCTCATCGACCGACCTGACCGATACAACCCATGGACTCGGGACTACCAGGACATGCGTCAGCACCAGAAGCAGGGACACTTATCCCACATCGAAATGTTCCACCAACATTTATTGCTACTATAAATACAAGGGCACCCCCCCCCCCCCCCCCCCCCCCCCCCCCCCCCCCCCCCCCCATCCCCAACAGGATTGAAAAAAAGGAACAAGCCCTCAACCAAGGAAATCCACCTCAGTCAATGACCTGGGGACTCCTATTTACACCTAATTTGGTCAACCTGGTCAAGGCCGAACAAAGCCCTCCAGAACCATACTTTGCCTGAGCTGAGAAAAATGCACTTCCTCTGCCTACACTCTCCCTCCGCCTACACCTCCTCGACCTACATCATCGGCCTACCCTCATCGACCGACCTGACCGATACAACCCATGGACTCGGGACTACCAGGACATGCGTCAGCACCAGAAGCAGGGACACTTATCCCACATCGAAATGTTCCACCAACATTTATTGCTACTATAAATACAAGGGCACCCCCCCCCCCCCCCCCCCATCCCCAACAGGATTGAAAAAAAGGAACAAGCCCTCAACCAAGGAAATCTACCTCAGTCAATGACCTGGGGACTCCTATTTACACCTAATTTGGTCAACCTGGTCAAGGCCGAACAAAGCCCTCCAGAACCATACTTAGCCTGAGCTGAGAAAAATGCACTTCCTCTGCCTACACTCTCCCTCCGCCTACACCTCCTCGACCTACATCATCGGCCTACCCTCATCGACCGACCTGACCGATACAACCCATGGACTCGGGACTACCAGGACATGCGTCAGCACCAGAAGCAGGGACACTTATCCCACATCGAAATGTTCCACCAACATTTATTGCTACTATAAATACAAGGGCACCCCCCCCCCCCCCCCCCCCCCCCCTCCAAAAGGTAACAACCATCCCAACTCTTACTCTGCCAAATCCCTCCAAACACTTAACTACCTTAAGCATCGGAGACTATTTGGCTGGTACCCCACCGATGCTCCTTTACTTCTACCTTCTCTTATTACAGGTCTCCCTTTACCTCAGGAGTGAGAAAAGCTAGCAAGAAGAGACTTCTAAGTTGATCCATAATTGGCATCAACAGAGAGCATAAGAACTGAAAGAGAACACTGGAGAAATTTAACGTAGTAAACCCTCCGCTGTGAAACCTCCACGGGCACTTTGCTAGTCCGAAAATCAATCCACTATGAAAAAAATCAAGTAGAAGAATTCGACAGACTCATACTCATCTTACTAACCCTCTATAGAAGGATGTATAGTCTTTAATACGTTGCTACTTGAACTCCCCCACCAGCCTTGATGTTCATCTTCAATCCTCTATGGCACGACACTACACGCGATCGTCAATCACATGGAATCCGAAGAGCCTTCTCAATTTCTCAATCAAATAAACTTTGCATTCAAGCTCTGTTGTTGCTCAGTTTTACAACCCAACTGAATAGTATGATTATGGTTATGGTTATAATCATTTAAGTCAACAATTAAATGGTATGATTATGGTTATTAACCATTTAACCAATGGATAAACCATTTGACCATTTATTACATAATCATTTAATCATTTATTACATAACCATATAAATTTTTTTTGGTCATATTTATTTAACATTTTGTATGGTGTTGTTTAATTAAAGTCATTTGAAAAAAAAATCAAAAAACAAGTTTTAAACAAAATTTGACAAAAAAAAAAAAAAATTATCAACAGACCCTCAGGTCGCCGCGACGCCGGTGGGTCGACCAAAATTTTTCGACCTTTCCAGCCACCACAGGCGGCAATCTTGGTAAGGATTTGTTCCTTTCTTCGAATCTTACAAGCCTATGTCCTTAGATTTCTCATAGCTTAGTCTATTTTTGTGGTTCTAACTCGAAAAATTTCGTAGTTTCGGAGTATTTTTCATATTTTCCGACCACCTTTGGCCACGTTTGGCCGTCGACCCAAATATTAAAGTTGTTATACTCATCGAGCTCTACACAGTGATATAAAATTTATTGATATCCAAGATGGTTGATTATTCGTGCAATTTTACCTATTTTTATTATTTTTGTTTTTTTAAATATTAATTTAAGTTATTTTAATCTTTTAAAAAAATAAAAATTAAAAATTAAAAATATTTTCGCGGTTCACTGAGGTTAACCATATATTAATGATTATGATAATTATTAATAACCTTTTATTTAAATAATCAATTATTATAACAATAGTTATAATCTTAAATAATTATGACCAAAACAATCGAAGTTAATAACCATTTAATCATTTTTCCATTCTTATTTTATAGCAAAGAAGATTGCTCCACTTTATTCAAATAGCTGTCACCTCCTGATAATCGAGGGCTCAAGTTTTCATGTATAAACAAGTCACCAGATGTCACCTCCTCAAAGTGTGGCTGACTATATATCTCAATCCAAAGCCGAGCTGATTGCTTTGATTGATTTGTCACTAAAACATAGAGGCAAGATTCCTCACAGATCGAAATTCTCCAAGATGAAGAGTCGAAGTCAGACTCTTCCTTCTCTTGCCAAAAACCAAACAAGCACACACGGAGACGTCCTTTGCTTGTTTTCCGTCGAAGCCTTTTCTTGTTTTCTGCTCTTATTTCAATTTTACACAGCATCCTCACTACATTTGACCCAATGGGTCTTTACACACTTAATTGAATTTTGGACTGATCAAGACTTGCAGACATAGACCCAATAGTTTGACCCGTCAACCTAACCAGTAACAAAGATGCAATTTAGAAATGCCAAAACTAAATTTACATTTACAATCTCCCCCTTTGACATTTCCTGGACAAGCTCAATACATTCAGGGCACTATATCAATATCATTATTACCATTTTTGAGATGCTATGTGTCACTTATCCTGTACACTAAGAACACAGACATACCGTGAAACATCTATGGGATGAAACAAAACCACTGATGTAATCTACCATAGGCTCATAATCGATCCATCATTCAAGCCGATCACTCATAAACAGCGAAGTTATGACGCCGAAAGACAAGTAGCCATGCAAGCCGAAATCACAAAGCTGAGCACCATACACTTCGTTCGAAAAGCCATATATGCCGCCTGGATAGCAAATGTGGTGCTCGTCAAAAAAACCATCCGGGCCCTGGCGTATTTGCATCGACTTCACCGATCTCAACAAGGCCTGTCCCAAGGACAGTTTCCCATTACCTAAGATCGATATGCTCGTGGACACCACAGCAGGACATGAACTACTCAGCTTCATGGATGCTTAGTCAGGCTACAATCAAATCCTCATGAATCCAGGTGATCAAATCCATACAAGTTTTTGAACTAACTTAGGTGTCTATTGCTACAAAGTTATTCCTTTCAACCTAAAGAATGAAGGAGCAACATACCAGAGGTTGGTCAACTTCATGTTCGCCGATCAAATCGGTAAAACAATGGAGGTCTATGTGGACGACATGCTTGTCGAGAGCAAAACAGATGACGAACATATTCCCAACTTGGCTAGGATGTTCAAAGTTCTCAAGGAATACAAGATGTGCCTCAACCCCACCAAATGTGTCTTTGGAGTGGAATCAGGCAAATTCCTAGGATATATGATCAGCCATAGAGGCATTGAGGCAAACCCTGAAAAGATCAAGGAAATCCTTGACATGCAACCTCCACAAACCCAAAAGGACATCTAAAGCTTGACGGGACGAGTGGCAGTTCTCACTCTCTTTATATCTAAAGCAACGGACAGATGCGCCCCATTCTTCAAAGCTCTAAAAGGCAAGAGCAAATAGATTGATTGGCGGAGGAATGCAACAAGGCATTTTTCGAGCTCAAGCAATACATGAGCATAGCCCCACTCCTAGCAAGACCAAAAACCAGAGAACATCTCTTCGTATGCCTATCAGTATCGACCTTAGCAGTCGGCTCTGTTCTTATCACAAGACGAGAAGGGGTAGAACATCCCGTCTACTACATCAGCAAAGCATTCCAAGGCACAGAGACCAGGTACCCTGACCTAGAGAAACTTGATCTTGCTCTAGTAGTCACAGCACGGAGGCTCAGGCCATACTTCCAAGCACATGAGATCAAAGTCATCACCAACAAACCCTTGAGACAAGTTTTACAAAAGCCAGACATCTCTATGTCGCCAAGATAGCTGAGAAAGAACAAGCATTAGTTGATTTCATAACCGAATACTCCTACCAACCTACACAATACATACCACTGGAGGCAACCCCTCTGCAAGAAACCACTACCAAGGAAACCTCGGAATCAATCAAGGCACCCCCAATTGATCCGCATCGCCCATGTTGGACACTATACATGGATGGATCCGCTTGCCACAATGGATCAGGAGCAGGACTAGTTCTCACTTCCCCAGAACAAGTCAAGTTAGAATATGCCCTACGCTTCAGCTTCAAGGCATCCAACAACGAGGCCGAGCATGAAGCACTGTTGGCTGGCCTACGCTTAGCCAAAGACTTGGAAGCAAAACAGTTGAGAATCTACAGCGATTCACAATTAGTGGTCAACCAAATCAATGATGACTTTGAAGCCAGGGACGTGTCCATGTCCCTCTACTTGGTCCTGGCAAAACAACTCCTTCCAAGTTTCTCGGCCTATGAAATCAACAAAATTTCAAGATCAGAAAATAGTCATATCGATGCCTTGGCAAGACTTGCATCCTCCCTGGATGAGAAGGAGAAACAAAGGGTACTCGTGGTAGTCCAACACATGCCCAGCACGAGACCACGCCCGGTATACACCATCAACACTAGTCCCACCTAGATGGACCCCATCAAGGCTTTCCTCCAAGATGGCACTCTACCAGAGGACAAGATGGAGGCCAAGAAAATCAAGAGACAAACAGCTCGATACACCATCCAGCATGACCATCTCTGCAAGCGTGGTTTCACTACCTCACTATTGAAGTGCTTAACACCAGACATGGGCGATTATGTGTTAAGGGAAATGTACAAAGGCATTTACGAAGATCACTCTGGAGCAAGAACTTTGGCATAGAAAGCCTTCAGGCAAGGATACTATTGGCCCACCATGCTCTCAGATGCCATTGAATTCACGCAAAATGTGACAAGTGCAAGCGACATGCGTAAATCCCTCACCTCCCAGCAGAAAACTTAACCTCCATGCTTAGTCCTTGGCCATTCTCCCAATAGGGACTAGATCTGATCGGCCAAATGCCTGATGGTAAGGGAAAGGTCAACTACGCAGTAGTAGTTGTGGACTACATCACAAAATGGGCAGAAGTGAAACCATTAGCAACAATCACAGCAGCCCATATCAAGCACTTCGTCTACCAACACATCATCTGCTGCTTCGGGATCCCACACACCATTGTCACTGATAATGCGAAGCATCGCTTCAGGGCATTCTGTGAAACCTATGACATCAAACTCCTCTTTGCTTCACCATCTCACCCACAGTCCAACGAATAGGTGGAAGCAGTCAACAAGAACATCAAGTACAAATTGAAAAAAAAAATGGACGAGGACAAAGGCAAATGGTCTGACATTATCGATGATGTGTTATGGTCCCATAGAACCTCATACAAGACAGCCACAGATGAAACTCCTTTTGCCTTGGCATTCGACACAGAAGCAATCGTACCAGTGGAGATTGGTGAGACATCCAATCGAGTCATCTCCTACGACCCAGAACAAAACAATCATCAAATAGCACTCAGCTTGGACCTACTTGAAGAACGCAGAGAGATGGCCAGCTTAAAGAACATTGCATAGAAGCAGCGAGTTGCGAGATATTACGACTCAAGGGTTCGCCACAGAAGCTTCAAGATAGGAGATCTAGTCCTAAAGAAGGTCAGCCTTGCAACCAAGGAACGATCTGCTAGCGCATTTGCACCCACATGGGAAAGACCCTACAAAGTCTCCAAGGTATGCAGAGAGGGGACTTATGAGCTCCAAGACTCGAAGGAAAGACACTTCCACACCCATGGAATGTAGACCATCTCAAGTTCTACTACAAGCAGATAGCCCACGGCTTCAAGCATGATCGGCCAATAACCAAAATTTTTGTAATCATTCCTGGCAAACCCAATTGACATTATCAATGAAAGAATTTCACAATGAGGCAAAACCTTTTTTCTTATCTCTTTTTTGCAATTTCTGTCATTCTGTCAGGTGATCGGCCTTCTTTCATTATGAGGCACAACCTCATCTTGAATGGCCTCACGTTACCCTTATCAGCCCGATTTCATTACGAGGCAATACCTCACCTAGAACGGTCCTATTTCTTCATAAACATTTTTCTTTCAATTCAAGGCACAAACCGTGTTTTGAACGACCTTACAGCATTTGGAGACACACACTTCATTTTGAACGGCCTTACTTCACCCTCAGCGGCATTCTTTGATTTAGTGAGTCAATCTCAAGTTAAACGGTCTTATCCTATTCTGGAATTCCTAAACACTCATTCTGAAAGGTCGTACCCCCTTTCAAAGGCCAACATTTATATTAAGCTTCACAACTGAATGGCCTCACGCGATCTACACTAATCACCTATTAGACCGGCCCTTACAGACCTATCAAGCATACATGCAAGTTTATTTTGAACGGCCATACAAATTCAACACATTCATAAGTAAAAATCAAGCCAGAGACAGAACAAGTACAAGAAGGAAAATAAGCATATATAAATATAGGTGAGACCCCATGGTCCAACCAAAATTGCTTGTTCAAATATGCATACAAGGCCACAAGGCCGATTAAAAGAAATTTAACTAAGGGGCATTCCCCTGATCACCATCCTTTGAGACATTTTCTTCACCATCTTTTGATGCTTCGGCTTCATCATCCGCATCAGTGTCAGCGTCATCCCCATCGGCATCATCTCCCTCATCCTCAAGGTAATCCTCCAACCTTGGCGGATTCTTCAACCATGGAAAGCGAACAAGCAAGTCAATGTTGGCCAGCAGGATACATCTGAAAAGATCGTCCTCTAACTTGGCACCATATCGTTGAAGGTCTTGACGATGAGCCTGGGATGCCCTGACGATGATCGGCCAACCTAGCATTGGCTGACTCGACCTCCGTAACCTTACCCTCCAGCTCTGTCACCTTTGGTTTTGCTTCACCCTCCTGTGCAGCCAGCCTTCTTTCCAACTCCTTGATCTTGAGCTTAGCATCAGTCTTGGCCTTAATTGACCTCTCGGCCATCCTCTCCTTCTCGGCCAAGGAGTACATCTTCCCCTTCAGAGCTTGACGCTCTTCGGCCGCCTTCTCCCTAGCCTGGCTAGCATGCCGAAAGATGGTGAAGACCTCACCAAGGAACTGTAAACACATCAATGAACACTTAGAAGCAAAAACACTAAAAAGATACAAAAAAAAAATGAAGGCCGAACAGAAAGAACTTACATATGCCCCAGCTCACATGGTCTTGCCGCATCGGTCAGCAAAATCCCTCGCCTTCAAGGCCCGTTCTCATCCAGTTCATACTAGGACCCACGAACAACAATGTTCATGAAGTCCAACTGAGAATGATGGAAGGCCGTAGAGAGCTACCTCCAAGTTCCCTCCACCTCATGGGTTCTCACCATGTCGACCTCCCCATCGGCATTCACGAAGTAAGACCGAATGGAAGCATCGAGGTACGGTTTCTTGATCTTCTTGAGGACCTTTCGGCCATCCAAGTTCGAGTCGATGTTGGGACAGATGACCTTACGAGCTGTCTCAAAGGCCTCAACCTTACCCTGCTTCTGTGACAGGCCGATCCCTTGCACTTCCTCTTCCTTTTCCTCTTCCTTTCCTCGGCCACCATCCGGTGACGCTCCTCAGCTTCATCATCAAGATCGATGAAAGGAGGAATAGGAGGCCGATTCGTAGATTATCCAGAACCAGCGGTCGGTTGAGCAGAGGCCAACCCATAAGTAGTTGGAAAAAAAAAGGAACCAATGTATCCCCAGTGGTGGCATCAACCCCCTGATCAGCCGAAACATCAATCTCCCTCTGCTCGGCCGAATCATCACCCACCCGTAGGCTGACCCCTGTAGCAGTCGTTTTCATAGACCTGGTCTTTATCGGCTTACGAAAATCAACTTTCTTCAGCGAAGCCCCGGCCTTCTCAACTTTGAGCTTGGTTGCTTCAGCCTTCTTCAACGCCTCTTCAATTCTCTTCGTCCTAGCTTTAAGCTGCTCGACCGCAGCAACAACGAAATCTGGATGAGCTACAACAAAGAACAGTTAGTAAATAAACACATATAAGAATCCTAAACAAAGCCATGGCATAGAGACACTTACGAAGAACCGATATCAGACCGGCCTCGAAAAGGTGAGCAGGCATAAGCATATAGTCCTTGCTCCTTTGCACTCGGTCAAGCTTCGTCCAGACTTCTATGCAGTTGGCCATCTCCTGATCAGTGATCGAAGGTTGCTTGAAAAAGTCTACAAATTTGACACAAGTCAAAACAAGTCGGGTATGTAGAAAACAAGCACACACAAAAAAACATGTAAAACACAAATCCTAAGGCTACCACATTTCGACTGATATAATCGTGGCATGTGTCAGCCGAAGAAAGACAAGTCCACCCCCTCCTAATTCCCAGAAACATAGAAAAATTTGTGTTTCCAAGCCTTTTGGGAGGTCGGCATGTCCTCAATGAAAGGCTCCATCTCTTTCTTATTCCTCGACTCTACATATACCCAACCAGTCCTATCTCTAACAAATTTGTACAAATGGTTGATGTGCCCCCAAGCCGGCTTACCATTCCCACACATGTTGAAGGCCGTATAGACACCAGTCAACATAATCCAACAATTTGGATTAAGCTGACCGACAGCCACCCCAACTTCAACGGTCATCTTCTACAGCCACGGACGGAGAAAAAGCATCACCCCATGACTAAAGTTATCTGGATGGAAGGTCGCCCATCCGATTGGAGGATTACTTGGCCTTTCTCATTTCCCAAGCAGACGCATCTTCACCAAGTCTGGAATGTCGAGCACACTTCGGTAAGTGATCAGATCACCGTCGTCTTGGGTGTTGATCTGCCGATCAACCTCGTAGGATGAGCTAGCCACCGTTACCAATTCAACGACCTCCTCTACATCAATCTCCATCGGCATTAAACCCGATGCTATACTTTTATCCTTCTCAGCAGGAGACCTCAACAACTCATTCTAGTCAACAGATGACGCATCAGCATTAGAGGTCTCGGCCACATCACCGGCCGACATATAACGGGTGTCAATATATTCAAAAGCTTTAGCAAGCTCTTCCTGCAGTTCCAAGGCCGATTTTCCTTGAGATGCCTCAAGGATCGGTCCACGTATGTTCCTATCCACCTCTGGCTCAAACCTAGGGTTTGGCCGAGGGGAACCAAAGGCCGATTCAGAAACATTTAGCCAAGAATCAGAGCTAGTTGAGCTAGCTTATGATTCACCGTCAAATGCATTATAGGACCGATCCTCGGATCCTTCTTAATCATCTACTAAACTTAACATCTACAACATACAAGGAAGATTTAAGAAGGGAAACATGCAAGACACAACAACTAGACATAAGGACAATCAAACAAGCACACACATCATGTTCATCACCAGTTCATGCAAAAACCACACATTCAATCGAAAAAGCAAGGAGGAATAAGGCAATACCTTGTTTAACAAAAAAACACCGCCGCAAACGCTGCCCCAAATCTCTCGCTGGAAATCACCTTAATTAGATTCAAAGTCTCTGGAAATCGCCTTCAAATCTGTCAAAACTTCTCTCAAATGCCAAAGTGACAAATGACGGAAGATTGAAGCCTTTATAAGAGACAAAAAATCGACCGTTACAAACACTCTTCGGCCAGTTGAAGGGTCGTGCACACAACCCAAGGAAATGCAAGAATGACATATAGAACCCCACTCATACCTTGTCATAACACTCACATCATGTCAGAAGGTATATCTCTGAAGTCATGCAAGTGGCTCTCGATCGGCCATGGACATCCTCCAAGCCGATCGGCCAAATAATCGTGCGAGGTTCCGCTCCTGCGGGCCGTACGAGGTGAAATACTATCACCTCGAGTGGCTCTCAATCGGCCATGGGCATCCTCCTAGTCTATTGGGTATGTCATGTTTATGTAGGCCACGAAGGGGGAACCTTCCATGGTCATGTGAATGATCGGACGTGGAGAATGTTGTAAGGACCCTTCCCGAATTTTCCCTCGAAACCCGGAAAGAACCCTTATCCCGTCTGACAGCTCTTTTACCTCAAAATATGTATACATAAATACCCTTTGTTCTTGAATAATTTTTTAATAAACCTTACAGGGTTCCCGACAAAACCTCTGTACTTACTGATTACTCCTACCTGTCAGACGCAGGATAGTATACAGGTCAAAGCCAAGACCTCGGAATAGTGATGGTTCAAATAAGAATACCCTCTGACACCAAATATCAGTAGGTCAGACACTGCTGACATCTCTACTGGAATACCACAAGACAACAGACTAGTCAGATACTTGTGAACCAACCATAACTCGTCCCTCTGGGGCACCGCCCACACCAACCCACTGACCCGTCTGACGAAGTATTTTCATAGGTTGATTAAGCCCATGACAATTGTCGTCTGGTTCATATTAGAGCCGGAAATATCCTTGGCTATCATATCGTATCATCAGCCGGTATAACATTCGGTTATCATATCACATCAGTCGGCATATCTCTCGACTATCATATCCCTAGCCACCAGGGTATCCCTTGGGGTGTGCTAGTCCTGTATCATATCATATCAGTCGGCATATCTCTCGACTATCATATCCCTAGCCACTAGGGTATCCCTTGGGGTGTGCTAGTCCTATATCATATCATATCAATCGGCATATCTCTCGACTATCATATCATATCAGTCGGCATATCTCTCGACTGTCATATCCCTAGCCACCAGGGTATCCCTTGGGGTGTGCTAGTCCTGTATCATATCATATCAGTCGGCATATCTCTCGACTATCATATCATATCAGTCGGTATATCTCTCGACTATCATATCATATCAGTCGGCATATCTCTCGACTATCATAACATATCAATCGGCATATCTCTCTACTATCATATCATATCAGTCGGCATATCTCTCGACTATCATATCCCTAGCCACCAGGGTATCCCTTGGGGTATCCTAGTCATGTATCACAACTCTCTGTACTATGATATCTCATCAGTCGGCAAGTGTCCTCGACTATCATATCATATCATCAGCCGGTATAACCTTCGGCTATCATATCCCATCAGTCGGCATATCTCTCGACTATCATATCCCTAGCCACCAGGGTATCCCTTGGGGTGTGCTAGTCATGTATCACAACTCTCTGTACTATGATATCTCATCAGTCGGCAAGTATCCTCGACTATCATATCATATCATCAGCCGGTATAACCTTCGGCTATCATATCCCATCAGTCGGCATATCTCTCGACTATCATATCCCTAGCCACCAGGGTATCCCTTGGGGTGTGCTAGTCATGTATCACAACTCTCTGTACTATGATATCTCATCAGTCGGCAAGTATCCTCGACAATCATATCATATCATCAGCCGGTATAACCTTCGGCTATCATATCCCATCAGTCGGCATATCTCTCGACTGGCATATTATATCATTAGCCGGTATAACCTTCGGCTATCATATCGCATCAGTCGGCATATCTCTCGACTGGCATATTATATCATTAGCCGGTATAACCTTCGGCTATCATATCGTATCAGTCGGCATATCTCTCGACTAGCATATCATATCATTAGCCGGTATAACCTTCGGCTATCATATCGCATCAGTCGGCATATCTCTCGACTGGCATATCATATCATTAGCCGGTATAACCTTCGGCTATCATATCGCATCAGTCGGCATATCTCACGACTGGCATATTATATCATTAGCCGGTATAACCTTCGGATATCATATCGCATCAGTCGGCATATCTCTCGACTGGCATATCATATCATTAGCCGGTATAACCTTCGGCTATCATATCGCATCAGTCGGTATATCTCTCAACTGGCATATCATATCATTAGCCGGTATAACCTTCGGCTATCATATCGCATCAGTCGGCATATCTCTCGATTGGATCCTAGTCCCGGGTCCTGGTCCTCCTCAAATATGTTTATCTTGGAGGTTCACCGGGTTCACCGCTAATAACGGATCCTAGTCCCGGGTCCTGGCCTCCCTCAAATCTAACCAAATCCGATAAACTCATACAACTGGGTCAAAACTCAAACCATTGACTCAATAGTTTCCACGTCAAAACGATAGCAAAACCGAGTCCAAAACCCATGATATTTCTCAAATCACACTTTAACTAATATAGTGGAAAACATATGTCTAGTAATCATTTCTAAAATCCAGAAATTCAATGCCACAATACATAACAGTATTTACACAAAGATATTTTGATGCATGCATTTCAGTTTATAAAACCAAAGTCCACTCACAAACATCATCCAACCCTTAATTCATGGACGCTCTAGCTCAAGGAACACATGCACAATAATGACCCAACTAACTTAACTTTCCGAGCTCAAAACCCGCTAATACGATCAATCATTACCGATGGGATTGCCCAAAACGACCTCTAAACGACGTCCGATCAACTTGAAACTTGTACCAACAAATTCAGAACGTCGAGAACTAGTTCCCACGCGCCGCCATGACCTCAGACTAGGCCCCACGCACCGTCGGAAGGTCGGCACACGTGCCCACGCGCCCACGCGCCCTCACGCGCCGGTCACGCGCCTGCTACAGTGTTCACGCGCCTGGACCGGCCCAACCCGGTCTGGCTCAACCTGACCCGGTCCAACTCGACCCGATCGGTTCACTCAACCCGACCAGTTCACTCAACCCGACCGGTCACCGGTGACTCGCCGGAGAAGACGACCGGACTGCCGTCACCGTCGCCGGAGGCTGGCCGAAGAAGATGACCGGACCGCCACCTCCGCCGCCGTCTGGTTCGCCGGAATCCCCCATTTCCGGCCGAAACTTCAAGGTTTTCTAACTTCTTCATTTCTTAACCGTTTTTCACGATCTACACATGGAAATTCATCTACTTTTCACTAGGAATCCGAATATGAGGTCAAAGTTCCGAGATCGTACCTGGTTTGGCCGAAAAATGGCCGAGAAGACTCGGTTCACCTCCAGCCTCCGTCCGTCGCCTACGGCGGTGCTCCCGCTCCAATAGCTACCCCAAAATGCTCGTGGGGTCCCGGGGAAGATCCTCCCGACCTTGGTTTCGCTCAAATCGGATCGAAATCCATCCGATGAAGGGAGGTCTTCGGTGTTCGCACGGGGAGATTTTTCGTGGTAGGAGAGAGAGACTGATTGGCCAATCTCTCGAGGAGAGAGAAAAATATCTACTATATAGTTCCAACTTCTCCAAAATTACCAAACTGCCCTTGAAGCTTCTAGACCCGTAACGAACTCATCGGGTCTCCGTTTTCCGCGTGCCGCCTGTCTACGAACTCGTGAGTTCGAGACCTACGCAACGACCCAAGAAAAATTCCCAAAAGTACTGCCAGTCAAAAAGTGACTCCCGAACCCGTCCAAAATTGAGGGTAAAATTGTCCAATTCTCAAAATAATTTAATTTCTGGTCCGGGTCGTTACAATCTACCCCCCTTAAGAAATTTCGTCCTCAAAATTCATTCCTAACCCTGAAATAAAGGAGGATATTGTGCCCGTATTAGTTTCGCGATTTCCCACGTGGCCTCTTCCACGTTATGATTCCACCACAACATTTTAACTAGATGAATAGTCTTTCTGCGAAGTACCGTTTCCTTCAAATACATAATTTGCACCGGTTGCTTCTCAAACGTCACTGCCTCCACTTTCATCGGAGTATCCCGTGAATCAAACACACGAGCCGAATACCCTCACAACCTTACCTCAACAATCTCTCAGCGGTCAAAGCTGATATCGCTCCAAAGGGTAGTACCCTACGATCTCCCCGAAATGTAAATTTCGGTAATCTTGGACTCCGGAAAACCACTGTCTTATCATAACAGTCTATGGAGGCATGGTGCATGGACAACCAATCCATCCCCAGAATCACATCAAACCCAAGAATATCTAAGGGGATTAAATCTGCCTCCAAACCATGGCCTTCAACCATCACCGGACAACTGCGAATCACAAGGTTCGCCACCAAAGTTGGTGCAAAGCGACTCAGCGCTATGAATCTCTGTTCATACTGGGCCACAGTCATGTCTCCTTGCTGTAAATGCAAGAACTCGACCTCCTTAACATTCCGGTGTGAGCAAGGGTAAAATTGCTCCAAGAAGCGTTCCCGGAAAGTCTGCCAAGTAAGTGTATGGACATTCCAGCCAGACACCTCCAATGAGTGCCACCAGTGGTAAGCAGAACCACCTAGCAAAAATGTGGCCAACAGAACTCTGTCCCCTAGAGGACATCTCATAATCAAAAACACCCGCTCCATGCGAGTAATCCAATCCTCAGCCTCATCTGGGCTAGACTCGCCCATAAATATCGTCGCCCCCAGTCTCTGGGCTCTCTCAATATTAGAGACTTCATGAGAAGCTCTATCCTGGAGTACAGAAGCTAAAGTCTGACCCAGCTGTTCCAGTGTCTGCCTCAAATCAGGCTCCACTGCAGGTTCATGGTCATCTCCACCATTTCTCAACCGTTGACGGAACTCACGTCTCGGAGGCATCTTGTTAACCGAAATCCTTAAATAATTTGCACACAAGTGTGCAGTCTGCAGGAAGTTAACCTAGAGCTCTGATACCACTTGTAAGGACCCTTCCCGAATTTTCCCTCGAAACCCGGAAAGAACCCTTATCCAGTCTGACAGCTCTTTTACCTCAACATATGTATACAGAAATACCCTTTGTTCTTGAATAATTTTTTAATAAACCTTACAGGGTTCCCGACAAAACTTCTGTACTTACTGATTACTCCTACCTGTCAGACGCAGGATAGTATACAGGTCAAAGCCAAGACCTCGGAATAGTGATGGTTCAAATAGGAATACCCTCTGACACCAAATATCAGTAGGTCAGACACTGCTGACATCTCTACTGGAATACCACAAGACAACAGACTAGTCAGATACTTGTGAACCAACCATAACTCGTCCCTCTGGGTCACCACCCACACCAACCCACTGACCCGGCTGACGAAGTATTTTCATAGGTTGATTAAGCCCATGACAATTGTCGTCTGGTTCATATTAGAGCCGGAAATATCCTTAGCTATCATATCGTATCATCATCCGGTATAACATTCGGCTATCATATCACATCAGTCGGCATATCTCTCGACTATCATATCCCTAGCCACCAGGGTATCCCTTGGGGTGTGCTAGTCCTCTATCATATCATATCAGTCGGCATATCTCTCGACTATCATATCATATCAGTCGGCATATCTCTCGACTATCATATCCCTAGCCACCAGGGTATCCCTTGGGGTGTGCTAGTCCTATATCATATCATATCAGTCGGCATATCTCTCGACTATCATATCATATCAGTCGGCATATCTCTCGACTGTCATATCCCTAGCCACCAGGGTATCCCTTGGGGTGTGCTAGTCCTGTATCATATCATATCAGTCGGCATATCTCTCGACTATCATATCATATCAGTCGGCATATCTCTCGACTATCATATCATATCAGTCGGCATATCTCTCGACTATCATAACATATCAGTCGGCATATCTCTCAACTATCATATCCCTAGCCACCAGGGTATCCCTTGGGGTGTGCTAGTCATGTATCACAACTCTCTGTACTATGATATCTCATCAGTCGGCAAGTATCCTCGACTATCATATCATATCATCAGCCGGTATAACCTTCGGCTATCATATCCCATCAGTCGGCATATCTCTCGACTATCATATCCCTAGCCACCAGGGTATCCCTTGGGGTGTGCTAGTCATGTATCACAACTCTCTGTACTATGATATCTCATCAGTCGGCAAGTATCCTCGATTATCATATCATATCATCAGCCGGTATAACCTTCGGCTATCATATCCCATCAGTCGGCATATCTCTCGACTATCATATCCCTAGCAACCAGGGTATCCCTTGGGGTGTGCTAGTCATGTATCACAACTCTCTGTACTATGACATCTCATCAGTCGGCAAGTATCCTCGACTATCATATCATATCATCAGCCGGTATAACCTTCGGCTATCATATCCCATCAGTCGGCATATTTCTCGACTGGCATATTATATCATTAGCCGGTATAACCTTCGGCTATCATATCGCATCAGTCGGCATATCTCTCGACTGGCATATTATATCATTAGCCGGTATAACCTTCGGCTATCATATCGCATCAGTCGGCATATCTCTCGACTGGCATATCATATCATTAGCCGATATAACCTTCGGCTATCATATCGCATCAGTCGGTATATCTCTCGACTGGCATATCATATCATTAGCCGGTATAACCTTCGGCTATCATATCGCATCAGTCGGCATATCTCTCGACTAGCATATTATATCATTAGCCGGTATAACCTTCGGCTATCATATAGCATCAGTTGGCATATCTCTCGACTGGCATATCATATCATTAGCCGATATAACCTTCGGCTATCATATCGCATCAGTCGGTATATCTCTCGACTGGCATATCTCTCGGTAACCATTTATCTTGGAGGTTCACCGGGTTCACCGCTAATAACGGATCCTAGTCCTGGGTCCTGGTCCTCCTCAAATATGTTTATCTTGGAGATTCACCGGGTTCACCGCTAATAACGGATCCTAGTCCCGGGTCCTGGTCCTCCTCAAATATGTTTATCTTGGAGGTTCACCGGGTTCACCGCTAATAACGGATCCTAGTCCCGGGTCCTGGCCTCCCTCAAATCTAACCAAATCCGATAAACTCATACAACTGGGTCAAAACCCAAACCATTGACTCAATAGTTTCCACGTCAAAACGATAGCAAAACCGAGTCCAAAACCCATGATATTTCTCAAATCACACTTTAACTAATATAGTGGAAAACATATGTCTAGTAATCATTTCTAAAATCCAGAAATTCAATGCCACAATACATAACAGTATTTACACAAAGATATTTTGATGCATGCATTTCAGTTTATAAAACCAAAGTCCACTCACAAACATCATCCAACCCTTAATTCATGGATGCTCTAGCTCAAGGAACACATGCACAATAATGACCCAACTAACTTAACTTTCCGAGCTCAAAACCCGCTAATACGATCAATCATTACCGCTGGGATTGCCCAAAACGACCTCTAAACGACGTCTGATCAACCTGAAACCTGTACCAACAGATTCAAAACGTCGAGAACTAGTTCCCACGCGTCGCCGTGACCTCAGACTAGGCCCCACGCGCCGCCGGAAGGTCGGCACACGCACCCACGCGCCGGTCACGCGCCTGCTACAGTGTTCACGCGCCTGGACCGGCCCGACCCGGTCCGGCTCAACCAGACCCGATCCAACTCGACCCGATCGGTTCATTCAATCCGATCGGTTCACTCGACCCGATCGGTCACCGATGACTCACCGGAGAAGACGACCGGACTGCCGTCACCGTCGCCGGAGGCTGGCCGGAGAAGATGACCGGACCGCCACCTCCGCCGCCGTCTGGTTCGCTGGAATCCCCCATTTCCGGCCGAAACTTCAAGGTTTTCTAAATTCTTCATTTCTTAACCGTTTTTCACGATCTACACATGGAAATTCATCTACTTTTCACCAGGAATCCAAATATGAGGTCAAAGTTCCGAGATCGTACCTGGTTTGGCCGGAAAACGACAGAGAAGACTCGGTTCACCTCCCTCCTCCGTCCGTCGCCTACGACGGTGCTCCCGCTCCAATAGCTACCCCAAAATGCTCGTGGGGTCCCGGAGAAGATCCTCCCGACCTTGGTTTCGCTCAAATCGGATCGAAATCCATCCGATGAAGGGAGGTCTTCGGTGTTCGCACGGGGAGGTTTTTTGGGTAAGAGAGAGAGACTGATTGGCCAATCTCTCGAGGAGAGAGAAAAATATCTACTATATAGTTCCAATTTCTCCAAAATTACCAAACTGCCCCTGAAGCTTCTAGACCCGTAACGAACTCATCGGGTCTCCGTTTTCCGCGTGCCGCCTGTCTTCGAACTCGTGAGTTCGAGACCTACTCAACGACCCAAGAAAAATTCCCAAAAGTACTGCCAGTCAAAAAGTGACTCCCGAACCCGTCCAAAACTGAGGGTAAAATTGTCCAATTCTCAAAATAATTTAATTTCTGGTCCAGGTCGTTACAAATGTCCTGTTTTAACTAATCTAGAGTCACGTGTAAGATGAGTGTATGTCATCTTGTACGGCCTGCATGAGCGGGACCTCGCACGATTAGGTGGCCGATCGGCTAGGAATGTCAATGGTCGATCGAGTGCCATTTGCAAGATGTGTGTATGTCATCGTGTACGGCCTGCATGAGCGAGACCTCGCACGATTAGGTGGCCAATCGGCTAGGAATGTCCATGGCCGATCGAGTGCCATTTGCAAGATGAGTGTATGTCATCTTGTACGGCCTGCATGAGCGGGACCTCGCACGATTAGGTGGCCGATCGGCTAGGAATGTCCATGGTCGATTGAGTGCCATTTGCAAGATGTGTGTATGTCATCGTGTACGGCCTGCATGAGCGAGACCTCGCACGATTAGGTGGCCAATCGGCTAGGAATGTCCATGGTCGATCGAGTGTCATTTGCAAGATGAGTGTATGTCATCTTGTACGGCCTGCATGAGCGGGACCTAGCACGATTAGGTGGTTGATCGGATAGGAATGTCCATGGACGATCGAGTGCCATTTGCAAGATGAGTGTATGTCATCTTGTACAGCCTGCATGGGCGAGACCTCGCACGATTAGATGGCCGATCGGCTAGGAATGTCCATGGCTGATCGAGTGCCATTTTCAAGATGAGTGTAAGTCATCTTGTATGGCCCGCATGAGCGGGACCTCGCACAATTAGGTGGTCGATCAGCTAGGTATGTCCATGGACGATCGAGTGTCATTTGCAAGATGAGTGTATGTCATCTTGTACGGCCCGCATGAGCTGAACCTCGCACGATTAGGTGACCGATCGGCTAGGAATATCCATGGCCGATCGAGTGCCACTCGAGGTGGTGTGTTTGCCACCTCGTATAGGAATGCTTGCGAGCTCATGCCAAACGATAAAAGGAAATGCCTGCGAGCTCATGTCGATCTGTAGCAGGGAACGCCTGCAAGTATGCCGATCTATTGGGAGGTGTATGACCGTCCCTCTTGCAGGGATGCATGCGTGCTCCTGCCAAACGGTAACAGGGAATGCCTGCAAGCTCATGTCGATTGGTAACAGGGAACACCTGCGAGTATGCCGATCTATAGGGAGATGTATGACCGTTCCTCTTGTAGGGATGCCTACGAGCTCCAGCCAAAAGGTAACAAGGAATGCCTGCGAGCTCATGTCGATCGGTAGCAGGGAACACCTACGAGTATACCGATCTATAGGGAGGTGTATGACCGTCCCTCTTGCAAGGATACCTGCGAGCTCCTACCAAACGGTAACAGGGAATGCCTGCGAGCTCATGTCGATCGGTAACAGGGAACGCCTGCGAGTATACCGATCTATAGGGAGGAGTATGATCGTCCCTCTTACAGGGATGCCTGCGAGCTCCTGCCAAACGGTAACAAGGAATGCCTATGAGCTCATGTCAATCGGTAGGGAGGTGTATAACCGTCCCTCTTACAAGGATGCATGCGAGCTCCTGTCAAACGGTAATAGGGAATACCTGCGAGCTCATGTCAATCAGTAGCAGGGAACGCCTGCCAGTATGTCGATCGATAGGGAGGCGTATGACCGTCCCTCTTGCAGGTATGCATGCGAGCTCATGCCAAACGGTAACAAGGAATGCCTACGAGCTCATGTCGATCGGTAGCAGGGAACGCCTACGAGTGTGCCAATCGATAGGGAGGCGTATGACCGTCCCTCTTGCAGGGATGCCTGCGAGCTCATGCCAAACGGTAACAGGGAATGCATGCGAGCTCATGCCAAACGGTAACAGGAAATGCATGCGAGCTCATGACATGTGCCAAGAGGCGATGATGTTAATATGATGCTCATGTGTCGTGGGCAGTGATGTGAGCATGATGATGCGCATGTGCCGAATGGTAATGGTGTGAGCATGATGATGCGCATGTACCGAGTGGCAATGACATGAGCATGATGATGCACATGTGAGTATGATACTTATAATGTTATAAAATGATATTGTATCAAAAGACAATATGTAATTCGAATGTAGCGTAAAGCGTGTCGAGAGACAATGATACTTACGTGTCGTGATGTTCGTCACTCAGTGAGAAAATTTTTTGTCCAGAGCTGCTGGAGGAGTTACATGTGTCGCTCGGCAAGAAAGGTGGTCATTGTGGGGCGAGTCTGCTTGGGCCGAACAATTGTCGTGAACATGCAAGTGGGAGCTGCCGAGGGCATCGTAAAGCATGTTGCCGAGGGGTGAAAATGACTGATTGATCATGTCGATCGATAATCGGGTCATTCGATAATTCCTGAGAATAAGAAATTAATTTTCTGATCTATAAATCTGTAGGATTTAATAATATATATATATATATATATATATATATATGTGTGTTGCACAAATAAGAATATGTAATTGTGTAAATATTTGCATAATAGGCATACTCAATGTGCATGAGCAATATGTGAAGTATGAAATAAATATTAAATAAATATTAGTGGTTTTAAATAAACCCTAATGGTTTGATAGG
Organism: Oemleria cerasiformis; assembly: GCA_037349345.1. Taxonomy (NCBI): domain Eukaryota; kingdom Viridiplantae; phylum Streptophyta; class Magnoliopsida; order Rosales; family Rosaceae; genus Oemleria; species Oemleria cerasiformis. Next base: position 4,426,401 of record JAZGTL010000009.1, on the reverse strand, counting down.
TATTTGTCAATGTGAGCATTGTCTCACAATAATATTTGCTAAGTATGGACTTCTCCAAGTATGGATTAATTGGGCCAATTACATTTTATATGGGTTTGTGAACATAAACAATTATAGCATGGCATAGTTATGCTACGCATAATGAGGGTGACCGGCCGAATGAAATAATGTTAAGCCCAAAAAATCATGTATTATGCCCATATTAAAAGGGGTCATGGGTTATGCCCAATAATAATGCTGAGCCCAATTGTTTGTGTTTTTTGTTTTTTTTTTGTGAAATGTTTCAGCCCAATTTAAATGAAACTGAGAAGAAAACAAATAAAAATGAGAAGGCAACTTATCTTCTTCCATGGCCGTTCGACCGAGATATTGGAGGCCAGCAGGTCGGCGCTGGAGTGGCGCGTGCTCGCCAGCAGGAGAGACGACCGGATTGCAAGAGGTTCGACAGATCAAAGTTCCATGATGTCCATGGTGGTGGCGATACCACAAAGAGTTGTCAGGACGGGGTTGACCGCGCAAGGCAGCGACGAGGTTCCAGCGACGCACTGGCCGTCCCCAATGATGACGAATGGCGCTGACGTTGTATGGGGTTCGCAAATAGAACCATTGCGAGTTGAACGGCGCCGGTGATGGTGCACGTCGGCGTCGATGGGTGATTGCGCTAAGTGGCGGAGAAGCCTCCTGGTTCTGCCCTTGTCTTTTCCTTCTCTGGTGGATGATATGCAGTCCAAAAATTCATGGGCATTTTTTCCTTATTATGTCCTGTTGATTCAAGGAAGCAGAGAGAGACCAGTTCATCAGTAGAGACTAGAGAAGTCAAACAAATCGATGCAGTCGGAGATGACGTTAGAAAGGCAAAATTTGCCGAAAGCATTTGCGAATTGTGAGAGGATGGAGGCAACTTGTTGGACAGCGCTGATGGTGTCTCTAGACAACGGCTGGTCGTCGTCGATTTCGAGGCGGAAGTGAAACCGACGTAGTAATCGTGCCTCCGCGATTTCGGCTTGTTTCTTCGAAGGTTTGGCAGATCATCACCTTCCATGTTTGATGGTGTAAACGGTGGTGGACGTCGGCTGTCGACAAGTGGTGGCGTCGCGCTGGCAGAGAAGTTGAGCGCTCCAATTTTTTTTTCTTTTTTTTTTTTTTCAATTGCCGATTTGCTCCTCAAATGGGAGCTATGAATTTCTGCTTCAATTTTTTTGCTATTTGCATACTTGCAAATCGAAGATGTTGGTATGTATCTCCTTTGTTTTCCTTCACTGCTTCTATGATTGAGATGGTGAGTGAGAGGAAGAAATATGTGATGAAAGCCATTATCTGCCCTCTGATTTCTCATGAAAAATATGTGAGAAAACCATGCTTGTACTGTCTTTATTTTTTGTTCATAGATATGTCGCTGTGAACGAGGGATTGAATGAGGGAGATGTGAGGATTTTTCTCCTCCTTTTTTGTAGCCGCAGAGGGTGAGTGGTCTGTTTGGCAGGTTTTATAGCCATGACCCAGAGAGAAAATGAGAAATTTTCTGGGTTCTCTTCTTTGTAGTCGTGAGTATGAGAGGGTATTGATATGGGATGGGTTTTGTTTCGTCTGATGTTGTCTCTAGTATTCCATGAGGAAGAGAGATGGAGGAGAGATGTGAGGCCATTCTGTGAGAGATTGGGATTTTTGGCAGTGAGGGTGGGCAAGCTTGCCGAGACTAGAAAGAGGAAGAAGAGATTTTGGCCAAACCCTTTTGGGAATTTTGGGCAGAGAACCAATCTGGGATTTTTTGGCAGTGAGGTTGGGTAATTTTTCTGGGTAGGTGTTCTTGGGTTCATGGTGTTTCAGCAGGTTGTGAGATTTTGAGAGGGAACCGACCTGGATTTTTGTCGCGTTTCCCACAGACGGTGTCAACTATTGATGCATAAAATGGATCAATAGAACTGTGAGAGCATACACTCACACCAAGGCACAACGATGTACGTGGTTCACCCAAATCGGGTTACGTCCACGGTGTTTTTCCACTCTCATTAATAATATATGTATTTGTACATGTTACATTAGGCATTGAACCTTAAAGATAGTAATGTATGTAGAGAGAAGGGCGAGAGTTATCTCTAGAGAGAGAGAGGATTCTTTAGAGAGAGAGAGCATTGTCTTGAATGAGGGAGGAAGCTCCCTATATATAGGCAATATCTAGGTTAAGATCATGGGTCACAATGGTGGGCTTTAGGCATGGACGTTGTTGATGGGCCTTGATGATGGGCTTGGTCTTGACCCAAGTAATCTTCCGGGTCTTTCTGCTAGGCCCATTAATGGGTCAGATTAGGTACGAACACAAGTAAACAATATAACATTATCTCGACCCTTAAAGGTAGTATCCACATCAAACTGCCAAGGTCATGCCAAAAAAAATATGACAAGCATCCATATCAATTACATCACAAAAAAAATTTCGTCACTATAGTGCTTACCAATGGAGAGTGGTACACGACAGATTTCAAAGACTCGCACTGAAGGGCCTTTCTTCACCCAACCCAACGAATAAGGAGTGTTATGTGGCTCTGTTGGTAGCTGCAAATGCTACACCAATTTCTTTGACACAATTCTCGCATATGCCATTGTCTACAATCACATTACAGACCTTATTTTTAATTGAACAACGAGAACGGAAAATACTATTACGTTGCCCTTCCTCTTTTGGAGCTAAAAGAACTCGCTGCATCACCAAAGTAACTTTTTCTAAGCCCTCTTCAATTGCAAACTCAGCTCCTTCATAGTCATCTTCAAACCCTTCTCCTTCATCATCATCTTCAATATGATCCTCATCCACCTCTACTAAATTGACATGTCTTCATTCGGGGCAAACATTAGAACGATGCCCTAATTTGCCACAATGATAACATGTATCCCCTCTGAGTTTGGCATAGGGATTCTGGTTCTGGGTCTAATTTCGAGTCTGCCCTCTATCGAAAGTTCTGCTACCTCCTTCATTAGCTCCTCTAGACTAGAAGTTCGAAGGCTTTGATGTGCCTTGCTGCACTATTTTTCCCTTATCAGCAAGGACAACAACATAGTTTCAGACGATTCTAGCATATTTCTCCGATAAGGCATTTGACGCTTCTCTTTTTCCATCAACTTAGCCCTCAACCCCATGTTAATTGCCTCCTGCAAGGACCACAATTTTGCAACCCAATCTTATCTTGAATGGAAGGTTTCTGCCCGTTCACATACCTTACCACATTTTGATTTTCGGTCTCCCATACGTTATTACATTCTGCCAACCTCATGAACTCGTCAATATACTCAGCCACTGTTCTATTGCCTTGTATACATCCCATAAACATTATGTACAAAATTTGTTCATAATCAGCATGTAAGAACCTCTCCATCATAATTAAGTTGTTTCATCTTTCGCCATGTCCGAATTCGGTTCTTTCCTTGTCTCTAACGGGTGTTCTGGAGTTGATCCCACCAAACAGCCGACGTGCTTTCCAGACGGAAAGCAATCATCTTTACCATCTTAGTCTCAGGAATCTCCATGATCTCGAAAAATCTCTCTACTTCCACCAACCAGTCTAAGAAATCTTCAATCTTTAAATTTCCCGAAAAGTTGGGAATATCGACTTTTATCCGGTAGTCATCAAAGTTGTTGCGGTTGTTGTTATTTTGACGTGGCTCTTCGATTTCCTCTTCAGAATCAGACTCGCTTTCTTGCTCATGAGGTTTCCTAGGGTTTCCCATTTCGTTACCTCCCTGGTTGTTGCCTCTGTTACCTCTTCGATTATTTTCCAGCAACAATTCACGATTCTCCCCAAATTGCGTGCCCAATTCAGCAATACGACGGTTCTGGGAATCCATATCCACTCTAGTGACAGGGGCATCATCTGCACGATCACCCATGGATACAAATCAACGATAACAAGAGGGGAGATACGCACTCTAAAACCACTTGACGCATCACAAGCTAACAAGGTTTACAAGCGTAAACCTTAAAGGACATAAACTGGAATCCACTAGAAATAGTTGAGAAACTCTCAAATTTGATTGAATAAAATATATAATAATCCCAATACAACGTTTAAAGGTTGTTTATATACCTAGCAACCCCTAGGTTAAAAAGGAAAACAAAAACCTGAATTAATAAAATCCCGAAAATATCCAAAAATCTTCAAAGTTGATTTTGAGGCCCTAAACAACCTTATTTGGCTAAAATAGCCCCTACCTCACGACATGAATAAAGACTTTGATTCTTTTCATCGCTCTCTTTCCGGAAAGGTATCATATGCCTCATTCTGAGCTCGGACGCCAAATCTGCAAATTACCGCTTCATCTTTTTTGCATTTTTCGGCCCATCTGATCTTCAATCCATTCTGCCATCTGTTCTACATCACTTCCCTTTCAAATATATAGTCTAATTAAATCAAATTCAGTAGTTTCTCAACCATATTACACGTACTACCACCATGGATCCCCATACCAAAGATGACCAAAATAATCCATGGCTGGCCTTTGGCCACATGATACTCTACCTACAGCTCGCCACCCTCATTGCCCAAAAGGGACACCGAATGTCCTTCATCTCCACCCCAAAAAACAACGACCGCCTCCCACCTCCTCCGTCAAGTCTCTCCTCTTTAATCACCTTCCTCAAGCTCCCTCCACTATCCTTCATCCACGCCAACGTCCTCCCCGAAGGCGCCAAGGCCAGCATTGACGTACCAGAAAGCCAAGTCATGCAACTCAAAATCTTCCATGACGCTCTTCAACAACCCTTAGCTGTGCTCCTCCAATCTTTAAGCCCCGATTGGATTCTATTCGATTTTGCTTCTTACTGGCTACCGGCTATAGCCCCTAATCTCGGCATCTCCAGTGCCTTTTTTAGCCCATTCACCGCCGCATGCTTAAGTTTCGTTGCACCCACCGCTGGGGATGAAATACAAATACCTCCAGTTGACTGAAAGAAGCTGGAGGATTTGACGGTTCCGCCTAAGTGGGTCCCTTTCAAGTCCAACGTTGCATTTCGGTTGTTCGAGGTTCGCCGGCTTTTTGCCCAAATCACCCAAGAACATGAAACCGACGTCGCTTTTGATACGTATAGGATCGAGGGGGTGATCAAGGGCTGTGATGTTATTGCCATAAGACGTTGCATGGAGCTTGAGCCGGAGTGGCTGCGTTTACTACAAGATATCCACCGGAAACCTGTCTTCCCTGTTGGTCAGCTTCCTCCAATAAGTAATAAGGGGAATGAAAATGGGGCCCAGTGAAGGAGTGGTTGGACCTCCAACCGCAAGGGTCAGTCATATACGTGGCTCCCGGAACCGAGGGTTTGCCCAGTCAAGACGAAATTACTGAAATAGCCCTAGTTTTAGAGCTGTCCGGTTTGCCCTTCTTTTGGGTGCTGAGAACAACACGTGGCTGGGGCACTGAGCCGCTTAAGTTACCCGAGGGTTTTGAAGAGAGAGTAGGAGCGCGTGGAGTGCGTGTTGGAGTTGCACCCCCACAGGTGAAGATTTTGGGACATGATTCGGTGGGATAGTATTTTACTTGCTCTAAGTAATAAGAGATTTTTTTTTGTTAGTAACCCAATCAATTCTTAGAAAATATATTATATTACCTTCGTTAATAGTAGCTAAAAATATTCTCCGTATCCTATTATTTCAATTTCCGGGTTGGAGCTCTGGTTGAGTCAATATCCTCCGTATCCTATTATATTTGGGTCACTCTGGTTGGAGCTCGGTTGTGGAGGCTTTGACTTTGGGAGAGCTCTTGTGTTGTTGACCATGGCGAATGATGAAGGGTTGAATGCGAGGGTTTTGGAGGAGAAGAATATCGGGTATTTTATACCGAGAGACGGATCGTTCACGAGAGACGCGGTGGCGGAGTCCCTGAGGATGGCGATAGAGAAGGCAGAGGGGAAGATTTATAGAGACAAAGTTAAGGAGGTGAAGGCGTTGTTTGCAGACGAGGAGAGGCAAGACAAGTACGTGCATTATAGGAAACGACGTCGTTGCAGTGACAAGGAACTGGATGCGAATGCTCGAGTGGGTCGATAGCTATAGGCCACGGACTCATGGAGGAAGTGCTTTCATTGGTTAGAACTTATAGTACTTGCATGTATTATCCTAACTTATATGTTTCAATCTTGATTTCGATTTTATGAAAAGAAAAATGAGCTACATTCCTCCATTCTATGGTGATTGTGCGCTTTCCTCTTCTCTATTGAGTATTCAATATATAAATAATTGAGATAATCAAAACTGTAACTTCTTAAAGGATCATAAGATGAACTCTATTAAAACTGCCAATTATTTTGATATATTCAAATGTGTTAAACAATATATATATATATCTAATTTATGCAAGCACATAGAAAAAATACGATAATCAATAATAATGGCATGAACGAGCACATACACTGTAAGAGCATGAATTTGGATTTTGGCCCGCAAATCTAAATTTAATTTTTTAGATAAACATTGATTCAAAGGATTTTAATCAAATTTAAGTATTTTAGCACCTTTGGAAGCTAGTCATTTGACAAATCCACTCTAACTCACCCTCTCTATCCACCCCACTCTTCTCCTCCTCCTTTCTCCACCCCACTCTCCGCCGCCAACCTTGTCTACCTCGAGAGTCCCACCGACTCCGCAACCGCCTTGGTCTTTGTCATTCTCATCGCCATCGTCAACTTCCCACCTCCCAATTCTCTCTCAAAATCTCAATCTCAAATGGAGGCACTGGCAGCGCCAAATTCAAACCCCAATTATCACACAGCACCACTCGAAGAAGACGAGTCAACAACAATTCCAGCTCACCCAAGTTCGAATTTGATGGTCACAACCCCATCCTGCCCTCAACCCAATCTCCTATCCGCTGATGAGCTTATTGTTTATGGAGTCCTCCTCCCTCTCCATCTCCTCCACCACTCCGACCCACCCAACCCAAATCCAAACCACTTCGACCCACTGGACCCAAATCCGCCCCCCATTTCAGAGCCTCTTGTTCATGAATCAGAACTCATATCGGAGCCACGTGTTCCTAGACCAAAACCCACCTTAGAACCACCTATTTCGGATCGAGAATTCGGACCCGAGTTTTCATTCGCTCCGATATGAACATCGTCGAAGCGGTGGAGGGACATTTTCAAGAAGGGCGAGAAGAAACCAGTTAAAGTCGACAAGGCTGATAAAGATAAAGACAAGAAGAAAGAGCAAAATGGTGGAAGCAGAGCAGCCTCCACCGAGTTGAACATCAATATATTGGGTGGGTGGATGTGTAGGTGGTGGATGGTGGGCGGAGGTCCAAGGAGGGAGACGATCGGGTGGGTTGGAGAAGGGAAATTTTAATTATTTTAATTTGAAAAAAAAATTTAATATAAAATTTAATAAAATATAACAAATGTTTTAATTGCCCCTACAAAATTTTGTAATATTATTACCACATCAGCAATTTGAATGGGAACTAACGGCAATTGGATGGGAGTAACGGAATTGGTGCAACGGAGATAACAGAATGTCTTTTCTGGGTATAAAGTGCCACGAAATCTTATTTTGGGTGCAAAGTGAGATTTCGCACCGTTTTCTAGTTGCATTTCAAATAATGAGCTATTTTTTTTTTAATTTAGAGTTCGTCAAAATTTGTTCTTTGGTGGGATTCCCATCTAAATCTGGAGAAGTGGCTGGTCAAGTGAGAGATAATGGCTCTATTTTTTTCTCTCCCTTTAATTCATGTAAAACTCCACTACAGCAACTCAAAATTCTCAGTTCGACTTATTGATTTTGGTGGATGGTGTGCGGGGAGATGGAGGTGGTGGCTGATGGAGGTGGGTCGTGGCAGTAAGTTTTTTGGTGAGAGAGAAAAAGGCTGTTTGGTTATGGGTAGTAAGGAGAAGCTGTGTGCTTGGTTACGAAAATAATGAATTTTTGATTAACACGTGTGTCTATTTTATTGCCCACATGGAAGGTATGGATGTTTGGAGGCCTAACTTTGGCCTCAATACTATTGTCCTCCACTGGATCACCTTGGTAGTTATACTCCTTTATAACTATAGTGCTCAGAATTAATAATGCTTTAAAAGCTACTCAGATTTATGACTACAATTCTCATTGGTTACCATCAATAGCTACTCAGCTTGGCATTTCACGAGCCTTTTTTCCCGGAAACTCCTGCTTCGACGGGTATATTATTACCACCGCTAACGGAAGATATTAGCGATGATCAAGACAAAGAACCATGGTCTACAATTGCCGACATCTTGGACAAGAGAGAGAAAGCTAGTGTTGTTTACGCCGCGCTTGGGAGTGAAGTCAATCCAAGTCAAGAAAACATCGCCGAGTTAGCTCATGGCTTAGAACTATCCGGGTTGCCATTCTTTTGGGTTTTCAGGAGGCCGAATGGAGCGGCAGCGGAGGTTGATGGTGGCTCAGACTCGGCTGCGAAGCTACCAGACGGGTTTGAGGACCGAGTCAAGGGTCGGGAACTTGTTTGGCGAACTTGGGCGCCTCAGCAAAGAATATTGGCTCATGACTCCGTTGGGGGCTTCTTGACTCACTGTGGTTGGGGTTCACTGCTTGAGGTACTTCACTATGGACGTCCAGTTATCATGTTACCGGTTGCATACGAGCCAGCCCTAAGTGCTAGGCTGTGGGAAGACAAGAAGTTCGGGGTTCAGGTGCCGAGAGACGAGCAAAATGGATCGTTTACAGCAAACTCGCTGGCCGAGTCTCTCAAATTGGTCGTGGTTGTTGAAGAGGGGCAAGTCTACAGGAACGTGGCTAAGGACTATAGTGCTTTAATATTCGGAGATGATGGTCTTCGTGATTATCTCCGTATGGACAATTGTGTTGACTACTTGGAAACAAATAGGCATGTGACCTCCAAATCCAATTGTTGATTTTCGATCGGAATAAAATCTCCAGCAAGACTACTAGCCTACTCTATTCTCTATATATCTTCTTCTATGTATTCTCCTTTCATCTCAATAAATATCCTAGTTTCTTTCAGAAAATAAATAAATAAAAAATTTCCTTGTGATATCACATATTTTATCAGACGATAATTCATGTAGGCAATTGAGAGGTGGTACCATTAACAAGGTAAATTTTCACGTAAGATCCGTCGTTAATATTGTCTACTACTAGTTATGTATGAGAAAAAGGATATCATTCTCATCTCTATTCTTCTTACGTAGGACTAAGAGAGGAAATCAAATGGGAGCGAAAGAAAGAAAACCATTCTGATACTTAAAATAACAATTCACTCGATTGTGATACTCACAAAACTATATTTACGCCAATTGCATTAAGATAACACAATATAATAATAATAATAATAATAATTTTCTTCATAAATACTTTTAGCAGATATATCATGTAAAAAACAATTTTACATCCTATTGACGACCAATCTAGAAATTAAAGCCTAAAAAAGAAAATAATTAAGGACATCAAACCATATATGCATCAAGCATGGGTTACCATACAAAATGAGCAAGCATTTACCATATATGTACCAAAATACAAGGGTCAGAACAGGTAGCAAGCACAGAAGTGAGATGATGAACTATGCTGATAGTATTAATGCCAAGTTATTTACTTGAGGGGGAGGTCAACCTATTTTCATCCGATTCGTGCTTTGATGAAGCATCTCCACCCATCAATTCCTGGAATCCTTCGACCTTCACTGGTGGAGCCCTGAGAACACCACCCATGTTCCTGCACGCATGAGAAAGTTCCAGAATATCAATGAAGCATTACTCATATGGACAATCTGTATATTTAAACTTCAAATCTTCCTTACTGCTGTTGGATTTGAGGAATTTGTAAGGAAGCCATCTGTCGGAATTGATTGCCAGACTGAGGATGGACATTTGGCATTGTAAGATTCGACATTGCAGGTATTTGCTGCTGCCTGAACTGCATTTGGGGATGTCTGTTGTTGAAACTGTTGAAGGTATTACTATCCATGGGCAACTCTGATGGAGCTTCAATCTTGACCTGTACCATTGGTCTGTCCTTATCCATCTCCATCCCAGGGCGAGGAGTGGATTGTTGACGTCTTCGCATCTGCTGTTGCTGGAAAGGCATATTTTTGGAATGGGCCATTTGTTGAATCTGCGGATGCATTTGTCTGGACATCTGTAGATTCACAAAACATTGTCATAAAAGAAACCATCATTAATAATGTCATACTATTCAAAGATCGGCTTTTGAAACTATTTTGGGAAACTGAAGAGGAGATATGCACAGAACTCCCAAAAATCACCCGTTAACAATCCATAAATCAATTATACACAAGGTCAAGGATCATAATCAATTATGAAGGCAACAATTGAAATTATCAAATATCCATACCTGCTGGGGTAGTCGAATGGGATTCTGGTGCTGTGGCTGCAACTGTGACTGGATGCCGTGAATTTGCGGCTGAGTTTGTTGAAAATTCCTTGAGCCATCTTTGACTTGCTCCATTAAAGGGCCAAAATTACTTGTGAGGAAAAAAGAAACACCTTGTAAGTAATGGATACACTAGAAACTTGCATTATTAGATCTTACTGATTTGAAAAGAAAACACTTTGTGCAAACAAAAATTGGAACCCAACACCTAATGCGCTTAGATTGTGCACTGTCGATGGCCGAGACAAAACCCATTCCTCAAACTATGCTAATGGTCATAATTTGGCTTTCTATTGGCCATTCACTCAAGTTCTTAAATGATATAAGGACCTTTAACCTTTACAGGAAGTTATCATTAATGAGACTGTTTAGGTTTGTTAAGTTCAATAGTTTAGAGATTAGTCAAACTTAAATATCAACGCTAAGGTGAGTGTCAGTAACAAATTTTTCGTAGAATACTCTTAAAAAGGAAATGAACACGCCCTCCCTTGGAAGGCTTACTCTTTTAGGAACCAATGAAAGATTAAACCTGGACCTCAACTCCACAATGAGGACAATGCAACAAAAGTAGCACACACAGCTATTACACATCCGCTGCAATGTAAAAGTATATTCATTAAGATTCTAATCACAACTAGTAGGCCTCTATCCCAGTATCGTGAGTGCGTAAAATTCAAACAAGACTTAACTTATTCAAATAACATTGAGTGGTCATTTTCCTCTTCCTTTTGCTGACTCAGGATTCAGGAAAAATCATGCCAGCTTAAGTGATGGTTTATTATTAAATTAACTGAAGTGCAAGTTCAAGAATGCAATGAGATTTATAGGAAACTGAAATCAGATAAGACCAAATTATAAAATAAAATAAAGCATAACCTTAGATTCAAAAACTCACCTATATCCTACTGTTTGAAGGAACATCTTCAGTAGTTCAATGGCTGAACACTGCTTTCTGTAACTATCTGCAAGAACTTTCAAGCTGCCACCCAATTTTTGGATATGACAACTAAGCAATTGAGAGAAAACATCAATTGGAACTTCTGTACCACTTTCAAACCCGATACTCGTCAACATCCTGGCTATTACCTTTTGAGATAATTGTGTTGCTTGCTCTTGACTAAGACATTTTTTGTTCCCCCCAGCCCCATTTTTTCCACGATGTAACATTCCTCCTTGTTCCATGCTGAGGTATTCAGGTCTGATACCAAGCCTTTCCAGCATAACAGGACTCCTAGTCATAATCTGAGGCAATGTATCAAGAACTCCAAAACATTCCACTTTCTGGTAGTCTTCCCTTTTACTCAAGGGTGGAAGTGCACTATCAGGAACACAGTTGAATGTAAACATTGTCTCTGGGAAAAAAAATGTTTCGTTATCAACTGAATTGCTACCATCTGCGTTGGGGTTTCCATATCCCATATACTGATCTTGTTTGAAAGCTATGCGTCTTTTTTTATGCCTCTCAAGAAGCTTAAGATAAGCAGACATCTCCTCTGGGGTACGTTTATCTGATTCTCGGTCTGCTGATGACAACCTATCTGGTTTGCTAATTCTATATCTCTCAATAAACTGATTATACCATGTTTCAGGAAGCTCGTCATTTTTGAATCTCGATGCTATATTATCAATTTCAGATTCTCCGTATCTTGATCCACCACCAAAGCCTGCTTTTGATTGAATCTGCAAACAGCCATAAACTAAAAATTATATTACAACTCTCCATAGGTTTGGATGCTTGAACTTTTTGCACAAGTTTCCGGTGATTTTATTCATACTCTGTTTGAATCAATTCGACCACCCCCTCCCTCCCAAAAAAAAACACCACCATTTCATTATGCAATTCAGTAGTTCAATTCAATTCATAGATCAATCGACGGCTTAAAAAAATTTAGCCAATGGAAACTGCGTAATTTTCCAAATGCAGGGAACCTACGTCACCATTATGCACCCAAAGCAATTGCAGGAGATGAAATCCGAACACTTATTGGTTCTATAACCCAATTCCATTCAACTTTCAGTAGCCAAGTATTCTAAAAATAAAAATGTGAAAGTCATATGTACTCATAGTCATAGGGAGTAACTTCCACAATTTCTCTAAGCAATTGAATTCCAAACATACTAAGCTTCAAATTACTAAGCTTCAAATAAAATGCATGAACTAATTTCAGATTATTATGCTTCAAATTCAAGCACACTTATGTTCCAAGCCCAACTCAAATGCATAAGGAAATCCATGAAAGCTAGAAAATCATACCTTGGACGCGGCCGAAACGTCACGCTGTTGAACTTGAACCCCGTCCTGAGACGAATTCTCAAGAGTGAAGTAAACGTCGTCAGGGTGCAACTGCAAATCTGAAACGAAGAAAAATCGCAGCCATCAGAAACCATGAAATTAAGCAGAAACGAAACCAATGAAGAGAATCAGGGACCTCACAGCTAGGATTGAGCTTGGAAACAGCGAGCGAAGAGGACGAGGACGAGGAATTGGAATTGGGGCGGAGGAAGAGGGAGACGCAGGCCTTGTCGAAGAGAAGAGCTCGAGCGCGGAGTTGGAGATGGAGGTGAGCCCTAGATTTGGAGTCCATGAAAGCTTCCCATGTAGAAGGTGACTGGAGGAAGGGAGCGAAGTTGGCATAGGTGGAGTCGCCGAGCCATGTGCGCCACACATTGCAGGACTCGAGCTTACAGGCGAGCTCGTATCCACGACCGTCGTCCCCAAGTAAAGCCATTTTTTAAGACGACTTGGACGCTGATTTTGCTGTGGTGAGTCTGAGAATTCAATTTCTTGGGTTTTCAGATATTGGGGGTGGAGTTTTGGGAATTAACATTTAAATATTTATTGTAATTTTAGTAAGGATAAATGCATAAAATCAAGAGTAAATCTAAATATGATGCTATTCTACTTCCTCAAGGCTCAAACTATGGTTTTAGTGAATTTACTTCTTAAACTTTTCTTTTAATTAATTTTTCGGCTGAATTATAAAATTGGTCAATTTACTCTTCATTGTATTTATATTAACTTTATAAAAAAATATTAATTAATAAGGTCAAGCGTTTGAGACAAAACTCATTTTTTATAATATAAATCATATATATTTTTCAATAAAGTGTCATAAAATGACTGAAAAAAAACTCTCCAAAAATGAGTTCGTGCGGCTTTTTAATTGATTGTATCTTGGATTAAATTGTTAGAAATGTAGACACAAGCTTGGGATTTCCTAGGCCTTTAGTTCGAATTCTCTTGGATTATTCTTGTGTTGTCAATCTTCAAAGGCATAAAGGCATTGGTTCGAGGGGAGGATTGCGGCTTGTAGTTGTAAACTCAAGTATGGTCGACTATTCGATCTCTCGGTTGCTTCACGAGCCCTTGGTCTACCCCATCTTACCTTATGAGACCCGAATACGAGGTAGGATTTTCGTGTTTGAGGCGCATCCAATGTGGTGCGTTTTAAGTATGTTTCCCTAATTAACAAAAAGTCACACCACTCTAAAATCAAATGTCAAGGATTTGTAATTTTACTTTCCTTTTATTGAAATAATATTGAAGATGTGAGGATTTGAATACCGGACTTCACATCCATATACGTAAATAAATATTTTTTCAACCACTTAGAGCATTTTCTATGAATTCTTAAGGCTATGTTTGAATGAGTAATTTCAAATTATTAAGAATAAGGCTAAATGGTTGCAACCGTCCTTGAACTTTAGCATAATTTTAGCAACTGTCTCTATACTTCAATATTATTGTCTCCCCCGTCCTTGAACTTTACCCTAATATTTCCGTTAGTCCCTATGTCTATTTTTCAAACGAATTCCGTTAAAAAAATCACGTGAAACGAACCAGAATTGACAATTTTGCCCTTTTATTTAATGGAATTCGTTTGAAAAATAAAATGAAAGATTAACGGAAACATTAGGGTAAAGTTCAGGGACGAGGGACACTAATATTGAAGAATAGAGATGGTTGCTAAAATTAAAATAAAGTTCAATGACGGTTTCAACCATTTAGCTCAAGAATAATTATGCTAAATTAGTTAAAAAATGAGGAACTTCAAAATATCAAGGGATTTCAAAATGATTCGATACAATACATTTTGATGGATTTGTAAGTAATACTTGATATGTATTACTTTGGAAATCCCTTGTTTAGTTGTTTTGTTTTGCTCTTATGGTGCATGTGCTCTCTTCCTAGTTGCTCAACTAGTTACTTATATTCACTCTATTCAATTATTGATAGTGCATTTCTTAATAATATACTGTAAGTTCCTTGGTACTTTATAGTTACTCATCCAAACAATACCCTTTGGAAAGTTTTATTTTTTAACGACTTACAAGAATCTCGTTTGCTAATATTGTGACTCTTCCATGTTGTTTTCTCAAGAAATTTATAAATCTGGTACGGATTGCTAGCTTCTTCTTCAGAATTTTATAGATAATATACAAGACATTTTTTTATGACCGTTCTTTCTTCTAATGACCAACATTATCTATGATTCTTTTCTTTTAGATGAGCCAACAGGCACGAGTTCATAAAGCCCATAAGTTTACAATTTATAAGTTTTTGCAATTTTTATATTTGAGAACAATTTATGATATAGTTTCCATGTCAAATTGTCAATACCCATATTATTCTTTTCTTTTTCAAAGTGACTCAGTTAAAGCCAAAATGCAAGCCCAGCGGGACTTACCCAAGAAAGTTTCACTAACTAGACTCTCAAATCAACCTTCAACTTGAACAAGGAAGAGTTTGTTTTCATTTTTGTGTGAAGAGCCTGAGGGAAAGTATAGGTAGCGACGGCTCTCTAAAACAAAAAACCCAGCCGGTCCTAGCAGATCTGGGGTGGAGGTTTCTCCATCTCCTAGTGGTAGTTTTGGAGCAAACTTCCGCCCCCCTCCTCCTCTCCCGCTTCTCTTCCCTTTCCCCCTCCCATGTATCCCTTTCTCCTCTCCTCTCTGGGTTGTTGTTTCTAGCCCCCTCCATCTCCTCCGAAGACCTTGGTTTCGGAGCGCGGTGCTGGTGGTGATGTTTGGTGCTCGAGGTGGATCTTTGGAGACGGGAAATTTTCTAACTCGGTTTTCATTGCCGGTCTTTCAGTCTCCTTGGCCGCTTATGTTTGTCTTAATTTTGGCCTTTTTCCTTGCAGCCTTTTTTCCAACACACAAGACCACTCTCATCCCTTCATTCCTCTCCAAATTCCACCCTCCATCCACATCGTTCATTTCCCCCAAATCCATCGCTAATTGTTCTATTTTGGTTTCTCTCTTGGCCTCTCCAATGGGTATTGTCACTGCGATTCTCACCTACATCCCTTCCCCAAATTTCCGGTTTGGGTTGTGGAATTTGTAGGTCATTCTTAACCTTGCTGATCGTTTGTGTATGAAGATCATTGGCGGCTCTGTGTCTCCAAACTATGCTCTACTGATCGATCTCTTTGGTTCCAGACTGTAATGTGCTCTGCAATGGTGGCTGGCTGCTCGGAAGTGGCGGATGGTGGAAGCTCTTTTAGTCTCTAGAGTTTCTTTGGATTTGTTTCTGACGTGGGTTTTAGTTAATTTTGGGCTGCATTTATTTTGGGCTGTTTTTCTACTTTGGGCTTGTTTGTTTTTAAATTGGGTCTCTTAGTGCTGATTGTATTATTGGACTTATTTATTAAATGAATATCAACTCTCTTAACCAAAAAAAAAACTAGACTCTCAAATAGCTCCATGTTTATTTTCACTAATAATGGGCTCTCATATAGGTTATTTGCTCATGGTTTGGGAAATAATCAGGCATGAGTGAAAATTGAATCAAGGCATGGCAAATCTTTGAGTTAGAACAATGGATGTTCTCTGCTCACTGCTCAGTCTCAATAGAAGCGAAAGGGTGTTTTATTTTGTGAAACAAAAATAAAATTGCTAGGGCATTTGATGTAATTCTGCATTCTATGCAGGCACGAACCTAGGATTTGAACATGAGGTGGGCTAAATTTTAATGCGAAATTGTAGCAAAACTCGACAATACGAGTAAACTTCATTTATAAAAAGAAAAAAATATATATACACCTAGTCACGAAGGGACGTAATGAGCTTTACCCCTCAAAATGCATAGTATACATAAAAACTCAGAGAAAAAAAAAACAAAATCACAAATAAACATGCAATGAAATATAATAGAAAAACTACTTATATTTATTGAGTGGAGTTTGGGCCGTTACATTTATTGTGATGAGGGTGGTGTCATTGGCTCGAAGGTTGGCATTATGGGGGTTGGTTTGATCGGCCATGGAGGTTTTGGAGAAAAAATATTAATGTGCCCTTGATACCATGTAAACGAGAAGAGGTGTGCTGAAAGCTTATCATTCACGTTCACCAGAGGTGTGTTTTTATACAAAATGAATACAACTGAAGTTCCTAGAATCGAGGAACCAAAATACAACAACCTTATCTATATTTGAAATGATACAAGGATAAGAAGACTAATTCAAATCAGAAACAATAACAAGAATATTTCAAACAGCTGTGCAATATACATCCCGCAACATCAGAGAAGACCACAACAACCTGGAACCACGTGGACCTGGTCTTCAGGAGAGAGATAAGCTCTAACAAATTGTACCATACGAGTCTTCAAGACACTAAATTCATGAATTATCGAATATAAGCCGATATTTTCGACAAGTTCCCTTTCTATATTGAGAATCATACATCTCCAAGAAAGTCATTCTCCATCTTGTTTCAAACTCTAGTTAATTTTAATAATTTTCATAGTTGTAAATGCTTGTTATGTTTTAACTATGGTTTTAGTGAATTTACTTCTTAAACTTTTCTTTTAATTAATTTTTCGGCTGAATTATAAAATTGGTCAATTTACTCTTCATTGTATTTATATTAACTTTATAAAAAAAATATTAATTAATAAGGTCAAGCGTTTGAGACAAAACTCATTTTTTATAATATAAATCATATATATTTTTCAATAAAGTGTCATAAAATGACTGAAAAAAAACTCTCCAAAAATGAGTTTGTGCGGCTTTTTAATTGATTGTATCTTGGATTAAATTGTTAGAAATGTAGACACAAGCTTGGGATTTCCTAGGCCTTTAGTTCGAATCATCTTGGATTATTCTTGTGTTGTCAATCTTCAAAGGCATAAAGGCGTTGGTTCGAGGGGAGGATTGCGGCTTGTAGTTGTAAACTCAAGTATGGTCGACTATTCGATCTCTCGGTTGCTTAACGAGCCCTTGGTCTACCCCATCTTACCTTATGAGACCCGAATACGAGGTAGGATTTTCGTGTTTGAGGCGCATCCAATGTGGTGCGTTTTAAGTATGTTTCCCTAATTAACAAAAAGTCACACCACTCTAAAATCAAATGTCAAGGATTTGTAATTTTACTTTCCTTTTATTGAAATAATATTGAAGATGTGAGGATTTGAATACCGGACTTCACATCCATATACGTAAATAAATATTTTGTCAACCACTTAGAGCATTTTCTATGAATTCTTAAGGCTATGTTTGAATGAGTAATTTCAAATTATCAAGAATAAGGCTAAATGGTTGCAACCGTCCTTGAACTTTAGCATAATTTTAGCAACTGTCTCTATACTTCAATATTATTATCTCCCCCGTCCTTAAACTTTACCCTAATATATCCGTTAGTCCCTATGTCTATTTTTCAAACGAATTCCGTTAAAAAAATCACGTGAAACGAACCAGAATTGACAATTTTGCCTTTTTATTTAACGGAATTCGTTTGAAAAATAAAATGAAAGATTAACAGAAACAGTAGGGTAAAGTTCAGGGACGAGGGACACTAATATTGAAGAATAGAGATGGTTGCTAAAATTAAAATAAAGTTCAAGGACGGTTTCAACCATTTAGCTCAAGAATAATTATGCTAAATTAGTTAAAAAATGAGGAACTTCAAAATATCAAGGGATTTCAAAATGATTCGATACAATACATTGTGATGGATTTGTAAGTAATACTTGATATGTATTACTTTGGAAATCCCTTGTTTAGTGGTTTTGTTTTGCTCTTATGGTGCATGTGCTCTCTTCCTAGTTGCTCAACTAGTTACTTATATTCACTCTATTCAATTATTGATAGTGCATTTCTTAATAATATACTGTAAGTTCCTTGGTACTTTATAGTTACTCATCCAAACAATACCCTTTGGAAAGTTTTATTTTTTAACGACTTACAAGAATCTCGTTTGCTAATATTGTGACTCTTCCATGTTGTTTTCTCAAGAAATTTATAAATCTGGTACGGATTGCTAGCTTCTTCTTCAGAATTTTATAGATAATGTACAAGACATTTTTTTATGACCGTTCTTTCTTCTAATGACCAACATTATCTATGATTCTTTTCTTTTAGATGAGCCAACAGGCACGAGTTCATAAAGCCCATAAGTTTACAATTTAAAAGTTTTTGCAATTTTTATATTTGAGAACAATTTATGATATAGTTTCCATGTCAAATTGTCAATACCCATATTATTCTTTTCTTTTTCAAAGTGACTCAGTTAAAGCCAAAATGCAAGCCCAGCGGCACTTACCCAAGAAAGTTTCACTAACTAGACTCTCAAATCAACCTTCAACTTGAACAAGGAAGAGTTTGTTTTCATTTTTGTGTGAAGAGCCTGAGGGAAAGTATAGGTAGCGACGGCTCTCTAAAACAAAAAACCCAGCCGGTCCTAGCAGATCTGGGGTGGAGGTTTCTCCATCTCCTGGTGGTAGTTTTGGAGCAAACTTCCGCCCCCCTCCTCCTCTCCCGCTTCTCTTCCCTTCCCCCCTCCCATGTATCCCTTTCTCCTCTCCTCTCTGGGTTGTTGTTTCTAGCCCCCTCCATCTCCTCCGAAGACCTTGGCTTCGGAGCGCGGTGCTGGTGGTGATGTTTGGTGCTCGAGGTGGATCTTTGGAGACGGGAAATTTTCTAACTCGGCTTTCATTGCCGGTCTTTCAGTCTCCTTGGCCACTTATGTTTGTCTTAATTTTGGCCTTTTTCCTTGCAGCCTTTTTTCCAACACACAAGACCACTCTCATCCCTTCATTCCTCTCCAAATTCCACCCTCCATCCACATCGTTCATTTCCCCCAAATCCATCGCTAATTGTTCTATTTTGGTTTCTCTCTTGGCCTCTCCAATGGGTACTGTCACTGCTATTCTCACCTACATCCCTTCCCCAAATTTCCGGTTTGGGTTGTGGATTTTGTAGGTCATTCTTAACCTTGCTGATCGTTTGTGTATGAAGATCATTGGCGGCTCTGTGTCTCCATACCATGCTCTACTGATCGATCTCTTTGGTTCCAGACTGTAATGTGCTCTGCAGTGGTGGCTAGCTGCTCGGAAGTGGCGGATGGTGGAAGCTCTTTTAGTCTCTAGGGTTTCTTTGGATTTGTTTCTGACGTGAGTTTTAGTTAATTTTGGGCTGTTTTTCTACTTTGGGCTTGTTTGTTTTTAAATTGGGTCTCTTAGTGCTGATTGTATTATTGGACTTATTTATTAAATGAATATCAACTCTCTTAACCAAAAAAAAAACTAGACTCTCAAATAGCTCCATGTTTATTTTCACTAATAATGGGCTCTCATATAGGTTATTTGCTCATGGTTTGGGAAATAATCAGGCATGAGTGAAAATTGAATCAAGGCATGGCAAATCTTTGAGTTAGAACAATGGATGTTCTCTGCTCAGTGCTCAGTCTCAATAGAAGCGAAAGGGTGTTTTATTTTGTGAAACAAAAATAAAATTGCTAGGGCATTTGATGTAATTCTGCATTTTATGCAGGCACGAACCTAGGATTTGAACATGAGGTGGGCTAAATTTTAATGCGAAATTGTAGCAAAACTAGACAGTACGAGTAAACTTCATTTATAAAAAGAAAAAAATATATATACACCTAGTCACGAAGGGACGTAATGAGCTTTACCCCTCAAAATGCATAGTATACATAAAAACTCAGAGAAAAAAAAAACAAAATTACAAATAAACATGCAATGCAATATAATAGAAAAACTACTTATATTTATTGAGTGGAGTTTGGGTCGTTACATTTATTGTGATGAGGGCGGTGTCATTGGCTCGAAGGTTGGCATTATGGGGGTTGGTTTGATCGGCCATGGAGGTTTTGGAGAAAAAATATTAATGTGCCCTTGATACCATGTAAACGAGAAGAGGTGTGCTGAAAGCTTATCATTCACGTTCATCAGAGGTGTGTTTTTATACAAAATGAATACAACTGAAGTTCCTAGAATCGAGGAACCAAAATACAACAACCTTATCTATATTTGAAATGATACAAGGATAAGAAGACTAATTCAAATCAGAAACAATAACAAGAATATTTCAAACAGCTGTGCAATATACATCCCGCAACATCAGAGAAGACCACAACAACCTGGAACCACGTGGACCTGGTCTTCAGGAGAAAGATAAGCTTCTACCAAATTGTACCATACGAGTCTTCAAGACACTAAATTCATGAATTATCGAATATAAGTCGATATTTTCGACAAGTTCCCTTTTTATATTGAGAATCATACATCTCCAAGAAAGTCATTCTCCATCTTGTTTCAAACTCTAGTTAATTTTAATAATTTTCATAGTTGTAAATGCTTGTTATGTTGTAGCTGTAGAAATTAGAAGAGTCAGTGTTACACGGTAACCAAGCCCACCATCTTCCATTAAAGAAAAAAAACACAACAAAAAATTGCATGTACAACCATGAAAAACACTAATATATTTTCCACAACACAATCAATTAACAAAAATCACTAATGTACTTAAGTAATTTATTTAATTCATCAAATTAACATAAAGCTTAAGTAGTTTATTTAATTCATCAAAATCCTAACAACATCCCTAAATCTTTAAAGGAAAAATCCCTAATATATAGAAGTCAAATAAAAAAATATTAACAAAGAAATAAGAAAAATAAATAATAAAAACACATTTACTAGTTCAATTGGAAGCAGATGTTTAGATGAAGAAATTTTTAATCAAACCATACTAACCCACTTGCCCAAGAACTAATCAGCTCTCGACACCTATTCTTTGTTTGTTTCTGTTTGAAAAAATTTTGTTTTTGTTTTTGTTTTTATTTTTGTTTTTGTTTCTTTTGTTTTTCTGTTTTAAGTGTTGTAACGTGCAGTGCCCTTGTGGGCTGAATCTTTTATTGGGACTTGGGAGATGGTTGATTAATATATGATATATATATATATATATATATGGACTCATTAGGTAGGTTGTATAATAAATGAGGTGGGCTTGATGGACTACATTAGATAAGATTGTTTTAAGAGTAAGAATTTCCGGATGGGCTGAAGCCCACCTAAGCCCATGCATTGGGCCCGTCACTGATTCTATGTGTAGTATGGAAATAAAATACAGTTAAATTTCTATAAATTAATAGCCTTGAGACTAAGGAAATCTATTAATTTAGTGAGTTTAATTAATGGAAATTATTAAGATGATGAAATTGAAGATTATAGTTCTACTATCAAACCCGTTTTGCGAAAAGAAGCTTTCAAAGCGATGATAATATTAAATAATTTTTTGTTACAATATGAGAAAATCACACCATAACTTCTTAACATGTTAAGAAAAGTTAGAGATGAAGTCCAAGGTATCATCGATTTCAAAAAGAAACAAACAATAATTGAGTCTTATTTTAGAAATGCCTAATAGTCGAACTATAAACATTATGTATTAAGAAATCAATAATTTATATATTATATGGGACCTATGCGAATTTTTTATAATGTATTATCTTATAAATTTAGCGAATTATTAATTTAGTACATATCCTCAAATTTGGACCGGCCAAAAATATTAATTAACTGATGTTATTAATTTATCGGGTATTAAATTATCGGGATTCTACTGTACCACCTTTATGGAAGTAATCCTAAGTAATCCTAATCCACTTATTAAGTGGAATTGATTCCACTTAATTTAATTTCCTTTACATGTTAACCAAACATGACAAATTGATGGAATACGAATTGATTTGACATTCTAAACCTGCATCTCAAACAAATAAATGAGCACAGAATAATATCTTTGTATTAAAAAAGGTTAATATTATAGCAAAAATTGATACTTTAAATAAATAAACATGTATGTGTACCACCTTATTTACTTTTTCCCAATTGAAAATCAGATCAGTCATATTGTTGCCCTGCATCAATGAAAAATATAATGTTCATGCTAATAACTACGTCCAATATTTTTTATGTGTCTATCAAGTAGTTAAATGTCACGTATATTTTTCAAACACCTTTAGGGTCCGTTTAGATAGCTATTGATTTATATTTGAATTTGGACCTCCAAATTCAAATTTATCTGTTTGGATTATTATTTGTTATGATCCTCTATGGATTTCATAAGACCAAATTTTAAAATTTTAAATCCATTTTGAAACTAATCATTTGACAAATCCACATCTTCTTTTTCTCCTCTTTATTTTCAGAAAAAATAAAACATCTTTATTTTCATTTTTTTTTCCATCCTCTTTTTTTTTCATCCATTTTTCCATGCTCTATTTTTTCATCTTTTGTTTTTCTAGCATCTCTTAAACATCTTTGTTTTCATTTTTTTCATCATTTTCTTTCTTCATTTTTTTTTCATATATATTTTTTTTATCCTTTTTTTTTCCATCCTTCTATTTTGTTTTTTTTTTCGTCTTTCTCTTTTTTTTTCATCATTTTTTTTCATATTTCATTTTTTTCTTCCTTCTTTGTTCCCCTTCTCTCTTCCCCTATGTCAGCTCATATTTCTCTCTTCTCCACCTTTGTCGCCCATTTCTCTCTTCCTCCTCCTCTACCACTCCTATTTTTTCCTCTTCCTCTACCACCCATATTTCTCTTTCCTCCTCCTTTGCTCGCCCCTTCTCTCTCCATATATCAATCCTTATGTAGGTTATAAACATTCACGTGATATTCACAAACCACAACTTTCTTCAAATATTTTGATCTTATTGTTCTAACGGACTAATAATTGAATTAGAACAAGATTTCGGTGGCCTTTAATTGAATAATAATTGAATTAACAAAATATTTTGGTGCCCCTTAATTATCCAAGAATCATCCAAAAGCTTACTTACCAAGATTGGTGACTTACAATGACAATTTATCAAGAATCGCTAACAATTTCAGCATTGAGCCACTGGTACTAAAATTGATATAACGTACCCTAGAAAACTCAAAATCATGGGCCATAAAATTCTCAAAAAACTAGACTTACAGAGCTTTCTAAGCAAATATGGCTCATTGTCTGGTTCTTTCTGAGCATGTACAGTTCAATCCATAAAGTTGACACATTTGCATTAATAGTTTTATTAACAACACTGAGCTACTAGTACTAAAACTAACGAAACACCTTCTAGAAACTCAAAATTATGAGCCACAAAAATCTAATAACCTTTAGGGGCAATTTCTCACAAAAATTGCTCTCAACACATTAAAACGACCAATTTTACTTAAAAAATTAGTGGTAAACATAGGAATAAGGTATGGAAAATAAGCGTAAATATTATCAGGCTTCAGTTTCAATTTATATTATTATTTTTACTTAACTTAATCTTTAAAACAAATAAACGAAAAAAAAATCATTTACGCAGTTAACTATGTATTAATGGTTATGATTATTAATAATATTTATTTAGCTAAATAAATAATGAGTCTTTTTGACATTATTATTTTCAATTTGTGTAATGAAATTACTTATTTGAAATCCTCAACTCAAATCCTTACAAATAAAAAGATTGCCTAATAATTGATTTTAAATGAAGAAATTTCAAATCTACAAACAAATATTTATGTTGTCAAACAAGAGAATTTCAAATGAAGGGATTTGAAATCCAAATTCAAATTCAAATCGTTGTTTGCAAACGGGGCCTTATAAATTAATAGGTCATTATGAGGGTAGAACAATATATATTTGTAAAGTTGTTTGGAATGCCAATGAACATGAATTCCTAATTTTGAATTCAATCCTAGTTTAATCTATAATAATTGTAAAGATACGATATTGGAGGAAATTAAGTAGCTTATTAGCTTAGTTGATTAAAAGCGTTCGGCTTATAATGTTTTAAATTTGATTGTTAATTTGTTAGTTTAAAATACAACTATTTTAGGGATCATTGGGGGAAATTAACTTGCTTATTAGCTCAGTTTGGCTTATAATGCGAAAGGAAAAGTTTGAAAAATAAAATAAAATGGATATTGGGTGAAGGTGAAAATAAATTTTCTACTTTGATGTACATAGTTAAACTAAGCAGATGAATGAATGTACAGAAGGAGCCTAAGTGACGAGGAACTACCTTATCTACTTCTTTTCTATGGCTGTAGAAAGCTCCAGGGGCTTACAAAATTTGTTTAGTTGTCAAATGGATCTATTTTGTTTGGTTGTAATCGATGAGATTTTAGTAGTATTTTCTGCTTATAAATAATGTGATTAAGACCAGCTCTCTTTCCTTTATATCCTTAATTCCCTTCGTCTTAAAAGTCTTTGGTGACGGTCCTCTAATCTCTATGCCATGGGAAGTCAATAGCATCTCCCAATCTCAATCTCATTCCCCTTGGCTATGTATTAAGCAATTCATTATTCATATCCCTCTCTCTCTCACTCACCATTCCTAAATCTTCAAGAATGGATCCTCTCTTTTCTCTCTTCTCTGTGGGTTGGTGTCCCACTTTGAGTTTGGAGCACCAAAACCGGTCAGAAACTGGCAAGTGAAAGTTGAGGTCAGTGATCATATCAAATTTGTTTCACTTACTCTCTCACCATCTCTAACCCTTTTATATAATGCAACGATAATAAATACTTATACACACTAAACACCGAATTAATAATTCAAACACACAACTAAACCGGATTAATAACGATCTCCATGTTAGTTTCACTATAAAAATGTATATACAAAAGAAGGGAGGGGACTGGGGACCCATTACGCATTACCCATAAATAAATCTGGTTTTGGAGCTTTTGAGTTTTGGTTTTGTTGAATCTATTTTCAACGATTGCTTGATGTCAATGAATTCAGTTAAACGCACTTGTCTAACTGAAGTGACATTGCCCAGTGCCCACTCACTCGCTCACTCACTTGGTGAGGTTGGTGGCTCTTCGGTTATGGGCCTATGCCCATATATTATTAATCGATTATATATAATATTGGCCTAGGTCACATATAACCGGTTTAGTTCACCCACTGAACCATAATCCTTATGATCACTACGTCATTTGCACCGATTAACTACAATTGATGGAATCGCGAGAAATATTTATTTATTTCTACTCTCGCTCACTGAGTATGGATTGTGAAGGATGGTCATATTTTCAATATATTTTCAATATACTTTGATGACAAGGATAGTCGTATGGGCATGGGCCTCAGGGCCGGGTAGCAATGAATTTTTAATATATGAAAATAAAAAATTATAGGTCTCATGTTCATTATGTGTCTTATTATTTGTATTAGTGCGTTCTTCTTATAATTAAAAATGTAATTTACAAAAAATGCAAATCATATAGTCTCGATGCTGATCAATGCAGAAATCAAGGGGATGTTATCGATCCAAGATTTGTTATGAAAACGATGGATTTGTTGTTTGGTGAGTTAAAAAGAAGATAATGAAATGAATTGGGAAGTCAATAGCATTTGCTCGCTAATTTCTCATGCAAGATATTTTTACTTACCTATGTTTTACCGGATAATGTTCACATCTTTCTTATAAATTTTTTTGGGTCTTTCTTAAAAAAATAATTTGCCCAGTACTCTTTCTTATAATACTCACCTGTATACTTCTTTGACCTAAAGAAGAAGATGTCATTAGCAAAACAAAAATGTCTATTTCTCTGGATTTATTTACTTGTATAGTTAGACAGCAACAACTTCCACGATGCCTATTTCTCTGGATGTGACCTATCCGTGTGTTATTCTCTTAAATGACAAAATTTATTTACGTGAATGAATCAATTTATAAAATACATATGCCAAAAGAAATATGCACTGGAAGTTTTGAAGAGATTTGGTATGTTGGAGAACAATTCAGTTAATAATCCAACAGTTCCTGGATGCAAAATCAACAAAGATGAAGATGCCATTACGGTGGATGAAACGTACTACAAGCAATTGGTGGGCAGTTTGATGTATCTCACGGCCACAAGACCGGATATGATGTTTGTCACTTGTCTCATAAGTAGATACATGTCCAAACCTACAGAGCTTCATCTACAAGTAGCAAAGAGGGCACTTCGATATTTGAGAGGGACTGTAAACTTTGGAATTCATTACAAGAAAGGAGGAAGTGGTGAATTGCTTGCATTTACGGATAGTGACTATGCCAAAGATATGGAGGATAGGAAGAGTACAAGCGGGTATGTATTTTTGCTGAGCTCTGGAGCAGTTTCGTGGAGTTCGAAGAAGCAGCCAATAGTGACTTTATCAACCACAGAGGCAGAATTTGTGGCAGCTACGATGTGTGCATGTCAAGCTCTCTGGATAAAAAGGATTTTGAATGAATTAGGGCATTCTGATGGAGGGTGCACACATGTGAGATGTGACAACAGCTCAACTATCAAACCCTAATGAAAGATCTGAAGGTCAAGAACTATCTTTTCCAATCCATTGACAAGTCCA
The DNA here is from genome assembly GCA_037349345.1 of Oemleria cerasiformis. Classification (NCBI taxonomy): domain Eukaryota; kingdom Viridiplantae; phylum Streptophyta; class Magnoliopsida; order Rosales; family Rosaceae; genus Oemleria; species Oemleria cerasiformis. Next base: position 4,399,402 of record JAZGTL010000009.1, on the reverse strand, counting down.
TTCTGAAGACAATTGCTCATAAGGAGACAGCAAAGCAGCTGTGGGATTCAATGAAGGTCAAATACCAGGGAAACGCTAGGGTGCAGCGTGCTCAACTTCAAATTCTTCGCAGGAATTTTGAAGTGTTGGAGATGAAACTTGGAGAATCTGTCACAGATTACTTTGCAAGGGTGATGCTGGTGGCAAACGATATGAGGAATCTTGGAGAGAACGTGCCTGATGTCAAGATCGTTGAGAAGATCTTGCGAACACTTACTGAGAAGTTCAACTACATAGTTTGTTCGATCGAGGAGTCAAAAGACATCAATAGTCTTTCAGTGGATGAACTGCAGAGTTCACTACTTGTTCATGAACAAAAGTTCCGAAAGAATGAAGGAGATGATCAAGCACTGGGGATCTATGATGAAAGAGTTGGAGGAAGAGGCCGAGGAAGAAGCAATTACAGAGGAAGAGGTCGTGGAAGAGGACAAGTGCTCAATAGGGCCACGGTTGAATGCTACAAGTGTCACAAACTTGGACATTTCCAACATGAATGTCCAAGTTTGAACAAGGAAGCCAATTATGTAGAGCTGAATGAAGAGGATGAGATGATGCTGATGTCGTATGTTGAATTGCATGAGGTGAAACGGAATGATGCATGGTTCCTTGACTCAGGATGCTCCAATCATATGTGTGGATATCGAGGTATGTTTACCAATTTAGATGAAAGTTTTCAACATTCAGTTAAGTTGGGAAACAATAGTAGAATGAGTGTGGCTGGAAAATGGAATGTGAAGCTATTATTGAATGGAATTAATCATGTTGTCAATGAAGTGTACTATATTCCAGAGCTCAAAAATAATCTTTTGAGCATAGGACAACTTCAAGAGAGAGGCTTGGCAGTCTTAATACAGGGAGGAGTCTGTAAGATCTACCATCCAGAGAAGAGTTTAATCATTCAAACCCTAATGAGTGCCAACAAAATGTTCATCCTGTTAGCACAGACTCAAGCTCAAGTCCCTACACAAGCTCAACCAGAAAGATGTTTTCACACAAGCTCTCAAGACCTCTCCTATCTTTGGCATAGACGATATGGCCATTTGAGCTATAAAGGTCTAAGAACCTTGCAGTGGAAGAAGATGGTACGTGGACTTCCCCAATTTCCTGCCTCAAGCATTACCTGCACAGATTGTATCAATGGCAAGTAACATAGAGATACCATGTCGAAGAAAAGCACTTGGAGAGCAAGTCAGAAATTGGAGTTGATTCACGCCGATATTTGCGGTCCTATCTCACCTGAGTCTAACAGTGGAAAGAGGTATACATTGTGTTTCATTGATGATTTTAGTCGGAAATCATGGATGTTTTTATTGGTTGAAAAGTCGGAGGCACTGAATTGCTTTAAAAGGTTCAAAATAATGGTGGAAAAGGAAACATGGATGTTGGTGAAGTGTTTACGGACTGATAGGGGAGGAGAATTTACTTCCAACGAGTTCAATGAGTTCTGCAGACAACAGGGAGTCAAGAGGCAGCTGACCACAACATACACTCCACAACACAATGGTGTAGCCGAAAGGAAAAACAGAACAATGATGAACATGGTTCGATCGATGCTTTATGACAAAGGGATTTCGAAGACATTTTGGCCAGAGGCAGTGAATTTGACATTCTATGTTCTTAACAGATGTCCGACATCGACAGTGAAAGATATTACACCACAAGAAGCATGGAGCGGGATAAAACCCTCAGTAGATCACTTCCGAGTCTTTGGTTGCTTGGCTCATGTACACATTCCAGATGTGAGAAGAGGTAAGATTGACAATAAAAGTTTTCCTTGTGTATTTTTGGGAGTTAGTGAGGAGTCAAAGGGGTATAGATTGTTTGATCCTATCACTAAGAAAATTGTAGTGAGTAGGGATGTGATTTTCGAAGAAGAATCACAGTGGGATTGGGATGTGTCTTATGAGAAGCAAATTCTTTTAAACTTAGATTGGGGTGAGAATGAAGAAAACAGTGAGGTAGATAGGGAGAGTAACGGTGGAGGTGAAGATGTTAATAATGGTGAGGAGAGAAACAGTGGTGTAGAGATTGGTGAGGGAAATAGAACTAGAGATGAAGTAGAGGAAGATGAAGGGAGAGTGAGGGGTCCTCCCGTGTGGATGCAAGATTATGTTACTGGGGAAGAATTATCTGAAGATGAAGCAAACATGGCATTAGTTGTGTCAACTGATCCTATTCATTTCGAAGAGGCAGTAAAGAATGCAAAGTGGAGACGTGCTATGGACTATGAGATTAATTCCATAGAGAAGAACAAGACTTGGTCACTCACTGAGTTGCCGGTTGGAGCGAAAAAAATCGAAGTGAAATGGGTGTACAAAACGAAATACAATGAGCATGGGGACATTGATAAGCACAAGGCAAGGCTAGTTACTAAAGGGTACTCACAAAAGCATGGCATAGACTACACAGAGGTTTTTGCACCGGTGGCAAGGTTAGATACGGTGTGGATGATTATTGCTTCAGGAGCGCAGAAAAGCTGGAAAATCTTTCAGTTGGATGTCAAATCGGCCTTTCTTCATGGTGAGCTGAACGAAGATGTCTATGTTGATCAACCACAGAGGCATAATTTGTGGCAGCTGCGATGTGTGCATGTCAAGCTCTCTGGATAAAAAGGATTTTGAATGAATTAGGGAATTCTGATGGAGGGTGCACACATGTGAGATGTGACAACAACTCAACTATCAAACTGTCTAAGAATCCGGTGATGCACGGGCGTAGCAAGCACATCGATGTGAGGTATCATTTCTTGAGAAATCTTACTAAGGAAGGTACGATTGCTTTGGTTCATTGTGGAAGTCAGGATCAGGTGGCAGATTTGATGACCAAACCGCTGAAGTTCGATGCTTTTCTGAAGTTAAGAGAGCTGCTGGGTGTTGGAAAAGTTCATGATGTAAACTGACTGCAATTTGCAGTAAGTTTAAGGGAAGGAATGTAGGGTTATTTGGTTTCCTGGTAGTCTTAGGATTATTGCTGATTGGGTTTTAGTTCAGTTTAAATAAGTCCCTAGTCTTTAGGAAGTTGTTCACAGCGTTGACACTTTCTTCAGGGATTCCTGTTTTATTCCTTGTTGCATCTACCACATTTTTGTAAGCGTGGGCTGCTTTCTAGCTATTCTGTTTATTCATGTAAGGCTATAAAATAGCCACTGTTATTCAATAAAGGTTGAAGTCATTCAATCCAGTTCTAGTGTTTTTCTTTGTTCTTGTTCTCATTCCCAACAAATGTTAGGGCTAATTGCTTAAGCTTAAGAACATCTCTATAAAGCTCTTTTACCAAAACTTTTCTCTTCTACTTCTACTTCTACCAACTCAATACTATCAAATAATGCCTCCTTATCTAACATGTGTTCAGTTCGACCCCCTCATTGTGTCTTTTATTTTCAGAGATACGCCTTGTAACAAATTTCTTTACTATACAATTTTTTTAAACTTTGATTTTGTTTATTTATAAGTTGAATTCAGATCTTCGGTTGTAAGTTTTAAGTACCAAACAACCAATTCAAAACTAGAAACTGAAACTCTAAACTCAAAAATACAAGTAATTATGTCCCTGATAAATAAAATCAAAGCTGAAGAATATTGGTTAGAAGTAAGATTGATTTTCTCAATCCTTTATGTCTTTGAGAAAAACATGATGTCACGTATAAATTTTTTTAAATTTTTACTTGAAAGAGTTTTTAATATATTTTTTTTAAACCAGGAAATTCCAGCTTAAAGACAGTCATATTGAATTTATCATGTTAAATAAAAGTTCTATTAGATCAACTAACGGAACATTTCACCATCATCACCTAATGCTAAAAATTTAAAAATTAGGCCAACTTTACTTATTGCTACGAAAGTTTATTAGGCGAAACTTCTAACCGATCAACACATGTGGCAAACAGGTGACCCCTTTTCAACTTTTGTGTCAACCTTGTAGGCAAATTTTAGACAGTTAATAATTATTTGATTGAGTTATCACTAATATTATGATATAATGATATTTCTTATATTAGGTATTAGAAGGTTTCGAGTTTGATTATCATAAATAGCGAATTCGATACCTAATGGCACATACATGAGATAACAACTACTTAATACAATTATACAATATATAAAGCTTGATACAATATAGTGAGAGATTTCACATTCAATCGAGTATCTTAAAGAAAGGAACCTCACGAGCTAACAACAATTGGTTGATTGAATTTAAGGCCTAGAATTGGAGATAACCTCACTAAATGATGGGCTGCTCTTTATTATCCCGGATCATAAAGTACTTCTCTCAGCGAGTCTCAAACTCCTGCCAATTAAGACCCAGAAAATTCGTCTTCTAGAGATGACAGTTTATCAACTACACCACATACCTTATAATTATAAATATATATTTTACTTACATATATACATTGATTTTCGATAACTAAAAAAAGCTCCTTTTGATTATGAGAGTAGATAAGGTATCTTACATGTTACAATATCACTCTAGACTCCTTTCTTAGGTTTCGGATAATGGGATTTAAGCCACAGTGAAGCTTCTTCTGTCTGCTAAGAAACAAATGTATATTCATTAATGAATTAATATTCCAATTATATTAACAATTAAGAAGTTTTGTGTGGGGTCGCCTTCTGTGGATCTTCGTCGAAATCGCCATTTGCAGGAGCGGGCTTGTGTGGGTTTCTTTAGTGATGGTGGTGATGTGGACTTGTTTGGAATTTGGGTTTGGTTTGAAGGTTGTGGGCTTGGAATCCTTGATACCACGGTTTTTCCCTAGATGGGCTGACCATGAAGTAAACAGGTCATAGTTGCCTTTAAAGTAGGCATGTCACTAGTAGAATCTGCTACTAGACAGTTATATATGGGTTTTGTTGCAGCCCAAGAACCTTTCTTTAATAAAGTGATTGTGAGGCGAGCAGGCAAATTGCTCACACTGTTCTTTTCTATACCTTCTCCTTAATGTATCCAAGGACTTTAATAAATTTTCTTTCCAGTCTAGTCCAAGTTCAGTTTATGTTAATTCCGATTTGTTCATGTTAGCAGCTTGTTATTGGTCAGAAGCAGTTAGGTGCAAGAATTTCCTTAAGTCGGGATGATGATATTGGATAAAAAACACATAAACAATTTTATGAGCTGAAACAGCCACAAAATGCAATGGTTAGTGTACTCTGAATACTAGTAATTCATCTTAAGAAAATCCTTTGAAATGTAAAGAAAGTAAAGTACAAGTACTAAAAGAGTAAATGCGTAGATATTAAATGCAACAAACAAAATACAAGTGCTGTAAGTAAATATTTATTTCGCAATCAAGCCTCGTTTAGGGGCACGATCTTCTAGAAATCATCAATTGAGATGAACATCAGTCGGAATCATGCATAGGTTGACAGAGTATTCGAACGACGGTGATACGTCAAAGTTTGAGTGTATGGGGACCTCAAAGACTAGAGTGAATGGTAGTCGGGATAAGGTAATGTTTGGGATTCCTCAAGGACTGGTTTGAAAGGCAGTCGGGATGAGGGAAAAACTTGTGTTCCTAGTCGGGAACTGAGAAGGGGTTGCGAGAAGAGACTGAATTTTGATCCTAGATCGAAGAAACAGGTTGTACCTAAATAGGCGAGCCTTTGAACAAAGAAACTTTTAAGGGTTTGCAGTTGTTTTGAAATTGATTAATTTGTTTGTTTGATTGATTGATTGGTTATCCCTTGAGAAGAAGACTTCTTCTCCTTTTATAGGCGGTGAGGGAGCTGATGTGGTTTGCCAAATGGACTCATACAGGACTTGCAATGCAGTTACTTGTCTCGAACATCCCCTTCACATTCTGATACGTTTGGCACTTCAGAACCAACTCCTCTCCTTCTCCACGTTTCCACGTTCCAAGTGGGCGTCTTAGGCTGGACCTTTGTGAGTTAGGCATTTAATTTCTTCTCAATCTTTCTTCAGCTTAATTAGGATTTTTTTGGGTGTAAACATTTTGTTTCCCCCCTCTCTATCGATAAGGAAACACTTTCCTTTATTGGAGAATAAATTATTAGCAATTGAAAATCTTACATCATGGTTTGAAATTAAAAAAGGAAGAAAAACTTACCTCATGCATAAGGTTGTAACTCTTGAACTCTCAAGAGTTACCTCACTTAATAGCGAATAATATTAGTTTATTTTTATCATTAATTAGTTCGTAATTCAGCAAATTTTTTGTTAATATTATTCAATAAATTAATGAACGATTAAGCATAGCAAGTGAAAAAAAAAAGGACTAAAGAATAATAACTTATTTTTGGTAGCCTAATAATATAGTTAGAGCGAGTTTGCGTTTGTGTATTGTTCCACATGTCGTGAGTCTGATTTTCTTGAGATCAAACCAAGATTTAAGTGAAAGCCCATAACAATGAGTCTAATTTCTCTGAAAATCAAATCAAGATTTAAGTGGGAAGTCGTGGCAATGGGTTGATGTTCTAATCTTCACGAGGGCTCCTGAGATCGAACCAAGATTTAAGTGAGACCATGACGATGAGTTTAATCTAGATTTAAATGGAAAGTAATGATAGTGAATTGATGCTCTAATCTTCACGAGGATTTTTACCGCAAAGTTGAGTCTAATGTGGATTAAAATTAAGAGGAGTCATGGATGTGGGTTACTACAATGATTTTTACCGCAGAGTTGAGTCTAATGTGGATTAAAATTAAGAGGAGTCATGGATGTGGGTTACTACAATAATCTTCTCTTCAAGAGGGGGCAGTCGTATTAGGTTACTGCTCTAATTTGCCCTAACTTTTACCTGATATTGGACTCGGATTTAAAGGGAGGACGACTAATAATCTACCATGACTAATTACTCACAGCATCATACATCCCTTTTGTTGTGCAAATATTGAAAAATTAGGGAATAAATGATTGCTTTCTTATTATATATTCTATTTATTTGTCACAGAATCTTAGTGCTATTATCATAAGATTATAGTACTATTGTTACAAATGAGGAAAAGAACTTCAAATTTTAAAGAAAATTTTATCGTGTAGAGACATATAAGATAATAACGCAACGTAAAATATAGATTCTGCCAATTAATTTTTTTCGTATTTGAGACAATAGTTCTTCTGCCTTGACCCCACGGAATACAGATAATTAAAGATAAGAACAAACAAAAATGGAAATCCCTTAATTTCCTAAAAAAGATTGATTGTATCCGTTGGGAGTTGGCTTTGATTTTTTAAGCCGAAGCTCCTCCCTCCTTCACGGCAAAAATCACGAGCGCTTAAACCGAAGGCTGTGATCCCACCGGGACAAAAAATAATTAAAAAAATCAAAATGTATAGGGTACAACTACAACATATCCAAAACAGAGCAGGTGAATAAATAAGGCGTATATATTCCAATCATCTTCAACTCGGTAATTGAGGCATTTGTCTTTCCTTGATCTCCAACAATAACCACCTTATAAACACATTCCATTTTTAAACTCACCCTCCTCCTCCTCTCTCATTTTTCCCCTCTGCAATTTTTTTTTTTGTTTTTTTGATGCATCGTCATCCTCCTCCTCTTCCCCTCCCTCCACAAACCAATGTAGTAGAGTTGATCCTCCTTTTGTTTTGAGACCGCCTCCTTCTCCTTCTGGTTTAGAGGTTCCCTTACTGGATTTCAGACTCTGTAAATTGGGAAACCCACAAACCTAAACCATGTTGGTGGAAGGTAAGTCCTCTTTTTAAATTATGCTGCAAGGTGTTTGATATTTTGCCGCAATCATTTATGGTTATGTTGGTTGGCTGAGGAAAATGGAAGCAATGAGAAGGTTCTTTCAATGGGTTTTTTTTTTGTTCAACCTGCAAATTATAAGTGAAAAATTACGAGATGCCCCAGAAAAGATGTGTCTTTGTTTTTTCTTTTCCTTTTCTTCTGTTTTCCAATTTATGAGCAACCAACCAAACCCAGGAATTTTGTAATGATTTTGTGGTTTTGTCAGGGACCGTAGTAGAAACGAAAGGAAGCCCAGAAATGGAATCATCACATGGAGGTCTGAGGAAGATAGAATCGGGTGAGGACGAGCCGTCACCGAGGGGTGTATTGGAAACCCCTGTCACGGACTCGGACTGCAGTAGCAGTAGCTTTGCCTCGTTTTCTGGCTCTGATAAACCGGCGGGCCAACGCACGCTTATGCGAGATATCAGCAATGGGTTGCAGATGAAAGGCAAGGGGATGTTCGATGCCTTAAAGAAGAAGTCAGTGAGGCGCTTCTCGACGATTCCCACTTTGGCTGTAAGCTACGAATTGTCGAGGAGAAACTTGAGGAGGAAGCTCGCTCAGATTTGGAACGCTGACGAGGAGGAGGATGAGACTGATGCCGATGGAATGTCAATTACCAAACCCTCATGGAGGAACTTTGAATATGCTGAGCTTGCTGCTGCTACTGGCAATTTCAAGCCTGGTAACAATTTAAAAATTGTCATTTCATTTGAGAATAAAATTGAATTTGAGCTTTCTTCATAAAAAATTTTTGAGCTTTTCGGGTCCAGCCACCATTGAATTGATGTCATTGTTAGGCGAGTTTTTTTACTAGGTCTTGTTTGGAAAGCAATTGTGGGACGTGGGCTGCTTGAGTCTTAGCTTCAGATAACAAGTTTATTGCTGCTAATTGACTATGAATATAAAGTATGGGTTTGTCACTGTTATTGCCTTTGCCTTTGGATAGACTCTGATTTTGGCTGCTAAAGCTTGAATTTGTTGGGCCAAATTCTATACTTTTTCACCTTCTGTTTTTATGACCACTGTTCTGACGGCCAGAATTTTCTTTGGTAAGATTATTTTGATACTTGCTTCAATTAGCTGTGGAGCTTTGATTTGATGATCGCAGCTTTGAAGTTTAAAGTTTCGTCGGTTGTTGACTTGCTGGTGAAACTTTCTGTCTCAATCTCGAGTCTTTGTTTGCCAGTGTATGGGCTAGCATAATGTGTATGAACACAAACAGCTCGTTTATACTTTATAGGATGTGAAATGTTACCACTAGAAAATAAAATCTTGAATCAAAATGATTTATTTTACATTCCATAGAAACTTGGTTGAATTTAATTAGTTCTATCAGTATCTCTTGTTGTATTTATTGATTTGCGATTGCAGAAAACTTGATTGGAAAAGGTGGGCAAGCAGAAGTTTACAAGGGGTTCTTATACAATGGTCAAGTTGTAGCAGTAAAGAGGCTAATGAAGAAAGAGAAAGAGAAAGAAAACGAGGATAGAGTTGGTGATTTCCTAGCAGAGCTTGGGATTATTGCACACATAAGCCATCCAAATGCTGCTCGGTTGCTTGGGTTTGGCATCGATGGTGGTCTGCACCTTGTCCTCCAATTTTCCCCACATGGAAGCTTATCTTCTCTACTTTTTGGTACCTTTTCTTGAATTTTTCGCCTGGTCCTCCGATATCATTCTTTGGTTTACAGAGCAAGTACACAGATATTTCATATTTGTTTGACTGATGAATGATATTATGGATCTCAGGTCCAAAAAAATGTATGGAATGGAAGGTCAGGTTTCAGGTAGCAGTTGGCATAGCAGAAGGCTTGAGATATCTCCATCACGAATGCCACAGGCGCATCATTCACAGAGACATCAAGGCTTCTAATATACTACTAACCGAAGATTATGAAGCTCAGGTATTTTTTGTTGTTCTTCAAGTCTGGTTATTCATATACGTAGCTCTTCATAAATTTCCGAAACATTAAAGTAATTTTCCCTTACTTGAATGCAGATATCTGATTTTGGACTAGCAAAGTGGCTCCCAGAAAAATGGACTCACCATGTTGTATTCCCTATTGAAGGCACATTCGGGTCAGTGTGCAGTTTCAATTTTTCATTTGTTACGATTGCTCAGTGCCATTCATCATAGATGTTTAAGCTTTTGGATCATCAAACTATTCCAGGTACTTGTCTCCAGAGTATTTTATGCATGGAATCGTCGATGAGAAGACTGATGTATTTGCATATGGAGTTTTATTATTGGAGCTCATAACAGGTCGCCGTGCAGTTGATACAAGTCAGCAGAGCCTTGTGATCTGGGTATGCATATGTTATGTTATGTAGAACTTAGCAGTTACCATTATTATGCCTCTTGGCCTTGTCCAAATGGTAAAAATGATTAGAATTAGGATAAACCACGGGCTAAGCTGAATATGTTCCACGATTGACCATTTTTGTGTTATGCACAGGCAAAACCCCTTTTGGATGAGAGCAGTGTGAAGGAACTAGCTGATCCCCGTTTAGAAGATTCATATGATCCAGTTCAGATGAAAAGAGCGATGGTGACAGCTTCAATGTGCATTAGTCATCAATCTACAAAGCGTCCATACATGAAGCGGGTACGGAATCTGTTTTTCTGTTTCAGGTTAATTTGTTTTCCAAACCAAAGACCCAAGATTGACTTAAATATTTTTGAGAGAGCAGGTAGTGCAAATACTAAAGGGTGAGGATGGAGTTGTAGATCAGTTGAGACAGAAGTCAACGTTAGTGAGATGACTGGTTTTAGAGGCTTGTGATTTGGAAGACTATACTTGCTCTAACTACCTCAGTGATCTTAGCCGCCATCGGCAACTCGTGATGGATCAATAGTGGATAACTCCTAGGCATTGCTCTTTCTTCTGCAGCCTCTTGTTGTTACTTGTTCAGTGTGAACAAGTTTTGAAATTATAGGTACTACTTTGTTGTGTGGATTGAGGTAGAACCTCACCTGCCTGTGTCTTTCCTCGTGCTCTCAAATTGAAGCAGTTGTTAAGTTAATTGCTACAAATTTGTAGAGATCCCTAGGGAAAGTATCATTCTGCTGCTACAGTTACGAGTCAGTTTCCAGTTTCCAGTTTCCAGTTTCCGCACGGTATGTTATGTTGTCAAACAATCAATCAGATACTGTACATTTTGGACATCGCTCCATCAGATCATGATCGTTTGTAATTGATATACCCTGACAACATAACATTCTGTGAAGATCTAGCAAAAGAAAATTGCTTTTGGTAGACAATGTGTAACCAACCCCCCATGATGGTTGTATTTAAAGTTTTTCATCGTGTAAAACAATTGTGGATCGACTTGATTGTTTTCTTGGTCTTCCTCTACCAACAACAGTGGATCGAATATTGGTTCTCCCAGAATTTATTTGAATTGGTTGATTAAGGGAAAACATGAAAAACTCAGGGACCGAAAAGAAAATATATAACAATAGTGGATTGAATATTTATTCATACATCACCAACGCTGCTCACTCAGTTCACTGCGATCTCGTCCAAAGGCTCCATATTCTTATCCTGGATAAAATCAACGCTCCAGATTCAGGGCAACAAGCAATCTCTTACAGGTTTAATCCCAACCATCCATTTCATCAACCCCCAAAGACGGAAGAAAAATGGCACCGGAGGTGGTGCTCCAGCTCGGCCTCCTGACCCTAGCCCTAGCAATGTTCTTTGCCATCCACAAACTCTCCAGACAAGCCCTAACCAAGCTCCGAACCAACAACCGAGCCGCCCTCCAATCGACCCGCCACTTCGTGCACGGGTCTCACCTCCTCACCCGAGCCCGATCCACTTCCCACAAGGCCCAATCTCTGGCCCATGCAAAAAACGCTTTGACTGAAGCCGAGAAGGCCATGTCTCTCTCGCCCAGAGACCCGGCGCCACACGTCCTCAAAGCCCTAGCTCTCCATCTCCTGGGACACACGACCTCCGCTCTGAGATCGCTCGACGTGGCTCTGTCGCCGCCGTTCGTGAAGTCACTCTCGGAGAAGGACCGTGTGGATGCTTTGGTCAAGCGGGCCGAGTTGAAGCTCGGTCTGAATCGGAGGCGCCGGGTCGACTCGGCAGTTGAGGACTTAGTGGAAGCGGTAGAGCTGAGTCGGGGAGAGGGTGACGCGACTGCGTTTTGTTTATTGGGTCAGTGTTACGAGCGTAAGGGCATGAGGGAAGAAGCTAGAGAAGCATTTCAGCGGGCCTTAAGCGTTGAGCCCGGGTCGGTTTTGGCCCGTCAAGGCTTGGATCGGTCAGGATCCTAGCTTATGAATTTGGACTTGTCTGGATCGCTTTTTTTATAAGATGAGGCCCAATGTTTTGTAAGAAGCCATTATGGTTTCTCAATTTTTAATTTTTATTTATAACTTTTTTCCTCAAGTATATGATAACTTTTTTTTATTATTTTTTTTTGAGGGAATAACTTTTAATTTTAATTCCTACGAGTTCTGCATAAACTTGAAAAAAATACTGGAAACTTTGAAAAGCCACGACCACTTCAGACCTATATATCAAATGAGCATATGATTCAATTGGCCACCAGACCCTTTGAGTAAAACGAAATGGAGAAAAAAAATGCAGAGACTTGAAAAGATGACAAGAAAAAGAAAATTCTTAACGAAGGTAAAAATGGATAGACAATTAAAAGTTTCCCAGCTTTCAAGTACACAAAACCCAGCTTCCTTCCTAATGTATCCAGAACTTTAGCCTCCAAACAAAAAACCTCTTCATGCTTTAGCCTTTCCTAAACCCTAATTAATCCTAACAAGCTTGACAGAGGTGGATTGGAGTGAGGGTCAGATGTTGGTCAGCCGGATAATGCTAGCGGCTAAAATACCAAATTAAAACGACGACGGAACTGTTTGAAGTCATCCTATCATCATCAATTGGATTGGTGGTGATGCTGAGGCCAAATATAAAACTCCGCTGGCTGCTGCTGCGGCATCATGTTCATCTGACTCGAAATGTTTGGCTGGCTCAATCCAGCTGAATCTGAAGAAGCTCCATAGTAGTTGGATTGATGATATTGTTGGAAGAGGTTGTGATGATAAAATGCGGTTGAAGCTGCAGAATCGTATGGAATCCCACACGGTATGGACTGGATTGGCTGCATCGAAGTGAAGTTGATGTTGTTGCTGCTGCCGCTGCTGCATTGAGGATGCTGCTGCTGCTGCTGGTGGTCATGGTTCACACATGGTTTCCGTTCCTCAGCCTCGAGTGAGAGCTTTAGGCGCTTTGCTGCTCCACCAACTGGGAGAGAACTCTTGCCAATGGCTTCAACGTCATAACGATGCATCTCAAAGTTTGTAACTGCATTGATGCCCCGAAACTTTATGGCCGCTATATCATATGCCTCAGCTGCTTCCTCTTCGGTGGCTGTCAATGGTATAAGCTCATGTCAATAACTATAACGTATCAATGTATTGATAAGTTAAATGCTTAACTTGAAGACATTGGAGTCCTATGAATGTCGAAATGGGACAAGGTGGTTGAGGTTGTTACCGAATGTCCCAAGGTATAGGTCTTTGTTCCCAGCCACACGGCCTATTCTTGCTTGCCATCGGCCTTGTTGATGGTGCCTGCAAACATTAAATAAAACAATGTATGAATAAACAACTTCGATTGTTTACAGAAGATCTTGACAACGATCAGAGAATCATTTGAAGATGGATCATAGATCTACTGACCTTGTTACTCCCCTGTAAATAGAAGCTCCCCTTGAAAAACCACTGCTCTTCCTGCAAGTATAAATTGGGCAAAACTGATTAATTAACCGGAAAACGGACAAAACATAACAAATCAAAGCCGCATTCGTGCAAACCTTCTGAGAGAAGCAATGAACTCTTGCTTGGTAACATGCTTCATATCTTCCATTTCTTGGCTATAAGTTGAAATCTAAGAAATGGAATAAAATCTGCTAATTATACTTTGTTCCCTGTCAGAAAACTTTTCATGCACAAAACAAAGGGATATTCTAAACCACCAATAGTTTAAATCAAACATTAGAATCACAGTTTCTAAAGGAATTTACAGGAAAGTTGGTGGTTGCAGTAGGACCCCAGTATTTTAGAGCAGCCAAATCATAAGCCCTAGCTGCCCTATCTTCCTTGTCATATCCACCTAAAAAATTACACAAGATTTTAATCAGTTCAAAATATAGTCACAACAGTTAAGAAAAGTAATTTTGTTTTCCTTTCGTTTCAAGGAAAGTGAAACTCAGTAAAAAATGACTCACCCAAGTAAACTGCAGAACCAGATGAGATGTTGAAATGACAGCCAGGTAGATATCCACAATCCCACATTTTATGCAAAAAGGTAAAAATTTCAAACATCAGCAAATTTAGCAGTCAAAATTTCCAACCCCCTCTCCAGAAAATAATAATAATTTTTTATGAAAAAAAAAGAACCCATGTGATATAGCTACCAAAAACAAACTGTAAGCCTAGCAAGTCTTTTTCTTTTTGAGCCTGACCAATTCAAGTTAGAGTCCAATATATTTTAACTTTTTACCTCACAAGCTACAGCTCACTTTACCAGGCTACAGTCCAGGGCAGTCACAATCAACAAGTTTCGGCGATGAAAAAGGAAGCCAAGTTAATATATTCTACACAGTAAAAAAATTAGCAAGTGGGTGGTTTGGTCAAAACCCTAGAGACTTATACATGAAAGCAAAAGCAAAAGCTAAAGGAGTAGTAGATGCAGAGGTCAGAAAATATCAGAGTCATTGAGGTCTGCAAATTCTCAGGGCGTGGGTGTGGGTCGTGTCAAAGGGCAGCAGCAGCTTAGATGGATTGAAAGGGCCAAAGAGCAGACAACAAAGCAAGGCAATTAAAACCCACATGAACAAAATGGCGGCACATCTGATCTGATTGAGAGAATTGAAAACCAAGAAAATCCAGAGTAAATGAAAGCAGGGAAATTATAAAAAAGTACACAATAGTACATGGGTTTTATTAGATGCCATCCCTTCCCCTATCCATCCATCCATCCATCAATCATACAAGACTAATTGAAAAATGAGGCCCCTACTGCAATTTCCATGCAACCTTCAAGATAAGCTACAGTATTTTCTCTAGGGACATTACGTGTACATAATTTATATGTACGTATTTTTATACTGTTTAACATAAAACTGTAGAGAGATTTAAGAAAATGCGGACCGACCTTGACGGCCTTTTCTGGCCTGGCCCTCTCTTCTACAGCTGTTGTCCCAAAGATGCGCTTCATATCTACCCGTCCACCGGTGTCTGCACCACCACCAAATACAGAGAGTCAGAAATTGTACTCTAATCAAACACTTACCCAATAAATTAATCAGTCAAATTCTCAAACACCACACAATTAATTTACATAATATTTATTAAACCCATTAACACTTTTTAATTGAGTTAAGCAAGGATGCATGCATTGCCATTAAAAGCCCGAATGAACATTTAATTATAAAATGGACCCAATTAATTTTTTAAATTTAATTAGTTACCTGGTGACGCCTCGGTAAATTGAAGTTCTCTGGCCGAAGGTGTCGGCGATTTTCTTAGAGCCGTCGTTGTCCGCCGGAACAATGGCTTTCGCCTGGGAAGGGGTTTTAGTGGTGACCGCAAGGGAGAGGGCATTAGGGGCAGAGCTAGAGTATCCACCGCCCAACTCGGTCCCGTTTGACTCAATGGAATGACCGGTGAACTCGCCTCCGCCGCAAGCGAGCTGGGTCCGGGCCATGGACGCCGAGTCGTCCACCTCGGAGCCCGAGTTGGTCGAAAAGGCTTGAAACCCAGTGATCGCTTTGAGATCCTGCTGCTGCTGCTGGTGGTCACCGAAGTAAGCGGAGCCCTGGTCGTAGATGTGGGTCAGGGAAGACGAGTCTTGGGTCTCTGTTTGGCTGTCGGAATACCGGACCATGGACGAGGAATCTCCGAGAAAGTCCTCGAGCTTTGGAATAGGTTGGTGGTGGTGATGGGTTTGAGGGTCAATGAAGCTCGTCAGAATCGGTGAATCGGCGTGGCCACGCTCGCTCTGATTCTGATCTTCACCGTCTGTAAAAAAAGCTTGGGACTTGTTCGTCCAACCTTTGGATAAAAAAAAAAAATCAAAACTCTGATTGTTACTTATTACGCACATGCAGTTGAGATAAGAACATTTATTTTCAGGTCAAACAAACAGAAATTCTTGTATTTTTCTCCGATTCGCCTCCCTCGTCAACCAAACAGAAGAGAAGGTTTTCGGATTTTCACGTGACCCAGTAAGATTTGAGTCGGCCATTACCCAAAAGCAATTGAAAAAAATATATACAAACCAACTCAAACTGTACTTGAAACTTTCTTTGCTGACTGAATACAAGCACCTGGTATACATATACCGATTTTCTCAGCAACCAAACAGAGCATAAAGAAAAGAGAGAAGACCCACTTACCGTTGTTGGCATAGAAGTTATCGAGGAAGTAGTGAGGGGAGGCGGTGGAAGATGTGTCATAGGGGACAAAGGGAGATTCAGACTCAGAGGTCCTGAGCATTTCCATGGGAGACATTAAAGAGAAGGATAACCAATTACTCGCTGGAGCCATCTTTCTATCTGATAAAAAGACGTTTCAGTTTGTACAGTGAACTCTAGTTTTTGTCACCTTGTAATAAATCTGAGAAATCAAAAACATGCACGGATTAAGACCGCATTATTTGAACCAAAACAAATAAAATAAAATGAATTTATCAAATTTTCTCAGCAAACAAACTCAAATTTAAAATTTCTTTTTCCTCACCCAAAACTGAAACTGACTCAGCCGTTACTGAAAGGAAGACAGAGTGGTTGCCTAATCAGTTAATTAATAATCTCACTCATCTGGGTTGAAAACAAAAGTACGACACTCACGAGGAGCCAGGAGCTAGGTGACTGGGAAATTAATTCATACACATAGTGTGCAATCTACAAGCAACAAGTGAGACACAGAATGATGCATGCAAAACCCATTTGGGTTTTAGCTCAAAAACTTGAAACTGGAACAACCGGGTTTGGGAGAGAGAAGGTGAAGAAGCAGAAGAAATGAAGAGAAGAAGAAAGCAAGAAGACGAAAGAGGAATACGATGGGGTAATATATAATAAGAGAGAAAGTGAATAATAATAATAATAATAATAATAAATAATAATAAAAATAAAAATGAAAAAGATGAGGGGATTAATGAAAAGACTTTTGGGTGAGAGGGGCAGAAGACGAAGAAGAAAAATGGTCTGAAACAAGGTCGCGAAAGATCCGGGCTGGCGGAAAAATGAGAATTTGGGTTAGGGTTTGTTTGTTTTGGGTTCTGTTGTAACTTTAAAAAACTCTTTTTTATTTGTGTTGGGTATAGTTTACCAAACTGGCCTTACCGTCTAATCACCGGGACTCCAAACACTTGTCTTACATGCAGCTTTAGTTGCTACTCCATTATGCAACTCCATTCAGATCTGGTCTAACCTGCACCTTCTTGTACCCTTCTTATAGACCCATCTCTATTTTCAATTTCTTTGTACACCAAATTTTATACTCAATGTGTATAATAAGTGTCGGAAATTTTCATTTTTTACTTATTAGAAGAAAAAATTTCTCTTTAATTACAAAATAGATATTTAATGTTTTTTTGGAACTCACATGTACCAGCTCGATGAATCGAATTTAATATCTTGTTTAACTAACAATTATCAATAGCCATAGACTAATGACTAGCTATTACTATGATAATTAGTATAACAATGGTACGTATTCAAGATTAAGATTAGTATCATCTATGTTGGAGTAAAGAGTCTACAATAATATAAAAACAGTACTTCTCTCATTTACCTTAAAATGGTGAAATTCAATACGGAGTACGCTTTAAAAGTTTAGTTGACTGCTGAATTTGCCCGATGAATAATATTATATTCCTTTAAATTGACATATTACATTTTATATATTATTTTGAAAACTCTGAAAAGAAAGTTTTTTTCAAAATTAACATTTTGGATATATAATATATTCATATTAACTCTTTTATATTGATTTTCATATTACATTTTTTATTTTGTGTACCACACCTTTGTTTGAAAAAAGTAAAAGATAGAATTAAAAATGGAGTGCAAAATGTAAAAAGTAGAATGTGTAAACCAGCTTCATTTTATTTATTTTCTCTCTCTTTTACCATGAAATAACTAGACAATAACGTTCACTCATAACTTTAGAAATTGTGGCTGTTTCAACTACATATTTTTATTTAACTAACGATAGAGGAACTTTATTCACCATATGTTTTAGCCGATTGTTAATGGTGAGTCTTAGTTTTCAAGTGTAGATGATTGAATCCCTTAATAACGAGGTTGGATAAAAACTAGGCGTGTGTGAACCAAAGATAGAAGAAAGCTAGCAACAAGAATGTTCGTGAGGGGCAGTTAAATAGTTTGATTAGGTGGAAGATGTAGGCACAAGGGAATGAGGTTTTTACACTTGCTTATTAAATTATAATAATAATAATTTAAAATTAATTTGTAAATTATTCAAATTATAATTTTCTAAATTCACGTTTGAAATTCAAAGTTTAAGATTGAAGGGAGAGATCCCACAAAAATATCTCCTTTCAAGAGAAAAGTTTAGATGTTTCCTCATTAACCCACCTAGCGTATTTTTATCAAATAAAATTTGCCCAATATTTGTGGTTTTTGAATGTGTAACTGGATAACAGTCACAATAATGTATATCCATCTGTTTTAGTTTATCTTAATGACGGTTACTTCCAATTTAACTCTAGTTAGAGATTTTCAAAAGACCAGTCAAACAATACTTTTAAAACATATTAACCAAAATATCTTACAAATTTATCCTAATAGAATAACTAAGGAGCTGATTTCTAAACTCTATTTTACTTGTGCACTCCACTTTTAGTTTCATCGTTTATCATTTTAAAGAAGAAATGGAATACAGGAAGTAAAAAATAGAGTGTGAATTTCAGTTCACAATAACTTTTCTTGAGTAAGTTTAAATTTTGTGAAAATTGTTATTCATACTAAAACAGTCTATAAAATCACTTTGTTTTTCAAATTTGTGATATATGAGACTGAAATAAATTTTCTTCCAATCTTAGTTTCTCTCCCTTAATGAGTCAATTTTATTAGACAATAGTTAAATATTCAATGATAATCAAAACTAAAGCGCACGATTGAAATAATATTATTAAAGTGGCTAATTATGAATAACAATTTGTTATTTGTGATCAAATTTAATCCAACTTTAACAATCGTAGTTGGAGACATTTATTTAAGAATTTTGAGTTGTTTCTCGAAGTTATATCCTTAATTAATCATAAGGGTGGTCTAATTGTTCAACCACTAGTTTGATTCGCTCTTATATTTAATGTTTGAATCACACTAGCTATCTCTTGTAGCCACTTGAGGATGTAAGGTGTGCCCCTGCCCTGATATTAACTTCATGTTGGCACCGAGATCCCATCATGGCAGGAAATAGTCCCACACTAATGTCTATGGCGACATATTGTGCGATGAAAAATAAAATAAAATAAAGCTATAGCATTAATTCCATTCAAGAGAATAAGCAATTTTTTAGAAATAAGAAAATATTCAAAGGCTTGTATTTCTTACTATCTTTCCATAAAATGAGAGAGACTTTCTTGTTAATGTAAGGCTTTTAACTCTAGTTTATGTGAGTTTGATTCTTATAACAATATTCATACACTAATGAGTGCAGTATGAGAGCATTTTTGCTCACCAGGTGGTGAACAAAATTTTGATCAACAATCCATTATAAATTTTCCATATATCTTTTAACATAGGATTATTTATTATGTTCCACTTTACCCACTCTACTTATTTTTCGTGTTACATTTTGCCCTATTCCATCAACTCCTTCATAAAAAATGTTAACTGTTGATGTCGCATGGGTATGTTCGTAAAGTCAGTAATTATTAATTTTTTAATTTAATAAATAAAATATTAGAACAAAAACATAAAATAAAAAATTTAATTTGTTTGCTGAAATATTGTGGTGGGTCCTAATTTCCTCTTCAAGTTTTTTATTTTAAGTTTTTATTGTCATTTTTAATGTCTTTTTATGGGGTGTATTTAATTAGGACATTTAAATATTTTTGAAGACTTTAAAAATACAAATGTATTCAATTAAGACATTTAAATGTTTTAAAAGACTTTTAAAAAGTCATGTTGTATTCAACTAAGACTTTTAATGTTATTAAAAATGTCAAAACAAATATTGAGGTATTCAATTCAGACTTATTTTTTAAGGACTTGTTTAAGTTATGAACTTGATGGGATTGAGTGTTAAAAATATACATATCATAAGATAAAAAATGTCTAGCCTCAAGTGGAGGGATTTACTTGAGAACCTCACAGGATATTTTTCTCGAGAATGTCTCTTTCTTCAATTTAAAAAGAACGTCCCCTACTTCTAAGAACATTTTCCCCAAATAGACTCCTGATCCTCTATAAGAATGGTTCATCCCATAGTAAAAATTAATTTGAAGAAATATGCGTCAAGTTTGCCACTTTCTTCTGTGATGATGGACATCCCATAGTCACTCAACTTCACAATATGATGCTCATCAAGCAATATATTGTTTGTTTTCAATCGATTGTTGAAACAACCCGTAATAACCCCATTATGTAGAAAATGCACATCCATTGTAACTCATATGATAATTGCCAATCTATCAGACCACTTGAGAACATTCTCTAGATAGCTTTCTACATATATGCACATAGTTTGGGGACATTGAAATGCATGCAATCATCATATAAACTCATATTTCCAACCACTCCTTCCACTACAACTTCACTTATTATGTCTTTTTTTTTTCTTCTGTTATATCTGTTTATATATATAGTATATATATATAGAGTAAATTGGAGCAACAGTCCCTGAACTATACCATAATTTTAGTAACCGTCTCTAAACTTCAATATTAGTGTCCCCCGTCCTAGTATTTTGACATAATAGTTAAGTTAGTCCCTCCGTAAATTGGAATCCGTTAGAAAAACCCCCTTGAATGGATGGTTTTGCTCTTAATTTTAACGGATTCCATTTAAAATTTTAACGGAGGGACTAAATAAACTATTATGGTAAAGTTCAGGGACGGGGGACAATAAAATTGAAGTTTATGGATGGTTGCTAAAATTATGGTAAACTTTAGGGACTGCTGCTCCAATTTGGCCATACATATATATATATATATATATTTTCTTTCCTTTTTTTCAATCAAACCATATGATCCTTGTAACGACCCGGACCAGAAATTAAATTAATTTGAGAATTGGACGATTTCACCCTCGGTTTTGGAAGGGTTCGAGAACCAATTTTTGACTGACAACGCTTTTGGGAATTTTTCTTGGGTCGTTGCGTAGGTCTCGAACTCATGAGTTAGTATACAGGAGGCACGCAGAAAACAGAGATCCGGTGAGATCGTTACGGGTCTAGAAGCTTCAGGGGTAGTTTGGTAATTTTGAAAAAGTTTAAATTATAAATTGGATTTTTCTCTCTCATGTCCCCATTGGTCCAAGTCATCCTCTCTCTCTCCTACCTGATGCCCCCTCCCACCCGTGCGATCGTCGAACCCCCCACACCCCATCGGACCATGGCCGGATGGTTTCAATTGAAACCAAGGTCGGGAAGGTCTACCCCGCGACTCCACGAATGGTTTGGGGTCATCATCGGAGCGGGACCACCGCCGTAGACGACGAACGGACGAGGGAGGAGGATCGAAACTTCTCGACCGATTTCTGGCCAAACCAGTTACGATGTCGGAACTTTGACCATATTTTTGGATTTCGGGTTAAAAGTAGAATAACTTACATGTGTAGATCGTGAAAATCGGTCGAGAAATGAAGGAGTTGGAAGCTCACAGAAATGGCGATTTTCGACGACAATTTTCCAGAATCAATAAACGCGGTGCGCGACGGCGTGGCTGTCTTCTCCAGCGAGTCGTCAGCGAGTCTCCGGTGAGCATCGGCAACTGGTTCGACCGGCGGTTGCTGACGTCAGCCGTCAGTTGACCGTTGAGTCAACTAACGCTGTCAAGAGTTGAAGGAATATACTAACGGCGTTAGCATATTCCTTCAAAGGTTAACGACGGTTGACGAAACCCTAACGCCGTCAGGGTTGACGAAATATTCCGATTTGGTCAGAAGATTTTGTCAGGGTTGACAGAATATTCCACCGTGAATAGTGCCAGTGCGTGGAGGCGCGTGGCATGTGGTCTGACCTTCTACCGGCGCGTGGGGCCGATTACGGGGTCACGACAATGCGTTGCTAGGATTTTGGGACATTCCAGATCAGATTACGGTAGTTTTGAGGTCGTAGGAGTTCGTTTAGAGCCCCGGTTGGGTAATCCCAGCGGTAACGGTTGACCATGGAGTGGGTTTTGAGCTCGGGAGGTCAATAGAGTTGGGCCAATAATGTGTCAAGAGTCTTGGGGCTAGGGCGTCCATGATTTGGTACTTTAATTGCGTTGTGAACGAACTAGGGTTCCGGGAATTCATGGGTATGCATACTTCTAGGTATTGGGGTATACCACGGGATTCTCTTATGATTGGCGTGGAGGGTATCTTTCTCCGCTACATTGTTGAGGGTTCTCCGATTATCGTTAGAGGGTATGTCTTAACCAGATCATCGAGGGGTTCTCCAATGTTGGCGTTCGTGGGATCTTTTTCCGCCATATTTTTTAGGTCTAAGGTAGCTCTGGAGGAACATGAATATCAAGTTATCACCCAGGGTGCTCAGGACGAGCTTAGATATCGAGTTATCACTCGGGGTGCTCTGGAGGAGTGGGGATATCGAGCTCTACTCGGGACGAGTCAATGAGACTCAATTCAACCAAGTTTGGTTCCTTCGTCCTCCAGGTCAGTGGGTTGGTGTGGGCGGTGACCCAGAGTGACGAGTTATTGAAGGTTCACAAAAGGCCGACAAGTCAGTTGTCTTGTGTTATTCCAGTAGAGGTTTCAGCAGTGTCTGACCTATTGACATTTGGTGTTAGAGCGTGTTACCTTTTCGGACCACCACTATTTTGAGGTTTCGGTTGTGACCTGTAAGCTACCCTGTGTCTGACAGGTAGGTGTGGTCAGTAAGTACAGAGCGGTTCTGTCGGAAACCCAGTAAGGTTTATTTAATATATTTAAGGATAAAGGGTATTCCTGGTATTAAAGTTTGTGAAAAAAGAGTTGTCATACGGGATAAGGGCTTTTTGTGGATTTCGAGGCGAAATTCGAGAAGTATCCTTACAATTGGTATAAGAGCTCTAGGTTTAACTTCCTGCAGACTGCACACTTATGTGCAAAGTATTTAAGGATTCCTGTTAAATAGTTGCCTCTGAGACGTTTACCTCTTCAGCGACCTTGAACTGAGGGAGGCGGAGTCAGGTGATGCACGGGTGAGGTAGGCGTCGCTGTTGCTGGTGAGTGGACCCTGGTTTTGTAGATGACAATGCATGCATACACGTATATTTGAATTAAACTCTTTTATGTATTTCTTTTGACAATTCCCAGAATTTAAAAATCTTACTAGACATAGGTTTTCAACATTTAAGTGAAAATGTGTTTTGGGGGAAATAGCCTGGTTTTTGGACTTGATTTTGATATCGTTTTGATGTAGTAATTATTGAATCCGTGATTTGGGTTTAGACCCGTACTTATGATTTTACTAGCTTTGGCCGTAAATGACTTTTCAAAGAATTTGACTTAGGCCAAGAAACAAAGATTTCAAAACATGAATTTTGGTTTTCACTGAATGTTTGTCCCGATGGTCAAGGTTTCTTCGACTAGCGTTGAGGAGTTTTACTCTGCTGGTTCGTTGAGGGCTCCGGCTCAGGTGTCAAGGGATTTCTCCACCGGGTCGTAGGGGCTGTCTACGCATAGCACATGTTTCTGCGCCACTCAAGGTATATCAGATGTCCATGGTCATGGTTCTCTTACTGGCGTTGATGAGTTTTGATCCGCTAGTTGTTGAGGGTTCTCCGATGCTGGTGTCGAGAGTTTTCTCCGTCGGGTCGTTAAGGCTATCAACGCGTAGCACAGGTTTCAGCACACCTCGAGGTATATCGGGTGTGTGGTGGATATGTCGGGAACAGTGGGTTTGATACATTGTGTGTCCAGGTCGAATTAAATGATTTTAAACTCCTTTGAGGAGGGTTTTCAAAGCAGGGTTGCGGACCACGACATGTTTTCATTATTTGGATTTTCGTGGGTCCCACTGAATGTTTTTACAAAAGATGGATTTTTCCGACAAGCTTCTTGTAAGAACACTTCCCGAATTTCCCCTCGAAATCCGAAAAGAACCCTTATCCCATATGACTGCTCTTTTACCTCAAAAATTAAATACCAGGAATACCCTTTATCCTTAAATAATATTTAGTAAATCTTACAGGGTTCCCGACAGTACCTCTGTACTTACTGACCACTCCTACCTAGCAGACGCGAGATAGCATATAGGTCAAAGCCAAGACCTCGGAATAGTGGTGGTCCAAATAGGAATACCCTCTGACACCAAATGTCAGTAAGTCAGACACTGCTGGCACCTCTACTGGAATACCACAAGACAACCAACTAGTCAGCTACTTGTCAATAGGTCATCAACCGGCATAACCCTCGGCTATCATATCACATTAGTCGGCATATCCCTCAACTGACATATCATATCAACAGCCGGCATAACCCTCGGCTATCATATCACATCAGCTGGTATATCCCTCGACTGACATATCATATCATCAGTCGGCATAACCCTCGGCTATCATATCACATCAGTCGGCATATCCCTCGACTGATATATCATATCATCAACCGGCATAACCGTCAACTATCATGCCACATCAGTCGGAATATCCGCTAGCCACCAGGGTATCCCTTGGGGTGTGCTAGTCCTGTACTACCTTCACCTTTTCTATTGGAGGTTCACCGAGTTCACCGCCAATAGCGGATCCTGGTCCCAGATCCTGGTCCTCCTCAAATTGGTGTTTACCTTAGAGGTTCACCGGGTTCACCGCCAACAGCGGATACTGGCTCCGGATTCTAGCCCCCACACATATCAGTTTTATTATATTGGAGGTTCATCGGGTTCACCGCCAACAGCGAATCCTGGCCCCGGATCTTGGCCCCCCCTCAAATATGGCCAAAATCGATAAACT
This sequence comes from Oemleria cerasiformis, assembly GCA_037349345.1. Lineage (NCBI taxonomy): Eukaryota > Viridiplantae > Streptophyta > Magnoliopsida > Rosales > Rosaceae > Oemleria > Oemleria cerasiformis. The sequence goes on along the minus strand of JAZGTL010000009.1, from coordinate 4,374,490 downwards.
CATTCATACGGGTTGAAACCCAAATCATGGACTCAATAATTACCACGTCAATACCCATGACATTTCTCAACACACTTTAATTGAAATATTGGAAAACATGTGTCCAGCAATCATTTCTAAATTCCAAAAATTCAATATAACAATACATAACAGTATGTAAACAAAGATACATTGATGCATGCATTACAGTTTATAAAACAAAAGTCCACTCACACATATCATCCAACCCAAAATCATGGACGCTCTAGCCCCAAGGAACATATGACACAATAATGACCCAACTATCTTGACCTTCCCAGCTCAAAACCCATTCCATGGTCAACCATTACCACTGGGATTGCCTAACCGGGCCCTAAACGAACTCCTATGGCCTCGAAACCAACAAAATCTGATTCGGAACGTCCCAATACCCTAGTCACGCCTCGCCGTGACATCGGGAACAATCCCACGTGCCGCCACGTACCGACAGAAGGCCGGAACACACGCACATGCGCATGCACACGCCTGCTACAGTACCCACGCGCTAGGACAGGTCTAACCCGGCCCAACTCGGCCTGACCCAGTCCAGCCTGACTCGGTCCACTCGACCTGATCGGTCCATTCGACCCGATCGATCCACTTGACCTGGCCGATCCGCTCGATCTGATCGGTCCACTCGACCCAATCAATCGTTGGCGACTCACCGAAGAAGACGACCGGACGACCGTCACCGTCGTCGGAAGCTTGCGGAGAAGATGACCGGACCGCCACCGCAGTCGCCGTCTTGCTTGCCGAAAATTGCCATTTCCGGCCGATTTTCAAGGTTTTCTAACTTCTTCATTTCTTAACCATTTTTCACGATCCACACATGTAAATTCATCTATTTTTCACTAGGAATCCAAATATGAGGTCAAAGTTCTGAGATCGTACATGGTTTGGCCAAAAAATGGCCGATAAGAATCGATCCACCTTCTTCCTTTGTCCGTCGCCTACTGCGGTGCTCCCACTCCGATAAATACCCCAAAATGCTCGTGGGGTGCTTGGGAAGATCCTCTGGCCTTGGTTTCGGTCGAATCAGACCGAAATTCATCCGATGAAAGGGGGTGTTCGGTGTTCGCACTGGGAAAATATCGGGTAAGAGAGAGAGAGAGACTGAATGTACACATCCCCCGAGGAGAGAGAAATATATCTGATTTATAATTCCAATTTTTCCAAAATTACCAAACTGCCCCTGAAGCTTCTAGACCTGTAACGAACTCACCAGGTCTCCATTTTCCGCGTACCGCCTGTCTACGAACTCGTGAGTTCGAGACCGACGCAACGACTAAAGAAAAGTTCACAAAAACACTGCCAGTCAAAGAGTGATTCCCGAACCCGTCCTAAATGGAGGGTAAAATTGTCAAATTCTCAAAATAATTTAATTTCTGGTCCGGGTCATTACACTTTTGACTTATCTTTATGAACTCTTTTGAAACGAAATGTTGTGGATGCACGCATTGTTTTATACATGATGAAGGGTCTTCTCCATCATATATTTGTCAAGGTTTTCTCCGACTAGCGTAGGAGGGTAGTTCTCCGCCAGATCGTTGACGGGTTCTCCGATGCTAGTGTTACAAGGTAGTGCTCCGCTAGATCGTTGAGGCTAACTACACGCATGTGCCCCTATACGACACCTGGTTTCGAGGTATGTTCGGTTATGTGATGTCATGATCTGAGGTGATGGTAGTCATGTTGGGAGTAGGGGTGGATTTCTCGGGCTCAGAGACTTGCTTCGAGGTATGTTCCGGGTTGAACGGATACTGGTGCCTCCAGGATGTCTCCTGGATGTAGTTCTCACCTACGGGTTATTGTCGACATTGAAATAAAGAAATGTGCAGAGTGCACCCGTTCTATTGGGAATCACATCTGAGGCCAATTCGTGTTAGTGGTGATGCGAGAGAACTTGAAACAAGAGGATGGTCCTTTGACCTGAGTTAAAGTAATTTTGGGGACGGGATTTCTTTAAGGGGGGTGATTTGTAACGACTCGGATAAGAAATTAAATTAATTTGAGAGTTGTACGATTTTACCCTCGATTTTGGAAGGGTTCGAGAGTCACTTTTTGACTGACAACGCTTTTGGGAATTATTCTTAGGTCGTTGCGTAGGTCTCGAACTCACGAGTTCGTAGACAGGCAGCACGTGACAAAATGGAGATCCGGTGAGATCATTATGGGTCCATGTCATCCTCTCTCTCCTGCCCAACTCCCCCTCCCACCCTTGCGATCGTCGAACCCCCCACACCCCATCAGACCTTGGCCGGACGATTTCAACCGAATCCAAGGTCGAAAAGGTCTTCCCCGTGACTCCACAAATGGTTTGGGGTCATCATCGGAGTGGGAGCGCCGTCGTAGACGACTGACGGACGAGGGAGGAGGATTGAAACTTCTCGGTTAATTTTCAGCCAAACTAGGTACGATCTCGGAACTTTGACCTTATTTTCGGATTCCTGCTGAAAAGGTGGTGAACTTACATATGGAGATCGTGAATATCGATCAAGAAATGAAGGAGTTGGATACTCGCCGGAAATGGCGATTTTCTACTAGAATTTTCCAGATTTCGATGATGGCAACGGTGACGTGCGGCCGTCTTTTCCGATGACTGGTTCGGCCGGCGGTTTCTGATGTCAGCCGTCAATTGACTGTTGAGTCAACTGACGCCGTCAAGAGTTGATAGAATATGCTGATGGCGTTAGCATATTCCGTCAAAGGTTAAAGGCGGTGACAGAACCCTAACGTCGTCACGGTTGGCGGAATATTCCGATTTCGTTAGAAGATTATGTCAGGGTTGACGAAATATTCCACCGTGAACAGTGCCAGCGAGTGGGGGTACGTGTCGATGCGTGGCGACACGTGAGGGCTCGTGGCACGGGTTGGGCCTTCTACTGGTGTATGGCAGCGCGTGGGGTCGATTATGGGGTAATGGCTGCCCGTGGCTATGGTTTTGGGACATTTCGGATCGGATTACGGTGGTTTTGAGGTCGTAGGAGTTCATTTATAGCCCGGTTGGGTAATCCCAGCGGTAACGGTTGGCCATGGAGCGGGTTTTGAGCTCGGGAGGTCAAGAGAGTTAGGCCAATAATGTGTTAAGAGTTCCTTGGGGCTAGGGCGTCTATGATTTGGTATTTTAATTGCACTGTGAACGGACTAGGATTCCGGGATTGCATGCGTATGCATACTTCTAGGTATTAGGGTATACCACGGGATTCTCCGATGATTGGCGTGGTGGATGTCTTTCTCCGCTACATTGTTGAGGGTTCTCCGATTAGCGTTAGAGGGTATGTCTCCGCTAGATCGTCGAGGGGTTCTCTAATGTTGGCATTCGAGGGATCTTTCTCCGCCATATCGTTGAGGTCTAATGTAGCTCTGGAGGAGCACGGATATCGAGTTATCACGTGCTCAGGACGAGCCGGGATATCGAGTTTTTACTTGGGGTGCTCTGGAGGAGCAGGGATATCGAGTTAGATTCGGAGCGAGTTAGTGAGACTCAATTCAACCAAGTCTGGTTCCTTCGTCCTCTGGGTCAGTGGGTTGGTATGGGCGGTGACCCAGAGTGACGAGTTATTGACAGTTCATAAGAGGCTGACAAGTCAGTTGTCTTGTGTTATTCCAGTAGAGGTTTCAGCAGTGTCTGACCGATTGACATTTGGTGTCAGAGCGTGTTTCCTTTTTGGACCACCACTATTCCGAGGTTTCGGCTGTGACCTGTAAGCTATCATGCGTCTAACAATTTGGTGTGGTCAATAAGTACAAAGAGGTTATGTCGGAAACCATGTAAGTTTTATTTAATATATTTAAGGATAAAGGGTATTTCTGGTATTAAATTTTGTGGAAAAAAAGCTGTTAGACGGGATAAGGGCTTTATGCGGATTTCGAGACGAAATTTGGGAAGAATCCTTACCATCATTGATTTTTGTTATTATTATTATTTTGGTATTCTCTTTGCATAAGAATATTGGGATAGTGCGGACTGTAATTTAGATGAGATAGAACGAGTAATTCCGCTATTCTCGACCACCTCCTACACATTGAGAAGGCGGGATGGCAATATGGTTGCCCATGCGCTAACTCATGATGGAATTCTCACCTTGGATGAGGAGGAACCACCTTTGGCTCTCTCGCTTATTGATATGATTTTATACTGCAAGATCTTGCTGAGGTCACACATTGCCCTTTATTACTTTTGTAAGCTTTATTTTTTTAGCAATGATAATACAATAATTTTTGAATAAAAAAACGAATTAATCTCGTCACAATTCATAAAGTCCATCAATATCTATTAATAGATGTCCATATATATATATATATATATATATATATATATATATATTTATGAAAGTCTTAGATGGGATTATATTTGTATACTCTATTTGTTCTTGTCAGTTCTATTGGATTTGATAAATATCTATGAATATATCATTTAAAATAAGTCTTTCAATGTCCTCTAAAATCCTAATTGAATACATCCCCTTAGTTTACATTAAATTTAAAAATCAATTATGACATATCTTTGATATCCAATGCCACGTCAGTAAATTAACGATCTTATAATGAAGTTGATGGAATAAGGCAAAGTGAAACACAAAATATAAATATAGAGTGAAAAGTGAGACATAATGAAATACAGACAACAAAGTGATTGAATGAAAAGCACGAGGGGAAAATAAAAAGTAAGTCCTTATCTTAATTGTTGTCGGTCTTGACACAAACATGGAAATTTTGTAATGGACTAATGAGCAAAATGTTACTCACCACCTGATGAGCAAAAATGCACTCGTATATTACGTGTTAGTCTTATATATTAATTGTGGTGCTCAATTTATTTTTATTGGTTATCATTTTTTTTCTCTCCTTATTAATTAATATGGTCTACCTTCATAGGGATTCAAACTCACGAGAGCAACACTCTCATTGAGCTCAAGCTTTTTCTACCTAGTATGCAAATTTAGTTCTTATAAATAAGAATCAAACTTATCTTTTTTGTCTCACTATAAAAGCTCTAGACAAATTAAAAGATGAGCAAATTACACTTTAGTACCCTCACGTTTACTCTAAATTTCATAGTTATACCTGACTTATCAAAATTTGCATTTTAGTACTCTAAACTCTTTAAAATGTTTCACCTTTGTCCCAACGACACACTTTTGGGCTGAATTTCTATTGATGACGTGATGCGTGTGGGGACTCCACAAAAACAAATTCCACGGTGACTGTAGGCATAATGACTTAATTAGCTATTGGTTATCTCTGTCTCAGTATTTTGGCAGGAGATGTTAGGCAGGAAATAACCAATGATTAATTATATAATTTACCTAAAGTCACCGTGAAATTTGTTTTTGTGGGGCCCCCACATGCGTCACGTCATCAACTAACAGAAATTCAGCTGAAAAATGTGTCGTTGGGACAAAGGTGAAACGTTTTAAAGAATTCAGGGCACTAAAATGCAAATTTTAAAAAGTTAGGTATAACTCTGAAATTTAGTGTAAACGTGGGGGGTACTAAAGTGTAATTTTCTTTTAAAAGATCTACTCGTATGTTAAAATCTACTTTTTTTTTTTTTTTTTGATAAATCACAATTGAAGGGCAAGACCTAACAAAGAGACAGAGCAACAACAAGAGGCCAACAGACACACCAAACACAAGTAGTAAGCCACACAGAAAACCACCCAAAACAAACATCTATTTTGTTTTCTCTCTCTAACTATTTCTCCACTATTTATGTAGGCAATTGTGCTTGCACGCAATATCTTACTCTTTGGGATAATACTTGCATCCAATGCTTAGGGTACGTCCTTATACCACCTTTTACTTAATCGAATTGTTCTTATACATATATCGTAATCCGAACCGCTCGTTCTTTAAATCATTATTTCAAGATCATATTCTCTAAAAAAATAAACAAGATTGAATGTCGTTTAGGTATGTGAGAATGTAAAGGTACAAAAGTCTCATATTGGAAAGTTGAACAATCTTGCAATGGCTTATAAGGAGTTGGGCATCTCGCCTTCAAAACTAGTTGATTTTGTGGTGGAACCTCAACTTACTTTATAGTATCAAAGCGGGTTATCCCACGTGTAAGGTTTAATCGGCACACATGCTCTACGTCTACGTCACCCAATATAAGTTGTCCAAGTGTTAGGCTTAAAAATTTGTCACATATGAGGGGGCGTGTGAGAATGTGAATGTACAAATGTCTCACATTGGAAAGTTGCACGACCTTGCAAGGGTTTGTAAGGAGTTGGGCATCTCTCCCCTATAGCCAATTATAGGGTGGAATCTCAACTAACTTCATATGTATCAAACAAATCAACGGCTTTGATAACAAATAAAATCCTCATAGTAAACCGTTCATTTACCTCATACATATAAATGGTTAAAAGATCTCAAATTTACTTGATTTATTAGCATAAATGATTTTGAAATAATGATTTAGGAGTTGAACGGTTCCGATTATGATATATGTATCAGGAAAATTCAATAAATCGAACGAGTAATACAATGAGATATTTATAGATGAGATAAAAATATATATTATGATTATCTTATCGATAACGGGAGGTAAGGTTTGGATCGATGAAGATCAAACCTTCTTCAGATCCGCAATACTCTACATGTTCTTCAAGACCAGATGTGATAGGTTTGACGACGACGATTGTTTTTCTAGTGGAGGTAGTTTGTTTAGGGTTATAAGTGCTATTAGGGTTTTGGTTGTTTTGGGCTTTGTGGACTTAATTTGTAATTTTGCATAATTTCAATTATGTGAGTTTGTTAGTTGTTAGTGTGGCTTTGTCCGCGTTAGTATTGTCGTATTGGCTTGTGAGTCTTGCTGTCATAGGTTGATTTTGATGGTATTGTTGTACTCATTCTTTATGATATACAATAATATTATTCTTGATTAAAAAAAAAAAGGGGGAGTTAAGGTGATCTTCTGTTTTGAAGTAGAAAAGAAGCAAAACAAATAAGGAATAGTGGTTTTTAGTCAAAAAAAGAATGCAGTACATGGTGCAAAGAAGGAAACAAGGGCAGGCAAAGCTTTTGTGTTTCGGCCGTTTAATCAAAATAGTGCGAGACCAGAAGCGACAATACCGGGAAACAGTATACCCGGTCGCCAGGTGTCGCTTTTGTTTTTCTGTGGAGAATTAGTTGAAGGAGGCCAGCTTTCAAGCAAGTCGTTTTTTGGCAAATTTGGCGTAAAGCAGTATGCTACCGTATGTAGCTAGACAACCCAATACCTACATACATCTATCACTAAATCTATCTCCACAAGCTATTCATATTTCTAATTTATTTTTATTTTTATTTTTTGCTTATTAATGATTTCTCTTTTGTTTAACTTTTATTTTAATCGGTTTCTTGGTAAAATAATATGGCCTTAGGAACTGGGTTTTGTTGTGTGCAGTGGTAACCTTTTCAGGGTTTTATGCGGTATAGGGATCGTGGTAATTGAGTAACTCTAGGTAAAATACTCAAATCACGCTTCATGTATTCTTACAATCTTATATATATATATATATATATATATGAGGACTGCTTTGGTGTATTCACAACGTGGAAATTCGTGATGTTATTATTTTATATTTTATAATATGGAAATATTTGAGACCTCTTTCACTATATATTAAAAATGAATACAATTAATCATATATTGATAAATATGATTTTTTTCTAAAGTAAGTGATTTAATATTGTTAATTTTAAATACCATTTGAAAAAAGAATAGTACTTCAACCTAATTACATGTGCAAGAACTATCGAAAAATAAAAGATAAATAACTTGAAAATATTTGTAAAATTTGTCTTATGATTAATTTTAACATCATTTTCATAACAAATATGAATATAAAATTTGATTAATTGATATAGCATGCTGGTAAATTTTCTAATTGTGGCAATTAATATGTTAAAATGCTTGTGTAAGTCTTTCATGCCCAAAAAAAAAAAGTGAACCAATGAAAGGCCGTATAAACCAAAACCTCAATTAGGGGGTGACTTGCAACCTAAAATTCCCATTTGCAATCAATGTCCACATTGAACCATTTATCTTTTAGACTTCTCTTGGAAATAGTAAATAGGAAACAAATTGAAAAGGAAAAGAAACATTTATCCATATGTTTATATATTTATGTTTCGAATCAATTCTATAGAAAAAAACAATCAAAATTTGACTGATTTTTCACTGAATGCGGTCCTTACAAGGGAAGGGGTTGCCTAAACTAAAAAAAAAACATAGATATTGTGAAATGGATCGACCAGAACATTATGGTCCTCAATATTTTACAATGAAAATGACTCATTATGGAGTACTAGCCAAAGCAAATGTTGGGACTTGGGAATTTATAATTAGCAAAAGAAAGGCAATGTGGTCAAACTTGAGATGGTGACATCTTGACTATGTTATCACCATTTCCATATATTATAATATGTTTTCTTCTTTTTTTTCTTTTTTGGGTAAATAAACTTTATTAAGGGACAAGCCTAACTTTACAATGAAGTGGGTCCTAATTAAATTCAAATTCTCAGACGTCAAATAGGGGGAAAAAGGGTTGTATTTACATCGCAAATATATTAATTACTATCGAAAAACAAGATTAAAACACATGAGAACACTTGCCTTATGAGCCACCATAACCAGTGTTATCATCTTAACTACCAACCCTCCCCTCCTTGTTAGAAGAACCTTGTTCTGGCCACAAAAGAAAAAGAAAAATGTCGTGTGTATTTTATTTATGTAAATATTTTCGATGTAAAATTTACAAAAGTTTCATTTATAATTGATAGTGTAAATAATTTCTTATTCATCCGAGGTAGGGTCCATTAAGAAAAGGATCACATATTTGCAGTAAGGAAAATTTAGAATATATTTCTATTTTTCATCTACATATATATATATATGTGGCTTCCATTTTCTCGCATAGTAGAATACCAATTTAGTTCTCCCTACACCATAATCATTAACAAGGTATACATAATACATATATAAGACTTGATGATTTTTCAATGACTAGATTAAATTCTCGTTTGACTGTTTTTAGTTAGGAGGCTGATCTTAGACTCGACTAATTAATCCATAGCTTAGCTTTATAAAGCTATGGTTTAAGAAATTTAGAATGATTATGTAATGTATTAATTAATAGATGAAAACGACACCTATTAACGCATACGGGAAGACTTTGACCATAAAATTACAAAACGACACACGTAGAGTCGGGGAATTTGTTGGGACTTTGATGCCACCAGCTACGTACCCTGCGAACCAAGCCAAAGCAGTGTAGTACGTAGGTCTTGACATTTGTCTTTCAAATATTCATACTTGTATTTAGACGGGGCCCAGCTATAGCTGATTTTGCATGACACGTGGCATGCCTCTCGATGCGTTCATTAATTTGTTGAGAGGGACACACCCCTGCCTTCTGCATGCTTCTTCGTTGTGGAGTCATGAGTCTTGAGTCTTGAGTCGTCGTCATCTCGGACATGCATGCAAATTGTTTGGCTGCTTTCAAATCTCAATCCTAACAACCAACGCAACCCTACCTGCAACTTGTCTATGATAATTAGGGAAATCTACTCCTCACGCCGATTGTGGACTTGTGGTTAACGAATTTGTGTTAAATCACGACTAAAATCATTAATCTCTTAGATCATTATTAAAAACAAATTCGTGTTAAATCAATAAGTATAAGGTCTTTAAGGATGATTTGATGGCTATTTTATTTTCAATTTTTATTTTTTATGTTTGTGAAATATGAAAAAATGAAGGATGAATGAATGATAATATGATAGAGTGAAACAGATGGAATATAACTGTAGAAGAAAAAAAATAGACAAGTAGAAAACTAAAAACAAAAACTTCTTTTTTGTAAGTTTCACTGTTTTTTTTTTTCATTTATCTTTCTTCATTTCTTCCTCTCCACCGCCTTTCTTCATCATCCCTCCTATCTCTCTAATACTTTCTACATATTCCATGCATAATCAGTTGTAGTGAACCTAATTAATAAGTTGGGAAAATCAAAAGCATATATATTAATAAATATTTTTTCCTACGAATAATTCATCCTATCTTAGGATTATCTTCTCGTTCCACCATTTCGATTAATCAAATTGTCCTTATATATATTTATAATCATAACGTTCAATTCTTAAATCATCAAATAATGAGAATGCGGTGTGGTACATGTATATAATTTTCTTAGAGCAACATCATAGTAAGATGTAAAACAAAAAATGTAAATGAACTTCTTATAATTCCGATGGCAGTTTATTGGAATATTTTAAAATATGACAAACTACATAAAATCCCCAAATTATAGGGACCATTTCAAATTCATACTCAAACAATGAAAAATTTCATATAGGTACCTAAATTATATGATCATCAACAAATCACTACCTATGGACTCTTTATTCTGGCGCCACTTATGAAAGGTCAAGCCAATACGATAGGCATTACTATGCGAAGAGCTTTGCTTGGAGAAATAGAAGGAACATATATCACACGCGCAAAATCTGAGAAAATGCCACATGAATATTCTACCATACTCGGCATTCAATATGTTTTCCATCCAAATTACCGTTAAAAAGACACGTGGTAAGTAATTTGTCCAATCAGCTCATGAAGTGGCAAAAATTAAAGGGCATTTTCAGCATTACAAAATACTGAGTCAAAATAAATCACCCCCAAACCCTAAAATCCCAAACTGAATCGCCGAACCTCTTCTGCAAGTCCAAGCCCGACAACCCACTGCCTCCAACTGCAAGTCCAAGGGCATTGGCATAGCACAATAAAGTTATGATTGTGAAATGGCGTTCAATGAAGTTGATTGTTGTGAAATGGCATAAAGACATATATCAAAGAAGCACGCCTACCCGGCGAATTATCGATAGCCATGGACGATACCTGTGCGGTTTGTGCCGATACTATCGAATGGGTCGCCTACGGGCCTTGTGGACATCGCGAGGTATGCTCGACCTGCGTCGTTTGTCTCCGTTTCGTCTGCCAGGATCGTCCAAAATTGAAGGACCACACTCCGAATTTGAAATCCGAAATTGAGCATTTATATATTATCCAATTTCAAAATTAATACAGCCTCCAAGCTCAAGAATCAAAATTTCGTCGGTTGTGCATCTAATTTCCAGTGGTTTTCTCACTAACCAAACATAAATTATCCAACCAATCCCTGGAAAACCATTAACTTACATGGAAAAAGTCCAGCAAGTCATCAAGGTTCTCGAGCGCAGTACGAATCGCATTGACTGAATTGAGAAAATTGAGAAAGTGAGCTATGCAAATTTCGGAGGTTCTGCGAATCAATTTGGGGATATAGGGCTTCAAGTTGGGATTTCAGGGTTTGGGGCTGTTTGACTCGGCATTTTATAATGCTGAGATTGCCCTTTTAATTTTTGTCATTTCACGAGCTTATTGAACTAATTACTTGTCACGTGTCATTTTAATGACAATTTGGATGAAAAACATAAATTTGTAGATGATCATATAGTTTGAGTATCTGATAAAAATTTTCATAGTTTGGATATGAACTTGTAATGAACTCTATAATTTGGAGTTTTTATTTAATTTATCCTTTAAAACATAAAAATTAGTATGTAAAAATTCAATATGTTAAATTAAGGGAGTTGATTTTCATATTCAATTTTTAATTTGTTGCACTCAATTTCTAGTTATTTATTTTATGTTTTTAAAGAAAGACGGGAATGCAGAAATCATCTCTCTAAATTAAACCCCGACGAAAAATAAATTTTTATATAAACTTTTAGATACGTAGTTTTTGCATTAAATACATATTTTTATATTAAATATGATAATTTTTCATTGTATGTACCCGGATTGGTGTAGTGAACAACATTTATTATTTCTTTTTGGCAAATGGACTCCCTTTATTAAGATGTAAATTTACAAGTTTTTTTTACACTCAAGACAAAATGTAAAATTTTAATCTCACTTTTTGGACCTACTAAAATTTCAAATATATCGGAATCTCACTTTTTTTTACACTCAAGACAAAATGTAAAATTTTAATCTCACTTTCTCGATTAGTAAAAAATTATAAAATATATCGGAATTTAATATAGTGAATGCATTTATTGAGATGAAAAACAAGATGTAAATTTATAACTTTTTTTGAGATCCAAATTTTTTCATCTCATTTTATTTCACTTATTGGACTCAAAATTAAATTTTGAAGTTGTAAAAAACAACTTTTACAAGATATTTTAGAAATAGAGGATATTGTTCCCCCCTCCTACGAAATAATTTTTATTTTTAAAATTTTAATTCTATAGATACACATTGAAAGAATTCAAACCATGACTTTATTAGAAGTCAGCATATTATTATCTTTTTTTTCTCAATAAAAGGTTATTGATTTTTATATCTTTCTTGGTTGCTTGTGGGGTATTAGGGTTTATTGATTTTTTTGAATGTCGTTTCAGTAAGCCAACTGGAGTATTTAATCCGCTAAAAAAAATCAGAAATGTATATAAAAAATGGGTATTAGGGGATGAGCAGTCAAATTTGTTTATATGGTCAAGTCAAGTATTGTCGCAACTGGAAAAAAAAAAAAAAAAAGTATTGTCGAAATTAAAGGCGTGACAGGATTCGGTTGACAATCTTTGTTGAGGACGATAATGTTGACCTTAGCAATTTGGGAATTCGGCCGGTCCAATGGTCCATCCGTTCGGCCGGTCCAATGGTCCATCCGTTCGGCCGGTCCAATGGTCCATCCGTTCGGCCGGTCCAATGGTCCATCCGTTCGGCCGGTCCAATGGTCCATCCGTTCGGCCGGTCCAATGGTCCATCCGTTCGGCCGGTCCAATGGTCCATCCGTTCGGCCGGTCCAATGGTCCATCCATTCGGCCACCTCTTCTACCGGTTGGTCACAAAATGACACCTCTTCAATAAAAGGACTTTTATATCTATCTGCTCAATATCATTCATCTCCAAAAGCAAAACCTTCCTAAATCAAAATCAACATATATAAGCCATAGACGACTTTATAGTTTATACGTGGATAGCAAATAACATTTCTGAAAGGGTGTTTCGTTGGGCAATATTTTGGCGCGATGAAAACGTTGTTGGCGTGTAAAATTTGGGACTTTATCTTACGGTTTTTTACCTTTGTCGGGCAAATTGTGACAGTATTTCATCGGTTAACCGGTTTTTTCGTAGGATAAAGTCTGAGCATTGACAACTTGAAAATATATGTCGAACACATTGCTCGAAAGTGTGTTTAGACCCTACCCGAAAGGTTTAAATGATATAACAATAGCGCGCACCGATAATTAGATTCCTATTTTGGATTGGTTTAATTTGTTGTGAATTTAGAGCAGAAATCTTGAATTTGTAATTTTCGTTAAGTTGGTTGCAAATGGAATTGAAATTAGATTTGGAATTTGATCAATTGGAATGGAATTGAATTAGTAATATAGTTTGAGTTTTTTTATTTTTGGTAATATGGTTTGGGTTTATTTTTTATTTTTAGAAATTTGAATTGAAATTGAAATTGGAATTGAATTAGTAATATAGTTTGAATTTTTTTATTTTTGGTAATATTGTTTGAGCTTATTTTTTATTTTTAGAAATTTGAATTGAAATTGAAATATCAAATTGGAATTGAATTAGTAAAATAGTTTGAATTTTTTTATTTTTGGTAATATTGTTTGAGTTGATTTTTTATTTTTAGAAATTTGAATTGAAATTGGAATTTGAATTGAATTAGTAATATATATATATATATATATATATATATATATATATATATATATATATAGTGAATTTGTTATTTTATATGTCGTTGCACGTACTTATCACATCCAGTGGCCGCTGCTCTGCCCACTGCCTAGTCTGCTTACGCCCCCGCCGGATCTGGGCAATCCGTGCGACCCACCCGGCAGTCGTAGCTAGGTTATTGTAGATAGGTTGTAATAAATTTTTAGTTATGTAAAATATTTGTACAAATATTTATTTTAATTATATTCGTTTTGTTTCCTTTTATTTTAATTATATTTGTTTAAAAATATATTAATTATAACTAATATTAAAATATATTAATTATGTATCAAAAATATATATATATTTTTTTTTAAATCCGACTTTGCCCTACGAATTGGACATTTTAGTCGGGCAAAGCCCATGACCCAAATATGACTCGACGAACTTTTTCGTTGGACAATTGGCGTTGACTGACGACATTTGCCCGAAAAAGTTTGCTCGAAAAATATTGTCGTTGGACAAGACGAGGCTTTGCCCGACAAAGTCGTATTGTTCGTCGAGCACAAATTGGTCCTACAGGGTTTGCCCAACAATTTTTTGTCGGCGAAGGTTTTTCTCTATGAACTTGTGTCTTACCCGACGAATGTGTTTTATAGAGCAAAGGCTTTATCCCTGCGGTGATTATTAGGAAAATTATGCGTGTTATATTTGCAACAAATTTAATTTTCAATACAGAAAATGTTGTATAAGAAATATGAGAGATTTTTAGTTTACAAACACATAGAAATAAAAAAGATTAGTTTTCTATCACTCCAAAACTTTCAAAAAAGACTAGCTAATTAATTTTTTGTTATAATTGCATATATAAATTAAAATGATAAACTTTTATTCCTTTTTAAATTTATACGCTGTTACAGCACAATGAAGCCCTAATTAAGCTCCCCCTTAACTACACATAATATTTTTTAATTATGAGTCATAAGAATCTGCGTTCTAAAATACGTACGCAAGAAGGTTACTTAATTATATAAGAAATTATAAACCGAGACTTACTAAAAATTAGAATGTGAAGTTTGAACATGAAAAAGTAGGGGATATTAAAGTAGTAAGAAATTACGTGAAACATTTTAGATCGAATTTGTCTCACAAGCGGTGAGCAACGTGGTTGAAATTGGTTATATATTCATCCTTTTGAAATGGCATGTTACTATCAGTATCACACGTGGAGCAGCAGACAAAAGGAATGTGAAAACCCTAAAAATATAAACAAGTAGCATTTGGATTGTATGCACTTCAAGTACACGTCTCTCCAATCAATCCAATCTGCACTTCATCACACCACTATTGTTTTCCTTCAAATACAATTTTCTATTTTTCTAAAAGGACCTTCGTCTTCGTGTTTTAATAATTACAATCATGTATGGTTTTCCTTATTCCTCCATCAACACCATGCACACTAGCCACGTAAAAAACACGTGGCATTGTGACATGCATGCAATCCCGGGCCCCACCATAGTATCATAACCCCGGGCCCCACCATAATATCATAACCCCGGGCCCCACCATAGTATCAAACTCACCAAATTATTCATCACATATCCAATCCTAAACAAATCAGCATGTTATTTACCAAGAATTAAAATAGTAAGTAATAGAAAAAGTCATAATCGGAGAAGTCGGTAATCATTTTCATTAAGTTATTTACTAATTATATAAAATTAGAACATTCACTGTTATTGTATACTAACTTCTATTAATCGGAATAAAAACTAACTTGATTACTAAAATATTCTTACACACACATATATATATATATATATATATATATATATATATTATATTTTATTTATTTTGGATTTTTTAAGATCTAGGTTGAGTCTTACATAACCAATTAATAACAAATCCAAAATGTCATATCTTGTTGTGACTTATTCACTAATAAAATATGAGAAAATATGTCCGATTGGTTTTTTTAGTAATATATAACTCATTGATAAATATTGTAAATCATGTTTTTAGTTGTTGAAGTAGTTGACTCGAAAAATAATGATTTATTCACATGATTACATCATTATTAGTTATAACTATTATAATTAATACTTGTAAACTATGTTCTTAGTTTTTTTTTTAATATTGAATTGGGGTATTTAGAATTATTGTAGAATTGCAAGTTACTTTAGTAAATTAAAATAATGAATTGAGGCAATGAGAATCATTAACACCCCTCCCCTAGTTAATGGGATTACCCAAAAATGGGTAATGAGATTACCAAATTTTGAATGGGTAATGATTACCTAATTGCAAGTAAACGTAAGAGAAGTAAGTAATGAGAATAATTACCATTAATTTCATTCTCATTACTAATAAGTAAACATGCCCTAAGTAACTGAAAGCCAGCTAGACCGTAATGCATGTTACTCACTCATTTTATCGTTTCTTTTCTTTTCTTAATGACAAAATGTGTA
Source organism: Oemleria cerasiformis (assembly GCA_037349345.1). Taxonomy (NCBI): domain Eukaryota; kingdom Viridiplantae; phylum Streptophyta; class Magnoliopsida; order Rosales; family Rosaceae; genus Oemleria; species Oemleria cerasiformis. Next base: position 4,358,287 of record JAZGTL010000009.1, on the reverse strand, counting down.
TTGAAAATTTACTTCCACTCATTTTGATTCCAACTATAATCATATTTAGTGTTTAATTTTGAATATTGAGGATATAAAATGCTCAACTACATAATACTTAAAATTTAAAATTCAACGATTAACCATTTCTAGAATATATATAGGAAACAGAATATTCATCTATCTAACCAATCAGATGTATAAGATCAAAGTTAAAAGAAGAATGAATACAACTACTTAAATTTTCAAACGTGTGTTATATTTTTAAGAAAAGCATAAAAAGATCAATTTAAAAAAAAAATTATTGAAATTAAAGATGATGTTGTTATTTATATATATCAAAATGATTGACTTTAAAATCCTCTTGTGCAATGTTAATTAGTTAAGGCATATAAACGAGAACAAAATTGCCAATATTATGATTTGTCAATTGATATATTTCAATGTTTGATCAAATATATGTAAAAAAGAAAATACACTAATTACAAAGGAGAAAAGGAGCACATTTATTTGTGATGGTATCATTTAGTTAGTTATTTGTTTAAATTCGCTTAATTGAATTATCAATAAATAAAAAGCGGATTAACATTTTGAGAGATTATTATGATATCGTCAACTTATTTAATTTATATGATACATCTTACAAATACTTAATACAGAACTTAACATAAAAGCTTACTATACCCATAATCTTGGTGCAAAAATATTTCATCAGCTCAGATTTGCTTTTGTTTTTTTTTATGGGTAAATTATTCAACTCCTACGATTTAAACAAGAGGTAATAGTTCCCACACCTCCTCGTTGATCATATTCCTTTGATTGTCACTAGTGGTTGCAAATAATTGAATTGGATGGTGGTGATGATGATCATATTCATAGGCTTCTTCCCCCCTCCTTTAAAAAAGATTAAAGATCCTTGATAGCCTCGTGGAATTGTAATCACTACTTTTGACCTTTGACCGGAAAGCACGTGCGCGGCATCTTTTCGTTCGAAATATATCTCTCGGCGATTTCGGTGACGCACGTGCATTCTCTCTGTCCCCAACCCCGACAACCTTCTATTAACTTAACATAAAATCATAATCATGCCTTAAATGTTCAAACTCTCTTTTTCAATGTTCACTGACAAAATCACATTATTTACTTTGTTTAAATTTATTTATTCAATCAAATATTTAGGATTTAATAAGTAAGTCGGAGCCCCCATTTGCTGCATTTCTGATAATATTAAGCTTCCACGTTGATTGGGTGGGTGTCTATACAAATTTTGTTTATTGTGTGTATGTGTGCGTTTGAAGTTTTACCGAGTCTCTAATTCACACTAGCGACAAAGACCAGGAAATGCCTACTATTTTTTTTATTTATTTTTTTACTTGGATAGAAGGAAGAAAGAGTCATATAAAATGAGTATTAAATTTGACATTTACGAGAGTTAAATTTGACACTTCTTAGAGAATGATATAGTAAATAAAAATACTACTAAAACGGTAGCTCTAAAGTAACATATTTGATTGTCAATTCAAACATAGTCTCATCAATAATTTAAAATCAAAACTAAAATGTCAAATAATTTAGTAAAACGAATAAAGAAAGAAAAGAATGATTTTAATTTTGTGATCGAGATGAGGATATTTGCAGTTACAGAATTTATAGTAAGGCAGGGTTGGCAGACTGGGCATTAAGCCAGGCCTATGCTGGAGCCTGGACTAGTGCTTTTCACAGCATGTGTTGGGATTGGGATTGGGGTTGGGATTGGATGGCTTTGAAGTTTAGTGGATGAGTGATCGATGGCTTCACATTTTTGAAGTTGAAAATTTGTTGCAACTTGCAAGCCCAGTGACCAGTAGAGGAAGGACAGACTGGGTAGGTGTAGGCAGGCTTTAAGCCTTTAATTGATAAGCATAGCAGGCTGACTTTCTTCTCAAGCCATTCATGAGAGCTACTCACTCCACCAAAGCCCATTGGCCAACCACAACACTAGGTCATTGGCCAACTTTCTCATCCAAAATCAATATCAATGTTAAATCACTAATCATGGCGCACATAATTTGTTCTTGAATTGATATGTCAATGCATAAAAGAGATATAGTTGATTAAACAACACATAGTGAATCATTTTGGTAATAATTCGGTGAGCTCAATTATTGAGGGAGGAGGAAGAGGGATGTAATGGAGAAATCACAATTACATCATCAATTCTCTTCATTGTAACAACAGAAGACAAAAAAAAAGTGAATCATTTTCTTTAAGAAATTAGATAATTGCATGTAGTAATGCTAAATTAAATTAAATTGGCATATGTATATTGGCTGAGTCGATATTACTACAAATTGCATTTAACTTAATGACGTCATATACCTTTGTAGTCCATTTTGTAAAGTGGAAAGATCGACTAGAATTGCTTCTGCATCTGTTACTCCCCAACCTTATCTATCTATCCTTAGAAGTAGGACAAGCATTAGTAGGGCGAGCTTATCCTTATTTATCCCCAGTTATCTCTCGGTCACTTATATGAGCAGTGTGGGAGGCTGGCGTATAAGTTGAGCAAACTGAAATTTCTTTCCCTAAAGCTCATCAAAGTTTTCTGGACTTCTCTAGGTTTATCTCAAATCTCTTTGTTCGTGAGTTTAGAAATTTATACAGAAGTTGGGGTTGATTTTCTTTAACACTCCCCTTCAACACCAGCTCATTATTTTTACCACATTAAGTTGATAATGAAAATTTTCAAATTTCAAACCTTTTGTGAACAAGTTCCCAATTTGATCCTTGTACCGATATGTATCATCTCTATTTCTCCTTTCAATGTCTTCCCTCATATAAAATGATAGTTTATCTCCACATGCTTAGTTTTGCATGACAAACTGGATTTCTCACCAAGCGAATTGTTGATTAATTGTCACAGTGTAGCTGCACGTACTCCATAATCTACCTGTTCGTATAGATCATTCATCAGTTGTATTAGCCAAGTAACCTCCTGAGATGCCATTCCTGCTACTCTGTACTCTACTTCAGTAGTTGACAAAGGCACTGTTGGTTGTCTCTTGCTGCACCAAGAAATTGTTGTTGAGCCAAGCTTTAACACGTATCCAGTAGTTGATCGGCGTGTGTCATGATCCTCCTCATAGCTAGTCAGCATCACAATATCCTACTAGCTTTCAATTTTCACCCTTCTTGTACAAAAGACCATAGTCAATTTTACTCTTCACATATCTAAATATTCGTCGTACAACTTCTAAATGAGGCTTCTTCGGATTGTATAAACTCATCACTCCAACTGCGTACAAAATGTCAAGTCGAGTCAATAATAGATCAGACTAGCTACCAATTGATGGTACATTGTTGCATCTTCAAAGTCTGTGCCTTCATGTACGCAAATCTTGACATTGGGCTCCAATGGCTTTGAGATTGGCTTACATTCAAGCATCCCAAATTTCTTTACGTAGTAGGTCCCTTCTTGTGTGCTATCTACCTCTAGTCCAAAAAAGTGCATTAGTTGTCCAAGTTCTTTCATTTGGAAACAAATTGACAAATTCTCTTTTGTTTGATGAATCTTTGCCTCGTTGTCACTAGTGATGATTAGATCATCCATACATACTAGTATGATAACCAAATTTTCTAGCTTTAGCAAAATAAACTGGGATCTTCATGTGTCATTGCATAACCACTTTGAGAGAGAAGTTCATCAATCTTACTGTACCATGCTTTTTGTGCTTGCTTCAATCCGTAAAGTACATTTTTTTCAGTCTACACACATACTCGAGATGAGTTTTTTCTCAAAACCTATTGGTTGAGTCATGCAGATCTCCCAATCTAACTCCCGGTGTAGAAAGGCTTTCTTCACATCCATCTGGTACAAGTTCCAATCTTTATTCGTTGAGAGTGCAAGTAGGACTCTTACGGTTGTAGTTTTGCAACCGGACTAGAAGTTTCATCATAATCTAGTCTGTACTGTTGAGAGAAACCTCGAGCCACCAACCGAGCCTAACTCTCCACTGACCCATCATGACGACACTTTATTTTATATACCCATTTGCAGGATATGGGTTTCACATCTCTTGGCTTTGGCACTAGATCCCAAGTTTCATTTTTCTCAAGTGAAAAGATCTCTTCTCCAATATCGTTAAACCATTCGGAACTTTGTGATGCTTCTTCAAACGTCTCAGGTTCAAATGCTTATTCTATATATTATGAATGAATTGGCGTATTTAGGATTTGTCTTTCGTGTTTTTATTGACCTTTTGAGTTGTGACTGTGAGGTATTGATACTTTCACTAAACTAGATCTAACTTATTCCGGGACATTGTGAGACTTGGTCTCGCTGACTCAGACTCACAAGGGGTACTATATTGAAGTTGGAAGCTCATTAATTGGGCTCTCCATTGAGACTTCCAGCATCACACGTTTTCTAGCACCTAAAGTAGCCCAACAACGGCTAGAAGCCAAGTGACAAGTTTCACCGAATATTTAAAATGATTTAATTATGACCACATGTCAACCGAATAGCTAATTATATAGGAAAGATGTGGGAAGACTTTTCTTCATATGGTGAAATTCACACAAGAAAAGAAATCATGATCAAAGTCAAATGTCCATATATTTTGATCCAGAGATGGAAGACAATCATGTCAAATATAGTAAAGATCAACATGGAGAATATCAAACGATGTCACCTCCATCATGTCCAAGATGTACGGAATTGATGCTCATTTGGACCAAAATCGTGTTGATTGACTTAATCGATGAAAGTCAATAATCAACTCAAATTAAGAGAGTAATCTTGCTAATTGAATGATTTTCCAAGTTGGGACATATCGAGCCCTTATAAATATGAAGCTTTGAAGAAGAGAAAAGATATCCAACACAAAACACAACTTGTCTTTTGCTATCCTTCAATTCTATCATAGGAATAGCACAATGTAATCTCTAGACTAGTTTTTATTTTTCCCATTCTAGTTTTCATGTCTTTTTATTCTTACATTTACGTACTTTAAATTCCGCACTTGCGTTTCAGTTATTTATTGTCTATGCAATTTACTTTCTGAATTTGCATTTCAATTATTTATTTTTCATGCAATTTAATTTCTGCACTTGCTTTTAAATTCTTTAATTTATGCATTTTAATTGCTATTGTTATTGTCAATTTCACTTAAATTCTAACACGTTATTTTTTTGCACTCGTTTTTAATTTAATTTACATTTCTTGCAAATTATTTACGTTTTATCACATTTAGTTTTAATTCATTTCAATTTCTTTTTCAATATTCACTTCCACCTTCACATCAATTGATTGTTCATTTAAAGTCATTACTCCTAGCTAGTGAAAGAACTTAGGCTAAGAAGAGTTTCGTTACTTGGTGGAATAATATATCACCTAGTTAGAAGTCAGATTCACGGGCGCAACTCACACTTTATCACCATCACATTCCAATCAAGCCCATTTGTGGCTTAATGATGGTACCCCTGCGCACTTAACATAAGAAGAGCCAAAATTCCTTAGCCGATAGTCATCCGACCGAATAAAAAGGAAACAATTACAACACAATAACTTTGAATGAAAAACCGACTTTAAACACCATTTCTCATAAAAGACACTTGAAATCTTGGAAGATACTTCTTATTGTTCTTCTACTACAACTTTCTTGCTCACTCCAATACATGAGTCTTCACCTCTACGCGTAAACCCACCAACTTGGGCAGCTATATATACTTCCAAACACAAATGAGTGGATTGTTCTGGATTATCCTAGTTAAATTCAAGAGCTTTTGTTAACGGCCTCATGTTCTAGATTATATAATAATCTTCTTTGCTCTTCTAGCACAATCTTCAACCGACATTTCTTCCTCTGGAGCTCACCAAAGTTTCTGAACTTCTCTAGGTAAATCTCAAATCTTTTTCGTTGTTAAGTTAACTGAGTTTGATTTTCCTTAACAAGGTCTTCTCCCCATTATTTCATATAGTCGTCGATTGCAATATGAGGCATAAAACAGTAATAAAAAAAACAAAGTGAGTCATTTAATTTCCACGCGGGTTGTGAAATTTGACTATAATTTCATGATTACATGACGTCCAGAGGTAAAACTTCCCGTTAAGCATTGTTCTCGCTAAAACTTCCCGTTACATCATAATATAAAACTCTTTGCGACACATAATACATTATCATCGTGCTTACAACAAAATATTATCTTTTTGAATGGATTTAAGGATGAGGGTGAATGATTAAGACATGTTAGAAGAAACAAAAATAATACTAGGCATCTAATGAAAAGTCTTGTTTGTACTTTTCTATTTCAATTGACACCTAAACACGTAATTAACAGACATTATCTTTGAATTATTATTAATCTACTCATTTTTGCATATTAGGTTATATGAAAATTTTCACTTGTTGTGAAAAAAAAGGAACAAAAACGAAAAATTAAATTAATTAAATATAGAACATCATTTGACATGAAAAAATTAGCATAAAGACTTTGATATTCATTACTAGAACCTCGTTTGTACTTAATTAATTAGTGCCATGCGAAGGGGGTTGATTTTGGTTTAACCACAGAATGGGTCAAGTCAACCATAATTACGCAGCAAACCCCGGAAAGACTTTAATGGAACCCACTGATGCACTCTTAGATTTCTTAGAGTATGAGGATGGTTTTCATTTGTAATTCTCGTGTGTGTTTATTCTTTATTGTTCCACCGGGTTGAAAACTACTTAAGATTTTAATGAGGTTATATTGTGTGAACTATATCATCTAGCTTTTGAATGATTTTCTTCCTTCCTTTATTAATATTGTAATTTATAAAAATTAAAATAAAATAAGAAAGAATATTGTAATTTATAAAAATTAAAATAAAATAAGAAAGAATATTGTAATCTATAAAAATTAAAATAAAATAAGAAAGAATATTGTAATCTATAAAAATTAAAATAAAATAAGAAAGAATATAACTTGACGGTAATGTTGATGTCACCAAAACAGCATTTGAAACCTCGTTTGGTCATTTTAATCGGCCGGACAGCCTCAAATCTCAGTCAAGTGCTAAACATGATATAGCTAGCTGTCCATATTAATTAAACTAAGCTTAGAGGAGGACCTACCTGCGTAGATTTCCAGAAAAACACCAAGAAAAATTTAAACTCAGGAGGACCAAAACTTGCCACGATTTCTATGCCGTACAGACAATTCCAAGGCTAGGCCGTCCGATTGATATAGAATCATTAGAAAAATACCAAGCATATTCAAGATCCTAGTACTCTACTCATTAAATATGGAGGCAGACAGATGAATATGATCACAAGCCATGTCTTTTGAATTTCATCTCACAGTGTTCGGAAAATAATTGGAGTGGGATTTCTTAGTAATTGCTGTTCAGCTGAAGCATATACTGCGTGTTCGGCGGGAAAGATTAGAATACAATACTTCAGGTGCATATATCAGTAAATGCTCTTAACCAGCGGAGCTACAAGCCTCTTGCAATGTCATATATAATAGGTGAGTTCGAGTAGGTATTTTGATTATCTAATCATGGAAGCTCAAGTAGAGAAGGTGTATGTGGCACTTGGGAATGAGCTACAAGATGGATTTAAAACCTTGGATTGGACACTAAGAAGGTGGAAATCTCAGCCCATTTCCATAGTCATTCTCCATGTAACCTACAATATTTCAGGAAGGGATTATGTGTACACCCCATGTAAGTTCATTGCACAAATATTTATTAGATTTCAATTTCCATTCAAATTCAAATTCAATTTCAAATCGTTAAGTTTGACATCGCAGTTGGGAAGCTCCCGGCAAGTTCTGTGAATGATGAGAAGTTGAAAATTCTTAGGAGATTTGAGCAAGAAAAGATTAATAAGATCCCGTCCAAGTATATAGCTTTCTGTGGCAAGGTGTGTGTGCTAATCAATGACCATAAGCATATGGATCTTTGTTTGTGTTAATTTCTTTATTTTTTGTTTTTATTATATATATATTAATTTTCATTTTATTTGTTCATATATATAGGTAAAAGCTGAGGTACTTACTGTGGAGAAATATGATGAATCTATTCAAAAGCTCATCCTCGATTTGATTTCGGGGCTTCATATAACCAAGCTGGTCGTTGGATTTGCATTCATCAAATCTTCATCATGGTAAGCCACGAGGCTTCCATACTCGACTGGAAAAATTGAGTTTAATTCATATTTATAGGAATAATGTTATACGAATCAAATTTAGACAACTTGATTCTTATATATAGGAATTAAACTTACCTGAAGCACTATGTAATTTCAATTTTCATTTTTCTTCTTTCCCAAGTAGGAGACCAAAGACAGCAATCAGAGTGTCATTTTACCTCCACGACCACAAGGCGGAATCATGCGAATTATTCATTATATGTGCGGGAAAAGAGGTGTTTCTAAGAGGAGAAAATGATCAAAGAGTGATGGAGGATGATAAAGGAGTGATGGTTGCAAAAATGAAAGATAAAGTGAGTTTCAAATTCTTGATCGAAAAGATGTTTTTGGAGAATCGTCAAAGCTCATTCGCTTCACCGGTGAAAAAGGACTCATCATCAAGCATGCAAAATCTATGGGAAAGTTGTGTTCAAGAAATGGAGAGTTACTATGAGCAGTTGTGTTCAAATTTGGATGCAGAAGATAATAATTGTGATCGTGAAGAGCATCATAATAATGATACATCTCAGCAGCAGCCTAGTCCAACAGAGGCCGTATTGCTTGAAGTTAATGGGAACCTTAACTTTGTAAGTTATTAATTAAATTAGTAGCATATATTTCTAATATATAATCTCTAAATGCTTGCATGAGAAAATTTGATATTCTCCAACTAATTGCATGAGAAAATTTTGTACTTTAATTTCAGAGCATTGCACAGAAATTTGAGTCTCTTAAGAAGAAGATAAGTGAAGCTCATCAAAGGATACTACTGAAGAAGAAAGAAGTCAATGCAGATGTTGAAAGGCATGCAAAAGCTGAACGTGCCATTTGTTTATGTGAACGACGTGTAAGTGGAATGTTCTGTTGTTTGATTGTTAATGATAATCGCATGTGATTTTGGATTTGATAACATAACATGTCAAATTGTCTGAAGATCAAAAAAGTGATTTGGTTTTCGTGTTTTTGTAGGCTCAAGCATTGGAGGGTCAAATTAAAGAAGAGGCGGCTAATAATACAAAGTTGAAGAAAGAATTAGAGACAGAAAAAGAACAAGTCCATGAAGTAATAGACGAAATAGAAGAAAGCAAGAGCAAGATAAAGTCCCTCATAGAGCGTCAATCTGAGCTATTGAAGAAGCTCAATATTTCGAAAATGGTAAAGGCTCAAGCGGAGGTCCAACTAGAGAATGAAGCCATTAAACGTGCAGAAATGGTGGGAGAAATCGAAGTTCTCCGGCGGGAAAGAGATGTTTTTCGGCGAAGGGTTGAGTTTTGTAGAGAAAAGGATGCCAAAGGAATGGCAGCAAGGGGGAGTGAATTGAGCTGCTGCCTTAGGGAGTACACAAATGAGGAGATCAAATTGGCCACTGATGATTTTTCGGATAGTTTTCGATTGAAATCTGGAAGTGATTTGAGCAATGTTTATAAAGGGCGTATCAACCATGTCACAGTTGCTATCAAAGTTCTAAAATCGGCTATTTGTATGTCCCAAGAAGATTTACAAGCTAAGGTAAACAACACGTACTGCATAGTAGTTATTTGAAAAATTGCTATTATAATCTATTATCGTTCTTTATTATAATATATTATCGGTTATCATATCAACTACGTCATCATGTGTTCGGTTAAAGTAACCTATTTCCTTGTAGGTTTAGGAAAGAATAGCTTAATTTTGATTCTAACAAAAATCTCCATTTATGTGTAGGTGAAGCTGATCAGCCACATTAGGCACCCTCATTTGCTTGCCATGATGGGCTACTGCTCTCAGCCAAACTGCATTGTCTTTGAGTACATGCACAATGGTACCTTGAGGGATGTCTTATTTTCCTCCAAGGCGAAAGGAAACGGGGCCCGGCCTCTCCGGTGGCACGACCGCATACGCATTGCCGCCGAGGTTTGTTCCGCCATGTGCTACTTACACATGGCTCGGCCCAAACCCATTATTCACAGTAATCTCAGCCCATCCAACATTCTCTTGGACCGCAATTTTGTTGCCAAGGTTAGCGGTCTTGGACTCAGCCAATCCTATTATGATGAGAGTTATGTTGAATGGGACATACAGGCTTTTGGGGTTTTGATGCTCAATCTTATGATTGGGAGGAATTGGGTGGACGAGTCTACACTAGTGGATAAGGCCGTCCTGGTCCAGGTTTTGGACCAGACGGCTGGATTGTGGCCATTGGATTTGGCAGAGTGGCTTGTGGGCTTGGTGTTGAGGTGCTTATCCATAAACAACGGGCCCAAGCCCAATACAGATTTGAAAATGGTGACAATAATGGAGGAGCTTGATGAAATAAGAAAAAAGGCTGACGCTTTAGAAGGAAGAGGAGGATCTGGCTTGAATCTTGATGGAGGAGGTTCACATGGAGAGCTCTGCAATGATGTCCCAAGTGTTTTCCTATGCCCCATATATCAGGTTAGGTGGTTAATAAATTAATCTCTCCTTAAATTCTGCGGAGGCCATACTTTTTAAAATCCGAATTTTAGTATAAGTATAGTTGATTTTAATTATAAGTAATGCTAAATAAACTACAATATAAACTGTAAGCTCACATTTTAAAGATAGGTAGGATATACGTATTAACGTATATAAGTAGGAATATGATTTATTTGTATTAGAGATGTAATTTACAATGTGATATAATAATGTGATCTCCTAACATTTTCCTTCAGTTATTTGGATTAAAAGATTTAATTCAGCTGTTTAAAAAATCTTTAATTTCCATTATTCTGGGCACCTAATTTCAATTTTTGATTACTTTTTCCTAAAGAAAACCCTAATGTTTCGAATTCTTCATTTAATGATTTTGTAGTACGTTTCTAATTTGAAGGATAATGCAGGAAGTAATGAAGGACCCACAAGTAGCGGCGGACGGATTTTCCTACGAGCGAGAAGCCATCGGAGAATGGTTGCGAATGGGGCACGATACATCTCCGATGACAAATTTGAAGCTTAAGCACACAATCCTAATACCTAATCATACCCTTCGCTCTCTTGCTCAAGATTGGCATTATAAAAGATCAATACCATATTCACAATAGTACCTGATTGTACCACACTTATTTATCAGTCTTACGAATGCACCGAAAATTTTATCCTTTTAATATTGTCGGAGTTGTGCAGACAATTCCCTTTCGTGTAATTATTTTTCATCTTATTTAAAGCAGAAACAGAATAATTGAAGAAAGACCTGGCTCATTAATATATTATTTATAAGGTTGGGGAGTGTTGATCGAAAAGAATTTATGGAAGCATATTCGTAAGGATTCAGTGAAGCAGTTGGTAGATTACGTAAAAATCTTGATTATTTCCCCATCATCTCTAAATTAAATTGAATTATCTGAAGATACCTTATGCTTATAGAATGCTAGGCTTTGCCCCCTAATTGGCTTCTCTTTATTTTATTATGTGAGTTGTAGATGTGACTCGCATGATGCATGCCAATATTTTATAATGGTCAACCTCCGATTACATTATCACTCATCATACAAAATTTTTGATTCAGTAGGTTATTAGCGTAAGTCATATATATCCTTGTTAATATAGAAATTATAAATTATTTTTCTATTTGGTCTAGTTGATCTTTGTATATTGTTATATTATAAAGACCTCATAAAGAGAAGAATAAGATTTATTCAGCTCTAATTAAACTCTAGCCATCACTTTGACTTTCTCTTTGACATGGTATCATAACAGTAACGCTATTGAGATCCAAATCCGCTGCGTGTGCCCTCAGAGATTACCCCCCGTCGGTTTCCTGTGTTTTAGCCCTCAGTGATTACCCCTTCGGTTGCCTATTTTTTGCCCTCAGAGATTACCCGTCGGTTGTCTGTGTTTTTACACTTATATCTATTATTCTATGCGACTAGTCATATCCCGTATGACTAGTCACGATCGCTATGATGAATTCTATATCTAAATTCGAAGATACTCCAACCCTAGTCCAATCTGTGAGTTTTACACCAGAACCCATGAAAATTCCTATTGACGAGAAGCTTGATGGAGCGAATTATTCTTTGGTCATAAGTTGTCGAGACCTTTATTGCGGGTCGAGGCAAATTGGGTTATTTAACCGGAGAAATTGAAAAACCCTCTTTGGATGATGTTTTGTTTGACACATGGAGCATGGAGAATGCTCTTGTCAAAAGTTGGCTCATCAGTGCCATGGAACCATATGTAATGATATTTTTTGTTTGTTTACTCACGGTGAAAAATATATGGGATTCTGTATCTCGAACCTATTGTGAAGGAGTTGATAGGTCTGTTACTTATGCGACTTGTCACGAAACTGATGAGACTAATCATCCGTTAGGCAATATTGGTATCAGTTTTGCCCTTATTACCCCTTCTTCTGCTAAAGACACTGGCTGGATTATTGATTCAGGTGCCACTGATCATATGACCTTTGATCAATCGAATGGAGTGCCACATGTCTCTAATGTTAATGAAGTGTCCTCTCCTGTAACTAGTACGGGCACAGTGGTGTTAACACCCTCTTTGTCATTGGAACATACTCTACTTGTTCCCCCACTCTCTAATAATCTCTTGTCTGTGCCTCTAGTAACTGAACAATTGAATTGTCTAGTATTAATGTATCCTCATTTTTGCCTTCTTCAGGACCTCAACAACAAGGCGATTATTGGGCGTGGTACTAAAAGAGGGGGGCTGTATTATGTTGATGATATGTGCTATGGCAGTGTCTTGACTAGTCATGGTTCTTCTTATGCTCTGAAGCATCAGATTTGGATGTGGCATCGTAGGTTTGGTCATGCTTCCTTTGGTTATATTAAACATGTATTCCCTTCTTTGTTGAAGGAGTGTGACCCATCGGATTTTCATTGTGATGTTTGTGTTTTAGCAAAGAGTCATCGTGCTACTTATCATTTGAGTTCTAATACGAGCAGTGAACCTTTTTCTTTGATTCATGCTGATGTGTGGGGTCCAACTCTTGTCTCTACCTTATCTGGCTATCGTTGGTTTGTGATTTTTGTTGATGATTGTAGTTATATGACGCGGTTTTATTTGCTGAAAAATAAGAGTGAGGTGTTCGATAGAAGAAATATTGAACACAATAATTATGAACTTTATTTCTACTAAGTATAACTTTGCAAGTGCACAAAATCGATGGAGATAGTATAATGACAAGCAAAGGTCGATCCCTCGAGGACTTATTCAACGATTAACCCAATTAAGTTCAGATTTGTTAACTTAAATAAAAACACACACACACACACACGCCAATGGGGGGTTTATGATTGAGAGCTGAAAATTAAAGTCAAGTAAATCAAAGTGCAGAAAATAATAATGCAAGAATGAAAGGTTGTTAACTAAGGCGAATTAAAGCTTACTACCCACTCTAACCAATTATAGCTCTTAACTAGATTATCTTGACCTAATTACTATGCAATTCTGAATTAGGTGCCCATGCCTAGGTCCTGGCGTTGGTACACTAAATATATATCATTCTCTCTTACTTAGCATGTTTTAGACAGGGCATATGCCTAGAACGTCTATCACCTACCAGTTAAGATGACGCATGAAGTACTAAGAGAATTTAATGACACCACACTAGCCTAGAAGAGTGGGATGCATTCCTAGGTTGTCATGAATTCCGATTACAAGATTGTTTCTTAACCTCAACCTCTTGAAGCGAATGAATCACAGGATGATATGGCGGTCACTCAAGCAATTCCATCAATAATTCATGTAAACAAGGTAGCTAATCTTATAAACATAAAAGAATGGTAGTTAAAGCAGTAATCAGAGTTATTTAGCATGCATATCAATTAAGAACAAGAATAAAAATCTACTTAACGAGCTAACATGGCTAGGGCTTCAAACAACCCAAATTCTGAAAGGAACTACTCACTCATAACTGAAATTGAAACAAATATAATTGAATTCATAAGTAAATTGCAATAATAAAAATAAGGGTACATAAGAGATTGTTGAAGAACAAGCACAATAGAGCCACGATAGAGCCTTCTTTTCCAAGCTCCACGCCTAATAATCTGTGTGTAAAATATTATCTCTAAAATATCTGGTCTTTAATTCCCCCAAAACACTTAATAGAGGCTCCCTTTTATAGACAAAGGGAAAACCTTGTCCTATAAGAATTGGTAAACCTTGTCCTATAAGGATTGGTAAAACCTTATCCTAGAATTTTCTGGAATAGTTTTTGTACTTTTAATTAATTACAAAGTCCTTAAAATCTATTAGAACCAATCAGAGCACAGTTGGGAGTGTGAATGCAAGCTGGCCAGTGGGAACACAAGCTGGCCGCGGGCAGCCCTCGGTCTTCCCGTGGTCTTCCCGGAATTTAGAACTTGGCCTTTGGAATGTCTTCGTCATAGGTGTCTGGGACTGCGCTTTCAAGGCACACCATGAGTATAGTAAAAGGACATCTTCGCTCAGGCTAGGTGCAAAGGCTATCAGGCTTAACGCAGAGGAGGAACTGTGATCCACCTCTAACGGAACAGGAACCAGGGTTTAGGCACAGAGGCTGGGCTCGGATGGGAAGTTCTTGGGACATGTACTCGACATGTCCTGGCACGACCTTGGCATTTCTAGGACATGAACTTGATGTCATGAAACACAGGTTTGGGACCCGGATGACATGATCTGAGGTACTTGGCCTAGGACTCAAAATAGGGGCACTGGCGCACTCAGGACCCAGTTCAGGATCTGATATTGAAATGGGGATATCTCCTTCATCTGAACTCCGATTTGAGTCATTCTTTTTGCGTTCTTCTCAGAATTTACCTATCTATCCAAATCTGCAAAACTAAAAGAAGCTAACAAGCTAATAAGAATCAAAGTAAGTAGACATGCTTGGCAGAACTAAAAGGAATGCCATAGCCGTGAGTGTCATGTGAAGGTGTACGTGTATAAGTGCCAAGATTTCAGTGTCCTAGAAAGATTTCGCCTCGACTCTAATCCTCACTAGGCAACTCTCAATTCGCACAAGAATACTAGGCTTTCACTCTTTTCAAGCATATGTGATGAGTTTATGTTATGAAATTCAAATTTAATCACATATGAGTAACAATGAAGAATAGCACTTTATGGAAATAAAGATCTCATGAAAGGAATTGAACTTTAAGAACATAGATACGTACCTTAATCCTCCGCACGATTGTCCATAAGATCAGTTAGGTCTTCTTTTTTAGGTTGTAACGGGGCTAAGCTTAGGGGTTTAGCAAGTAAGGATGGGATTCAAAGAACCTGAGTTGTACCAAGGCATGAGAAGTCATGACTTGAACTTGGAATTTTTGAACTGAATGCTTTCTTAAGGCCCACGGCATTCTGCTTTCTTGATGGCTTATTTTGAGGCTCTTGGCTCACTTGGCTTAATTTACTTTGTTTTTCACTTTTTCTTCTTTCTTTTTCTTTTCAACGTTTTTTTTTCTTTCTTTTGATTTCTTTATTTTTTCTTTTCTTTGAATTGAGTTGAACCAAGATCATGCAATGATTCCCTCAAACTTTCTTGCAGCTTGTTATATGTAAGCTTTTATTTAAACTTTTGAACTTTGAATTGACGCCAATGTCCTTTGAATTGGGCAGAATTTTCTTCCACCTCTCATTCTCACCATGAATCTTATTTATGGCAACCTTAGCACAAACTGAGGTTATAGGGCATGGCTGTGATGAATGGATAAGTATTTCGGTTAGGTTATACTTTGGGTGATGAAAGAAAAGGTTGAGTGTTTGGCTTCAAAGTTGGCTTAGGGAGCATGCAATAAGGTAGGATAAAACCTTTAGAGGTTAAAGCATACATAGCCTACATCACTTCTTATGGCAAACCACCCATTAAATCAAGAGTATCTAAATGGTGTTAGTTCTTTAAAATTTAATTCAAATATGATGTAATGAGATCAACAATCTAGAACAAAAGCGATGAGTATTTAAGAGTAGAAACAAGTATATCCCTAAAAAAGAATGGCAATTAGGCTCAAAGATCTCACAGGGTAGTCTCCACTAATTTTCTAAGGTTCACTCAAATTCAGTTATTTCGTTCACTTAATCACTTAAAACATGGCATTGTGAAGTGCAGATTATGAACTACTCGACCATGGCATGACTCTTAGTAAGGCTAAGACAATTAACTTAGCATATACATCCCTATTAACAATTTATCATACTATTCAAAAGCAAAAAATTAAGTAACTAACTAAACACAAAAAACTATGGCTGAAAATTCAAAAGTCCTGGTTGTGTATCACCCCCAAACCAACTTGTTTCTATATGCAAAAATTGTAAATCCACACCCCCTAACTTAAACTGAACAGTGTCCTCAATGTGATAAGCAGTAAGCATGACAACAGTAGAAAGGTTTGAGAGATATAATGGGCAGAAACAGCAAAGGAAGAGAGAAATACAAACTAGGGCTAGGCTGCCTCCTTGGAGCACTTTATTTAACGACTAGGCAAGACGGGGCTGGCATGCTAGGCATTTGATGGTGTGCCTAGGATTTCAGCGTCAACATGGAATCGATTATGAGTCTCTTGCTGTAGAATCTGCACTGTATCATGGAGAAAAAAGTTAGAAACACATAAAGGAATCCACCGACGAGAACGTAACTTATCGGGAAAGAGATTGAGGAGTCATTTGAATGAGAGCAGTTTCTGTCCATTCCGGAATGTCTTCTTTGGACAATGCTCGTGGGGGAACTGCTTTGGTTGTGCCTTGTACGTTCTAGACTTCATCCTTGGTCCCTTCCGTTGATTTTTCCTTCGGAACTTGAAGAGGGGGACCAAGTTGAGAGCCTTTAGCATATTCTTAGTGTTTTTATGGTGGAACCTGCATGGGAAAAGTTCAACAGTATTAGGAGCTAAATCAGAATTCAAATCCAAGTTTGCCTTATTAAAATGAAAGTTAAGTGTTTCAGGATTAAGTTGAGAAGGCGCATTAAATTTCAAAACCGGGTCCTTGTCAGTAGGCATGGGCTGAGACACGACTGGCAACATATTGGGAGGCATGAGCTGGTCCTTGGGTTCTTCCGTGGATGTGTCTTGAAGCGTGGTCGTAGCGCTACGCATCTCAGATGCGCGCTGGGAAGGTTCTAGTGCAACGACTAAGGACTTGCCCTGCAGTGAATCAGTTGGCGTAGCTTGGAACGTTGAAAGCATGCCTTGGACGTGTCTAGGTTCTGTGGCGCTGGGATAGGGCTGCGGCAGGGCATTTACAGCTTGAGGCTGGATTTTGGGTAGAGAACATGGTCATGGCTGTGGAACACGACTTGGGACAGTGCGTTGCTGCTAGGCAGCACATAGAGCATGGGCATGGGTTTGACTTGGATGTCCTTGTCACCATCATCCGTCCTATTCTCTTCCTCCTAGTTTGTTTTCATTTCGCTTCACAATATGTGAGTGCAAGGCAAAGAGGTATAGTTTGACATGAAATCAGAATCAGAAACATTATAAAAGGAAGAGTATACTAGAGGGTATGAATTGGGTGTGTCCCACTGCTCAATTTGAGAAAAATCGGGATACACTGTCACGGCATGGCCTTGGGTGGAATTCATGGAATCCATGGCAAGCACTTGTCGAAGTGTTAGCTTGATGGTGTCCTCATTATGCTTTTCATCTGTGTGACGGTTCTGATTACGAGCCTCCATGCTTTGTATCCTAGTCCACACTTCGCGGCCTCCATGGCAAGCACTTGTCGAAGTGTTGGCTCGATGATAGCTTCATCATGATCATCATTCACGGCCTCACTTGGTTGGGAACGTGCCCTTTCTTCGATTGGCGCATAAGATCCGTTAGGTATTCCTTTTTAGGTTGTAATGGGGCTAAGCTTAGGGGTTTAGCAAGGAAGGATGAGATTCAAGGAACCTGAGTTGTGACAAGGCATGAGAAGTCATGACTTGAACTTGGAATTTCTGAACTGGATCATTTCTTAAGGCCCTCGGCATTGTGCTTTCTTGATGGCTTATTTTGAGGCTCTTGTCTTACTTGGCTTAATCTACTTTGTTTTTCACTTTTTTTTTTCGTTCCTTCTCAACGTTTCTTTCTTTCTTTTGATTTGAACATTTTTTTTCTGTTCTCTCTTTTGTTTTCTTTATTTTTTCTGTTCTTCTTTGAATTGAATTGAACCAAGATCATGCAATGATTTCCTCAAACTTTCGTGCAGCTTGCAACTTGTAAAGCTTTTCTTTACTTTTGAACTTTGAATTGACGTCAATGTCCTTTGAATTGGGCATCATCTTCTTTCACCTCTCATTCTGATCATGAATCTCATTTACGGTAACCTTAACACAAACTGAGGTTATAGGGTATGGATGTGATGAATGGCTAAGTATTTTGGGTTAGGTTATACTTTGGGTGATGAAAGAAAAGGCTGAGTGTTTGGCTTCAAAGTTGGGTTAGGGAGCATGCAATAGGGTAGGGTAAAGCCTTTAGAGGTTAAAACATACATAGCCTACATTACTTCTTATGGCAAACCACACATTAGATCAAGAGTATCTAAATGATGTAAGTTCTTTAAAATTCAATGCAAATATGATGTAATGAGATCAACAATTAAGAACAAAAGCGATGAGTATTTAAGAGTAGAAACAAGTATATCCCTCAGAAAGAATGGAAATTAGGCTCAAAGATCTCACAGGGTAGTCTCCACTAATTTTCGAAGGTTCACTCAAATTCAGTTATTTTGTTCACTTAATCACTTAAAACATGGCATTTGTGAAGTTCAGATTATGAACTACTTGACCATGGCATGACTCTTAGTAAGGCTAAGACAGTTAACTTAGCATATACATTCGTATTAACAAGTTATCATACAATTCAAAAGCAAAACATTAAGTAACTAACTAAACACAAAAAACTAAGGCTGAAAATTCAAAAGTCCTGGCCGTGTATCACCCCCAAACCTACTTGTTTCTATATGAAAAATTTTAAATCCACACCCCCAAACCTAAACTGAACATTGTTCTCAATGTGATAAGCAGTAAGCATGACAACAGTAGAAAAGTTTGAGAGATATAACGGGCATAAACATCAAAGGAAGTGAGAAATATAAACCAGGGCTAGGCTGCCTCCTAGGAGCGCTTTATTTAACGTCTAGGCAAGACGAGGCTAGCATGCTAGGAATTTGATGCATGCTGAGTGGCAGGGTCGACTGGGCCTGGATTGGAAATGGCCTCGAAGTAGTGTTTGAGGCGATGGCCATTTGTCTTGAACGGAGTCCTCCTATCCGGGTGTTGGATGTCAATTGCACCATGAGGAAAAACGTTAGTAACAATGAATGGTCCAGTCCATCTCGAACGCAACTAGCCTGGAAATAATTTGAGCTGAGAATCCAAGATGAGGACTTTCTGTCCGATTTGAAAGTCCTTGGGCTGAATGTGCTTGTCATGAAAGCTTTGGTCTTTTCCTTGTAAATCCGAGCACTTTCGTAGGCCTCATTTCGAAGCTCTCCTAATTCACTTAGATGCAGCTTTCTGTGTACTCCAGCATCATCGATATTTATGTTCATCTTCTTAATGGCCCAGAATGCTCTATGCTCCAATTCCACTGGTAGGTGACATCCTTTTTTCCGAAAACAAGCCTGAAGGGAGACATGCCAATCGGGGTCATGTATGTTGTCCTATAGGCCCATAATGCATCGTTCAATGAGCGGGACCAATCCTTGCGGACAGGGCTCACCGTTTTCTCCAATATAGCCTTTACTTCTCGATTGGAAACATCAGCTTGGCCACTCGTTTGTGGGTGATAAGGTGTTGAGGCCTTGTGGGTTACACCATACTTCTTTATTAAAGTTCAAACGAACGATTGCAGAAGTTCGCTCCCCCATCGCTGATGATTGCCCTAGGTGCTCCGAACCTAGCTAAGATGTGACTATGCAAAAAGCTCACAACTACTTTGGCAACATTAGTTTTTCTGGGAATTGCTTCCACCCATTTAGACACATAATCGACATCTAATAAAATATAGAGATTGCCAAAAGAGTTCGGACAAGGTCCCATGAAATCAATGCCCCATACGTCAAAGATCTCAACCACGAGGATAGGGTTTAAATGCATTTTATTTAGAGGGCCTAAGTTACCTTGTCGTTGGCATCTGTCACAAGTGAGTACAAACTCGTATGCATGCTTAAATAATGTAGGCCAATAGAATCCTCTTTGAAGGGCCTTGAGTGCCGTTTTCTTAGCTCCGAAATGGCCTCCACACGCCAAGCTATGGCAAAATGTCAGGACAGATTGCATCTCAGCTTCGGGAATGCATCGTCGAATGATTTGATAAGGTCAATGCTTCCATAAGTAGGGCTCGTCCCAGATGTAGTACTTAGCCTGTTTAGCTAGCTTGTCCTTTTGATACCTGCTTAAAGAGGAAGGAAATTATTTAGTGACAAGGTAATTAATGAGATAAGTGTACCATGGATCGATTGCTTGGACTGCGAAGAGTTGTTCATCTGGGAATGTCTCCAGGAGCGGCAATTGGTCAGCCTCTTCGTTGGATCCATGTATCAAGCGGCTCATATGATCAACCACTAAGTTTTCACTTCCCTTTTTATCTCAAATTTCGAGGTCAAACTCTTGGAGAAGTAGCATCCATCGCGGCAACCTTGGCTTGGCGTCCTTCTTAGTGAGTAAGTACTTCAAAGCCGCATGATCGGTGTAGCCGATGACCTTGGTCTGAATCAAGTACGATCTTTACTTCTCAAGAGCGAAGATAACAACAAGGAGCTCTTTCTTAGTGGTGGAGTAGTTCAGCTGGGCGTCATTCAGGGTTTAACTTGCATAGTAGATGACGTGATGAAGCTTGTTGACACGATGTCCTAGAACAGCTCCTACAGTGAAGTCCGAAGCATCACACATAAGTTCGAAAGGTAAGTCCCAATTCGGTGGCATAATGATGGGGGATGTTGTGAGCTTTGCTTTGAGTGTATTGAATGCCTCACATCAGTCCTTGTTGAAGTCAAATGCGGCCTCTTTAGCTAGGAGACTGCACAATGGCCTTGTGATTTTTGAGAAGTCTTGAATGAAGCATCGATAAAAACCGGCGTGCCCTAAGAAAGATCGAACCTCCTTGACTGTTGTAGGGTATGGAAGTCTTTCTACTATGTCTAACTTAGCCTTGTCCACCTCAATTCCATGGCTAGAGATCACATGGCCCAAGACAATTCCTTGCTGGACCATGAAGCGGCATTTTTCCCAATTAAGCACTAAGTTACTTTCTTGGCAGCGTTCTAGTACTCGGGATAAGTTTGCTAAGCACAGTTCGAATGAATTGCCAAATACAGAGAATTCGTCCATGAATACCTCAATTATATCCTCCACCATGTCAGAGAAGATGCTCATCATGCAGCGTTGAAAGGTGGCTGGGGCGTTACAAAGACCAAAAGGCATCCTTCTGTAGGCATATGTGCCAAAGGGGCACGTGAATGTAGTTTTTTCCTAGTCTTCCGGGGCGATAGCAATCTGATTATACCCTAAATAGCCGTCCAAGAAGCAATAATGTGAATGGCCAGCCAACCGTTCAAGCATTTGATCGATGAATGGCAAGGGGAAGTGATCCGTGCGGGTGGTGGTATTGAGCTTCCGGTAGTCAATGCAAACCCTCCATCATGTTTGAACTCTTTGGGGTACGATCTTATCATGCTCATTCTTTACCACAGTAATCCCACTTTTCTTTGGAACTACTTGGACCGGGCTTACCCACTTAGAGTCACTTATAGGATAGATAATGCCCACGTCTAGGAGTTTAAGGACTTTCTTCTTCACGACCTCCTTCATAGGTGGGTTTAATCTTCGTTGCGCTTCTCTTGATGGTTTGGCAACGTCATCAAGAAGTATTCGATGCATGCATTTGGCGGGACTAATCCCTTGTATATAGGCAATTATCCATCCTATCGACGTACGATGAGCCTTCAGGACTTGCACCAATTGCTCCTCCTCTGCCGTACTTCAGTTCGAGGCAATGATGACCGAAAGGGTCTGAGCTTTTCCTAAGTAAGCATACTTTAAATGTTTAGGCAGTGGTTTTAGTTCTAGTTCTGGGGGCTAGATGGTGGACGGAAAAGTCTTGTGGTCCATGAGAGGTAGCGCCTCAAATTATGGTTGTTTGTTCCATGAATGAACAGGAATGGCATCAAGTATTCTAACTTCCTCTATCACCTTATCGTCAAGTGGCTCAGTAGTTGGTGAAGTGATGGCCGTTTCAAGAGCGTCTATTATGCATGAACTGGCAAGTGCCTTCTGTAGCAGTAAGTCCATGGTGTTTAACGGGAAGTCCACAATTGGCTCCGCAGGATATTGGATGGCATCATGGATGGAGAATGTCCGAAGTTTGTCTAAGACCTTGATGGAGACGTGGCCCTTTTTGACGTCGATAAGGCACTTAGCCGTGGCTAGCAAAGGTTTTCCAAAGAAGAGTGGAGGTTCCTTATTCTTGTCAATTCTATCCATCTTGAGTGCGTAAAATTTGCAAGGATGCATGTGTCTCCAATTTGAACAAGTACATCCTCTAGAACTCCCATTAGATTAGTAATAGAGGCGTTAGCTAATCGAACACATAGGTGCGTAGGTTTGAGTGCCCCTAGGTTGAGTGACCTGTAAATGTGGAACGGCATGATGTTTACCAATGCTCCCGTGTCGCAGAGGCAATGCTCGAATCTTTTCGATTGAATGATACACGGAAGTGATGGAGGCCCAAGATCGTTGGCTTTAAGGGGCATGCGCAAAAGGGCAGCAGGGTATGCCTTAGGGATTTTAATGATGTCAGCGGAGCTGAAACCACACTTTCCTGTGACTAAGTCCTTGATGAGTTTTGCGAATATAGGCATGTGCTTGACGATTTTATGGAAAGGCATTGTGATTTGAAGCTTCTAGAACATACTGATGATTTCCTCCTCAAAGTCCTCCTTTTGCTTATGCATGTTTTGGAACCTGCGAGGAAATGGAATTTCAACATCATTAGCTAAGTCATGGGTTACTGTTTTAGTTGCTTTAAGATTGGACTTTTGAGGTTTAGAGTTAGAATTATTTGAGGGTTGGGAATCGGCTTTAGGAATAGGTTGGATGTCGGCCGTGGCCTGCAGCTATGCCTTGGACATGATACTTGGCGCGTCTTGTGATAGCATCTGGGAAATGGCTCTCGGCAGATTTGTTTAAGGCGCAGTGTCAGGTCCTTCTTGCGTTCCACTCAGCAGAGTGATGGGATTGTGAAATCCCTTAGGATTTACCAGGACTTGACTTGGTAACTTTCCCTGCTCCTGCTGATTTAGTTGATTTGGAATTTGTCCTATTTGACGATCCACGTTTGCCATATGACTATGGATGTCTTGCATGAATTGCATGAATTTGAGTTGCTGTTGAGCCAAGGCATTTAGGGTATCCTCCATAGACTTGCTGCCTCCACTCTAATTTGAGGAAGGGCCATGAGAGTTCCCTTGAGGGGCTGCGGCTTGATGCTGAAATCCAGGGGGAGGAAAAGGATTGGCGGCAATCTGATTGTTGCTCCAGCAGAAGTGTGGATGATTTTTCCACCTCGGATTGTAAGTGTTTGAATATGGGTCATTCCGGGGTCGTGAATTGTTATTGAAACCTGCAGTCAAAATGGCATCTTCCACCATTGGGCAGTCTTGGGACGTGTGGCCCTGAATTGAACATGCTTCGCAGGTTTGAACTCCTTTTGCCTTCTCGTTACATAGTTGTTTCACCAGTGTTGTGAGTTGAGCAATGGCGTCATCATTGTGATTTGTGTACGTATCACCAGTAGCCCTAGAGGAAGGACCTCTGTAGCTAAATTGTTTTTCCCTTTGAGCGATGTTCTCAAAGGCGGTCCTTGCTTCCTCGGTCGTGCCTTCTAGAATCCCTTGGGATTGAGAGTCTACCATTGTCCGATCACTAGTCTTCAAGCCTCCGTAGAAGTATAACATAAGGTGATGGTCGTCGATATGGTGGTGGGGGCACGCCCATAGCATCTGGTTGAAACTTTCCCAGAACTCGTAAAAAGACTCCTCCTTGTCTTGTCGTGGGTTCATTATTCTGGACTTTAATCCGTTCGTCTTTTCCACAGGAAAATATTGTGTTAAGAATTTGGACGTCTAGTCCCTCCATGAGTGAATGGAAGCCCGCGCCAGCAAATGAAACCATACCTTTGCGCGATCCTTGAGACTGAAGTGAAAAAGACGTAGGCGGATTTCAGATTCCATCATGCCATTAATGAACAGCGTTGAGCATACTTCAACAAATTCCTTGATATGAAAGTGCGGGTCCTCGCCGGAAAGTTCGTGAAATATGGGCAGCATATGAATCCTCCCAGACTTTAATTCAAAATTTTCCACTGTTGACTCAGGAAAAACAATGGGAAATTGATCCTCTGAGACATGGGGAATGACAAAGTCTTTAAGGAGCTGTGGGGCTTGTGGTACTAGGTCACGGTCTCGTCCTTGCTCTTCTCTTTGATCCGCCATCCTTCTGGGACTTGGTGGTGCTGAGTCGTGTACTAAATATTCTCTCGAAGCCGGCCCACTTGACGACTCGTGAACCAAGCCTTGGAATGGCATACACGGGTACCTAATAATAAAAGAAAAACAAAACTAAGTTAAAAATCTAAACTTAAATGGCACCGTTGAGGGACAAGTCCCCGGAAACGGGGCCAAAAACTTGATAGAATAAATACTGAACACAATAATTATGAACTTTATTTCTACTAAGTATAACTTTGCAAGTGCACAAAATCGATGGAGATAGTATAATGACAAGCAAAGGTCGATCCCTCGAGGACTTGTTCAACGATTAAGCCAATTAAAAACAAGTACATGAAAGTGCAGAAAATAACAATGCAAGAATGAAAGGGGGGATTTATGATTGAGAATTGAAACTTAAAAACAAGTACATGAAGTCAGGTGTCGGATAGGGTCACGGGTACCAAGTGCAGTCAGCCCCAACGATCTGGAGAAGAACTACATGCCATGCCAGCATCAGAAAATATCGACGATCTGGCGGAAGAAATACCCTACCACGCCAGTCTCGGAGAAATCCCTCCACATATTCGAGTATCTCAATATATATATGGGTCCTTGTACGATGCATAAATAGCCTCAACGATCTGGCGGAGAACTACCCTACAACGCCAGGTCGGAGAAAACCTCAACGAACACGTGATGGATAATACCCTTCATCATGTGCCGGAGAAAAACAATGATCCGTGTGGACAGTAATTCAGTGAAAACCAAAATCCATGTTTTGTTAAAACACTCGGTAGGACCCACGAAAATCCGAAAAATGAAAACATCCCGTGGTCCATAACCCTGCTTTGAAAACCCTCCACAAACGAGCTTAAGAACCATGTTTAAGGGTAAATCCACTAAAATCACAAATACGGGTCAAAACCCAAAATCATGGACTCAAAATTTATCACGTCAATACGACATAAAAACAGAGTCCAAAAATTCAAGCCACATCCCAAAACATAAGTTTCACTGTAACATTGAAAACCCGTGTCCACTAACAATTGCTCAATTCCGGAAATTTTTCAAAAGCAATACATAACATAATTTAAATCAAATATACCCTTATGCATGCATTAATTTATAAACCAAAGTCCACTCAGCAGCTACAGCGACACCTACCTCACCCGTGCATCACATGATTCTCAACTCTCCGCCTCCCTCAGTTCTAGGTCGCTGAAGAGAAAATAACAACGCAAGAAACTTAAAAACAAGTAAATCAAAGTGCAGAAAATAAAAATGCAAGAATGAACGGTTGATTGTTTGTTAACTAAGGCGAATTAAGGCTTACTATCCATTCTAACCAATTATAGCTTTTAACCATATTATATTGACCTAATTTCTATGCAATTCTGAATTAGGTGCCCCTGCGTAGGTCCTGGCGTTGGTACACTAAACATATATCATTCTCTCTTACTTAGCATGTTTTAGACAGGGCATATGCCTAGAACGTCTATCAACTACCAGTTAAGATGACGCATGAAATACTAAGAGAATTTAATGACACCACACTAGCCTAGAAAAGTGATATGCATTCCTAGGTTGTCATGAATTCCGACTACAAGATTGTTTCTTAACCTCAACCTCTTGATGCTAATGAACCACATGATGATATGGCGGTCACTCAAGCAATTCCATCAATAATTTATGCAAACAAGGTAGCTAATCTCATAAACATAAAAGAATGATAGTTAAAGCAGTAATCGGAGTTATCCAGCACATATAGCAATTAAGAACAAAAATAAAAATCTATTCAACGAGCTAACATGGCTAGGGCTTCAAACAACCCTAATTCTTAAAGGAACAACTCACTCATAACTGAAATTAAAACAAATATAATTGAATTCATAAGTAAATTGCAATGAAATAAAATTTTAGAGTAAAGAACGCTGATGAACAATGGTGCACAACAGAGACTCGGCAAAGCCTTCTTCTCCAAGCTCCACGCCCAAAAAGTGTAGAAAATAAGAAATTGTTTACTTTGAACTGAATTGCAATGTAAATTGAGGCTAGAGTGTCTAGATCTCCGAAATAATGCTCTCCTAATAATGTGTGAAAAATATATATTTCGTCTAAAAATATGGTCCGACTAAACACTGAACAAGGCTCCCTTTTATAGACAAAGGGAAAACCTTATCATATAAGGATTGCTATTAAAAACCCTAGCCTAGAATGTTCTCGAATAGTTATTGTACTTCTAATTAATTGTAAAGTCCCTAAAATCTATTAGAACCAATCAGAACAAGGTTGGGAGTGTGAATGCAAGCTGGCAAGTGGAAACACAAGCTGGCCGCGGGCTTCCCGCGGTCAGACGCTGGAATTTAGAACTTGGCCCTTCAAATGTCTTCGTCGTAGGGGTATGGGACTGCGGTTTTTAGGCACACCAAATGCATAATAGAAGCACATCTTCGCTCAGGCCAGGCGCACAGGTTGTCAGGTTTAGCGCAGAGGAGGAACTTTGATCCACCGCTGGCAGAACAGGAACTAGGGTTTAGGCGCAGAGGCTGGGCTCGGATGGGAAGTTCTTGGGACATGTACTCGACATGTCCTGGCATGACCTTGATATTGAAATGAGGACATCTCCTTCATCTGAACTCCGATTTGAGTCATTCTTTTTGCGTTCTTCTCAGAATTTACTTATCTTTCCAAATCTGCACAAGTCTCACATGATTGATCATTTTCTACAATTGGCGGCACGAAATCATTCAAAATACATGTAAGAGAGGAATATAAAGACATCAAAATGATGCATAAATAATGACTGATCAAATACCCTCACACCTATCTTTTGCTAGTCCCTCAGTAAAACAAACTTTAACAAAATGAAAAGTCTCGATCTTAGTTAAGATAGAACATTTAAACCCCTAGGTTCACCTAGTAAGAGGAGTTTTGTCTCCTGAGGTTTTACTTAGACAAATAAGATGCTAGAGATAGTACTTTTAACAGGCTAATAAGAATCAAAGTAAGTAGACATGCTTTGCAGAACTAAAAGGAATGCCATAGCCATGAGTGTCATGTGAAGGTGTACGTGTTTAAGTGCCATTATTTTGAGTGATCATGTTTGAGTACAACTTCATCTAAGTTCCCTAGAATGATTTCATCTCGACTCTAATCCTCACTAGGAAACTCTCAATTCGCACAAGAATCCTAGGCTTTCACTCTTTTCAAGCATATGTGATGAGTTTATGTTATGAAATTCAAATTTAATCACATATGAGTAACAATGAAGAATAACACTTTATGGAAATAAAGATCTCATGAAAGGAATTGAACTTTAAGAACATAGATACGTACCTTAATCCTCAGCATGATTTTCCATAAGATCGGTTAGGTCTTCTTTTTTCGGTTGTAACGGGACTAAGCTTAGGGGTTTAGCAAGGAAGGATGGGATTCAAAGAACCTGAGATGTGCCAAGGCATGAGAAGTCATGACTTGAACTTGGAATTTCTTAACTAAATCCTTTCTTAAGGCCCACGGCATTTTGCTTTCTTGATGGCTTATTTTGAGGCTCTTGGCTCACTTGGCTTAATTTACTTTGTTTTTCACTTTTTCTTCTTTCTTTTTCTTTTCAACTTTTTTTTTTCTTTTTATTGATTTCTTTATTTTTTTTTCTGTTCTTTGAATTGAGTTGAACCAAGATCATGCAATGATTCCCTCAATCTTTCTTGCAGCTTGTTATATGTAAGCTTTTCTTTAAACTTTTGAACTTTGAATTGACGCTAATGTCCTTTGAATTGGGTAGCATCTTCTTCCACCTCTCATTCTCACCATGAATCTCATTTAGGGCAACCTTAGCACAAACTGAGGTTATAAGGCATGGCTGTGATGAATGGCTAAGTATTTTGGGTTAGGTTATACTTTAGGTATGAAAGAAATGGCTGAGTGTTTGGCTTCAAAATTGGCTTAGGGAGCATGCAATTGGGTAGGATAGAGCCTTTAGAGGTTAGAGCATACATAGCCTACTTCACTTCTTATGGCAAACCACACATTAGATCAAGAGTATCTAAATGATGTTAGTTCTTTAAAATTCAATGCAAAATGATGAAATGAGATCAACAATTAAGAACAAAAGCGATGAGTGTTTAAGAGTAGAAACAAGTATTTCCCTCATAAAGAATGGCAATTAGGCTCAAAGATCTCACAGGGTAGTCCCCACTAATTTTCTAAGGTTCACTCAAATTCATTTATTTCGTTCACTTAATCACTTAAAACATGGATTGTGAAGTGCAGATTATGAACTACTTGACCATGGCATGACTCTTAATAAGGCTAAGACAATTAACTTAGCATATACATCCCTATTAACAAGTTATCATACTATTCAAAAGCAAAAAATTATGTAACTAACTAAACACAAAAAAACTAAGGCTGAAAATTCAAAAGTCCTGGATGTGTATCACCCCCAAACCTACTTGTTTCTATATGCAAAAATTTAAATCCACACCCCCAAACCTAAAATGAACATTGTCCTCATTGTGATAAGCAGTAAACATGACAACAGTAGAAAGGTTTGAGAGATATAACGAGCAGAAACAGTTGAGGAAGAGAGAAATACAAACCAGGGCTAGGCTGCCTCCTAGGTGCGCTTTATTTAACGTCTAGGCAAGACGGAGTTGGCATGCTAGGTAATTGGCGCATGCTGGGTTGCAGGGTCACCTGGGCCTGGATTGGAAATGGCCTCGAAGTAGTGTTTGAGGTGATGGCCATTTATCTTGAACGGAGTCTTCCTATCCAAGTGTTGGATGTCAATTGCACCATGAGGAAAAAAGTTAGTAACAATGAATGGTCCAGTCCATCTTGAACGCAACTTACAATTAAATAATTTGAGCCGAGAATCAAAGAGGAGGACTTTCTGTCCGATTTGAAAGTCCTTGGCCTGAATGTGCTTGTCATGAAAAGCTTTGGTCTTTTCCTTGTAAATCCGAGCACTTTCATAGGCCTCGTTTCGAAGCACTTCTAATTCACTTAGCTGCAGCTTTATATGTATTCTAGCATCATCGATATTCATATTCATCTTCTTAATTGCCCAGAATGATCTATGCTCCAATTCCATTGGTAGGTGACATCCTTTTTCTGAAAACAAGCCTGCAAGGAGACATGCCAATCGGGGTCTTGTATGTTGTCCTATAGGCCCACAATGCATCGTTCAATATGCGGGACCAATCCTTGCGGCCAGGGCTCACCGTTTTCTCCAATATAGCCTTTACTTCTCGATTGGAAACTTCAGCTTGGCCACTCGTTTGCGGGTGATAAGGTGTTGAGACCTTGTGGGTTACACCATACTTCTTTATTAAAGCTTCAAACGAACAATTGCAGAAGTGCGCTCCGCCATCGCTGATGATTGTCCTAGGCGCTCCGAATCTGGCTAAGATGCGACTCTGCAAAAAGTTCACAACTACTTTGGCATCATTAGTTTTTGTGGGAATTGCTTCACCCATTTAGACACATAATCGATAGCTAATAAAATATAGAGATTGCCAAAAGAGTTGGGAAAAGGTCCCATGAAATCAATGCCCCATACGTCAAAGATCTCGACTACGAGGATAGGGTTTAATGGCATTTGATTTCGAGGGCCTATGTTACCTTGCCGTTGGCATCTGTCACAAGTGAGTACAAACTCGTATGCATTCTTAAATAATGTAGGCCAATAGAATCTGCTTTGAAGGACCTTGAGTGCAATTTTCTTAGCTCCAAAATTGCCTCCACACGCCAAGCTATGGCAAAATGTCAGGACAGATTCCATCTCAGCTTCGGGAATGCATCGTCGAATGATTTGATCATGACAATGCTTCCATAAGTAGGGCTCGTCCTAGATGTAGTACTTAGCCTGTTTAGCTAGCTTGTCCTTTTGATACCTGCATAAAGAGGAAGGAAATTTTGTAGTGACAAGGTAGTTAATGAGATCACCGTACCTTGGATCGATTGCTTGGAGTGCGATGAGTTGTTCATCTGGGAATGTCTCCAGGAGCGGCAATTGGTCAGCCTCTTCGTTTGATCCATGTATCAAGCGGCTCATATGATCAGCCACTACGTTTTCACTTCCCTTTTTATCTCGAATTTCGAGGTCAAACTATTGGAGAAGTAGCATCCATCGCAGCAACCTTGGCTTGGCGTCCTTCTTAGTGAGTAGGTACTTCAAGGCCGCATGATCGATGTAGATGATGACCTTGGTCTGAATCAAGTATGATCTGAACTTCTCAAGAGCGAAGATAACAACAAGGAGCTCTTTCTCAGTGGTGGAGTAGTTCAGTTGGGCGTCATTCAGGGTTCGACTGGCATAGTAGATGTTGTGAGGAAGCTTGTTGACACGCTGTCCTAGAACAGCTCCTACATTGAAGTCCGAAGCATCACACATAAGTTCGAAAGGTAAGTCCCAATTCGGTGGCATAATGGCGGGGGATGCTGTGAGCTTTGCTTTTAGTGTATTGGATGCCGCACGGCAGTCCTTGTTGAAGTCAAATGTGGCCTATTTAGCTAGGAGACTGCATAACGGCCTTGTGATTTTTGAGAAGTCTTGAACGAAGCGTCGATAAAAACCGGCGTGCCCTAAGAAAGATCAAACCTCCATGACTATTGTAGGGTACGGAAGTCTTTCCACTATGTCCAACTTAGCCTTGTCCACCTCAATTCCATGGCTAGAGATCACATGGCCCAAGACAATTCCTTGCTGGACCATGAAGTGGCATTTTTCCCAATTAAGCACTAAGTTACTTTCTTGGCAGCGTTCTAGTACGCGGGATAAGTTTGCTAAGCATAGTTTGAATGAATGGCCAAATACAGAGAAGTCGTCCATAAATACCTCAATTATGTCCTCCACCATATCAGAGAAGATGCTCATCATGCAGCGTTGAAAGGTGGCTGGGGCGTTACAAAGACCAAAAGGCATCCTTCGGTAGGCAAATGTGCCATAGGGGCACGTGAATGTAGTCTTTTCCTGGTCTTCCGGGGTGATAGAAATCTGATTATACCATGAGTAGCCATCCAAGAAGAAATAATGTGAATGGCCAGCCAACCACTCAAGCATTTGATTGATGAATGGCAAGGGGAAATAATCCTTGCGGGTGGTGGTATTGAGCCTCCGGTAGTCAATGCAAACCCTCCATCCGGTTTGAACTCTTTGGGGTATGAGCTCATCATGCTCATTCTTTACCACAGTAATCCCACTGTTCTTTGGAACTACTTGGACCGGGCTTATCCACTTAGAGTCACTTATAGGATAGATAATACCCATGTCTAGGAGTTTAAGGACTTCCTTCTTCACAATCTCCTTCATAGGTGGATTTAATCGTCGCTGCACTTCTCTTGATGGTTTGGCATCGTCTTCAAGAAGTATTCGATGCATGCATTTGGCAGGACTGATCCTTTGTATATCGGCAATTGTCCATGCTATCGTCATACGATGAGCCTTCAGAACTTGCAACAATTGCTCCTTTTCTGCCGTACTTAAGTTAGAGGCAATGATGACCGGAAGGGTTTGAGCTTTTCCTAAGTAAGCATACTTTAAATGTTCAGGTAGTGGTTTTAGTTCTAGTTCTGGGGGCTGGATGGTGGACAACAAGGTCTTGTGGTCCCTGAGAGGTAGCGCCTCAAATGCTGGTTGTTTGTTCCATGAATGAACAGGAACGACATCAAGTATTCTAACCTCCTCTATCACCTTATAGTCAAGTGGCTCAGTAGTTGGTGAAGTGATGGCCGTTTCAAGAACATCTGTTATGCATGAACTGGCGAGTGCCTTCTATAGCAGTATGTCCATGTTGTTTAACGGGAAGTCCACAATTGGCTCCGTAGGATATTGGATGGCATCATGGATGGAGAATGTCCGAAGTTTATCCATGACCTTGATGGAAACTTGGCCATTTTTGATGTCGATAAGGCACTCAGCCGTGGCTAGCAGTGGTCTTCCAAAGAGGAGTGGAGGTTCCCCATTCTTGTCAATTATGTCAATCTTGAGTACGTAAAAGTCTGCAGGGATGCACGTGTCTCCAATTTGCACAAGTACGTCCTCTAGAACTCCCATTAGATTAGTAATAGAGGTGTTAGCTAATCGAACACATAGGTGCGTAGGTTTGAGTGCCCCTAGGTTGAGTGACTTGTAAATGTGGAATGGAATGATGTTTACCGATGCTCCCGTGTCGCAGAGGCAATGCACGGATGTTTTCGATTGAATGATACACGGAAGTGATGGAGGCCCAGGGTCGTTGGCCTTAGGGGGCATGTGCAGAAGGGCAGCAAAGTATGCCTTAGGGATTTCAATGATGTCAGTGGAGCTGAAACCACGCTTTCCTGCGACTAAGTCCTTCATGAGTTTTACGAATATAGGCATGTGCTTGACGATTTTATGGAAAGGCAGTGTGATTTGAAGCTTCTGCAACATGCTGATGATTTCCGCCTCAAAGTCCTCCTTTTGCTTATGCCTGTTTTGGAACCTGCGAGGAAATGGAATTTCAACATCATTAGGTAACTCGAAGGGTACTGGTTTAGTTGCTTTAAGATTGGACTTTTGAGGTTTAGAGTTAGAATTATTTGAGGGCAGGGAATCGGCTTTAGGAACAGGTTAGATGTCGGCCGTGGCCTGTGGCTGTGCCTTGGACATGATACTTGGCGCGTCTTGTGATAGCGGCTGGGAAATGGCTCTCGGCATATCTGTTTGAGGCGCAGTGTCAAGTCCTTCTTGCGTTCCATTCAGCAGAGTGATGGCGTTGGCC
This sequence comes from Oemleria cerasiformis, assembly GCA_037349345.1. Taxonomy (NCBI): domain Eukaryota; kingdom Viridiplantae; phylum Streptophyta; class Magnoliopsida; order Rosales; family Rosaceae; genus Oemleria; species Oemleria cerasiformis. Next base: position 4,324,995 of record JAZGTL010000009.1, on the reverse strand, counting down.
GTAGGATTGTGAAATCCCTTAGGATGTACCAGGACTTGACTTGGTAACTTTCCCTCTCCCGTTGATTTAGTTGATTTGCCATTTGCCCTATTTGACGATCCACGTTTACCAGATGACTCTGGCTGTCTTGCATGAATTGCATGAGTTGGCTTTGCTGTTGAACCACGGTATTTAGGGTATCCTCCATAGACTTGCTACCTCCATTCTGATTTGAGGAAGGGTCGTGAGAGTTCCCTTGAGGGGCAGCGGCTTGCTACTGAAATCCAGGGGGCGGCAAAGGATTGGCGGCAGTCTGATTGTTGCTCCAGCGGAAGTTTGGATGATTTTTCCACCCCGGATTGTAAGTGTTTGAATATGGGTCATTTCGGGGTCGTGAATTGCTATTGAAACCACCAGCAAAATTGACGTCTTCCACCATTGGGCAGTCTTGCGATGTGTGGCCCTGTATTGAACATACTTCGCAGGTTTGAACTCCTTTTGCCTTCTCGTTACACAGTTGTTTCACCATTGCCGTGAGTTGAGCAATGGCGTCATCATTGTGATTTGTGTACGTATCACCAGTAGCCCTAGAGGAAGGACCTCTGTAACTGAATTGTTTTTCTCTTTGAGCCATGTTCTCAAAGGCGGTCCTTACTTCCTCGGTCGAGCCTTCTAGAATCCCTTGGGATTGAGAGTCTACCATTGTCCGATCACTAGTCTTCAAGCCTCCGTAGAAGTATAACATAAGGTGATGGTCTTCGATATGGTGGTGGGGGCACGCCCGTAGCATCTGGTTGAAACGTCCCCAGAACTCATAAAAGGACTCCTCCATGTCTTGTCGTGGGTTCATTAGTCTGGACTTTAATTCGTTCGTCTTTTCCACAGGGAACTTTTGTGTTAAGAATTTGGACGTCAAGTCCCTCTATCAGTGAATGGAAGCCGGCGCTAGCGAATGAAACCATACCTTGGGGCGATCGTTGAGACTGAAGTGAAAAAGACGTAGGCGGATTTCAGATTCCGTCATGCCATTAATGCGCAGCGTTGAGCAGACTTCAACAAATTCCTTGATATGAAAGTGCGGGTCCTCGCCGGAAAGTCCATGAAATATGGGCAGCATGTGAATCGTCCCAGACTTTAATTCGAAATTTGCCACTGTTGACTTAGGAAAAACAATGGGGAATTGATTGAGAGCTGAAAATTAAAGTCAAGTAAATCAAAGTGCAGAAAATAATAATTCAAGAATGAAAGGTTGTTAACTAAGGCGAATTAAGGCTTACTATCCACTCTAACCAATTATAGCTCTTAACCAGATTATCTTGACCTAATTACTATGCAATTCTGAATTAGGTGCCCATGCCTAGGTCCTGGCGTTGGTACACTAAACATATATCATTCTCTCTTACTTAGCATGTTTTAGACAGGGCATATGCCTAGAAAGTCTATCACCTACCAGTTAAGATGACGCATGAAGTACTAAGAGAATTTAATGACACCACACTAGCCTAGAAGAGTGGGATGCATTCCTAGGTTGTCATGAATTCCAATTACAAGATTGTTTCTTAACCTCAACCTCTTGAAGCGAATGAATCACAGGATGATATGGCGGTCACTCAAGCAATTCCATCAATAATTTCTGCAAACAAGGTAGCTAATCTTATAAACATAAAAGAATGGTAGTTAAAGCAGTAATCAGAGTTATTCATCATGCATAGCAATTAAGAAAAAGAATAAAAATCTACTTAACGAGCTAACATGGCTAGGGCTTCAAACAACCCAAATTCTGAAAGGAACTACTCACTCATAACTGAAATTGAAACAAATATAATTCATAAGTAAATTTTAATAATAAAAATAAGGGTACAAAAGATATTGTTGAAGAACAGGCACATCAGAGCCACGACAGAGCCTTCTTCTCCAAGCTCCACGCCTAATAATCTGTATGTAAAATATTATCTCTAAAATATCTGGTCTCTAATTCCCCCAAAACACTGGACCAAGGCTCCCTTTTATAGACAAAGAGAAAACCTTGTCCTATAAGGATTGGTAAACCTTGTCCTATAAGGATTGGTAAAACCTTATCCTAGAATGTTCTGGAATAGTTTTTGTACTTTTAATTAATTACAAAGTCCTTAAAATCTATTAGAACTAATCAGAACACGGTTGGGAGTGTGAATGCAAGCTGGCCAGTGGGAATGCAAGCTGGCCAGCGGGAACACAAGCTGGCCTCGGGTAGCCCGTGGTCTTCCCGTGGACTTCCCTGAATTTAGAACTTGGCCTTTGGAATGTTTTCGTCATAGTGGTCTGGGACTGCGCTTTCAAGGCACACCATGAGTATAGCAAAAACGCATCTTCGCTCAGGCTAGGGGCAAAGGCTGTCAGGCTTAACGCAGAGGAGGAACTGTGATCCACCTCTAACGGAATCGGAACCAGGGTTTAGGCACAAAGGCTGGGCTCAGATGGGAAGTTCTTGGGACATGTACTCGACATGTCCTGGCACGACCTTGGCACTTCTAGGACATGAACTTGATGTCATGAGACAAAGGTTTGGGACCCAGATGGCATGATCTGAGGTACTTGACCTAGGACTCAAAATAGGCGCACTGGCGCACTGGCGCATGGCGCACTCAAGACCCAATTCAGGACCTGATATTGAAATTAGGATGTCTCCTTCATCTGAACTCCGATTTGAGTCATTCTTTTTGCGTTCTTCTCAGAATTTACCTATCTTTCCAAATCTGCACAAGTCTCACAAGATTGATAATTTTCTACTATTTATGGCACGAAATCATTCAAAAGACATGTAAGAGAGGCATATAAAGACATCAAAATGATGCATAAATAATGACTAATCAGTGTCTAATTGCTTCTGTGTGTTTCATACCATGATACAGACTTAATTTTTGGCTAAATTGAAAGTTCTTAGGTCTGATAATGGTGGTGAATTTGTTAATCAAATATTACAGTCTTATTTTCAAGATCATGGCATCATTCATGAGACAACATGTCCTTATACACCTCAACAGAACAATGTTGCCGAACGGAAAAATCGGCATATTCTTGAAATTACTAGTTCTTGTTTGATTGGTGCCCACATGCAACCTGCTTCTTGGGGCTTGGGGCGATACTATTTTGTACACTGTTTTTCTTCTAAAACATGTGCCTAGTAGGGTCCTAAACTTCAAAACACCTTTAGATGAACTTTCTACTCAGGTTGGTATCCCCTCCCACTTAAAATTAGCACTGCATGTTTTTGGATGTGTTGTTTTTGTTCACCTTCCTAATCATCAACGTACGAAGCTCGATCCGCATGCCTTAAAGTGTGTGTTTTTTGGGTACGTACCTCACCAAAAAGGCTACATGTGTTATCATCCTCTTACTCGTCGCTTCTATGTGCCTATGAATGCTACTTCTTCTGAAACTGAACCCTATTTTTCTCTGCCAGTATCCACTTCTCCTCTTCCAGGGGAGATGATTGTTGAAGAGCCGAATTGGATAGATATGTTTCCTGATCCTGGTGTAGTTTCTGCTGCAGACGTGACTGGTCACGATGGTTCTGCTACTGGTATGGCTTGTCCCGAAAGTTCTGATAATCGTATGACTAATCTCGAAGGTTCTGATGGTTCTGATATTGATACTGTTATGACTAGTCCCGAAGGTTATGATGGTTATAATATTGATACTGGTATCATTAGTCATGATCAGTCTGATGTGGATTTGATTACTCATGAGGCTCTGAATGATTCATTGTCTACAAGCCCCCCTTCTACACCAACTGTATCAACCAATGATCCTCCTCCTGCTAATGATTATGAGGTATGTAATAATTCTAAGGTTAATACTAACAATGTAATTAATGATCACATGCCAGTTGTATCTAGTGATGGTGACATGTATTACCTACCTCCTCGGAGTACTCGGGGCAAACCACCGGAAAGATATTCACCTGACAATTCAAAGACGGTGAAGTATCCTATTCCAAATTATGTCTCTCCAGGGCACTTTCCAGTGCTATTCAAGCCTTTGTGAATCAAATGTCAGCTGTGACAATTCCTACAAGAGTACAAGAAGTGCTCAATGATAAAAATTGGGCAGAAGCTATAAATGAGGCGATCTGAGCACTGGAAAGGAATCAAACATGGGACATTATGTCCTTACTAGAAGGGAAGAAACTTGTTGGCTATAAACAGGTGTTTACGATGAAACATAAGCCAGCCGGTACGATTGACTGATACAAAGCAAGGTTAGTTGCTCGTGGTTTTACTCAAAATTATGGAATTGATTACCAGGAGACTTTTGCACCTGTTGCAAAGTTAAATACTATTCGGGTTTAATTGTCTATTGCTGCAAATTTTGACTAGCCATTACAACAGTATGGTGTTGAAAATGTTTTTTTACATGGAGATCTATCTGAAGAGATTTATATGAGTATGCTAGCTGGGTATAGTAGTTCTGGTGATTCAAGCTTGGTATGTAAGTTGAAGAATGCGCTGTATGGTTTGAAACAATCACCAAGAGCATGGTTTGGAAGATTTCAGCTAGCTATGAAAAAATATGCCTACGAGCATAGCAATGCAGACCATACGTGGTTCCTGAAGAAACAAAATGGTAAGATAACTGCTCTTATCATTTATGTTGATGACATGATTGTTACTGGTGATTATATAGATGAGATGACTAAGTTAAAGTCTAACTTGGCATATGAGTTTGATACGAAAGATCTTGGCGGCTTAAAGTATTTTTTGGGCATTGAAGTTATTTGGTCTAAGAAAGGGATATGTTTGTCACAATGAAAATACGTTCTTGACTTATTGAAGGAAACATGTATGCTTGGTTGTCAGCCCATTGATACACCTATTGAGCAAAATCATGGCCTAGAAGAACTTCCGAATCAAGTTCCTACTAATAAGGGAAGATATAAAAGGCTAGTTGGTCGTTTGATTTACTTATCTATAACGACTCGGAAATTTTAGTAGTGAATTTTGATAAATTAATTTGCAAAAGGGCGAAATTACCCTTGATTGTTTAAGGGGCTTGAAAGTCAATTTTTGTTTCGAGACACTTTTGGCTGTGTTTCGGGGATCGTTGCGTAGGTCTCGAACTCACGAGTTCGTAGACAGGCAGCACGTGGAAAACGGAGTTCGTGTGAGAGAGTTGTGGGTCTAGAATGTTCAGGGGCAATTTGGTAATTTTCCATGGGTAGATATTTTAAATCAAACCTTTTTCCAGATTTTTTCCCATTTTGTCCTCTCTCTCCCCGTGCTATATCTTTTTTTCCCGAGAACTCGTGAGAAGGCCAAGGGAGAAACCCAAAAAATTTTGGACGTTTTAGACCAAACCAAGGACATCATCAGCTTCCTCTTCTCCCTAAGAGCACAACCATACCATCCGGGAGCCGAGGGGATCACCGTGGACGACGGAGCAAAGCTCTAAACATTGACCGGAATTCTTGGCCAGTTTTCGGCTACCACAGGTATGTGTTCTCAATTTGGACTGAGATTTGGATTCCTTGGCTCGAGTCGATAGATTTCCATTATTAGCACGTTGAATTTGGTTGAGAATTGAGAGAGATACGAAGGTTGGAAGTTCGAGTGTTCATGGAGGTCCGGTGACGAAATATTCCGTTGTCAATGGAATATTCCGTTGCTCTGGTTAGAACTGACGCCGTTAAGTTTAACGGAATATACTAACGGCGTTAGTATATTATGTTAAATCTAACAAACGGAATATTCCTTCACCGTTAGCATATTCCGTCAGGATTGACGAAATATTCTGTGAATAGTGCCAGGCGAGTAGGATGATGTAGTTGCGTGTGGAAGGGCCGCCGGCTGTCCACCGGCGCGTGGAGGTACGTGGAGCTCCTTCTTGAGCTCCGGCGAACACGAGGTTCAAAGCTCTCGACATTTTAGACCTTTTGGCGCAAGTTTCAGATCAATCGGACATCGTTTAGGGGTAGTTTTGGGTGTTTGAAGTGGCTGCATTTTTACGGTGAGGCAAGCGGACCACCCGGCATAGTGAGTCTAAATGTAGGGTTTTAATAATAGTTAGTAATCCCAATTGTTACTTTTGATAGGCGATACTGCTCCGGGAACTTCGGAGGAGCATACGACTTGGGATTGAGCTTATTTGGACGTGTGGTGTGTCAGGACCCGTCCCGAATTTCCCCTCAAAACTCGAGAAGGACCTTGTCCCGTCTGACAACCTAAAGAAAAGTTCCCATTATACCCTTCATTCCTTACAAATATAATAATTCTACTTGTCAGACAAGGGATCAAAAGTACTCAAATATTTCAGTAGATAACAACCATCCCAAAATATACAAATATATCAGAGCATCTATGTAGGATAAATAATATAACATTAGATATCCTACTCATAGTTTAGGTATAACGCGCAGCTGAAATACTACTAATGCCTCCGCCTCGAAAATTGACCACGTCAACTCAACTCAACAACCTGGAGGGGATTTAAAATACAAAAAGTGTGAGTGGACCAAAAATAATCATTTATAAATCATTTTTTCGAGGAAAACTTACCTTTTTCCCCCTCCACGAATAAAATCATGCAATGCATCATATAAAACAGTTTATGATAGTAAACATCATTTAATTCGACCTGAACACATAATATCTCAAATCCACTGTTCCCGACAAATCCACTACACACCAGGGTAACCCTTGAGATGTGTAAAAATCTGTGTAACTTGGTCTTAGCCACAATCTCTTAAAAATCACCTTTTACATTGGAGGTTCACCGGGTTCTCCGCCTCAGCGGATCCTAGCCCCGGCTCATGGGCCCCCTCAAATCGGTATTGTTTATATTGGAGGTTCACCGGGTTCTCCGCCTCAGCAGATCCTAGCCCCAGCTCCTAGCCCTCCTCAAATCGGTATTGTTTATATTGGAGGTTCACCGGGTTCTTCGCCTTAGCGGATCCTAGCCCCGGCTCCTGGGCCCCCTCAAAACAGTATTGTTTATATTGGAGGTTCACCGGGTTCTCCCCCTCAGCGGATCCTAACCCTAGCTCCTAGCCCTCCTCAAATCGGTATTGTTTATATTGGAGGTTCACTGGGTTCTCCGCCTCAGCAGATCCTAGACCTAGCTCCTAGCCCTCCTCAAAACAGTTTGGGATCCAAAATCAAGTATTTTATAATCACAAATACGGTTTCAACTCAAAATCATGGACTCAAATAATTACCAAGTCAAAACAATATCAAAACCGAATCCAACAACCATGCCATTTCTCACAACACACTTTCACTGAAATATTGGAAAAACAAATGTCCGGCAATCATTTATAAATTCCAGGAAATCATTGCAACCATACACAACAATATTTAAATCAAAGATATTGATGCATGCATTACAATTTATAAACCAAAAGTCCACTCACCTAGCGTCCAAGCAAGCTCAATCCCGAATTGTACGCTCGCCTGAAGTTCCTGGAGCAGTATCGCCTGTGTTAGCCGGAGAATCGATCGGAAGGTCCGAAACTTCTTTTCCTAGGTTCGGCTGCCCCCGTGGTCCTCTCCTTCGATGGTTGGTACAGTTGTGATCGTGTGAAAGAGTAGAATCCGATTAGTGGAATATAAATGGAAGTTTAAGCCTTTAATCAAGAGTTGACTTTTGTGGGTTTTGGGTGTTTTCTCACGGGTTCGGGGTGTGTGTTTTACAGAGAGAAAAATGAGAATGAGAAAGGAAGATGATCATGAATTGAAGTGATGAAATGAAGATGTAAAATGATTGGGGGTTAACAAAATATCTACCCCCAAGTCAAAATTACCAAAATGCCCTTGAACATCTAGACCCATAACTTTCGTACACGAACTCCGTTTTCCGCGTGCTGCCTATCTACGAACTCGTGAAATCGAGACCTACACAACGGTCTCCAAAACACATCCTAAAATGATCCGAAACAAAACTTGATTTCCACGCTCTTAACGACCAAGGGTAAAATCATCATTTGCAAAAATTATTTAAGTAAATCAAATAATTAAAATTCGGGGTTGTTACAATCCACCCCCCTTAAGAAATTTCGTCCTCGAAATTCAACTTTACCATTGGAACAAATGAGGATATTGCGCCCGCATTAGTTCCTCAGTTTCCCACGTGGCCTCCTCCACGTTATGATTCCTCAAAAATTTCTCAGCGGTCACCGTCGATATCACTCCAAAGGGTAGTACCTTACGATCTCCCGAAAATGTAAGTTCGGACAAACCTGGACTTCGGAAATCCACTCTCTTGTCATAATAATCTATAGAGGCATGGTGCTCGGTTAACCAATCCATCCCCAGAATCACATCAAAATTACACATATCTAAGGGAATTAAATCTGCCTCCAACCCATGGCCTTCAACCATCACCGGACAACTGCGAATCACATGGTTCGCCACTAACATATCCCCGGTAGGAATACTAATACCCATGTCCCAACCAATCGGGGACAATTCTCTACATCCTCTGGGCTAGACTCGCCCATAAATATCGTCGCCCCCAGTCTCTGGGCTCTCTCAATATTAGAAACTTCATGAGAAGCCTTATCCTAGAGTACAGAAGCTAAAGTCTGACCCAGCTGTTCCAGTGTCTGCCTCAAATCAGGCTCTACTGCAGGTTCATGGTCATCTCCACCATTCCCAGACCGTTGACGGAACTCACATCTCGGAGGCATTATACGCTGAAAAGAAGCTGTAAATCATTGATACAAAAATTCCACTTGTACACTAGGTGTACGATCTACAGGAATTTAACCTAGTGCTCTGATACCAATTGTCAGGACCCATCCCGACTTTCCCCTCGAAACTCAAGAAGGACCTTGTCCCGTCTGACAACCTAAAGAAAAGTTCCCATTATACCCTTCAATCCTTACAAATATAATAATTCTACTTGTCAGACAAGGGATCAAAAGTACTCAAATATTTCAGTAGACAACAACCATCCCAAAATATACAAATATATCAGAGCATCTATGTAGGATAAATAATACAGCATTAGATATCCTACTCGGAGTTTAGGTATAACGCGCAGCGAAATACTACTAATGCCTCCTCCTCGGAAATTGCCCACGTCAACTCAACTCAACTCAACAACCTGGAGGGGATTTAAAATACAAAAAGTGCGAGTGGACCAAAAATAATCATTTATAAATCATTTTTCGAGGAAAACTTACCTTTTTCCCCCTCCACGAATAAAATCATGCAATGCATCATATAAAACAGTTTATGACAGTAAACATCATTTAATTCAACCTGAACACATAATATCTCAAATCCACTGTTCCCGACAAATCCACTACACACCAGGGTATACCTTGAGATGTGTAAAAATCTGTGTTACTTAACCTCAGCCACAATCTCTAAAAAATCACCTTTTATATTGGAGGTTCACCGGGTTCTTCGCCTCAGCGGATCCTAGCCCCGGCTCATGGGCCCCCTCAAATCGGTATTGTTTATATTGGAGGTTCACTGGGTTCTCCACCTTAGCATACCCTAGCCCCAGCTCCTAGGCCTCCTCAAATCGGTATTTTTTATATTAGAGATTCACCGGGTTCTCCGCCTCAGCATATCCTAGCCCCAGCTCCTAGCCCTCCTCAAATCGGTATTGTTTATATTGGAGGTTCATCGGGTTCTCCGCCTTAGCGGATCCTAGCCCCGGCTCCTGGGCCCCCTCAAAACAGTATTGTTTATATTGGAGGTTCACCGGGTTCTCCGCCTCAGCGGATCCTAGCCCCAGCTCCTAGCCCTCCTCAAATCGTTATTGTTTATATTGAAGGTTCACCGGGTTCTCCGCCTCAGCAGATCCTAGCCTCAGCTCCTAGCCCTCCTCAAAACAGTATTGGATCCAAAATCAAGTATTTTATAATCACAAATACGGTTTCAACTCAAAATCATGGACTCAAATAATTACCAAGTCAAAACAATATCAAAACCGAATCCAACAACCATGCCATTTCTCACAACACACTTTCACTGAAATATTGGAAAAACAAATGTCCAGCAATCATTTATAAATTCCAGGAAATCATTGCAACCATACACAACAGTATTTAAATCAAAGATATTGATGCATGCATTACAATTTATAAACCAAAAGTCCACTCACCTGATGTCCAAGCAAGCTCAATCCCGAATTGTATACTCCTCTGAAGTTTCTGGAGCAGTATCACATGTGTTAGCCGAAGAATCGATCGGAATGTCCGAAACTTCTTGTCCTCGGTTCGGCTTCCCCAGTGGTCATCTCCTTCGATGGTTGGTACGGTTGTGATCGTGGGAAAGAGTAGAATCCGTTTAGTGGAACATAAATGGAAGTTTAAGCCTTGAATCAAGAGTTGACTTTTGTGGGTTTTGGGTGTTTTCTCGTGGGTTCGGGGTGTGTGTTTTACAGAGAGAAAAATGAGAATGAGAAATGAAGATGATCATGAATTGAAGTGATGAAATGAAGATGTAAAATGATTGGGGGTTAACAAAGTATCTACCCCCAAGTCAAAAATACCAAAATGCCCTTGAACATCTAGACCCATAACTTTCGTACACGAACTCCGTTTTCCGCGTGCCGCCTGTCTACGAACTCATGAGTTCGAGACCTACGCAACGGTCTCCAAAACACATCCTAAAATGATTCGAAACAAAACTTGATTTCTACGCTCTTAACGACCAAGGGTAAAATCGTCATTTACAAAAATTATTTACGTAAATCCAATAATTAAAATTTCGGGTTGTTACATGGTGAGTGGACTTTGGTTTTGTAAAGTATAATGGATGCATAAAGGTATATTTGATATAATTGCTTATTACGTATTGTTTTGGAAAATTTCTGGATATTATTAAATTATTAGTGGACACAACTTTCAATAATTATTTGGAAATGACGTTTTGGGCTATGGCCTTACTTTGTGGTTTCGGGTTTTATATGGTTTGACTTGATTGATTTTGGGATTTCAATCGAGTCTAAGATTTTGAGTTTAAACCCGATTTTTCAATGAATTTGGCTTAGGCCAAGAAACAAGAATTTCAAAACATGGATTTTGGTTTTCACTGGATTTTTGTCCCCGATGGTCAAAGTTTTCTCCGATTGGCGTTGAGGGGTCTTTCTCCGCCGGATCATTGAGGGTTATTCGATGCTGGTGTCGAGGGGTATTTTCTCCGCCAGGTCATTGAGGTAGTCTACGTGTAACGACCTGAAAATTTAATTCGTAATTTTTCATAAATTAATTTGGGAAAAGATAAATTACCCTTGGTTTTAAAGGGGGGCTCATAAGTCAATTTTATGTGGAGACACATTTGATAGTTTTTCGGGTACCATTGCGTAGGTCTCGGTTTCATGAGTTCGTAGATAGGCGGCACGCAGAAAATGGAGACCGCGTGAGAAAATTACGGGTCTAGATTATTCAGGGGCATTTTGGTCATTTACTTGGGTAGAGGTATTTAAATCCCAGACTTCATGAACAATCTCATTTCTTCATTTTCCAGACCTATGACAGTATTCAGACTCGTGACTGACCGACCGACACCGACCGAACCAAAACACAAAACCTTCAATTTGGACTTTCATTTCAGGGAAACCTTGGCCAATTTGGTGGAATCCATTACACTCTACTCCTTCTCACGATCAAAACCGTACCTACCATAGAAGCAAACAGCCGCGAGAGACACTGATCGGAGGAAAGGAAAACCAAAACCTTCCGATCGATTTTTCGGCCAACACAAGTATGGTTTTCATGTTTAGAGTTCATTTTTGAGTTTCTGGGTTCGAGTAGATGAATTTAGACATAAAATTCGTGAAAAACAGTTGAGTTTTGAAGAAGTTAGGAAAAACTTGAAGCTCGGCCGGCAATGGGTTTTTCCGGTGACGGCGACGGCGGTTGACGGCGGCACAGTCGTCTTCTCCGGTGAGACTACGGGGGCTGAGTCGATCAGCGGTGCTGACGTGGCAAGCCATATGGATGCCACCTGGAAGCCACGTGGACGCCACCTGGCGGCTCAATCAGCAGGCATGTGTGGCACTGTGTGGACGGCGCGTGAGGCACTGTAGCCGGCGAGTGGCTGAACCGTCGGACTTCTGTCAGCGTTTGGCGATGCATGGGATCGGTTCTGGGGTCATGGCGGCCCGAGTCAATAAGATTTCGACATTTTGGACCTTTTGGCGCAGGTTTCAGGTTAATCGGACGTCGTTTCGGGATAGGTTTGGACATCCGAAGTGTATGCGTTATTAGTGTAACGCGAGCGGACTTCCCTGGGTTTAGGGTGTTTAAATGTAAGGGTTGTAATTATCGTTAGTAATCCCGATTGTTATTTTTGACAGGCGATACTACTACAGGAACTTCAGAGGAGCGTACACCTCGTGATTGCGCTATCGGTGAGTGGACTTTGGTTTATAAATTATAATGCATGCATAAAGGTATATTTGAATTAAATATTGTTATGTGTTGTTTTTGGTATATTTCTGGAATTTAGAAATTGTGCTATTAAATGATGACTGGGCATGTGTTTTCAATATTACAGTGGAAACATTGTTTTGGGTTGTGGCCTGGTTTTATGGATTCTGTTATTAAATGATTTTAACTTGATAGATTTTGAGTCCATGGTTTTTGGTGTAAACTCGGATTTGTGATTTCCTTGGATTTGGGCATAGACCCAGTTTTTCAATGAATTTGGCTTAGGCCAGGAAACAAGGATTTCAAAATATGGATTTTGGTTTTCACTTATTTACTGTCCCCTAGGATCACGATTTTCTTCGACTATCGTCGAGGGATTTTTCTCCATCAGATCATTGAGGGTTCTCCGACGCTGGTGTCGATGAGTATTTTCTCCACTGGGTCGTTAAGGCTGTCTATGCGTAGTACATGGTTCTGCACAGCTCGAGGTATATCGGGTGTGTGGAGGGTATTGAGCTACGGCTTGGAATTTTTATTCGGGAACAGTGGAATATGTTTGATATACATTTTGTGTCCAGGTTGTTTCATATGATTTGTAAACTCATTTGAGGAGGGTTTTCAAAACAGGATTGTGGACCACGGAATGTTTTCATTATACGGATTTTCGTGGGTCCCAACCGTGTTTTACCAAAAACAATGGATTTTCCAGTATTTTTTCGAGTTATCAATATTTTTGAAAATGAATTTTATGTTATGCATGCATGGTTTTACTCATGGAGGAGAAAATGTATGTTTTCCTCAGAAATAGTTTTAAATGATTATTTTTGTCCACTCACACTTTTGGTGTTTTAAATCCCTTCCAGGCTGTTGAATTCACGTGGGCATATCCAGAGGTGGAGGCTTTACATTTCAACTGCGCGTTTACCTAGAGTAGGATATTTATTTGTTGTGTATTTAATTATCCTACCTAGATGCTCTGATAAATCTGTTGGATGGTTGAGTTGTTCGAATTTGGAGTGATATCTGATCCTTTATCTGACATGTGGAAGACGGTTAACTAGTCCTTAAGGGGAGATTCTGCCGGATTTTTGGCAGAATTCTCATATTTTTTGCAAGGACTTAGGGGTAATTTGGGAAATTCTTTAGGTTGTCAGACGGGAGCAGGGTTTTTCCCGAGTTTCGAGGGGAAATTTGGGAATGGTCCTGTCACTATGCGTAGTACATGTTTCTGCACAACTCGAGGTATATCGGGTTTGTGGAGGGTATTGAGCTACGGCTCGGGATTTCATTCGGGAAGCAGTGGGATATGTTTTGATGTATATTTTGTGTCCAGGTCGGTGTACATGATTTTAAACTCCTTGGAAGAGGGTTTTCCAAGCAGGGTTGTGGACAACGGAATGTTTTCATTATTCAAGTTTTCATGGGTCCCACCAAGTGTGTTAACAAAAGATGGACTTTTCCGGTGGGTTTCGGCTTATCTATATATTATATTTATATAAAAGGGGATTTTATGTTATGCATGCATGGTTTTGCTCGTGGAGGGGAGAAATGTATGTTTTTTTCGGAAATGATTTTTAAATGATTATTTTATCCACTCACAACTTTCTCGTTTTAAATTCCCTCCAAGCTGTTGAGTTGACGTGGCCATATCCAGAGGCGGATGCATTAAATTTTCAGCTGCGAGTTTACCTAGATTATCGAGTATGATATTTATTCCTGTATTTACTTATCTTACCTAGAAGCTCTGATAAGTCTTTTGGACTGATTGTAAAATTGTTGTTACATCGTTGGATGGTTGACCTTATTGGAATTTGGAGTGTTATCTGATCCTTAGTCTGACAGGTGGAAGACGGTTAACCAATCCTTAAGGGGAGATTCTGCCGGATTTTTAGAAGAATTCTCATAATTAATTGCAAGGACTTAGGGGTATTATGGGAATTTCTTTAGGTTATCAGACGGGAGCAGGGTTCTTCCCTGGTTTCGAGGGGAAATTCAGGAAGGGTCCTGTCAACTTGGTTTCAGAGCACTAGGTTGAATTCCTGTAGACCGTACACCTAGTGTACAACTTATTGTGGTATTTATAATTTATGGTTCTTTTCAGCGTAATGCCTCCGAGACGCGAGCCCCGTCAGCGGTATGGAAATGGTGAGGACACACATGAACCCGTAGTAGAGCCTGATTTGAGGTAGACCCTAGATCAATTGGGTCGGGCTTTGACTACTGTACTTCAGGGTAGGGCTATGTCTGAAGTTTCGGACATTGAGCGAGCCCAGAGGTTGGGGGCGACAGTGTTTACAGGCAAGTTAGGCCTAAATAATGCGGATGAGTGGATTACTCGTTTGGAACGAGTGTTTGCTGTTATGAGGTGCCTTCCGGAGGATAGGGTGCGACTAGCCACATTTCAGTTCTGGATCTTCTGGGGGTGCAAGATCCGGATTAGGCGGTGGCGGAGCCGATCAGGGACAGCAATCATCCGCTCAGTTTAGCGGGGCTTCAATGCAGTCGACCGGGAGATAGAGTGGCAGACCTGCACAGGTGGGTGACACCGGTTGCTACTTCTGTAGGGAGACTGGTCATTTTAAGAGGGAATGTCCACATCGTCATCCGAACAGTAGTTTCTTGGGCCGACATGCTGCTGAAACGGGTCAGAGAGTAGTTCAGACATCTGGTACTGTAGTAGGGAGCCAGACCCAGTCTAGTGGGGCCAGCGTGGCTAGATGGAGACATGGGGGTCATGGTCGATCTTCTAGTACACATGCCCAAGTTTTTGCTATGACTTAGCAGGAGGCTTGAGTAGCACCAGAGGTGGTTGCTGGTACGTTGTCTATTTTTAATCATGATGCTCATATTTTGATAGATCCTGGGGCTACACATTCTTTTATTTCTCGGGGGTTTCACACTTTTGGCTGATAGAGAATTGTCCCCGATTGGTTGCGATATGGGTATTAGCACTCCTATCGGAGATATGTTAGTGGCAAACCTCGTGATACGTAGTTGTCTGGTAGTAGTGGGAGGTCATGAGTTAGAGGCAAATTTAATCCCCTTAGATATTTATGATTTTGATGTGGTTCTGGGGATGGATTGGTTAACCCTGTACCATGCCTCCATAGATTATTTCGACAAGAGGGTAGTTTTCCGAAGTCTAGGCTTAACAAAACTTACGTTTCAAGGTGATTGTAGGGTACTTCCCTCGGGTGTGATATCGGCTTTAACAGCTGAGAAATTATTGAGGAAAGGTTGTAAGGGCTATTTAGCTCATGTGATTGATTCTCGGGATACTCCGGTGAGAGTAGAGGATATTCCTATGGTGAATGAGTTTCTCGATATATTTCTAGAAGATCTTCTAGGATTGCCACTTCACCGGGAGATTGAGTTCACCATAAAGCTTCTTCCGGGTACCCAACCTATATCACAGGCACCGTACAAAATGGCACCAACATAATTGAGGGAATTGAAGACTCAATTGTAGGACTTGGTGGATATGGGGTTTATTCGACCAAGTGTATCACCGCGGGGTGCGCCGGTGTTATTTGTAAGGAAGAAAGATGGTGGTTTGAGGCTCTTTATCGACTACCGGTAGTTAAATATGGTTACAGTGCGGAATAAGTATCCTTTGCCACGAATTGATTATTTGTTTGATTAATTAAAAGGGGCAAAGTATTTCTCTAAAATTGACCTTCGATCTAGGTAGCATCCGTTAAGGATCAGGGAATGGTATGTTCCTAACACGCTATGGGCATTATGAGTTCCTGGTGATGCCCTTCGGGTTGACTAATGCCCCGACATCATTTATGGATTTAATGAACAGGGCGTTCCGAAAGTATTTGGATCGGTTTGTGATTGTGTTCATCGATGATATCCTTGTATATTCGAAGAATGCTAAGGCACATGAGAAACACTTGAGGTTGGTGCTGAATATGCTGAGGAAAAGGCAACTGTTCGCCAAGTTCAGTAAATTTCAGTTTTGGTTTACCAGTGTTGAATTCTTAGGTCATGTGATTTATGCTGAGGGTTTCAGCGTGGATCCCCAAAAAGTTGAGGTAGTGGCAAATTGGGAACAATCGAAGACGGTGTCAGAGGTGAGAAGTTTTATGGGTTTAGCGGGATATTATCGGCGATTCATAGAAGGATTCTCTACGATAGCTGCCCCGTTGACTCGGTTGACTAAGAAAGGAGTCAAGTTTGACTGGGATGATGGATGTGAAAATAGCTTTCAAGAGCTAAAGAGGAGGTTGACTTCTGCCCCAGTGTTAACCCTTCCAGATGATAATGGGGGATTTGAGGTGTATATTGATGCATCATTACGGGGTATAGGATGCGTGTTGATGCAACATGGGAAGGTGATAGCATATGCTTCCAGGCAACTTAAACCTCATTAGTTGAATTACCCCACACATGATTTGGAGTTAGCTGCAGTGGTGCACGCACTGAAGACTTGGAGACATTATTTGTATGGCGAAACGTGTCGGATCTTTACTGACCATCAAAGTTTGAAATACTTCTTTACCCAGAAAGATCTGAATTTGAGACAGAGAAGGTGGCTTGAGCTGATAAAGGATTATGACTGTACCATAGAATATCACCCAGAAAAAGTCAATGTTGTGGCGGATGCCTTGAGCATGTAGTCCATGAGTTCCTTGGCCCATTTACATACTGTTTATCTACCGTTGTTGGTGGAATTCCGTAAAGCGGGAATTATACTTGGCATGGATATCCAGGGGGCTTTGTTGGCTGGTTTCCATGTGAGACCAGTCTTAATTGACCGAATCATTGAAGCTCAGCTCTAGGATCCTACTTTGTATGTTATTAGGATGGAATTGGATGTTGGGAATAGGCAGGATTATGCGATTAGGGATGATGGGGCCTTGGTTGAGGATGGCCGGTTGTGCGTATCTAATGATCTTGAGTTTGAGGTCGGAGACTGAGTTTTCTTGAAATTATCTCCCTAGAAAGGTGTTGTACGTTTTGGTAGACGAAGAAAACTAAGTCCTCGCTATATTGGGCCTTATGAGATTATTGAGAGGATAGGGCCAGTGGCTTACAGACTGACTTTACCCCCGGAACTATCAAGGGTTCATGATGTATTCCATGTATCCATGCTCCGGAAGTATCTATTCGATGAATCTCATGTATTCGAGGCGCAACCAATTGAGCTGAGAGATGATTTGACTTTTGAGGAGCAACCAGTGCAACTTTTAGATTGGAAGGAAAAAGTACTACATATAAAGACTATTCCTCTGGTTAAAGTTTTGTGGAGGAATCATAACGTGGAGGTGGCCACGTGGGAAACCGAGGCACTGATACGGGCGCAACACCCACATTTGTTCCAGTGATAAGTATGAATTTCGAGGATAAAATTTCTTTAAGGAGGGTGAATTGTAACAACCCGGAAATTTTATTAGTGAATTTTCGTAAATTAATTTGCAAAAGGATGAAATTACCCATGGTTGTTTAAGGGGCTTGAAAGTCAATTTTTGTTTCGAGACACTATTGGTGATGTATCGGGGACCGTTGCGTAGGTCTCAAACTCACGAGTTCGTAGATAGGTGACACGCGGAAAATGGAATTCGTGTAAGAGAGTTGTGGGTCTAGAATGTTCAGAGGCATTTTGGTAATTTTCCCCTGGGTAGATATTTTAAATCAGACATTTTTCCAGTTTTTCTCATTTTGTCCTCTTTCTCCACATGCCATCTCTTTCTCTCTCATGCACTTGTGTGAAGGCCAAGGGAGAAACCCAATTTTTTTTTGACGTTTTAGTCCAAACCAAGGACATCATCAGCTTCCTCTTCTCCCCACGAGCACAACCATACCCTCCGGGAGTCGAGGGGATTACCGTGGACGATGGAACAAAGCTCCAAACATTGACCTGAACTTCTCGGCCAGTTTCCAACCACCACATGTATGGGTTCTCAATTTGGACTTGAGATTTGGATTCCTTAGCTCGAGTAGATAGATTCCCATTATTAGAACATCGAATTTGGTTGAGAATTGAGAGAGATACGATGGTTTGAAGTTCGGGTGTCCATGGAGGTCCGGTGATGGAATATTCAGTCGACGTTTACCAGAATATGCTAACGGCGTTAGCATATTATGTTAAATCTAACAGACGGAATATTCCTTTGACGTTAGAATATTTCGTCAGGATTGACAAAATATTATGTGAATAGTGCCAAGCGAGTAGGGTGATGCAGTCGAGCGTGGAAGGGCCGCCGGTCGTCCACCGGTGCGTGGCGTCGCGTGGAGCTCCTCCTCGAGGTCCGGCGAACATGAGTTTCAAACCTGTAGACTTTTCGGACCTTTTGGCGCAGGTTTCGGGTCAATCAGACATCGTTTAGTTTTGGGCGTCCGAAGTGGCTGCATTTTTAGTGTGACGCAAGCGGACCTCCCAGGGTTTAGGGAGTCTAAATGTAGGGTTTTAATTATAGTTGGTAATCTCGATTGTTACTTTTGACAGACGATACTACTCCGGGAACTTCGGAGGAACATACGACTCGGGATTTGGCTTATTTGGACGTGTGGTGAATGGAGTTTGGTTTTGTAAAGTATAATGTATGCATAAAGGTATATTTAATATAATTGCTTATTACATATTGTTTTGGAAAATTTCTGGATATTATTAAATTATTATTGGACACGGCTTTCAATAATTATTTGGAAATGACGTTTTCGGCTATGGACTGGCTTTGTGGTTTCGGGTTTTATATGATTTGACTTGATTGATTTTGGGATTTCAGTCGATTCCATGATTTTGAGTTTAAACCCGATTTTTCAATGAATTTGGCTTATGCCAAGGAACAATAATTTCAAAACATGGATTTTGGTTTTCACTGGATTTTTGTCCCCGATGGTCATGGTTTTCTCCGACTCGCGTTGAGGGGTCTTTCTCCGCCGGATCGTTGAGGGTTCTCCGATGTTGGTGTCGAGCGGTATTTTCTCCGCCAAGTCATTGAGGCTGTCTACGCGTTGTACATGTTTCTACACAACTCGAGGTACATCGGGTGTGTGGAGGGCATCGAGCTACGACTCAGGATTTTATTCGGGAAGCAATGTGATTTGTTTTGATGTATATTTTGTGTCCAGGTCAATTTACTTGTTTTAATACTCCTTTGAGGACGGTTTTCCAAGCCAAGTTGTGGAACACGGAGTGTTTTTATTATTCGGGTTTCCTAGGTCCCACGAAGTGTTTTAACAAAAGATGGATTTTTCTGATGGGTTTCGGATTATCTATATATTATAGTTATATAAAAAGGGATTTTATGTTATGCATGCATGGTTTTACTCCTGGAGGGGGGAAATGTATGTTTTCCTCGGAAATGATTTTTAAATGATTATTTTTTCCACTCACAACTTTCGTGTTTTAAATCCCCTCCAGGCCATTGAGTTGATGTGGGCATATCCAGAGGCGGGGACATTAAATTTTCAGTTGCGCGTTTACCTAGATTATCGAGTAGGATATTTATTCCTGTATTTACTTTTCCTATCTAGATGCTCTGATAAGTCTTTTGGATGATTGTAAAATTGTGGTTACTTCGTTAGATGGTTGACCTTATTGGTATTTGGAGTGTTATCTGATTCTTAGTCTGATAGGTGGAAGACGGTTAACCAGTCCTTAAGGGGAGATTCTGCCGGATTTTTGGCAGAATTCTCATAATTAATTGCAAGGACTTAGGGGTATTATGGGAATTTATTTAGGTTGTCAGACGGGAGCAGGGGGGTTTCGAGGGGAAATTCTGGGAGGGTCCTGTCATATCACACACTCGACCTAATATTGCTTATGCGGTTAGTGTGGTAAGTCATTTTATGCAGAATCCTAGTAAAGTCCATATGAATGCAGTTGTGCGAATTTTGCAGTATTTGAAGTCAACACTAGGAACATGTCTTATATTCTGCAAACATAATCACACATATGTTACAGGTAATTGTGATTCTGATTGGGGTGGTATAGGAGACAGACGGCGTTCAACTACTGGGTACTTCAACTTTGTTGGAGGTAACTTGCTAACTTGGAAGTGTAAAAAACGGTAGGTTGTGTCATTATCTAGTGCTGAGGCAGAGTACCAGGTAATGGTTAAAGGGATACAAGAATTATTGTGGCTGAAACGGCTTATGGGGGAGCTTTGTTTTCTATCTAATGGTGCTATGAAGTTATATTGTGATAATCAGTCAGCTATCAAGATTGCTGAAAACCCCATGCAACATGACCGAACTAAACATGTGGAGATTGATCGTAATTTTATATATGAGAAGTTTGAAGAGAAAATTGTTGAAGTTCCATATGTGAAGACAACAGAACAGTTGAATGATGTTCTTACCAAGGCTGTGTCCAAACATGTATTCGACTGATTATATGTATCTTTTTGCATTAATTAAAGTCTCATTTGATTTTTATAAAGTCTTAAAAGAGCGATGTCCGATCATATCCAATATATGTATTTCCTTCTTTAATATCGTTGTATAAGAATAAGTTTCTTTATTTGTAGAATCCAAATGATGTATATAAAAAAAAAATTGTAATCCAGTAAATAGATCGAAGAACACGAGCAATTTGAATTTATACAAACACTAAATAGATTTTGATAATTTAATAAATAATTAATCTATTTCCAATTTAATGAAATCTTATTGTAAGATGGGCTCAATAAAAAATTTTATGCCGTATAAGCCTAAGCCTATCAGTTTACATTGAACTAGCTAAACCTCATATGAAATAAGAAATTTATTTTGTTTGATTAAAGTCAAAAATTTATTTAATCAAGGGTTCAATTAATAGTATAGCCACACAACATGCAAGATGACAAAAACATTTATAAGATATTTAAGTTAACAAGTACTTTGGAAGGACTGTAATTTACTCATTACATGAGTAAGAGAGCTCTAGGTGAATTCAGGCATCTATTATTCGATTGTCGAGAGCAATTAAAGTGTTTTTCCTCTATTTTTTTTTTATCAAAATAATATTTTATTATATTATAATAAAGCGACTGCGAATAACAAGTCAAATTGAAAATTCTAACGTGAACAAAAGTAGCAAAAATAACTAAACAACCCATATCACTAAAATTCTGAAGAATTACAAATCAAATCCACAAAGCCCAAAACAACCGAAAGCCTAACAATACCTATAACACTAAAAGTAACAGCTACAACCGTCATACCTACAACAACTGGTCTTAAATGTGTATTGAGCATGTGGCAAATCTGAGGAAGATTTGATCTCTAGCAATTAAATTATGGCTAAACGCGAATAAAGAACAAAATGAAAAAAATTTATAGACATAAAGGGATGGTTTGAAAAAACGAAAAAATAACAATAATAAGGAACTTAAATCTATGCATGGCTCAAGTTCTGTTTTTCATGTATCAGTATATTATGCCATTTGTTTGTGTTTCAAGAGAAAACTTTGTCCAGTCTAAAACGGTTTTTTTTTTTTTTTAAATGACAATAGCTAAGCCATCAAGAATTAAATAAAGAGAACTATATATTAGAATTCAGTCATCCAATTACTACAACAGTCTAACCTCCCAACACACATAATAATTGAGAAGAAACTAAACTCCCCGATAGATCACTCTCACATCCCTCACGTCTAGTGCAAAGCTTTAATTTATGGTATATTAATTTACTTCCTTTTTCTTATATACCAATTTCAAAATTGTACGGAAATAAGGCCGCGGATATATATATATATATATATATATATAACTTAAATTCATTTTCTAGCTAGTCCATCTCTGCTGATTGGTTTTGAATGTATTAAAATATACAGTTCAATGCATATACAATTCAGGGAGGGCCAGAAACCAAACAGCTTATTTGATTGAGGCAGCAGCAGGCAATGGATACTCAAGCAGAAGAGAAAGTTTACGTTGCTCTTGGAAATGATATTCAAGATGGATTCAAGACGTTGCAATGGGCACTTAAAAAATGGAATTCAAAACCAATTTCCATTATTATTGTCCATGTAAACTATAGCATTTCAAAGGATTTTGTTTACACCCCATGTAAGTTTTTTTATTTTTTATTAATATCGAGGATAAATCTTCCTCTCTTGGCTCTTACTCTGCAGCTTCGAGGAATTCTGATCAGTTCGTCGAAGATGCAGAAATGGATTTCAATTTCCTTAATTTTCAATTTGATTTTCTTTCAGTTGGGAAGCTCCCTGCAAGTTCTATGAGTGACGAGAAATTGGAAGTTCTTATCAAATATGAGGAGGGAAAGATTGACAAATTGCTCTCAAAGTACATATCATTATGTGGACAGGTTTGATTGCTTATTTAATTGCTCCTTTATTTTCTGCTAGAATAATGGGTTTTATTGTCAGAAATAATTTTGACTATAAATATTGGTTCTTAATATTTCCAAAACTACTTTGTTTGATTCCCATTAGGTGAAGGCTGAGTTGCTCAGAGTAGAACAATGTGCGCAACCAATTCATAAAGTCATCATTGATTTGATCTTCACACACAAAATAACCAAACTGGTTATGGGATTCTCATTCTTGAAGACTTCTTCTTGGTAATTAATATATATTTTCGTAATATCTTAAACTATGTATTCATATAATTTGTTGTTATTTATTTTGTGGGGATTTCCATGTGAATTATTTGTCCTTAATTGATTATATGTAGGAGAATAAAGAGTGCGGTAAGTGGATCATTTTATGTTCATCATCAGAAGCCCGATTTCTGCGAACTATTCGTAATTTTTGGGGGAAGATTGATTTTTCTCAAAGGAGAAAATAATAGAAGAGTGATGGAGGATGATCAAGGTGTCATGGTTGCAAAAATGAGAGAAAAAGCCAGTTTAAAAGATTGGCTAGCAAAAATATTCAATGAAAATTCAGAAAATTCCCCAGAAACAATCTCTCAACGCTCTCTTAGATTTTCGACAAACTCCAACTCCAGGAATTCGCAGAACCAACGGGAAATTCAGGTCCAAGAACTCGAAAACTATTTCCAGCATTTGTTGTCTTTGAAATTAGATGAAGAAGAAGATTGTGAGCAGGTGCAGAACTGTCCAATGGAGTTGGCTGCACCGGAACATGCGGATACGAATATTATAACGGTTCGTTTCATATATCAAAATAAATATCTACTTATATTATAAAATCGTGTAATTATAGCACAGTATGATGATTATATCTTAAAATATCCATGATATTTTTCTGCTATATATGTGGCCTTAAGTTAATGTTAATTTTATTGTTTTTATGGTCTTGGTCTAAGTTTGAAGTAGGTAGAGAATGATGTATAAATTCAACGGCTCCACTAGCACTAGGCTCTATCTATTTAAAAACCAATTATTTTCTTTCCTACCTTATCTTTCTTTTTGACCGTAGAACCATATGATAGTGATGGTTATGTGTTGCAATCATCATCTAGGTCTGATTGGTGCAATGGTGATTATTGTAATTTGCATGTTTTCAACTTTGCTGCCCCTAAAATTCAAATGCCACCAAACCCCATTAATTTAAATAAAACGAAATTAACCTTATGTTACCCAATGATTCTCTAGTATGTCATATACTACAAACGATAAAGTATGCGTCACGGAAGTCTCATTTTCGTTCAATTTTCTTAAATTTAGATGCTATTTATCGATACCCTTTAGAACTTATACAATATAATATGTATGTGTTCAGTTATGAATTATGTAATCACTCTTGTTTAGATTTTTAGTGTCAAATTTTAGCTTTTAAACCTAAAATCGAAGTGATTTAAAGGATTTTATGTTTTAGAATCAATTATAGTTGTTTTAAGAATTAAGGGACCCTGAATAGAGAAAAACTTTGCGGATTTTATAAAGTTGCTTTAGATTTATATGTTAATACTACTTGATTATTGTTTCCTCATAAAAGAATGCCACAACTGGGCTCATATCAGATTGCTGTAGAAAGCTTGGAGTCTAGGAAAAAAAAGTTGAAGGAAGCTCAAGACACAATCAAGTTGAAAAGAAAAGAAGCCAAGGCCAATGCTGAAAGAAGCACCAAAGCAGAATGGTTCATATCTTTATGCAATCGCCGGGTAAAATGTGCAATCAATTGTAATTTTTCTGTGTTTTTTTTTCCTGAATTTTCATGTTTCTTAATCAAGTCATTCATGTTTTTATAGGCTGAAGAACTTGAAGGAAAAATAAAAGAAGAGTTTGCTAAGCGAGAAGAGTTAACGAAAGCATTGGACTCCGAAAGGGAACAGCTTCATGAAGTTATAATGGATAATGAAGAAAGCAAGAGAAGGTTAAACTCACTTATGGGGCTTCAATTTGAGCTCTCAACTAAGCTCCACATTTCCACATTGGCAAAATCAAACAAGGAGGATCAACTAGGAAAGGCGGCAAGCACGCGGGCGGAGATGGTTAGGGAGATTGAAGAATTGCGGCAGCAAAGAGAAGTTGTTCGTCGAAGAATCGAGTTTTGTAAAGAGAAGGATGCCATTGGAATGGTTGCAAGGCTGAATGACATAAGCTGTGGTTTTAAGGAGTACACAGCAGAGGAGATTAGATTGGCAACAAATGAATTTTCGGAACGTTTGAGAATGAAGCCAGGAGGTGATGATTGGACTAGTATGTATAGAGGCCGCATGAATCATGCCACGGTCGCAATCAAAATGCTCAACTCCACTAATGGGCTCTCTAAGCAAGACTTTCAAGCTAAGGTATGCGTCATTCTGATCTACATTTTCATAACTTAATGTATTAAACTGTTTTCAAGATACGGTAGTTTTGTATTAGTTGCTTAGTGGTTGTTTCATATATTTAGGTGACAATCCTTAGCCACATTCGACACCCTAATTTGATCACCATGATTGGGTTCTGCACTGAGCTAAGGTGCATTGTGTTTGAGTACATGCACAATGGTAGCTTAAGAGACCTTTTTTTAAGGGACATTTTGTTCTCCTCCCACATAAGCTCCCAGACAAGAAAAAGGACCCTAGGGTGGCACGACCGGGTACGTATTGCATCCGAAATTTGTTCGGGCTTAGGCTTTCTCCACACGGCCAAGCCTAAGCCCATTGTGCATGGACGACTTTCTTTGTCCAACATCCTCTTGGACCGCAATCTTGTCACAAAAATCAGCGGTTTTGGGCTTTCCCTAAACCATGATGAGCAAAGTGTTAGATTGGACATTAGCGCGTTTGGGGTTTTGATGATGCATCTTTTAATTGGAAGGAATTGGGCCGGGCTAGGTCAGGCCATGAACATGAGCCGTGCGGATGTGCTCCGGGATTTAGACGAGATGGGTGGACGGTGGCCTTTGGATTTGGCAGAGAAACTTGCAGGCTTAGCCTTGAAGTGCTTGACAAGTAACCGCGGGCCTAGTAGAGATTTGAAGCTGGCAACAGTCATGGAAGAGCTCAATGAGTTGAAGAAAAGAGGTGATGAGTTAGTGGCAAGTCAGCGTGTGAAGGATAGAGATGTAAAGGCAAAGGATGCAAGTGATGTACCCAGTTTTTTTCTCTGCCCCATTTTTCAGGTTCGTTATACCCTAAGCTCTAAACCCTAAACCGTAAACCCTAAAACTCCGAACTAATTTACCCTACATGTTATAGCAAGACCCTTATCAATCATAATTTACTAACATAAAGTGTTGAATTTGCAGGAAGTGATGAAGAATCCACATGCAGCAGCTGATGGATTTTCATATGAACTAGAAGCAATCGAGGAATGGTTAAGAATGGGGCATGACACGTCGCCGATGACAAACTTAAGGCTCAAGCACACATTTCTTACCCCTAATCACACTCTTCGTTCCCTCATCCAGGACTGGCATAATAAGAGATTACTTCCACCTCCATAACATGCATATTAAAATTAATCAGCTTTGATGAATTTTTGTAGAAATAAATTGAGAGGAGAGTTATCAGCCAAAAAATGGAAAAAAAGATAGAAGAGTTTATTTGTAATCTTCAGGTAAGAGATATTCCTCTGAGGGATTGTGTCTCGTATCCATATGTGGGGTTGTGGATGATATCACGACGTGAGCTTGCCCTGTGATAATATTATGCAGAATAGTCGTACTTTGTGAAACAACTGTTTAGGCAGTAATGACTTTAATAGTGTGTAAGTGATTTCAGAAAGTAATTACTCTAATACTATGTAAGTGATTTCAGAAAAGTAAGAAATTTTTTTGATAGAACGATATTTAGGAAGGAGATATATACATTATCGACCTCGCTCTTTGAGTATTTGAACCCGATAGATAAAACCTCCCACTACTGGTTGGGGGGGTTAAATGATCATGGGTAGCCAGCCCTTCGGTCTTGTAGGCTAAAAATTTGGGTCGGTTTGCCATTAGCCTTTTGTGGTTGGAAATGCAAAAATCTTCAATTTCTTGGTGCTATAGAAACCATGATTGGAGATGGTCTTAGAATTCAACTAATAGAAAGCCCCAAGTCAGTGGTTGAGTATAACAAAGATATTCTACTCTAACTAAAATTTAAAGGGATGAAGAGTTTTCACATACATGATGTCGAATTCGACCATTAATCTACAGGCCAAAACTTCTATTAACTGAATTGGATCCCTTAGACGAAAATAACTAAAATTAAATATAAAAGTGTTACGATATTGAACACACAAAATTAAATATTGAAGACTAAACATATTTTTGGAATCATACAATAGAAAGGACATGCATGAATGAATAGGAGTTTTAGAAAGTAGGTTGGCCAGCCTGTGCAAAATCACATGGGCAAGAGCCTATTTTCCAAATTTGTGGACCATAATTTGATGAATAGTAACCATCGAATTTTTTAATTTTTAATTTCTATTTTTAAAATTTTGTATGAATACTTTTTTTTGGGTTTGGGCCTTGAGGTTACTAGAAAAATGAAGTAGTTATGAAGTGTTCTTGGTGCACTACAAAAACGTTTTTCTTGTTTTTGTTAAACAAGCTAGGGGGCCAAGGCCCAAGAAAAGAACATGTTAGCATAGGCTCCTAACTATATCATTCACAAAATTTAAGGTAACAGCCTCATAATTATGATATCTTTAGTCACCGTCGACACTGTCAAATTTAAGACTTAAGAGGGAGTTAATGCAACAACATCGTACAAACGTTTTCTTTGTAAATCACATGATGGCTGCTGAAATTCCTAGCTTGGTGTTTCATATTCACAATTTGGTAGAACATGTGCAACATGTGAAATTCATGATTACGCCGAGGACTTGCAACTGTGCGGCGCACCTTGTAGCGTCCTTTACTTCGAGTCACAAAGGTGTGTATCATTGGGGGTTTCTTGGACATGCCAAAATGGTCATTTAATGTTATAATTGAAAAAGTTCATGTTTCAATTCGCCATTAACCAATAAAACTTCTTATTTTTGACTAGAAACAAAAACTCAAGTAGATTATTTTATAAATGTTTGAAAATCCCTAATCCTGGGATAAATTATGATCATAATTTGGATTCTCAATTCAACTTGCACACAAAATGGTAAATACAAAATTGACTAATTATAAAATCCACTTCTATTTTTTTTTTAAACTAATTAATAAACTCACTCATTCCCTAAAAAAAGAATAATACTTGCATCCCACCATGGTGGTATCTTCTCGTACCACCCTCTCGATTTATCAAATAATCCTTATATATAAATCACAATCGGAACCGTCCATTCTCTAAATAATCATTTCAAGATCATCTCCGTAAAAATTCAATAAGATTGGAGATTGTTTGTCATTTCATATTTATCAAATAACTCAACGGTTTTGGTAACAATTAAGATCATCATGGCGAACCGTCTATTTAGTTGATACATATAAAGGACTATATGATCTTCAATTTCGTTGATTTTGGCGTAAATGATTTTGAAATGATGATTTAGGAATTGAACGGTTTTGATTATAATATATGTATAACGATAATTAGAT
Organism: Oemleria cerasiformis; assembly: GCA_037349345.1. Lineage (NCBI taxonomy): Eukaryota > Viridiplantae > Streptophyta > Magnoliopsida > Rosales > Rosaceae > Oemleria > Oemleria cerasiformis. The sequence goes on along the minus strand of JAZGTL010000009.1, from coordinate 4,296,780 downwards.
AAATCAAAAGGGTGGTACCATCAGGATGTGATGCAAGTATTATTCCTAAAAAAAAATAAAAACTAAACTCATTCATCAACATTAGTTGTCTTTAGAAATCGGGCAAGCGAAACCATCTTCCAAGATGTGCATTTAGAGTAGAGAATTATCCTGCGAAAAAAGAGCCACATAAACAAAAAATGGAAAAGGAGAGGGGATAATTTAATTACTAGTCATCATGTAATAAATATCAACTTTGCATTTTTTTTGGAAAGTGATAAGGAGATTACGGACAGCGAGCATTTACATTTAGCTTTCACGTATTTAGCCGCATTTCATTAACAAAAATAAACAATTGTTACGAATTAAATACCCACAATGAATTTCATTAACAAACCTACAACTTTGCTAAATAAAAATTAATTGAACAAAAACGTTAGTACAAAATCCTCTTCACCTTTTGCCGGCGGCCTCCACTACCATCAGTTTAAATTTGAACGAGAAGGGGGGTGTTGATGCCGAAAATGGCACCAACTTAGAGTTGCCTCACTGAGCTCGCTTTGCTTACTCCTCAGAGGTAGGAAGACCTGCAGGGGGAAGGTAAGAGAAAATGAGCACCGGTGGGGTGCCGGCCTAGTAGTCTTCGATGCTTAAGTTAGTTAAGTGGGGAGGAATTTAGGCAGCGTAAGGGCAAATATGTCATTATCTTTTTTAGGGGAGGTACCCTTGTATTTATACTGGCATTCAATGTTGTTGGTGGAATATTTCGATGTGGGATAAATGTTCCTGTCCCTGGAGCTGAAGCGTGTCCTGGTGATCCTGAGCTTCGTGGCCGAGTTGATACGGTAGGTCGAAGGGTAGGCCGACCAGATCTAGTCGGCCTAGTGGATTTTGTCTTTTGCCAAAGGTTGTGCTGGTGAGGTGCACTTGGTGTTTGTGAATTTTCATTGTTGAGATTTTTGTTGAACCGAGGCCAAGTATGGTTTTGGAGGGCTTGGTCGGCCTTGACCAGGTTGATCAATTTCGGTACAAATATGAGTCCCCTAAGTCATTGACTAAGGTGGATTTCCTCGGTTGAGGGCTTGTTCTTCTTTTGTCAATTTGTGGGGATTTGTCCTATACTAGTCCCCTAGTCCCCCAAGCCCTTGGCCGAGGTGATGTGCCGTAGGTTAATCGGGTCAAGAAGGATATGCCCTTTTTTTTATTTTTTTTATTTTTTATTTTTTGCCGACTGTACCTTGGTCGACCTGCTTGGGCGGAACCTCGCATGATCATGTGGCCAATCGGCTTGGAGGGTGTCCTTAGCCGATCGAGTGCCACTCCAAGGTTGATTGTATGTCACCTTGGTCGGCCCGCTTGCGCGGACCTTCGCACAATCACGTGGCCGATCGACTTTGGAGGGTGTCCTTGCCCGATCGAGTGCCACTCCAAGGTTGATTGTATGTTACCTTGGTCGGCACGCTTGCGCGGAATCTCGCACGATCACGTGGCCGATCGGCTTGGAGGGTGTCCTTGGCCGATCGAGTGGCACTCCAAGGTTGATTGAATGTCACCTTAGTCGGCCAGCTTGCGCGGAACCTCGCACGATCACGTGGCCGATCTGCTTGGAGGGTGTCCTTGGGCGATCGAGTGCCACTCCAAGGTTGATTGTATGTCACCTTTGTCGGCCCGCTTGTGCGGACCCTCGCACAATAACGTGGCCGATCGGCTTGGAGGATGTCCTTGGCCGATCGAGTGCCACTCCAAGGTTGATTGTATGTCACCTTGGTCAGTCCGCTTGTGCGGACCTTCGCACGATATTGTGGCCGATCGGCTTGGAGGATGTCCTTGGCCGATCGAGTACCACTCCAAGGTTGATTGTATGTCACCTTTGGACGGCCCGGTTGCACGGAACCTCGCATGATCACGTGGTTGATCGGGTTGGAGGGTGTCCTTGGCCGATCGAGTGCCACTCCAAGGTTGATTGTATGTCACCTTGGTCGGCCCGCTTGCGCAGACCCTCGCACGATAATATGGCCGATCGGCTTGGAGGATGTACTTGGCCGATCGAGTGCCACTCCAAGGTAGAATGTATGTCACCTTGGTCGGCCCGCTTGCGCGGACCCTCGCACGATCACGTGGCCGATTGGCTTGGAGGATGTGTTTGGCCGATCTAGTGCCACTCCAAGGTTGATTGTATGTCACCTTGGTCAGCCCACTTGCGCGACTTGGAGGATGTCCTTGGCCGATCTAGTGCCACTCCAAGGTTGATTGTTTGTCACCTTGGTCGGCCTGTTTGCACGGAACCTCTCACGATCACGTGGCCGATCGGCTCGGAGGGTGGCTTTGGCCGATCGAGTGCTGATGTGTGATAAGTGGCATGGTATGCTGTGCCACGCGTTGTGTAATAAATGTCTTGGGTTTTGTGTTTGACCTTTCGACTGGCCGAATGGGTGTATAAGATGTCGAATTCATCCCATACTAGTCATTTTTTACTTTCGAGAAAGTATTACGAAAATTTTGAAGGTTAGTCGAAGAAACAGTAACCAATTATATTGAAGGTTCACCGGGTTCACCGCCAATAGCGGATCCTAGTCCCATATTCTAGTCTACCTCAAATATGTTTATCTTGGAGGTTCACCGGGTTCACCGCCAACAGCGGATCCTAGCCCCGGCTCCTGGGCCCCCTCAAAATCGTATTGTTTATATTGGATGTTCACCGGGTTCTCCGTCTCAGCGGATCCTTACCCCGGCTCCTGGGCCCCCTCAAAACCATATTGTATCCAAGAATCAAGTATTTTATAATCACAAATACGATTTCAGCTCAAACTCATGGATTCTAATAATTTCCATGTCAAAATGATATCTCGCTGTGACTCATGTATTTCACCGAATGTATCATACCTCACGACTTGATATCGTGATACGTATCTCGGAATTGACCATCGAGATACCCTAATCTAGTGGTAGTTTATACTCGTTTCAAAGTACCTACATCTCATAATTAACAATGCTGGGTCCTAAAGCTAACCCTGGCATAGTCTAGATTTCCTATCATCATCTTGCATCATTCTCATTCCATAAATATATTATTAGTCAACCAAACATTCATCACCACACACATAATTACATCAAATACTACTAACACAATTAAATCAATCCTCATTCAATTGAAATCCCAGTCATCACATAATCTATCACATAACAGTACATAAGTCATATAGGTATGAGTTTAGGAAAGGATTCCACTCACAAACATCATCCAACCCAAAATTCATGGACGCTCTAGCCCAAGGAATACATGCACAATAATAACCCAACTACCTTGACTTTCCGAGCTCAAAATCCTCTTCAAGGTCAACCATTACCGCTGGAATTGCCCAAATCGGGCCTTAAACGAACTCCTATGGCCTCGAAACCAATAAAATCTGATCCAAAACGTCCCAAAACCATAGTCACGCGCCGCCGTGACATCGGGAACAGTCAAACGCGCCGCCACGCGCCACCGGAAGGTCAGAACACGCGCTCACGCGCCGCCACGCGCCCTCACACGCCGGGCACGCGCCTGCTACAGTGTTCACGCGCCTGGACTGGTCCAATCCGGCCCGGCTCGACCTGACCCGATCCAACTCGACTCAACCCGACCGGTTCAACTCGACCCGACCGGTTCACTCAACTCGACCGGTTCACTCTACCGACCCGATCTGACCCGACTCGACCGGTCGTCGGAGAAGACGATCGGCTGCCGGCGCCGTCGTCGAAGTCTAGCTTGAGATGATGACTGGCAGCCGCCGTCGCCGCCGTCTGGTTTTTCCGGAATCCCCCATTTCCGACCGAAACTTCAAGCTTTTATAACTTCTTCATTTCTTAACCGTTTTTCACGATCCACACATGTAAATTCATCTACTTTTCACCAGGAATCCAAATATGAGGTCAAAGTTCCGAGATCGTACCTGGTTTGGCCAGAAAACGACCGAGAAAATTCGGTCCACCTCCCTCCTCCGTTTGTCGCCTATGGCGGTGCTGCCACTCCGATGATTACACCAAAAGGCTCGTGGGGTCGCGGGGAAGATCCTCCTGGCCTTAGTTTCGGTCAAATCGGACTGAAATTCGTCCGATGAAAATGGTTTGTGGTTTTCTCACGGGGAGAAACGGGTAGGAGAGAGAGAGAGACTGCAAAAAAATATCTGCACTCCTTTTTTCGAGGAGAGAGAAAATATCTGATATATAGTTTCAACTTTTCCAAAATTACCAAACTGCCCCTGAAACTTCTAGACCCGTAACGAACTCACCGGGTCTCCGTTTTCCGTGTGCCGCCTATCTACGAACTCGTGAGTTCGAGACCTACGCAACGACCTATGAAAAAAAATCCCAAAAGTACTGCCAGTCAAAAAGTGACTCCCGAACCCATCCATAATTGAGGGTAAAATCGTCAAATTCTCAAAATAATTTAATTTCTCGTCCGGGTCGTTACAGGGCGACTGAAGCTTGTAGTCGCACCCTTAGGAGGGTAATAGGCGCATGGGGGCGCGTGGGTCCCTCCCTCGACCTCCGAAAACTCGTGTTTGGTGCATTTCGATGTTCTGGAGCCTTTTGCGTAGGTTTCAGATCAATCGGAGTTCATTTAGGTGATGTCTTAGATAGTTTTAGTACTTTGAATGTATTTTTGGAGTGTTGGAACTCCCGGGAGTAGGGAGTTAGATTTAGTAGTCTAAATTAGGCAGCAAGACTGATTTTGATTAAAACTAGGTATTAAGTCGAACTAAGGCTAACTAACCACCACTAACCATTACAAGTTCTTAACAAGATTTCCAAGGTTCCATTACTATGAATTAACTGAATCTGATGCCCATGCAAAGGTCCACTCAAGGTCAAATCACATATTTTATTTCCTTCTTAGTTCCTATGTAGTAGGCTTTCCCGGCTCATTATCACAACTATTCAAAGAACGCATTAAGTATGAAAGGAAATCTGAGCAATCACACTACCCCTAGAAAAGTGATGTGCAATCCTAGGTTGTCATGAGTTGGATTACAAGTAAGATGTAAAGCCACTACCGTTGGTGCCAAAAAATCGCAAGAAGATAGTCAATCAATCAAGCAATCATTCACCTATAGATTATGCAAATAAGATGACTAAACTCATAAACATGAACTAAGATCATTATGCACAGTAATCACAATCATATTCAGTATTCATAACAATGTAAACCAAGAGCCAAAATCAAGTTAACAAACTACAAGGCTAGGGTTTTAAGCAACCCTAGCTCTATGAGGAACTACTCACACATCTTATTGAAAAGAATAGAATAAGTCATGATTACAAATTAAAGATGAAAGGGAAGAAAAGAAAACACTGAAAGCAATGGCAAGCCAAGGACACGTCCAAGCACTCTCCTATACTCTCTACGTTAAGCTCCACTTCCAAAAGCACGAACAAAAGTAAAAACGTACAAACTGCCTAAAACTGACAACTATGCGGCTACAAAGGGGTGGAACCCTCTTTTAGCGTGAAAACCTTGTTTAAATAGCCCTAGGGCTTCCCCTAAAAACTAGAAATTGAAACTAACAACAAAAAGCCTAAATTAACCTTAATGAAACCCTAAGACTGCTTTCCTAGCTTAGCAGGGACACAGGCAGGGCCGTGGGCTGGGTTGGAACGCGAGCTTGAGGCGTGTTTGGGGACACGATTGGGACTTGGCTGAGAGCTTTGAAGACGCGCCATGGCTCGTCTGGGCTAGTCTTGGGTTAGGGCGTAGATGGAGTGTCTTTGAGACATGTCAGGGACAGGTCTTGGCATGAACCTCGACTCACCTTGGACTTGATCTGCTAGTCTTCATCCATGATTCTAGGACCCGGATGACTTGATTCGAGGTTCTTGATCCTGGCCCTAAATAGGGCGCATGGCTTCAGATCAGGACATGATTTAGGGCTCGATATTGAATAGAGGATAACTTCTTCCTCATAACTCCAAATTGAGCCATTATTTTTGCATTCTTCTCAGAATATCCCTATCTTTCCAACTCTGCACAAGTCTCACAAAATGCATCACTTTCTACTATTGATATGAAATGATGAATACGACAATGGTGATAATCGAGAATGAACGAGTCTATGACTGAGATGTTATCGCCGAGGAGCCATGCCGGCCTAGCACATGAGTCAATGTCGAGATACTACGGCCGAGGCATGCTGACCTAGTACATGTGTCAGATGTCAGTGTCATGAGTCATGTACGAGTCTAGTTGAGATGCTATTGTCGAGGGATATGCCGACTTAGCACATGTTGTGAGTCTTTGTATGCCTATATGGTGGTTGCTGGTGTCGTACCTGTTTGTAGGCCACATACCAGTCCTCCACGTGATCGTTCACCTGTGTTCGTTTTATACTAGTTAAACAGCGTCAGTCCTGTCCTCTAGCCCTTATGAGTACATGTGGTCCTAGGGCTCCTAGGGGGACTCGTGGTGATGGTGCTTGCACCCAGTCCTTCACGTGGTCGTGGTACGAGTGAAGACACCTAGTCCTGTCACGTGCGCTTGACTCATGCGAATACAGTGCCATTGGGATAACCATTATGATATGATATCCGAGGTTTATGTCAGCTTATGTGATATGATAGCGGAGGATCATGCTGGCACATGTGATATGATAGCCGAGGATCACGTCGGTTCATGTAATATGCGAACCGAGGATCATGGCGGCTCATGTGATATGATAGCTGAGGATCATGCCGGCTTATGTGATATGATAGCCAAGGATTATGTCAGCTTATGTGATATGATAGCTGAAGGTTATGCCGCCTTATGTGATGTGATAGTCGAGGGATTGCCGACTTATATGCGATATGATCGAGTCATGATGATAGTTGACGGACATATCGGCTAATATATGTTATCGAATGATGAGTGTCGTCACCGAGGGTGACTAGACTTCTGAGGTACCAGTGAGGGTACATTCATTGTTGAGGCCAGTGGGTATGGTGTGGCCGGTGACTCGGTATACGAGAATATTGATAGACATTGAGATGATCGGTATCGTTCGTAGCGAGACGACGATATCGAGCTACTATTTGTCACGTTATTTGTGAGTTGGATATGTCATCTTCAATGTGTGAAGATTTAGTGATGATTGATGTTTTCATAGATTGCCTTGGTATGTGATTGGAGTTCTTATGACTGAATTGGTGTGGTTTCCGGCCCTGCAGGGTTAGCAGATTATTATAATTACTTTAATGTGGTGCCCCATATTGCGTGCTATAGTAGATACCTAATCTGACTAAAGTTTTCAACCAAGCTGAGGGGCTAGCATATGTTCACTCACCTTGTTGTTGCGCCCCTTAGGTCTCAGAAGAAGGTCTGTGGATTACGAGGAGGGAGTCTTGTGGTGACAGCTCTGACACCACCCGTAAAGGGTGTAAGAAGGTAACAATCGGTTTAAGAACTCGATGCTTTAGTTATGATCATTAGTTGTTTTAATTATGCTCTGGGTTACCCGCTATTGCGGTGGAATGGTAACTTAGTGTTTACTAATTTACCTTTCACTAAACTTACTAAAACGCATCGTTTTCGTTGAGCTTTTGTCACCTGGACTCAGTGTAAAGGTGTCGACCAGCACCAAGTGAATTCGGTATCCTGTTGGATTTCCGGGGCAGGATGTAAAACCCAAAACCCTCGAAAATAGATCCGGAACATCGGGAAACACAAGACATGCGGTGCCATTGGTCTGAAACCGGCCTCATGTGCCCCCTACACGCCAAGCGCATGGCACACATGACGGTGGCGTGTACTCGCCTTCAACCTCACGCCTAGATTGCTACGGTAGGTGCCATCGTCGATCGGCCGGAATTCGTCATTGGCGACCGGTCCTTCAAGCCATCTAGAAACTCTATTTCTTCACCAAATTTTACGTTCTAATTGTCTAAATCCATTTACTCGAGCCCAAAAATCCAAAAAAAAGGTAAAAACTCGGAAACCTTATATTGGTTAGTTGGAAATTAGACGAGAAGCTTCGAGCAACCTTCTGAGCTTCGAACGGTCGTACACGGAGGTCCTCACGGTTCAAGAAGGGTGTGGTTGGATTTGTGAGACCGAGAGGAAGGTCTTGGTGGTGTTGGTTTGGCTCGAAAGTCGAAACGGCCAAAAAATTGGTGGTTGTTTTTGGTCTTGGTGAGAGTTCACGAGAGAGAGAGAGAGAGAGATAAAGAGTGTGTGTGTGTCGTGAGAGGAGAGAAAGGAATGGGGAAAACCTGGAAAGAGAGAGAAAATGAGGGTATAAAAATATCTGGGCTCCAAAAGTACCGAAATACCCCTGAAAATTCTATCTCGTAACTTCCTCAAACGGACTCCGATTGTTGCGTGTCTCCTGTCTACGAACTCGTGAATTCGTGACCTACGCAACGGTCCTAGAAAACTCCCAAAAGTATTTTCAAACAAGTGAACCTCGGAACCTTTAAAACTCAAGGGTGAATCGTCTTTTTCTTAAATAACTTACGAAAATTCATTAATTAAACGTACGGGTTGTTACATTACAACCCTTATAGATGCTTCTCTAACATGGAGATGATGGATTGGACCCCAACTCAGCCTTCAAAAAAGAAACATAGGGATGATATTTGGCTTTGAAAACTTTTGCCACGAGAGAATCCGGAGCCTGAAGAAAACACCAGCCTTGTTTAGCGAGCATAGCAAAGTTAAAGGAACGCAAGTCACGAAAACCCATACCCCCTTCAAGCTTTGGGGAACAAAGTTTGTCACAAGACATCCAATTCGATGATCAGCAGAACTTCCCCAAAAGAAATGAGTTACGATTCGCTCAATATCATGACTGAACGAGATGGGTAACAGATAACAACCCATAGCATAAATGGGAATGGCTTGGGCCACTGACTTTATGAGAACCTCCTAACCAACACCACTTAACACTGCACTTTTCCAGCTCTTCAAATGCTTCCAGACTCGGTCCTATGGAGGAGCAAGACTGGCAGAACGTGAGTGATCAAGAGCCATAGGTAACTCAAGGTATTTATCATCCTGATCCACTCGAACAACTCCAAGGTACGCATCAAAAGCTTGTTGGATGGAACAGAGCAAATTTTTGCTAAAAGCAACTGAACTTTTCTGCAAGTTGACTAACTATCCCGAGGCGTGCTCATAGGATTTTAAAACGAACTTCAATTGAGAGCATACTACAAAAGTCGCTCATGAAAAAATAAAGTTGTCCACAAAGGGGTTATCAGAATTTAAACGCCAAAGATAAGTATTTGTGCTTTATTTAATTAGCCACACACACCAAAGATAAGTATTTGTGCTTTATTTAATTAGCCACACAAAGGGGTTTATTAATGTCCTTTGATCAAAAGGGCACACGCAAATAAAAGTAGTTGTATTGTTTTCAGTGCTATAAAATACCAATAATTATATTCATAGAATAAATAAATATATATATATATATATATAATTATTCGTGGCGTAAGTTCGTTTTTGTTGTTGTGTTTTCATTGTCCAGCATCTAAAAACGCATGGGACTAATAAAGGCTATTTTCCAATATTATGAGATGAAAAACCAAAAAAACAGAGAATTGTCATCGTCTCCTTTTTAAAACTGGTGTTCAAATCATAGACGAGTGACTGTGTGGCTACTACTCTGCCGACATCATTGGCACTGACTGTTTGGGCTCAGCCTACAAATAGCGGCGTGATTATAATTGACCATAATTGCAGCTGGCGATTCGTCACCTCAGCCTACAAATATTGCAAATGGGAACATTAACATATTTAGATGTTCTTTGTTTTGGCAAAAAGACGTTCAGATGTTGGTTCTTCATACCAACGTAAGACAGATCCATTAAAAATAAATTATTAACTAATCTTTGACAAAATTATATTTTACTTAAAATTTGAAATATGACAATTTTTTAATTTTAGATATCTCCATTATTTTTTAATCATGCATATTTATTTTTTCTTCTTCTTGTACAATGTATGATTAGAATTCTAATCCCTATTTTATAATTAAATTTAAAACACTTTTATTGTTAAACTTATATATTACAATTGATTTTTTTTTTTTTGAAATTAAGAATGAAATCCATGTTGTTCGAAATTTAACGGTAAAGTATAGAAAGTTGGGCGAAAGTTTTAAGGAGAGGGTGGGGGTGTTTAAATAAGAATGGTGGTGAAAGAGCTTATGACTTAGGATTTAGGATTTAATTCTTGAATTTTGGATCCTAAATCATAAACGATTAACTTAGTATTTTAATATCAGATAATAAAAAAATTTCAAATTTGTAGCTTAAAAGTATTATTAATGTTTGACAAAGTGGAAAAAGCTTCAGAATATTACTAAATATTGTTGAAACGATGTAGAAGAAAATAGTGACAGATCCATGCTGGCTCTTTTTAGAGATGATAGCCCAAATTGTTTTGTTGCAAATCATGTGGCCGGGCTGGAGTTTTTGTCTATAATTTGAAGTGTGTATGGTTGCTGAGGTTGTCGGTGACACAAAAATACTCCCAAATCTATATTGTCCATTCATCTCCTAAAAACAAGAGTTAATAGTTTTGATAATGGAGTTGACAGAGTATATAGAGCAAAGTGAAGAAATATAAAAACAAGGGATAAAATGAGACATAATGAAATATAGGGAACAAAGTAAGAGTACTCAATAAAAAATATGAGGAATAAATCAATAAATAAGCCTTAAAAAATGTAACACATGTGATCAAAAGAGATTCTTGCAGTTACATATTGAACAGGTTACTGAATTAAATAGCATCTTAACTAGAATTGCTAGCTAGAAATTTAGGGGAGGGAGTGTAGATTGACCTAATTCATAAGAAAGTTAATTTGATTGTGTAAATTGGTAGATAAATATCCAATTGACAATAAGCAGACAGTTGATTACGCTTTAATTAATTGTTGTAAAAACCCACCTTGAGACCCCTATATAAACACTTGAATATTTGTCCTCCAGTTGAACTCACTCACCGATCAACTCTTTCTCTTAATTTATAATTACAAGTTGAGCAAAGCAATATTCACATCCAATATTCTAAATGGGATGTCTCAAATTCGACCCTTCCACCCTAATGGACCTGTCAAACGCTTTGAACCCCAAGGAATTCAACAGGCAAGGCCACATGATGATCGATTTCATAGCTGATTATTACGAAAACATAGAAAAATACCCCGTCTTAAGCCAAGTTGAGCCCGGCTATCTCCGAAAGCGCTTGCCAGAATCTGCTCATGACAACCCCGACGCCATTGAAACCATCCTCCAAGATGTGCAGGATCACATTGTTTCTGGCATAACACATTGGCAAAGTCCTAATTTTTTTGCTTACTTTGCTTCCAATGTCAGCATTGGAGGGTTTCTTGGAGAAATGCTCACCACTGGATTCAATGTGGTGGGTTTCAATTGGGTGTCATCACCGGCTGCAACCGAGCTCGAAAGCATAGTCATGGATTGGCTTGGGAATATGCTTGGGCTGCCCAAGTTTTTCCATTTCTCCGTCAGTGGTGGCGGCGTGTTACATGGGAGTACTTGTGAGGCCATAGTTTGCACTATGGCAGCTGCTAGAGGATCAAATGCTTGCCTAAATTGGAAGAGACAACATAGGGGAAGCTTGTTGTTTATGGGTTGGATCAAACCCATAGCGCCCTTCAAAAAGCTTCCAAAATCGTTGGAATCAACCCGAAGAATTTTCGAGCCATCAAGACAAGAAAATCAACACAATTTGCACTATCACCTGACCAACTGAGGTTGGCAATTTGTGCAGACATAGAAGCTGGGCTAGTCCCACTCTTCCTATGTGCCACGGTGGGAACCACCACAACCACTGCTGTTGATCCACTGGGCCCATTATGCCATGAAGCAAAAGATTATTGCATGTGGGTTCACGTGGACGCAGTATATGCAGGGAGTGCTTGAATATGCCCCGAGTTTCGTCATTTTATTGATGGTGTTAAAGATGTAAATGTAAGATTAATACTTTAGTAATCTAACATATATGTTCAACTTAATCTCAAGAATCACAATAACATATAGAATGATTAATCTAAGATGATCTAGGTAAGGAAACGTACCTGAAGAAGACATGATTCTGCTAAGTCCCAAAGCCGGGGTCTTCTCATCTCTATCAATAATCAGTAAGTTTTTTTTTCTCTGCTCATGAATAGGCTTAAGCACTCTATGAAAAAGCGTGATTATTGTGAGAGCAGGTACCAAGTCTTTATAGAAGTCTTAAGTGAAGATTCCTCCTATGAAGGAACTTCTATCCATTCATTAATCGTTTATGAGTTATTATATATGAATTCTAAAACTGCATTGGAACAATATTGATGCACAACTATATGACAAACACTTAAGATAATCATTAAGAAAGCTAGCTAAAACTCAAGTTTCAATATGTACTGCCTATAGAAAGCTGTATGCAGCAGAATCAAATCAAATTTGTGCAACCAACTTGTTCAGCATACAATCTACAATTAAAATATGCAAACTAAAATAAATGAACATAGATATGAACCTTACTCCCACTGATCCAGAGTTTCTTTCACTCCCATGTTTGTCACATGCACTTTGAATGCTCCCACTGACAAGGCTTTAGTCAGTGGGTTAGCATGTATAGAAGCAGTGTCGATCTGAACCACAACCATCACACGTTCATTCACCTTTTCGTGTACCAGAAGGTATTTGACTCCCATAAGCCCAGAAGTAGAGGTTCTTTTGCTGTTCTTAGTTCATGAATTCGACAGTAATAAAACAAAAGGTAATTTCCAGCAAATCATAATGGATTCCAGCAATTCTAAAGATGAAGACAAACCAAATACTGAAGTATCACTCAAATATTGAATAAAACAGACTTGACAGCTGCTTACTTAATTTATTCAATAAACTAATTAATTATAAGAGTTTCAAAACTTTACTCCCACTAAATAACAGAATTGAATAAGTCAAGGCAAACGACTCCCACTGCTGAATCAAATTGATAAAACCAACTGAAAACAGTAGGACTGAACTTAAAAGCAATGTTTACAGATTATAATTACAAATAATTCATTGCGAATGCGTGTGAAGCCAATAATTAAATTTCCCACTTGGTTAAACACTCACTTTTGCTACCAAAAAGTTAATCTGTTAGTTCAAAAACCATTAGTGCAAAGTTTCAAAATCTATAGAAACTGGAGTAGAACAAAGACATTCAAAATTTTCCAAAAATTGAAAGGACAACCAAAGTGAACGAGCAAAACTGCAATCAAGGACTTCTTGTTCAGGATGGAGTACTAATAAAATAATCATAAATCAAATTCACAGTCGACGGCCACGAAAATTTATGGTATACTAGGAGACATATATATGTATATCATATAAAGATTTCACGTCATTTGGTGGTCTTTAGGACGGGTCAATCATAAAATGTGACTCAAGGTTCTGAATCTGCCAGAAAAACAATGAACCTGTCTTAAGTTTAGAAACCTCCAAAAATCCATTTCTTAAGATACTTTCGTGAAAATTGTTCCTAAAGAAACCTTAGGAAGTCTACTATATCAGTGAATTTTCTCATGAATGAATCAAAATAGACAATCAATATTTAAATAAGAACAATCAAGCTGCCAAAGATCATCATTGAAAAACCAAGAGCCAAGAACAAAATACTTAATAGAAGAATGAAAATTTTTTAATAGAGTTTACGTCTTCTCTAGCTAATTGAGGTCCAGAAATTAAATTCCTCCTTATTGAAGGTATATATAAAACATTCTTAAGTTCTAAAATAAAACTAGAAGACAGCCTAAGTTTGATGTGTCCAATGGCTCCAACAGCGACTTTTGACCCATTTCCAACGAAAACTTTGCAATGATCTTTAGCTTGATTTGTCAGTTTTTGAAAACCCTTTCTCGGTCATCCAAGCTTGAAATCAGTACATTCTTTCTTAGAGTGACCTTGTTTCTTATAGAAAAAGCATTTGAAACTTCCTTTTCTGTTTTGTTATTATGAGATCCGGATCCTTTAAAGAGGTTAGGTGATTTCACAGCAAGTCCAGCAAAAACAGTTGAGGTTTTAGAACCTTTACCTTTTGCAGTCCAGTTTGCCTTCTTGCCCTTTGTCATATTGACGAGGTTGATGACTGTACTACCTTCCTTCTTTTGTCTTTGTTCCTCCTGAACACATTGAGTTATGGTCTCATCAATGCTCCACTTCTCCTTCTGTGTGTTGTTGACACATTCAAGTGAGCATACGATGGGGCAGCGAGTAAAGGGCAGGTGGACAAGGGATTGATCATTGATGGTGACATCCAAGGCAATGAGTTTGGTGGCCACATCCACCATTTTCATCAGATGTTTTTAACTGGATAGGTTCCATCAAACTTCATTGAAATCAAGTCTGATAGGTGAGTGTTGGTTCAGCCTTCTCAGATTCTTTGTAGTTCTCTCCCACAACATCCATGAAGTCTTTAGCCTTGTCAGTTTTGGCCTTGATTGCACCCCTGACATTTTCTGTCATGTTTTTCTTCATGATCAGAAGGGACACACGGTTTGATCTCCCCCACTTTTCAAATTCTTCCTTTTCTTCCCTGGTGCTTTTGTCTGTCAATGCCGCAGGTGGATCTTTGATGAATGTAGTGTCCAAGTTCTCATAAGCTAGGTGCAGTTCCACATCTGATTTCCATTTCTTAAAGTTGTTGCCATTTAATGTTTCAATGTCCTTGCAACAGCCAGATTTTGACCCTGAAGCTCAAGGACATAAACAATGCAAGTGGAATTTTGCTAAGGTTCCATAAACTGAAGATTTTTGTTATGTTTAATTAAAATTCATCATAAGAATCCTTCAAACATCCTTAGAATAGTGAAAACAAGCTAAAGGAATTTCACATAATGAATCGATACCAGTGATCATTAACTTCAAATCTCACGGTTTCATCTTTAGGTTTGTGATATCACTCAGTGTTATTACTGATGTAGTTTCATAGTTATGAAAACAGTTCTGAATTAGTTTCACAATCATCTTCTTTAGTGCATAATTCGAGTCACCTTTAGGCAGAATCATAATCAAACAAAATTTTACACAGCTAGTATACAAAATCATCAAGCACATATAATATAATCACCTTTAGGGAAACAATGTTATGATGCTTAAAACTTCATATCCTACAGTATACTGTTCCATGTTAGATCGAATTTATAATCTTCTTTGGAAAATTTCAAAATTCATCATATTACATAAAACACAATCATCTAGCTTCTGAAGAATCAGGTTAGAACACAAGTAAAATTCTACTTTAGCAGAAAGTTCAGTTGGTTATAGGTTGATTAAGCCTGATTTTTATCTGATGAACTTGATGAAGCTATCGATGGTGAAAACAGAAATAATTAAAGTTTCAAGGTTTTGAAATCACCAAACCAGAATTGATATCAATCAATAAGGAACCCAAACGTTCAAACCATGTAAAGCACGATAAAGTAATTTGGAAAACAAAAGGCAAGATTTGACCATCGATTACAGCCCATGAATCTACGAATCATCTTAACATGTGCATGTACCTGGAGTTGAATATCAAGGGTGATTCGCAGCTGAAGGTCGACTAAAACGCAGTCGTATGAAGGTCGCGGAAGCTAAAAGATCAATTTAATATGGTTCTGGTTTTTCAGCCTTTCGAAATCAGTAGAAGTCGATTTTTGGGAGAAAATGATCTGGGATAAAAACGTTTTGGCTTTGCCCTGCAGTTCACAGAAAAAACTTTTTGGCTTTTTGTCTTTCTTGGGTGAAGATCAATATTCAACTTTTACTTGGTCTTTTATGCCCTTGTCGGCAAAACAGAATTACCAAAAAATTTCCTTTAATTGCAGAACTATTTTAACGCAAAACATGAATTATATATGCATATACATATATTATTAAGTAGCTGAATCACATCTAATTATTCTGAAGTATTGATGTCGTTGATTCTTAATTCAACTGAGATTAATTTCATGCAATTGAATTCTTAAGTATGTTGATGTCGTTGATTCTTAATTCAACTTAGATTAATTTCATGCAATTGAATTCTTAAGTATGTTGATTCTTTGATACCAAATATAAGATTAATACTTTAGTAATCTAACATATAAGTTCAACTTAATCTCAAGAATCACAATAACATATAAAATGATTAATCTAAGATGATCTAGGTAAGTAAACGTACATGAAGAAGACATGATTCTGCTAAGTCCCAAAGCCGGTCTTCTCCTCTCTATCAATAATCAGTAAATTTTTTTTCTCTGCTCATGAATAATCTTAAGTACTTTATGGAAAAAATGCGATTATTGTGAAAGCAGGGACCAAGTCTTTATTGAAGTCTTAAGTGAAGATTCCTCCTATCAAAAAACTTCTATTCATTCATTAAACGATAACACTATTATTCTTTATGAGTTATTATTCAATCACAAGTCTAAGGGATTTAGTAAGCTTGTGTGTTCATAAGTCAATAGGACTATACTAACTTGTATCTTAATAAGGCACGCCAGAAACCAATATATACTGACAACAAATCTTACACTAAATTCATTCAGCTTCAACGATAAGTGGTTATTCACTGGACTCAATTGTTGGGTTTAAAATCCAGGGGCATTGACGAGTTCATTATCGACGAATCCGGAGTTTTTGAGGAACAATGCCTCTGATGCAAAGCAAGTGGTGGACTACAAAGCCTGGCAAATAGCCTTAAGCCAGAGGTTTCGAGCAATGAAGCTATGGCTTGTCCTTAGAAGCTACGGCGCGGTTAGCCTAAGGAGGTTTCTTAGGCGGCACGTCAAAATGGCTGAGCGTTTTTGAAGGGTTTGCTGGGATGGACAAAAGGTTTGAGATTGTGGTGCCTAGGAATTTCTCAATGGTTTGCTTTAGGGTTTCACCATCGGCTGCTGGAATAATCAGTGACGATTTTGATGACGTTGAAAAATGTGCAAACGACGTGAACTAGGGGTTGGTGGAGGCGATGAACACATCGGGTGATGTGTTCATGACTCATGCAGTGGTTGGAGGAATGTATGTGATACGGTTCGCCGTCGGTGTAACGCTGACGGAGGAAAAGCACATAGCCTTGGCTTGGAAGGTGGTGCAACAACATGCATATATCATCCTAGCTCATTAATAATCATGAATTCCATCATGGTGCAGTCAATTAACAACATGCAGATATCATCCTATCATCAACGATGTGCGTAGGTTAACCCAGGATTTTGGCCAATTCAGATTCCACTTTGCTCATCTGGAAGCCAATTCGGTCGCGGATGGCCTAGCAAGAATTGGGCTGTTTTCGTCGGTGGAAATTTTGTGGTTTGAAGAACCTCCAAATGCTATTATTGATTTGTTAATGAATGACCCTTTACATTTGTAAGTTACGTGTGCGTGGCACTCATTTCCTTTCGACTGGGTTGAAATTCCAGGCAAAGTTTTAATGAGATCATTTAAATTTTTCTTTCGACTTGGTAGAAATCCCAAGAAAAGTTTTAATAAGGTCACTTGAATTTGCACCGTAAACGACTTTTATGATTTTCTAAAATTTCAATGAATTTCCTACTTTACCCTCAAAAAAAATTAATAAGGCTTTGGTGCTAATTACTTGAATTTTCCTTTACCGTATACGTATCTGAGTTTGTAGAATGAATTTTATTTTTTAATTTAATTATGCCCAGGTTTTTTTTTTTTAATTTGGTTTTTTTTTTCTTTTTTGGTTTTCATGTCTGCATTCTTGTTTTGATTTTTCACTGTTTATATAATAATATTGAGGAAAGAGATTTATATCTTGGGTGTCGATCTTTCTGATTGTTATGCAAGTTTAATTTGTAATTTTTTTATATAAGTTGTATTAATTTAACAGAAAAATGTGAACTGTATGGTATGTTTTTAAGGAGAAATTAGGATTACTTCGCTCATTAACCAAATTATTTTATTGAAACTTCATTTGAATATTTCGATGAAATGATTTTAATATTTTTTTTACGTCGATCAGTTTTTTTTATTATTTAAATAAAAATAAATATTTTGTGTAACTTAAAGATCTTAATTAATGCACTATTTATCTCCAAAATATAAATTTTAAATCATGTTAACCTATTAATTTATCTTATGAAAGAGATTTCATGCTATTTATCGACAAAAGAAATTGTAAATCAGGTGTATATATGGCATCTCTTTTTTCATTTTCTCTCATTTTCTGAAGAGTATTTAAAGATGTAATTTTACCAGCGTGCATAAGTGTGCTTAAGTGGAGGAAGACCAGCGTGCTTAAGTGTTGGAGAGGTGCTGTTTTCTGCAGTCCGTGGGCAGCAAATGGCGAAGGAGATTGGGGAAGTTGTTGCAGGAGTTTAGTATTTAAGACAACGATTAAGTGCTTTTCATATGGGTCTTAGTTTTTCAAGCTCATTGTTTGAGCTGTTTGTTTCTTCTTTGATTGTAAGCTGGAGGGTGGGCATTCTTTTTCCTGACCAGATTTTCCCGACTGGCGGATTTTATGGCAAAATTTTAATGAGGTATGCTGTTAACTTTGGTGGTGTAACCTTTCTTTGATTCAATGAAATCCTTTATTAGTTAAAAAAAAAAAAAAAAAAGATGTAATTTTAGTTTGAAGAAAAAGAAATTGTATGAATTTCAAGTGATGAAATTGTTCTGCATAAAATTGCAACAGCGGGCCCAGGGTTGCCTTCGGTGAATCTCCGTCAAAATCGACGCTTGAAGGACAGGGCTCGTGTGGGTTTCTCTTAGTGATGTGTAAGTGATGACTGTTTTGGAAGTTAGGTTTGGGTTGAAGGTTATGGGCTCGGAGGTCATGATGCCACAGTCTCTCTCTAGATGGGCTGACCAGGAAGCAAGTAGGCCTTAGCTGCCTTCAAAGTAGGCGTGCCACTAGTAGAGACTACTACTAGACAGCTTGAGATGGATTCTGTTGCGGTCCCAGAACCTTTCTTTTAATCAAGTGATTGTGAGGCAAGCGGGCAAATTGCTTGCACTATTCTTTTCTATGCTTTCTTCTTAATGTATCTAAGGACTTTAATAATTTTCTTTCCAGTCTAGTCCAAGTTCAATTTATGTTGATCCTGATTTGTTCATGTTAGCAGCTTGTTATTTAGTTAGGAGCAGTTAGATACACGGATTTCCTTAAGTCGGGATGATAGTATTGGACCAAAACAAATAGATGGTTTAGTGACTTAAATAGTAGCCACACAACACACTGGTTAGTATATTCCGAACACTTGTTCCTCTCCTTAAGAAAATCCGTTAAAAGTAATGAAAGTAAAAGACAAATATTGAAAAGGTAAATGCGTGAATATTGAATGTAGTAAGTAAATTACAAGTGCTATAAGTAAATATTTCATTCGAAATCAAGCCTTTGAGGGACACGATCTTCTAGAAATCATCAACTGAAATGAACATTAGTCGGAATCATGCCATAGGTTGGTAGAGCATTCAAAAGACGGTGAGACGTCAAGGGTTGAGTGTATGGATACCTCAAATACTGAATTGGGCAGCAGTCGGGATGAGATAAGTGTTTGGAGTTCCTCAGAGACTGGTTTAAGCAGCAGTCAAGATGAGGGAAAGCTTGAGTTCCTAGTTTGGAGCTGAGAGAAAAGGGTTGGGGCAAGAGACTGAATCTCGATCCTAGATCGGAGAAACAGGTTGTGCCTAAATAGGCTAGCCTTTGAACATAGAAACTTTTGAGGGTTTGTAGTTGTTTTGAAATTGATTAGGTAGATCAATTTTTTTTGTTTGATTAATTGATTGGTTATCGAGAAGAAGGCTTCTTCTCCTTTTTATAGGTGATTGGGGAGCTTATTTGGCTTGCCAAGTAGACTCATGCGGGACCCACACTGCGGTTGATTGTCTCAAGCATCCCCTTTGCCCTTTGACACGTTTGGCGCTTCAGAACGAACTTCTCCACATTTCCATGTTTCCACATCTCTAAGTGGGCGTTTTGGGCTGGGCCTTGTGAATTGGGTTTTTAATTTAGTTGGCTCCTTGCTTCAGCCCATAACGGGATTTTTTTCGTGTGTAAACATTGCTCTTAGAATTCGAAATGCTTTCTAAAGCATTTCAAATTCACTTTGGCCTACTTCTGCGATTTCGTCGGTTCCATTTCTTGTGTTTTGGCGGTTAAGCTCATTTCTTCTTGCTTTCTTCCACTTCGCCTAAGAATCCTAATTCGTTCCAAATCCTTTTACTGCTCCATTAGAAGGCATGGCCCCTAAGTCTATTTCAAAGGGAAAGGACAAGGTGGAACCTTCCAATCCTCTTGTTCCATAGCCCACGGCCACAACTCCGTGGATACTGATATGAATTTTGAAGAACAAGCTGCCATTTCTCGAAGCACTTTGTCGACTTTTGAGAACAATAGTGACATTATTAGTGACCCTTGCTTTATGATTGACCCAGAGCGCCATTTTTCCTTGGGTCCTAGCTGGAGAGGTCCTATTTCGTCCAATGCGGAACCTCTTTATACTCATCTCAAAGAGCTTCATGCCTCTCCCATATACCAGCGGCCACCATTTTCGTGGGAAAAGCTTCGTTGGACTGGGGACACCTTTTTCCTTCGGTAAACGAATTGAATTCGGCCAAACTCTGGGTTTCATGGGTTCAGTGGATGAAGCAATTATATCCTGGCAAGCTCTGCAGCAACGAAATTTATCATTTGGTGAGCCTTTCTACCATCCCGGCCTACTCCTCTTGATTTTCACCTTCTTAATGCAGCTATAAGCCTTTAGAATAGGAGCACAAATACTTTTGATTTTCGGGTTGGGCCAATGACTCTGACTCTTTTAGATATGTCTGTTTTGTTTGGATTGTCTCCATCTGGGAACGTTGATAGGAGCATATTTATGCGACGTTTTATCTTGTTTTCTTATGCTTTTCTTAGCATGTTTCGTATGTTTTCTTAATACTTAGCTTGTTTTCGTGTTTTGTAGGACTTTTGGAAGCAAAGTTACAAAATGAGTTAATGAGTGCTGTTTTGGAAATCTAAGGAGGAAACTTTGAAACAGACTTCAGCAGATGTGTCAACTTCTCAAAATTAATTGCACCTGTTCGGGAAGAACTAGTTGATGGGCCATATATCGTTGGAAATATACGGAAGTCTAGTTTCTAGAGAATTTTACGGTTTGTGAATTGGAGTTTTCTAGAATTAGTTATAGCCGTTTTATTACAACAAGGTCAGGCTGAGCTGGAATTCAGCATTCCTTTTATTTCAAGTTTTCTAATCCTTATCGGGCTTGGCTGACTAGAGGCCTAGTTTATTAAGGTTACGGGAGGAAACGTTTTAATCAGAAAAAGGAAGATAAAAAAATAATAAAGGGAGAGGAGCAGCCACAACGTGAGGATTGATTGAGCAGCGAATGCAAACAGTAACGTCTCTCTCCCTCATTATGGATATTAACACCCACATCAATTCTAGGCAGCAAAGGGGCAGACATATACATGGGACAAGGGGAAAACGTGAGGGAAGACAAAAAGGCAGCCAGCAAAGAGTCATTCTCCCACACAAAAAGTCAGAAACGTCTCTCTCTATCTCATACTTGGAAACAGCTCTTTTTCTCCCAAAAAGAAAACTGCGGAAACGTTGGAAGTTCTCACACAAGGACTCAGCCACACCATCTCATTCTGCTCCATCCTACAAGATTCCAAGGTCTAAAAGGCTTAGGAAGCAAGGAGGAACGTCAAGGCGTCATCCAATCATTCTGGCTGACCAACACATCATCAAAGAGCTATCTTCTTCCTCTTTTTATTTTATGTTTTTTTATGTTCTTGTTGTCTATTTAAATTATGGGTAACTAAATACTTTAGTTAGGGCTCGATTGAAGCCCTAATCATGTTTCTTTAAGGATTTCGATATGCCTTTGCTGCAAACTACTTTTGTGATGCTTAATTGATTAATTTCATATTATATTTTACTCTTTACATACGTTATGTTATGCTTGATCACCATATGCATGTTGTGTATTGAGTTTGTTACATAAGTAAATTTAGATGACCGAATCTTGTGCCTATGAGAGGAACAAAAGAACTAGTTATAAGTTCTTGAAATTAATCATCATGAATAACTAGAATAGATACCATGTTCTAGGAGTTGTGTGTTTATCAATTTCCATTGTGTTATGCGTTCTTAAAGTGCAACTTAGTAGATACCATGCTAAATACTTTAAGAATGAAAAGAATTAGCGTAGATACCCATGCCTAACTTGTTGCTTAGGGAAATCAATAATTTAAAGAGTAGATATCATGCCTTTAGGTTGACAAACATGAGCATCTAAAATCTGTTTTGTAGCATTGTGCATGTTGTTTGCTTAAGGAAGAAGATTAGCGGTGAACATCGAATCTCTAACTGGTTTTCTCATTGTTTTAACCTCAATCCAATTCTATTTTTAATCAAACGCTGTTTTTTTTAATATTTTGTTTCTAAATTTTCAGTTTTCAAAATCATCTTAAAATCAATTTTAAACACATATCAATCCAGTCCTCGTGGAAATGATCTCGTATTTTCTTTCTATACTATTTGTCCTATCTTGTGCACTTGTGAGTTAAAACGTGCATATAGTTGAGCAATTTTTATGTTGCTATTTGTACAACAAGTTTTTGGCGCCGTTGTCGGGGACTGTGTAACTAATTTGTGCTGAAATTGATTTTTGGTTTTCTTTTACAGGCTAAATTTCGTTTATGCAAGGTCGTCGATCCCAAAATTTAGCAGTCGGTGACTACAATCCTGAGATTGAAAGAACTCTTAGACGTCTTCGAAAGCAAGCTGAGAGGGCAAAATTGAACACACAAAGAGAAGATTTTGAAGAAGGAGAAATATCAGAATCTTTGAACGAAATGGGGGATGAACAGGTTCGAAGGCCAATGAAGGACTCATTTGTCCCTCAAAACCTTAATCAACCATCATGCATTGCCTACCAACCAAATACGCAAGGCAGCTTCAATTTATCACCTCAATTGCTTAACATGGTGCCGCACTACAGAGGCACACCTTATGAGGATTCATACTTGCATATTAGGGATTTCTTCGATCTCTGCAAGACTCATAACATCCAGGGTTTAACTCCATAAGGAATCAGGTTAATTCTTTTTCCTTTCTCCTTAAAAGATAATGCTAAGTTGTGGTTGAATTCTCTGGCTGCAGGTTCCATTACTACTTGGGAACAATTGGCTACTAAATTCTTGAAGAAGTTTTTCCCAGCCCAAAAGACAAGACAACTTAAAAGGGAGATTCAAGCCTTTCAACAGAAGGATGGAGATCTTTTCGTTGAGGCATGGGAGCATTTCAAGGAGTTACTTCTCAAGTGTCCACACCACAATTTATCTCAAGACGATCAGGTACAAGCTTTTTATGAAGGTTTAAAAGATATTAACAAAAGTCTTGTTGATTCAGCTTGTGGAGGTGTGCTTATGGAAAAGAGCAGTGATGAAGCCATTGAGCTATTTCAAACCCTAAGTGAAAATTCTCAGCAATTCTCATCAAGAGGGAGACAAGGAGTAAAAAGTAAAGGTGTTTATGAAGTTAGCACAAATGGTGGAGTCCATAGTCAAATGGCAGCAATGGAGAAAAAGTTAGATATGCTGGTGAAAGCAATGTCAGCTCAGAACATCTCTCAAGTTCAACAAGTTGCTAAAGTCGAGGTATGTGTTATATGTTCTCATTCTAATCATACTATTGAGACATGTCCTATGTCTTGTTTTACAGATCATGAGCAAGCTAATTATGTGGGGCAAAACAACTATTATCCCAAGAACAACCCATATTCGAACACTTATAATCCAGGATGGAAAGACCATCCAAATTTCTCTTGGAGAAATAGTCAGAATGTGCTTAATCCACAAGGGCAGCAGAAGAACTTCCAGCAGGGAAATAATTATCATGCTTCATCACAGGTGGCACAACCAAATACTGACCAAAAGAAGAATAATCTTGAAGGTGCCATACTCCAGTTCTTGACTACACAGCAACAGACAAATGCTCTAACTAGTCAGAACATTCATACACTAGAGGCAAAAACTAGACAAGCTATTCAGAGATTGGAGGCACTAGTAGGGCAAATGGCAAAGGAGTTAAGTGAGAGGAAGAAAGAAGAGTTTCCATCACAAACCATACCTAATCCGGGAGGCCAGGAGCAGCTCAAGGCTGTGACAATCCTTAGAAGTGGCAAGGTAGTTGACAACAAGGTGGGGACATATGAGAATGAACCAGAAAGTGTTGAACCCCCTCCAGCCGCAAAGGTAGGTGCGAAGGAGAAGGTGATATTGCCACCCTTCCCTTAAAGGTTAATTAAGCAAAAGAAAGAAAAACATCTTCTTGATATTTTTGAAACTTTGAGAAAAGTAGAAATCAACATTCCTTTACTTTATGCAATTAAACAAATTCCATCTTATGCTAAGTTTTTAAAGGATTGTTGTACACACAGAAGATAGTTTCAGGAACATGAGAAAGTTGCATTGACTGAGGAGGTAAGTGCGGTTTTATTGAGAAAGCTACCACCTAAACTAAAAGATCCAGGTAGTTTTACTATTCCTTGCAGGGTTGGTGACCGTCTTTTTGAACCTGCTTTGCTTGATTTAGGAGCAAGCATTAACTTGATGCCTTATACCGTTTATGAGGAGTTGAGGTTGGGGGAGCTCAAGCCAACCTCAATTATATTGCAATTGGCAGATAGAAGCATCATAAGACCTAGAGGTATATTAGAGGATGTTTTGGTTCAGGTAAATGAATTTATTTTGCCAGTTGATTTTGTTGTTCTGGATATGAAAGATTCCCCTATGCCATCTTTATTACCTATTATTCTTGGTAGACCCTTTATGATAACTACTGATACGAAGATAAGTGTGAAAAAGGGTACTATACGCATGAAAGTTAATGGTAAGAAGATAGAATTCATGTTGTCTGACACTATCAAATTGCCACATGATAACCATGATTGTTTCAAGATTGATGTGGTAGGAAGTGTTGTTGAGCAAGTATTTCAGGTAGATATCATTGACCCTTTGGAGGTATGCATAGCCCACAACCTCACAAGGATGAATTATGAACGTGGATGTGATGTTA
This sequence comes from Oemleria cerasiformis, assembly GCA_037349345.1. Classification (NCBI taxonomy): domain Eukaryota; kingdom Viridiplantae; phylum Streptophyta; class Magnoliopsida; order Rosales; family Rosaceae; genus Oemleria; species Oemleria cerasiformis. The sequence goes on along the minus strand of JAZGTL010000009.1, from coordinate 4,271,765 downwards.
CAGAGATAGACCTCCATGAAGCTGTGCATTCTCTTGAGGCTTCTAAGCCTTATGCAAGTAAGTATGTACCTTCCTTTGAAACTCTTGTGTCTACTAATACTGCTCTTATCCATTCCATTGTCAGGGCACTAGAACTAGAATTGAAGCAACTACCTGAACAATTGAAGTATGCTTACTTGGGAGAGAACCAGACATTACCAGTGATAGTTGCTGCAAACTTGAGTATGGTGGAGCAAGAGAAGTTGTTGAGAGTTCTTAGGGAGAACAAGACTGCATTAGGGTGGACCATTGCTGACATGCAACAAGCAGGTGACAAGAGGAAGTTACAGCTGAATGAGCTTGAAGAGTTGAGGTATGATGCATATGCGAATGCTAAGTTGTATAAGGAACGGACCAAGGCGTATCATGATAAGTAGCTAGTTAGGAAGGAGTTTCATGTGGGACAGAAGGTGTTGATCTACAATTCAAAATTGAGACTTTTCCCTGGTAAGCTCAAGTCTAGGTGGTACGGTCCTTATGTTGTTACAAAAGTTTTCCCTCATGGAGCTTTACAGGTTCATAGCAAAGAGAAGAATCAGACATTCATGGTGAATGGGCACAGAGTAAAGCCCTATATTGAGATGAGCTTTGAGCCTAGAGAGGAGGATGTGACTCTCCAACCTGTTCAGTACATTGCATGAGAGTCCAACAGTCTGGCTGAAGACTATAAACTTAGCACTACTTGGGAGGTAACCCAAAGGGAAGTTGGGAGGCAACCCATGTGAAGAGGATGATGACAGTTTTGGCACTCTACAATCACTGACAATCATATTTGCTTTCTCTCACCCTTTCCTTCTTTATCGTTAACTTTGCCTTCATTTATTTTGTTTTGTTTTATTTTCTTTGTGTGTGTCGTCGCCTGTTTCTCCTTCCATAAATGCTTCATTGTTTTACTTTAACTTTCAATCATTGAGGACAATGTTAGATTTAGGTGTGAGGGCGAAACACTTGTGTTTTCTGTTGATTTTGCATTGGTTTTAAAAAAAAAAAAATTTGACAGCTTTATTTTTTGCCTAGTTTGTGTCGGTTTTACTAGTGTTAAATTGGGTAGTTTTTGTGTTTTTTTTTTGTGTCTTAGGTTTCTTTCCAACACAATGATGAGATTTGGTTTTTAATTGCATGACTTTAAGATGACTTATTGTCAGGACCCGTCCCGAATTTTCCCTCGAAACCCGGGAAGAACCCTGATCCCGTCTGACAACCTAAGGAAAGGTTCCCAAAATACCCTTCACTCCTTACAAATTATAATAATAATAAATACTTTCACTTGTCAGACAAGGGATTCAAGCACTCAATAATTCCCGTAATTAATGACCAACCAAATACAATATAATATCAGAGCGTCTAAGTAGGATAAAGAGTACAATTTAGATATCCTACTCAAGTATAACTACACAGTGCAGCCGAAAGTACTAATGCCTCTGCCTCGAGATAAGTGTCCACGTCAACTCAACTGCCTGAAGGGGGTTTAAACACAAAAGTTGTGAGTGGACAAAAATAATCATTTATAAATTCTTTTTCGAGGAAATACCTTTCTCCCCCTCCATTTATAAAACCATGCATGCATCATATAAAACAATTTATGATATTAAAACGTTATTTGAAACCATCGAAATTCCATCTCTTTAAAACCACTTAGTTGGACTCACATAAAATCTGTATAATGAAAATACCTCGTGGTCCACAGTTTGGTTTGAAAATTCTCTTCAATGGAGTTAAAAATCATTTAATTCTACCTGGACACATAATATCTGAAATCCACTATTCCCGACATATCCACAACGCACCAGGGTATCCCTTGAGATGTGTTAAAATCTGTACTACGCGTAGAGAGCCTCGCGACCCGGCGGAGCAAGACCCCTCAACACCAAAGTCGGAGTCCTCAACAACCAGCGGAGCAAAACCCCTCAACACCAGTCAGAGCAACTCTAACCATCGGGACGGAAAACTAGTGAACCAAATCCGTATTTTGAAATCTTTGTTTCTTGGCCTAAGCCAATTCTTTGAAATATCATTTACGACCAAAATCGGTAAAATCATAATTTCAGGTCTAAACCCAAATCACAGGCTCAAATAATTACCACGTCAAAACGATATCAAAATCGAGTACAAAAAAACCAGGCCATTTCTCAAAACACACTTTCACTGAAATATTGAAAAACATTTGTCCAACATCATTTATAAATTCCAGCAATTCATTGCACCCATACATAACAGTATTTAAATCAAAGATACATTCATGCATGCATTAAAGTTTATAAACCAAAAGTCCACTCACAAACCTGTCCAAGCAAGCTCAATCCCGAATTGTACGCTCCCCTGAAGTTCTTGGAGTAGTATCGCCTGTCCAAATTAATAATCGGGATTATCAGCTAATAATAAGAACCTTAAATATAAACCCCCTAAAACCCGGGAGGTCTACCTATGCTGGCCTAGAAAACGCAGCAACTTCAAACGCCCAAAACAACCCCTAAACGACGTTCGATCGACCCAAAACCTGCGCCAACAGGTCCGGAACGTCAAAAACTAGCTGTCACGCGCCACCGTGACCTCAGACTCGGCCCCACGCACCGCCACACGTCGACAGAAGGTCGGAACCCGGCCCAACTTGGCCCGACCGGTTCACTCGACTCGAACAGCCCAACCGATTCACTCGACCCGACCGGCCACCAGTGACTCACCGGAGAAGACGACCAGCTACTGGCGCCGCCGTCTGGTTTCCGTCGGAATCCCCCATTTCCAGCCGAAAGTTCAAGCTTTTATAACTTCTTCAAAACTCAACCATTTTTCACAAATTTTATGTCTAAATCTATCTACCCAATCCCAAGAATCCAAATATGACCTCAAAACCACAAACACGTACCTGTGTAAGCCGAAAAATCGATCGAAAGGTTCGGTTATTCCTTTGCTCAGTTCGGCGTCTCCCGTGGTCCTCTTCTTCGATGGTTGGTACGGTTGTGATCGTGGGAAGGAGTAGAATATGATTAGTGGATCAAAAATGGAAGTTAAAGCCTTGAATCAAAAGTTGACTTTGTGGGTTTTGGGTGTGTTTTTCGCACGGGTTCGATGGTTTTGGGAGAAAAATGGGTGGTTCAGAGAGGTGAGGAGCTTTCTGGGTTTGGCAGGATATTATCGACGGTTCGTAGAAGGATTTTCTACGATAGCAGGCCCGTTGACTCGGTTGACTAGGAAAGGAGTCAAGTTTGACTGGGATGCTGATTGTGAACAAAGATTTCAGGAGCTGACGAGGAGGTTGACTTCTGCTCTAGTATTAACCCTTCATGATGATACTGGGGGATTCGAGGTGTATAGTGATGCATCATTGCGGGGTATAGGCTACGTATTGATGCAGCATGGGAAGGTGATAGCGTATGCTTCTAGACAACTTAAACCCCATGAGTTGAATTACCCCACATATGATTTGGAGTTAGCTACAGTGGTGCATGCACTGAAAATTTGGCGACATTATTTGTACGGGGAGACGTGTCGGATCTTCACCGACCATAAGAGTTTAAAGTACTTGTTCAGCCAAAAGGACCTGAATCTGAGGCAGAGAAGATGGCTTGAGCTAATAAAGGATTATGATTGTACTATAGAGTACCATACAGGGAAAGCCAATGTTGTGGCAGATGCCTTGAGCAGGAAATCAATGGGTTCTTTGGCCCATTTTCACACAATCTACCTACCATTGTTGTTAGAGTTCCGTAGAGCGGGGATTGTATTTGACATGGATAACCAGGGGGATTTATTGGCTAGTTTCCATGTGAGGCCTGTTCTGATTGATTGGATTATTGAGGCTCAACTCCAGGACCCTACATTGTGCATTATCATGATGGAGTTGGAGGCTAGAAACAGGCAGGACTATGCGCTTAGGGATGATGGAGCCTTGGTTAGGGATGGCCGGTTGTGCGTACCGAATGAGCTGGACCTAAAGAGGGAAATTCTTGATGAGGCTCATAGTTCTGCTTATGCTATGCATCCAGGAGGTACCAAGATGTATCATACCCTAAGGAAACACTATTTGTGGACTGGGATGAAAAGGGAAATTGCTGAGTTTGTGAGTAGATGCCTGACATGTCAGCAAGTGAAAACAGAGAGGCAGAAACCATATGGGGCACTTCAACCATTACCTATTCCGGAATGGAAGTGGGATCACATTATGATGGATTTTGTGTATAAACTTCCAAGGACACATAAGGGACATGATGGGATATGGGTAATTGTTGATAGACTCACGAAGTCTGCACATTTCTTGCCAGTGCGGGAAGATTTTCGGATGAGTCGGTATGCCAAATTGTTCGTTGATGAGATCATACGGCTACATGGGACTCCAGAGTCAATTGTTTCGGACAGAGATCCTAGATTTACCTCCAGGTTTTGGCGGAGTTTGCAGAAGGCTTTTGGCACTACCGTGCATTTTAGTACAGCTTTTCATCCTCAGACGGATGGTCAGTCTGAGAGGACAATCCAGGTTTTGGAGGATATGATGAGAGCTTATGTACTGCAGTTTAAAGGGAACAGGGATTCACACCTGGCAGTCTCATTGGTGAAGGCGTTCCCTGGTTTGGGAAGCAAAGAACTAGGTCCCGGGTTCGAGATTCGTTATCCGCTGCAGCGGGAGTATAGAATGGGACTGGTTGTATAATACCTTGAGAGTGGAATGTGATTCCACTGTTAAATGTGGGTCACCTCTCAACTTAAAAGGCGCCTTTTATGTAACAACTCACCCCCGCTCGTAAGCCTTACGGGATGGCCAATGTTATGGCCGCCAGGAATCCTCCCAAAGCGAAGCCCAAGGTTCACCACCTTTAACAGTGGAATCTTACCTTCACAAAGGTATTGTTAGCGAAGTCCAGCTCAATTGGTGAAAGGTGTCCACCTTGAGTGGAATAAAAAGGCTTGGTCAAGGGTTCAATCCTCAAAGGCTGCAGCTAGGGGATTTGAATGGGGACTTCACTAACAATACCTTTGTGAAGGTAAGATTCCACTGTTGAAGGTGGTGAACCTTGGGCTTCGCTTTGGGAGGATTCCCGGCGGCCATAACAATGGCCATCCCGTAAGGCTTACGAGCGGGGGTGGGTTGTTACACTTATAAGCATGATTCAAGGTCTGAAATTATTCTTTGGTTAATACTCAAGTATTCATGGTTATCATATGCAAAATAACATGTAATCACCCAAGTAAGTGGTATCCATAACATGCTTAATTGAATGAAGCTCAATACAACCCTTTTGTGAGCTTTTGAGCCTTTATCCTTTGTTTGAGAGAGTTGTATTTGTTTAATCTATCACTTTCTTGTCTATTAAGTTGTTGTATGATCTTATCTTTCTTTTCTTGGTAGTTACTTGAATTGCTTATCATCATTGGAACTAAATGCTAGAACTAGTACTAATTTCTTTTCGAGGCATTGAATTGATTTGCATGACATACTTGAGATGATGAAGGCACCTAGATTACCACCATTGCCAAAATGGCATTTGACCCATGATATACTTTCCTCTAGGTAAACCCTTGATGAGCCTTTGTTTAAGCCTTTTTGTTTCATAACCCTCATTTTCCTCACCTAGCCTAAACACTTTCATCCTTACCCTTTTTCTTAAAGATTAGTGAAGCATAATTTGTAGAGACTTAATTGTGAATCAAGGGTTAAAAGAGCAAGTTTGGTGGAATGTTCCAAAAAAAAAAACAAACAAAAAAAAGATAAGAATTGTACACGGTTCAGAGTGTGCACCAGGAAAAAACTGAAAAAAAAAAAAAAGAGAAAAAAAATCGACATTGTGTTTGAATTGTTAATGCCATGACCGTTCATGTATTGATTGTTGAAGTATGGTCAATAATGTTCAAATCGGCCATTGAGTGTATGTACTTGCTCGGTACTTATATGATTTTTAAGCCTTGATAGTGATACAGGTTCTTATATCTCTAACATCATTGCATGCTTCTACTATTTCTTTAAGAACTTTGTGTTATCCATATCCATTCTTTCTTTAACCCCCTTACCCTTTGGCCTCATTACAATCCTCGTAAAGACCTTCTGATCTTGTTTGTTGTGTTTATATCAATATGTGGAGATTTGGATGAAGTATGAGCATATGGTGTCACATGTTCTTGCATTCAAGTAGTAGCATTCCTTTCATGAGTCATATTCATAAGAAAAATTCTGAAAGTGCCTTTCTTTCTTGTTATATCATATGTGAGAATTTTTTTTCCATTTTACATCAATCCTCTCACATATAACTAGTATAGGACGAGTGACTTAACCAGAAAATATGAGGTAAAATCAGAGCTTATTCGGTGAGAATTTTGAGCTAATTCTTTGCAGCATGTATCTCTCTTTGAACTTGTGCTTTGATTGATTTATTGTGAATATATGTATGATTTCTATGAAGGTGTATTAACTCTTGGATCATGTGGACCAATTCTTATGCTTATGATGAATCTTAATATGTCATGATTCATTGAAAATCTCTGAGATAAATGCTGGAAGGTTTAGGTTGAATTATTGAGTCTTTCGTTTTTCTTTCATTCTTTGTTTCTGTTTTGCTCGAGGACTAGCAAAAGCTTAAGTGTGGGGGAATTTGATAGGAGCATATTTATGCGACGTTTTATCTTGTTTTCTTATGCTTTTCTTAGCATGTTTCGTATGTTTTCTTAATACTTAGCTTGTTTTCGTGTTTTGTAGGATTTTTGGAAGCAAAGTTACAAAAGGAGTTAATGAGTGCTGTTTTGGAAATCTAAGGACGAAACTTTGAAACAGACTTCAGCAGATGTGTCAACTTCTCGAAATTAACTGCACCTGCTCGGGAAGAACTAGCTGATGGGCCATATATCGTTGGAAAGATACGGAAGTCTAGTTTCTAGAGAATTTTACAGTTTGTGAATTTGAGTTTTCTAGAATGAGTTATGGCCGTTTTAGTACAGCAAGGTCAGGCTGAGCTGGAATTCAGCATTCCTTCTATTTCAAGGTTTCTAATCCTTATCGGGCCTGGATGACTAGAGGCCTAGTTTATTAAGGTTACGGGAGGAAACGTTTTAATCAGAAAAAGGAAGATAAAAAAATAATAAAGGGAGAGGAGCAGCCACAACGTGAGGATTAATTGAGCAGCAAATGCAAACAGTAACATCTCTCTCCCTCATTATGGAAATTAACACCCACATCAATTCTAGGCAGCAAAGGGGCAGACATATACATGGGACAAGGGGAAAACGTGAGCGAAGACAAAAAGGCAGCCAGCAAAGAGTCATTCTCCCAAACAAAAAGTCAGAAACGTCTCTCTCTATCTCATATTTGGAAACAGCTCTTTTTCTCCCAAAAATAAAACTGCAGAAACGTTGGAAGCTCTCACACAAGGACTCAGCCATACCATCTCATTCTGCTCCATCCTTCAAGGTTCCAAGGTCTAAAAGGCTTAGGAAGCAAAGAGGAACGTCAAGACGTCATCCAATCATTCTGGATGACCAACACATCATCAAAGAGCTATCTTCTTCCTCTTTTTATTTTCTGTTTTTTTATGTTCTTGCTGTCTATTTAAATTATGGGTAACTAAGTACTTTAGTTAGGGCTCGATTGAAGCCCAAATCATGTTTCTTTAAGGATTTCGATATGCCTTTGCTGCAAACTACTTTTGTGATGCTTAATTGATTAATTTCATATTATATTTTACTCTTTACATACGTTATGTTATGCTTGATCACTATATGCATGTTGTGTATTGAGTTTGTTACATAAGTAAATTTAGATGACCGAATCTTGTGCCTATGAGAGTAACAAAAGAACTAGTTATAAGTTCTTGAAATTAATCATCATGAATAACTAGAATAGATACCATGTTCTAGGAGTTGTATGTTTGTCGATTTCCATTGTGCTATGCGTTCTTAAATTGAAAATTAGTAGATACCATGCTAAATACTTTAAGAATGAAAAGAGTTAGCGTAGATACCCATGCCTAACTTGTTGCTTAGGGAAATCAATAATTTAAAGAGTAGATATCATGCCTTTAGGTTGACAAACATGAGCATCTAAAATCTGTTTTGTAGCATTGTGCATGTTGTTTGCTTAAGGAAGAAGATTAGCGGTGAACATCGAATCCCTAACTGGTTTTCTCATTGTTTTAACATCAATCCAATTCTATTTTTAATCAAACGCTGTTTTTTTTAATATTTTGTTTCTAAATTTTCAGTTTTCAAAATCATCTTAAAATCAATTTTAAACACATATTAATCCAGTCCTCGTGGGAATGATCTTGTATTTTCTTTCTATACTATTTGTCTTATCTTGTGCACTTGCGAGTTAAAACGTGCATATAGTTGCGTAATTTTTATGTTGCTATTTGTACAACAAACGTCGCCGATTTTACCCTTTCTTTCCGATCTTGCCCGGGCACAGATCCCGACCCTCCGATCGTGAAATTGCCCCCACAAGTTCCTACTTTGTTTTCCCTTCCCCAAATTTTGACAATTTTTTGCCCCTTTAACACCAACTGACAACTCAAGGCGGAAAGTGATTTAAGGGATTTGGGTTTTTCGGGCTCATATCTAGGTTCCATCTTTGAGAAAATCCAATTTTATCATTTTTGGTTAGATTGGGTTGTATTTCCCAATGCCGTTAAAAGCCCGAAGGTGGAATGGATCCCCTTGGCCGAAGCTCTAGCCTCTTGTTCGAATATGGCCATAGGACCTGTGGTCTTGGCTCAGTTGTATAACATTATGCGTTCCATTACTTGTAAACCCGCAAGGCCTTTCCCTTTGAATGGCCCTCTCTCGATGGCCCAAGGGTGGTTTAATTGGTCATTTCCTCAATTTCGAGGTCATTCGATTGTTTGCCCAAATGACATCATCCCGGCTCAATTGCTTATGCCTCTTCCCCCTATTCTTTTTTCTACCAAGGATTGCCTAATCTTCTTTAGTAAGCTAACTTCTGGTCCCTGTGATCACTGGGAGGCCAGTGTGATCAGGAAGTATCCCTGGTTCTGCGAATGAGGTTTTCTACATCTACTTTCTCATCCCGTGCTTTGGAAAGTGGTTGCTAGAGATTTGATGAGCTGTATTCTGACTCGTGATCTCTTGAAGAGTGGTGGGAAGACAACCAGGTTGACTCCTAGCTTTGAGGTTTATCAATCCAACTATTGTGCTCGCTAGTTTGGATTTTGTCAGGCGATCCCCATCCCGTTCGTGAAAGGAATGAATGGAGGTACTTCATACCGACTTAAGGGTTTTGAAGTTGTGGCAGTAGTCGCCGTTCAGGATGCCTTATATGTTATGCCCATGTAATTCCTGAATGCTATGGAAGCTTCATATGGATGTATGGCCTTTTTGCTGCATGGTGGCGTGCTTGTTTTAAGGCGACCTTCAAGACTGCTATCAGGACAGTGTGGAACCAACAATTCTTTCTGCTGGAAGGGGTAGGTGGGACTGATTTGGTCACCCCGCCTCTTCTTCTAGGAAGATTAACTGAGAGTAATGTCGCTCCTTCAGCATGTATGTTTTCCTTTTTGCAGTGCATTTGTTTCTTCCGTCACACTATCTGATCCTATCTTGTTTTTTCAGTTGGATCTGATGAAACAGAGTTGTTGGTGGAAAGGGTTGATAATCCCCTGCTTCTTATCGAAAATGTCTCCTATGACCCCTTTGTTCTTAATCGACTAGAGGGTTTGGCTAGTATAGAGAGTCACAAAGTGGAGATTGTGCAGGAGGTGGCATCATTTCCTGCTTCTCTTCCAACGGAGAGAAAGCGTAAGAGGCCTTCTGAAGTAAGTCTCTTTTCTAAACTTTCTTGTCCTGATGTTTTCATTCCTAGACCTTTTTTCGTTGATTTCTGATTTTCTCAGGAGATGAGCCTGAGGATGAGGTACCTTTGTCTTCTTTTCGCCGTTCACGGCGTCTTTGAGTTGTGGTAGATCCCCTTCCGTTTTGTGATTTGGACTTGGTACCATCAGCTGCTTATATGTCGGGGTGTGATGTCTCTCTAAGTGGTGCCAATCCAGAGGTTGGAATATCATCAATTCCTTCTTCTTCTTGTAATATTTCATTTTCCTTATCTTTACCAGTAATTCCAAAGCGAGGTGCTATGTCAGTGGCTAGTTCATCACGACCTGTTTTGCCTGCAAGCAACGTTTCCGCCGACTTATACCTACTCCACCTTTCTCTGAAGTCAAACTTCCAAGTCCTTCTAATGATCAAGGATTGAATGTTGATATGGTAGGGGTTTTGACAGCGTTCCTAGTCCTGTACTACCAGAATTTCATTTTCTGATTTGTTAATTCTGCTTTGAAGGCATGTACTTCTCCTGAGTTTGAGCTTTTGGAGGCAGAGATAAATTCTTTTGTTTCGTCTGCTCGGGCTGATGTGTCGCCCATGAGCTCTTCCCCTTCTGAGTTTTTTGCTGCTCGGGATGTTCTTATGTCCTTTGTTGCTAGAGGAGATTCTCAAGATATAGGAGAAGTAGCTCGAGCAGTGTGAAGATCTTCTCCAATTCCTCCCATGCAGCTTTGGCGACTTCCCATTCTTTGAACTTGATGCTAAATCGTTACCGATAGCCGTTTTGTTCTTTTAGCTTGCAATAACCTCCTAGCTCGACGAAAATTCCTACCCAAATTGAACTGGAGGAGTTACGCCAGAAATGGTCTGTTGACAATGCTAATTGTGTTGGCCAAGGAACTGCTCTTCTTGAAGAGTCCAAACGGTTAAAAGCCCTTAGAACTCATAGAGTCGAAGCGGATGCTCATCAAACGGTGGTTAGGCAAAAGTACGATCTTGCTAAGGCGAAATGAAATGCAACACAAAGAGAACTTTAAGAGGTAGAGCAACGAGTTCGCTAAGCGGCTCGTCAGGATTCTGTAATTTCTCATGATTTGAGGATTATAAAAGCTGGTCTCCAGGGCATGCTTAGTAAGTTGTTGGGCTTGTCGTAATTTTCTTTATTTCCAGCCCTTTTGTAACTCTTGGGCATTTGTAGGCCTTTTATTTTGACCATGGTAAATCCCTCATTAATGCACCTTAAGTTTGTGCCTTATCTTTCCACTTAATGCCTAACTTCAAGAAATTGAGCTAAAAGATGACTTTGTTTAAGTAAACTTTAGAAAATTAGTGGAGACTACCCAATGTGAGAGTTTGAGCCTAATGCCTTTCTTTTTGAGAGAGTTGCTTTATTCTACTCTTAAAAAATATTCAATTTATTCTATATTGATTGATCACATTATTATCACTTTGCATTGAATTTTAAAGAACTAACATCTTATGTAGAGGCTCTTGATTCTAAGCTGGACAGACCATAAGAAGTGATGTAGGCTATGTATGTTTGGGCCCTCTAAAAGCCATATATGTCCCTTTGCATGCTCCCTTAACCCACTTTGAAGCCAAACACTTAAGCCCTTTCTTTCATCACCAAAATCAAAATCTAGCCCTAGATAGGAAGCCCTAAATCTTGGCCATACCCTATAGTCTAGGTTGTGATAAGGCTGTGCCAAATGAATTTCATGGTAAGGAAGGAAAGAAGATTCATCAAAAGTTCAAATTTGGGAACAAGCAATTAGGGCGCACCGGGCCCGTATGGGCACACCAAGGACATGCCAATCCATGTCACCGCAAAAAGAGACCAAATTATAAAGTTGATATCAGGGGAATGTCATAGACATCCCCAGTGACCAGACATCCCAACTTGGACTGAAACCAATACAATGTAAGTCATTGCATGATCTTGGCTTAGTTTGAAAAAAAAAAGAGAAAATAAAAACAATAAGTTGAGCTAAGTGAGCCAATGATAACAAGAGTTACAAGCCATCATCATTCAAAGTTCAAAATTCACGAAGCCATTGGAAGTACCAAGTTTGGCCGTGGGCCAAGGAGAAGTTCAGGAAGAAGATTAAGTTCCAAGACATGCCACCCCATGCCTTGTCATAGCCTAGGATTTTGAATTCCAATCCCTTTCTTCTTACACCCTTCGCGCCTAGCCCTATTGCAACCTTTGAATGAAGACCTAACTGATCTTATGGGAAGTTTTGCTTGGAGTTAAGGTATGTCTCTACGTTCTTAAAGTTCAATTCCTTCATGAGATCCATTTTCAGAAATTTCCTTTCTTTCTTGCTAGTTAATATGTGTTTATATTTGATTCCATTACATAAACTCATCACATACGCTCGCAATGAGTGTAACCTTAGGATTCATGAGACAAATTGAGAGTTGCCTAGTGAGGTTAGAGTCAAGGCGAAATCTTTCTAAGGCATTTGAACTTTGTTGTTTTGAGCTTGAAATCTTGAAGTAAAGGGTATTCACACCTAACACATGACACTTACTTGAAATTGACATATCCTTAGTTTGGCATAGCATGATCTATTTACTTTGTTCCTTATTAACTTGTTTAGTATGTTGTGTAGTGTTTTAGTTGTTAAGTAAAATGAGACAAAACTCCTCCTACTAGGTGAACCTAGGGGTTTAAATGATCTATCCTTAATTAGGTTGAGTCTTTTAGTTTTTATTTCAGTTTTATTCATTTTTTTGCTCGAGGACTAGCAAAAGCTAGGTTTGGGGGCATTTGTTAAGCCATAATTGTTACATATATTTCATGCCATATTATGCCCCTTTACTTGTCTTTTGTTTGAAATCATGTCATCCATAGTAGAAAGTGATGCTTTTGTGAGACATGTGCAGGATTTAGAAACATAACCTAATTCTAAGAATACTGGAAAAAGAATGGCTCAAATCGGAGTTCAAATGAAGGGGATGTCCTCAAATCCATATCGGGTCCTGACACACCAAGGACATGTCAGTGTGCCCTATTTAGAGCGCAAATCAAGTTCCTGTAATCGAGCCATCCGGGTCCCAAAACTATGTCTGAAGACCAGCAAATGAGGCCCATGACATGCCTTTGCCATGCCAAGAACCGATTCAAATCGGCTTAAAATGTTCTCTTTAAGGAATCTTATCAACTCCAAGCTCGTGATTTGTTTTACCGCCTTTACTTCCACCTATTAGGTAAAGTAGTGAGTAGCCACGATGATGAAGCAATGTTTCTTCGAAGATTCTGGGGATATTTTTCCAATGAAGTCTATAGCCCAACCTCGAAATGGCCATGGCTTGACCACCGGATTCATTAGTAATGCAGATGCATGTTGAAACGGACCATGCCTCTAACATGCTTCGCATCCCTTAGCATATGCATAGCAATCTGATTGGATATCTGGCCAGTAATAACAGTGCCTTCATATGAGCCATTTCATTTTTGGCCCTGCTTTGTGTGTTCCACATACCCCTTCATGCACTTTTCCTATTATGACCATTGCTTCCTTGGGACCGACACATCGGGAAAGTGTACCATCGTAATGTTTCCTTGCCAAATGATAGGCTTTATTTCTAAAGCTTCTGTCTTCATTGGATGGATATTTTAGGTATTTTATGAAGGGTGTTCTCCAGTCATCGGGTTCAACTTCAATGTCCATGATTTCCAACTTGATGTCCCTCTCCATGATAGAGGGTAGAGACCTTTTCACGATTTTGATCCATTTCTCCGACTGTCGTTCTTGGAGTAGGGCTCCAGATCCCACTTGGGCCATCTCATTGGCCGCCAAGTTTTCTTCTCGGGGATATGTTCGATAGTTGGGGTAATTAATTTTGATGCCAGAGTCGTGACTGCAGCATAGTAACTGGCTAGGCAAAGGTTTCTGCATGTTTATGCGCCTGTGACTTGGTTGACTATTAGTTCAGAATCTCCATACATTTCTACTTGTCGAGCTTCCATCTCGATCAAAATTTCTAAACCAATAATCAACGCTTCGTATTCTGCCTGATTATCTGTCACATTTTCCTAGTCTAGTTTGAACGAGAACTGATGGTAGATTCCCTCGGGATCTACTATGCATATCCAGCTCCAGATGAGACTTTAGTTTTGGATCCATCAAAGTATAGTTTCCATGGGAAGATGGACATCATGCTTACTCGAGGAGTCATTTCTCCTTCGACATCTAGGCCAGCGTACTCCGTTAGAAAATCTGCAATAGCCTGGCCTTTCATCGCTTTTTGCAGTACATACTGGAAGTTGAACTTTGATAAAGCTAGAGTCCATTTGCCTATCCGACCTCTCAGAATAGGTCGAGACAACATGTATTTTAGCAAGTCCGTATGAGCAATTATTCCAAAGGTAAAAGGTAGCATATAATGCCTCAGTTTAACAGCTGTGAAGTGTGATGCAAGGCATAATTTTTCTACTGCCATATATATTTCTTCTACTTCCGTCAATGTTCTGTTCATGTAGTATATCGCTTGCTCTTTTCCTTCTTCATTGTCCTGGGCCAGCAGGCTTCCAATGGTGCTGAGGGATGCCGTTGTATACAACTTCAAAGGCTTCCTTTACATAGGAGGCATCAGGCCTGGTGGCTTGGATAGGTAGCTTTTTAGTTCTTCAAAGGCTACCTGATGCTTTTCTTCCCACTTGAATTCCTCATTGTCTTTGAGTTTAACTAGCAAGGAAAATGGTTGGATTTTTCCCGATATATTGGCTATGAATCTTCTGAGGAAATTGACCTTCCCGAGCAAACTCTGATGATGTTTCGTTGTTCTTAGGCTGCGAAGCTTCCATGATGGCTTTTGCTTTGTTCTTGTCCACCTCGATTCCTCTTTGGTGAACTAGGAATCCTAGGAAATTTCTCGCATGAACCCCGAATGCACATTTCTTGGGATTCATTTTCAACTTGTGTTGTCTTGTTTTTAGGATAGCTTGCCTTAAATCTTCTATGTGCTCTTCCTTCTCCTGAGACTTTACTACCACGTCGTCAACGTACACTTCCAAGTTCTTCCCTATCATTTCGTGGAAGATAGCGTTCATTGCTCATTGATAAGTAGATGCTACATTTTTCAGCCCGAATGGCATGACAACGTATTCCAATGCCCCTAAGTGTCTAGGGCATCCGAATGCGGTTTTGTGGATATCTTTTTCTGCCACTAGGATTTGATTATATCCTGCGTTGCCATCCATAAATGACATAAACTGGTTTTTAGAGGCTCCTGGGTAGTCATCTTTTGGAGTAGCCTCATTCAGGTTGCGATAATCCATGCATATCCTTACCTGTCCTGTTTTTACCTTGATAACTGGTACTATATTGACCACCCATTCGACGTATTTGGCAGTTCGGATGAAGCCAGTGTTGAGAAGTCTGTCAAGTTCTTCTTTGACTTTGAGTTTAGTTTCTACTGACATCCTTCTTCTGCTTGACAAACAAGCTTGTACCCTTCCTTGATAGGCAATATGTGTTCTACAATTCGCATGTCCAATCCTGGCATCTCCATGTAATGCCATCCGAAGCAGGCTTTGAATTCTTCTAGAAGTGCTATCATCTTTTCTTTCAAGGAATCTTCTAACATTCTACTAATAAAGGTCAGTTGGGGATCTTCCTTAGAACCCAAGTTAACTTCTTTCAAGGGTTCCTGAGCTTCCAAGGGAGGTTTATTCACCTCTGTTGACCAGAAACGAATAATTTCTGGTGGGATTTCATCTTCCTCATCCGTCTCCCCATTATCTCGAATGAATTCTACCATGCTGATGGCTGATTCTTTTAAAATTTCCACCTTCGTTTCTTCGAGCCAAACTTCCTTTTTATCGGGAAGTGAAGATCGCACTTTTTTTTTCTTTCCAATGTATCAGCAATCTCTTTCTCATAGACCTGATTGCTTCAATTTGGTCTATTTCCCTGTGGGGTGTATTATTCATCATGAATGGCCCATGTCAGGAAGGGTCTCTCCTACTCCTCATGAGCTAGGAGCCCTTGTTTCAGTAGTTTGTGGGTCGTCACCTTGGTAGGGCGGCCGTTCTTGTCTTCTCCAGTTAGTTTGATGTTTCCTACTTCAGGATCATAAAAACTGGCTTCAGCTACCGTGGGACTAGCCACGAAAGGTCTTGAGTCTGCCTGAATTGTTTCCCAGATGCCTCCTTCAAAGGCAGCTTCATTGGGATTCCAAATAACAAGTTGTTGGTGTAACGTGGATGGAACACACATGCTCTTGGGAATCCAATCCATTCCTAGCAGTACGTTGTAGCTAGCAGTATTCTCTACCACAAAAAATGCTAGCATCAATTTCTTGGATCCAACCGTGATCTCCAATGGCAAGACCCCGAGAGTCTTGGTAATGGTCCCGCTGAAATTGGACATTATGGCAGTTGTTGGCAAACAATCCCGAAGGGTTTTGCCCAGCTTCTTTAGCAGCTTTGACAGTAGCAAGTTGATGGATGCTCCTCCATCAATCATCATTTTGCTAATCGGGATCTCTTCCAGATGGGCCGTGATGAAGTTAGGCCGCATGTGATCCTTCATTTCTTTAGTTTGTGTTAAGCCATAATTGTTACAAATATTTCATGTCATATTATACCCCTTTACTTGTCTTTTGTTTGATATCATGTCATCCATAGTAGAAAGTGATGATTTTGTGAGAGATGTGCATGATTTAGAAAGATAACCTAATTTTAAGAATACTGGAAAAATAATGGCTCAAATCGGTGTTCAAACGATGGAGATGTCCTCAAATCCATATCGGGACCTAACACACTAAGGACATGTCAGTGCGCCCTATATAGGGCACATATCAAGTTCCTCAAATTGAGCCATCCAGGTCCCAAAACTATGTCTGAAGACCAGCAAATGAGGCCCATGACATGCCTTTGTCATGCCAAGAATCGAGTCAGGACATGTCCCTGGCATGCCTCAAAGACACCCAAACCAATTCCCAGGGTCGCACTAAGGAGTGCCCTCGAGTGCTAAGTTGGAGCCCCAGCCGTGTCACTAACTCATGCCCAAGACAAGTTTCAGACACCCGAGTCAGGCCGCGACTGCGCCTTAAATCCGAGTTCCAGGATGCACCCTAATTCAGGCCCTGAGGTCCACGATAGTTCCAAGTCCAGGACAGGTTCCTAGACATGACCCGGTAGGGCCAAATGAGCCATTTTCCATCCTGATGCCATTCGATCGAGACACGACGTGTTTTCAGACTCTCTGGACCATAATGAAGCCATCGAAATGATAAGGCACGCCAAGGCTCGATGAAGACATGACCAGGGCCAAGTCAACGACATTCAGGACCTGCCCTTAGTCTTGACCGATACAACTTGCTGCCCAAAGTGCCAACTGGCATTTCTTAGTAGCTTAGGATTGTATTTAACATTCTAGAACACTCTAGTATAGGTTTCTATTTCTAATCCTTGTAGGACAAGGTTTTCCCTTGTCTATAAAACAGAGTCATTGTTCAGTGTTTGAGACACGCCATTCTAGACACATTTAGACACTTTTTACTTATCGTTTTTAAGCTTTGTTCGTGAAGTTTGTTCACGAAGATCATACTGTGTTCCTTGAAGAATTGCTTACAGCTGTGCTTGGAGTTTGCCTTTGAGAATATAGTTTGGCTTTAATGTTTCTAATCTTTATTCAATTTAAGTCATGTTTATGTTATTCATTATGTGTAGTGAGTTGTTTCTTTTAAGTTAGGGCTGATCTTGAAGCACTAACCATGACAACTTCTTAGTTTGGTTTTGCGTTGGTTTGATGATTGTGTTTATCTTGGTGTGTTACTTTACTGCTTAAACTGATGATTCTTTGTGTTGTTAGAATTGGCCATTTTAATTACATTAGGTATAGATGAATTGCATCAAAAGGTTACGATAAGCAATAGCCTTGTAATTTAACTCATTACATTCCTAGGATTGCATGCCACTTTCTAGGGTTATTGTAGTGTCATTAAATCCCTTTGGTACTTAATGCTTTCTTTTGTGTTATAGTGGCTTAAGAGAACAATTGCATAATTGACTAGAAGTTTAGTGGCTTAAGAGAACTAAACATACAAGTAAGAAGAGATGATTGTGTGAGAGTGAGCTTAAGAGACCTCTTGCATGGGCACTAGACCAAGGAGTAAACATGATAATTGAACGTTGTAAACCAAGTTAGAAAACGTTGTGGTTAGGTGTGGATAGGGACTGCCTTAACTTGCCTCTTAATTTGATTACAACCCTTGTTATTTACTTTATTTCTTGCATTACAAGTTATTCACTTTCATAGCATCTTTTGAACTCAAACCCCCCCCCCCCCCCCCCCCCCCCCCCCCCCTCTTTGTCCGTGTCCTTTACCTAGTGTCTTGTTTAGTTAAGTGTCAAAGCATATCTAGTCAGTGTGTGTCTTTTATTTTTTGTTTTTAACTATGTAAGTACCTAACTTGTGAACTAAGTAATCTAATTAATTGAACCTCACCGTTTGAGTCAAGTCCTTGTGGGATTCGACCTTTGCTTGTCTTGCTATTCTATATATTGATTAGTGCACTTGCTAGGATTTCATTGTTAGGAATTGTGTTGCATTTACTTGTCATACTTTTCTTCCAAAAGTTGGGTTTGGAAACATCATCCTCTCTCTATGGAAAGTGGGTTCCGAGATGATATTCTGATCATCCTCGTAGTCAGTTGGTATCTCGATCAATGCTCAAGATGGCTCATAAGTGATGACATCTCCCTTCATTTGGTTTACCTGTTGATAAACCACTACCAGGTGTTTTGGTAATATGTTTAGTCATTATTTATGCATCATTCTGATATCATTTAGTATCTCCTTTACATGTGTTTTGAATGATTTCATGTCAACCATAGTAGAAAATGATCAATCTTGTGAGACTTGTGCAGTTCTGGAAAGATAGGTGAATTCTGAGAACAACGCAAAAAGAATGGTTCAATTCAGAGTTATAACGAAGGAGATGTCTCAAGTTGAAGTTCAGGCCCTAGAAAGGTTCAAAACCGAGTCCTGGAACAAGTCAAGATACGCCCTAAATCAAAGCTCCTATCGAGTCCCAGAAGAGCCCTATGGAGGTCAAGGACAAGTCCTTGACATATCCTAGACATGCCTCAAAGCGTTCCCTACCGCAGCCTTATGGAGGTCCTAGTCATGTGCCAAGACATATTCCTATAGCAGGACCTACTCCAATTCTGAAGCCCATGCGACAAGTTGAACCATGCCACACCAGTAACAAGTTCCTGGTGTGCCTCAAAAGCGGAGACCCAAATCATGCTCAAGACGCGTCCCTGGTGCATCAGCGAAAGGAGTTCCTCTGTGCCTAATTCATGTCTCTAGGAAGGCCAAAATGGGCCATGACTTGGAACACGACAGAAAAAAGTGAGACACCACCCATAGTTGGACTTCACAACACCTATCTAAGCTAATGCAATCATGTGTCTCGACCAGAAATGCCAATGACACGTTCGTGTCCTTTTTTGTCCTAAAGACTTCCCATGAGCCCTTATTTGAGCCAAATTGGGCCATCGACTTTTCTACAAGTTTTTTAGCAGGAAAAAGCCCATAATCATGTCAGATATATCATATGGATGTGCCTAGAGTGGTTTGTCTCGACTAGATTGTTCAATGACACATTGAAGTTCTTAAAGGTCCAAATTGAGGTCCTAAGAGCTAGAATCTGGTCCAGCTATGTTTCATGCACTTAGGGTTGGACATGCTTAGTCCTTGACGTCCAAGAAACCTCCAGAAGCTGCCATGGCATGCAAGAAAGCTCAAAAAAATTCATCAGAAAGTCTTGCCGCAATTCCTACTCCAAATCCAACAAGGATTACTTTTTTGAGTCCCTTTTCAGTTCAAACTACGATAGCAGTCAGTATTTTACTAGGTTTTCTAAGTAATCTCCTAATATGTGAAAGCTCTTGATCTCCTATAAATAGGAGCACAAGCCTCACAGTTCAAGGACCCAACCTCTAGACACCCTAGCCGCAAATTACTTAGTTTTCCGTTATAAACACTTTATTTTCTATTTTTGAGAGGGTTGAGCATGGAGCCTTGAAGGAGCAGCCTTGGCGTGGTTCTTTGTTGTGCCTCATCTACAACGATCTCTGTTTTAGTTTTACTTTCATTATTTTGATTTAATTATGAATTCAATTATGCTTTGTCTTTCAATTATGTGTGAGTAGTTCTTTATAGAATTAGGGATGTTTGAAGCCCTAGCCATGAGAGTCCTTTAATATGGTTTTGGCCCTTGATTTATATTGCTATGGATGCTGAATATAGTTTGAATTACTGTGCTTAATTTATGTTTATTGCTTATGAGTTTGACATGCTTGTTTGCATGAACTATTGATGAATGATTGCTTGTTAGACTGGTCATCTTCTTGTAATTGTTTGGCATCGAGGGTAGTGGCTTACATCTTACTCGTAATTCAACTCATGACAACCTAGGATTGGACATCACTTTTCTAGGGATAGTGTGGTGTCATTAAATTCTCTTCGCACTTCGTGCATCATCTTGATAAATTTTTATAGAGGTTCTAAGGTACTCATCCGGCCTAGAATATGCTAAGTAAGAGAGAATAATATATGTAGAGTGGACCTTAGTCGGACCTTTGCATGGGCATCATATTCAGAAGTTTCATAGTAATTAAATCCTAGAAATCATGTTAATCACTTAATTGGTTAGTGGTGGATAGTTTGCCTTAATTCACCTTAGTTAACTTTAATCAATCCATTCATAATCTCTGCTGCATTTTATTTTCTTGCATTCTAAGTAACTGTTTTAATTTCCAATTTCAAAATCATAACAAACCACCAGCCACCTCCAACCCCTCCCCTCCCCCCTCTCTCTCTTCCTCCCCCCCCCCCCCCCCCCCCCCCCCCCCCCCCTCTTTGTGTTAGTCTTGTCTTGTGTTTCTTACGTGTCAAGTCATTGTTTTGAGTCCTTGTCGTATCTTTAATTCCCTACATATCTAAAGTAGTGTGTACCTTGTCTTCCTTATTAATTTTCAGCCTTTTTAATTGAGTTAATAATTCTGAACTTAAGTGGAATAAACTATTGAACAAGTCCTCGAAGGATCGACCTTTACTTTGCTACTATATTATCTCATTAGATTTTGGGCACTTGCAAAGATTTTAATTGGATAAAATAGGTTACATTATTGTTGCTTTTTTTATTTCATATCAAGTTTTTGGCGCCGTTGCCGGGGATCGAACTCGGGTCACCCGCATGACAGGCGGGAATACTTACCACTATACTACAATGACAGTTGGTATCTCAATCAATGCTCGGGATGGCTAATAAGTGATGACATCTCTCTTCATTTGGTTTACCTGTTGATACACTGCTACCAGGAGTTCTGGTAATACGTCTACCAAGTTTACATCGGCCTGAGCTTCCCGTTGTTTCTTGTCAAACAAGTCATCCATTTCCATAACCTCCAGTATGGCCTTTTCAAATTCTTTTAACTCTTCCTCGATTATGCCTTAACCGTTATCTTCTTGGATGGTTTGTTCAGATTCCTCTTATGGTATCGGGATACTTGTATTCCCAGGTTGGTTGTTAGGTAGCTCTTCCTGAGCGAAGCTGGAAAACACGATTCGCATCTTTACCTCAGTAGAGGTTTCCGAGACGGAATCTGGTAGAGATATGGTTTTTAGCTTGTTAATCACGATTTCTTTCTTCCTCCAGCTTTTCTCGAGAGGACTCTTTGGTTCTTTCTTGATCTTGGGAAGGGTCTTTGGTTCTTTCTCGTTCTCGGGAAAGGTTGCCCCCAAGCCTTTTTGTGCCTAGATATAGGTTCCATATTACCTTTGGATCTTACGTTTTGCCGTCCTCCTCAACTCTTTAGCTGGCTTTCCATCTTTGCCGGCCACGTACCACTTTCCTTCCCAAATTGTTGCCTTCTGGGGCATTAGCTTTGCAGTAGTCTATTTTGGTAGGGTGGATTTTTTGCTGCAGTGATTTTTTTGGATGGTTTGCCCCGTAGTCTCCTGACTGACAACCCATTATTGTTTCCTCTTGATGTTCCCCAACCTTTGGAAAACATAACTGCGAGGCAGTTTTTCCTTTGGGTTGTGTGGTCCAAAATCTGTCTCCGGGATTTTGAGGAATTCACCATCCCACTTATCTCTTGATTTCTTTAGTTCCAAGTCTATCTTGGAACCTAGTGCTTTAATCTCCAATACACATTATGTCCTATATTTTTTGCACCTTCTTGGGCTGTTGAGTTTCCTCATGAGGTTTTGGTTGATCCTCTCTGATTACCCTAGCCTTCTTCTCGTGTTGTGGCCATTGTAGATTGAGCATATTCACTGATGCCATCGGGAAAGGGTTAGTGTCCACTCCTATTGGCGCTTTAGGGATTGGGGCTAGCGAGATGTGCCCCTGGTTAATCAAGCTTTGAATTGTGTCCCTGAACTGGACACAATTGGTTGTGGCATGGTATGGTGAAACATGCCACTTGCAAAACTGTTTTCTCCAGCTAACTTGTCAAAATTTTCTCCAGCTTTAGTAAGGTCGAATAAGTATGAATAAAAAACGAGGACCTTGTTTGCAAATTAACCTCCAGTCAAGTTGCTTCTATTCTCGCGCAGGTTTGGCTAGTGATTTGTGAGTTACTGGTCCCTTTCTAGTGGTCTGGATCTCAGCTGTTGCACCTTCTAGTTCCTGCCCCTCTTCTTCTGTCGAGGATTCCTCCTCGATCTCTTTGTGCTCTACCCAATGCACAGGGATCTTATTTTTGTAGAATGGGGGTACTTTAGAGTCGTGTTTTTTCCTTTGCTTTTCCTCCAATAACCTCTCAAACTTGGTCGCCGATACTACTATCTCTTGAAGATCAGAAAATGTAGTATCATCAAATTTCTTTCTGAGCGAGAACCTCAGAGCTCTTTGTACGATGGCCACCATCTGGGCATTGTTCATGGGGAATCGGCATTTCATCTTTAGCCTATTGAACCTGGGTATGAAATTCTCAGTTGTTTCATGCTCCCCTTGCCTAATAGCAGTCAGGTCACAAATTGTTATTTCTGGTTCAACTCGATAAAATTCCTCATGAAACTTAGCTTCCATTTGCCCCCAAGTGTGTATAGATGCTTCTGGTAACGAGGTATACCAGGAAAAGGCATCTCCAGATAAGGAACTACTAAACAATCGGAGTTTAAGATATGAGTTATCTTCTACAGCCACACATTGTACTGAAAACCTCCCGATGTGTTATGGGGATGAAGTGATGCCATATCCACTGAAGAGGGAAAATGATGGTGGTTTAAAGTTTCTTGGAAACGAGTTAACTTAATCCACATAAGCTGGGTAGGGCTTTCTTTATATTGGGACATTGGCTCTTCTTGGAGCCACAGCCTGGCCTTGCATCATTCATCGGATTTCTGCCATCTCGTTCATGATGGCTTGATGTTCAAGATTACGGGGTGCTCTTTGGTTGAGCACGGCATCTTCTTCTGAGCTGGCATCGACCATATCAGTTTTCCTCTAATTATCTAACTCTTTTGTTTTCTCCGTGATGAGCGACTTTGGCTAACTTCAGCTAGGATTCCTTTCGGGTAACCATGGGTGGTCAATATTTGGAGGACATCCCGATTTCTTCTTTTGACATCTCGTCGCTATTTTTGCTTCTCTCCGGGGTTTCATTCCCGGAGCCTTTTGAAAAAATGGGTTCTGAAAATAGAGGTTCAAGGGTCGACGTCCCTGATCCTGTGGTTGTTTTGCCTTTGTCGAGGCTCAAAAATTGCAAGGGCGGGATGTTTGTTTCTTTTCCTTCAGCTTTCCCCTATTTGGCAAGTTCTTGGAGAGATTCAGGGCCTCTATTTGTGTGATGATAAGGGATAAGTTGTCTTTGATGAACTGCATCAAGTCTCCCTTGGCGATAGAAGCTTCCTTGTCGGTGACATCTTCAACAAATCCTTATGGAGGATTTTCCATGTCAACTTTTGTTAGTGATTACTCGAGCACCTTTTCTTGGGGAGTATTTTTCAGAAATCTTACTTTAGCATCTCAGAGTCGTTTGAACTTGGACATGCACTAAAAACAGTCCCATTGGGCGTGCCAGATTATGTTCTACCCAAAAATGCGACAATGGGCCCGGGGTCGCCTTCGGTGGATCTCCGTCGAAATCGGCGCTTGAAGGAGCGGGCTCATGTGGGTTTCTCTTAGTGATGTGTGAGTGATGACTGTTTTGGAAGTTGGGTTTGGGTTGACGGCTGTGGGCTTTGAGGCCTTGGTGCCATGGTCTCTCCCTAGATGGGCTGACCAAGAAGCAAGTAGGCCTTAGCTGCCTTCAAAGTAGGCGTGCCACTAGTAAAGACTGCTACTAGACAGTATGAGGTGGGTTCTGTTGCGGGCCAATAACCTTTCTTTTAAACAACTGATTGTGAGGCAAGCGGAAAAATTGCTTGCACTGTTCTTTTCTATGTCTTCTTCTTAATGTATCCAAAGACTTCAATAATTTTCTTTCCAATCTAGTCCAAGTTCAATTTATGTTGATCCCGATTTGTTCATGTTAGCAAACTTGTTATTTAGGTAGGAGCAGTTAGATGCGCAGATTTCCTTAAGTCTGGAATATAGTATTGAACCAAAACACATAGATGGTTTGGTGACTTAAACGGCAGCCACAAAACACACTAGTTGGTATATTCCGAATACTTGTTCCTCTCCTTAAGAAAATCAGTTAAAAGTAATGAAAGTAAAACACAAATACTGAAAAGGTAAATGCGTGAATATTGAATGCAGTAAGTAAATTACAAGTGCTGTAAGTAAATATTTCTTTCGAAATCAAGTCTTTGAGGGGCACGATCTTCTAGAAATCATCAACTGAAATTAACATTAGTCGGAATCATGTTATAGGTTGGCAGAGCATTCAAAAGAGAGTGAGATGTTAGGGGTTGAGTGTATGGATTCCTCAAAGACTGAATTGGGTAGCAGTCGGATGAGTAAGTGTTTGGGGTTCCTCCGAGACAGGTTTGAGCAACAGTCGGGATAAGGGAAATCTTGAGTTCCTAGTCTGGAACTGAGAGAAGGGGGTTTGGAGAAGAGGCTGAATCTCAATCCTGGATCGGAGAAACAGGTTGTGCCTAAATAGGCGAGCCTTTGAACAAACAAACTTTTGAGGGTTTGCAGTTGCTTTGAAATTGATTAGGTTGATCAATTTGTTTGTTTGATTGATTGATTGGTTGTCGAGAAGAAGGCTTCTTCTCCTTTTTATAGGCATTTGGGGAGCTTATTTGGCTTGCCAAGTACACTCTTATGTGGGACCCGCACTGCAGTTTCTTGTCTTAAAAATCTCCTTTGCCTTCTGACACATTCGGCGCTTCAGAATCGACTTCTCCACTTCTCCATGTTTCCATATCTCTAAGTGGACGTTTTGGGCTGGGCCTTGTGAATTGGATTTTTAATTTAGTTAGCTCCTTGCTTCAGCCTAGAACGGGATTTTTTCCAATGTAAACATAAACTCTCGATTTGGTTAATTCAAATAAAGGAAAGAAAAATAATGTTATTCTGATCTGTATCAATAAAAACAAAATTCTATTTTGATATTATTTAATAACAACTTTGTAGATAATATTTCTAGTACGTAATTAAAGTGGGTTTCGTTTATATACATACAAGACCTACGCAATTGTGCAAGAAAGACTTTCAAAAGTATTTTTAAATAAAAAGTGATCCCTGAACCCCCTAATCCTCAAGGGCAAAATTGTCATTTCATAAATAATTTTACGAATTTAATTTATTTTAGGTACAGGTTGTTACAGTTCAGGTAATTTCCATTATCAAAAACTGGCCTCCTGCACCCGCTTACGCATGTGTGAATTTTTTTTAATTTTTAAAAATAAAGAGAGATGAAAAAAAATCCAAAAATATAAAATAAAAATAAAAATGAATGTCAGAGGGAGAGTAACTACCTACTTCCCCCACTTAAATATTAATTATTTATGGAAAAAATATTAATTTTTTTAATTTTTAATTAATATCTAATTTTACTATTTTATTCATGTTTTTTAAATCATCTTTTTGTAGAACTTTTATTAAGTAAGGGTATTTTAGTTAAAAAAATTTAGTGAAATCTTTTGACCCTCATGACTTTATAATAATAAAGATGAGAGTAGAAAATTAGTCTACCTAACAAAATTTTCAAGAGATTTTTAAATAGCAACACTCAGGAGGCGCATTGAGGATCACATTCTTTGCACACCTCATTGAAGATTTAAGCACGTGTACTTAGATATCATAATGAGAAGAAAAAAAAGATATTAAAATCGTTTTTTGAGATTTTTATATTCTAATCCACGTTTATTCTTTTTTTGTCAACTCTTCTTTTGATATATATCTTTATTATCCTTATAATTTGAATTCATATTATCTCAATTTATTTCTGTTTTTTGAGAATTTGTTGTTTTGTTTTTCTTTTTTTCCAAGTGTTTGAATTTCTTACTTCGAATTCAAAAAATGAAGTTTTTGTCCATATTGTTACACGCAAATAGAAACTATATAATGTTGGAATAATTAAAAAAAATATGAGTTTTATATAATAAGATTTCAATCCTAAAAATAATGATCAACACACAAGGGCGGAGAATCACCGCACAGTGTAGATTTTTAGGGTGAGAAAAAGTTTGCACTTTAACATATAATTAATAGAAAAAAGGAATTTAGCCTAAACGTAATGTTAAGAAAACAAAAATTAAAAGGCCCCGTTTGTTACGCAAGAATATAGGGTAGGAATAGGAATTTATTTACAGATTCCATATTTTCTTGATATTTGCCACTATTTAGGACCCTATAAAGGAAAACAGATCATAAATTTGATTGGAATTAATTTCATCAAATTGATGGAATTTAATTACCTACAATAGGTTGATATTCTATTTCTCTAGTAATTAGGGAATGTAAAGTTACTTAATATACCCATAATTGTCACTATTAAACTAGGAAAAAATCGTCCAAATAAAAGCAAAATACTTACATTAGGGTTTTTGAAGACAATTTTGATTGTGGTATTTTGAATAAATTAGGATTTCCCCACGAAAATAAATAAATAAATTAGGATTTCCTATTTGTTTGCCAAACGCAACAAAATGAATGGAATGCTTGAAACCTTACTATTATTGCAGCTCGTTCCTAACGCTATAATGGAATTCTTAAATCTTTCCATCTTCGAATAGGAAACGAAATATATATAATTCCGTTCTTCCCTCTTACATTCCAAGTATCCAAATAATGAGGCCTAAGAGTCATATCTTAACATGATTTCTTTAACTAGGCAACAACGTTTTTTTTTTACGTACTCTTAATTATCTCCTCCTAGGCTCCTCATGTGGGATCCCAAGAAGGTTTGTCTAAGTCCATCAATATTTTTATACTTTGGTGATTATGACATTTCCTTTAATTATTTGGATTCTATAGCTTGAATTTTATTGGTATACTTGTGTATTCCCATATTATGTTATGAACGTTTAAAATTCAGTATGAACTTGTCATTATTATTTCTAGACATAGTTGTTTTTAAATATAGCCATATATGTCTAAATGCAATTAGCTACAAAAATAATAATTTACCTAGCCTATGTATACTCTCGACTCCGCCATTGCCAACACAAGAAATTTCATCACCAAATTAATGGATAATATATTCAATAGAATAGCAACAGAGAAAATAAATACGGACAACTTCAGCGATTGATTGAGGCTTGCAAGAATTGCAATGAACTAAGGATAGATTTCGCCCTACCCTTGTGCTTGTGGTTCGGTAGGCGTCCATGTCTCAGAATCCAACAATGGATGATCCCAAGTTGAAGCACTACAACTTTGGATTCTGACGAACCAATTATGTATATGTACTCTCTCGACACGACTCAGATTAAACAAATAAAAGAGTTGAGGAAAACTCTCTAAGAATGTTTTTTTTTATAACAAAAGTATGATAGTAATTAAAGGAAAAAAGTACAATGAAGCCTCATTAAAAACCTACCAAAGAATATGGGAAAAGAGTGCTCCAGAAAATGAGAAAAAGAAAGCATGAGACATGAAAAACAAGAAAAATAAATTAACAAACTACAGTCCCCCTTCCCCTATCCAAAGCATCCACAAAAAACATGAAGAGGAGAAGCAGAACTAATAGCAAAATGAAACTAAACTATACATGAGCAGGTACGTGAGTACGGCAACAAACATGGATAAACACGAAAACCTTCAGAATTTACCTAATCAAGGGCAAAATTGATTAGGATTTCGTGAAGCAATAACGATATGGAGGGAATTACACTCAATAATAAAATTTAAAAAACCCCTTAACGTCGCCAAAATGACACCTTCACGCACTGCCATAAAACTTATTAAAGTTGCAACAAGTCTCGCATAAAAACCATGTTTTCATGGGAGAGGGCAAGACAGATCCTGCACTGCTTCCGCAGAAGAAAAATAGTGACTAGAAGTCTAGAATCTTGTATTCAACTAGGCCTTGGCTCTTCATCTACCAAAGATAAAAGTAAAAAAAATCTTAAAAACTTAATCTTATTTCCTTCCTGCTATCCAATCTTATTCAAAGAACTGATCAGTAGACACTACATTAAGAACCTAATCTTTTTATAAAAGTCCGTACAGTACTTTTGTGAAGCAATGACGGTATATGAGGAATAAATATCGACTAACCTATCCGGGATATAGCGATCAAAGTCGAATCGTCAACCAGTTAATGAAGCAAATTAAATGGTCCGATAAGAACAAGAATTAATTGAAGCATTGTAATTCATTTCTGAGCAGAAGAGCCATTAAAATTTTCAAGTAGTGCTCAATGCTTATTACGTAGAAGTTAACAAAATGCTATTAGAGTTTTATCCGCATCTTGTCGTGTCAGGACTCTTCCCGAATTTCCCCTCGAAACCTAGGAAGAACCCTATCCCGTCTGACAACCTAAGGAAAAGTTCCCAAAATACCCTTCAATCCTTAACCAATATAATAAGACTATCTTACACCTATCAGACAAGGGATTCAAAAGCACTCCAAATTCCAACAAACAACAACCATCCAAAATATATCATCAGAGCATCTAGGTAGGATAAATAATACAAAATTATATATCCTACTCGAAGTTTAAGTACAAAGCGCAGCTGAAAAACTACTAATGCCTCCGCATCAAGAAGTGCCCACGTCAACTCAACTCAACAGTCTGGAGGAGATTTAAAACACAAAAGTTGTGAGTGGACAAAAATAATCAGTTATAAATCATTTTCCAAGGAAATCTTACCTTTTTCCCCTCCACGAATAAAATCATGCATGCATCACATAAAACAGTTTATGATAATAAAACATCATCTGAAAACCATCGGAATTTCCCTTTCTCTTTAAAACCACTTGGTTGGACCCATGAAAAATCTGTAATAGGAAAACACATCGTGGTCCACAGTTTGGTTTGAAAACCCTCCTCAAAGGAGTTTAAAATCATTTAATTTGCCCTGGACACATAATATATCAGAACCATTGTTCCCGAATAAAATCCCGAGTCGTAGCTCAAAACCCTCCACACACTCGATATACCTTGAACTGTGCAGAAACCATGTACTATGCATAGACAGTCTCCAAGAACCGACGGAGAACACCCTCGACACCAGCATCGGAGATCCCTCAGCAACCAGTGGGGCAAAACCCTTCCACGCCAGTCGGAGAACCCTTTTTCCATCGGGACAGAAAACCAGTGAAAACCACAATCCGTGTGTTGAAATCTTTGTTTCTTGGCCTAAGCCAAATTCTTTGAAAACTCATTTATGGCCAAAGCCAGTAAAATCATAATTTCATGTCTAAACCCAAATCACGGACTCAAATAATTACCACGTGAAAACGATATCAAAATCGAGTCCAAAAACCAGTCCAGTTTTCAAAACACACTTTCACTGAAATATTGGAAAACTTGTGTCCATAAATCATTTCTAAATTCCAAAAATTCATTGCAACAATACATAACAGTATTAAATCCAAGATACATTTATGCATGCCTTATAGTTTATAAATCAAAAGTCCACTCACCACACGTCCAAGCAAGCTCAATCCCGAATCGTACGCTCCCCTGAGGTTCCTAGAGTAGTATCGCCTGTCAATATTAATAATCGGGATTACCGGCTAATAATAAAACCTTATATAAACACTCCCTAAACCCCGGGAGATCCGCCTACGTTACCCTAAAAACGCAGTAACTTCGGATGCCCAAAACTAGCCCTAAACGACGTCCGATCAACCTGAAACCCCCATTTCCGGCCGACTCAAGCTTTTTCCTAACTTCTTCAAAACTCAACAATTTTTCACGAATTTTACGTCTAAATCTATCTACTCGAACCCAGGAATCTAAAAATGATCTCGAAATATTAAACCCGTACCTGTGCTGGCCGAAAAATCGATCGGAAGGTTCGGTTGTTCTTTGTCTCGGTCTGACGCCTCCCGTAGTCCTCTCCTTCGATGTTTTGTACGATTTTGATCGTGGAAATGAGTAGATTCCAATTAGTGGAATAAAAATGGAAACTAGCCAACAAAGCCCCCTGGCTATCCATGTCAAGTACAATTCCCGCTCTACGGAACTCCACTGGCCACGGTAGGTAGACTGTGGGTAAATAGGCCAAAGAACTCATGGACTTCCTAGTCAAGGCATCCGCCACAACATTGGCTTTTCCTGGGTGGTACTCTATAGTACAATCATAATCGTTTATCAACTCAAGCCAGATTCTCTGCCTTAAATTTAGATCCTTCTGGGTGAACAAGTATTTCAAACTTTGGTGGTCGGTGAAGATCCAACACGTCTCCCCATATAAATAATGTCTCTAGATCTTTAGTGCATGCAACACCGCAGCTAACTCCAAATCATGCGTGGGGTAATTCAACTCATGGGGTTTAAGTTGCCTGGAAACATAAGCTATCACCTTCCCATGCTGTATCAGCACGCAACCTATACCCCACAATGATGCATCAGTATACACCTCGAATCCCCCGTTATCATCTGGAAGGGTTAATACTGGGGCAGAAGTCAACCTCTTTTTTAGCTCCTGAAACCTCTGCTCACAATCAGCATCCCAGTCAAATTTGACTCCTTTCCTAGTCAACCGAGTTAACGGGGTAGCTATTGTAGAAAATCCTTCTACGAATCACCGATAATATCCCGCTAAACCCAGAAAACTCCTCACCTCTGTCACTATACTCGGTTGCTCCCAGTTTGCCACTGCCTCAACCTTTTGGGAATCCACGTTGATACCCTCAGTCGAAATTACATGACCTAAGAATCCCACTTCGGTCAACCAAAACTGGCATTTACTGAACTTGGCAAACAATTGCTTTTTCCTTAGCATATTCAGCACCAACCTTAAGTGCTTCTCATGTGCCATGGCACTCCTCGAATACACTAGGATATCTTCGATGAACACAATCACAAATCGATCCAAATACCTTTGGAACACCCTGTTCATCAAATCCATAAACGATGTCGGTGCATTAGTCAACCCGAAGGGCATGACCAGGAACTCATAGTGACCATAACGTGTCTTGAAAGCTGTTTTCTACACATCCCCTTCCCTGATCCTCAATTGATGATACCCGGATCGAAGGTGAATTATTTACAAATATTTTGACCTCTTCAGTTGATAAAACAAATCATCAATCATTGGCAAAGGATACTTATTTTGCACCGTAATCCTATTCAACTGCCGGTAGTCGATACACAATCTCATACCACCATCATTTTCCCTTAAAAATAACACCGGCGCACCCCAAGGTGATACACTTGGTCGAATAAATCTCTTATTCACCAAGTCCTGCAACTGAGTCTTCAACTCTCTTAATTCTACCGGTGCCATTCTATATGGCGCCTGCGAGATAGGTTGGATACCCGGAAGAAGCTCTATGGTGAACTCAATCTCTCGATGAGGTGGCAATCCTGGAAGATTCTCTAGAAAAACATCAGAAAACTTACTCACCACTGGAATATCCTATACTCTCACCGGAATATCCTGATAATCAAACACATGAGCCAAGTAACCCTCACAACCTTTTCTCAACAATTTCTCAGCAGTCAAAGCCGATATCACTCCTGAGGGAAGTACCCTACGATTTCCCCGAAATGTAAGTTCTAGCAAACCTGGACTCCAAAAATCCACCATCTTATCATAACAATCTATAGAGGCATGGTGCATGGTCAACCAATCCATCCCCAGAAGATCCAAAACTATAACTACCTCTTTTGGATGGTCATTGACTAGAGGCTCCAACATTCCAGCGATTTCGAGGTCGCCTGGAACCACTGAACTGTTGTTGGACTGTAAACCCAAACTCAACTTTACACGAGCTGCAGCGTTAGACACGGCTCTCAAGGAGGTATGAGCCATAGCCGTCACCACTGACCGAAGCTCACCCCTCATACCATTTTCAAATCTACGACACTTGTCCCTCTCAGTTGCCACCATAACAGGTGCAAAACGAGCCAACTTTATGAATTTCTGCTCATACTGGGCCACAATCATCTCTCCTAGCAGTAAATGCAAGAACTCGGCCTTTCTGGCATCCCGGTACGAGCAAGGGTAAAATTGCTCTAGGAATCGCTCCCGGAAAGTCAGCCAGGTAATTGTACTAACATCCCAGCCTGACAGCTCCAGTGCGTGCCACCAATGGTAAGCAGAACCACCTAGCAGAAATTTGGCTAACAACACTTTGTCCCCCTGAGGACATCTCATAACCGAGAACACTCTCACCAAATGAGTAATCTATTTCGCAGCAACATCTGGGTTAGACTCACCCATAAATAGTGTCGCCCCTAATCTCTGGGCTTTCTCAATGTCCGAAACTTCAGTAGCAGCCCTACTCTAAAATACAAAAGTCAAAGTGTAACCCAATTGCTCCAGTGTCTACCTCAAATCAGGCTCCATTACGGGTTCATGTGTGTCCCCAATGTTTCCAGACTGCTAACGGGGATCGCGCCTCGGAGGCATTACGCTAAAAAGAACTGTAACTTATGAATACCAAAATCAAATGTACACTAGGTGTACAGTCTATAGGAATTTAAACCTAGTGCACTGATACCACTTGTCAGGACCCTTCCCGAATTTCCCCTCGAAACCCGGGAAGAACCCTGTCCTGTTTGACAACCTAAGGAAAAGTTCCCAAAATACCCTTCAATCCTTAACCAATATAATAAGACTATCTTACACCTATCAGACAAGGGATTCAAAAGCATTCCAAATTCAGACGGACAACAACCATCGAAAATATATCATCAGAGCATCTAGGTAGGATAAATAATACAAAATTAGATATCCTACTCAAAGTTTAG
Organism: Oemleria cerasiformis; assembly: GCA_037349345.1. NCBI lineage: Eukaryota > Viridiplantae > Streptophyta > Magnoliopsida > Rosales > Rosaceae > Oemleria > Oemleria cerasiformis. Next base: position 4,238,668 of record JAZGTL010000009.1, on the reverse strand, counting down.
GTACAAAGCGCAGCTGAAATACTACTAATGCCTCCGCCTCGAGAAGTGCCCACGTCAACTCAACTCAACAGCCTTGAGGGAATTTAAAACACAAAAGTTGTGAGTGGAAAAAAATAATCAGTTATAAATCATTTCCCGAGGAAATCTTACCTTTTTCCCCTCAACGAATAAAATCATGCATGCATCACATAAAACAGTTTATGATAATAAAACATCATCTGAAAACCATCGGAATTTCCCTTTCTCTTTAAAACCACTTGGTTGGACCCACGAAAAATCTGTAATAGGAAAACACATTGTGGTCCACAGTTTGGTTTGAAAACCTTCCTCAAAGGAGTTTAAAATCATTTAATTTTCCCTGGACACATAATATATCAGAACCACTGTTCCCGAATAAAATCCCGAGTCGTAGCTCAAAACCATCCACACACTCGATATACCTCTAACTGTGCAGAAACCCTATACTATGCATAGACAGTCTCAACGACCCGGCAGAGAACACCCTCGACATAAGCATCGGAGATCCCTCAGCAACCAGCAGAGCAAAACCTTCCACGCCAGTCAGAGAACCCTTTTTCCATCGGGACAGAAAACCACAGTGAAAACCACAATCCGTGTTTTGAAATATTTGTTTCTTGGCCTAAGCCAAATTCTTTGAAAACTCATTTATGGCCAAAGCCAGTAAAATCATAATTTTAGGTCTAAACCCAAATCACGGACTCAAATAATTACTACGTCAAAACTATATCAAAATCGAGTCCAAAAACCAGTCCATTTTCCAAAACACACTTTCACTAAATATTGGAAAACTGGTGTCCATAAATCATTTCTAAATTCCAAAAATTCATTGCAATAATACATAACAGTATTAAATCCAAGATACATTTATGCATGCATTATAGTTTATAAATCAAAAGTCCACTCACCACACGTCCAAGCAAGCTCAATCCCGAATCGTACACTCCCCTGAAGGTCATGGAGCAGTATCGCCTGTCAATATTAATAATCAGGATTACCGGCTAATAATAAAACCTTATATAAACACTCTCTAAAACCCGGGAGATCCGCCCACGTTACCCTAAAAATGCAGCAACATCAGATGCCCAAACCTAGCCCTAAACGACGTCCGATCAACCTGAAACCTGCGCCAACAGATCCCGAACGTCGAAAACTAGCTAACCCGAATCACCGTGACCTCAAAATCGGCCCCACGTGCCGGCAGAAGGCCGGACCATGTGCCACGCGCCGTTCACACGCCTGCTACAGTACTCACGCGCCTGGACCGGTCCAACCTGGCCCAACTCGGCCTGACCTGGTCCAGCCTGAACCAGTTCACTCGACTAGACCCCCGGTCCACTCGACCTGACTGGTCCACTCAGTCTGACCAGTCCAACTCGACCCAACTGGTGACTCGCCAGAGAAGACGACTTGACCATCGTCATCGTCGCCGGAGTCTGGCCGAAAAAGACGACCGGATCACCGCAACGCCGCCGTCTCCGTCGCCGGAAACCCCCATTTCCGGCCGAATCAAGCTTTTTCCTAACTTCTTCAAAACTCAACCATTTTTCACAAATTTTACTTCTAAATCTATCTACTCGAACCCAGGAATCCAAAAATGACCTCAAAACATTAAACCCATACCTGTGCTAGCCGAAAAATCGATCGGAAGGTTCGGTTGTTCTTTGTCTCGGTCTGACGCCTCCCGTAGTCCTCTCCTTCAATGGTTTGTACGGTTGTGATCATGGGAATGAGTAGATTCCGATTAGTGGAATAAAAATGGAAGTCTAGGCCTTGAATCAATGTAGGAATTTGTGGGTTTTGGGGTGTTTGAGTCGCACGGGTTCGGGGAAGAAATGGGAGAAATATTGAGTGGTTCAGAATGAATGGATGCAATGAAGATGAAATAATGGTTTTGAGGGTTAAAAATATCTACCCAAGCCAAAATTACCAAACTACCCTTAACAATCCAGACCCGTAACTTTCGTACACGAATTCCATTTTTCGCGTGCCGCCTGTCTACGAACTCGTGAGTTCGAGACCTACGCAATGGTATCCAAAACATAGCCTTAAAAGTTCCGAAACAAAACTTGATTTCCACACCCTTAACAACCAAGGTAAAATCATCTTTTTACAAAAAATAATTAACGTAAATCCAATAATTAAATTTTCGGGTTGTTACATGTCGGCCAAGACCCGATCTATCTTGAATTTTTATAATTTTTTCTGATTTTCAGCAATTCATGAAATGAAACTACACAAGAATAAATAAAATAAATTAATCATTCTTCAAATTAGGTGTTGATGCATAAATCATTTGCCATGGTGTTTAAGCCAGGTCGTAATCCGACGTCATCAAAATCAAGAACCAACAATGGGCAGCTTTTGAATCTGAAATAGGTTCAAGGCCAAAATACGGCTAGAAGCCCAAAATGGCAAACTCAGCCGAAATATTTTTTTTTAAAAAATAATTACGGCCACATGTCAACCAGACATCTATTTAAAGAAAATGCATGTGAGAAAACTTTCTACAAATAGTGAAAGGCCGAAAAGGAAACAAATCATGATCAAAGTCAAATTTTCATATGTTTGGATTTAGGGATGGAAGATAATCAAGTTAAATATCATGTCAGATATGGTAAAGATTAACATGAAAAGGAGATCAAATCATGTATCATCTATCACATCCAAGATTTATGAGATTGAAGCCAATTTGGACCGAAATCGGTTTGATTGACACAATTAAGGGAAGTCAACAATCATCTCTAAACAAGGAAATAATCTTGCTAATTCAATGACTTGCCGAGTTGAGATGGATCCGAGCCGCTATAAATATGAAGCTTTGAAGAAGAGCAAGACATCCACATCAACACACAAACTACTCTTTATCTTGCTCCTTTCTATTCCTAGACTAGATTTTACAATCAGCCTTAGCATAGCCAAGTTCTTCAATTCCTAGCCTAAGTTTTCATTCAAGCTTTAGTGTAGCCAAGTTCTTCAATTCTTAGCGTAAGTTTATTATTCAAAGCACTTTAAATTTATTTGTTTTAAATTCAAGTTTATTTTTATCTAATCGTTATTTTAATTCAAGTTATTTCAACTTCGATTATTTAATTGTCTTATTTAATCGCATTATTAGTCTTAATTTATTGTTTTTCTCTTCAAAATTTAATTATTGCTTTTATCTTTAATTTTAATTTATTTCGTTTGCATTCCAATTTAATTTCCTTAAGCATAATTAGTTTTGTTCTTCAATTTAATTACTGCACTCGCATTCAATTCATTCCAAAATGTCAGGACCCGTCCCGAATTTCCCCTCGAAACCCAGGAAGAATCCTGTCCCGTCTGACAACGTAAGAAAAGTTCCCAAATTACCCTTCAATCCTTAAAAATAAATTATGAGATTTCTACCAAGAGTTCGGCAGAATTTCCTCTTAGGGATTTAAATAACTGGTTTCCACCTGTCAGACAAGGGATTTAAAACACTCCAAATTCCCATAGACAACAACCATCCAAAATATCTCATCAGAGCATCTAGGTAAGATAAATAATACAAAATTAGATATCCTACTCAAAGTTTAGGTACAAAACGGAGCTGTAAAACTAATGCTTCCGCCTCAGAATGTGCCCACGTCAACTCAACTCAACAGCCTGGAGGGGATTTAAAACACAAAGTTGTGAGTGGACAAAAATAATCAGTTATAAATCTTTTTTCGAGGAAATCTTACATTTTCTCCCTCCACGAATAAAACCATGCATGCATCACATAAAACAGTTTATGATTTAAACATTATTTGAAACCCTCGGAATTCCATTTCTCTTTAAAACCACTTAGTTGGACTCACATAAAATCTGTATAATGAAAATACCTCGTGGTCCACAGTTTGGTTTGAAAACTCTCTTCAAAGGAGTTAAAAATCATTTAATTCTACCTGGACACATAATATCTCAAATCCATTGTTCCCGACATATCCACTAGCCACCAGGGTATCCCTTGAGGTGTGCTAGCCCTGTACTACGCGTAGACAGTCTCGCGACCCGGCGGAGCAAGACCCCTCAACACCAAAGTCGGAGCCCTCAACAACCAACGGAGCAAAACCCCTCAACACTAGTCTGAGTAATTGTAACCATCGGGATAGAAAACCAGTGAAAAACCAAATTCGTATTTTGAAATCTTTGTTTCTTGAACTAAGCCAAATTCTTTGAAAAGTCATTTTATGGCCAAAACCAATAATATCATAATTACGGGTCTAAATCCAAATCACAGGCTCAAATAGTTACCACGTCAAAACGATATCAAAATTTAATACAAAAACCAGGCTATTTCTCAAAACACACTTCCACTGAAATATTGGAAAACATGTGTCCAGCATCATTTCTAAATTCCAGAAATTCATTGCACCCATACATAACAGTATTTAAATCAAAGATACATTTATGCATGCATTATAGTTTATAAACCAAAAGTCCACTCACAAACATGTCCAAGCAAGCTCAATCCCGAATTGTACGCTCCCCTGAAGTTCCTGGAGCAGTATCGCTTGTCCAAATTATTAATCGGGATTACCAACTAATAATAAGAACCTTAAATATAAACCCCCTAAACCCCGGGAGGTCTACCTATACTGGCCTAGAAAACGCAGCAACTTCAAACGTCCAAAACAACCCCTAAACGATGTCCGATCAACCCAAAACCTACGCCAACAGATCCGGAATGTCAAAAGCTAGCTGACACCCGCCACCGTGACCTCAGACTCGGCCCCGCGCTCCCACGAGCCGCCACGCGTCCTTACGCGCCGGTCACGCGCCTACTACAGTGCCCACGCGCCTGGACTGGTCCAACTCGACCTTACCCGATCCAACTCAACCCGACCGGTTCACTCAACCCGATAGGTTCACTTAACCCTACCGATTCAACTCGACCAGACCGGTTCACTTAACCCGACCGATTCACTTATCCCGACTGGTTCAACTTAACCCGATCGGTTCACTCAACCCGACCTGTTCACTCAACCTGACCGGTTCACTCGACCCGACCGGTCACCGGTGACTCGTCGAAGAAGACGACCGGCTGCCGGCACCTCCGTCTGGTTTCGCCGGAATCCCCCATTTCCGGCCGAAACTTCAAGCTTTTATAACTTCTTCAAAACTAAACCATTTTTCACAAATTTTATGTCTAAATCTATCTACTCAAACCCAAGAATCCAAATATAACCTCAAAACCACAAACACGTACCTGTGTAAGCCGGAAAATCGATCGGAAGATCCGAAACTTCCTATACTGGTTCGGCTTCCCCCATGGTCCTCTCCTTCGATGGTTGGTACGGTTGTGATTGTGGGAAGGAGTAGAATACAATTAATGGATCAAAAATGGAAGTTAAAGCCTTGAATCAAAAGTTGACTTTGTGGATTTTGGGGTGCTTTCTCACGGGTTCGAATGGGTGTGTTTTACAGAGAAAATATGAGGAAATGAAGATAAAGTAGAGGTTTTGGGGGTTAAAAATATCTACTCCCAAGCCAAATTTACCAAAATGCCCTTGCACATCTAGACCCATAACTTTCGTACACGAACTCCGTTTCCCGCGTGCCGCCTATCTACGAACTCGTGAGTTCGAGACCTACGCAACGGTATCCAAAACACCACCTAAAATCTTCCGAAACAAAATTTGATTTCCACACCCTTAACAACCAAGGTTAAAATCGTCAATTTACATAAATAATTTACGTAAATCCAATAATTGAAATTCCAGGTTGTTACAATCCACCCCCCTTAAGAAATTTCGTCCTCAAAATTCAACTCTACCCTTAGAACAAATGAGGATACTGCGCCCACATTAAAGTCTCAGTTTCCCACGTGGCTTCCTCCACGTTATGATTCATCCACAACACTTTAACTAGAGGAATACTCTTTATGTGCAGTACCTTCTCCTTCCAATCCAAAATTTGCACTGGTTGCTCCTCAAAGGTCAAATTATCCTTCAGCACAAGTGGCTGCTCTTCCAATACGTGAGGCTCATCAAACAGCTATTTCCGGAGCAAGGATACATGGAAAACATTATGAACTATGGATAATTCCGATGGTAAAGCAAGAAGATATGGCACTGGTCCTATCCTCTCCAAAATCTCATACGGCCCAATGAAGCGAGGACTCAGTTTCCCTCATCTACAAAAACGTACCACTCCCTTCCAAGGAGATAATTTTAAGAACACCCAGTCTCCAACCTCAAATTCAAGATCTCTGGTTCGACGGTCTACAAAGCTCTTCTGGCGATCATGAGCTGTCTTCAACCTTTCTCTGATGATTCTTATCTTTACCTCAGTCGTATCCACTAACTCTGGTGTTAACAGTTTCCTTTCACCCACTTCGTTCCAGCATAACGGTGTCCTGCACTGCCTCCCATACAGTGCCTCGAAAGGAGACATCCCAATACTCGACTGATAACTATTATTATAAGCAAATTCCATCAGAGCCAGGTGTGAATCCCAGTTCCCTTTAAACTGCAGTACACAAGCTCTCATCATATCCTCCAAAACCTGGATTGTCCTCTCAGACTAACATCCGTCTGAGGATGAAAAACTGTACTAAAATGCAATGTAGTGCCAAAAGCCTTCTGCAAACTCCGCCAAAATCTGGAGGTAAATCTAGGATCCCTGTCCGAAACAATTGACTCTGGAGTCCCATGTAGCCGTATGATCTCATCAACGAACAATTTGGCATACCGACTCATCCGAAAATCTTCCCGCACTGGCAAGAAATGTGCAGACTTCGTGAGTCTATCAACAATTACACATATCCCATCATGTCCCTTCTGTGTCCTTAGAAGTTTATACAAAAAATCCATCGTAATGTGATCCCACTTCCATTCCTGAATAGGTAATGGTTGAAGTGCCCCATATGGTTTTTGCCTCTCTGCTTTCACTTGCTAACATGTCAGGCATCTACTCACAAACTCATCAATTTCCCTTTTCATCCTAGTCCACCAATAGTGTTTCCTTAGGGTATGATACATCTTGGTACCTCCTGGATGCATAGCGTAAGCCGAACTATGAGCCTCATCAAGAATTTCCCTCTTTAGCTCCAGTTCATTCAGTATACACAACCGGCCATCCCTAACCAAGGCTCTATCATCCCTAAGTGCATAGTCCTGCCTGTTTCCAACCTCCAACTCCATCCTGATAATGCACAATGTAGGGTCCTGGAGTTGGGCTTCAATAATCCGATCAATCAGAACAGGCCTCACATGGAAACTAGCCAATAAAGCCCCATGGTTATCCATGTCAAATACAATTCCCGCTCTACGGAACTCTAACAACAATGGTAGGTAGATTGTGTGAAAATGGGCTAAAGAACCCATGGATTTCCTACTCAAGGCATTCGCCACAACATTGGCTTTCCCTGGATGGTACTCTATACTACAATCATAATCCTTTATTAGCTCAAGCCATCTTCTCTGCTTCAGATTCAGGTCCTTTTGGGTGAACAAGTACTTTAAACTCTTATGGTCGGTGAAGATCCGACAAGTCTCCCCGTACAAATAATGTCGCCAGATTTTCAGTGCATGCACCACTGCAGCTAACTGCAAATCATGTGTGGGGTAATTCAACTCATGGGGTTTAAGTTGTCTAGAAGCATACACTATCACCTTCCCATGTTGCATCAACACGCAGCCTATACCCCGCAATGATGCATCACTATACACCTCGAATCCCCCAGTATCATCAGGAAGGGTTAATACTGGAGCAGAAGTCAACCTCCTCTTCAGCTCTTGAAATCCCTGTTCACAATCAGCTCCCCAGTCAAACTTGACTCCTTTCCTAGTCAACTGAGTCAACGGGCCTGCTATCGTAGAAAGTCCTTCTACTTCTAAAATCACCATTGTCAATACATCTCAAAGAAGGATCGTGATAGAATAACCGTAATCCGTGCTCGGAGATGAAAAGTACGAGTAAGTATTGCATTTCTGGATGAATTTTAAAATTGAGTTTGGGTTTCAAATGGGAAGATAATGAAAGCAAACGAAACAAGAGACATATGGAGAATTCCAATATGGTTTATGAAAGAATTAAAAGAGGAGAAAGAGAGCAAAGAGAAGGAGATGCAAAGAGAGAATTAAACCAATTTGTGAACACAATCCAATTGCATCAATTATGTCCATTGTTGTTTTAACAAAAAAAAAAAAAAAAAAAAAAGCCTTTTTACCTTAAATGCACCATGTTTTCGCATGAAAGTCCCACTTTGCACCCTATTCTCAATATTCGTTCAAAATGCACCCTAAAACAGTCGAGTTGGCCCACTCAGCACCTTTTCCGTTCAATATGTTAAATGGACGGCAAATACTGGGGTAAAATTGAAAATTTACCCTGAAAATGGAAGTGGTTTTACTAATTTACCCTTGAGACCTTTCTTCTCTCTCGACACCTCCACATCGCCTCCAACACCCATGCCGCTTTAATTCTTCAATAGAAGAGAGAGATGGGTTCAAGATGGGTGTTGGGATTTCAATTCTGGCTATAGCTGGAGGTTGGTGAGCTGCGACACGGCGTCTGGCAGCTCCCCTGTTAAAGGAAAGAAAATAAGTCAATGCTATGATGATTCAGTGATTGTAATTTATGTTGAGTGATTGTAGGACCAAATTGTGATTTGCATAGAATCAGTTCTGGTTTACCTAGTATAGCTATTTGATTATGTATATAACTCTTGTCTCTGTATGAAGGAATATACAATTGAAACACATATCAAAACTTTCATGGTATTAGAGCCACCGACCAAGGTGACTCTATAATATTAACACCTTTGGCTACAAACACAGCCATCATGAGCGAAGGAAAACCAACAGAGGCAGTGCCAATTGCATCTGATCCTCTCACCCTACATCAATCAGACTCACCAGGACTGGTCTTGGTCTCAAAACTCCTAGAAGGACACAACTACGGACAATGGAGCCGCTTTATGCACATTGCTCTTAGCGCAAAGAACCAGCTCGGATTTATTGATGGAACTGTTAAAGCTCCTGCAACCACCGATGCCAAACACCCTATTTGGCAGCGGTGCAACAAGATGGTGTTTTCATGGATCCTGCAATCAGTGCACGCCGATATAGTTGGCAGTGTGCTCTACTACAAAACTGCATCTGCAATTTGGAGTGACCTTGAGGATCATTTTTCGCAAGGCAATGATTCAAGAATCTATCAAATTCGACAAGAAATTGTTGAGCACAGACAAGGGCATCAATCAATCTCTATCTACTACACAAAATTGAAGGCTCTTTGGAATGAATTGGCCTCATACCAAGAGCCTCTCCAATGCGATTGTGAAGGGCTGAAAAAACTTGCCGAGAGAGAAGAAAAAGAGAAAGTGATGCAATTTCTCATGGGATTAAACGACTCCTACTCAACAGTTCGAGGATCAATATTGATGATGAGCCCCTTACCTGATACACGTAAAGTTCACGGACTGGTTCTCCAACATGAGAGACAATTGGAGGTGACAAGCCAGCGTGACAATTCCACCACTCCACATGCGATGCAGGCTGGGCGTTCCTCGGCTGTAGGATCCTTAAACTCGTGTAAAACCCTAAAATGCACATACTGCGATGGGGAAGGACATTTGAAAGATCGCTGCATCTACATCATTGGTTTTCCAATGGGACATAAATGGCATGGAAAAAATGTCAAGCCCAAGAACCAACGCTCAAGCCCAAGGGCCCACAATGCTAAAGTCACTCAACCATCTGGCCCAATTCCAAAGCTGGTCACTCCACCCACCAACGAGGGACCAACGTTCACCACTGAGGAATACAACGAAATTATTGCTCTATGTTGGTAAAATTAGAGAACAAGAAATATGCTTCTAATTCTAACAGTTATAAAATCCTTGCAAGTGCACAAATCGATTAAGATAGTGAAGTAGAAAAGCAAGGGTCGATCCCTCGAGGACTTGTGAACGTGATATCCAATTACGAGGTTAGATTCAATTAACTCAAACAAGACTCAACAAACCAAGGAAAAAAGCAACAAACAATCACTAAGACTCACACTATTTAGATGGACAAGACACTAATGACGACTCAAGACACTAGTTACTTGTGACACAAGAAACACACAAAGACTATAACAAAACACACAAACAAGACACATGGTAGGGGGGGTTTTGATACTTTGAATTTTGAAACTTAAGACAAGTAATGTAAATGCAAGACACAAGAAAAAAAGAAGTAAAGATGATTGTATTGACTGATTAACTAAGTCGAATTAAGACTAACTATCCACCCTAACCAATTCAAGTTCCTAACATGATTTCCAAGATCCTATTATTATGAATTCTCTGAATAAAATGCCTATGCAAAGGTCCTGTTACAGCTCACCCCACACATATTATTCTCTTTTTACTTAGTATGTTCTAGCCGTTTCCACTGCTTAGAACGTCTATCAATCTTTGAGAAGGATTAGTGATCTAAGCTGATGCATGAAGTACTAAAGGAATTTAATGACATCACACTACCCCTAGTCTGGTTTATGACCTAGGTTGTCATGAATTCTGATTACAAGATTGTTTCTTAAACTCAACCTCTCGATGCAATCTGATCAAAATTTTATGTAAACAGGGTAGCTAATCATGTAAACATAACATAGCAGCAATTCAAATAGTAATCAGAGTTTATTCAACATCCATAATAACATAAATCTAGGGCCAAAATCACATAAAAGAAATACGTGGTCAAGGCTTCAAGCAACCCTAATTCTATGGAAAACTACTCATGATTCATATTAATAACAATGATAAAATAAGTTATGATTACAACGTAAAAAGAAAAGGGAAGAAGAATGAAATACTGAAAGCAGAATCAGGCCAAGAACACGTCTAAGCCTTCTCCAAAACTCCCTACGTTAAGCTCTCCTTTCCAAAAAGCGAGCAAGAACTCAAAAAACGTCAAACTGTAAAGAGATATATGCGGCTGAAGGGTGGAACCCTAATTCAGTGTTAAAACATTAGTTAAATAAACCTAGGGCTTCCCCTAAAAACTAGGAATTGAAAATGGCAACAAAAAGCCTAAAATAACCTTAATGAAACCCTAAGACTACTCTCCTAGCTTAGCAGGGACATTGGCTAGGCCGCGGGCTTGGCTGGGTAGTCTATGAAGGACCAGGGACATGTCAGGGACACGTTCTAGCATGTCTTTTGCTGGTACTTGGGGCAAGGACTTCAGCGCAGGGCAGGGTCTTGGACTGCATAAGGCTCTCGGATGAGGTTTCTTCTTTGGCGCAGTAGGGACTCAGCAAGGACCTTGATTAGGACACAGGTGGGCTATTTTGGCCTAGGTCCTGGACTTCCATCCTTAGACTCACGAAAGCATGACACGGACTTGACTTGGCTAGTCTTCAAACACACTTCTTGGACCCAGAGGACTTGATCTGAGGTGCATTCTGAATCCGAATTGAGCCATTCTTTTTGCATTCTTCTCATAATTAGCTTGTCTTTCCAATTCTGCACATAGCTCACAAGATCGATCATTCTCTCCTATTGATGGCACCAAATCACTCAATAGACAAGTAAAAGGGCATTGAATGACATCTAAAAGATGCATAAATAATGACTGAACACTTTACTTCGCAATAAAAGGGGTAATGGTCAGCCACTTGCACAAGAAGCAGGTATACTCAAACCTACTTGTAACATTACACACTTTGATCCACATTCACCATTTTATTGGATTGTGGATAGCAGGGCTACATATCACATTTCACATCTATCTCCCACACATAATCAGACTAAGACACACCATGACTTTGTTGGATTACCCAATGGAGGGCAAGCAGAAATACGTGGCATTAGATCAATTAAATTATCCAAAGACTTGCATCTTGATGGCGTTTTACACGTTCCCAAATTTCGTGTGAATTTGTTGTCAGTAAGTAAGTTAACTTGGGCCTTCCAATGCATAGTAACTTTCTATTCGGATTTTTGTGTTGTGCAGAACGTGGTTACGAAGAAGACGATTGGCCTGGGCAAGCATTTTGATGGGCTTTACTACCTCACACCTTCCCAAAATCCACATCTTGCTAGTCATGTTCACCGTACCTCACATCTTTGGCATCACCGACTCGGACATCCATCACCCGCACCTCTTCACTACCTATCCAAGACCATTCTAGAAATAATATTTGATTCAAAGCATGTTTGTGATATTTTCCCTTTAGCTAAACAAACTCAATTGCCATTTACTTCAAGTTCAATTAAAACAATTGCACCTTTTGATCTCATTCACTGTGATATTTGGGGTCCTCACAAAACTCATACAGGTTCTAGGGCACGTTATTTTTTTACCATTGTTGATGATTTTACACGTTTTACATGGTTCATCTCATGCGTTTTAAATCAGATACACAAACACTCTTGAAATCTTTCTTCTCTTGGGTTAAAACTCAATTTAATCGTGACATTAAGGCCCTTCGATCTGACAATGGTGGTGAATTTCTTTCCATGCACTCATTCTTCACCGATCGTGGCACTGATTTTCAACATTCTTGTGCTACACACCTTAAAAAAATGGGGTAGTTGAACTAAAACATCGCCATCTTTTAAATGTTGGTCGTGCACTTCAATTTCAAGCCAATTTACCATTACATTCTTGGGGGGAGAGTCTTCAAACCGCTTGCTATCTTATCAATCACCTCCCAACACCATTACTCTCTCATAAAACACCATACGAGCTTTTACATGGGCTTTCTCCAAATTTTTCACATCTTCGTGCTTTTGGGTGCTTGTGTTTTGCCACCAATCTCATACCCACTCACAAATTCGACACCCGATCCTATCATTGTATTTTTATGGGGTGTGCTCTTGACCAAAAGGGCGATCGAGTCTATGATCTGGATACGAAGAAATTCTTTGTTTCTCGGGATGTCATCTTTCATGAAATACATTTCCCTTTGCTTCTTTACCACCAGAAAATCAGTCCGACATACCCATTCTTCCTATTCTCCCTGACGAGTCCGACCCGCAATCAACACTAGCCCACATTCCTACAGGCCCACAAATGTCCTCTCCGTCTGACCGAACCGACCATAACCCATCTCTTAGCGTGTCCCCCCCAGACTCTATCTCTCTGTCTTCTCCATCTGCGGATTCCACAGACCTTCCCACTCCGCTCACCTCTTCAACTCCTCTCCTTAATTCCACACCTCCGACCTCCCATCCCATTGATTCCATACTAGCGGCACCCTTTGTCCTTTTACCTCGTCGCTCTGATCGTGTCTCACAACCCCCTGACCATTTTAAGGACTACCAAGCCCATCATGCTGCCTTGCTCATGCCCAGCGTCGACCCTTCCTCCACATCTGGCACAAGGTATCCTCTGCATCGATATGTATCTTACTCTACCTTATCCCCTGCTTATCTGAAATTTGTGTATAACATATCTCGATTGGTCGAGCCCTCCTCATATGAACATGCCTGTCATGACCCCAATTGGGTTGCTACAAAGCAATTGGAATTATAGGCTCTCGAGGACAACCACACTTGGTCGGTGGTACCCCTGCCGGCCGGTCACCATCCAATTGGCTGCAAATGGATTTTCAGGATCAAATATAACTCTGATGGCATTGTTGAACGATATAAAGCTCGGTTGGTCGCCAAAGGGTTCAATCAACGCGAGGGAGTGGACTACAAAGAAAATTTTGCTCCCGTTGCAAAATTAATCACCATCCACTGCTTGTTGTCCATTGTCGCTGCTCGACACTGGCACCTACATGAAATGGACGTCCATAATGCCTTCCTCCATGGCTACCATCAAGAAGAGGTGTACATGTCCCTACCGCCTGGCTCTCGTCGACAGAGGGAGAAGGTTGTATGTCGACTTCACAAGTCCTTATATGGACTTAAACAAGCTCCACGAAGCTGGTTTCGAAAGTTTTCAGCTGCAATTTATGATATTGGTTTCAAGCAATCCCGGGTTGATTACTCTTTGTTCACACAGGTTCATGGGAGTACTCTAACTATTATATTACTTTATGTGGATGATATGATAATCACAAGTAACAATGAAGAGGCCATTCAGAAACTGAAGCATTTCCTTGCTACTTAATTCAAAATCAAGGATCTCGGACCCCTGAAATATTTTCTTGGAGTTGAGGTGGCACGATCAAACGCTGGGATTTCTATTTGCCAACACAAGTACACTTTAGACATCTTGGAAGAAACAAGACTACTTGGAGCTAAACCATCCAAAGTTCTTATGGATCCTGATTTGGTGCTATCTTCTACAAGTAGTTATCTACTCAAGGATCCTACTCGATATCGGCAGTTAGTGGGCAAACTAATCTATCTCACAATTACAAGACCAGAAATTACATATGCAGTCAACACTCTCAACCAGTTCATGCAAGAGCCTAAACGCCAACATCTCAATGCGGCACACTGTCTGCTGCATTACCTCAAAGAAGCTCCAGGTCAAGGTTTGTTGTTTCCTGCACAGAACAAGCTGAAATTGATTGGATATCGTGATGCAGATTGGGCTCGGTGTCCAGTCACATGTCTATCAGTCATAGGGTATTGCATCTTTCTTGGCAATGTACTTGTGTCCTAGAAAAGCAAGAAACAAGTCACAGTATCATGGTCATCTGCTGAATCAGAATATCGATCAATGGCTGCAGCCACATGTGAACTCACTTGGCTGAGATATTTACTGCTTGATCTGTGTGTGAATCACTCTGAACCTGCAAAGTTGTTTGGCGATAATCAAGTTGTATTGCATATTGCAGCTAATCCAGTGAATCACGAACGAACCAATCATATTGAGATCGACTGTCATACCGTTCGTGAAAGAATAGAAAGAGGAGAAATCAAGACCGGCTCTGTGCAAACTGAGGAACAACTAGCAGACTTGTTTACCAAGCCTCTGCGAACACCTGCTTTCAGTTCACTTCTTGGCAAGTTGGGAGTAGTCAATCTTAACGCTCCAACTTGAGGGGGAGTGTTAAATGAAAGAAAATAAGTCTATGATCTGATGATTCAGTGATTGTAATCTCTGTTGAGTGATTGTAGGACCAAATTGTGATTAGCATAAAATCAATTCTGGTTTACCTAGTATAGCTATTTGACTCTGTATATAACTCGTCTCTGTATGAAGGAATATACAATTGAAACACATATCAAAACTTTCATCCTCGGAGATCAAATTGAACGACAAATCAAGAACCCGAAGCTCGGTGGCATTGAAAATCGAGTTCGGAAGCGACACACTGAGGGAATTGTTGGAAAGATTGAGACTTTGGAGATGTTGGATCATGCCGAGGTTGGATGGGATCGAACCCAGAAGCTGAGACTCTGGAAAAGTGTCTGCTGAGGCTGAGGCTGTAGCTGAGCACCGCCACTGCTAGAGGCATCCTCCAAGGCTTGAAAGTCGGCATCTAGTGAAGTGGAGCTGATTTAAGGAGTTCCCATAATCTGAGAGTGAGAATTGAGGGTCGTGAAACCCATCAAAGTAGAGGAATTGGAATTGGAAGATTGATTCATATTTGGGCCCTAAAACGAGCCGAGAAATCCAGTGACGTTGCAGCCCAAATCGAAAGAATTATCTAAGGGGTTGTTGAAAACGACGGCATTGAGGAGAGAAGAGAAGCACGAGGACATTGAATCAAGATCTGGAAATGGACTTTTAAAATAATTAATTAATTTCTTCATTTCTTTTAAGGATAATACTTGCATCCCACCTTGGTGCGATGCTCTCATACCACCCCTTTGATATGAACTAATTACATAATGACATATATCATAATCGGAACCGTTCATTCTCTAAATCATTATGTCAACATCATCTCCGTAAAAAATCAACAAGATTGAAGGTCGTTTAGTCATTCACATGTATCAAATAAATCAAGGGTTTTGGTAAGAATTATGATCCTTATGGAGAATCGTCCATTTAGTTGATAAATATGAATAACTAAACGACCTCCAATCTTACTGATTTTTTACGGAGATGATCTTGACATGATGATTTAGAGAATGAACGGTTCCGATTATGATATATGTACAAACACAATTTGATAAATCGAAAGTGTGGTACGAGGACATCCCACCAATGTGGGATGCAAGTAATATCCTTCTTTTAACGCATTTTTCTTCTTTCTTTTTTATAATGGTTTTATTTGGGAGGGTTCGTTGTAAACTTTTGAGGGGATTATAAGATCAAATATTATAATGGGTCGATTCCTTCCCAAACCCACCTTCCCTGTTTGGTTGCTGAGAAAGTTGAAGGGAATGAGAGAAAATCAAAGTAGGAGGAGGAGGGAGAAGAGAGAGTTTGAAGGAGGAGGATGGGTGTTTTTGGATTGGGGGATGGTAAATCTCAAAATTACCCTTAAATTTGATGCTTATTTAATAGATTGAACGGAAAATATGCTAAGTGGGCTAACTAAACTGTTTCATGGTGCATTTTGAACAAATAATGAGAATAGGGTGTAAAGTGGGTCTTTCATGCAAGAACATAATGCATTTAAGGTAAAAAACCAAAAAAAAAAAACGAGAGTGGTACGATATTCAACATGGCATTACAGTAGATATATAAATTATTAGATTTTAAAACGATATTCAACGAGACATTACGATGGATCTATGAATGGTCCGATTTTCAAGCGGACACAATGAAGACTACACCCAAGACAAATCGTATGTATATATGTATGTATATAGGGATCAGTTACACTACAATTTTTTTTTTATAGGTAAGTAGTATCATTCAAAAAAATCAGAACTACAAGTTTACAAGGGATATACCTCAGGAGAAAACAAGAATTACCTTAGACACACCCACGAACAAACTCATAAACAAAGAGTCCAAAACTCAAATCTAATTCATATGTTTACAAGAGGCATATCTCATAGAGAAAGCAATAACCGACCTAAGTACATACCCCCAAATAAAATGTAAACAATGAGGAAAACACACTTTAGGAAAAAATAATTCCTATAGGTATTTTCACAATTAAGGTTAACGAATTAACCCTAAACAAGATACAATAGCACTGGACTACAACCAATTGGAATAGCCCAATAAGCACAATAATGACCAGATCTGGAGCAGAATCCGATCTGAAGCCGCAAGCCGAGCCAAGGCCGCAGCCAACTCGAAGCCACTTGGCCACGCCGCCACCAAGACCACCAAGGCGCGATCAACAGAGAAGAAATCGCCGCCATAGCACCGACGAGGCCATGGCGCCGCCAAGACCAGCGCGATACACAACAGATCCCATAGCCACCTCCTCACCGACGCCGAGGAAGAACACAGCCTAAGCCGACTGCCACACCTGAGAGAGAAGGGAAAGGGAGACCCAACCAGAGGAGAAAGGATTCAGGGAGAAAGAGGGAAGATAAGAGAGAGCATGAAAGGGAAGGGGGGAGGTAGGGTTCACTCACAGCTCCAAATGTCTACTCGAGAATAGAGATACAACATTCTACTCGAATGTCTTATAAAACAGTTGATCACTGTTCATGGTTCACAAATCTGACCTAATTGAAGCCAAAGAATGAGCCAATTCTTCAAGAATTAAAAACCATATTCTAATAAAAGCTAATCAACTAAAATTAGGTATCGCACTGACCAAATAGATAAATCATCATCATTCATGTGAGATGAATTTGAAACTTCTCCAATTCTAGAGTCCATTGCAATACATTTTGATTAAGGATGAATAGTTATATCATGAATTTATAGATTACAAAGAGCTAAATTGTAGCCCTAGTTAAAAAAAATGGTTTCAGTCATTGTACAATTGGAATCACAATAATTGGTTGCAAACTATTCTCTAACCTGGTAATTGGTGTAGGCTTTACCGCTATGTATATATCATGTGAGTATCATTTTCTCTTCACTCAAGCTTTACTGTATCCAATCAATCTTCAGAGCCCTCCGAAATCTTCAAAGAGCCCTTTCGTACTGTACTCTGCTCAATTATCACACACCCAGACATTTTGCCCAGTGAAGACATCTGGAAAGTCTTCTTGGCAAGGAATAATCTTCAAGCAAAGATGGATCACCTGAAATGTCTTCTTTATGTGACCATATATAAACCCCTCGTTCCTGCCGGCTTCCTGGGACAGTGTTATCCAGTACAAATGCTACCAGAAATGTCACCACCATGTTCAAAGACAGAAGCCCATTTAAAGCAAAGTCAAGCTGTCCGACATTTAAACAACAAATTAGCTCATATCTCACTCAAAGGACAAACTAAATCTCAAAACGGACATAGAAAAGACTTGGACACCAAGAATGCACATTGTACGTGTTAAAACATGGACCCTAGACTCCAAGGATGTCGTCTTATGATCTTTTATCTGCATGATGCAAAAACTAATCCCCAACTACGAATTTAATCAACTTCAGAAACAAGTTCGTGAATAACTGTTCTTGTACCTTCAAGTTTCTGAGCTCACACTGGAAGAGGATACTTGACAATCAAGTCAACAGGAAGTCCTTTTATTTATTTTCAGTCTTTTTCATGTATTTGTGCATTTAGTACCACAAGCAACGATAAAAAATAGCTTGCTTACTTGTTTATTGCCGGTGTGGACTGGCCCGTTAGATGCCGCTGCATAGGGAACAAAATAGCTAGGCAGTATGAGGGTGGATTCAGGCTGATATTGTTGAAAATACGCTGGGATAGATAAACCAAGGAACAATGAAACACCAACTATCATAATGTTTCTAAAACTTGCTGCTTGACTATACTGCAAAGTTGAAAGACCCAATGCCACAACAAGAGCCCACGTCAAGCAGAGTACGGAAGCAGCCAAGGCCAGTGGTATAGAGGCAAGAATAGCACCCACTTTTCCTAGACACCAAATATGTTATTCAGAAAGAAGAAAAAAATCCTGAAATATCCACCAGTCATGAAAAAGCTAACTTTTTATGTTGATGTTTATCTACTACTTTACCTATAAATGAGAAGAAGATTAAGAAAACTGCTCCAAGTTCGACAGCCCTGCGACTTGCCATCTTCGTTATGGAAATTGTATGCAAATTTTCTGTCAAGGTTGTTGATCCAGTACCTGAACCCCAAAGTCCAGCTAATATACTGCAGAAACCCTCCAATGCAATTCCTCTGCTGACAATTCCCGGGGTTGGAGGCTTCAAATTAATTCGTATGGATGCAGTGTGGTATGTTCCAACCTGGACAAGTTATTGCAGCATATGCATCAGTGTCGTGTTGGTAATTTCTTATTTATGATTATTCGCTACCCTAAAGTACAAATAAAAAGTTTGCTTAATATCAATAAGAGGGGCGTTGACCTTTGGGTGCTACTCTGCAATTTCAGAGCGTTCACTTTAGCACAAAGTCACAGCATTATTCAAGGGTATTTTAATAATCCCCTATTTGGAGATGAGGCATTTTAGCAGTTTACATGCTCGCCTTACCAATGACCCTACACGAGCAGTGCTGGTGTGTGCATAAACACAGGCATGTAACATCATATATATAACTTATTTACAGTTGCATTTGAAATGTGAGCAACCCACCGAATCGACTGATGCAACAAGCGACGCAAAAATCATGATAATGGAAGTCCTGAAATGGAAGATAGGGATACCCCACTGTAAAGGATAGGGAATCCTGACCCATGCAGCAGTTCTCCATGCATTTGAAAAATCAGTCCTGCAATGTATCATAGTATATGCATGCTTTCTACAAGCATCTATCAGGATATTTGAACTAGGTACATCAGGGCTGCAGCCTTTATAATTGTACGCTCCACCGGCTGTCAAAAAGAATGCATAAGTCCATATGATCATAACGCTCAAGGGAACCTGCAATGAGAAAATGTCAGCAAGATAAAGTAAGTCACGATATCCACAATGTACCTAAAAAAAATTTATTACACATTGAGTGCTACAAACAAGACAGGATGAGCAGAATGAATTGTAATGCTATTGTTTCTTCTTCATTTTTAACTGTTGTATAAAGGTAAAATCTTTTACCTTATTGTTCATGGGTTGGGTTAAAGGAGGGGCTTCACATTCAAGGTTTAGCTAGGTTAAATTTTTAAGTCCTGTAATTATCCAATGCATCTCTTATTGAGACTTGAGACTTTGGCATGTTAGCCAGTCATTGGCAACACAATCTTGTCCAACCAAGTCCATAATTAACGACCAAAATGATATATAACAAAAATTAACCAGCCCGGATTATAAAAACAGCTACATTATGGTTCTTAATGATGTCACTGAAAACTAATGCTTCAATCTGGCAGTATGAGTTCAGATTATTGATCTTGTCCAGAAAGCCAAAGCCTAGGTAGAATCTGGGGCCTGCCCTAGAAAGAGGTTGGGAGTTCAACCTCCCTTGAAGGCACAGCAAGTGGATAGCAGAGGTTCATTAGCCCACAAGAAGAGTAAGAATAGGATTGGGTAGGGTTCAGTTACACATACGAAATATTGAAATCTTCAAGCTCAAGAGACTCCAAACAACAATATTTAATATAGAAAATAAATGTAGCTTTCAGTAAACCAACATGTTGTAAGGTAAGATAAATACCGCATAAATCTGAAAAAAACGATGCCCAAAGATGGATATTCCTCGAAGGTACTATATAGCAACAAAAGGAAATAGATTAGCATTTGTTAACACTTGGAAACGACATCTAATGAATTACGAAGATAAAATGTGATAGCCTTTGAGGTGCTGTGCAGGTCTATTTGGTACCAAACAATCACTTACCAATGTGAAAATGAGAACTAAAAGTATCTGTGGAACACTGATTTCCACACAACTACCAGCTTGAGGAAAGCCATAGCTAAAAAATGCTAAACCTACAGCAGCAACTGTTGGTGCAACGACAATGGGGTTTATCAATCTGCAATGTTATCATAAGAGATAAGAAAGAGAATTGGCATAACTTATAAAAGCACAAGAAAAAAACACAGTACAAATTATGATACAGACAACAAATTATTCAGTTTAAATTATATATCAAATTCACTATGCTTTCTGACGCAACTATATGCACCACCACAATTCGTTGTGCAATATCACATTTGTCATTAATAAAGAAAATGGAAAGACATTCCATATATGTAGCACCAAGCCAGCTGATCGATGAAGCCCCTTTTTAATTCCAGAAAATATATATCATTTGTCTTTTCAATAGGCATTGAAATCTTGGCAAACGCAATCTCCTGGATTACCTCAGCAAAAGAGACATTAAACCACTAAATCCCAGAAGGCTTTGAAATAACGAACCGACAATTATAGCTCCTTGCAGTTCTCTCATTATATGCCTAAACTTCTGCAATAAAATAAACATTGAAACTATGAGGTTCCTGATACACTTCTAACATGAAATTAAAGGAATTCACTTCATTTCGGAAGGTATAATTTTAAATTCTCAAATGTATGGCAAAAGATACTAATAAATCAAGTAGGAAACTTTAACCATGACAAATCTCAAGGAGTATGCAGTTAATTAATTAAGTATTAGTTTTTCAACCGAACTTACATGTTCCGAGAGATTTCGATATGCCTGAGAATTCATGATAACTAATACCGGTGCCAAGTATACAAATGAACTTCCTTGAACTAACGGAAGTCGTGTTCCAAAGTAAGAGTGCAGTATTGTTGTAATGCCAGAAACCAGTAGCATTGTTGAAATCACTGTGGCAGTATCCTTCTATTATAATTTGAACAAAATATATATCGTGAGTTTTCCCATTTAATTTGTGAGGCGAAAAGAATGAATGAGGACACATGCTTACATCTGTTCCACCCATGGCTGGTACAATGATCAGGGGAATGAATATAAGGGAGCCAGCCAGTGATAAATAATGCTGCAGACCGTAATACATTAGTGGGACTGCGATAAAAACAATCAGATGAGAGTAAGGAAGCAAAAACTAATTTCTTGTCATCAACAAGATTCTAGAGTGGATCTATTCTTTCTAAGACATCATTTGAGTAAGAAGAAATGATTTTTGGTAACTAAGTAACGCCAAAAAAACCAATCAATTTATTCTAAGAGAGTGCTAAAACATATTTTACTTTTGAAAACCTTTTTTTCTAAACTACATAATAACATGAAGCAAACTTGCAATAATCCGTGCGCTACAGTTCAGGTTCAGGATCTTCTTTAAATACCAATGCTGAAAAGAACATTTTTAGCTATTCTTCTCTGAAAAAGGAATACTACGTTTAACTACAAGCTTGTGTTCTTTCCCCCCTACTATTTTCCCCTTTACAGTGTTTAAGTTCTAGCATATATTTCAGAAAGGGGTGGAATTTAGCCTCCCCTGTCACAAGACTCGGTCTATTTGTTATTTACCACCGCTTACTCATATTGAAAAATGAAACATTAAAAGTTATAATTCTCTCATATCTACTTCTTGTTTTCTAACCATTTCAAGTCTGAAAACATAAAATTAACAATAAGTACCTTTGTTTCATAAAAATCAAATTTTTACTGATATAAACTTCCTCAAAAGAAAATGGCTGTTTCTTTTTATATTAAGATGGCTACATTTTGGCTAATTTTTCTAGAAACCACTTACGAAACAATTTTAACATGATCATTCTGTTCCATAACACTTTATTTTATATCTCTTGCCTAAAAACAATGACTACAATCTAACCATACAACCATCACTAACAAACAAAAATATAGCAATTCAACTGCGTACAGGAAGACTAATCAACAAATTAATCCTACTTAAAAACAGCTCAACAACTTAACACACAACAAATTATGTGAGTATACTAACCAAAACCCGGATTTTCTCTCAATCCAACCTTCATTGCAGACGAGCTACGCCACCCTCCGTCAACAGGTTCTTCTTCACCCTCCGGATACAAATTCATTTCCACATCTCTTTCATCTTTATCATCAATTATCTTCGGCTCAGTGGACGAAGCAACAGCTGTAACTCCACCCCCATTGCCATTCCCATTCTCATTTCCATTAATACCACTTCTCCCCTCATCTTTAGCACCCAAAACAGGCTCATTTTCAGTCCTCCTCCTCTTACTCTCACCCCTCACTCTGTCACCAGTGGCTGGCTCAATCTCAACCCCTTTGCCTGGCTTAGTCCGACCCAGAACCGGATCGATTTCAATTTTCGGAGACGACCCGCCGCCGCCTCTCTCATCAACACCCTTCTCCAAACCAAACCCAGCACTGTCATTCTTCTCACTGGCGCTAGTAGTCGTCTCCCCTGAGAAATTAGAGACAAACCCAGTTCTTTTTGCCCAGGATCTCAGCTCTCTTGGATTGTGATCCTTCTTTGGCACAAAGGCTGAGATCCTCCTGGGTTCACTATAGCCTAGTGCAGCACCACCTCCACCACCCCTCAGCCCCCTCTCTCTCTCAGCCTTGTCTAGTGGCTCTGAGCTCGACCCAGGTTCCATGTAACCTTCTTCTCAACTGGGCAACAGTTTCTTCAACTAAAACGAGCTTCGAAATTGAAGAAAACGATCAGCTGCCTCAGTGACCCACACCAAGAAAGGCAGAGGGAGAGTGAAAGCAAAGCAAGAAAGAATGAGTTGGGTTTGTTGGCATTGGGAAAGGTGTGAGAGAGGTGAAGAGCGAGAGCAAATCGTTTTGAATTTACAGTTGGATTTGTTGGCATGCGGAAATGTGTGCAAATGCGGAAGGAAATAATGTGAAATAATGATAATGGTGATCCGACCGACTGGTGTTTGAGTCTTTGAGATAAGAAATTTAGGAGGATGAGTATTCACCATCTCCTCATTACCCTTTCCCTTTTTTTAAATCTACTTAACACTCTCTAATTACTGAAACGTCCCCACTTTTTTGGCCGTTGAGACAAAATGTTGCAAAGCAATTTAGAGGATAATGTCATTTCAAAATTCAAACTGAGTGAGAGTGAGATTGAGATTGAGATTGAGATTGAGATTGAGATTGAGATGGGGATGTATGAACCACTGAACCACTATCAAGTATCAAATGTTAATAAAATGCGATCTATTGTAAATTTGTCCCCATTAACTGCTGATAATCGTCCGTATAATAATCTTGGGAAACATATATGTTCATGTCAATTCTTTACGAGCGTTGGAGTTCAATAGAGGGTGAAAGTCAATCTAATAACAATGTGTGTGAGGATCCTCATGCAATGTAATTTAAAACAAAAAATAATTGTCAGTCACTTGATTTACACTCAAAAAAATCCACACTCCAGCAAAATACACTTATGCTTTAATCGAAGACCCACCCTATAATTTGATTGTAGCAAATGCTTATGAACCATTTTGTTTAGTGTTCCTATTTTTATTTTTTGGCCAAGTAGTGTTGAAAGACAATAAAAGTATGGGTTGAATATGAAGCCAGGGCCTTCTGTCATGTTCACTTTGGACTTTCTATCCTAACAACCATTAAAGATATTTTTAGTGGGTGGAACTTTCAACTTAAATAAAATTTAATGGATTAGCTTATGGTTTGAGGCTTGATCCAAAAAATTAACTTTAGGGAGCGTCACAAAAGATATTTGTAAGAAAATTAATATTTGTAGAAAAAAAAACCTACGATACATTTTTTATACAATGATATTAGGGAGAGGGAGAATAATATACGAATTGGGTTGCCCATTATAAATTAATCCATTTTTAATAATTAATTTATAAGTTAGCCCATTTACTGATTTACTATATTCCATTTATTGATTTACTAGATTCTATTTATTGATTTACTAGATTCCATTTAAGCATTTTACCATTTTTTTTTTTTTTACTTAATTGCTTCTTTTATTTTCCTAATACCCTTTCAACCGACTACTTACATATTACACCTATTTTTGGAAGTCTATTTATCAAATGTGGATGAGAAATTTTCAAAATTTACATTTTTTATATTTTTTTTTACGAGTTATTTTAATTGTCTAAACTTCTTGGATACTATCTGATAGTTTTGCAAGAATACAGTCATACAATTATTTTATCTATCTTTTAAATTTTTTGTTTTATTTCTTCTGATTATAATCATACATGTATAAATAAAGGTATAGTAGGTAAATTAATTATTATTATTATTATTATTATCTGTCGCAAGTACATTCATATATTATAAAAATAAAAAAATTTGCCGTAGGTTAAATTTTGAATATTATAAATGAAAATTTAACCAATATTGCCCTATACTACCACATACTACCATCAATATCATTCCTTATTCAAACACCAAACATATGTGGAAATTGGAAAATTGTAGATCTTTGACAAGTCAAACAATAAGTTTTTTCAGTTGCCTCCAGTTTCATCAATTGTATTATGAATGAAAATTTATTAACCTATATTGCCGCAGAATAAGATAGCCTATTTAACCTATATTCCATCTTAATAATATACTTATATAGAATTTACCTTAACAATTTCCGTAGGTAAATTAAAACCTATATTCTTGCATATGCACATTTGAATACTATACCTATTACTCAGTGATAGGTAAATTAGATACATTAACATTCATAGAATGAAAGGATTAGTATACGAAAAAGAACCCAAAGAAAACACATAAAGTGGATGAAAGCATAAACAAGAAGACTATATTTCACTTGTGAACGCAATCAAACAAATCAAATTTACCTACTAAACCTTTATTTCTACATATATGACTATAATCAGAAGGAATAAAACCAAACAAATTAAGATAGATAAAATACATGTATGACTGTAATCCTGCAAAAGTATAAGATAATATCCAAGAAGTTCGGATGATTAAAATAACTCTTTAATTTATAGTTAATTCTTAAAAGAAATCCGTGAGAAATTTATTTGGAAAAATTATCTTATCAAAATAAATATTAAAAATTAAATATATTTAAATTTTTGAAAATTTCTCATCCACATCTGATAAACAGGCTCCCACAAATAGGTGCAGTAGGTAAGTAGTTGGTTAAAAGAGTATAACGGGTATTAGGAAACTAAAAAAAGTAAATAAGTAAAAAATAATAAAAATACTTAAATGGAATCTGATAAGTCATTAAATGGACTAACTTATATGTTATACCTCAAAACTGGATTAATTTATAATTATTTCTAAAATTAAAAATGTAAGCGCAAAATTATAAATTTGGTGGCATTTAATTGCAACATTCTGAAATGTAAACTTATTTTATTTCAATGAGAAATTGTAAACAAAAATATTGAGATATATAAAATTAAAAATGTTAATCTTGACCCTTGATTTAAAATGAGTTCAAATATGAACCCTTTTGATATGTACTCGTGCCTTAAATGCATATTTTTGTGTTAAGAACTCCATTATTTTCATCAAATGTACTCGTGCCTTAAATGCATATTTTTGTGTTAAAAACTCCATTATTTTTCATCAAATGTATAATGATTTATTATTAGGGGAGCCCATATTCAACATACTAAAAAAGATGTAAATTTACAATTCCTTTTACAACTTTCGACAATACGTGATTTTTAATTTTTTTTATCTCTCTTTTCCAATTAATTGGTTAGAAAATTAAATTTTAAAGTTGTAAAACTTCCATTCCGACGATTTTACATTCTAGCATTGGAGATGGAGATGCTGATATTAGTTTAAATTATAAAAGAGCAAAATAACTTTCCATTGATCATATAACATCCATAGGAATAAATTCTTGCTATGCATTATTGGGGTTGTCCAATGTCCGGCATGAAGATATAAACAGTTCCACCTATAAAACGATGATGACTTTTCGGATAAAGCCAAGGAGTTATCGTGAAACTGAAGTATCAACAAACCATTTTGAGATTCCATATCTTTCTTAGTCTTTACCCTCTCGATTAAGTAAATAAGTAGTAGACTAAAGTGATTAGCCAACCAAAAAGTCGTTTTTATCATCATCAAGATCAACTGCAAGTGCTGCAAAACTTACAAAAGAAGAAAAGGTAAAGAAGAAAACAAGGGAAGACAAATGATTCCAAAAATCCAAAGTGGATTCATGATTGATGCTTCAACCCAAAACCCAAAATCCAAAATCCAAGAACACCACAAAAACTCACTGCATCTTTAGTTTCAAGAACAAAATGCCAATATTCAGATTACTCCATTTAAAAATCGGCTATAATAAGATTGGAATCCGACCCAACATCTCCTTTCGGCCTGCATCATCTTACATTTTCTGATTCTATCCTTTTGAGTGAATTGTATTAGATATTATAATGCAAATATTTTAAATTTCCTTCTATTTCTAGTCCTCAACTTATTGTTTTTTTTAATCAAAATATTCGTTCCAAATTAGGCTGAAAAACTCAGCACAAACCAGAAAAACAGAGCCTCCCAACAGGCAAACAAACGAACATACACTTCTGAGACCTACGTACAGGCCAACTAAAATCGCAAATTAAATTAAACATATTAAGCTCCTTAGCCACACAGACAAGCCCAAGTAGAAACCTGTCGCACTATGAGCGTCTCCTCAGCCTTAGTCTTGATGAGGACATGGAAGACCATCATTCGAAGGAACAAAGGCCAGGGCAGATGGAGGTCTGAATTCCCAAACCCTATTACTCATCTCCCTCTTTATCATAGATGCCACCGCATCTGCAGCTTGGTTAGCAGTCCTAGGGACTCAATTCCATCCACAAAGCTCAAAAATCCTCGAAAATTTCTCTATCTCAGAGAGGATTGGGAAAATTTCCCATCTCCCTCTCTGAATGCTTCCTTTTGGGGCCCTCACCAGGTCTTGGGAGTCAGATTCAAAATCAATTTTCTGGAAACGCCTTACAATGGAAATACATTGATGATTTACTACCCACCAATCGTGATCTTTGAGCATTTGGTGTCTCATACTGGATTGGAACCACAAATTGACATGGAGGATGCTCAATGAGACATGTTAATAGGAATGTTACACTAAAATTTTCCTTGTACAGTATATTCAGATTCTTTTAGAAATTAATGTTTTCTGCTAGCCAAATCCTCACTTAGGACACAAAGTTTTCTCCCCAAGTTATATAACTTACAATTCGAAAAACAAAACTTTGTTTTCATGTTTTCTCCGTCATTCTGTGCAAAAGTTTAGACTAGAAGTTATCCAAATCCTTTCTTCTTGAATCAACTGTCCAACTGTAACTTAAGAGCCCGTTTGGGAACAAGGATTTGAATTTGGATTTCAAATGAAGGGATTTGAAATTCCTTCATTTGAAATTATCTTATTTGGCAATATAAATATTTTTTTGTGGATTTAAATTTCTTCATTTAAAATTAATTATTTGGCAAACTTTTTATTTGTAAAGATTTGAATTTAGGATTTCAAATAAATAATTTCATTACACAAATTGAAAATAATAATGTCAAAATGACTCGTTACTTATTTAGCTAAATGAATATTATTAATAATCATAATTATTAATACATAGTTAACCGCATAAATAATTTTTATTTATTTATTTTTTTCATTTTAATTTTTTTAAAAGATTAAGTTAACTAAAAATAATAATATAAATTGAAACTGAAGCCTGATAATATTTACGTTTACTTTACATACCTTATTCCTATGTTTTGCACTAGTTTTTAAAGTAGAATTGGTCGTTTTAACATGTTGAGAGCAATTTTCGTGAGAAATCACCCCTAAAGGTTATTAGATTTTTATAGCTTATAATTTCGAGTTTGTAGAAGGAGTTTCATTAGTTTTAGTACTAATAGCTCAATGTTGTCAATAAAACTGTTAATGCAAATGTGTCAACTTTACGGATTAAACTGTACATGCTCAGAAAGAACTAGACAATGAGTCATATTTGCTTGGAAAGCTCTGTAAGTCTAGTTTCTGGAGAATTTTATGGCCCCTGTTTTTTAGTTTCTAGGGTGCGTTACATCAATTTTAGTACCAGTGGCTCAGTGTTGAAATTGTTAGCGATTCTTGACAAATTAGCATTGCAAGTTACTAATCTTGGTAAACAAGCTTTTGGACGATTCTTGGGTAATTAAGGAGCACCAAATTTTTTGTTAATTTAATTATTATTCAATTAAAGGCCACTAAAATCTTGTGTTAATTCAATTACTAATCCATTAGAACAATAAGATCAAAAAATTTGAAGAAAGTGGTGATTTGTGAACATCATGTGAATGTTTATAACTTACATAAGTATTTATGGGGAGAAAAAGGGCGATCAGAGGAGAAAGAAATAGAAATATGGGTGATAGAGGAGGAGAAAATAAGGGTGGTAGAGGAGGAGGAGAAAATAAGAGTGGTAGAGAAGGAAGATGAGAGAAATGAGCGACAAAGGTGGAGGAGAGAAATGAACGACAAATGTGGATAGAGAAATATGAGCTGACATAGGGAAAGAGAGAATGGGCACAAAGAATGATGAAAAAAAATATATATGAAAAAAATATGATGAAATAGGATGAAAAAAAAAACAAAAAGATGAAAAAAAAAATAGAATGGAAAAAAAAGGATGAAAAAAATAAATATGAAAAAAAAAATGATGAAAAGAAGAGAAAAAAATATAAGGATGAAAAAAAAAAGATGAAAATAAAAAATGGAAAAATAGAAGATGGAAAAAAGGATTAAAAAAAAAGAATGGAAAAAAAAATGAAAATAAAAATGCTTTATTTTTTCTTAAAATAAAGAGGAGCAAGAGAATATGTGAATTTGTCAAATAGCTAGTTTCAAAATAGATTTGAAATTTTCAAAATTTAGTCTTATGAAATCCATAGAGGATTTGGGCAAAATTCAAATCCTCACAACAAATAATTATCCATACAAATAAATTTGAATTTGGAGGCCCAAATCTAAATCCAAATCCATTGTCATCCAAACGGACCCTAAATATTTTATTTCTCATTATCGGTATCAAATTCAAATGAATAAGAATGTCTCATATTAAAATAATTTGACATGAAAGTTCAAAAATCTATCTGTTAGAAAAATTAGTTGAACACCATGTCACAATCCTCTTAATAAATCTTAGTACTATCTCATAAAGCCAGAAGGCCTATTTCTGCAATGTCCCTCCTTTTCAATTCACAAAATACTGATGCCAAGCCGGCTACTCGTGTGAGCCTACTGTAACACAATTGACTCATCTTCCCACAAATTAAATTCATCAAAATGTTACGACCACTAATGAAGTAGTCCAAAATAGTGAAAAAAATATCAACTGCATATTAAGAACAGAAAACTCAAAGCAGTTATAACTCGACTACGTTTGCTGAGTTGAGCATAAGTTTTCAGATAGCTTAAACTTGACATACACATAACATTTCAACCTTCATTTTCATAGTCTATCCTCTAACTGCTACATATAATTGTTGATATTTATAGTAAGGCCTTTCGTTTCAAGCATCAAACAGAAAAAATGATAATTTTAGATAACCATTAGTCTCCTAAGAGACTCAGTTTTCATTCTTTCAACAATGTGCTTTGCATACCCAAACCTAATTCACATTTCAGTACTTCATAATGAGGGCCTATCTCAAGAATAAACAAAGCACAAGTCTTATGCATTAAAAAACATTCATAATTAACATCCAAAGAACAAATTTAAGGTTATCCACATTGCAATACCTCTCATCTAACAACACATGTAATATTCACACAGACAACCGCTTCTGGTGCCAATGTGGGTTCACAATCAACCAGGGCCAGAAACAAGATGAGAAATAGGAAAACCATATCTTCATTCAGCCAAAGCTCATTAGCCATAACTAGATATATTAGTAAGAACATATGCCTGAGGGCTGTTCCCCTCCTCCTTAGGGAGATGCCAACAGAAATATCAGTACGAAAATATCTCTTTTCAATCCATAGCATGTGTTCATAGTAGGGTTAGAAAATGTACCTACAATGTCTGATGACAAACCCTCTTTTGAAGATTGGCTGAAGAATACACTTTTCTCATCAATTCAATATGATGGAAACTTGAGAGCCACATCTTTTCTCGTGCTTAAACAAATGGCTGAGCCCAGTATAGGATCCAAATTACAAAATGAACTAACTCCATACTACTAAATTAGTTGCATATAAATGACTAACTGGTCTCCCCCAATATCATTGTATCAAAAAAAAAATGACTAACCGGTGATCACTAACTGGAATGAGCTCGCAGGTAGCTCAAACATATATGAATGTATGCACTCAAATCCAGTTTCAAAAAAAATAACACAGAAATGAGGCAATGATGAAAGCTCGTATATGAAAATATTCACATTCTCATTTACATTACTACTAATACTACCCATCACAGAAGGCTAATAACCCACTGCAGCTATTCCTAAATTAGCAATAATTCTAACGATCCAAGTATGTATCTCTCTGTTTATCAATAATCTGCATAACATTGACAGAGATTTCATATGAAAACATACATAAACAGGACATGAATATCAACCCAGAACCTTTCAAATAAGCCCCAAAATTTCAAAATAAATATGAACAAAAACTGTTTGATAAAATGAGAAAGATACAAGGAGGAAATTAGAAATTTTGTGGGTTTTATTTACGTAAGAGGAAATAGATGAGCTACGCATTCTTGTTGCTCGCGGAAGCGTCGTTTGAGGTAGGTTTCGAGGATCTCCATGACGGAGACGAATCGTTTCATTTCGTCGAGGCGGCGGCTGAGCTCTGCTTCCCGAGCTCTAGCTCGAGCCAGCCGTGCCTCCGTCTCGGCTAGGCGACCGCGCAGATCTGCGACAACCACCGCGTTATCGTTCGGCGATCGGGCGGTGCGTGGCGGGGGTAGGTTGTCTCTGGAGAAAGGTCGTTGCTGACCGTAACACATGACTTTGGTGACGACGATTGATGAATGATGTCGGGGGGGGAAGAATTTTACAGGGAAGGAGAGAATGAAGAGGTTTATTTTGTGCTTTTGCGTTTTGGGGGCGAGGTGAATTATCTGAAATCTGCACCGTTGAGTTGAGGGACTAGTCTGCTCTGCTATAAATGATAGCTACAATTTTTGAGTGATTTCTTTTCTTATTGCAAAGTTAGAAACGACAATATTTGGAATATTTTTCTTTCATACAACAATATTTGAGGTTTTTATTAGTAAAAATATCCTATTAATTTTTTTGAGACTAATTTGGCATTTTATAAATTACTTACTGCACTTTACTTTTTTATTTTAATATTTTTTTTATTTTTTTATGAATCAAACTTTCAAATTTACTTTCTTAATTTATTTTATTTTATAAAAATTTAAAAATTCACAATAATTTAATGGCTTAACAATAAACAATCATTGAGCATTACTATTTACTGCTACCTATGCATCTTTTTATCATATTGTAACAATTTTTTTTTTATCATGTACATATACAATAAAGTGTTCTTAAAATTCAAGCAACATATAAGTGTCATTATACTTTAATAGCAGAAGCATAATACTCATAATGTGAAAATAGAAAGCATGGATAATATGAAACGGGAGAGTAGGGTTTTTCGAGACAAAAAAAAGAAGTTCAAATGTTTTATATAAACAAAAGAAATAAAAATAAAATATATTAAATTCAAAATGAAGAGAGATAAGTTTGGAAGTTTGATTTATGAAAAAAATAAGAAAACATTAAAGTGAAAAAGTGGAGTGCATCGAGTAATTTGTAAAGTGCCAAAATCAGTTCTCTATTTTTTTACTTTGTCCATTTACATTGGACTATTTATATAATTTCTTTTAAGACGATTAATTATCATATGTATCTAATTAAGTATTTATTACAATAAAATTTGACTTCGCACCAAATTGTTACGTATTGGTAAGAAGTTCCGACAACTGAAAGAGTCTTCCACCTCTCCCATGAGTTCATGATTTAGTAGACTCTCCCCTGCATTGCCGAAGAAATTTTCCATTTCCTTGCACATACATGGCCACATCATAGCTCATTTTCACCGTATACTAGTCTGTCGGGGCACCCAAATTTACTCAACACCAAGTTAAAGATACAGTTCGTCTCCTCTTCTCATCATCACGAATTCTCGGGACACGTGTCAGCATCTTCTGAGGTGACTTGAAGCCCACACCATTAGGGTCACAACCACCACATTCATTGTTACTATAAATACAAGTCTCTCACAAAGGTAATTATTCCTTGCCTCTATGCTGCCTAGTTCATGCCAGATCTCCCTCTCGCATACTGACTTAAGCATCAGAGTCTGCTAGGCCGGCATCCCACCGGTGTCAAGTACTCTTCTCATTGTCTCGCATGTCTCCCAGCAGATGACGAGAAGACATACCAGCTTCAAGCAAGATCGTATCCCGTGAGGTCCATTTTAGGATCAAACATTTGGCGCCGTCTGTGGGAATTCTAAGTAAGTACTCCTACTAACTCACATACCACTATACCGTCTTCCTACCGATCACAATGTCGGCAGAGAAAGACGATGGAGAGCTAAACAACACTTCTCTCCCAGGAAAGCAAAACAAGAACAAATCAGACCCGCCTCAGAGACGATGATCAGAGCACTGGAAAAGCTCCAACAGGAGATTATAGATCTCAAGAAGAGCAATTTGGCAAACGAATGTCGAAATCAGGTCTAGGGAGAGCAACACCAGAACACATTCGCCCTACTCAACGCTACTAGGGAAGAGCTGAAGGAACAAAGAGCAGCAACCGAGAAGGCACTTGTCGACTGAGCTGAGCAAGAACGGCACCGATCGGAACAACCTAGATCGAAACCCTCTAGAAGAATGCTCATCCGCCAGACAGATGGTGCTGGTCCATCCGACATACAGATCTTTTGGGATGCTCGCGAGTTACTTGATAGGAAAGCACTCCCTATCGAACCTACGCGACTGACATACCCAGCAAACGATCCCAGAATCGTAGAGCAGCCTCCACTTCCCAACTTACCTCAGGGTGGTCGCGCTCTATTAGGGTCAGCCTCGATTAGAGCAAACCGACATAAGGGTCCGATAGTGCCGGTGGAAGATCAGATTTTGTGAGCAAATTCACAACATGTTCAGGATGTGGCAGACTCTACGGCGGTAAAGTCCGGAGGAAGAGCAAGAACGGTCGAATAACTAGGGAAGAGCACTGGCAACGTGACGTGTCGTCCCATGGCCGACTGCTTTGGGATCGCAACCCAACCTTCCTAGAACGGATGACGTTGTCTAGGAAATTTTACAACGAGTCTGAGATTTGGAAGTCGAGAAGAACAAGACCAAATCTCTAACAAAGATCAAGACCAACACTGGTCCTTTCTCAGATTGCATCGTTCAATATCGCCATGAGACGGAAGTCAAGCCTCTCAAAATCACACCTTAAACTCGAAAGGGTGATCCTGTGACACACATGAACAACTATTAATCTTCAGTAGCTTTCAAAAACCTCTCAGACGAGGTCCAATGCCTGATCTTTAGCTATACTCTTACTGAGGCAGCACTTAATTGGTTCTAACGACTAGAACAAGGAACAATCGATTCCTTCCAGTAGCTCCACACAGTCTTCTTGAACCAATTCATAATTCAGATGGATCGCTTGCTAACTACGGAAGACCTAGGATCACTAAGGCAAGGGGAGACCGAATCTTTACAAAAGTACGCTGCCAGGTTCAGCCTTGAATACTCAAAATGTCAAGGGAATGATGACAAGGCGGCCTTCCGAGCATTTTACAGTGACCTAAGAGAATCTACCTTCAAGTACCACGCTTTCACACAAGGATGGGAAGACTACAATGAGCTGATGAGACAAGCAGCGATCCATACAAAGGCCGAATATTTCAATGCTCCACGAGTGGAGACCAAGCAAAACAGTGCTCTGGTCTACTTTTCCCCCCAGAATAGTCAAAACACCAAGCCTTATCATGACTCCAGTAGTTAGAACCAGGGCTACGAGAATAACTCTTACTCGTATAAAAGGAAAGGCTCGTATGACAACAATTACAAGGGGAAGAAGGAGAAACATTACAGTCAGAACCAAGGGCATAAGAACAACAACCAGTCTTCCTACGACAAAACTTACACATGTCCAGTCTCCAGATTTGAAACATACACAATCCTCAGCACTTCGTTAGAGAACGTTCTAATGAATGTCGAGGGCATGATTGAGAAGCCAAAGCCAAGACCATCAAATTTCAGACCACATGTCACTTCAAACTTGTATCGCCAATACGACAAATTCAATGGTCACACCATTGACGAATGTGTAGCCTTCCGAGACATCATTGAAACCTTAGTCAGAGAGGGGAAGATCAATTAGTTCTTACAACACGTGAGCCCAGTCAGCAATCATCCTCAGATCAACACCATCAGTGGTGGACCAACGGTCTCTTCTATATACACCTTTAACAAAGCAAAGAAAAACTTCATTCGAGCCACCCAATCCAACCACCAGATCTTCAACATCGAATCCGGAAGAGCAAAGAAAGTCGGTAAGATATGTTGGGAAGCCATCAGTTTCTCAGAGGAAGAAGAGCGAGGCATTATCTTCCCCCATGATGATCATTTCATCATCCGAGCCCAAATCACTAACTTTGATATGGCAGGATCCTAGTAGACACAGGAAGTTCAGTCAATGTCCTCTTCATGGAAGCATTCAATCAACTAGGGATTGAGGACAAGGAGCTCAACGAGGCGATAACCCCGTTACTAAGTTTCTCAGGAGACTTGGTAATGCATGTTCGCACGGTCTCCCTACCAACCTCGGTAGGCATGACCCAACGCATAGCAACGATGATCATCACCTTCTTGGTGGTGGATTGCCCCACAACATACAATGTCATCTTTGGCAGGGGACTACTGAACCAAATTTACGCGGTATGCTTTACGCGTCTACAACTAATGAAATTCCCAACTGTCATGGGAACCGGCCAAGTGAGGGAAGACCAACTCTCAGCCCGAACATGCTATCAATCAGCTTTAACCATGGTGAACCCTGGTGCTAGCAAGGAGATGATGACCGTCTCAGAGTCAGCATATGAGGTTGATCCGGTCGACCTAGAGACCATAAGGCACATCTAATCTAGTCCTCCAGAGGACCCAAGGGATCTATCTACTACGCCAAAACCTCAACCAGTTGAGGAGATCGTGTTAATCGCGCTCGACACTGAACATCCAGACCGCCAGGTCAAGATTGGAACCAAGATCCAGCAGGAGACCAGGGATTCACTCATCCAATTCCTATGGGAGAACAGCGAAGTCTTCGCATGGTCATACACCGATATGCTTGGGATATCCATCGACGTAATCTGCCACTAACTGATCATTGATTTATCATTCAAGCCAGTCACATAGAAGAGAAGAGCATATGACGCCGAGCGTCAACTTGCCATGCAAGAAGAGATAACGAAGCTGTGCACAATCCACTTTGTGCAGAAGGCCATCTACGCTGCTTGGGTAGCCAATGTTGTGTTAGTGAAAAAGCCCTCAGGGGCATGGAGAATGTGCATTGACTTCACTGATCTAAACCGAGCAAGCCCAAATGATAGCTTTCCTCTGTCCAAGATTGATCTCCTAGTTGATGCAACAGTAGGATATGAGCTCCTCAACTTTATGGATGCATACTTCGGTTACAACCAGATCCTCATGCACCGGGATGACCAAATCCACACAAGTTCCCGCACAAACATGGAGTATATTGTTACAACGTCACGTCATTCGACCTAAAGGACACCGGCGAGACATACCAACGCCTGGTGAACTTCATGTTCGCCAACCAGATCGGGAAGACCATGGAGGTCTATGTAGACGACAAGTTCGTCAAGAGCAAGACAGAAGAAGACCATGTTTGTAATTTCTCCAAGATGTTTCAAGTACTAAAGAAATACCAAATGAGGCTTAACCCAGCAAAATGCGTATTCGGAGTCAGCTCCAGAAAATTCCTTGGCTACATGATCATCCAAAAGGGATAGAGGTGAATCCGGAAAAGATCAAGTCAATCCTTGATATGCACCCTCACGCACAACCAAGGAAGTACAAACCCTAACAGGAAGAGTAGCAGCACTCACCCGATTCATCTCAAGGGCCACTGACAAATGCATGCCATTTCTCAAAGCCCTCAAGCCAAAGGGAAGAACCATTGAGTGCACCGCTGAATGTGAAAAAGCCTTAATGAGCCTGAAAGAATACATGAGCAAGGCACCCCTACTGGCCAAACCAGACATAGGAGACCAGCTCACCATCTACCTTTCTGTTTCCACCTCAGTGATCAGCTCCGTCCTAATCAAGACAACAGAAGGAGCAGAACACCCAGTCTATTATGTAAGCAAAGCATTTCAGGATGCAGAAACCATGTATAGTGATTTGGAAAAGGTTGGTCTTTCCCTAATCATCACTACGAGAAGGCTCAGGCCTTATTTTTTAGCTCACCCCATAATGGTCCTCACCAACAAGCCTCTTAGGCAAGTCTTACAAAAGCCGGACACATCCGGAAGATTAACCAAGTGGGCAATTGAACTCAGCGAATTTGACATCTCCTACACCCCAAGACCATCAGAAAAAGGCCAGGCAGTCGCTGATATGATCTCAGAATTCACATACAACCCAACACAATACATGCCGGTAGAGCCGAACAAAGTTCCAAGGCAACTAGCTGCCAAAACCAAAGGGGAGACTAGATCTACCCCAATTGACAAGTCAAAGCCAGTATGGACACTCTACGTAGACGGATCAGCGTGCTAGAGTGGCTCAGGAGCAGGATTAGTGCTCACAACACCAGACCATGTGAAACTTGAATACGATATTTGTTCAATTTCAAGGCCTCCAACAACGAGGCGGAATACGAAGCATTACTGGCCGATCTCCTCCTTGCAAAAGACTTGGGAGCTAACCAATTGAGGATCTTCAGCTAGTCTCAGCTTATGGTCAGCAAAGTAAATAACAATTTTGGAGGAAAAGACCTCTCAATGACCTTGTACCTAGATAAGGCAAAGAAGTTCCTCCGCCAATTCCAAGCCTATGAGATGAACAAAGTTCCAAGATCAGAGAACAGTTACGCTGATACTCTAGCACGATTAACCTCGTCCATCAACAACAAGATTGGTCGTAGCGTCCCAATAGAGCTGCTGGAAATACCAAGCATGCAAGAGCGTCAAGTCAACACCATCAACACCAATCCAAATTGGATGGACTTAATCGTCAGGTTCCTCATAGATGAAGAGCTACCAACAGACAAGCACAAGGCCAAGCGCATCAAATGCCAAGCAGCTCATTACCATCGTCTATGGTCATCTGTACAAGCGTGGTTTCACTCTCCCATTACTCAAGTGCCTATCTCCGGATAGAGGCAACGCTGTGCTCAAGGAGATCCACGAAGGCATATGTGGCAATCATTCAGGACCCAGGTCCCTTGCCCACAAGGCTTTCAGGCAGCGCTACTATTGGCCAACAATGCAAGCAGATTCAATCACTCTCACTGAGCAATGTGATCAATGCCAACGATGTGCCCCAATACCACACTTGCCTGCCGAGAAGCTCAAACCAATGCTTAGTCCATGGCCTTTCTCGCAATGGGGAGTAGACCACATCGAACCAGTGCCAAAGGGAAAGGGAGAAGTAGAACATATTGTTGTAGTTGTGGACTACTTTACCAAATGGGAAAAACCAAAATCACTTGCAACAATCACGGCTTCTCAAATCGAGAGTTTCATTTATCAAAACATCATATTCCGCTTCGACATACCACACACCATTGTGACAATTAACAGAAAACAATTTGATTGCTCCCGCTTCCGATCATTTTGTGAGGTATACTGCATCACTCTATGCTTTGCGTCAGTGGCCATCCACAGGCAAACGGTCAAGTAGAGGCCATTAACAAGATCATCAAATAAAACCTTAAAACTAGCCTGGACGAGGAGACCAAGGGAGCATGGTCAGACATCCTACCAGACGTCCTATTGTAACGACCTGAATTTAAATTTGAAGTAAATTTATTAAATTAAACAGAAAAGGACGACTTTACCCTAGAATTTAGGAGGGGTTCGAAAGTTACTTATTGTTCAAAGAGACTTTTGAAAAAAATTCTCGTACCATTTCTTACATCTCGGACTCCTAAGTGCATAGATAGGTAGCACTCAGGAATCGGAGTTCGTAAGAGGAAGTTACGTGTCTAGAAAAGGAAGGACGCATTGGTAATATCCCAGAAAATCCAAAAATATAATTGGGATTTCTCTCTCTTCCCTCACTATCGCTCAGACTCTTTCTCTCTATTTCCTCCGCACTTTCTCTCTCCTCCCGTGTGATCACCACACCTCACCACCACCATCGAACCATCTCTAGGTCATTTCGACTCAAACCAGGCCAAAAATGCCTTCCCCTCGACGTCGCGAGTCATTTGGTGCCAGGATCGAAGTGTGGGAACCGTCGTAGGTGGTGAATTGAGAGGGAAAATTTGATCTAAACTTCTCGGCTGTTTTTCGACCAAACAAGGTACAATCTCAAGCTTTTCACTCCAGTTTTGGAATCCTGGGGAAGAGTAGATGAATTTCTATGCTTGGATCTTGAAAAATGGTTTAGAAATGGAGAAGTTAAGAGCTCGTCGGAGATGACGGTTTCTGGTCATCTTCCTCGGCGAGTCCTAACGGACTGGTTCGACTGGGTGCTGACTTGGCATGCCACCTGGCAGCCACGTGGTGCCAAGTGGAGCCACGTGGCAATCCAGTAAGTAGCACAGTCAGTAACCAGTCAGTCGTTAAGTCAGCTGATGTTGTCGATGTTTGACGGAATATGCTAACGGCGTTAGCATATTCTGTTAAAGGTTAACAGCATCATAGCGGAGCCTTGACGCCGTTAACTGGATGAAATATTTTGATTCAATTAGAATATTCTATTAGATTGACAAAATATTCTATAAGAGTTGACAGAATATTCTACCAGAGTGACGGAATATTCTGCCATTACTATGCAAGCGTGTGAGACGTGAGTGGGGGAGGGTGACCACGCGTGGAGTGCACATGGGGTGGCTGTCAGTCTTCTATTGGTGCGTGACGATGCGTGAGACCGATCCTTGGCCCATAACCATCCATGTCGACTTGTTTTCGACGTTTTGGTCCTGTTGCCGAAGGTATCAGGTCAATCGGAGTTCGTTTAGGGGTTGTTTTGGGTGTTTAAAGTACTTGGTACACGTTTAGGGTGCGTGTGAACTCCCAAGATTTAGGGGCTCAGATTTGAGGTTAATAATTATCGTTTAATAATTCCAAGTAATGTTTTTACAGGCGTAGCGGGTCCGAGTGTCACGGTGGACCGAATAGCTGAGAGTTGGATTCGAACCGACATTGAGGTGAGTGAACATGATTTCTTAGATTGCAAGGTATGCATAATTCAATGTTGAAAAGTACCATTTTCTTTTATGAGATTCAAGAACTAAGGATAATCGTTTTAATGGGTTTATTATGGATTATGGATTTCAATAACAATTTTGAAATGATTTTGGGTATTAGGCCCGATTATGTGTTTTGGGTTTAGACTAGTTATGAGGTTTTGGGCTACGTCCTGATTTTTTGGATTTTGGACTCATGGATTTTGAACTTGTTGGATTTTGGCTTCGGCCGAGCTTATGGTTTTGGGCTTAGGCCTGGAATTTCGGTTTTATTGGATTTAGGGCTTGGCCCTAATTTTCTATGATTTTGGCTTAAGCCATGTAAAAAGGATTTCAGTTGGAATTTCGAATTCACGTCACTGTTTTCACTTGTATACCATCCCCGGGTGTCATGGTTTTTCTTCGACCCATGACTTCGAGGTATAATTGGTCATGTGCTTGTTGAGGGTTATTTCTCCTACGTGTGGCATGAGGTATTTTCCGCCATATGATCGTTGAGGCTATCTACGCGTAGTACAAGGTTATGCCTGCATATCTTGAGGTATTATCGGATGTGTGGAGAGTAGGTCCCTAGGTTGGACCTCTCAATTTCTAGCCATTGCTTGAGGTATTATCGGCGGTGGTTAGGTGGGCTTGTTCCCGTGCTAGACGGCCCCGGATATCGTGCTACGGCTCGGGATTTCATTTGGGGGATGGTGGGGGTATTTTACAGCATTTTGTATCCAGTCTTTCTTATGATTTTGAGCTCCTTTAAGGAGGGTTTTCAAAGCAAGGTTGTGGTCCACAAGATGTTTTCATTTCTCGTGTTTTCGTGGGTCATGTCTGGTTTTTATTCTATAAATGGTTTTCCGGTGAGTGCTTTGTGACTATCCTTATTTAGTTAGCTATTTTAATAGGATTTCACGTTATGCAGGCATGGCTTTACTTATGGAGGGGAAAATTTATGTTTTCCTCAAAACTTGTGGATAAAATTATTATTAAGTTTGCCTGGGTTATTAAGATGGCAGGTACAGTTGGATCTGGCGAGGGTTACACCTATGTAATTGATTAGTACTCCGGTAAGTTGTAGAAATATATATATATATATATATATATATATATATATATATATATGGATAGTCTTAATGTAATTTGATTCACCACGAAGTGGATTTTTCGGATTACCCTTATTTTATTTATAAT
Source organism: Oemleria cerasiformis (assembly GCA_037349345.1). Taxonomy (NCBI): domain Eukaryota; kingdom Viridiplantae; phylum Streptophyta; class Magnoliopsida; order Rosales; family Rosaceae; genus Oemleria; species Oemleria cerasiformis. The sequence goes on along the minus strand of JAZGTL010000009.1, from coordinate 4,197,303 downwards.
ATTGTTATCGTTACTTTATTAGCGTGGGTACGCTTCGATATGGTTTATTGTCCACTCAAAATTATTTTGGTTTTGGTGCTCTCCAGGCCATAGCGGAACGAGACGACGAGACTAGGAGGAGGCATCAACTTTCGATGCGCTACGTCCACGTAGGATTCTCATTAGTTTATGTAATTAAAGGTTACCTAGTTGCTCTGATCCTCTTTTGGGTATTGTAAATTATTCGAGGGTTTGGTAGTTTGGGGTTGTAGCTGGTCTTTTCAGTTTTGTATTTGTTTTTGTATCCTTCGTCTGACATGTAAAAGATGGGTTGATCGATTGCAGGGGAGATTTTGCCAAATTTTTGGCAGAATTCCCGTAATATCTTTTTTGAAATGGTGAGGGTATTTAAGGGATTATTGTGTTAGTTCAGGTTTTGTCAGACGGAAGCAGGGCTTCTCACATATTTCGAGGGGAAATTCAAGAGGGGTCCTGTCAATTTGGTATCAGAGCTCTAGGTTAACTTCATGTGGACCGCACTTAGTGTGCATTCTTGTACCTTCGTGATGCCTCCTAGACGTTGTCCTCGTCTACGGTCTGTCGTTGAGACGGGAACAGAGAAATCTGCAAGATGCACGGGATTTAAGGTTCCGATTTGTTGTATCATTTCGGGTCAACATACAATGAGATTGTAGAGTTTCCATTGTAAATTGTGTCAGGAATTTGAAAAATAGAAGTTGATGATCAACCTGAAGGGCACCATGAACCAATTGGACTTGGGTAAAGAAGTTTAGTTCATGTCGGTGGAGGCGTGAGAGGACTCGAGAGTTTGTAGTAAGTTAATTCTTTGACATGCGTTGAGTGAATTTCGAGGACGAAATTTCTTTAAGGGGGTGAGTTGTAACGACCCAGATTTAAATTTAAAGTAAATTTGTAAAATGATTTAGAAAAGGACGACTTTACCCTCAGGTTTAGGAGGGGTTCAAAAGTTACTTTTTGTTCATAAAGACTTTTGGAAATTATTCTCGTACAATTACGTACGTCTCGAACTCCTAAGTGCATAGACATGCATCACTCGGGAATCGGAGTTCGTACGAGGAAGTTACAGGTCTAGAAAGGGAAGGGCGCATTGGTAATTTCTCATAAAATCCAAATATATAATTGGGATTTCTTTATCTTTCCTTACTCTCGCTCGGACTCTTTCTCTCTTTTTCCCCGTACTTTCTCTCTTCCCGTGCGATCATCGTACCTCACCACCATCATCGAACCATCTCTAGGCCGTTTCGACTCAAACCAAGGCCATCAAGGCCTTCCACTCAATGTCGAGAGTCGTTTGGTGCTAGGATCGAAGTGTGGGAATCGCCGTAGGCGGTGAATTGAGAGGGAAAAGTTGACCAAAACTTCTCGGCTATTTTTTGACCAAACTAGGTATGATCTCGAGCTTTTGACTCCAATTTTGGAATCCTTTGGAAGAGAAGATGAATTTCCATGCTTGCATCTTGAAAAATGGTTAATTCTTTGATTTGTTGTATCATTTCGTGTCAACATACAATGAGTTTGTAGAGTTTCAATTGGAAATCGTATAAGGAATTTGAAAAATAGAAGTTGACGATCAACCTGAGGGACACCATGAACCAATTGGACTTGGGTAAAGAAGTTTAGTTCATGTCGGCGGAGGTGCGAGAGAACTCAAGAGGTTGTAGTAAGTTAATTCTTTGAGCTGCGTTGAGTGAATTTAGTGGACCAAATTTCTTTAAGGGGGGTGAGTTGTAACGACTCGGATTTAAAATTAAAGTAAATTTGTAAAAGTAATTAGAAAATAACGACTTTACCCTCAAGTTTAGGAGCGGTTCGAAAGTTACTTTTTATTCAGAGAGACTTTTGGAAATTATTCTCGTACCATTACGTACGTCTCGAACTCCTGAGTGCGTAGACAAGCGGCACTTGGGAATCAGAGCTCGTACGAGGAATGTACGGGTCTAGAAATGGAAGGGCACATTGGTAATTTCTTAGAAAATCCAAAAATATAATTTGGATTTATTTATCTTCCCTCACTTTCGTTCAGATACTTTCTCTCTCTTTCCTCCGCACTATCTCTCTCCTCTCATGCGATCACCGCTCCTCACCACCACCATCGAACCATCTCTAGGTCGTTTCGACTCAAACCAAGGCTATCAATTCCTTTCCCTCGATGTCATGAATCATTTGGTGCCAGGATCGAAGTGTGCGAACCGCCGTAGGCGGTGAATCGAGAGGGAGAAGTTGACCAATACTTCTCGGCCATTTTCCTACCAAACCAGGTATGATCTCAAGCTTTTGACTGCATTTTTGAAATCCTGGGGAAGAGTAGATGAATTTCCATGCTTGGATCTTGAGAAATGGTGAAGAAATGAAAAAGTTAGGAGCTCGTTGGAGATGGCGGTTTCCAGTTGTCTTCTCCGGCGAGTCCTGACAGACTGGTTCGACTAGGTGCTAATGTGGCATACCACCTAGTAGCCACGTGGAGCCATGTGGCAGTCGAGTCAGCAGCACAGTCAACAACCAGTCAACCGTTAAGTTAATTGACACTGTCAATGTTTGACGGAATATGCTAACGGCGTTAGCATATTCCATTAAAAGTTAACGGCGTCATAACAGTGCCATGACGCAGTTAACTGGATGGAATATTCTGATTCTATCAAAATATTTTGTTAGAGTGATGGAATATTTTTTCAGAGTGACGAAATATTCTGTCAAAGCGACGGAATATTTCGCCATTATTGTGCAGGCGTGTGTGACATGCGTGGGTGCGCGTGGACGATGCATGGGGTAGTCGCTGGTCTTCCACCGGCACGTGGCGGCACGTGGGACCTATTCTTGGCCCACGACAGAGCGTGTCGACTTGTTTTCAACGTTTCGGATCTGTTGGCGCATTTTTCGGGTCAATCGGAGTTCGTTTAGGGGCTATTTTGGATGTTTAAAGTACTTGGTGCACGTTTAGGGCACGTGTGAATGCTCGAGGTTTATGGGGTCGAATTTGAGGTTAATAACTATCGTTTAATAATGCCAAGTAATGTTTTGACATGCGTAGCAGCTCCGAGTGTCACGGTGGACCGAATAGCTCAGAGTTGGATTTGAACGGGCATTGAGGTGAGTGGACTTAGTTTCTTCAATTGCAAGGTATGCATAATTCTATGTTTAAACGTATAATTATCTCTTATGAGATTCAGGAACTAAGGCTAATCATTTTAATTGATTTATTATGGATTATGGATCATGGATTTCAATAACAACTTTGAAATGATTTTGGGTATTAGGCCCAGTTATGTGATTTGGGTTTAGACCGGTTATGAGGTTTTGGGCTACATCCTGGTTTTATGGATTTTGGACTTATGGATTTTGAACTTGTTGGATTTTGGCTTCGACCAAGCTTATGGTTTTGGGCTTAGGCCTGGAATTTCGGTTTTATTGGATTTAGGGCTTTGGCCTTAATTTTCTATGGTTTTGGCTTAAGCCATGTAAAAAGGATTTTTGTGTTGGGATTTCAAATTCACGTAACGGTTTTTACTTGTATACCATCCCTGGGTGTCATGGTTTTTCTCCGACACATGACTTCGAGGTATTATCGGTTGTGTGCTCGTTGATGGTTATTTCACCGACATGTGGCGTGAGGTATTTTCTGCCATACGATCGTTGAGGCTGTCTACACGTAGTATAGTGTTATGCTCGCATATCTTGAGGTATTATCATATGTGTGGAGAGTAGGTCCCCGGGTTTGACCTCTCAGTTTCTAGCCATTGCTTGAGGTATTATTGACGGTGGTTAGGAGGGCTTGTTCCTGTGCTGTATAGCCCCGGATATAGAACTACGGCTCGGGATTTCATTTGCTAGATGGTGGGGTATTTTACAGCATTTTGTATCCAGTAGTTCTTATGATTTTGAGCTCCTTTGATGAGGGTTTTCAAAGCAAGGTTGTGGTCCACGTGATGTTTTCATTTCTCGTGTTTTTGTGGGTCCTATATGGTTTTTATTCTATAAATGGTTTTCTGGTCAGTTCTTTGTGACTATCTTTATTTAGTTAGCTATTTTAAAAGGATTTTATGTTATGCAAGCATGGTTTTACTTATGGAGGGGAAAATGTATGTTTTCCTCGAAACTTGTGGTTAAAATTATTATTAAGTTTGGCAGGTTATTAAGATGGCAGGTAGAGTTGGATTTGGCGAGGATTACGCCTATGTAATTGATTGGTACTCCGGTAAGTTGTAGAAATATATATATATATATATATATATATATGTATGGAGAGTCTTAATATAATTTTATTCACCACGAAGTGGGTTGTCCAGATTACCCTTATTTTATTTATAATATTGTTATCGTTACTTTATTAGCGTGGGTACGCTTCGATATGGTTTATTGTCCACTCACAGTTGTTTCAGTTTTCGTTCTCTCCAGGCCGTAGCGAAACGAGGCATCATCTTTCGTTGGGCTACGTCCACGTAGGACTCTCATTAGTTTCTATAATTAAAGGTTACCTAGTTGCTCTGATCCTCTTTTGGGTATTGTAAATTATTCGAGGGTTTGGTAGATTGTGGTTGTAGCTGCTTTTTTCAGTTTTGTATTTGTTTTTGTATCATTCGTCTGATAGGTAAAAGACGGATTGATCGATTGCAGGGGAGATGCTGCCGAATTTTCGGTAGAATTCTCGTAAAGTCTTTCCTGGAATGGTGAGGGTATTTATGGGATTATTGTCTTAGTTCAGGTTTTGTCAGACAGGAGCAGGGCTTCTCACAGATTTCGAGGAGAAATTCGGGAGGGGTCCTGTCACCTATAGTCCTACCGAACATCATATCGAACATCCACCAACGAAATACCATTCACAATGGCATTCGACACCGAGGTCGTGGTACTAGTGGGGATCGGCGAGACCTCCTATCGAGTGATCTCTTATGACCCTAATGAAAACAATGAGCTACTCGCTCTCAACCTCGACCTTTTTGAAGAACATCGTGAGCAGGGCAACTTGCGAAACATGGCTTACAAACACAGAATCGTATGGTACTATGTCTCCAAGGTGAAACCAAGAAGTTTCAAAGTAAGAGACTGGTCCTCAGAAAGATTAGCTTTGCAAACAAAGACCGAGCTGACGGAACACTTAGCCCCAGGTGGGAAGGACCATACCAGGTCACTAGGATATGCTGACCAGGCACCTACGAACTACAGACTCCTAGGGGCAAGCTCTTATCCCACCTATGGAATGATGACCATCTAAAATTCTACTACAAGTGAAGCTTAGACTTCTATCTTTTCATTCCAATTCAATTCAATAATTTGAAACTAATCAAGCTAAGACCCATATTCATGAATGAAAGAACTTTTGAACAATTAATTTTACCAAGTTATTGTTAGTCATGAGATCAAATTCGAACACAAGCCAGTCGGCATAATCCCCAGTCGGCACTCAACTCGAAAAAAAAAAATATATATATATATACAAGCGTTGCATTAGTATGTCGATGGTTGGCCCTACCACCGGTCTGACTAACTCCTAACACAAGGACCGACTATGCAAGAAGTCAATCATTTCCTGTATTGCTAAGAATGATTTACATGACGAGCAACCAATGACCGGTCAAGAAACACTTGACTAAGTCGTCTATCACTCAACAGACTAATCCTTTAGCAGTCAACTGGAGTTTACAAAATACAAACAAGCATTCAGATTCAATGGCAAACTAACCAACAGTTGGAGAAAGTTATAAACTTCATTCATTGAAACACAATTGTTCAAACAAAATAGAAGTTCAAGGGGCATACCCCTGGAAATTACAAACATAAAAAACTACAAGCGAAGAGAGACCGGCTCAATCTTTTATGTTGATCTCCTCATCAATAGGCTCGTCTTATGGGGGAGACTACTCGACAGGCACAAGATTGCCTTGATCGGTCGTTGATTCTGAAGCTCCAGAACCTAGAATGAAGGCATGATCGACCATGAGATTTTTACTCTCTTCAGGCAACTCGAAGATCTAATTCTGGACCGGCGACCGACTGAGCGAGGGGAACCATACTGGCAGCTCTTGGTTGAAGAATATCACCTTTTGCATGCATTCTTCCTCCACCAATGCCAACTGAATCTCAACGGAATCCACGTACTCATCTAATTCATTATACTCGGCCACAACATCGTCACGAGCGTCACCAGGCTTGCTTTCAGTAAGTCGACCTCAACCTCCATATCATCAGCACGCTTCACGCGTTCCTCCAATCCAGCCACCTTGGTAGTCTGCTCGGCTAGAGCCTTATCCGTCGCCTCTTCTCGGCCTTGAAGCTTCCGATTCTCTCGAATGAGGTCGACCGTCTTCTTCAGGGCCACGTCGACATCCCATTCCTTTTGCTTGAGGTCCTTGGCCCTCAGTTTCAGGTTTTTTTCTTCTCTTCTAGCCGCTCGGCCTGCTTGGCAGACTTCTATAGCGCAGTGAAAAGCTTACCAAAGAACTTCCGAACTCTAAATACTTAGGTTAAGAAAGTCAACAAACAAATCGACAAACTCATGCAAAATGGGAAGATCACTTACATGAGCACCCTCGGCCGTCACCTTGGCGTACCGATCCTAAAGCGTAGCCGAACTCATCTCGCCAATAACAGTTAGCTCCTTCTGAGAGTTGAGTAATAAATCATTGATGACCGACACCACGGTCGGGTGCATGCACTCGAACACCTGCTGCCAAGTGCTATCAACAACTGATGATCGAACCACATCATCCGTAGCATCACCCGGATTGGCAAAGTAAGACTTAAGCCCATGATTGAAGATCGGCCTCTTCAAGGGCTTCGGCATAACGCGCAGGGGTAGATTGAGATGCGGCTCAGTGGTGATGATGGCCCTGGCATTCTTGATCGCTCGGATCTCAGCCTCTTTCTTCTTCTACCCAGCAGCATCAACATCTTCGGGCACCAACTTACCTTAGTGCACCAACATTTTCTGTCAGCGCACCTCCGACCTATCCATGCCAGCCACGTCAACCAACTTCTTTCTGGCTGACGGGGGAGCTTGACCAGAAGGAAGGTCACCCCCCGACTAACCAGCTGGGACTTGAGATTCAATCGGCTATGCCTCAGTGATCGTCACCTCCGATTGCACCGCAAGGGCCACCTTCCCCGGCTCCTTATTGGTACGAGTGTTTGGCTGCACCCAATTAGCAGTCATCTTCTTCTTGGCAGCCTTGCCACCACCGCCTGGCCACCTCCTTGATCGCCTTGTATTTGTTGATTGTATCCTCCATCTTCTTGGCGGCGGCAAGCTGAACGTCCAGATGAACTGAAACAAAAGGAAACACAAGTTAATGATCAGTTGGCATGGCAAACAAAACAAACAACCGATCAAGGAAAAGTAACTTACAAGGTTCGCTTATAAGTCTGACCACCAAAAAAGTGTCCGGCAACCTGAGTATACACCGACTGCGCTCAAGATCAGACAACTTCTGCCGAACCTCCTCACACACGTTCTCTTCGATCATGGAGCACCCTCATTTGAAGCAACCTGAAAAACCCCATGCTCGATCAGACACATCCAACAACACCAACACAAAGTTGAACAAAAGAAAAAGCAAGGATACATAAAAGCAAATAATCACAAGCTACTAATCGGCACTAACAACCTTCCGACTGGAAGTCATGGATAATCCTCCTCTCCAGTCTGCTCGGCTCCCCCTCTCAGGGACCGGAGACACAACATTATCGATGCCTCCAGTTCTTCTAGGAGGTCGGTATATCGTTAATAAAAGCCCATCTGGTCTTCTTTCCAATGCACTCAACTTGGAACCATCCTGGTCCATGCTGCTACCTAGAAAATTATATAAAGGACACAACTGGCCCCAACTCGGCTCTTCATTTCCACACAATCGGAAGGCCGTCCAGAGGCTAATCAATGTGATCCAGCTATTCATATTTAGCTGGCCGAATGCTATCCTCAATCGAGCCATGATGTCTTAGAGCCACGGGTGGAGAGGCAGACAAAGTCCATGCTCGAAACAATCAATATAAAAAAAAATAGAACCCTTTAGCAGCTCACTTGGCCTAGCGCCAGGGGAGCAAAACTAAGAACAATGTCAGAAGGAACATTGTATAAAATCCAAAATATTTCTAAGTCACTCTCCTTCAATGTAGTCACTTCATGATCTACGACCCAAGGAGAGTTATTCAGCTGAATGGCAACATGGATTTTCTCGACCCCTCTTCCTCTTCAGCATCCTCTTACTCGGCCCTCGCACAACCTCTACCTCATCGGCCCTACGTTCCTCAAGATTAACCGACGACCTGGATGTTGATGCCTCATCAACATTTCCATGCTTTGACTTTTGCTCGGCACCCTTGCTTGGACCAGCCCTTAACATCACCTCTAAACTATCAACAGACGAGGAGGATGATCCACTGCTACTTTCAGTATCAGTCGACGAGGACCCACTAGTGGCCGATGAAGCACTCGTCTCACTCGGTGCATCAGTTTCCAAGTGAGAAGGTGATTCACCACCAAAAGTTTGAGGGGACACCACCCCATATCCATTCGTAGACTCTGACTCTGACTCTGACATCGACAAATACAAAGGGAAACTACAACTAAGATTCAAACTACCCTAGTGCAAAACGAAATAGCAGAACAAACAATACACATAATTACCTTGGAAAATTCTGATCGGACGATGGAATTCTCCTCAAGTATGCTCGGACAAAAGCTTGATCGGCTGAAAATGCGGTCGGACGGTCTCAAGTTGATCGGCCACGGTCAGAGCTCTAAGTGAATTCTTGCGAAAAGTGCGCTCAAATGATTTCAAAGGCCTTATATAGGCCCTCACATCGGTTCGACAAAGCTTCCTCGATATGCGAACTGTATTACCACATCATTGATGGCTCGTAACCCTTCATCTGAACAATCATCAGAAAGTCGACAAGCGTCATATCTTCACAAAAATACCAATACGTATGAATGAACAGAAGAATACAAATACAAGAATGCTCCGATTGGCAAGCTCGTACGGGGCGACCAATCGGACGCGCCATTCAAAGTATCTTCTTAGAATTATGCTCCGATCAGCAAGCCCGTACGAGGCGACCGATTGGATGCATCATTCGAGGTATCCTCTTAGAAGTATGCTCCGATTGGTAAGCTCATACTAGGTGACCGATCGGACGTATCATTCAAGGTATCCTCTCAGAAGTATGCTCTTATCGGTAAGCCCGTACGAGGCGATCGATCAGACGCATCATTCGAGGTATCCTCTTAGAAGTATGCTCTGATCGACAAGCCTGTACGAGGTGATCGATCAGATGATCATTCGAGGTATCCTCTCAGAAGTATGCACCGGTTAGTAAGCCCGTACAAGGTGACCAATCAGATGCATCATTCAAGGTACCCTCTCAGACAAATGCTCTAATCGGGAAGACCATACGAGGCTACCGATCGGACGCATCATTCGAGGTATCCTCTCGAGATTATGCTACGATCAGCAAGCCCATACGAGGCGACCGATCAGATGCATCATTCGAGGTATTCTCTCATAAGTATGCTCCAGTCGGCAAGCCCGTACGAGGCGACCGATCAGAGGCATCATTTGAGATATCCACTGAGACGAATGCTCCGATCGATAAGTCTGTACAAGGCAACCGATTGGACACATCATTCGAGGTACCCCCAGGGGACTTGTCCGACCTAGGTACACTTCCTCATTCAAGAACTTGGGGGACTAGGGGGTATATCCCTACTAGTCGGTCGACACGGATCAGCTGGGATCACAAGTCCTCGACTGAGGAAATCCACCTCAATCAACGACTTAGGGGACTTATGTGATACTCTACCGATCGACCACATCGAGGAAGACCAACACCCTCATCATTGTCGACACAAACCATCGTTGTCGATACAGCATGACTGCCGATCGGGTTAGGCCCGGTCAGGCCATCTTGGTCAGCCCCTAACACTGGGCTACAACAGGTCAAGACTCAACTGATCGGCACCCATGGGCGGCACCCCCAGTCGGCACCCTTGCCAAATCACAGCAACACCTACCTGACACACCAGGAGGCCTACCACCACCTGCTCATCATCCCAAATTCTCAGGGCACGTGTTCGTATCTCATGAGGTGGCGTGAAGCCCACACCATTAGGGTCACAACCACCACATTCAATGCTACTATAAATACAAGTCAAACCCTCCCACAAAGGTAATTATTTCTTGCCTCTATGCTGCTAAGTTCATGCCAGATCTTCCTCTCGCTTACTGACTTAAGCATCGAAGTCTGCTAAGTCGGCACCCCACCGGTGTCAAGTACTCTTCTCATTGTCTGGTAGGTCTCCTAGCAGACGATGAGAAGACATACCAGCATCAAGCAAGATTGTATCCCGTGAGGTCCATTTTGGGATCAAACAATTAACATTAATATCAAATTGTGCTCAATGAATATTTAAAGGGAGGCTATTATGAGGAAGAGAAACAAGGATCCCAATTCAAGTTTTTTGTCCAATTGGCCATATTCAAGTTCTTTGTCGAATCGGGCATATTCAAGTTCGTAGCTTAGTCGGTCCATAATGCCATGAGATCAAATCAAATATGTTATCATTTGGTCTCTCTGCCTTCTAATCTTGATCAAATCAAATAAGTTTGAGTTTTTAGGGTTTTATTTTTCTTATTTTAATTTTAATTTTTAATTGTTTATATATATTTTTTGAATTTGAAATAGTTAATTAAAAAAAGATGATGTGGATTGCCACATTGTAGGCCACATGTGTTGGGATAAAAAATTTGGGATTTTACTTGGTGCGTATAACATTATTATGCTAATATTTAAATGACAACAAGGGTTTTATTTTTGCACGTACGCTTAAAATATTTATGGAGAAACTACTACTACTCGCTCACATTCTATTGATGTATAGAATTAAATTTTTATTGGCATGATTGTTAATTCTCGTATTATGTTTTGAGATCTGTTTAAAATTCAATCTGAACTTGTTATTATGTTTTGATAAAGTTATTTTTCTTAAATATGACTTACTAGGTTTGAATGCAATTAGTTTTGACTAAAAAAGTTAGCCCATGACTACATATATTCCTAGCTCCAGGTCTACAAACCTACATATATATACAAGACAACATATACACTAATATTTTAATTAGACTACGTACATCTCAAGTTACCTTACTTTGTGCCTAAGTAATAGTAAAGACAGTCCTTGTCGTTCAAGGAATACAAAGTGACAAACTCCAAATAAATCTCAACACTTCCCTCCAAGCTAGAGCATGGATATCCAAAATGCCCAACTTGTAAAAAAGATTATGAAAGGTTGTACTATCTACAAGTGTTGTGAATAAATCCACTACTTGTGAGGATGATGGAACAAACAATGTAGTAATTAATGTGTCCAGCTTGAATCTTTTCTCGTATAAAATGGCAATTAATTTCAACATGCTTAGTACGTTCATGATATACTGGATTGGCAACAATTTCTAAGGCATCCTCATTGTCACAAAACAACTTTGTTGGGCCAAGGTTATGAACTTGCAAATCTTTCAAAAGAAACCGTAACCAAGTTAATTCACATGCAGTTGCAGCTATGGACCTATATTCTGCTTCAGCAGATGAATGAGAAACCGTTTTTTGGTTTCTTCGTCTTCCAAGATATGAGTGAATCTGCAAGAAAAACGCATTATTTGTAGTAGATCTTCTAGTAATAGGACATCTTGCCCAATTTGCATCACAAAATCCTCTCAAATGCAGTGCACTTTTTTATCAAGAAAACAATAACCCTTGTCCTGGACTATTTTTCAAATAGCGAAGAATTCAAAAAGCTGCTTCTAAGTGTGGTTTCCTTGGCTGGGGCATAAATTGACTTAGGATATTGACTGCATATGTGATATATGGTATAGTAATAGTAAGATAAATTAGTCTTCCTACAAGCCTTAGGAACCGGACAGGATTATTAAGCACTTCTCCTTGATCATTGGTGAGTTTCAAACTATGCTCTATTGGTGAATCAACTCGCTGAACTCCCAAAAAACCCGGATCATCAAGAATATCAAGTGTATACTTCCTTTGTGAGATTGCAATTCCGGCCTTAGATTGTGCAACCTCCAATCCAAGCTTCAAATGACCCAAGTCTTTGATGTGAAATTGATTATGCATGAAAGATTTCAAATCTTCTATGGCCTTTGCATCATTCCCATTTATCACAATGTCATCAACATAAATTAAAACAATTGTAAAGGAGGAAGCACACACCCTTGTAAATAAAGTGTGATCAGAATGAGACTGCTTGAAACCGACTTTCTGAATAGCAACAGAGAATTTATGAAACCAATTTCGAGGCGCTTGCTTCAGCCCATACAAGGACTTATGAAGTCAACAAACTAGGTTGCTCTCCCCCTGTCAACAAAGGTCCGGTGGTTGCGTCATATAAACCTCTTCACGAAGATCACCTTGAAGAAATGCATTATGGACATTCACTTGAAAAAGAGGCAACTGATGAATGTAGGCAAGTGCAAGAAGGCAACGGACCGTAACAAGTTTAGCAACATGAGCAAAAGTCTCAGAGTAATCAAGGCCTTCACGTTGATTGTAAGAAAATAAAATTTATCAAACCTATTTTAGCCTAATACCACTAAGTATCGACTTAAAACATTTAATCTTTCTCTCAAGTATACTCCTTTTAATTATTTATGTCCCATTTTTTTTAATTAAAACACAAATTTGACGCTTTTGAATTGAAGAAAATGACATAACGATACTTTTTCAAATATTTTATCTATTTTTTGTAAAATTTGAAAGCAAAATTGGTTTTAAAAGAATCATGAGAACGACAAGTAGCAACACCAGAAAAATGCATTATCTGGTTCCGCTAGGAGGCACTATTTTAGTATATTTTTTTTCAAAAAATTATAAATAAATAATAAAAAATCAAAAACATATATCGTAAAATTTTAAACATTTCTAGGAACATTCTCTTTGTTTTTATTTATTGGATATTTTATAATTTTTAAATAATTCAACAAATTTTTTTATATACAAAATTATTACTCTTGTTTTATAGTAAATTTTAAAGTATTTTTCTCTACTTTTTAATGAATAATTATAATGTTTTCAATGTAAAAAGTAAAATAAAAATGAAATAGACGGTTGTAGACCCATTTTATATTTGACAAAAAATAGACCGATTTGTTTTTTCTTTGGTAATTAAACGGGGCAAGAGCCCAAAGAGGAGAAGAAAACTAAACAACAACGCCACCAGCATCTTCTGCAATCAGAGCAGCCATACCATCTGGCGGCTCTGCAAACCGAGTCACACCAAGCGGGAAGTTACTACCGATCGAAGCCAATTTATGAGCGACCACATTGCACTCACGGAACCAATTTTGAGTTTGACATGTTGAAATTTCAGAGCAGGAAGCAAGAATTGGGCATATGCAGCCGAGGGAGGACACATGACATATGCTTGCACCTCATGCCGCAGCCCACCCAAAACCATCATCAAATCTCTCAGATGAGAGGTTGGCAAATCTAGGCACCTTATCAAAACTGGTGAGTCATTCATCTTGGGGATTATTCTGATTTTTCATTTGAGGCTTTGATTTGGTGTTCAGTTGCAAATTTTTAGAATCAATCAGTGACTCTATCGGACTCATCCGGACGTTTTTCATCTGGGTTCGATCAATTCATATCGATCTCACTTTTTTTTTGTCAAAACATATCGACCTCACTTCAAATTTCATTATAAGGAAATGACTGTTTTGGGTTATAAATAAATTGGTCAAAGCTGTCAAGCGTAATTGATTATTGATTTTTAGTTGGTAATAATGGGGTTTAATTTTGTACTATTAATCTGATTATTTGTTTGTCTTCAATTTTGGAGATTGAGGGCTGTTTTTTTAGTGTAAATTATATTTTATTATTTTATAATTTACACTTTATATTATATATCTATTTAATTTTTCAAATGTTACAATTATTCTTTCAAAATCTAACAAAACAACATAATCTATTTGTTACATATTTCGTTAAAATTTCTATTAAATATAAACGTGGACAAAATAGAACTTATCATTTAATTTAAATAATGACATGTTAACGCCAAGGGACAAAAACATGTAATAAACTTAATAAAATATTTTTTTTCTTTTTTTTTCAAAAAACTTACTAAAATAAATTAAAAGTCTTTAATTTGAAGATATAACAAAAATTAATCACACAATCTCCTATATGCTGGTCTTCTCCCAAAACCAAAAAAAAAAAATCACCCAATCTCCTATGTGTTCCGCGATGGAGTAGTGAAGAAGCAAAAGGGTGAGCGATGCCAGGACAGTACCCGTATTTGTATCTGAGTCCGAAGCCGACTTTAGCTTGGACCTTGAAACACTGGTCCGGAACATTTGCAATTTTCTGGAATTTCTGGAAAAAGTATGTATGTATATGAATTTTCGTCACTAAAGTAGAAGAATCCCTTTAATACCGAAATTTTGTGATGAACAGCGTTGCAAAAACTTAAAGAACACTTCTTTCTTCGATGCTGTTCATCAGAGAAATTCGTCACTAAAGGTGTTTATCATATCTCACTTAAGTTGGGCCAGTTTGTTTTTAGGGTTCCATACTTTGGGATTTTATGTTCATAATGATGTCATGCTTGCTTTTGGTACTCCGGAGAAACAAATAGAGAGTGACTTTAACCGCCTGAAATTCTCTCCCTTCTAAAGCTGCGCAAGGCGGCCCCTCCTGAGCAAAGCCCCACCCCTCTTTTCTCCCTTTTTTGAAAGACCCTCGCCCCAAATTTTAGACCAAGCTTCAGATAAACTTTGATTTTCAGCTAACCCAGCACCAATTCTTCGATATATTTCTTGTTGGAAGTACCCTTGATCCCCTTCAAGCACCCGAAATACGCCAGGGTTGTAAATGACATAGCGTTCCTGATAGAAAATGACGACTCCTTCAGAACCCGTGGGCCCTTCTTCCCCTAATTCTTTCCATTCTACCAACGAATAATCTATAACAATTCGCAAATCTAGATCGGCTAATTGTTCTCGGATAGCACCTGCTCCAATAGAAATTTCTCGATTTCGAAATGTATCGAAGCCCTTTACTTTAATCAAAAAGGCCAAGGAAAGAAGTACTAGTGGTAGTGTTTCGTCTTATCTATTATTAGTAACGTTCAGTTATGAGGTGAAAATCTCATGTACGGTTCTGTAGAGTGGCAGTAAGGGTTACTTATCTGTCAACTTTTCCACTATCACCCCCAAAAAACCAAACTCACCGGGCAGAAGCAAATCCGGACCATGAAAGGAAAGGGAGGTTCAGCACCCGTCAGCCAGCATGCACTAACGATCCAGCCTTCTCCACCAAAGGGAGATTTTAGTAAATAACCAAATATAATACTTGGGCTAAGGGTCAAGTTGGTAATTTTTCTTACATCTCCCCCGAACTAGTGAAGAAAGCTCCAAGCCGGTATATAGCTTAGCTCGTCCCATATGTTAAGTAGCCAAAACGGGCATTTCCAGAGGTCTTTGAAAATATGTTTTTATTTCTTCGTATGCGCAGATTAAGGCCCACGTGGAGTAGTTGTATGATCGCCCGGCGCCCCGATAGAGGCTTTGTTATTTGCCTTTTATGTAAGGGGAATAGAGGGTAGGTAAGAGAATATAAGTTCTCTCCATTAGCTAAACTCTTTCTTACCCTGCCTTTGGACTCGTATTTTGTTTGTACACAATCAACGGAGGCCTACCCGACATATGTTGCAACGTCTTCAATAGCATGCTCTTATTTTGTCTTTCCCTTAATAATTCATCAAATTTTTGAAAGAATCCTCTGATCAATCCAGAGATCATTTCGCCTTCCATTAACTACAGACAAGACTCCGCCTCTATATCCTATGCCCTGTTCTTTTTTCATTTTTAATCGTTGATTGCTTGTGGTGATTGCTGTTCCTGTAGTTGTCAGCTCCTTCGCTTCGCTCGTCTGCTTCGCGCCTTAGCTTTTCTTGCGGAGTTTCAGTTTGCCAGGTTGTCTCTTGCCTGCCCATGGATTAAGCAGCAGTTCGAAAGGTTAACCTATTCGGGAATCTCCGGATCTACGCTTATTTTCAACTCCCCGTTGCCTTTAGTGACGAAAAATTCATAGACATGCATACTTATTCCAGAAATTCCAGAAAAATTCCAAAAAAAAATTGATATGCTCATTCACAGACTCCCCTCTATCTCGCCCTCACCTCACGCGCTTCCCCACTGCCCTTCCCTTTCAACAATCCACCATAAAATTTCACGAGAATTGAGGGAAGCTGGAGCAGATGAGATTTAAGGAAGAAACAAATTATAAGAAATAAAAATGCGACAGATGTTGAGAGTTCATTTTTATTTGTTTTTTCATAAATTGAAAGCCATGAGGATGTTTTTTTGTGATGAAGAGAACTTCAAGAAGTTTTAGAGGTTTAGAATTTAGGTGGTGAACACGTACACTGCGTTTCCAAAGTTGTGCAAACTCTATGTTCTCGTCTCTTTAAGGAGTGACATGGACATGAGGATTTTTTTGGCATGAAGAGAACTTCAATAAATTGAATGCTCTATGGAGTCTTTAAGGAGAGACATGGACATGAGGATTTTTTTGGGATGAAGAGAACTTCAAGAAGTTTCAGAGGTCTAGAATTTAGGTGGTTAACACGTACACTGCGTTTCCAAATTTGTGCAAACTCTATGTTCTCGTCTCTTTAAGGAGTGACATGAACATGAGGATTTTGGCACGAAGAGAACTTCAAGAAGTTTCAGAGGTCTGGAATTTAGGTGGTTGACACATACACTGCGTTTCCAAATTTGCCCTTTGAACCGTGCATTTCTCAACGTGCCCTTCAGACGGAAATGACTACTATACCCTTACTTAGCAGGTGTCTTCCCATTTGATCGACACCACTGCGAGAGTTGCTCTCTTCGACACGCCTCCATCTTCTTCGATACCTCTGTTGTTTTTACTGAAGCCGCTGGGCGTGTTTTCATTTTCTTCTCTACTCCACCTCCGCTTCTGCAGTCCTTCGTTTTGTTCGTTTTCAGCCTTCTCTGCTGGCTCTCGCTTTGTTAAGCTTTCTCTCATCTGAAAGCTATCCTTAGCTTTGAGCTTGGGCCAGAGGCCGTGTCTTCTTGCTACGCTTTCGGGAAGAAACTTGCAGGTCAGATTTGTTTGTGAGTTTATTCACTTTTTTTGTTGAGATGGATTTTGTTGGCTCTTTCTAAAGTTTTGCATGTTGATTTTTGAAAGGATTGAGGAAGAAATTGTTGGGTTTTGGAAAAATTTTCAAGCAAAGTTTTGGTTTTTCTATCTCTATATATATTGTTTGATAAATGAAGTATTGGATGCTAGCCTCGGCTAAATCCCTCTTCAAAATAGGTTACTATGTATTAGAATATGGTATTCCAGCAAATGGGTTATTGTATTTGGTTGGCAAAGGGTAATTGTGAGTTTATTCAGTTTTCTTTTTCAATTTATTTAAAATTGTGATTTTATTCAGTTTTCTTATTGAGATGGATTTTGTGGGCTGTTTGTAAAGTTTTGCATGTTTTTTTTTGGAATGATCGAGGAAGAATTATTGGGTTGGAGGAATTTTCAGATAGAGTTTTGTTTTTCAATTTACTTAAAATCGGCTGAAATTAGTTAGAGTGTTATTGTTTTATTGTTTGTCTTTCTGCATTTACTCTTCTGGGTTGTTCTGAGATTTTAATTCTTGGGTTGCTCAGATTATGCTATGTATATCGATTAAAGTATTGCTACCATAATTTCTTCGTGCAATAGAGCTCAATGAGTTTGCACATGAACTGTTTGATGAAATGCCCCAAAATAATGTGCGCTCTTGGACACCTTCGATATGCTAGCAGTAAGGAGCAATACCGTTATTTGTTTCGCCAGTGGTAAAGCTGGCATTTCCCTAAATTTGATTCTTCCATTTGAGAAACAGAGTACTTTAGTTAAGTAGCTTTAAGCTGTAAATAAAATGACTTCGATTTTTTTTTGGTGTCTTCGCATGTAGCGTTAGTGTTTGTGGAAACAAGATATATAATGAAATTGTTACTCCAAAATAGAAAGTTCTTAAAGCCCAGATAATTGCAAAATGAAACAAAGGTGGGAGCTGTCGGCTTAGGCTATGTGATTGAGTTTATTTTTCTCAACTTTAGTCCATGTGCATCTCTCTATATATATACATGGGGACGTCATATGATTTCTGTGACAAGTGGCAACTCACTAGATTATGACCAGTCCTAATTATCTAAAATCTTATTATTAGTCCCAATTATTTGAAAGAGGGAAGATAAGTACAGGACTACTATGTCTTGCTGTTTACTTTTATTGAAAATCTGTTTGCAGTTAAGATCAAATTTTACTTTAGCTGGGACTTAGGTGGAGACAGCGGTGATTTGTTGTGTGGGAGCTCCATATTGTAAACTTCATGTTTTATAACTTAATCACCTACCACACATTTTGTAACATAATCATGGGCTGCATATTTTGTAATGTAGCATAGGCAGCTAAACAAACTTTACCTAATTTTGATACTTGCTGTATAGTATAATCATCAACAACATGTGTTGTAATGTAACATATCTGCTGCATAATCCCTAGTTCATTCCTAAATTATGGTTGTTGTTTCTGGTTATTGGATGGTTTCGATCTGACTGGAGTTTCTGCTGCATCTGTTTGTTTGTTTCTAAAGGTCTGTGAATCCCTACTTTTGCAGTTTAACAAATGACTCCGGGGAATCAAAAGTTCATTTTTTTTTAATTATTTGCCTTTGCCTTTGCTTTTGCTTTCTGATTATTGATCAATCTTAATGCTCTTTGTAACCGTAATATTTTGTTAATTACATGGATTTTATTTTTATTTCAGTCTTTTATTTGTCTTCAACACGCTTGGCTTGAGGAATAAGAAGAACCAACGCGCTTGGGGTTTGGTGCATGAAGATGAGAGAAAAATCAAAATTGATTCCTCGTTGATTTTTCTACAACACAAATTTTTGCAGAAGAAGCAACGATCGAGAGAGCAAAAACAATGGCAGCACCACCAGACCTTGATCCATCTTCTTTTTCGATCTTTTCCCAGAAAAACTCCAGGCTCCCGGACGACACCGTTTTCTACGCCATCTTCCCCGACTCTATAACCTCCTCTACCACTACCTCCAATGCCTCCCTCCAATCCCTTCACCTTCAAATCCTCCAGTCCCTAACTCCTTTCACCGCTGACTACATATGGCAGCACGAACCCTTCAATCTCTCCATTTCCACACTCCCCAAACCCTCATGTGCCTGCTCCCTCGACCATCACCTCCCTCACCTCCATGGCAAGCTCCGGGTCGCCGACAATTTCGAAGACGAGTGGTTCACCGTATATCTCCTCTTCCACATTTCGAATACCTTCCCTAACCTCTCAATCAGAGTCTGGGACTCTGACGGCGAGTTCCTCCTCATCGAAGCCGCCTATCACCTCCCTCGTTGGCTGAACCCCCAAAACAGTCTCAATCGCGTGTTTATTCGCCAGGGTCAGCTCCATATTGTCCCCAAAGCTCGCCTACCAAACCCAACCATTATCAACTCCTTGAATTTCATTATGAATTTCGGGCAAGAGTCAATTGCTGCTGAACCGGTTCAGCTGGTGGTGAAAACTCGAATATTGGAGTATCCGGAGAAGGCGAAGAAGAATATGCATAGGGTTAGGGTTAGGGTTCTGGCGTCCGTAGCGCAGGTCTTGACTCAAGAACCGTGCTTGATTGCTTTGGCAGTGGAGGGATTCTATGATCGGGACATCGATACAATGAAATTCGCCGCGAAGATGGAGAAGTTTTTGAGCAAGGGGAGAGAAAAGGAGTTGGTGTGTGTATCGGTCAAGATGTCGAGGGCAATGTACGCACAGCTGGTGCAACAAGCGTTTCAGGCGCCAAAATGTTATCCCATGCCGAATAGGAGTGAAGATGGGGCGGTGTATTTGGAGGCCGAATTGGGCATGAAGATTGCCTGTGGGTTGGAAATGATGTATCAGCAAAGAAAGAAGGAGGGATTGGAAGGGAAAGGGAGTAGTTGGGAGGCATTTAGGGAGAGTTTGGAGAGGAGTGGATACTTTGAAGGGTTGCTTCCGGGGTCGAAAGAGTACCGGAGGTTGTTGCAAAATGCGGAGGAGTACTATCGCAGCAGTGCTTCATTTTCAAGGGCAAGGTACTGGTGGTTCTATCAATTTGAAGTTTATTGTTTTTGGGGTGGTAGTTTAGTTTAAGAAAAGTGAATTTATAGTAACCTATGTTGTTATTGTGGTGTTATTATGCTTTTTTGTCTATTAGGTGTGAAGACTTAAATTTGGTTGAAAACTTAGAAGTTATTTGTGTTTATTTTCTGTACTTAATTGGATTTTGGTTGTGCTGTTAGTGTTGGAACTAACTAAGGTGTTACTATTGTTCCAGTGAGATGATGAGTGCTCCGGTGAGACGTATAGATGAGATTCTTGCTTTACCTTATTCAGCCGATGTTTTTGGGTGTCAAGAGGTTCCACCTTCTGATGATGATTCTTGGCTTTACAATGGAGAGGAGGAGTTGAACTCAGAACTTTTAGAAAGACAAAAGGAGATGGAACTTTATAATTCAAAAAAGAAAAAGAGGCAGATGTCAAAAGGGCAGGATGATGCTGGTCCATCTTCCAGCTCTAATGTTGATGAGTTCAATCCCGGTGATATAGCAAAAACCATGCAGGCATTTGTCCAGAAAATGTCAAGCTACAAGGGAGCCGAGGTTCCTGAGGACAGGTTAGTTTACTTATTTATTGTAGTTTAGTGTACTTCTGTTTACTTATCCATTGGTCATAAGTTTAGACTCCAAAACAGAGAAATAGGAGCACATTAACATGGATGTAAGCATATATTTTTCTCTAGTTCCCATCTGTCGTAAAATAGTGCAGCGGCTTTAGAATAGATCACCTATATGTCATAAGAAATAAGAGACTTGCACAGCTTATGTTTGTAGAGAAATGTCTAAAGTCTGGATCCTGCTGCTTTGTATGATTACTAGTTGTAGGATTTGATTGTGGGACTAAAGTTGCTTGCAAATTTACTAACTAGATGTTAGTGTGAGTTTTGAGCACTTGGAACTGAAATCTTTTTTGGTCAGCCGTGCTGCTGTTGTGATCTTGAAAGGGTAGGTGTAATTACCTGCCTTTGAGGAGCCGAGCTAAATGCTAAGTCAAAATTTTTGATTGAATTGGATAATATGAAAAATAGTTATTTCCTGATTAAGTTTCCCAGTCATTTGCCTCTAGACTCTGTAGTAAGTCATTTCTTACGTTTGGTTTTTCTATTAACTGATTGAAAGATGATCACACAGTTGAACTTATTATACTTTGTAATCTTTTTTCGAAGGGACCTCAAAGACGTGGACTTTGACGCGGACCGTTTCCTTAAAGATGTAGAATCAACAATGAAGTGCCAAGGTGACGAGGATGCTGATAGTGATGACGATCTGGACGAAGGGTCCTCTTCTGACATGGATTTCGGTATGTTCTTCATCTTTTATCATTTCCTTAAATACTGGAGTTTTGAATTTGTAATCTTGTTGTAGTGAATATAAACAATGTATCGAATTTTATAATTTTCCTTGTCTACACAAACCACATGTTTTCTTACGTAAGGTTCATCTTGGTTATCATGTTGCATGTGTGCCAAATGACAACATAGTTGTGCTCTCAGCTTCTCAGCAAAATTACTTGTATGTATCAACTTGATTGATTGTCAATAAGACTGTTCCTCCTTAAGAGAGCAAGCTGTTAAATAATATCCCAGTTTCATTTTATTTGAAAACTTATAATTAAGTTAATGATGTTTACAGATGAATCTGAAGAAGAAAGTGAGGATGGAAATAATACTTTCATGGAGTCTTATTCTGATGCTTTGAATGATGAGTTGAAGGCTACTACCCTGAAGAAAAGTTTTGTTCGTGCTGATGAACAAGCCCCAAAGAAAGATGAGGTATGTGTCACGCTTGTTTTTCAAATTGAGATAGAAAGCTGAGCTTTCTTAATTTAAATTGTAGGTATGCAAGCATTATACATTATACCATTCAAATTACTTGCAATGCTCTGCAACCGTTAGGTAAGGTGGGAAACAGGGAGAAAGGGAAAAGATATGATTTTGTATTTGGAGACTGAGATACGGTTTGAGATTTTTCACAATCCCATGCTTGCTTATGAATTAAATTCAACTTTCTAAAGCTGGTTACTATACTTGTTAGTGTATACATATGGTCTTTTACTGTAGTAGGTGTGTGCCAAAACGTGCATGGTTTAATTGACAACGTTTTTGTTCTTCAGGTTCAGATAAATGACTTGAATTTGTGTGTGCAGGGAACCTCGCATGCCACAGAAGACATCGAGGAGGATTTCACTCCTGTAGATGTGGATGTGAATCTAGTAAAGAGCTTTCTGGATTCATTTTCTAGCCAACAAGGCCTACCTGGTCCTGCTTCTAATTTACTTGGGCTAATGGGTTTACAACTTCCGCAAGATGATAACAAGGGTAAATGAGATATAATTTAGTCTTCCAAGTTCCAAGTCCAGTTTTGTTTTTATTTTCCGAATTCAAGGATGCCAAATGCAGTGGGGGATCAGGTTGTTGGAGAAAATTGCCAGCCCTATCCAAATGGAGTTCTTAAGCATATCACTGTTTCCTGGAATTTGTAACTCCCTTCTGCTTCGACTTTCTCGTTGTGTTCAGCATGCATTATTAGAAACTGTTGTTTCTGTGTACGTTTTTATCTTCTATCCAAATAGGGATAATAGTGAATAATCAGCAAAGTACTACCTTTTCTGTAAAAACAAAGAGAGAAAAATTGAACATGTTTTCTTGCTGGTGAGCTTCATGATACTGAAATGCTTTGTTTGTGTGTACCGACAGTAATTTTTGTTTGTTTAAATTAGTAATTGGAATCGATGACTGTTTCCTTGAAGTACTGGTTGCCTCTTGGCTCTTTGTTCGAGCTTCGGACTCCCACAGTATTGGTTGCAGGTTTTGAACTTATTTCCCGTGAAAAGAAGACCAAACTATGGGAGTTGTATACATCAATCATCATATCAAATTTGGTACCAAAATGTGTTCTTTTTATTTAGTATGCTCTCTTTTTTCTATATGATTGCGTATTCATCGTAGAATTGATGACCCGAAGAATCCAAGACATTTTCATCTTTTCCAATTCGTTTAAAAGGTAATGGCTAGAGGTGTATCAAATATCACGGAATCATTCAATACATGTACATATAGAATGCATTTACCATTTGTATCATTGGATGATGGATTTTCAAGGCAAACAGAGTTTGGCTTGTCTCCTCCATGTGGCCTTTTGTTTCTCTTTGGTGATTGGTTGGTTTGTCAATTTCAATTTCAGTTTCAGTTTCAGTTTCAGTTTCAGTTTCAGTTTGCATGGAGCAATGAGAATGAGCATTAAATTTAATACCTACCCCCAATGAATGGTTTACTGAAACATCGACAAATTATTGAGGTTGTTAATTTTGTAGTAGTCCAATAAGAATTTGGGAGTCGCCTTCAATTTCCAACTCAGAGTAACCCAGACTTGAATTCCAAAGCTTCATGCTTTCCAATTTTAATTTACAATGCAAATGCAACCCAATAGGCATAGACTCATCAAAATTTGCAATGGTGATTTAGTGGGTGCATTCACTGAATGGTGATTTAGATTTTAAGTGTTGTTAACAAATTAATTTCTTCACCGTCAGATCACTGCTCAATTGAATGAATGCATTTACACAAAATTTGTATAACATTAGAAAGCTAGAGATGCTGAGAATATCCCCTTTCTTAATTTTACAAACTGAAACCTGAAACCTGAAAGCTATATAGGTTGGGTGAATTGAATGATAGGTTTTGGGTGAATGCAAATTGATATATATAAATATAATATAAGTGGAACAATTGTGTCCACGCCACTATTGATGGATGATTGGCAACAAGAATCCCACTGTTTTGTTTCTTTCTTCTTTTATCTTTTCCCTGAAGGTTCGAAATACCTACGTAATAAACCCAAAAACTAACTCCAAACTGGTTGCTTTGGATCTTTCTGTCTCTCTTTCATTGGATCATTGGTTTTTGTCTCCTCCTACAAAATAAATCAACTTTCACTGAACCCTCTCGTTTGACAAGTTTTTTCCTTCAATGCAAACGATATTAAAATTGGATATTAATAGAAGAGAAGCTACACTTCGGCTTGAAGTTGGTATGTCTCTTCAAGGGTAAACCATTTAAAAATTGTCTATGTTAAATTTCGTTAACCGTTACAAATAAAGCAATTTATATTTCATGGATCTCCTAGAACTTATTATTGGTCCTCGTTAGAACATAGAAGTCGGATCCTTCCTATCAATCTCACTTTTTATGAGCATCGAATTTGAGACATGAGACTTCCCATCATATAATGAAAAGAAATATTACAAAATTGTAACACCATTAACTTTTAGCAATTTAATTTAGTATTTTGATAATTAATTTAGAAAAATATATCTCTTAATTGTTACAAAATCACGTGCCCACTTAATATTATAGTTCAGCATTAGTAATCGTCTCCACACGTTTATATTGGGAGTTTTGGATTTAACTCTCGCAAAGAACGAGGTCTACCTCAGGGCCGGCCCTGAGGGTAGCCGGGTAAGGCGCCTCAGGCCCCCACCTCGGAGGGTTCCTGAATTTTTTGTTTTTACTTCAATAATTGTTATGTTATTTTGTTATATAATTATCTTACTTCAATAATAATCAAAATATGATACTCGAGCGAGTTAGTTGAGGTGTTTGCTGCCTTTAATTAGGCCCTTTGTTCAACCCCCAGTGGAGGCGCCTCTGTTGAGAGTTTTTTCTTTCTCTTTTTTGCCCTTTTAGTTTCCTTTTCCTTTTTTTTCCTTTTCACACAATATTTTATTTTCCTTTTTTTTTTTTTCTCTTTTTCTAAATCAAACCTAATATTTTATTTTGTCACAAGAAAGATTGAATGGCTTTGCTACTTTATCAATTGAAAAAAATTGGTAGCAAAACTAGATTATGAAAACTTAATTAACACTTTTGCCTCTCAAAACGCAAGACGTGCGATATTTAAGTAAAATTTTCTTATATTTATTAAGTACATGTATTTTTTTTTTTTTAGAAATTATTAATTAAGTAACTTAAGTACTTATTTGATTACATTGTTTGGTAATTGTTTCTTGTCCTAGTTTTAATTTTTGTGAGTTTTGATATAAAAATAGTTTTTTAAAAGTGTTAGAAATATATATATGTATATATATATATATCAATATACGAACACTTTGAGAGTTGAAGAATGTGGGGCCCCAATTTGAAGGTTTACTTTGGATCCCTAATATTTCAGAGCCGACTCTAATCTACTTAATATGTATCATGTAATTTTCTAATTTATATCATTGCATAAAAAAAACAACAAAACGACGTAGTAATTCTTGAATCCCATTAAGCCCACATAGCTCTTAACTCGTTATATACTACTAACAAAATCACGTAGTAATTCCGTCTAGTCTAAAAAAACAACTCTCAAATCCTTTTAAATCAACAAGTAATTCTTGAGTTCCGTTAGCAATGCCCATTAATTTATACACCGTGTGAGCCTGAAATTCTGTATCCAGGTTGAACGACACATCCAACGGTGCAAATTCATTCATCTTGATTCCTTTATTACGTTGACTGGGCAGGTGCCATATCATATTCTCGCTATAACACACACAAGTGTAAACGACCTTTCTTTTTCCTCAATTATTTATAAATACTTTCCCATTTTCAATTTTCATGGTCATCTTCTCTACTCATTCGCTTGATTTTCATTATCTTCAGTCAAAATTTTGTTAGGAAAAAAAAGAAAAATGGTTGCACCGCAGACGATTGATTTGTTAAAGGAGGATCTTCCGGTGCACCAGGAATCTCTGCTGCTCACCGGCGACACCAAGACCGGTCTCGTCCTCGTCGACGTTGTGAATGGCTTCTGCACTGTCGGGGCCGGAAATTTGGTAATTTCATGATCCAAATTTATCAAAAATCAATAAAATTTAGATTCATTGCCCTCTAAAAGTTTTTTCTTTAATGCATAGATAAGTCTTTACCTTTTTTATGGGTTTATGATTCATGTATGTGGGTATGGGTTTGTATATTGAATAGGCACCAAGGCAGCCTGATAAACAAATCTCAGAAATGGTGGATGAGTCAGTGAGGCTTGCCAGAATTTTCTGTGACAGAAAATGGCCTGTCTTTGCTTTCCTTGATTCCCATCACCCTGACATCCCTGAGCATCCTTACCCTCCTCATTGTATTACTGGAACCGATGAATCAAACCTAGTTCCAGGTGACCTTTTGTTCTTTTCGTTGGTATTCTCTTTTATCGAATTGTTGCAGTAGTTATATATTTCTTGGATTAGCTTAGTGCACTTGATGTGTTATATTTTGTTAGTGGTTCACTTTTCTTTCTGTGTTAATGTGCACAGCCTTGCAGTGGTTGGAGAATGAGCCGAATGTGACACTTCGGCGTAAAGATTGCATTGATGGGTTTATGGGGTCGATTGAGAAAGATGGTTCTAATGTGTTTATCAATTGGATTCAAAGTAATCAAATCAAAGCTGTAAGCATTTCCTAAACCCCAAAATGTGTTTTTCCGCTTGTGATTCTGCACTTGGTAATTGATGTTGGCTCTGTCTAATTTCAGTATTTATTGTTCTTGGTTTTGAAGATCTTGGTTGTAGGAATTTGCACGGATATATGTGTGCTAGACTTTGTATGTACCACTTTGTCTGCCAGAAATCGTCGTCACCTTGTCCCTCTGGAGGATGTGATTGTGTATTCCCGTGGTTGTGCAACTTTTGATCTTCCAGTTCATGTTGCCAAAACTGCTAAAGATCTTATAGCTCATCCCCAGGTACTTCAATTTCTTTTTTTCGTTCTGTAGTTGTCTTGTTCTGATTTTTCTTTCCCTTTCCCATTTGATAGTGTATGCCTTGAAAATTTATCTCCGAATTATCTAGCGAATCTGTGACCTTATAATTAAACATTTAAACTCAGAAGATTTTGGATACAGAAGACAGGACAGGTGTGGGATTGAATGATAAGTATAATCTCAAACAGTAGGAGGTAGCAAGGGAACTTGAGAAATTTGACTTCTTCAGATATCTACTTGATTTTTTCTTCTTGGGTTTCTTAGTCAATGGAATATGAATTCTCTTTGTCAATATGCCCGTATATCTGCTTATGTGTCTTCTTGGAGTTCATGTTGTCTAGTCGGCATTGCATTTACATGAAGATGCTTGATTTTGAAGGCCCTTGAGATTCATACTCAAGATCTGAATGCTAGAATCTACGGTTTCGTATCATATATTTGTTTTTCACATAATACAACTCTTGATGTTTGACATTTCGGTTGTCCTTTCAGGAGTTAATGCATCACATAGGCCTTTATATGGCCAAGGGAAGAGGAGCAAAGGTAGTATCAGAAGTGTCATTGGATACAAAAGAGCCATGATCTTGACCTATCCGAGGATTCGCATTGAGGCTTCTCCATATGGTGAGTTGTCTTCATTACGTAGCTTAACTGTTGAACGAAGGAAGAAACCGTGGCTGAAATTCGTTTGCATTTGGAAATGTGAAATTCGGAATGCTTCGCGACTATAGATTGGCACCAAATGTATAGAAAAGCTTTACATTTTGCATTATAGGAATGCTGAAGAATAAGGTTACTGATGTATGCTGTGCAACCTTATGTTATTACTTTTTTAGATGTATTGGCACCCTAAACTTTCATGTTTGAATAAATTTTACTGTAAATAAAGCTTTGTTTCATATGATATCTAAAATGCGCGCAGAAGTTGCATTCGTAATGAATAATTTATCAATTTCTCCCGAAATGTAAGCTTAGGGAATGCTTTGACCATTAATAATAGTTTGGTGAAAATTTGGTTGAAATAAAAATTCACGTGAAACGGCCAAGTGAGTACAAGTTCAAGGGAGAAATTGGCCGAGCTCAAATTTGGAACTTTGGAAATACATTGCATTGTAACTGGAGTTGAAAGAGTACGCCAAAATGGCGATAAATGGTTTAAAATCCTCTTGTTGTTTTCATACTTA
This sequence comes from Oemleria cerasiformis, assembly GCA_037349345.1. NCBI lineage: Eukaryota > Viridiplantae > Streptophyta > Magnoliopsida > Rosales > Rosaceae > Oemleria > Oemleria cerasiformis. Next base: position 4,169,180 of record JAZGTL010000009.1, on the reverse strand, counting down.
CAAACTACAACAAATGTATGGTAATCAAATAACATATTCTCCCAGATCAAAACCAAAAACAAAGAGGGAGGGAGGCCTAAAATAAAATGAAAAAAAAAACCCACTTAAATCTGTCAAACACACTCTTTAAAAAGCCAGAAATGAAAGCAAAGAAACCAAACAGCGAACAATGAAACAATTTACAGCTGTGATGAAGATGATCTAGCTTTCGAATCTTGGTATCTCTTATGCATTGCAGGCGCCATGACGGCGAAAAATGACCTCCTTTGCTTCTTTGGAGCCACACCAAATATGAATGACCGCAAAGGAACCCTAGACCGGCTTTCAGAGTGAGCCAGCTGTGGAGGTAGTTGCTTCTTCGATCCAGCAAGCTTGTAATCTTCGTTCACCTTTGTCAAAGTTCTTTCGACTTCAATTTGAAGCGTGTTAACATGATCCAATCCTGCTTGCAATTCATCTGCAACTTTGTTATTCTCTTGTTTCATGTTTAAAATCTCTCCTTGGAACTTTGCAGCTTGGTAACTTGTAAACTCAAAGTCACCATCCTCAGCGCTTGTCTTCAAAGCCTTTGTGATTTCTTCTTGAATTTCGCACAAGGACGCGAATCTGCATTGCAGTTCATCTTTCAGTAAGGAAACTTTTTCCAACCAAACATTGAGTTCATTTTGAATCTCCATTAGATGCTTGTATAATGGCCGTGCATCAGATTTCATAGAATATTTCGCCGTGCTACTTCCATCTTGTTTCTTTGTTTTCTCCTCAAGCTTGGATATCTCTGACTGCAGATCTTGGACGCTGGTTTCAAATTGTTGTACCTGGTGAAATGACGCGCTGAATTTCAACCAGAAGTCCAAGTTCTCCTCCAGCAATTCATCAATATCGGTACGAAATTGTTCTTCAATTGCTGATGTTTTTGATGATGTTCCCTCAGTTTCAACATTCTCTGTCTTCTCTTTCGGCATACTTGGTGTCTGATCCAATGCTCTAAATTCTTCCGAGTCTTTAGTTTTTCCTAAACTTTGCAGCAGAAGATCCAGTTTCTTGTGCAATCCTTTGATCTCTTCATCTTTCATGGCACTGGAACCCTTGAGTTCTTTTATCTGCACTGATGTTTCAAAGAGCTCGTTCTCAGCTTCGCTGAATTTCTTCTTGAGCTCCTTATAGTTTCGAAGTGTTGAAGTGTACTCTGTCAATAGAATCTTTTCTCTGTCCCCCATCCCGTTCGCAAACAGTTTCTGCCAGTCTGGCTCATCTTCTTTCCTTGCTGCTTGTACCGTTGCTTCCATATCCACAAGATTATCCAGAAGCTCCTTCTCTTCGGTATTAATCTCCGCGGATTTGGAAGCAACATCTTTTGCTTGATCATCACCAGCAGAACTACCGACAACAACTGTACCTGTCACAACACCATCAGCAGGTTTAGGTGTTTCCTTATGTTCTGTTGACTCCTTCGTCGGTCTCACTTCAAGTAGAGATTCTCCTTCATGGCCAGCAGAAACACTGACAAAATCTGCAGTTTCTACCACGCCAGCACCAGTTTTTGGTGCTTCCTTATGTTCAGTTGACTCTCTTGTCGGTTTCACTTCAGCCAGAGAAGATTCTTCATCTTTGTGCTGCGAAGCTGGAGCCTCCTTCACTTCCTCATCCAACGTAACAGAATTAACTGCTTTATCTTCTACTTCAAACTGTTTTTGCAACTTGGCTACGCTGAGAGATTCTTCTTTTGTATCTGATGAATCCGTAGTAGCGTTCGCCTCCTCATCCGGCCTCACTGTTTGCAGCTTATGAGTAATGTGATCAAGATTACAATTCGCTTCAGTAAAATGTGTCTGCAGATTGTCACTCTGGCTTTCCACACTTGTGTTTAGATCCTGTACTTGATGCAACTTGTCCTCCAATTCCTTGAGCTTTTTGCTCAATTCCTTCTTGTCACCGATGAGAGTTTCTTTATCACCTTCTAGACTTCGAATTTGTTCATGAATCTCGTCATTTTCACCTCTTAATCTGTTGACTAAAGCAGTCTGTGACGAAACTGCACTCTCCAAACTGATCACTTTCGTCACAAGCTCATCAATCTTATCTGCCATTTCAGTAACAGTTAGAGATTTATCCGGTGCAGCCTCATAATGCTCCTTAATCTTCTCGCGTAACATCTCTAATTTCTGTCTCTGTTGTGTCACACTTTCCACCTCCTCATCCAAAATTTTCTTCTTTTCTGCATTCACCGATTCATCATCCTTTGCAGGTGGCTTTTCCTGATTGGTTTTCACTTGGCCATGTTCCAGCTCATTCTTCAGAGACTCTAAACTCCTCCTGGCATCATTAACCCTTCGCGACTCAGTCTTTGCTTCCTCAGCTGTACTTTCCTGCTTTGTCTGCAGCTCAACCAACGTCTCCTGACACGATTTCAAAGCAGCCGCTGCCATCAAATTCCGAGCCTCATTATCATCAATCACCATTCCCTCACCAAATTCATCTTGCAAACCGGACACTTTGTCTTGCATTCCCTTGATTTGGTTCTCGATTTCCCAGTACTTTGCAAGTCCCTTCTCATATGAACTCTTGACAAACTCTTTCTCGGTCTGCAACGAAAGAATCTGCTTCTGAGTCTTGTCAATCTCTTCAAGTCCCTGAGGTTTACTCAAGCCGGACTTAGCAACTGTCTTGGTAGAACCTGATTTCATTGATCTTTGAGGCTGGAGTTTATTTTTAGCTGTTGCTTTTGTAAGAAGGGACTTCAAATCTTTAGTTGGACCCGTCTGGGGGACTTTTGGGATGTTCATTGCTTTGGACATGTCTGGAATCTTTCTCGGAAATTTAGGTGAGTTGTAATCATCTTCTTCATCCATTGCAAACTGAACTTGTTCTGGAAACACAGAAGCAATGGTGTTGTTGGCATTTTGAAGCTCTGTTGAAATGTGATCATAGCGCTCAGCCAATGACCGGTACATTTTGTAGGTTTCTTCCACAAAGTGTATCAACTCCGGCCTCTTTTTGTAGTACATTTCTGCTCTCTTGGCAAACGAGTCTCCATCCTCTGATATCAGTTTCAGCACAGTTTGCACCTTCTCCTCCATATCTGCATTTCCCATAATCCAATTCTTCAGTTCCCAGAAGAAGATATGCAACTCAACAACTATTTGATTCACACAACACCAACAACAAAAATATACAATGTTTCAAACAAAATTTCCAATATTTGGAATAAAATTTGGCCACGGGTCCTGAAAAGAATGATCTAGAATGCCAGGGAGGGAATAATCTCTTCACTAAATGTTGGACTAAAATATCGAGCCATTCATAAATCTCTAACTCATGGAACTAAGTTGAGACCACGATAAGAGATTAGACGAGCATAATTACAATTATTATCTTACCATGATTTTAACAAAGTTTATTCTAGTGATCAGCAGTCTAAATCCATTTATTAGAATCCCAAACCCAAACATTGTGTTTTCTTTATTTGTTATATATTTTTTTTCAACACATACGAAGAACATATTGTTTGATTGAAATATTGGCAATTCAAAAAAAAATATTCATAAGGCAAAAATCATAGCACCCGGAATTGCACTTAGGAGTTATATATATTCGTGGTTGATACATCGGAACACATTCTTTTGCATGAAAATAAGAATATTGCGTGCTCATCGTAACTAAAGTTGATAAATTATAGTTCAAATAAACTGAAAATGAAAGGTAGATGATTGCTTGAGAGAATGTGATTTTGGATCGATGAGAGAAATAATAAGGTGGTCACCTTGGAGGTTTTGCTCCAGCCATTTTGATTGCTTAGTTCTGACGTGGCTTGCCCACCACCATGAATATGCATTGCTTGCAGCTCTCTGCAACATCTCTCTCTGCGTGTCTGTCTCTGTTCAGACCAAAACCATTCGACCCTTTTTTCTCTGAAACAAAAACAACAACGTTTTGAGGAACAAGAAAGGCAATCGAATCAGAAAAAAAAATGAAATGAAAACCGAGTTTGTGAGGAACGTGCGTCACACTGGAACGTGGCCCACCTACTTTCTATTATTAAGATGATGGCCGGGAGCAAACCTCGCTTCCGAATATTTTGTCAAAGCCCTCCCTTTTTCAAAAGGCTTCCTCAAATGAGAAGGGGACACGTTTGACAATACCCATAATATAAAGCTGTGCCAATTTCTTATTTTTCTTTTAATAAATAAAAAATAAAGAAATTTAAAGTCTTATTACAGAAGGGAAGCCAGTGCTGTGAGACCACGTGGCGTGTTTGCTTTTCTGAGATGCAACTCTTGAGAGCTTTTCTGCTCAACTAACCTTTTCTTTGTTTTTGTATTTTTTATTTTATTTTTAGATATATTTTAGTGATTCATTTTGGTGAAGAAGTCCTACAACAAGTAAATGCAATGATAAACTTAGCCTTCCCCCCTAAGTAAATGCTTATTATTATGCTGGCAAATCTGGGATGCTCGAAACAAAACTATATTTTCTAACGCCTCCCCTAATTTTGCTAGAGTGATTAATGTAGTTCATCTTGGGAGAAAGTTACTTCAAGGCTAATGCCTGAGGGCATATTCGAGCCCCTGCTTTGGACTCTATCAAATGGACTCCTCCGGATGTTGGTTGGTGTAAGTTGAACTTTGATGCTTCTGTTAAAGGTGAGGATGCGACATCAGGATTTATTATTTGAAACCATCTTGGACTTCCTTTATTAGCTGGAGCCAAGAATCTTGGTCGTACAAACATTTTAGTAGCAGAAGAGATTGCTCTCCTGGAAGGCCTTAAAGCTGCTCATGTGACATGACCCTTCCCGAATTCCCCTCGAAATTCAAGAAAATCCCTACTCTCGTCTGACAACCCAAAATAATTCCTAAAATACCCTTACTGTCTTATTAACACTTTACGAGAATTCTACCGAAAATCCCGTAGAATCTCCCCTATACTTTAGTTGAACCTTCTTCCACCTGTTGTCAGGACCCGTCCCGAATTTCCCCTCGAAACCCGGGAAGAACCCTGATCCCGTTTGACAACCTAAGAAAATGTTCCCAAAATACCCTTCAATCCTTACAAAATATAATAACAATAAATACTTCCAGTTGTCAGACAAGGGATTCAAGCACTCAATAATTCCCGTAATTAATGACCCATCAAATACAATATAATATCAAAGCGTCTAAGTAGGATCAAGAGTAAAATTTAGATATCCTACTCAAATATAATTACACAGCGCAGTCGAAGTACTAATGCCTCAGCCTCGAGATCAATGTTCGCGTCAACTCTACTCAACTGCCTGAAGGGGGTTTAAACACAAAAGTTGTGAGTGGACAAAAATAATCATTTATAAATTCCTTTTCGAAGAAATACCTTTCTTCCCCTCCATTTATAAAATCATGCATGCATAACATAAAACAATTTATCAATAAAAACATCATATGTAAATCACCAAAAATTCTCATTTCTCTTTAAAACCATTTAGTTGGACTCACATAAAATCTATATAATAAAAATACCTCGTGATCCACAATTTGGTTTGAAAAATCTCTTCAAAGGAGTTTAAAATCATTTAATTCAATCTGGACACAAATTATCTCAAATTCAAATCATTTCGTTCCATCTGCCACATAATATCTCAAATTTCACTGTTCCCGACATATCCATAACACACCAGGGTATCCCTTGAGATGTGTTCAAATCTGTACAACTCTGTGTACCATCTGTACTATATGTACTCTCTGTACTATGCATAGACAGCTTCGCGACCCGGCGGAGCAAGGCCCCTCAACACCTAAGGTCCGAACCCTCAACAACTGGTAGAGCAAGGCCCCTCAACACCAGTCAGAGCCACAATAACCATCGGGACGGGAACCAGTGAATCAAATCCATACTTCGAAATCTTTGTTTCTTGACCTAAGCCAAATTCTTTGCAATATCATTTTATGACCAAAATCAATAAATCATAATTATGGGTCTCAACCCAAATCACATACTCAAATAGTTACCACGTCAAAACGATATAAAAATCGAGTACAAAAACCAGGCCATTTCTCAAAACACACTTTCACTGAAATATTGTAAAACATGTGTCCAGCATCATTTCTAAAATCCAGAAATTCATTGCACCCATACATGACAGTATTTAAATCAAAGATACATTTATGCATGCATTTTAGTTTATAAACCAAAAGTCCACTCACAAACCTATTCAAGCAAGCTCAATCCCGAACTGTACGCTCCCCTGAAGTTCCTGGAGCAGTATCGCTTGTCCAAATTAATAATCGGGATTACCAGCTAATAATAAGAACCTTAAATATAAACCCCCTAAACCCCGTGAGTCTAACTATGCTGGCCTAGAAAACGCAGCAACTTCAAAACGTCCGAAACAACCCCTAAACGACGTCTGATCGACTCAAAACCTGCGCCAACAGGTCCGAAACGTCAAAAACTACTAGTCACGCGCCACCGTGACATCAGACTCGGCCCCACGCGCCGCCACGCGCCGACGGAAGGTCAGAACACGCGCCCACGCGCCGCCACGCGCCTTCACGCGCCGGTCACGCGCCTGCTACAGTACCCACGCGCCTGGACCGGTCCAACCCGGTTCGGCTCAACCTGACCTGATCCAACTCGACCCGATCGGTTCACTCAACCCGACTAGTTCAACTCGACCCGACCGGTCACCGTCGACTCGTTGGAGAAGACGACCGGCTGCCGTCGCCGTCGCCTGAAGTTGGCCGGAGAAGATGACCGGCAGTGCCGTCGCCGCCGTCTGGTTTCGCCGGAATCCTCCATTTCCGGCCGAAACTTCAAGCTTTCCTAACTTCCTCAAAACTCAACCATTTTTCGCAAATTTTATGTCTAAATCTATCTACTCGAACCCAGGAATCCAAATATGACCTCAAAACCACAAACACGTACCTGTGCTAGCCGGAAAATCGATCGGAAGGTCCGAAACTTCCTATCCTCGGTTCGGCTTCCTCCGTGGTCCTCTCCTTCGATGGTTGGTACGGTTGTGATCGTGGAAAGGAGTAGAATATGATTAGTTGATCAAAACTGGAAGTTAAAGCCTTGAAATCAAAGTTGACTTTGTGGGTTTTTTGGATGATTTTCGCACGGGTTTCGGTTGGTTTGTGTTTATTTCAGAGATAAGGATGAGAATGAGATGATGATCTGATGAAGATGAAAATGAAATAAAGATGAGACAATGATTTGGGGTTAAAAAATATCTACCCCAAGTCAAAAATTACCAAAATGCCCTTGCACATTTAGACCCATAACTCTCGTCTACGAACTCCGTTTTCCGCGTGCCGCCTGTCTACGAACTCGTGAGTTCGATACCTACGCAACGGTACCAAAAACACCACCAAAAGTGTCTCGAAACAAAATTTGACTCCCAAGCCCTTTAACAAGCAAGGGCAAAATCGTCATTTTACATAAATAATTTACTTAATTCCAATAATTGAAATTCCGGGTTGTTACACCTGTCAGACGAAAGATATAAAATAAAAATAAATCAAACAGTGTTACACCCAGCCTTGTATATCCATAACTGTAACCTCGTCTCTCAAGATGGTATTGAATAACTGAAATGTCGTACTCGTGCGAACCAATCACAACTCGTCAATCCGGGTCACCGCTCACACCAACCCACTGACCACGGTAATGAGCATTCGCTCAGAGGTGCATCGATCACCTATCAAAGCCCGTGAAAGTCCTCGTCAACTTCTATCAGCCGGCTTAACTCTCGGCTATCGTATCCAACCTCTTTATCAAACCTTACATGCAACAAGATTCGCATATAAGTAAATACAGCTTATCATAATCCAATTGATTTACATGTGCCCGCCATATCAGTAACCCGGCTAAAGCCCTCCCCGGCCGTACCTCGATATCACGTCGAGAGTATGATGGAAACCTCACTACTATACCTCGTATCTTCCCGAGCCTATGATGAAATCCTCCATACCATAGCTCATATCTTCCTGGGCGTATGAGGGAATCCTCCCTGACATACCCCACATCTCCCCGGACGTATAAGGGAATCCTCCCTAACATACCCTACATCTCCCTGGGCGTATAAGGGAATTCTCCCTGACATACCTCACCAAGTACCTACAAAATCCCACCAGCCCACCCACCAGGCCAAAGCCTAACCCACCAGGCCAAAGCCTAACCCACCTTCCTGGGCTAAAACCCCCAACCCATCAAATACCTAGGCCTAAGCCCACATACATCACCTCATGCCTCAGCGTAAAATCCATACGCCATAATCCATAAAATTACCTTCACGGGCCTAAGCCCAAGTCCATTTTCAAATAGTTTCCCAAAAACATTATCGAAATCCATAATTAATACTAAATCCAAAATTAGTGGATAATCAAATAAAAATCACTATTCATTGTTCCCAGTGCTTAAAACGAAAATAAACACTTAATAATGATTTTCTTAAAGTCCCTTCACCTCGAGGTCCAAACGAGCATAATTTCCAACTAATCGGTCCCTTGTGACCTTCGGAGCCACCGCGCTTGTCAAAACGATACGTGGCATTATTAAATTGCAATTATAAACCTAAAATCTAACCCCCTAAACCCCGGGACGTATACACGCGTCCTAACTAGAAACACATCCACTTCGGACGCCCAAAACTACCTCTAAACGATGTCCAATTGACCCGAAACCTGCGCCAACAGGTCCTGAACATTGAGAACTTTAAAACTCGTGTTCGCCGGAGCTCGAGGAGGAGCTCCACGCGCCGCCACACGTCGGTGGACGGCCAGGAACCCTCCCCCCACGCGCGCCTGCAAGGCGTACTCGCCTTCAACCTCATACATGGTTATTGTTCATTTTTGCAGAAATCCTCCATAACCACCCGAAAATTCAAAGCCCCATAACTCTCTCAATTCTCAACGAAATTCAACGTTCTAATCATGGAAATTCATTTACTCGATCCAAGGAATTCATATATGAAGTCCAAAATGAGAAACCTCACCTGTCGTGGCCGAAAATTGGCTAGAAAGATTCGATCTATCTTTGGGTCCTTGTTTCTTCGTCCACCGAAGTCCTCACAACTCAAAGAAGGTAGTATTGTGCTCGTGGAGAAGAGAGGAAGGTGCTATGGTCATTGGTTTGGCTTGAAGCAGCAAAAAAGTTTGAGTTCAAAGGTGGGAGGATTCGGTTTTTGCTGGACCAAAGAGAGAGAGTCGAGGGATGAGATAGATTGAATCTGAAAAATCTGGATAAATGTGGGTTAAAAATATCTGACCTACATAAATTACCAAAATGCCCCTGAAGCTTCTAGACCCATATCTCCCACATTCGGGTTCCATTTTTCACGAGCCGCCTGTCTACGAACTCGTGAGTTCGAGACCTACACAACCGTTCAAGAAAATGTTTCCAAAAGTATCTCCGAATGAAAAGTGACTTTTGAGCTCCGAGGATAAAATCGTCATTTCCCTAATTAAATTCTCAAATTACGTTAATTTCTGGTCCGGGTTGTTACATCATGAGTTTGGGTGTCAAAAAATTTTAGTGGAAGGAGATTCTAAGGTTATAATTGATGTTGTTAATGGAAGACTTTATCCTCACTGGAGAATCGTGAGGATTGTGTCTAACTCCAGAATTTGGAAAAGGAAACTCCAGGACATTTGGTTTTCCCATGTGTTCGGTGAAGTCAATTTTGTTGCTGATGTATTGGCGGAACTAGGGCATGTGGGGAATGCTGATTCTCGATGGACTAGATCCCTCTCGCGTGAAGCCATTGATCCTTGGAGATTTGATTTAGTTGGATGTGGGTGTTCTAGGGGTGCCTCCTTGTTCTAGTTAGTCTTTCCCTTCTTGTATAAAAAAAAAAAGTAATCTGTCACCGACCTTGGATTTTGCTTTTAATTGTGTCTTTAGGAAGCAACCTCAATTTTGATTATATATCCAAGATCTTAGGACAATTATTTTTTATAGAATGGGAGTATTGATAGGATTTTTCCCACCTGTAAAACAAGGGTTAAAATCACACAAATAATACCTGCAAGAGTACAGGGCTGTTGTAGTATAGCACTGAATGCAGGGTCGATTTCCTCAGGGACTGATATGGATAATTCTTATTTTTAGAATTCACTTTTAATTAATAATAAAATAATCGCAATAATTTTGGTAACTGAATGAAAATTAAGTAAACAATGTAAACAAGTACTAGGGCTCAACCTTCACCATTAACAATCATATGTGACTTAGAAAAGAATCTATGAATCAATACATGCAACTTTGAAGGTTAGATTTTTCGAAAGCATATTTTCCTCGTGGGCATTCAAGTGAAAACGTATACCTAACATGCGATTAGTCTATGGCATTTAGATCTAATTCTACATGCAAGATTCATTAAGTTCATGAAAATCTTTTATAACCATGCAATCTCTTAGTTATGGTATTTAACCTAGATGTATTACAATCCTTAATCACAAGAAGCTAATCCCAATTTTTAGGTGGGCATTCCTATAAAATTGCATCAAATTACTTGTCTAAATATCCTAAGGGTGATCAAGCATTAAGATATAAAGATAGTTTTAAACAGTGATTAAAGATTCAAAGCATGCATATACGAAAACATAGGAAAAAGATAAATCACATAATCATGTTAAGGCTTAGGTCTAACCCTAGTGAGAAAATTAGTTACTCATGCTCATACTGAATAGAAATAATTTCATTAAAATTGAAGTTGAGAGAACAAACAGTTTGTAGAACAAGGGTAGCCGAAAATCCCAACTTTGCCGTGCTCTTAGATGGAGAATTGTAATCTGAATTCTGCTCTCCATAAATCTAAGCCAAGCTTGGGTATTTATAAGGAAAGATTCCTAATCCTACTTTGAAAAGGAATAAAATAAAAATAAGAAAATCTAATTCCTAGTTTAAACATAAATAGGAAAGCATATGCCTTCTCCTACTTGAATTGGGATTTCATTGATATATTTCCTTCTTTTGCTCCAAAAATTCCTTCTAGAATAAATCTGTCAATATAATAAAATCGAGTATCAATTCCCCCCAAAATAATAATAATAACTAATTAAATATATGAGAAATACAAGTATAATTTTGGCTCATCAAATGAAGAAATTGGATATATAGAGGGCATCGAAATTGTATTTTATAGTGTTGAATTCGAGATCTGAAAATTTTCATATATCGTGAATAAAAATACAATGATGAATCCTTAGACTTGAGATCTTCCATTGTATAGTGAGTAAAAATATTTTTAAAAACGATAGTGTATACTAATGGCAAGTACTTGACATTCGTTAGACATGGATGTTATTACTTATTACATTAATGGTGGTTACTGTGTTTCTCGAATTCATCTGAGAATTGAGACTAAAAAATCTCTCTTTTCTCTTCATAATTTAATTTAATTGAATTTAAAATAAATTTTCGTTTATCAATATGAGACTAAATTCTATGTTTCTTAATAATTTAGTTTAATTTAACTTAAAATAAAATGATGTTTATGTCGAAGAAAATATATTCTCTATTTTCTGTTTATAATTTAATTAATTTATGTCAAAGAAAATTAATATTCCGTGTTTTTTTATAATTTAATTTTAAATTACATATCGTTTATATCTAAAAATGAAATAAAATTGAGCAAATTACATTTTAGTGTTCGGTGTTTAACACAAAATTTTAGGGTTATACTTGAGTATTTAAATCTTGCATTTAAGTATCTTAAATTCTTTAAAATGTTTCACCATGGCTTATCCATTACAATTTTCGTTATAAATCACATTAATTCATCACATGTCATATGTGAGCCACCCAAAAACGACTGAAACTAAGTTTAGGGACAAAGTAACCATTTTACATCCCTTTAAAAGCAAAGTAGCGATTTTTCATCGCTTTAGTTGAGCGCAAAAGTGACGCAATATAGTTACTTTCCCCCTATATTCTAATTTAGAATCTTTTTTGGATGAGCTCGTATGAAACACGCCATCAATTAACGAGATTTATAACAAAAATTGTAATAGATGGGTTAGGAGAAACATTTTAAAGAGTTTAGGGTATTTAAATGCTAAGATTTAAAATTTAAATGTAATTTTAAAAATTGATGGTAAAACACTGAATATTAGAATATAATTTACCCTAATAAAATTCCTTACCTTGTTCATGAAAAAACCTGAATTTGATATATTAAGCAGCCCACTCATGGTGGCGTGGACCTTTGGACAGTTTGGACCGTGAATACTGTTCTTTATGTGCCCTACTAAAAAAGGAAAGGGACGGATATTTCTGTTATTTTTTGGGGAATATGCTTTTTCTTTTGTATGGTAATTTAATGTTATAGCTTAGTGATATTTTTCTCCGCACGTTATATAGGAAGTTTCATGTTTGATTATTATAAAGAGCGAAGTCAATATCTAAAATAAATAGGTAAATTCCCTTCTCAATATATCAAAAGAAAAGTATTTTCTTTTGCAGGATGAGAAATGAGAGAGAAAATGTAGATATAGTAACCATTTCTCAAAACAAAACCGTTGAAAGAAAATGCAACGAAACGTAGGTACATAAAGCCTTATAAGTCTTCTTAATCCTACCATGTTTAAGGTTGCCTTGGCATTCAACTGAAACTAATTGAGAAAATTTACAAAGAAATCGTTTAATCAAAACTAAATAACTAATTCTAACATAACTCTTATCTAATGTGAAATTATCATAATATATAGTTAAAAATCACTCATATGCATAAAGAATTAGGGTCAAATTAGAAATGAGCTTACACGTGTATAGATAACTAACCTCTTGCATAATTCGTATTCGATGTGACTTTCACAATAATATCATGGTCAGAGATTGCTTACATTTGCATAAATGATTGGTCTGGTTATAAATCTCTTACACCTACATTTATAATTGACCCTTGCATAATCCTTATCTAATGTGAGTTTCATAATAATATATTATTATAAATCATTCGCAAGAGTATAAATGACTACAGTTGAGTTAGAAATTACTCACACGTGCATAAACGACGGACTGTAGCATAACTCTTATTTGATGTGAACCCATAATAATATATGTGGTTAGTAATTGCTCACATGAGCATAAAAGATTAGAGTCGGGCCAGAAATCGCTCACATGCGAATAGACGATTGACTGTAGCATAATTTTTATATAATGAAAATTCCATAATAATATATGGCTAGACATCGGTCACATATGTATGGACGAATGATCTTAACGTAGCTCTTATCTTAACGATTATAGTTAAAAATGACTTACATGGCAAAAAACGACTAATCTTAACATAACTATTGATACCGGATTGGTCTCCGCCCGAAAAGCCAAATACGAAAAGCTCGCTCAACGTTGATGAACAGAAAAGGCCAAGACCATTAAAGCAAGAGCATCCAACCACTATATATCCCTTATCCAAACAAATTCTCTCTTCCACTCAATGAAAAGGGAGTTAATTAGAGAACCTTTGAACAAAAACACTTTGAGAGCTTGAATCGAGTGCCAACAGATACCACTAATGGAGCCATTCATAATCATCTTTCATCCCATTCCTGCCTCAAATTTAACATCTTTCCAATCATAATCATGGTGGTCCACTTTGAGACTCACTAAAAATAAACCTACGCCACTTGCAACAACGAATCAATTAACACAGTCTGCAATTTGATGAACTTGCAAAAAGACTCATCATTGTCAACAAATTCAGAGCTACAGGGCCGGAATTCAAAAGCTTCCATGAGCTCAAAGGACCCCCCCAGAAAATTGACCTCTAATGAATGGCCTTCTTTTGGGGGTCCAATCAATCCAAAAAGGCATTAAAATCGAAAAACTATTCGTATATGAAGAGTGAAACTGGAATCCCCTATCATCTTTGCGCATGTTAAAATATAAAATTGAAACTGATGACGAGAGCCTCTAAATTCCCCATTTTACGCACTAAACAAGAAGCAACGGGCATGAAAATGAAACGCGGATTAAGTGGAACAAAATTGATTGGCAGTAAACATATACTGGTTCCATATTTACACTTTAACTCGGCTGAACAATACACTAACTGAGGCTAACTAATGCTGAAACACGGACAATTTATTTGTGCCTGTCCCCAAAGGGGTTTGGATTTTAAGGCCCGAGGATAAAGAAGAAGAGCATGATCATGACATTACTTAACTCACCAAAACAAAACAGGGTTAGTGCAAATTTGAGTAGAATAGTGGCCCTCTAATTCATTAATTCTGGGGAAAGAGTTTATTTACAATAGCAGGAAGCTAAGAGCATAATAAATATATGATGATGATATTCACAAAATCGGTATTTACAAATTAAAAAATCACCATGATTAATATTTCACATATCTCTTTGCACTGGATTGATTGTCTCCTAATAGCGTAGAAGGATGACAATTAGCAAGCAGCAAGCTTGAAAACAACAAGAACAAGGGCCTTCTTCTTCCCATCTCTCTTAAAAAATCAAAGGCGCTCCGAAAAAGTCTCTCAAGGATATGCCTGATGCTGATGCAGGGCTGATCCCATTCTAAATTATTTACTACTTTTACCCAATTATGTAAACAGATTTGATTCTTCGAGGAAGTCATCAGAAATAGGGCCAATCCTGATAGATATAGTTTTAGGAGTCAAAGTTCTGAACAGAAGAAAGCCATTGTTCCATGTAGTTCTTGCAATCTGCATTTACAAACAAAATGCAGATTAGCACAGATGACATATTTAAAGCCTAAAAACCACATATTTCAGGCCAAGATATATTGAGCAACATAATAAAAACCAACGATTCCTTGTGTCAATAAATCAGATTGTAAGTGCCGATATGTTCATTACAGTCCCCACCCAAGGAAACGAAGAAGAAAACAAATCCTCTAGAGCTGTCAAGTTCAACAAGTATTTGTGATTTTTTTCTCATGTACAATTTGCAGTTTCTTTGGACGTGTCTCGCGTGCTTTCACACCATTCAGAAACGGGGTAGGGCCAAGCACTAAGTGTTTCTTCAAGTTTTGTGAGGGTCATGCATACAATCTGCCCACTATAGCAGGTTTGTCCAGGAGAATGGTTTTTTAGATTTGTAGAAACAAAATTATATATTAGTCCCTTAATCACTAGCTCATTTACAGTAGTAGATACACTAATCAAATAATTGCCCTGATAAATATCAAAATCAGTAAGACAATGACAGATAGATTGATTTCTTCATTACAATAAAACTGACTAGAATCCCCAAAATAAAATTACCAAATGATTTCGGTATGAAATGAATAATCCGACTGTATCTACTCCGCAAGCAAGTAAACATCTAACAGAAGCTTTTGTTTGGCCTAATAAGAGGCATACAGATTTCAACCAACTTAAAATTTTCAAACGTTTCAATAGCCAATTATTTGAAGAGGACACTCAAATCAAGCAGTTGATGTTTAAGAGGACCAACTCAGCAGCATACAAAAATTAACCAATGAAATCAAGACAGAATTATAAGAGTAAATCCCTTACCAGAAGAGAACTCATCTGGGAGGTTCTTGATGGCACTCAAAAGCTCATTGTTAGAACCCTCCACCACCTCCTTGCAACCAAGGCTATAGCAAGGCACGAGCACTGCAAAACTATTATCCGATTCGTCATCACTCTGAAAACCAGGGCCATGAGGCTCTAACCACCCAATGGACCAGTCCGAGTCATCGGATTCAGACCCTGACAAACAGACACCACCATCTGATGGCACAATAACCACATCATACTCTCTATCAATTCTTCTCTCCTCCCTACTTTGCCATTTCCTCTTAACCTTTCTAGGGGATGAGGCCATTTTCGGGCCCTTAACCGAAGGGAACTGAACTGTTCCAGGTTCCCTCAGACCACCCAAACCCCACTCTAAAGAAGAATTTTGTGAAGACCCATTGTTAGCAGGCTCTTTCTCTTTCCCACCCAACCAATACCATGAAAAACGAGTGAAAGAGACTGCCATTTTTTCCCTTTTCGAAACACAAATTTAGTGGAAAGCTAAAAGATGATGATGGACCAGAAACTCTCTCTTTGAAGGCAAAGAATTGTGGGGGGAAAAAAAGAGAGTAGAAACCCAGAAACTCAATCTGAGACCAAAAGAATGGGAAGCCCAAAAAAGGTTCCTCCCTGTTGCAGCAACCACTGAATTAGGAAATTATCATTTCAATCACTAACAAAGTAAACCAATTCAATCCAACAAATCCACTCCCCACAATAATAATTAAGATGAACAAAAAAAAAAGCAGCAATCTTTAAAACCTTAAAAAGAGCAAAAAAGTCATTGATCTAGTTTCCTCATATCAAAAAAGGTAAAAATTAGTCCACTGAATCAGTGAATTTGGAATATCTCTGAACCGATTTTAATTGCCAAGCCCAGAACTTTCCATTAATTGAAAACTCAAAAATAAAACTCGAGCACACAAAAAAAAAACTAACTTGAACTTAATCAAGTTCAAAAAATCACAATAACCCAATATTTAATTTTCAAAAGAATACTCCAATTGCCTCATACTTCAATTTCCTCCCAATTCCGCTTCTTTTAAGTCCAAAATTACCCAGAAAACTGCAACATGATCGGAAAACCCCAAAATGAAAAAAATCCCGAAATTTAAAGCCTTTAAACTGATAATCTTACTTGAAGAACAAAAACCAATCAACATAATCAGAACGGAAGATTTGGGTCACAATCTAGAGTACAAAGTTGGGATTTTTAAAGACTTCAAAGGGCGGGCGAAATCGGTCAATTTTTACCCGGAAACCTAAACTTCACCGGAACACGACGGTTGCAAAAACGTGAAGCAATATTTAAGAGAGAGAAAAAGAATTATTTGGGTTTTCCCAACCCCATCATCGCCATCATCATCTTCTTCTTCCTCCTCTCCCTCTCCCTCTCCCTCAGTGCCTTCTGAGAAAACTATCATGACAGTGCTCGTCTGCTTCTGAATTTATAGTAAAATTACAAGCTCTACATTTCTATTTTTATTTTTATTTTGTTTTCGACTTTCTCGTGTCACATTGAACGGCCACGATCTATAACGTTCAGATGGAGCGCGGAGCATGGATCTTACCGTGCTCCACCAATAATTTAATATCTTTTCGAATTATGTGACTACTTAATTGGTTAACTTTAATCCAGTGACAAGTGGGGGTGATTAGCGTCCAAATCTGCTGACGTGGTGGTTCTAAACCCAATCACTGCGTGTATTCGCGGTACAAGTTACTGACGCGTGTAAACTATGTCAGCCATTATGGTTTAAGCTTCTAGGAAAATGATCATCGTAATTACGGGTCCTTGCATTAAATTGTGGAAAATTGACAGACGACCCAACTCAAAGTCAATTCTCAATTTCTCATTAACCAAGCAATTTCGTAGGCAATTATATTGTTAATTTTGGGTGTTGTCCATAAGTTGATTAGTTAATCAAGGTTGAGTGTGATACGCATCTAAAAGAAAATTAAATTTGAGTTTGATTTAAAGATGATATTTGGTTCATTTAAAAAACAAGATGAGATTTGGTCAATGGCGATTACTAGGAATGTTTGTAACTATTTTTTATTACTTGTAATAAAAGTATAAAGGTTGAGAAAATGTTAAGAATATACCAAGTAATTAAGCAATTAAAGATTTTAAATACGTTATTTGAATCTTCTACAAGATTAAATGTGCGCTTAATTAGAATTACGATCTTGAAGTGAATCTTGATACGAAATTGTGGTCGCTTTGGAATACATTATTTTGTCATGTGTACTAAAAGAATGTAGTGTGCTATATATAATAAAGCAAATAGTTTCTATTACTAATTTTTCATATGTTTATTTACAAATAATGAATCAATTAATATGTAGTAGTCTCATGTTAAAATCTCTAGTTAAACATTATCGAAATAAAAAATATATGAATAAGTAAATATGTGGTATAATGCTAAACATCGTTTTGTACATTTCATCCCAAATTTATAATATATACCATTTTTAAGGTTTGTATCACAAATGGTCCTTGTATTATTTCTAATTCATTAGTTTTGTTTGACTTATTTCAATTTAATCATCGTCATCCATATATAACACTTGCTCCACACATGAATTTTGTCATACAGATTAATTTTGTTAAATATTTCTTGAAAATCAAGTGCAATATTGTCAATCCATCCAATTTCTAAATCTGAATCATTTAACATAAACCGAAGGCAAATCAGGCAATCAATCAAAATTCAAATATATATATATGGAAAATGGAAGCTATCTTTATTCCGTTTGACTCCTTTCGAGCTAAGGAGCATGCATGTTTCCAGAGAAGTTGCGGTCCTAATCAATAAAGATTAAGTTCGAGTTAATTTTCAGTTTCTGAACTCCAAAGTACTTGAACACGGAACCAAAATACAAGATTTTATGTTATTTTCCTTAAAATTCGAATTGGATTAAATAGATCGATTTGGAGTTTTTTCCTTGAAAAAATATGAAACCGAATTTCAATTCAGATTTAGTTGGATTTTCACTCATTTACACATGGCCGACATATTCCTCTCCCTCTCCTTCCTTTCCAGTCCCACAAAATCCGACCGGCCGACCCACCTACGTACCCCTAAACGGAGAACAACCGCATCCTGTAGGTCATTGAAGATAAGAGGGGCCATGGAGTGGAGCTTCCTGGTGGACTAAAGATGTAAGGAGGCCGATTTGGTTGACTTTGATTTTTGAAAGAGTTGCAGACTAATGTACGATGATAAGAAGTTATAATTAATTTGTCTCTCCAACATGGATGGGAATTGCAGTTGCTTAAGACATGCACGCAGCCAAATTGGAGTAGCAGCCAGCCAGCAGGCAGCAATTTGCAACCTCCACTTGACCGCCACCTTATCTGGTTCAACATTTCTTAATCCACTTGCCTTGCCCCTTTCCATGTGCCTCACACAAACATCCACAACACAAACTTGGTTTTGCTCCATTTCCCTTTTCTGAGGATATTTCATAGTAGCAATATAATATAACCTGGACAACTTTATTCAATATTATTTTAATATTGCGCCTACAAGACGACAATTTGCAAAATTGTCTTCTAATAAGTCCGTCATTTTTTTTGGGTTTTAAAATTTGAGTGAAATAGAATTAATATTTTTTTGTGGGAGTAATCTAATGAGTTTGATTTTTATTGCGATGTGTCACAATATTTAATGAAAAGAGAGACAATAAAAATGTAATAACCAATCAAAATAAATTGGGTAATACATAAAAGTCAGATATATTGCACTCACTAACTAATATATAATTAGGGGTGTATCCAATTAGAATCCTAAAGAACTTTGAAGAACTTATTTTAAATTGACGGATTTTGAATAATTTCTAAATAATTCTCTAAAAAATCATACAGCTGTTGTTCACTCGTCTTGTAAATTTGTATGAATTTATGTCATAAATTATTAATTTGAATTTTCCAATAACATTATACCCAGCCAACCATGGCAGTGACTCCCAGCGAAGAACCCACCCACAAGCCTTTGGGATATCGATTTGCTTGCTCAAAATCAAGAAATGAAGGAATATTAACTCCTCCATTTCGCTAACCCCCAGAAGCTTCAAGCTTCAAGCCATGATATCATTATTTTTTCTCACTCCCCTCAATTACACCCTACCATCTCGATCTGCTTCCCCTTTTATCTCTTTTGTTTGCTCCCTCCTCTTTCCGTCTCTCCCTCTAAACCCCATGATGAAAACCCCATTATTCTTCGTCATCATCAACACATTAATGCAAAATCATCACATATATATATATATATATATATATCTAATAAGACAGATTGCTCTGCAACTCAAAGATTGAATTTTTTTTTATCCAATCTAAAGTCATACAAGCAAACAACATAAAACCAGCAGCAGAAGGAAAGAGTCAAAGCAGACGCCGCCATAGGCACAAAACCTACGACCTTCTCCGCCACCAAAATCTCAGCACGGGGGGCACGGGGGCCAAGGTAGCCAATTTCTAGAAAGTTTATATATGGGTTTGAAATTGAAAATCCAACATAGAAAGGGGAAAGACAGAGGATGATGGTGCTAATAAATGAATTTATCGATGGAGTTTTGATGAATTCTTTTAAAATTTATTGTTTTTTCAATACACCGACATTTTATGTGGATATTTAATATATTCATCCAAATTCAAATTGAATACACTTATATTTTGATAGACTTTTAAAAAGTACTTTTAAATTTCAATTGAATACAGCAGAATTTATAAAATTATTTTAAATTATCTACAATTTTAATTGAATACACACATCTTAGTATTCTAGGAATCAAAACTCAGGTGACCTGATTCTTATAGATCGGAAAATTTGAGTGGAATAGAATTTACTTTTATTTGTGAGACTAATCTCATGAATTTGATTCTTATTGTGGTGGATCACAATATTTAATGCAAAGAGAGAAATAAAGATAACAATAAAAATGTAACTGGATCCCCAATTAATACATAAAACTCACATATATTACTCACTAGTATAGAATTAGTATTGGGAGCTGATTTTTACGCTCCATTTGTTACTTATTGCACTCCACTTCTAGTTTTATCTTTTATCTTTTCACAGAAAAAGTGGAGTGCTACAAGTAAAAAATGGAGTGTGGTTCATCTCCCATTAGTATTTTAGGAATCAAACTCATGTGACCTGAGTCATAATTACACAATCGACCCAGTTGGAGTTGGTAAAGTCTCATCTTGTGTGTTGACCGAAGTAACAATAGTCACATTGAACCCTCTATTATGTTTCTTATATATAGGAATTAAATTCATCTAAATCTCTTGGAAAAAAAAAATTCATCTGAATAACTGTAGAAGGCAAAAGGATTAAATTTGAATTTATTATAAAAATTGGAAAGAACTCAGGAGTTGATGTACGTCAAGTAATTTAAAAGATAGTAAGAGTAAATTTGAAGCGTAAAAATATTAAAATTTAAATGAATGATGTCTAAATTAACTATTTATGGTGCAGTTGCATTATAGTTCTGCCAATTGACACCAAGATAATATATGGTTAAAGAAGTAACTACTTTAGAATTGTTGAGAATCAAGCGGATCGTAATTTAAAATCATAACTCATAAGTCATAAGCCCTAATGGTTTGAATATTTTTGAATTTGGATTATGGCTCTAATTGGTTGGCACTTGGCTTATTTAATCTTTCTTCATAAACATCTTAATCATCTCACTTTAATTATATCCCTTTCTACTAAATTAGCAGCATCTATAGGCTTATTCAATCCTTTACTTGGTTTTAAATTTTAATCATCTCTCCGACCCAACTGATATATGTTGAGGCCTCTATTTGTTGTTTGTTTGCATGCGCCAACATATATATTTCAGCCATGACAACATTTGCATGCACTATTCCGTTTTCTTTTAATTAAAAAATCGACCATATTTGCATTCATCTGATCTTATAGTGAATGTTGGTCCTCGTAATGCTTGATTATCGATTTTATATATGCAAGTGTAAAAATTATTTAATCATTTAATATAATAATATATATATATATATATATATGTGTCAATTAAATTAATATTTCACGATGAATTCATAAAACTTATATCTATTACATCTATAATAATTCATAACAGGGAATAAATAAATCAAAGCAGTCTATGGAACGTTCCTCATGGTGAATGAATCAATTAGTTGCCTTGATGGACCATGTGAGGGGTCATACACATATACTGATCTATCATATATATATATGGACACAGAAGGAGGGAAGTTTGAGTCAATTTGGCACGTTGTAAGTTACTACATGAGCATGAAAAGGCAAGACCAAAAGGCATCCCCCCCAAAGAGAAAGACAGTTAATGTCATTGCCATCTCTTACATGGACGCACGTTCTTCTATTTTTAAGCATGTGGTTCTTCTACTCTTAATTATAAGCCTCTTATCCTAACTTGTGTGGCACCAGATTACCCCACAATTCAATCATTAAATGGACCTTCTCTTACACCGAAAGTACATTAGTAACGTTTATTATGTTATCCGGTGCATTGTGTTCATTTAATTATTCATCTAAGAGTATCATTTTTCGTTTCGTGATACTTTGACATATCGAAGGAAAGAGATATATTTGAGTTAAGTCACATAATAAGTCATTCGTTACAAATCAAACTCAACACAAATTAAAATACATGGATTATTTTTGTCATTTTTGTGAATCAAACCCGAGATTGGAAAGTTGAGAATAGGATGTTGTATTTTTTCACCATGATTATCATGCTAGGCTCATAACACATGGTGGATCCAATGCCACTCAATTGACATTATCTTTTGATGTTTTATAACTAAGGTAGATGAAACTAACTACACCAACATTCAACATCATTGTACTGTGATAGGGTCATGTCTCTACTAGGACAAATAAAAACAACATTATTCATTGCATCTTATATATTATGGAGCAATTTATGATCATGATTTATGTTTAATTAGTTGGAAACTACTTGGCCGGGGTTTGATGTTTACGATTGACATTCTGATAAAGCAATCTGTATTGTCCAATATGATAATTTTCAAAGGCCATTAATTATCGGCTTGATTTGTCTTTTTGACAAAACATGATATACATGAGCCATGTACTGGATTCCGTTGTATATAACCTACATCGAGCTGCTCTCGTTTCACTGTGGTGTAATGGGAATATGTAGATTGAAAAAGACTTCATCGATGGAGGTTTCTTTTCTTTTCCCTCAAAGAATCCATGTGTTGATGCCAAAAATGGACCAACTTAGAGTTGCTTCGCTGAGTTCGTTTGATTCACTCTCCTCGGGGATAGGAAGACCCGCAGGGAGAAGGTAAAAGCAAAGGAGCACCGGTGTGGGGCTGGCCTAACAGTCTCTGATGCTTAAGTCAGTTAAGTATGGAGGATACTGTAATAATTAGGCAGCGTGAGGGAAAGATTGTCATTACCTTTTTTAGGGGAGGTACCCTTGTATTTATAGTGACATTGAATGTTGACTGAGGTGGATTTCCTCGGTCGAGGGCTTGTCACTTGTCAACCTGTACAAATGTTTGTCCTATACCAGTCCCGAGTCCCCCAAGCCCTTGGATGAGGTGAGACACCGTGGTCAACTTTTGTGTGAAAAGGTGATGATGAGAATGACTAGTCGTCCTTGGATGATGTCTATGGCCGATCAAATACTACACAGTGTGTACATGATTAGGGTGGCCGATAGGCTAGGAGGATGTCCATGGCTTATCGAGAGCCACTCGAGGTGAGTGTATGTCACCTCGTACGACTCGCAAGAGCAGAACCTCGCACGATTATGTGGTCGATCGAATAGGAGGACGTCCATGGCCGATCGAGAGCCACTCGAGGTGAGTGTATGTCACCTCGCAAGGCCCGCAGGAGCGGAACCTTGCACGATTATGTGGCTGATCGGCTAGTAGGACGTCCATGGCCGATCGAGGGCCACTCAAGGTGAGTGTATGTCACCTCGCAAGGCCCGCAAGAGCGGAACCTCACACGATTATGTGGCCAATCGGCTAGGAGGACGTCCATGGCCGATCGAGAGCCACTCGAGGTGAGTGTATGTCACCTCGCACGGCCCGCAGGAGCGGAACCTCGCACGATTATGTGGCCGATCGGCTAGGAGGATGTGCATGGCCGATCGAGAGCCATTCGAGGTGAGTGTATGTCACCTCGTATGGCCCGCATGAGCGGAACCTCGCATGATTATGTGGCCAATCGGCTAGGAAGACGTCCATGGCCTATCGAGAGCCATTCGAGGTGAGTGTATGTCACCTCGTATGGCCCGCAGGAGCGGAACCTCGCACGATTATGTGGCCAATTGGCTAGGAGGACGTCCATGGCCTATTGAGAGCCACTCGAGATGAGTGTATGTCATCTCGCACGGCCAGCAGGAGCGGAACCTCGCACGATTATGTGGCCGATCGGCTAAGAGGATGTCCATGGCCGATCGAGAGCCATTCAAGGTGAGTGTATGTCACCTCGTATGGCCCGCAGGAGCGGAACCTCGCACGATTATGTGGCCAATCGGCTAGGGAGACGTCCATGGCCTATCGAGAGCCACTCGAGGTGAATGTATGTCACCTCGCACGGCCCGTAGGAGTGGAAATTTGCAAGATTATGTGGTCGATCGGCTAGAAGGATGTCCATGGATGATCGAGAGCCACTCGAGGTGTGTGTATGTCACCTCGCACGGCCAGTAGGAGCGGAACCTCGCACGATTATGTGGCCGATCGAGTAGGAGGATGTCCATGGCCAATCGAGAGCCATTCGAGGTGAGTGTATGTCACCTCATATGGCCCGTAGGAGCGGAACCTCGCATGATTATGTGGCCGATCGACTAGGAGGATGTCCATGGCCGATCGAGAGCCACTCGAGGTGAGTGTATGTCACATCGTACGGCCCGCAGGAGCGGAACCTCGCACGATTATGTGATTGATCAGCTAGGAGGATGTCCATGGCCGATCGAGAGCCACTCGAGGTGAGTGTATGTCACCTCGTACGGCCTGCAGGAGCGGAACCTCGCACGATTATGTGGCCAATCGGCTAGGAGGATGTCCATGGCCGATCGAGAGCCACTCGAGGTGAGTGTTTGTCACCTCGTACGGCCCATAGGAGTGGAACCTCGCACGATTATGTGGTCGATCGACTAGGAGGATGTCCATGGCCGATCGATAGCCACTCGAGGTGAGTGTATGTCACCTCTTACGGCCCGCATGAACTGAACCTCGCACGATTATGTGGCCGATCGGTTAGGAGGATGTCCATGGCCGATCGAGAGCCACTTGCATGACTTCAGTGATGTAACTTCTGACATGATGTGAGTGATCTAATACGGTATGAGTGGGGTGCCACGTGTCATGCTTGCATTGCCTTGGGTTGTGTGCAAGACCCTTTGACTGGCCGAAGTGGGTTTTGAACGGTCGATTTTTTTGTCTCTTATAAAAGCTTCAATCTTCCTTCATTTGTCACTTTGGCATTTGAGAGAAGTTTTGAGAGATTTCAAGGCGACTTTTGGCGATTTGAATCTGATTAAGGCGATTTCCGACGAAAGATTTGTAGAGGCGTTTGCGTCAGTTTTTTTGATAAACAAGGTATTGCCTCATTCCTCCTTGCTTTTTTGATTGAATGTGTGGTTTTTGCATGAACTGGTGATGAACATGATGGGTGTGCTTGTTTGATTGTCCTTATGTCTAGTTGTTGTGTCTTGCATGTTTCCCTTCTTAGATCTTCATTTTATGTTGTAGATGTCAAGTTCAGTCGTTGATTCAGAAGGATCCGGGGATTGTTCCTATAATGCATTTGACGGTGAATCAAAAGCTAGCTCGACTAGCTCTAATTAACGGCTAAATGTTTCTGAATGGGCCTCTGGTTCCCCTCAGCCAAAGCTTTTGAATATATTGACACATGTTATGTGTCGGCCGGTGATGTGGCCGAGACCTCTAACTCCGAGGTGTCGTCTGTTGACCAGAATGAGTTGTTGAGGTCTCTTGCTGATAAGGGTAAAAGTAAAGCATCGAGTTCAAAGCCGATGGAAATTGATGTGGAGGAGGCCGTTGAATTGGTAACTGTAGCGAGCTCAGCCTACGAGGTTGATCGGCAGATCAACACCCTAGATGATGGTGATCTGATTGCTTACCAAAGTGTGTTCGGCATTCCAGATTCGGTGAAGATGCGTCTGCTTGGGAAAAGAGAAAGGTCGAGTAATCCTCCAATCGGCTGGGCGACCTTCCATCCAGATAACTTCAGTTATGGGGAGATGTTTCCCCTCCATTCATGGCTACAAAAGATGGCTGTTGAATTTCGGGTGGCTGTCGGTCAGCTTAATCCAAATTGTTGGATTATGTTGACTGGTGTCTATACGGCCTTCAACATGTGTGGGAAAGGTGAGCCGACTTGGGGGCACATCAACCATTTGTACAAATTTGTTAGAGATAGGACTGGTTGGGTATATGTAAAGTCCATGAATAAGAAAGAGATGGGGCCTTTCATTGAGGACATGCCGACCTCCTAAAAGGCTTGGAAACACAAATTTTTCTATGTTTCTGGGGATTGGGAGGGGGTGGACTTGTCTTTCTTCGACTGACGCATGCCACGCGTGTATCAGTTGAAATATGGTAGCCTTAGGATTTGTGTTTTGCTTGTTTTTTTGTGTGTGTGCTTGTTTTCTGCATAGCCGACTGATTTTGACTTGTGTCAATTTTGCAGACGTTTTCAAGCAACCATCACTGACTAGGAGAAGGCCGACTACATAGAAGTCTAGATGAAGCTTGATCGAGTGCAAATGAGCAAGGACTATTTGTGTCTACCTACTCACCTTCTCGAGGCCGGTCTGATATCCGCTCTTCTTAAGTGTCTCTCGACCTTGGCTTTGTTTAGGATTCTTGTATGTGTTTATTTACTAACTGTTCTTTGTTGCAGCTCATCTGGATTTTGTTGTTACTACGACCAAGCAGCTTAAAGCTAGGATGAAGAGAATTGAAAAGGCGTTGAAGAAGGCCGAAGCTACTAAGGCCGAAGTTGAGAAGGCTAGGGCCTCGATGAAGAAGGTTGACTTCTGTAAGCCAATCAAGACAAGGTCTATAAAGAAGGCGGCTAGATCGGTTAGCGTACGGGTTGATGATGATTCAGCCGAGAAAAGGGAGATTGATGCCTCGGCTGAACAGTGGGTTGATGCCACCAATGGGGATACCTTGGAACCCCTTTTTTCAACTGCTTATGGGTCGGCCTCTGCTTAACCGACCGCTAGTTCTAGACCATCTGCGAATCGGCCTTCTCTTCCTCCTTACATTGATCTTGATGATGAAGATGAGGAGCGTCGCCGGATGGTGGTCGAGGAGAGGAAGAAAAAAAGGAAGCACAAGGTATCGACTAGTGACTCTGAGGATGTGCTTTAACAAAAGTAGCTGGGTGAGGTTGTGGCCCTTCAGACGGCTCGTAAAATCATCTGTCCCAACATCGGCTCAAACCTGGAAGGTCAAAAGGTCCCCAAGAAGATCAAGAAATCATACCTCGATGCTTCCATTCGGTCTTACTTCGTGAATGTCGATGGGGAGGTCGATATGGTGAGAACCCAGGAGGTGGATGAGACTTGGAGGTAGCTCTCTACGGCCTTCCATCTTTCTCAGTTGGACTTCATGAACACTATTGTTCGTGGTTCCTAGTATGAGCTGGATGAGATTGCGGCCTTGAAGGCGAAGGATTTTGCTAATCGATGTGACAAGACCATGCGAGCTGGGGCATATGTAAGTTCCTTCTGCTCAACCTTCATTTGTTTTTTGTATCTTTTTATTGTGGACTTAATCCAAGTGTTCATTGGTGTGTTTGTAGTTCCTTGGTGAGGTCTTCACCACCTTTCGGCATGCTAGTCCGACCAGGGAGAAGGCTGCCGAAGAACATCAAGCTCTGAAGGGGAAGATGGACTCCTTGGCCGAGAAAGAAAGGATGATGGAGAGGTCAATTCAGGCCAAGACTGATGCTGAGCTCAAGGTCAAGGACCTGGAAAGGAGGCTAACTGCCCAGGAGGGTGAAGCAAAGGCAAAGGTGACAAAGCTGGAGGCTAAGGTTGTTGAGGTCGAGTCAGCCAATGCTAGGCTAGTCGATCAACTCGTCTCTGCCAAGAAGGTGGGTGCTGAAGAATATAAGGCATCCTAGGCTCATCATCTAGACCTTCAGCGGTATGGTCCTAAGCTAGAGGACGATCTTTTCAAACTTATCCTGCTGGTTAACACTGACTTGCCTGTCCACTTCCCATGGTTGAAGAATCCGCCAAGGTTGGAGGATTACCTTGAGGGCGAGGGAGATGATGCCGATGAGGATGATGCTGACGCTGATGCGGAAGATGGTGGTCAGGGGAATGTCCCTTAGCTCATGTATTGTTTTTGTTGTTCGGCCTTATGGCCTTGTATGTATATTTGAACAAGCAATTTTGGTGGGACCATGGGGTCTCACCTATATTTATATATGCTTATTTTCCTTCTCGTACTTGTTCTGTCTCTGACATGTTTTTTGCTAGTGAATGTATTGATTTTTATGGCCGTTCAAAGTAAACTTGCATGTATGCTTGATAGGTCTGTAAAGGCCGATCTAACAAGTGACTGATGTAGATCATGTGAGGTCGTTCTGGATGAGGCTTGATATAAGATTTTGTGCTTTGAAATGTGGTAAGACCGTTCAGAGTGAGTGTTTAGGAATTCCAGAATAGGATAAGACCGTTTAACTTGAGATTGACTCACTAAATCAAACAATGCCGCTGAGGGTGAAGTAAGCCCGTTTAAGATGGTATTGGGCTTCATAATGGAATAAGGCAGTCCAAAATGAAGTGTTTGTCTCTAAATGTTGTTGTTCGAAATGATGTAAGGTCATTTAAAACAAGGTTTGTGCCTCGAATTGAAAGAAAAATGTTGAGAAAGAAATAGGGCCGTTCTAGGTGAGGTGTTGCCTCGTAATGAAATAGGGCCGATAAGGATAATGTGAGGCCGTTCAAGATGAGGTTGTGCCTCATAATGAAAGAAGGTCGATTACTTGATAGAATGACATATTTCCAAAAAGAGATAAGAAAAAGTGGTTTTACCTCATTGTAAAATTCATTCATTGATAATGTCAACTGGGTATGCCAGGAATGATTACAAAAAATTCGGTCATTGGCCGATCATGTTTTGGAATGTGGGCCTATCTACTTGTAGTAGAACTTGAGATGGTCTACATTCCATGGGTATGGAAGTGTTTTTCCTCTCGAGTTGGAGCTCATAGGTCCCCTCTCTACATACCTCGGAGACTTTGTAGGGTCCTTCCCATGTGGGTGCAAATGTGCTAGAAGATCGTTCCTTGGTTGCAAGGCTGACCTTCCTTAGGACTAGATCTCCTATCTTGAAGCTTATGTGGTGAACCTTTGAGTCATAATATCTTGCAACTCGTTGCTTGTATGCAATTTTCTTTAGGCTGGCCTTCTCTCTGTGTTCTTCAAGTAAGTCCAAGTTGAGTGCTATTTGATGATTTTTTTGTTCTGGGTCGTAGGAGATGACTCGATAGGATGTCTCACCAATCTCCACTAGTACGACTACTTCTGTGCCGAATGCCAAGTAAAAGGAGTCTCATATGTGGCTATCTTGTATGAGGTTCTGTGGGACCATAACACGTCATCGATAATATCATACCATTTGCCTTTGTCTTCAACGAGTCTCTTCTTCAAGTTGTACTTGATGTTCTTGTTTACCGCTTCCACCTGTCCGTTGGACTGCAGGTGAGATGGTGAAGCAAAGAGGAGTTTGATGCCGTAGGTTTCGCAGAATGCCCTAAAGCGATTGCAATCAAATTGCTTCCCATTATTAGTGACAATGGTGTGTGGGATTCCAAAGCGGCAGATGATGTGTTGGTAGACGAAGTGTTCAATCTGGGCTGCTATGATGGTTGCCAAAGTTTTGCCTCTAGCCATTTTGTGAAGTAGTCCACAGCTACGACTGTGTAGTTGACATTTCCCTTGCCTTCAGGCATTTGGCCTATCAGATCTAGTCCTCATTGGGAGAATGACCAAGGACTAAGCATGGATGTTAAGTTCTCTGCTGGGAGGTGAGGGATTTACGCATGTCGCTGGCACTTGTCGCACTTTTGCATGAGTTCAATGGCGTCTAAGAGCATGGTGGGCCAATAATACCCTTGCTTGAGGCCTTATGTGCCAAAGTTCGTGCTTTAGAGTGATCTCCGTAAATGCCTTCGTGCATTTCTCTTGGCACGTAATCACCCATGTCTGGTGTTAGGCACTTCAATAGTGGGGTAGTGAAACCACACTTGTAGAGATGGTCATGCTGGATGGTGTATAGAGCTGATTGTCTCTTGATTTTCTTACCCTTCATCTTATCCTTTGGTAGAGTGCCATCTTGGAGGAAAGCTTTGATGGGATCCATCCAGGTGGGACTGGTGTTGATGGTGTATACTGGGCGTGGTCTTGTGCGGGCACGTGTTGGACTTCCACAAGCACCCTTCGCTTATCCTTCTTATCCAGGGAGGATGCAAGTTTTGCTAGAGCATCATCATGACTGTTTTTCGATCTTGGAA
The DNA here is from genome assembly GCA_037349345.1 of Oemleria cerasiformis. Classification (NCBI taxonomy): domain Eukaryota; kingdom Viridiplantae; phylum Streptophyta; class Magnoliopsida; order Rosales; family Rosaceae; genus Oemleria; species Oemleria cerasiformis. The sequence goes on along the minus strand of JAZGTL010000009.1, from coordinate 4,139,149 downwards.
TTTTGTTGATTTCATATGCCTAGAAGCTTTGAAGAAGTTGTTTTGCCAGGACCAAGTAGAGTGGCATGGATACGTCCTTAGCTTCAAAGTCGCTGTTGATTTGGCTGACTACCAATTGTGAATCGCTGTAGATTCTCAACTATTTGGCCTCTAGTTCTTTGGAAAGACATAGGCTTGCCAATAATGCTTCGTACTCAGCTTCGTTATTGGATGTCTTGAAGCTGAATCGGAGGGCATACTCTAACTTGACATGTTATGGGGAAATGAGAACTAGTCCTGCTCCTGATCTACTATGGCAAGTGGACCCGTCCATATGTAGTATCCAACATGGGCGTTGTGGATCAATCGGGGATACCTTGGTTGATTTCGGGGTTACCTTGGTTGATTTCGGGGTTTCCTTGGTAGTGATTTCTTGCGGAGGGTTTTCCTCCGGTGGTATGTATTGTGTAGGTTGGTAGGGGTATTTGGCGATGAAGTCAGCCACTGCTTGTCCTTTCTCAGCTGTCATGGCTACATAGGAGATGTCAAACTCACTCAGCTTGATTGCCCATTTAGTGAGACGGGCAGAGATGTCTGGCTTTTGTAGAACTTGTCTCAAGCGTTTGTTGGTAACGACCTTGATCTCATGTGCTTGGAAGTATAGCCTGAGCCTCCGTGTTGTGACCACTAGAGCAAAAACTAGTTTCTCCAGGTCAGGCTACTTGGTCTCTGCATCCTGAAATGCTTTGCTGACGTAGTAGATGGGATGTTTTACCCCTTCCCATCTTGTGATAAGAACAGAGCTGGCCGCTGAGGTTGATACTGATAGGTACACGAAGAGATGCTCTTCGGTTTCTGTTCTTGCTAGGGGTGGGGCTTTGCTCATGTATTGCTTGAGTTCGAAAAATGCCTTGTTGCATTCCTACTTCCAATCAATCTTTTTGCTCTTGCCTTTTAGAGCTTTGAAAAAAGGGGCGCATATGTCCGTTGCTTTGGATATGAAGTAAGTGAGAGCTGCCACTCGACCCGCCAAGCTTTGGATGTCTTTGTGGGTTTGTGGAGGCTTGTCAAGGATTGCCTTGATCTTTTCAGGATTTGCCTCAATGCCTCTCTAGCTGATCATATACCCCAAGAATTTGCCTGATCCCACTCCAAAAACACATTTGGTGGGGTTGAGGCGCATCTTGTACTCCTTGAGGACTTTGAACATCCTAGCCAGGTTGGGAATATGTTCGTCATCTGTTTTTCTTTTGACAAGCATGTCGTCCACATAGACCTCCATTGTTTTATCGATTTGATCGACGAACATGAAGTTGACCAACCTTTGGTATGTTTCCCCTGCATTCTTTAGGCCGAAAGGCATAACATTGTAGCAATAGACACCTAGGTTAGTTCGAAAACTTGTATGGATTTGATCACCTGGATTCATGAGGATATGATTGTAGCTGAGTAAGCATCCATGAAGCCGAGTAGTTCATGTCCCGTTGTGGCGTGCACGAGCATATCGATCTTAGGCAATGAGAAACTGTCATTGGGACAAGCCTTGTTGAGATCGGTAAAGTCGATGCACATGCGTCAGGATCTGGATGGCTTCTTGACGAGCACCATGTTTGCTACCCATGCGGCATATATGGCTTTTCGAATGAAGTGTATTGTGCTCAGCTTTGTGATATCAGCATGCATGGCCAACTGTCTCTTGGTGTCATAGCTACGCTGCTTCTGTGTGACTGGTTTGAATGATGGATCGATGGTGAGCTTATGGCATATCACATCAGTGGAGATGCTTGGCATGTCTGCATAAGATCATGCAAAGACTTCGACATTTTCCTTTAGAAATTCTACGAGGGGTGCTCGTATGGTGGGTTTCAGCTTTGATCCTATCTGGACAATGCGATCTTTGTGTTGATCAGATAGAGGTATTGCCTCTGTCTCTTCCACAGGTTCTGCCTGTGGCATGTTTGCAAGGTCTTGTGAATAATCCTGGGGGCTGTCCCGGAATTCTTCCATGAGTTTTGGGTCGATGGGGTCATCTCCCAGGGCGGTTTCGATGACTGATAAGAGTCTCTGTTTGATATGGTTTATCTTGATTGCTTGTCTTTGTTAAGGCTGTGGCATAGCATGTTCGTCCTGCGAGCTAGTTTCCTCGTAACTGTCCCGTTCCTATAGCTATTGGGAATTTCATCAGTAGTAGGTGGATTGCCACGATGGCCTTCATTTGATTGAGTAATCCTCTCCCGATAATGGCATTGTAGGCCGTGGGAAAATCGACCACAAGAAAGGTTGTGATGGTTGTGGCTATCTTTGGGGTAGTGCCTATTGATACTGGTAGAGAGATGATACCTTTGGGTAAGACTGAGTCTCTTGAGAAGCCCAATAGTGGCGTGACTTTTTGATCCAACTCCTTCTCATCTATGGCCATCTGTTTGAAAGCATCCCAGAATAGTGCATTGACCGAGCACCCGGTGTTAATGAGTATTCTTCCTACGTCGTAGTTGGAAATTTGGGCCCTGATAATGAATGGGTCATCGTGCGGGAACACGATGCCCTTTTCCTCTTCCTCTGAGAATGTGAGGGGTTCCCATCCATTCTTGGCCACCTTGGCTACTCGACGGAAGTCGATGCTGAATACCTGGTGGTTGGTTTGGGTAGCTCGAAGAAAGTTCCTCTTCGCTCGGTTGGAAGTGATTGGGGAGGATAGGGTTGGTCCTCCACTGATGGTGTTGATCTACTGTTGTGCCATGGGCAAGGCAGGATGTTGTAGAAACTGATTGAGTCTGCATTCGCAGACTAGCTGCTCGACAATGTCCTTGAATGCAATGCATTCTTCAATGGTGTGGCCATTGTACTTGTGGTATTGGTAGAAAGCTTCTTTGTTGTGGATGGGGCGATAGTTGGGGTTCCTTGGCTTGGCCTTAAGGATCATACCTTCCACATTTAGCAGCACATGATCTAGAGAGGTGTTCAATATTGTGTATGTTTCGAAGCGACGTTTTGGCCCAGAGTTGTCTCCCATCAAGCCTCGTCCCCCTTGGTGATGGTTGTCACCTCACTTGAATCCTCTGTTATCGTAGTTTGGCCGACCCTTCTTGTCATGAAGATGTCCATCATAGGTGAGTTTCCTCTTTCCTTGATGAGATTGGTTGAAGCCTTGATTGTAGCCTCCCGAGTTGTTGTTGGTCTTATCGTGCCTGTTGTTGTTGCCTGGGGGAGCTGAGTACGATGGTGCTCTGGTCTCCTTGGGGGGAGTGTGGAAATGTTCTGCTTTGGCGTGGATTGCTGCCCTTTGCATGATCTCATTGTAGTCCTTCCAATCTTCAGTATGGGTTGCATACTTGAAGGGTGATTCCCTGAGACCTCTTCTGAAAGCGTTGAATGCAGCCTTATCATTCGTGTCCCGACAGCGGGAGTATTCGAGGCTAAACCTGGCGGCATATTTTTGAAGTGTTTCGTCTTCTTCCTGCCTGAGGGAGAAAAGATCTTCCGTGGAGACCAGCCTATCCGCCTGGATCATGAACTGGTTGAGGAAGGTTGTCTACAATTCATCGAAGGAGTCGATGGTGTTGGGAGCCAGGCAATAGAACCAGTTAAGAACTGCGTCGGTAAGAGTAGAGCTGAAGATAAGGCGCTGGACCTCGTCTGTCACATTCTTGTATGCAAGGGCAGAGACATAATTTTTCAAGTGGGTGACGTGATCGCCTTTTCCAGTGTAGAGAGCTATTTTTCAGTGACTTGACCTCTGATCTATGTCTTGGCTGAAGGATTCAGTTGGTGAAAGAACCAGTGCTAGTATTCCCCCAGGCTGGTGCTTTACCCTTGTCCTTCTCTGCCTCAAGATTGCGCACTCGGCGTAAGAGACTTTCAACTAGGGCATTGTCCTGTTGAGGTGGAGGTGGATTTGGTTGGTGTTCCTCTTGACCATTGCTTCTCTCTCGGTGATTTCTATTTCTCCTTCAGCTATGGGAGTAGCTCCCGGTAGTTGAGCCACTTTCATCTTGCATTTCTCGAGTGTTTGCCCTTTGTTGTGGTTTAGGACCTCTCATCCTTTGATCTTCTTGGCCATTGGCCATGTCGGAAGCATGTCTCGTCGTCTGTCGGCCTGCAGCAGTTAAGATGGGAAAGGAAGGTTGTCCCATAACTCTAGGGTCTGATGTAGCGTAAGTTAGGCGAAGGGGCTCCAACTCAACTTGGTGATCTTCTGATAGTTGGCGGGCGTCCCAGTAGATCCTTGGTTGAGAAGAACCGGCATCGCTGGGTGGTTGGATGAGTGGTTGCCCTCCGGATGAGGTGGGGTTTACCCTAGACTGCTGTTTCTTATGCCTATCCGAGGAAATTCGCTCGATGACAGGTTGATCGACCGGGGTGTGGTCGGTCACAATCTGGTCGGCCAGGACTTTGTCGGTTGGCCCCTTGTCTCGCCCTTGATTGCGCTAGGACATCCTTACAAGGGCGAGTGTACTCTCGCATTGCTCAGACATGGCCTAATTCTTAGCGTCCATATTGGCGTTGTGATCCCTGAGCTCTGCCACTTCTCGTTGGAGGTCATCCAACGTCTGTCTCAGCATATCGGGGATGTTGTCCCTTGAGCTCCTTTGTAGGAAATGAGTGTTGTTTAGTTCTCCTTCATCTTGATAGTCCAACATGATGCCCGGAGGTTGTTGGGATGACCTAGGTGGTAGGTGAGTTCGTGGGAGGTTGTTTCAGAATTCCCACAGGCGGCACCAGACTATTGATGCAAAAAATGGACCAACTTAGAGTTGCCTTGCTGAGCTCGCTTGACTCACTCTCCTCAGGGGTAGGAAGACTTGCAGGGAGAAGGTAAGAGCAAAGGAGCACCGGTGTGGTGCCGGCCTAATAGTCTCCGATGCTTAAGTCAGTTAAGTGTGGAGGGTACTATAGTAATTATGCAGCATGAGGGCAAGATTGTCATTACCTTTTTGAGGGGAGGTGCCCTCTTATTTATAGTGGCATTGAATGGTGTAGGTGAAACATTTCGATGTGGGATAAATGTCCCTGATCCTAGAGCTGACACGTGTCATGGTGGTTCTGAGTCCTACGGTTGTGTTGACTCGGTCGGCCGAGGGACAGGTAGGCCAACCAGATCTGGTCGCCCTAGTGGTTTTTGTTGTCTTTGTCCAAGGTTGGGTTGGTGGGATGTACCTTGTGGATTTGTGTTGTTGTATTCTTATTGAGCCGAGGGCGAAGTATGGTTTTGGCAGGACTAATCGGCCTTTGTCAGGTTGACCAAATTAGGTACGAACACCATGTATACGCGTTAGTGCTGGACATAATTTCCGAATTCCCCTATATTTGATTGTCAAAGTTTCAATTTTGATGCATCTCTGATTTTTCCATGTACTGATTCAGAATCAGTTATAGGGATTCCAAAATGTCGTTTTGATATGATATGACCAGGGGAGGTGATTACATTATAGACATCAGATATCGACCTCATATGTTATAAGAGTCAAGCTTGAGACCTCTCACATAACATATGAACAAATAATACCACTACAGTGATTTGGAGGTCAAGGTATTTGCTATCGTGTCAGTTCCCAACTCGATTCCACCACTACAACTTGGTTCTTTTAATACAAGTGGGCCTCAGCTATGCAAGTGGTACCCAATTATATTGAAAGATTGATGTATTTGTCAACAAAGAATGAGGTTTAACCAGCTATATTGTTATGCTATGAAAATAATCATGGTTATACTTGTTATATATGAAAGAAATGTGCTATGAAAATAATCACTTTAATTTATATTTTTTGAAATTTGACAAATTCATTAACTGCATAACGGTATGTTTGGATGAGGGAAAATAACAAGGGATTTAGTAAAAAGTCGGAATTTTGAAATTTCTATGCATCAATTCTCTTGTTTGAATTCATAAAAATTAAAATTTAGAAATTCCAGAAGAAAAAAAACTCTTAAATCCCCAAATTCCCACTTTAAATTTCATATAAAAATGTATCATTTCTCAAATTTAATCTTTATAACTATAATTTATGTATAACATTAAATTCTATATTTAAATTTCGTTCTATTTTTATATTATCCAAAAAAAAAAAAGTCACAGATTCTAGAAAATTAATTTCTGTCAATTTAAATTCCATCATTTTATAAATTCTTAGTAATCTTAAACTTCTTCATTCAAACACACCTTAACCGTAAGTGTTTTCCTTATATAGTTTTGCATAATCAGGAACATGATACAGATAATAAGTTGCTTTAAATTATAGCTTTGGTTGAGATCGACTATAAGTGATTCAAATAATATTTACTCTTTAACACGTTGGGTTTACATAAATTTTTAAGAGATTATTTATGGGCCCAGCTAAATAAGCAATGTCAAATGGGCGCAATATGTCATGTATGCATATTAGCTCCTTATTCATCCTTTTATGAGTGTACTTGAATATATACATATATATGTATATATATATATATATATATTAATTGATTGGCTAAGTACTAATAAATTTTGTATGCGACGACATCGAAGATGGAGATTACGCGCATTGAATATGAATATAACTTTTTTACGAGAGTCAAATTCTAGATACAACGCGAAATCATGGAAAGTATAATACTATTAAAATATAGTACTAATGACGGACTGGTGCTAAAACCTAGAAAAGATTTGAATTAACTTGTAATAAGGTAAAGACTAATAATTTTCTTTCGGCCCTAAAAACGTTAGAAGTTAGTGCTTGTTTATCAGCCACTTATGTATTAGTTTTTTAAGAAATTTAATTTGAAAATTTAAAATTAGGTGAATTTTGACTAATTTCCTAATGTTTTAAATAATTTTTATCATTAATATGTGCATTGTAAACTACTAAACTTTGTAATAAAGAATTTTGTTGGTAATTTTTCTTGGTTTTAATTTTGTCTTTTATTGGTTGGAAAGTACAACCAAAGTTAGTTGTAACATAAAACAAAAATATAGGCTACTTGAATAAAGTTAGAATGGATTTTCAAATTTTTAAAAAATTTGTGAAAAATAGGCTGTTATTAGTTTATTACTCTCAAAAAACGACAAATATTCAGTTGATGACCTAATTTTGCACAACCATTTCACCTTTTAAGTTTCATTTTAGAAAATTCTCCCTCACGATCACGAAAAAAGCTCTACTCCTCCCAAAATTGCATTAACTTTGAGCTGGCTCCCTCAAAATCGGAGCACCATTTTTCTTGATTTAATTTGGTTCCTCTTCCTCCACTCTAACTAAGTAATTTCATATGCTTCCGTGCAATTCTACCACCACTTTTTGCACAAAGATTGTTGAAACATTTTGGTGAAAATTCAGTTTCACCATGGACGGGTGGTCTATTTACAGGTTTTAAAGAGGTGAAAAAAGGGCCCCTCAAGAATTTTCAAGGTTAATCTTATAAAAAATTATCAAAACAAGGTATGATCACCATAATGGAACAAATGAAGACGCCGGTTTATGAGTTCTCATGGTGTAGAGAGAGACGAAACAAATATGAAGGATACATGCTATGGAGAAAGCATCAAGGCGAGGTTGATGGACATTGTGACAAAATAGGGTGAAAGTTTACCTATCTTTCACCATCAAGTTAGATATATTTCAATCTTGGCTGATGGTCTCAACCAAAGGCCAGGATCTCTAATGAACATGCAAGTTCGAGTTGAATTTCAACGGATTGCACTCATACACAAGTTCAATCCAAATTTATTTTTAATTCAGCTTTAACCAATACCATAATCTGTCCTTATGGACTTAAATTTTTAATTAGATTTCAAAAGAAGTCGTCCAAATTAGTGATAAAAGAGGGGAAACGATTTCTTTGTAGGTACACTACCCTTCACAATCTTAGGTTTTTTTTTCTCTTTCAAACATCAAAGTTCATAAGAGATTCCTACAAAGAAATCGACCCCCTCTTCTTCATGTGGATCCAATCCAAGCCCCAATAATTTCTTATTGAAAAGCCCAACCCAAATCCCAACGGCTAGTATTTAACTGACTCCCAACCTCTCCCTAATTTCCAGGTCCCAACTCCCAACCTTTTCGGTATAGAATATAGATAGAAGAACTAACGCCGTTCAAAAATGACGTATAACAGCGTCAGTAAAGTGTGCCCTACAAAACAATTTCAAATCTAGGAAAAGGCAAAAAGCCCTCTCTTCAATCTTAACGGCTACTTGTTTCTTTTCTCGCATTTGCTTCTCCTCTCAGTTTTCAACACAAAGAACCAGAAAGAAAATTCACAACACTTCTTGCGCTAAGGCCTCCTCTAATGGCGAATCTATAATCTCACGGCCAGGTATTTTTCTGAGCTCTCTTTTTATTTTCTTAAAACTTGTTTGGTTAGTGAGAAATCTCAGGGAAAGGAAAGCTTTTTCCTTTCCTCCTTTTTCTTGGAGACCAAAAACTGACGCATTTGTTATTTTGTTAGATATATGAGTTATATGATTGTTAGTTCCATGTTGGGTTGAATCCATAACTTCTATATTCTTTGATTATGTTTGGTTGCTAAGAAAGTGTGATCTCCCCAGTTTTCGTTTCTTTTTCCTTTTATGGTTTCATTTTCCTGTGACTATTTTTTCTCTGTTTCTCACATTTTCTCAGCAAACAAACAAAGTGAAAGCCTGCATTTTCGACATTTAAATTTGATGATTTTTTCTCTTGATCAAGGTCTAATTAAATGCATGAGCCAAACATTTGACAACGAATTTATAGGTTTAGATCCTTCTAATCCTCTATGCCTTTTTCCATACCTGTATAGATGTGCTTGATTCGGAGTATGTTGGATCCATTTTGACCCTCATTACTTTATGTTGATAATATCTCTAACTGAATTTTCTGTCAAAGTGAGTCACTTTGAGTGTCGAGACACATTTATTCACAAAGCTTAAAATGTTTGGCCAAGCTACCCTCACCATTTCGAGTTCTCACTTTTTGCTGAAGTTTTTCAAAACTTTGAAACTGAATCAATACCCGCATTGTTTTCGATTCATATTCTGGTGTTTTATTTTTGTCCTTAATGTTCGAAAGATGTGATCTTTAAGTTTTTTTTGGCTTGCAAACAGGTCTTTTTCTTAGTTCCGAAAGAACAAAAAATATGGATAAGGTTTGCGAAGAGCTGGATGAAGTTAAAGCTGAGCTTGAGAAGCAGAGGACAGAATACAAAAGCAAAGCAGAATCGTTAGAGAACTTGAAGAAAGCCCACAATGAGCAGCTCACTAAAGTCCAGCAGGCAAATTTGAAACTTGAGAAGCAGGATCAAGAACTGAATGAGAAGGCTGAGGAAATTTCTGTGGCTAAACAGATGTGTGAATATCTTAAATTCGGTTTGAAAGATAAGGAATCCGTAATTCAACATCTCAGGGCTGCAAATGATAAACTTCGAGTTGATTGTGATGAGAAGTGCCGGAAATTGGAAGGTACAAATAGAGCAATCGTATTGGCTTTAGATGAGGCAAATGAGAAGAATATGGATCTAGAGCAACAAATTCGTGCACACAAAGAAGAGATTGAAGGCCTCAAAAGCCGTCTATCAGTTTCGAAAAAGAAATGCTCAGATGCAGAGAAGAAAGCTGGTGCACCAAAAGAAGTAAGAGAAAGAGATGATGTGATGCTCAGATTAGAGGAGGACAATCAGAAAGTTCAAGATCAGCTCAAATGGAAGAGGGAGCAGTTCACACACCTTGAAGAAGCACATGAAAAGCTTCGCCGCCAGTTCAAGGCAAGTAAAAAGGAATGGGAGGTGGACAAGTCTTCATTGCTTGATGAGATTTGTTCATTGCAGACAAGCTTAGAATCTCAAACCAGAATTTCAGATGATCTTCAAAACCGGCTGCAGAGGTGCAACCAAGCCCTGGCTCATGAAGAAGGCCGGAGGAAGTATATGGAAGCTCAAGTTTCTGAATTCCAATCACGCTTTGAGAATGTCTTTTCTGACCACGAGGATGCCAAATCACAACTGGAATGCTTGGCTGCTCAGAGGGACAAAGAAATTGCATCTCTAAGACAGTCTCTAAGCACAAAAGAGGCACTTTATAAAGAAATGGGATATCAGACAGGGAAGCTGCAGCAAGAAAACGAGGAGTTGCGAATTTCCCTCAAAGAACTCCAGGAAGCTCAAGTCCAATCTGCACCAGGCTCACCTTCCGTGGCAAAGCTGCGAAGCAAGCTCAAAAGTTTGGATCAGATGCATAAGGATTGTATTGCAAATCATAGAGCTAAAGAAGCTGAATGGAGCTCTCAACTGGAAAGTATGACTGGCGACCTGAAGAACTATAAGTCTGAGCTCGAGAGTAAAGATGCAGCTTTAAAAGAACTCAAGATGGAAGTGGAGCAGATGCACAGGGACCAAACACCTAACCGGGCCAAAGGAGATGAACGGCACTCTCAACTAGAAAATATGAGTAGTGATGTGAGAAACTATATGTCTGAGCTAGAGAGTAGAGATGCAACTATAAAAGAGCTCACGATGGAGTTGGAAGCCTGTGAGTCTCTAAGTCTGCAGCTGAAGTTGGAAAATGAGGAGCTTTCTGTGATGTTATTGGTTTTAAAACTTGAAATCTCTGAGGCAGCATCCAATGAAACACAGCAGCTTCCAATGGAGAAAGAACTTTTCTTAAATCAGCCAGCTTCTCAGATGGAAGGCATTCTTCGAAGAGAACTCAGAGAAGCTCGTGACGCCTTAGAGAGAGCAAATATTGAGTTGGCGGAGACAATCAGTGAAGGAAATGAAATTGAACTCGAATTAGTCACATGGAAATCAACTGCAGAGCGCTTAAGAAGTAATCTTGAAACAAGTCTTGCAATGCGTAGAGAGTTGGAAGCTTCTCTTCTTGCACAGGTAGATATCGGAGAAAACATCAAGCATCAGAAAAAGGGGCTTCTTTGTATTTTTGAAGAGAAAGACACCATAATAAATAACCTCCAGCAGAAGATTGGGTTACTGGAGCAACAGCTTGAGAGCACAGATACAAATGATGCTGATTCTGCGAAGACAGAAACAGCAATGTGCCATGATTCAAACTTTCTCCAAATCGCCAGAGAGAAGGACAATAGTTTAGAGAAACTCGAGAAAGAGGTTAGCTGGCTAGAGCAAGAGTCATTGAGAAGGGAATTTACAAGTATTGTGATGGCACAAATTGGTGCAGAGAAAACATTTGAGCATGAGAAAGAGAAACTCATCAAACATATACAAGAGAAATACCAGAGAGTGAATGATCTCATGCAGCTTGTGGAGTCCTTGGAAGATAAGTTTAATTGCTCATTAGTTTCTTTCTCTTCACAGCTAGCTGAAAAACAGGCGGAAATTGATCTGGTCCACGAAGCTTGGGAGAAAATCACAACTGCTGAGATTGCGGCTTCACTTGAAATTGAAGAAAAGAAGATGATGGTTGTGGAACTTGAGGAGGAAGTCTGTAATATACAGCAGAAACTTCAATTGCAGGAAAAATCCTTGTGCGAGTCAAAACAGCAAGCATTGGAGGTCGAAGCTGAGCTGGAAACAAAAGAGGTGAAAGTGAAGCGACTGACTGACCAAATGAAGACAAAGCTGTTAAACTCAGATTCTTTAATTGAGGAGCTCAAGATTGAAAGAAGAAACTTACTTGACGATGTCATTAAGTTGTCCTCGGAAAAGGAAAACTTAATGGTGTTTATTGAAGGCATAGGTGATAAGATTGGCGAGTTTTCCAGTTCAGACAAACACCTGTTGGGAATGCTGGAAACGATAATGCTCTCTTTTGACAACAGAGCTTCAGGAGTGGATTTGAAATGGAACGATGAACTTGTTGACCCAGAACAAGAGAATGTTTGTACGCCAATGACCATGGTGAAGATTTCTGAAGGAGTCTCTGGTAGAAGATCTCCATTCAGACACCTCAACAGTTAGCTGCAGTGTGACAGAAAGTTTCTATTTTCTCATAGCTTGTGTAGCAAGCATGAAATTTTTCTTTAGCATGTGCATGAAGATCCACGCTTGTGTAAGTATTTTGTTTCTGGCAAGAACAATTTCTGACAAATTTGATTTATTCATTTGATTTAGCTGTTTTATGTGCTTCAATAGTTCAAGCAACTTCTAAAGATTATTTTCTTTCAGCAATTTCAAAAATTTATATTATATTAAATCAGAATATTGCTTGATCCATCGGAACACTGAATCTCAGAAATGATTTTTCTTAAGTCAAACACTGAAGTTTGATCTCATATGATGGCTTACATTCAAGTAATAAGAGACCACAATTAGAAAAATCAAAAGCTTAAGCCTTTTAACATCCTTAAAGTCCCGGTTCCAATTACACCAGTTAACACAAAATATCAATCTTGATGGTAAATTTAAATGTTCAAATGCAATCAGTTTTGAATAACATTATGCAAAAGTTTTCTTCTCGACCAGAATGTGAGTTTTCTGCAGAACAAACATCCTTAATTGTGCAGTTTCATTATAACACTTTGCACAGAGGTTGAGATCGATTATCAGTTTGAGTAATTACCAAGAACTAACAAGAGATTTACAAAAAGGGTATATTATTGATAATGAGATAAATCACATTTTGTGATACACAAGTATGTATAAACTTCGTTTTGAGCTACAACAGATCAATTTCATTGTATGAATTGATAACATATCAACTACATATCAATCAGATTTCTACTAGCCTCTGCTAGATGAAGCTGACTTTCGAGCAAATTCGGAGAATCCTTGCCTCAAAGCTCCAAGGTTCACCCCATTACCAACTAAAATGCTTGTCACTCCCATTATGGACACCTGTAAACAACATGACATACACTAAACAAATTCAACATGTATGAATTTCCTATCTTCACTGAATCTAATTAATTCTGAATATGAATATATATTGTATGTCGGTTCGAAGACTTGAATTTGAGGACGGCAGAAGGGGAAAGATAGATTACCGTTTGAGTATTCCTATCTTCATCATCAAAGAAAAGCATCTCTGTGAAGGGCACACCAGTAGTTGCATGAATTTTTTGAAAATGCTCTGTTTTGTGAGTCCAACTGGAGAAAATCTCCTGCATAAACACAAACCCATATATCATTTTCAGTTCATAAAAGATGCCCACACTTATTTCACAATAAAAACGCAAATGCAATTGCAACCCAAGAAAGAAACCACGAAAAACTACCGAATGCAAATATCCCAATTGAAATTGAATTAAAAAAGAAAGAAAAAAAATGCTGGATGAAGGCTCACCTGGGTCACAAACAAGGAGTGCACACCAAGAGTTTGAAGAAATGATTTGGCTATATCAGGAGTGGGGGATCTTGAAGCAACAGCCATAGAGATGCCCTTGTCTTTGAGGGCATATAATATGGCTGAGGCCTGTGGGTATAGGTATGGCATTTGGTCCTCATAGAAACACTCCCAATAGAAGGGCCAGAGGGTGTAATCGAGATCGAAGACGAAAAGAGTAGGAAGCTTCTGGTGTTGCCCGATTATCTGCAGAGCCTCGTTCTTCACCTTCTCGTCTTCGTCTCCCATTTGATTTTGTCTCTCTTTTTATCACTGTACGTGGCTCGCTGGGACAGGAATTTTTCTGCGTCTTTGATGAGGATTTTCACAGCATATTCCACCGTCAAACGGTCAAACCCAATTATACCCTTATCACTAAAAAAGTAAGAAAATCAATTATATCCTTCATTGTTAATTGAGAAAAAAAAAAAAAAATGCACCCCTTACCCCACCTTGGCCCTCGCCATACTTTATCTAGCTACAAATAAAGCGTTATTTGGGAGAATAAATTGTCACGCTTTAGTTTTTTCTTTGTGCAAGTTTCTATTCGTTGATTATCTTTTAATTTATTTAATTTAACGGTTATAAAAAAATAATTGAGTGCATGAGAAAATATAAAAGTGTAAAAAATCACTATTCTATTTGAATTCGTATAAATTAATATTAGAAACTTACCAATTTCTTTATCTATTACTCGGCAAGGTAATGGTGTGGATTACTGTTGTTGAAGTTTCTTTTACGACTGTCGAAGTTGAAACTTAAAACCTTCCACATTCACACCTTCAAAATACCACTAAACCTTAGTTTTAGGGGGCCGGGTGTTGGGGGTTTGAGTTTTCTATTTTTTGTTTTTATTTTATGTGTTTTTATGCTTTTTAATTCTTCAGGGTAAACTTGGAATTTAAGAAAAACAAAAAATATTGTGGGGGCGGAGTTAGCATTTGAGGGGGTGCGAATAGCATTTGAATGGGAAAGAAACAGAGAATTTCTCTTCTTCATTTGTCTTCGTTTCGTCGCCTGTCGCCTAGGAAAACCAGCCTCCAAATTCCGTTGAAAGCCCTCTGAACCCTCCGAGGTAATTTCGTTTAAACTCTAATTTTTAACCCAAATGCAATTGTGCGCTAATTTCTCTACATAATCGGAGCTTCATGGGCAGAGCCTCAATTTGTTGAGTTCAAATGCAATTGTGCATATTGTTTCTCCTTTCGGACCTTATATTAAAGATTTTTCTTTTTTTTTTTGCCTCTTTTTCGTGTTTATTTGAGTTATTTAATCATCTAAGTTCCAAGCCCCTTACGTGGAGGGAAATTTTGGGTTGTGGGTCGGTGGAAATTATACTAATGGGTTCATTTGATTTTTAGAAGTTCAGCATTCCTTTTTGTAGAGAATTAGTGCATCCACTAGGAGGTGTTGGTGAGATTTTAGTTAGAAGGTGGTGCACTGAGAAGGGCAAACCCACTAAAGGCTTATGATTGAATCAAATATGTAATCTTGGGGTAGAATGGTGAAATAGAATGTGTATTGTAAACTGTCCTATGTTTCCATCTAAAATTTTGTTTGTTATGATTTATGTTCTAGTTAGTGTATCGATACATTATTAATATATGAGCGGTTACTGGGTGTTATTTTGTTTTTGAATCTGATGGTTTGTTTTCAGTTTCAGAGCTTGTTAAAATCTTTTGATTACTTAAGCTGCTTCTTGGTTGCAACATTGTGAAAGACTACTTGATCACTTCATCAATAGCAGTTGGCTTTTGAGGGATATGTGTTGTTGAGTTCTGTTATGATCTGACCTTCTAATCTCTACCCAACAATGGTTCTTTCTGGTTCGTTGCAATTACCCCATGGATTGGGACTTTGCAGAAATCAGAGGTACCGAGAGCAATTTAAGGTACTACAAAACACACAGTTTTTAATCTCTATTTCACCATTATCCAGAGATTGTTTTTTAACTTAAGTTTCATTCTTTGCAGATTGGAATAGGAAGGAACAAATTACATGCAATAAGCACTCCCCTTGCATCAAATTTCGCGGTATGATTCATGTTTATTACTTTTTAGTTTAGAACCTAGAAATTAGTAGGACCAATTGGGACAGAGGAAGGATAACTACATGTTATCATTACATTCTATTAGTTTTGATGTGAAATATTGACATTTTTCGTCATTCCGTCACTTACTCCATTGTCTTGCCCATTTAGAAGATGGATATCTGATTTTTCTATGAGGAAAAGATAGCTGACTTATTTGTCTGGAATATTGTGGATGGTATACATAGGGAATGTCTGGAATATTTTCTGGAGTGAGGTTGATTGTTGCCTGAATGTGTGGTCTAGATTCATAATCTGCAACGTAAGTATGACAAGAGAGCATTACCCCATACATGGTTATGCTTATTTCTAGAACATAAATCATCTATTAAGCACTACCCTTTCATCACATTTCTTAATATGATTCGTGCTTTATCACTTTAAACACCACCCGTTCCCCTTAAAAAATCTCCATGATGCATCTACTACAATGCTGCTTCGATCTGTTAACAAATAGAACATGCACACAGAAAAGACATTTGAAGCCTGTTTATCATCGCCAGTGCTCATTCTGCTCTACTTTTTTTTTTCTCATTCTTCTTCTCTCACTGGCTTTATTTTGGAAATGGGTAAAACCAATTCATGTCAGAGATTGTGAGCACTTGCTATCATTATGTTCTAAAATGTAGGTATCAACTTTAAAGGTTACCCCTTCTCCTTAAATAATCTCTATGATGCATCTACTGTAATGCTGCTCACCTTTGTTAACAAATAGGATATGCACACAGAAAACACATTTGAGGCATGTTTGTCATTGTCACTGCTCATTTTCTGGTCGATGTTTTTCCTCACTCCTTTTTCCCTTGCGGGCCTTTTTTTGGGAAATGGTTAGAACCAATTCTTAAGGAGATTGTGATCACTTTCTATCTCATGTTTAATGGGTACCTTTTTTCTGCGATATGTGAAATTTCCGATCATTTTGATTGATATTATTCTGGTCGGTTGTTCAATTTTAGTGTTCTCAAGTGTTAGCAAAATTGTTTTGTCATGTGTACCCTTTTTAAAGCTTGCCTAGGAATACTATTTACTGATCCTCTCATATTTTGTGGATCTTTAGACACTTTCTGGAAAGATTTTGAGATCATCTCTTGTGTTACAGTTTCAGAAGCAAGATTCTTGGAATATTCATTTATCAGACAATGTATACAGGCCCTTACATACCGTATCTCGCAGATATAATGCATTTAAGTGCCATGCTTCACTATCATCTGGCCAACCATTTGACCAACATGGTTTGAAGACAGCTGCAATGGTCTTGACAAGGTAATTCTTATCTTTTGATCAAGTTTGTATACATATCTGTTATGCATGCCTCATAGTTATACTTTTTCGATATTAAAATTCTATGGTTACTTATGCATGATTATGTTTGTGCTTTATGATAACTTTTGTGGCTCTACTTTATTCCTTTCATTGCTTATTTTTATTTTTTTAATTGTGTCTCAAAAACATTGTTGGACAACTTTGCCCTAAGTTTAAACATAAGCAAATTTATTCTATTTACCAATATATGAGCATGGCATCATCTTATTTTGAAAATCAATATGGATACTTTTCTCCCCTGATCCTAGATACTTTTATGATCCAGATGTCTCTAGAATTTAATTTGATATATGCTATCCGTAATAAGTTTTGACTCTCCCTACTTATAATCAATAAATTGACTGCTCAAAATAATATTTCGATCTTTAGTGACGAAGGTAGATTCAATAAAATTATAAAAATACTTGGATGTCTTTTAAACAATATAAAACTACTTACATAAAAATACTAAAATCTGACTAGTTGAAGGATCTCGAGCTCGGATATCTTAGATACAAATACTTGGATATCTTTTCCCTTGTCTGTTCAGCTGGTGAATCTTAAATGCGGGCTTTCATTTCTCTATCATTTTTCGTGTGATCTCAAATGTTATCTTAGTGGTCTACATTTGTGACTGTGAAATCGTTTCCTAAATTTTATGAACAATTATTCATTTTTTTATGCAGGTCATATAATGCTTTGCAGGGTTGTCCTCTTGTATTCAAATTGGTTCCATCAGTTGCCCTTGTTATTTTTTCTATATGTGGTCTTGCACCACTTATGCGTGCAAGCAGAAACCTGATCCTTCATGTATGTTTATCCTCGTGTGCTTGCTTTTTTGTTTTATATACTACAGTGCATTTCATTTTGCCTGCATTTCTGAATCTGACATACACCTGATTGCGTTATTTTATTTCTCATATTATCCTGCAGAAGAGTGATAGTAGTTGGAGAAAGAGTGATACGCATTATGTTACTACCTCGTATATTCAACCTTTGCTGCTATGGATGGGTGCAGTTCTCATTTGCAGGTGTCTATATTGTATTTTTATAAATAATTATTTTAAGTCATATATTTATCTTGGAAGTGTTAAAAAATTCAAAGCGTCCCCCCACCTTCCCTCACACAGAATTTTACAGTAATAGAAATGAGAAAATCTAAAAGCTCTGAAGAAGATAATGAAGGAATTCTGTCTAATCGGATGTTTAGTTTAACAATGGGTTTGGAAACTTAGGGTTAGGAAAGAGGAAACTCAATACCATTAGAAGATTGACTACCTTTTACTATCTATTGATCAGCTCAATACTTCCTCACCTACCAAACCTCTCCTTCTAGCATGATAACAATTCCAGAGATTGTAGGGTTCCCAGTTTTGAAGCTGATCCACATTGCGAATTGGGGGTTTTGTGGGTATCATATATATATATGGCATTTATGTCTGTTCCCTAGGAAGAGAAAACACAGTTGACTAGGGCCTTTATAACATTCTTGCTTTCGTTTTTTTTTTTTTCATTTTTCTTGTTAGAGGTAGAGGTGAAATATATGGGAGAAATGTGTGATGAAGAAGGGTAGAGGGTGCTGGAAGAAATGTGCATCATATGGTACATAAAATGAAAAAAATAGAAAAAACTTTGGAAGTAATTTTTTTTTTACATTCTTCTTTGTTTCTCTCCCCTCCCTTCTGTTGTGATTTCGTTTAAGAATGGGAAAGACAAACAAAACTTTGGAATTCGAAGAAAATAAGCAAGAAGATAAACAACACCAATAATTAACGTGGTTCGGCTATGCCCCTACATCCACGGGGCAGCAATAACAAAAACTTCCACTATATCAATAATGGGTACAACGAATTATCTTATCAAGCCTCTAGAATTAAGGCTTGATGAACAACTAGAAAGAGCAAGAAACATAAACAAAACACTCTTATCTCTTTTCTTCTCTCCCTTACAAACTTTGCCCTATCGATATTCTCTCACTCTAACACCTTGAGTGGTATAACACAATCTTCCTTTCTTGCTAGCTGATTGGACCTATCAAACTAGCGCAGCAGCCCTCCTTTTATAGCCGCAGTAATGGCCTTCAATTAGGAATCCTAATCCCAATTGGATTCTATGTATCTTTCCAATTGGGAAAACAATTTCCTATTGGGAATAGGATTTCTATCCTCTAAGACTATTATTTCTAATAGACTTAGGAATCTCATCATGGGCTGGAAAATACAACAATCTCCCCCTCCAGACCATGAGGGTGGTATACCAAAGTAGGATTTCTCCTTCTGATCAAGCTCCCCTTGACCGAACTTCTCATGATTAGGCTCCCCCTAATCGCACTTCTCCTGACTAGGTTCCCCCTAATTGCACTTATCATGACTAGGCTCCACGTAATCGTACTTATCATGACTAGGCTCCACCTAATCGCACTTCTCATGACTAGGCTCCCCCTAATCGCACTTCTCATGACTAGGCTCCACCTAATCACACTTCTCTTGATCAGGCTCTCCCTGACCAGACTCCTCATCTTCTTTGGCAAAGGCAATTTCAGACTTCTTTGCCAGAATCCATCGCTGGTGTGGTGTTAAAGAAGCTCTCCTTGTTCCCAAGTCACAACACCAGCAATATTCTCTCCTTCCTTTTGTTTCTTTTTCCATTTACGACAATGTTTCTTCATGTGACCCTTCTTCCCGCAATAGTGGCAGTTACCATTGAATTTTGACTCACCAGAGTCCTTGCCTTTGGTTTCTGTGACTAAGAGTTTTCCAAGGTCAGTTTCTGAAGATTTTCTCCTTGTTTCTTCATTAAACAGATGATCCTTAACCACGTCCATTGTCAAGACACCATTAGTAGCAGAATTGCTTACACTTACAACGAAGGTATCCCAACCAATTGGCAAGGATCCTAGCAACAATAGTGCTAGCAGCTCATCTTCAATTGTCAAGCCCATAGTGGCTAACTGATTGGTCACGTTCTAAAAGTTGCTCAAGGCTGAGTCATACTAAAATCTTCCGCATACTTCATGTTGACAATCTCTTTCATAAGGAATGCTTTCTTGGCAGCGGTCTTCTTCTCAAAGAGGGATTCCAACTTCTTCCAAAGGGCTTTGGCATTAGTCTCTTTAGAAACATGGTGATAGACGCTATCATCAATCCATTGTCTAATGGTACCCATAGTTTTTCGATTCATCTTGATCCAATCAGCTTTTGACATACTTTCCGGCTTGCTTGCAACACCTCCAATTGGCTCATGAAGATCTCTGCAATAAAGTATGCCCTCCATTCTTGATTTCCAGGTCACCCAGTTAGCACCGGTAAGTTTAATCATGGTGCTATTCGTTCCCTCCATTCTAAACGACAATCAGCAACTTTGTTGCACTGATACCAATTGTTGTGATTTCGTTTAAGAATGGGAAAGACAAACAAAACTTTGGAATTCGAAGAAAATAAGCAAGAAGATAAACAACACCAATAATTAATGTGGTTCGGCTATATGTCTACGTCCACGGGGCTGCAACAACAAAAACTTCCACTATATCAATAATGGGTACAACGAATTATCTTATCAAGCCTCTAGAATTAAGGCTTGATGAACAAATAGAAAGAGCAAGAAACAGAAACAAAACACTCGTATCTCTTTTCTTCTCTCCCTTACAAACTTTGCCCTATCGATATTCTCTCACTCTAACACCTTGAGTGGTATAACACAATTTTCCTTTCTTGCTAGCTGATTGGACACATCAAACTAGCTCAGCAGCCTTCCTTTTATAGCCGCAGTAATGGCCTTCAATTAGGAATCCTAATCCTAATTGGATTCTAAGTATCTTTCCAATTGGGAAAACAATTCCCTATTGGGAATAGGATTTCTATCCTCTAAGACTATTATTTCTAATAGACTTAGGAATCTCATCATGGGCTGGAAAATACAACACCTTCCACCACCATTCAATTTTAAGTTATATACTTATCATAGTGGTTTTCTTACAGAGCATTGGATCCAGTTGTTCTACCTACAGAAGCTAGCCAGGTTGTTAAGCAACGGCTTTTGGATTTTATAAGATCATTGTCAACTGTACTGGCATTTGCCTATTGTTTATCAAGGTTAGTTTTTTTTTTTGTTTTTATCTTGAAAATGCTTGATTAGGTTGTCAGCAAACTTTAATGTAGCCTGGTAAAATTGTTGGGCCACTTGAAAAGTCTTTCTGGACATGTTAAGTACAGTTTTTTTTTTTTTATCACCGATGGCCTTTTTAATTTCTTTATATTGGATCAATCAACCTTAAAATTTTGTGATATATAGTTGCTTTATCGATTTGTGCTCTTCAATGTAGTTGACATTCTCCAAGTTGTAAAGTTTGTTGATGATTGCTTCCTTGATAAGTGATAATTAATTGTAATATTTTCATGCAGTGTGATTCAACAAGCTCAGAGATTCTTCCTGGAGAGTAGTGACTCCAATGATACAAGAAATGTATGTGACCGTGGTCTTATGCTCAACTTGTTTTCAGTTCCTTACATATACTGTCTGTGCACTGAAGACTGGAAAATCCAAGTAGAGCAGTAGTCTTGATTAATTACCGTGACATCAGGGTCTTATTTTTCTGAATAGTCAAATTATTACCTATTGGTTATCAAGGGATGCAATGTTCTTATTTCAATAAAGAATGAGCTTTTTCCTTTTGGGCAGATGGGTTTTCAATTTGCTGGGAAGGCTGTTTACTCTGCCGTATGGGTGGCTGCTGTTTCATTATTTATGGAGTTACTAGGTTTCTCTACCCAAAAGTGGCTTACTGCAGGAGGTCTTGGGACAGTATTACTGACTCTGGCTGGTCGTGAGGTGAAACTCTGAAACTCTCTTTCACAGTTTACCTTATTTTCCTTTACATATACAACTTTGTTTCATTTTTTGACCTTTTCTTTTTAAATCTAGATCTTTACAAATTTCCTGTCAAGTGCAATGATTCATGCGACTCGGCCTTTTGTTGTCAATGAATGGATTCAAGCAAAAATTGAAGGCTATGATGTATCTGGCACTGTTGAGGTTTGTATTTGAGTGTTGAACATACATACACTAGGTTTAAGTGAAACAAGAGGAATACTAGAGAAAGATATTATGTATACTTTTTTTCTTTTTGGTACTATGCATATATAACAGATAATAACACTGACACAAAACCTTACAGTTATATGAACAATTTTATTAAATATTTTTGCTGAAACTATAAAATTACCTTGGTAATCTGGGTCTTTTGTTGTTGCATGTAGCATGTGGGTTGGTGGTCACCAACAATTGTAAGAGGTGAAGATCGTGAAGCAGTTCACATTCCAAACCACCAGTTCACCGTCAATGTTGTGAGAAATCTCAGTCAAAAAACCCATTGGCGTATCAAAACTCACCTTGCCATTAGTCACTTGGATGTCCATAAGATAAATGTAATGAGTAATATTATATCCTTGAATATGTCTATAAGATAAAAGCTCCCCAGTTCATTTTCTGACTTTTGCTTTCTTCTGGTTCGACGGCTGGTCTGGTCTTGAGAACATTGATGTAATTGCATTCATGCTGAGTGTGTAAGTTATTAATTGCCCTTATATTTGCACAGAATATTGTTGCCGACATGCGCAAAGTCTTGTCCAAGAATCCTCAAGTTGAGCAGCAGAGGTTGCATAGAAGAGTATTTCTGGAAAATGTTACTCCTGAAAATCAAGCTCTTTTGGTTAGTGTTAAACATTTTTACCTTAAAATTATTTAATGCATCAACATTGGTACTCTTTTCATAGGTGCTAGTTATTTACTGATTCTTCTTTTGGTTTTTGACTTCATTTCTCATTAATGTGGGAAGGATTCCCTAGTCTTTTTATGGGAAGGAGACACTAGTCTTGTTGTGGTATTCAAATGAAGAGATCTGTGATGTATATTTTGTGTTCTAGATCATTCTGGCCTTTGTAGTTATGCTGCAGCCTATTTATTGTCAAGTAAATTGACAAGTGGTGAAATTAAAAACCAAGCAGCATCTTTGGTCTAGAATTAGAATATATGTAGGGGCTGTCTGGTAATTTTTTAATTATTAGCACTCCAAAACAGTCAGCATGCACTCCTTTGTTGTTTAGTATAGTAAAATAATAGCTCCTTGTGAAAACGAGACTAACCAAAAAACAAGCTTTCGACAAAAATATTAGCAAATAGATTGGAAGTTATTTTTTACATGTGTATGCGTAAGTGTTCATGTGTTGATAGTCTCAAAATTCTCAAATGTTAGTCTCACAATTGTATGTATTTTATCTTTTAACTATATACATATGCGTACATATTTTACTTATTTTTTGCATATTGCAGATCTTGGTTTCCTGTTTTGTGAAGACATCACATCATGAAGAGTATCTGTGTGTCAGGGTAAGAGCATTTTGATTGAGAAAAATTGTTCAGTAGGTTATGATTCTCGATAAGTCACTATTGTGAAATCAGTCGACACCCTGCTCTTAGGAAGCAGTGCTAGAGCATCTCGGTTTGAGTCCTAGTGTACCTTCCAATTAGCTGACCTCTGTAATTTGGAAGAAAGATGATAAAATATCTTAACCAGTTACTTAAAGTAGAACTATTTTTTTACTTTGAGTAATTTCATGTCTCACCCCAAACCTAGCTTAATGGTTAAAATTCGTATCTGAGACACATTTAGATAGTTAGACTGGATGGGAAGGTTGTTATTGAAGCATGATTGAAAAGTTTGCTGTTACTGGATGGTCACTTTTGAGAGTTTAGATTTTTTTTCCTTCTTTCTGTTTTTTAGATACTATTATCCTCAAGTGATCCAAGTCCTTCATCCGAAAATTGTATCAGATAGGTTTTAAGTCCATTCATGGATGTCTAAGGTGATAATGCCATATTGGTAGGCAAAGACCACATAATAGAGTTTTTTAGATCAAGACTTGAAACACCTATAAGATAATAGGGACTGTTAGACCCGTGAGTCCATGACCCCAAATAAGTATCCTGTTTCTTCTAAGACGCTGAACATAAAAGGTAGAGTAAAAATGACACAAGAATGAAGGGCTGTGTCAATTCACTTACAGATACAAGAAAATGAGCATAAAAGTGAATAAGATGAGGGGGTGCATCATTGTTCCATCATCAATGATGACACAAAAATTACTATCAACGGATGGCATAGGAAGTTGGTTTTTGCCCTACTGAATTCATTACATAATAAATCCAGCTTTATATAATAGTTTACTATGACTCATTAACATATTACAATGCACTTTTACATTGTGATTTCTCTCACCCTGAAACCATTGATGTTATGCTCATTTAAATACAATGAATGTTTGACTAAACAGGAAGCTATACTGTTGGACCTTCTTAGAGTCATCAGCCATCATAAGGCTCGACTTGCCACACCCATCCGTACAGTTCAGAAAATGTACAATGACCCCGACTTGGACAATGTACCATTTGCAGATTCAATGTATAACAATGCTGGAGTAAGATCCAGACGCCCACTCCTACTGATTGAACCCTCATACAAAATCAACGGAGAAGATAAAAAAAGAAGTCGTGCTCAAACCAGTGGAGAACGAGATGGGAAGGGCACAATACGGCCAGCAACTGAGTCGAAGGCCAGAGAAACAGCAACTTCTGAAACCAAGGCAGATGCTAAAGTTGGAGCAACATCAGTATCTGACCCCAAGACCAGAGAAACACCAGCATCTGACACCAAGGGAGATGGAGAAACGCCAAATTTGAACACCAAGGAGGACCCCAAGGCGGCAAAATCATCTAAATCTGAGTCCAAAGTTGGTGAAAAAGAAACAGTGAAGCAAACATCTAATGTGTTGTCCAAGACTAATTCTAAAGACACAGAAAAGCCTGATTCTGACTCCAAAGCAACGGCCATGGCATCTGAAAATTCGACGCAAAAGATCTCTGACAGAAAGGAGAATAAGAATGCAAGTTCGGGGAACGTTGTTCTGAAAACTTCTAGTAAACCTACATTTTCCTCAGTAGAAAGTGGTGCTCACAAAAGATCAACAGCTTCCCCAGTAAAACAGGATGGTGAAAGGATGCTTGTTCCAGAGCCAACATCGAGGCCTGCTATGGAAGAAAATATAGTTCTTGGTGTTGCTTTAGAGGGCTCAAAGAGAACCCTTCCTATAGATGAGGGAATGGATTCCCCTTCGTCTCATGCGGAGGCGAAAGGAAATGCATCTCCAATTTCTGATAAAGGTAAGAAAAATGATCAGGTTCCAGCTGCACCAGGTTCAACATCTAGCAAGGATTGAGTTTAGGAAGATTGACGGAGCTCGTGGCGGCTTTTCCTCTCTCATGGAAAGCAAGTCCATGAAGCTGTGATTTCTCAACGCTGCACCACACAATACATGTTCACACTTAATTTTAGTTTCCATTGTCATTGCCAATGGGGTGTAGCATTTGTTGGCATTTTTCATTGAGAAATGTTGGCTTCCATCAAATTGATAACATGATACTTTAGTGTAGACCATTTGAGGCTCATCTGTTTTGTTTTCGCGATTACAAAGATGTTCATACATGTCCAAGTTGAAATTCCATCTCTCATATCATTCTCCGTTAGGGGTCATATTATTGCTTGTTACATACATGTAATTCGAAATTTCGAATTTGAACAAACACAATTGTTTCCGTCAAAGAGTATCGTGTACATAAACTTCAATCACATCCAAACCATTGATAAGTACAACCCCACTTCTACACTACTTTTCCACCCAATACCATCCCACTTCTATTCCACTCTATTGAAGATATCATCTATACTATACTACTATAAGTTACCGAAAGGGGATCGTTTTTATTTACTAATACAAGGCACAAAGTGTAGTGGTACCAAATAATGAGATGTAGGAGGTCAACCCAGCCTCCTTGAGTATGACATTAGCCTCATCCCTGGCACATGCAGTCGGGAGCGGGGTAGGTGTATATGGACTGCTTAGGCTTTCTGAACCTGAGTTGCCCTTGTCTGTTTAGGTGCCCTTCCAATACTGACTGCTGGAAGTCTGACCAGCTGATGCTTTTGTTTAGGAAGAGTTGCCCCAGCAGCGACATACTCGGCCTAATGGTCTTCAAGTTTTCGTAAGTTCGATGCCCCACCTGTTGACACCAAAATTTGTCATCTCATGAGATCAATGAAAATGTACCAAAGCTCACAACTGTGGCGGAAAATTCCCCACTGCTGTGTCCCGTAGGTTATGGATAGATTGTTAATATTATGGTATGAGCGTATGAAAATTAATGATTCATCATATTTGATGTGGGTCGGCCAACAACCCTCACGAATATGACCCCCCTTGCAGAATTCATAAGAAGTTAAAAAGTCTTACCAGTGCATTGTGCATATTTCCGGGAGAAGCAGAAACGAAGATGTCGCTGTGCATGCTAACGTAGTAATCAAGTGCTGCTAACAAAGAAGCCTTTCCTTTGATTAGGGAACGTTCTTCTGATGAAGCAAGGCTCTTTTTGTCTTCCATTAGTGGAAACAATTTTCTCAAAGTTGAAATCCTAGCTTCTCCACCGAATACCTGGAGAAAACAAAACATTGATGTTCCAAATTGAAATTTAACAATTCACCAGGGATAAGGCCTTAGCTAACATGATTTGGATAGAAGGTTAACTATGAACCTTGTGGGAAGCAAGATAGAGACGAGTACTGTTGTCAAATCCCAAAGCTGCAAGAAGCAACCCAATCTCTTCAGGAGTTAATGGACAACGCCCCTGACTCCTCAACTCTTCATCCGTGAACTGGGAGTTAAGGACCCTTCCTTGCCAGATCACTTGGCGGTATTTGGCCAGAGCCAGTTTCTCAGCTTTTCCACCACCAAAATCGCAGGCTGAATGGGCAGCCATATCCTGCGTAATGACAAAAAAAGAAAGAGCATAAGAATGAAAAATTAAAAACCAACATGAAATCCACAATCAGAGTGGCAAAAAATTAAGCAAAGGTTGCAGGAGCGGGTCCCATATGCATGGCTACTAAAAAATACATACACATTTAATATTTTTGAATAGTTACAATAAATTGCAAGTTGGTTAGAGTGACATATAATATGCTTTACAATCTGTCCTCTGTTGCCTCGGAACATAAACGCTGCAAGTCGGACATTGCTAGCTTACATCAAGCAGTTCCTTGACCAACCAATTATGCCAAACTTGCTTGCAGGCTACATGCTGCAGAACTTCGGGGAAAAAAAAGTAACATGCAATTCATATGGATCTGCGTCAATTGTAGGAGGGGCATACCTTATCAAAGCGTAGGTGTAGTACAACAAACTTCCCTGCCCCTTGTTTGTTTTTCACATCAGGCATTTCCTGCAGGTAATTGGTGCCAACACCTCCACTTTTGGTAGAAGGATATCTAAGGCGGCTGACCAGAGCATCTCCAAGCGCTCTAATATGAGGGACAAAAACTAATGCTTGAAAGTTGACCTTACAGCGTAGTCGTTGGATGTCCATAGGCAAGTTATCAAATGTCAGGCGGTGAGAGAATGGGGCAATTGCTGCTATTCCATAACTGAACGACATGAAATTCAGTCAATATGAAATCTTAGTTATGAAGCCCATGCAGAAATAAAATATACGGCACAAGTAACGAACATATAATAACTTTGGTTAAGTGGAAATTTTGCAATTTCACAGTATTGGACTGAGCATAAATAGTTTAGCTACACCACAATGTTTTAGATAGACAAGTTATTGCATTTCATCCTGCCTCTCGGCAACAATGAATGGGAAGGGCATCATATTCCCATATCTGAGGCATTACAATAACAAAAAAAACCATGTTTCCCTTGATGCAAGAAACCCTTGTCTCACCTAAAGGTCTGAAAATTTAAACAACAATAGAACTGTTATGAAGTCAACAAGTTCCGGTAATACTGACCTCTGAACTACCGGTAATACATTCTCCGTATACCAATGGACTGAAGCATGAACAGGTGCTGTCTTAACTCTAGTAGCTCGGATGGCCGTTGCATAGAACTCCCTTGTACTCCACGAATAATCAAAAGGTAGCTCTTTAACTATGGAAATATCATCCTTCAACACATTTATGAAATGATCAACATCAAATATATCCATGAAGGAGCTGCAGAGGAAGGAATGAACCAACATAAGCATAAATTTCCATTTAGAATTCAAGATAAATAGGAAAAATATTGCCAGGGGAAAGATAAATCAATTTTGCTTCAACAAATACCTCGAATCTCGCCATACTGGATTCACTTCAAGGTATGGGATCACAAGAGTTGCATTCAGTATTTTAGCAACGGCAACTGCATCACATATCTACAAACCAAACAACTTTAGGACATAGCTAAGACAAGACTGAAATTTTAATCATACAATACTCAAGTTTCTTCTCTTCTTCTTCTTTTTTTCCTCTAATTAAGATCTACAATGGAGACATTATAAAGTTGTAATACATACCCCCATCCTCTGCTGGTTCAGCCCTCCATCAAGAAATACTTGGATAAATCCCTCAGATTTCTCTGGTAATGCTGCACCAGATACAGAATAAATTGCGGAAAAGTAACACTTACGAGTTCAAACAATGTACTTTAGGCAGAATTACATATATAAACAAAGTACCACTATTTCCGTAAACACTCACAAGCGGTAATTGGTGATTCTGCACAAGGTTTCCATTCTTGGTCGGCCAATGGATTCCATAGATCTGAGCGTTCCACTTCTGACTGTACACACGAAATACATGTATATGATTTGGTTTCAGTCGACAATTTTACTGCTCACGCATCAGTCAAACTATTTAAGAACTGTTACTCACAGTTTGGTGTTGTAGAGCACTCTTGAGAAGGCGTTGGTGCTTAGATTTTGGAACATTCCATTCCTGAAAATTCGACTTCGTCATCACATTAAGCCCCTAAAAGGAAAGCTGCATTTAATTCCTGCTGATTTTTGCAACAGTTGGAAATGCACTTATATATATCACTGTAATGGCACACATATGAACTTGGACAAAAGTCGCCTAACATCGATAGGCCTCATCATTCAACATGATATTATGAAGAAACATATATATATATATATATATATATATATATATATATATAAATAAATCTTGGTATGCAAGGTTAAAAGGTCACACTATTCCTTCTTATCATACACAAGCAATTTGTTCATGATGCCAAAGGGTTCGATAGTTTTTCCAACTTCTGCTCATCAAGTATCATTCATGCCATTCACTTGTCCAACATTTTCCATTGGAATTTATGTATCCCTCTCAAATTTCAACTTATTTTTTCATCTAAATCTTAATAATCTTTAACCGGTTATGCGCAAATTGACTAGAGATATCTTCCATTAAACTAACCAAAGTTAACTCACACTGCTAACGTTCCCATTTACAACATTATCAAACTAGATATCAACCGACAACACTATAAACGAACAGATAATCCAGTAAAAAAAAATTACAAATTTCTCTCTTAAAATAAGAAACTGGAAAAACCTCTATAACCAGTAAGAACAAACAAGTACCTAAAACTGAAATAAATTACATTAGAAATATCAAATTAGTTAAATGCAAGAAACATACCGAGTACATGGAAGATGAAGCATGGCCCAATGGGCTGAACAAGCTGGGCAAGAAAATGGGAAGCAGCAGAAGCAGAAGAGCACCAAGGGCTCCTCCTCTGGGAGACTGATAATAGCAGTGAAGCTTGAGCACCATTTCTGAACACCCAGCTCAGCTCCCGATCTGAAAATCTAAAATCTGGGTTTTGGTCTCCAGTGAAAAATTACAGAGACCCGGAAGAAGGAATAATAACAAGTAAGCAGCAATAAATGTAGGCCTCAAGAGTAAGCTATTATCATCAATAAAAGAGAGAGAGTAAAGCTACTTTGAGTTTGAGGTGGACACCTGGACTTGTTGCTGTATATTGATTATGGGAAGCGTGTCATTTTCAGAGATAAGAAGTGAGTTTAAGGATTTTGGTTCGTCGAAAAAACCAAAATAGAATGCTTTCTTTTGCTTTTTGTTTTCTAACCTTTTTTTTAACGGAGTTTAGAGGTTTCAGTGTGAGTCATCAGTCATGGCATAAACTGGATCCAACAAGGGTTTGCTTTTTTGGACCGTTAGCTTGTCGGGTGGGCATCTCTATGCCCCCCTTAACTTTATTAGATTTGTTTTGGTGATCATCACCGACACTACAGTGACTCCTGAGATTTTTACTACTTCCATTGGGATTTTGGGTCAGTAAAACGTAATGGGAAACAACCCGAAAACCGACGTTCACCCGTTTTCGTCCTACAAAATCAATTATTGTATGTTTATAGAGGCCATACTTAGACTCATCCAATTCTTTGAATTCGACTAAACAAATAAAATAGACTATTCCGAACCGTTTTCATATATCAAATTTCTGAATTTTGATATATTATTATAAGGAGGGTTGTGCTGTTTTGTGTGGTTGATTTGACCCATCATTTTGGTCAGCACATTCTGCAAGAAAGGTTTGTTCTTTTAACAATGGGGATGTTTTTCTTTCTTCCAAGTTCCAACGGTCTAATATTATGGGATCATTTGCTAATTAGTAACTACGCACTAAAATCTCTCCAACTTGACCTAATTATAATTTATAATTGGCATTGATTTCTTTTCCCTAATTTGGGCTTGAGGAGTCCAAAATTTTAGTATTGGGTTTGATTTCTTTTCTCTTTTTGGTATTGGGTTTTTCTCCAACGGTCCAAAAAAATTACATCTTTTTTGCAAAGACTAGTGGTTGATGAATGGCCATAATGGGTTAAGCTGGGATATGGTGGGTTCTTGTAGGCTGGTGGAGGAACAAGAAAATCGAGTTGATTTTCTCCTCCTTGACTCACTCCCCAAAAAGAAAAAGAAAAAAAAAAAACTTATCTTTTCCTTTGTGATAGTCTTTAAGCTCTAAATGGAAGGATGTCATTTTAGGAGGATCGTTTGTAGCTATAGAGGTAGTCATAAGATTTGGGAAAAGTCGGTGAAGGTGACTTTTTAGGTCTCTTTTTAAGTAGTTTTTCATTTTTTTTGGTAAAGACCCTTTCAAAAATTAAAAGGGGAATTATCACTCGTACCCCATTATGAAAAACAAAATTCACTCATACTACTTTTTTTTTTTTACTAACCAAAGTAAGAGCTTTGTGGTATTTGCAAATTTGGTCCAAGTATATAAAGGATTGTGTAATCAACTAACACCCATTTAGTTACTTTGGCTTGTAAAGAAGAAAAGAGGAGGAGAAGATACAAAAGAACATGAGAACATCGATATAGAGAAGTTGAGCGGAGGTGGGAAACGAGGAGAGAGGGAGACGCTGTTGTGGTTTTAGGGTTTGACAACGACCATAGAGGGAGACGACGACGGCGAGCTTGGAGTTGCGAAAAGAGGAGGCGGCGACGGCGGGCTTGATGCCGGCGACGAACTGGTAGAAAGGGAGGCTCCAAGGTGAAGGCTGGGTTGGAGAGGAAGTGACGTACGGGTAGGACCGGAAGTGTAGGCTGTGTTTCGACTAGAGGTGGAAGGTAAATCAATTCTCCTTTTTCTCATTAACGAAAATGTTGTTGAAGGAAATTTTCAATTTGATAGGATTGGCTTAGTTTCTATTGCTAAAAATTGGGTGGTTCGATAAGTTTAAATTTATGAAAATCTGGTGGTTTGACAGGTTCCGATAGAGATTGGGGAAAATGGGTGGTTTCTGTTTGGATAAGGATTTTTGTTTGAGAAACTATAAAATTGTATTTGAAATTATGAAGATAACTAATCATGGTACAAGTGGTAACTAAGGAGAACTAACTGGTAGTTAAGTGGTATAATACATCATATAATAACAAAATGTGTTTGGTTATGCCAAATTATGTGTGCTTCAGGGTTGTGTTCGTTTCCATAAGTGTGTGAGAAAAAATAAAGAAGCAAGTGGATAAAAGTGTTGTTGTACAAATAGTAACATAAAAATTACGCAATTATATGCACGTTTTAACTCGCAAGTGCACAAGATCAGACAAATAGTATGGAAAGCAAATACGAGATCATTCCCACGAGGATTGGATTAATATGTGTTTAAAATTGATTTTAAGATGATTTGAAAACTGAAAATTTGAAACAAAATATTAACAACAGCGTTTGATTAAAAACATAATTGGATTGAGGTTAAAACAATGAGAAAACCAGTTAGAGATTCGATGTTCACCGCTAATCTTCTTCCTTAAGCAAATGACATGCACAATGCAACAAAACAGATTTTAGATGCTCATGTTTGTCAACCTAAAGGCATGATATCTACTCTTTAAATTATTGATTTCCCTAAGCAACAAGTTAGGCATGGGTATCTACGCTGACTCTTTTCATTCTTAAAGTATTTAGCATGGTATCTACTAAGTTGCACTTTAAGAACGCTTAACACAATGGAAATCGACGAACACACAACTCCTAGAACATGGTATCTATTCTAGTTATTCATGATGATTAATTTCAAGAACTTACAACTAGTTATTTTGTTACTCTCATAGGCACAAGATTCGGTCATCTAAATTTACCTATGTAACAAACTCAATACACAGCATGCATATGGTGATCAAACATAACATAACGTATGTAAAGAGTAAAATATAATCTGAAATTAATCAATTAAGCATCACAAAAGTAGTTTGCAGTAAAGGCATATCGAAATCCTTAAAGAAACATGATTAGGGCTTCAATCAAGCCCTAACTAAAGTACTTAGTTACCCATAATTTAAATAGACAGCAAGAACATAAAAAAAACAGAAAATAGAAAGAGGAAGAAGATAGCTCTTTGATGATGTGTTGGTCAGCCAGAGTGATTGGATGACACCTTGATGTTCCTCCTTGCTTCCTAAGCCTTTTAGACCTTGGAACCTTGAAGGATGGAGCATAATGGGATGGTGTGGCCGAGTCCTTATGTGAGAGCCCAGACGTTTTGTGCAGTTTTTAGGGAGAAAAAGAGTTGTTTCAAAGTATATGATGAGGGGGAGACTCTTTGCTTCTCTCTTGTATGCGTGTCTTTGCCCCTTCGGCTTGCCAAGAATTCATGTGCATGTTAATTCACTGAATGAGGGAGAGCAAGAGTTTCTTTTTTTTGTTCTTTTTAATTTTCTTCTTTTCTCTAATTAAAACGGCTCCTCCCATACCCAAACAAACTGGGCTTCAGTCGTCCAAGCCTGATAAGGATTAGAAAACTTGAAATAGAAGGAATGCTGAATTCCCGCGCAGCCTGAACTGGCTGTACTAAAACGGCCATAACTCCTTCTCGAAAATTCCAATTCATGAACCGTAAATTCCTTTAGAAACTAGACTTCCGTATCTTTCCAATGATATATGGCCCATCAGCTAGTTCTTCCTGAGCAGGTGCAGTTAATTTTGAGAAGTTGACACATTTGCTGAAGTCTGTTTCAAAGTTTCCTCTTTAGATTTCCCAAATAGCACTCATTAATTCCTTTTGTAACTTTGCTTCCAAAAATCCTACAAAACACGAAAACAATCTAAGTATTAAGAAAACATAGGAAACATGTTAAGAAAAGCATAAGAAAACAAGATAAAACGTCGCATAAATATGCTCCTATCAAATTCCCCCACACTTAAGCTTTTACTAGTCCTCGAGCAAAACAGAAACAAAGAATGAAAGAAAAACAAAGACTCAATGATTCAACGTAAACCTTCCAACATTTGTCTAAGAGATTTTCAATGGATCATGACATATTAAGATTCATCATAAGTATAAGAATTGGTCCACTTAATTCGAGAGTTAATACACATTTATAGAAATCATATACAAACTCACAATTAAATCAATCAAAGCAACAATACAAAGAGAGATACATGTTGAAAGATTAGCTCAAAAATCTCACTGAATACGCTCTGATTTTACCTCATATTTTCTAGTTAAGTCACTCTTCCTATACTAGTTATATGTGAGAGGATTGATGTCAAATGGAAACAAATTGCTCACATATGATATAACAAGAAAGAAAGGCACTTTCAGAAATGTTCTTTTGAATATGATCCCATGAAAGGAATGCTACTACTTGAATGCAAGAACAAATGACACCATATGCTCATACTTCATTCAAATCTCCACATATCGATATAAACACAAAAAACAAGATCAGAAGGTCTTTATGGGGATTGTAATGAGGTCAAAGGGTAAGGGGTTAAAGAAAGAATGGATATGGATAACACAAGGTTCTTAAAGAAAAGTAGAAGCATGCTATGATGTTAGACACATATGAACTTTTATCACCATCAAAGCTTAAAAATCATATAAGTACCGAGCAAGTACATCCACTCAATGACCGATTTGAACATTGTGGACCATACTTCAACAATCAATACATGAACAGTCAAGGCATAACAATTCAAACACAATGCCGACTTTTTTTTTTTTTGAACATTCTCCCAAACTTGCTCTTTAAACACCCCTTGATTCACAATTAAGTCTCTACAAATTATGCTTCACTAATCTTTAAGAAAAAGGGTAAGTATGAAAGTGTTTAGGCTAGGTGAGGAAAATGAGGGTTATGAAACAAAAAGGCTTAAACAAACGCTCACCATGGGTTTACCAAGAGGAAAGTGTATCATGGGTCAAAGGTCATTTTGGCAATGGTGGTAATCTAGGTGACTTCATCATCTCAAGTATGTCATGAAAATCAATTCAATGCCTCGAAAAGAAATTAGTACCAGTTCTAGCATTTAGTTCCAATGATGATAAGAAATTCAAGTAGCAACCCGAAAGATGAGCTCATGCAACAACTTAATTGACAAGAAAGTGATAGATTAAACAAATACAACTCTCTCAAACAAAGGATAAAGGCTCAAAAGCTCACAAAAGGGTTGTATTGAGTTTCATTCAATTAAGCATGTTATGGGTACCTCTTACTCGGGTGATTATATGTGATTTTGCATATGATAACCATGAATAATTGAGTATTAACCAAAGAATAATTTCAGCCCTTGAATCATGCTTAGAAATCATCTTAAAGTCATGCAATTAAAAACCAAATCTCATCATTGTTTTGGAAAGAAACCTAAGACACAAACAAACACAAAAACTACCCAAAGAACACTACTAAAACCGACACAAACTAAGGCTAAAAACAAAGCTATCAAATTTTATTTTTAATAATTTTTTTTTTAACCAATGCAAAATCAACGGAAAACACAAGTGTTTCCCCCTCACACCTAAATCTACCATTGTCCTCAAAGTTTGAAATTTAAAGTATAAACAATGAAGCATTTAAGGAAGGAGAAACAAACGACGACACCCACAAAGAAAATAAAAATAAAAACAAAACAAACAAAGGCAAAGTTTAGGATAAAGAAGGAAAGGGTGAGAGAAAGCAAATCTGATTGTTAGTGGTTGTAGAGTGCAAAAACTGTCATCATCCTCTTCACATGGGTTGCCTCCCAACTTCCCTTTGGGTTACCTCCCAAGTAGTGCTAAGTTTATAGTCCTCAGCCAGACTGTTGGACTCTCATGCAATGTACTGAACAAGTTGGAGAGTCACATCCTCCTCCCTAGGCTCAAAGCACATCTCAATATAGGGCTTAACTCTGTGCCCATTCACCATGAACGTATGATTCTTCTCTTTGCTATGAACCTCCAAAGCTCCAAGAGGGAACACTTTTGTAACAACATAAGGACCGTACCACCTAGACTTGAGCTTACCAGGGAAAAGTCTCAATTTTGAATTGTAGATCAACACCTTATGTCCCACATGAAATTCCTTCCTAAGTAGCCACTTATCATGATACGCCTTGGTCCATTCCTTATACAACTTAGCATTCTCATATGAATCATACCTCAACTCTTCAAGCTTATTCAGCTGTAACTTCCTCTTGTCACCTGCTTGTTGCATATCTTCAAGGAGGATTCTGTGCATGCACTTGGATGGACTTATGCCTTTGATGTCGGCAATGGTCCACCCTAATGCAGTCTTGTGCTCCCTAAGAACTTTCAACAACTTCTCTTGCTCCACCAAACTCAAGTTAGCAGCAACTATCACCGGTAATGTCTGGTTCTCTCCCAAGTAAGCATACTTCAATTGTTCAGGTTGTTGCTTCAATTCTAGATCTGGTGCCATAACAATGGAAGGGACAAGAGTAGTATTAGTAGACACAAGAGTTTCAAAGGGAGGTACACACTTACTTGCATAAGCCTTAGATGCCTCAAGAGAATGCACAACTTCATGGACGTCTATCTCTGTAACATCACATCCACGTTCATAATTCAGCCTTGTGAGGTTGTGGGCTATGCATGCCTCCAAAGGGTCAATGCTATGTACCTGAAACACTTGCTCAACAACAGTTCCTACCACATCAATCTTGAAACAATCGTGGTTATCATGTGGCAATTTGATAGTATCAGACAACCTAAATTCTATCTTCTTACCATTAACTTTCATGCGTATAGTACCATTTTTCACACTTATCTTTGTATCCGCAGTTACCATAATGGGTCTACCAAGAATAATAGGTAATGAAGATGGCATAGGGGAATCTTCCATATCCAGAACAACAAAATCAGCAGGCAAAATAAATTCATTTACCTGAACCAAAACATCCTCTAATATACCTCTAGGTCTTCTGATGCTTCTATCTGCCAATTGCAATATAATTGAGGTTGGTTTGAGCTCCCCCAACCTCAACTCCTCATAAATGGTATAACGCATCAAGTTAATGCTTGCTCCTAAATCAAGCAAAGCACGTTCAAACAGACGGTCACCAACCCTACAAGGAATAGTAAAACTACCTGGATTTTTTATTTTATGTGGTAGCTTTCTCAATAAAATCGCACTTACCTCCTAAGTCAATGCAACTTTCTCATGTTCCTGAAACTGTCTTTTGTGTGTACAACAATCCTTTAAAAACTTATCATAAGATGGAATCTGTTTAATTGCATCAAGTAAAGGAATGTTGATTTCTACTTTTCTCAAAGTTTCAAAAATATCAAGAAGATGTTTTTCTTTCTTTTGCTTAACTAACCTTTGAGGGAAGGGTGGCAATATCACCTTCTCCTTCTCACCTACCTTTGTGGCTGGAGGTGGTTCAACATTTTCTGGTTCATTCTCATATGTCCCCACCTTGTTGTCAACTACCTTGCCACTTCTAAGGATTGTCACAGCCTTGAGCTGCTCCTGGCCTCCCAGATTAAGTATGGTTTGTGATAGAAACTCTCCTTTCTTTCTCTCATTTAACTCCTTTGCCATTTGCCCTACTTGTGCCTCCAATCTCTGAATAGCTTGGCTAGTTGTTGTTTCTAGTTTCTGAATGTTATGACTAGTTAGAGCATTTGTCTGTTACTGTGCAGTCAAGAACTGGAGTATGGCATCTTCAAGATTATTCTTCTTCTGGTCAGTATTTGGTTGTGCCACCTGTGATGAAGTATGATAATTACTTCCCTATTGGAAGTTCTTCTGCTGCCCTTGTGGATTAAGCACATTATGACTGTTGCTCCAACATAAATTTTGGTGGTTTTTTCATCTTGGATTATAAGTGTTCGAATATGGGTTGTTCTTGGGATGATAGTTGTTTTGCCCTACATAATTAGCTTGCTCATGATCTGTAAACCAAGACATAGGACAAGTCTCAGTAGTATGATTAGAATGAGAACATATAGCACATACCTCGACTTTAGAAACTTGTTCAACTTGAGAGATGTTATGAGCTGACATTGCTTTCACCAGCATATCTAACTTCTTCTCCATTGCTGCCATTTGACTCTGGACTCCACCATTTGTGCTAACTTCATAAACACCTTTACTTTTTACTCCTTGTCTCCCTCTTGATGAGAATTGTTCAAAATTTTCACTTAGGGTCCCAAATAGCTCAATGGCTTCATCACTGCTCTTTTCCATAAGCACACCTCCACAAGCCGAATCAACAAGACTTTTGTTAACATCATTTAAACCTTCATAAAAAGCTTGTACCTGATCGTCTTGAGATAGATTGTGGTGTGGACACTTGAGAATCAACTTCTTGAAATGCTCCCATGCCTCAAAGAAAAGATCTCCATCCTTCTGTTGGAAGGCTTGAATCTCCCTTTTAAGTTGTCTTGTCTTTTGGGCTGGGAAAAACTTCTTAAACAATTTAGTGGCCAATTGTTCCCAAGTATTAATGGAACTTGCAGCCAGAGAATTCAACCACAACTTAGCATTATCTTTTAAGGAGAAAGGAAAGAGAATTAACCTGATTCCTTATGGAGTTAAGCACTAGATGTTCTGAGTCTTGCAGAGATCGAAGAAATCCCTAATGTGAAAGTATGGATCCTCAGAAGGTGTGCCTCTGTAGTGCGGCACCATGTTAAGCGATTGAGGTGATAAATTGAAGCTGCCTTGCGCAGTTGGTTGGTAGGCAATGCATGATGGTTGATTAAGGTTCTGAGGAACAAAGGAGTCCTTCATTGGCCTTCGAACCTGTTCATCCCCCATTTCGTTCAAAGATTATGATCTTTCTCCTTCTTCAAAATCTTCTTTTTTTGTGTTAAGTTTTGCCCTCTCGGCCTGCTTTCGAAGACGTCTAAGAGTTCGTTCAATCTCAGGATTGTAAGCACCGACCGCTAACTTTTGGGAGCGACGACCTTACATAAACAAAATTCAACCTGTAAAAGAAAACCAAAAATCCATTTCAGCACAAACTAATACACAATCCCCAGCAACGGCGCCAAAAACTTGTTGTACAAATAGTAACATAAATATTACGCAACTATATGCACGTTTTAACTCGCAAGTGCACAAGATCAGACAAATAGTATAGAAAGGAAATACGAGATCATTTCCACGAGGATTGGATTAATATGTGTTTAAAATTGATTTTAAGATGATTTTGAAAACTGAAAATTTCGAAACAAAATATTAACAACAGCGTTTGATTAAAAACAGAATTGGATCGAGGTTAAAACAATGAGAAAACCAGTTAGGGATTCGATGTTCACCGCTAATCTTCTTCCTTAAGCAAACGACATGCACAATGCTACAAAACAGATTTTAGATGCTCATGTTTGTCAACCTAATGGCATGATATCTACTCTTTAAATTATTGATTTCCCTAAGCAACAAGTTAGGCATGGGTATCTACGCTGACTCTTTTCATTCTTAAAGTATTTAGCATGGTATATACTAAGTTGCACTTTAAGAATGTATAACACAATGGAAATCGACAAACACACAACTCCTAGAACATGGTATCTATTCTAGTTATTCATGATGATTAATTTCAAGAACTTATAACTAGTTCTTTTGTTACTCTCATAGGCACAAGATTCGGTCATATAAATTTACCTATGTAACAAACTCAATACACATCATGCATATGGTCATCAAGCATAACATAACGTATGTAAAGAGTAAAATATAATCTGAAATTAATCAATTAAGCATCACAAAATTAGTTTGCAGCAAAGGCATATTGAAATCCTTAAAGAAACATGATTAGGGCTTCAATCAAGCCCTAACTAAAGTACTTAGTTACCCATAATTTAAAACTAAAGTACTTAGTTACCCATAATTTAAATAGACATCAAGAACATAAAAAAATAGAAAATAAAAAGAGGAAGAAGATAGCTCATTGATGATGTGTTGGTCAGCCAGAGTGATTGGATGACGCCTTGACGTTCCTTCTTGCTTCCTATGCCTTTTAGACCTTGGAACCTTGAAGGATGGTGCAAAATGAGATGGTGTGGCTGAGTCTTTGTGTGAGAGCCTAGATATTATCTACAGTTTTTAGGGAGAAAAAGAGTTGTTTCAAAGTATGTGATGAAGGGGAGACTCTTTGCTTCCCTCTTTTATGCGTGTCTTTGTCCCTCGGATTGCCAAGAATTTATGTGCATGTTAATTCACTGAATGAGGGAGAGCAAGAGTTTCTTTTTTTATTCTTTTTAATTTTCTTCTTTTCTCTGATTAAAACAGCTCCTCCCATAACCCTAACAAACTGGGCTTCAGTCGTCCAAACCTGATAAGGATTAGAAAACTTGAAATAGAAGGAATGCTGAATTCCCGCGCAGACTGAACTTGCTGTACTAAAACGGCCATAACTCCTTCTAGAAAATTCCAATTTACGAACCGTAAATTCCTTTAGAAACTAGACTTCCGTTCTTTCCAACGATATATGGCCCATCAGCTAGTTCTTCCTGAGCAGGTGCAGTTAATTTCAAGAAGTTGACACATCTGCTGAAGTCTGTTTCAAAGTTTCCTCTTTAGATTTCCCAAACAACACTCATTAACTCCTTTTGTAACTTTGCTTCCAAAAATCCTACAAAATACGAAAACAAGCTAAGTATTAAGAAAACATAGGAAACATGCTAAGAAAATCATAAGAAAACAAGATAAAACGTCGCATAAATATACTCCTATAAAATTCCCCCACACTTAAGCTTTTGCTAGTCCTCGAGCAAAACAGAAACAAAGAATGAAAGAAAAACAAAGACTCAATGATTCAACGTAAACCTTCCAACATTTGTCTCAGAGATTTTCAATGGATCATGACATATTAAGATTCATCATATGCATAAGAATTGGTCCACATAATTCGAGAGTTAATACACATTTATAGAAATCATACACAAGCTCACAATTAAAGCAATCAAAGCAACAGTACAAAGAGAGATACATGTTGAAAGAATTAGCTCAAAAATCTCACTGAATACGCTCTAATTTTACCTCATATTTTATGGTTAAGTCGCTCTTCCTATACTAGTTATATGTGAGAGGATTGATGTCAAATGGAAACAAATTGCTCACATATGATATAACAAAAAAGAAAGGCACTTTCAGAAATGTTATTTTGAATATGATCCCATGAAAGGAATGCTATTACTTGAATGCAAGAACAAGTGACACCATATGCTCATACTTCATTCAAATCTCCACATATCGATATAAACACAAAAAACAAGATCAGAAGGTCTTTATGGGGATTGTAATGAGGCCAAAGGGTAAGGGGTTAAAAAAAGAATGGATATGGATAACACAAGGTTCTTAAAGAAAAGTAGAAGCATGCTATGATGTTAGACACATATGAACTTTTATCACCATCAAAGCTTAAAAATCATATAAGTACCGAGCAAGTACATACACTCAATGACCGATTTGAACATTGTGGACCATACTTCAACAATCAATATATGAACAGTCAGGGCATAACAATTCATACAATTACCGATTTTTTTTTTTTTTGAATAGTCTCCCAAACTTGCTCTTTAAACACCCATTGATTCACGATTAAGTCTCTACAAATTATGCTTCACTAATCTTTAAGAAAAAAGGTAAGTATGAAAGTGTTTAGGCTAGGTGAGGAAAATGAGGGTTATGAAACAAAAAGGCTTAAACAAAGGCTCAACAGGGGTTTACCTAGAGGAAAGTGTATAATGGATCAAATGTCATTTTGGCAATGGTGGTAATCTAGGTGCCTTTAACATCTCAAGTATGTCATGCAAATCAATTCAATGCCTCGAAAAGAAATTAGTACTAGTTCTAGCATTTAGTTCCAATGATGATAAGTAATTCAAGTAGCAACCCGAAAGATGAGCTCATGCAACAACTTAATTGACAAGAAAGTGATAGATTAAACAAATACAACTCTCTCAAACAAAGGAGAAAGGCTCAAAAGCTCACAAAAGGGTTGTATTGAGCTTCATTCAATTAAGCATGTTATGGGTACCACTTACTTGGGATTACATGTGATTTTGCATATGATAACCATGAATAATTGAGTATTAACCAAAGAATAATTTCATCCCTTGAATCTTTCTTAGAAATCATCTTAAAGTCATGCAATTAAAAACCAAATCTCATCATTGTGTTGGAAAGAAACCTAAGACACAAACAAACACAAAAACCACCCAAAGAACACTACTAAAACTGACACAAACTAAGGCTAAAAACAAAGCTGTCAAATTTTTTTTTATTTTGTTTTACATAAATGTTTTTTTTAACCAATGCAAAATCAACGGAAAACACAAGTGTTTCCCCCTCACACCTAAATCTAACATTGTCCTCAAAGTTTGAAAGTTAAAATATAAACAATGAAGCATTTAAGGAAGTAGAAACAAATGACGACACCCACAAAGAAAATAAAAATAAAACTAAACAAACAAAGGAAAAGTTAACAATAAAGAAGGAAAGGGTGAGAGAAAGCAAATCTGATTGTCAGTGGTTGTTGAGTGCAAAAATTGTCATCATCCTCTTCACATGGGTTGCCTCCCAACTTCCCTTTGGGTTACCTCCCAAGTAGTGCTAAGTTTATAGTCTTCAGCTAGACTGTTGGACTCTCATGCAATGTACTGAACAGGTTGGAGAGTCACATCCTCCTCCCTATTCTCAAAGCTCATCACAATATAGGGCCTTACTTTGTGCCCATTCACCATGAATGTATGATCCTTCTCTTTGCTATCAACCTCCAATGCTCCATGAGGGAACACTTTGTAACAACATAAGGACCGTACCACCTAGACTTGAATTGAAGATCAACACCTTCTGTCCCACATGAAACTCCTTCCTAAGTAGCCGCTTATCATGATACGCCTTGGTCTGTTCCTTATACAACTTAGCATTCTCATATGCATCATACCTCAACTCTTCAAGCTCATTCAGCTGTAACTTCCTCTTGTCACCTGCTTGTTGCATATCTTCAAGGAGGATTCTGTGCATGCACTTGGATGGACTTATTCCTTTGATGTCGGCAATGGTCCACCCTAATACAGTCTTGTGTTCCCTAAGAACTGTAAACAACTTCTCTTGCTCCACCAAACTCAAGTTTGCAGCAACTATCACTGGTAATGTCTGGTTCTCTCCCAAGTAAGCATACTTCAATTGTTCAGGTAGTTGCTTCAATTCTAGATCTGGTGCCATAACAATGGAAGGGACAAGAGTAGTATTAGTAGACACAAGAGTTTCAAAGGGAGGTACACACTTACTTGCATAAGTCTTAGATGCCTCAAGAGAATGCACAACTTCATGGACGTCTATTTCTGTAACATCACATCCACGTTCATAATTCAGCCTTGTGAGGTTGTGGGATGTGCATGCCTCCAAAGGGTCAATGCTATGTACCTGAAACACTTGCTCAACAACACTTCCTACCACATCAATCTTGAAACAATCGTGGTTATCATGTGGCAATTTGATAGTATCAGACAACATGAATTCTATCTTCTTACCATTAACATTCATGCGTATAGTACCCTTTTTCACACTTATCTTTGTATCAGCAATTACCATAATGGGTCTACCAAGAATAATAGGTAATGAAGATGGCATAGGGGAATCTTCCATATCCAGAACAACAAAATCAGCAGGCAAAATAAATTCATTTACCTGAACCAAAACATCCTCTAATATACCTCTAGGTCTTCTGATGCTTCTATCTGCCTATTGCAATATAATTGAGGTTGGTTTGAGCTCCCCCAACCTCAACTCCTCATAAAAGGTATAAGGCATCAAGTTAATGCTTGCTCCTAAATCAAGCAAAGCACTTTCAAACAGACGGTCACCAACCCTGCAAAGAATACTAAAACTACCTGCATCTTTTAGTATAGGTGGTAGCTTTCTCAATAAAACCACACTTACCTCCTCAGTCAATGCAACTTTCTCATGTTCCTGAAACTGTCTTTTGTGTGTACAACAATCCTTTAAAAACTTAGCATAAGATTGAATCTGTTTAATTGCATCAAGTAAAGGAATGTTGATTTCTACTTTTCTCAAAGTTTCAAAAATATCAAGAAGATGTTTTTCTTTCTTTTGCTTAACTAACCTTTGAGGGAAAGGTGGCAATATCCCCTTCTCCTTCTCACCTACCTTTGTGGCTGGAGGTGGTTCAACATTTTCTGGTTCATTCTCATCTATCCCCACCTTGTTGTCATCTACCTTGCCACTTCTAAGGATTGTCACAGCCTTGAGCTGCTCCTGGCCTCCCAGATTAGGTATGGTTTGTGATAGAAACTCTCATTTCTTTCTCACACTTAACTCCTTTGCCATTTGCCCTACTTGTGCCTCCAATCTCTGAATAGCTTGGCTAGTTGTTGCTTCTAGTTTCTGATTGTTCTGACTAGTTAGAGCATTTGTCTGTTGTTGTGCAGTCAAGAACTGGAGTATGGCACCTTCAAGATTATTCTTCTTCTGGTCAGTATTTGGTTGTCCCACCTGTGATGAAGTATGATAATTACTTCCCTGCTAGAAGTTCTTCTGCTGCCCTTACGGATTAAGCACATTCTGACTATTGCACCAAGAGAAATTTGGGTGGTCTTTCCATCTTGGATTATAAGTGTTCGAATATGGGTTGTTCTTGGGATGATATTTGTTTTGCCCTACATGATTAGCTTGCTCATGATCTGTAAACCAAGACATAGGACAAGTCTCAGTAGTATGATTAGAATGAGAACATATAGCACATACCTCGACTTTAGAAACTTGTTGAACTTGAGAGATGTTCTAAGCTGACATTGCTTTCACCAGCATATCTAACTTCTTCTCCATTGCTGCCATTTGACTCTGGACTCCACCATTTGTGCTAACTTCATAAACACCTTTACTTTTTACTCTTTGTCTCCCTCTTGATGAGAATTGCTGAGAAGTTTCACTTAGGGTCTCAAATGGCTCAATGGCTTCATCACTGCTCTTTTCCATAAGCACACCTCCACAAGCCGAATCAACAAGACTTTTGGTAATATCATTTAAACCTTCATAAAAAGCTTGTACCTGATCGTCTTGAGATAGATTGTGGTGTGGACACTTGAGAATCAACTCCTTGAAATGCTCACATGCCTCAAAGAAAAGATCTCCATCCTTCTGTTGGAAGGCTTGAATCTCCCTTTTAAGTTGTCTTGTCTTTTGGGCTGGGAAAAACTTCTTAAAAAATTTAGTGGCCAATTGTTCCCAAGTATTAATGGAACTTGCAGCCAGAGAATTCAACCACAACTTAGCATTATCTTTTAAGGAGAAAGGAAAGAGAATTAACCTAATTCCTTATGGAGTTAAGCACTAGATGTTCTGAGTCTTGCAGAGATCGAAGAAATCCCTAATGTGAAAGTATGGAACCTCATAAGGTGTGCCTCTGTAG
The DNA here is from genome assembly GCA_037349345.1 of Oemleria cerasiformis. Classification (NCBI taxonomy): domain Eukaryota; kingdom Viridiplantae; phylum Streptophyta; class Magnoliopsida; order Rosales; family Rosaceae; genus Oemleria; species Oemleria cerasiformis. The sequence goes on along the minus strand of JAZGTL010000009.1, from coordinate 4,094,469 downwards.
TGCGGCACCATTTTAAGCGATTGAGGTGATAAATTGAAGCTGCCTTGCGCAGTTGGTTGGTAGGCAATGCATGATGGTTGATTAAGGTTCTGAGGAACAAAGGAGTCCTTCATTGGCCTTAGAACCTGTTCATCCCCCATTTCATTCAAAGATTATGATCTTTCTCCTTCTTCAAAATCTTCTTTTTTTTGTGTTAAGTTTTGCCCTCTCAGCCTGCTTTCGAAGACGTCTAAGAGTTCGTTCAATCTCAGGATTGTAAACACCGACCGCTAACTTTTGGGAGCGACGACCTTACATAAACAAAATTCAACCTGTAAAAGAAAACCAAAAATCCATTTCAGCACAAACTAATACACAATCCCCAGCAACGGCGCCAAAAACTTGTTGTACAAATAGTAACATAAATATTACGCAACTATATGCACGTTTTAACTCGCAAGTGCACAAGATCAGACAAATAGTATAGAAAGGAAATACGAGATCATTTCCACGAGGATTGGATTAATATGTGTTTAAAATTGATTTTAAGATGATTTTGAAAACTGAAAATTTCGAAACAAAATATTAACAACAGCGTTTGATTAAAAACAGAATTGGATCGAGGTTAAAACAATGAGAAAACCAGTTAGGGATTCAATGTTCACCGCTAATCTTCTTCCTTAAGCAAATGACATGCACAATGCTACAAAACAGATTTTAGATGCTCATGTTTGTCAACCTAATGGCATGATATCTACTCTTTAAATTATTGATTTCCCTAAGCAACAAGTTAGGCATGGGTATCTACGCTGACTCTTTTCATTCTTAAAGTATTTAGCATGGTATCTACTAAGTTGCACTTTAAGAATGTATAACACAATGGAAATCGACAAACACACAACTCCTAGAACATGGTATCTATTCTAGTTATTCATGATGATTAATTTCAAGAACTTATAACTAGTTCTTTTGTTACTCTCATAGGCACAAGATTCGGTCATCTAAATTTACCTATGTAACAAACTCAATACACATCATGCATATGGTGATCAAGCATAACATAACGTATGTAAAGAGTAAAATATAATCTGAAATTAATCAATTAAGCATCACAAAATTAGTTTGCAGCAAAGGCATATTGAAATCCTTAAAGAAACATGTCGCTGGTTGTACTTAGCTCCTAACTAAAGTACTTAGCTACCCATAATTTATATAGACAGCAAGAACATAAAAAAACAGAAAATAAAAAGAGGAAGAAGATAGCTCTTTGATGATGTGTTGGTCAGCCAGAGTGATTGGATGACGCCTTGACGTTCCTCCTTTCTTCCTCAGTCTTTTTGACCTTGGAACCTTGAAGGATGGAGCAGAATGAGATGGTGTGACTGAGTCTTTGTGTAAGAGCCTAGACGTTTTCTACAGTTTTTAGGGAGAAAAAGAGTTGTTTCAATGTATGCGATGAGGGGGAGACTCTTTGCTTCTCTCTTGTATGCGTGTCTTTGTCCCTTCGGCTTGCCAAGAATTTACGTGCATGTTAATTCACTGAATGAGAGAGAGCAAGAGTTTCTTTTTTTATTCTTTTTAATTTTCTTCTTTTCTCTGATTAAAACAACTCCTCCCATAACCCTAACAAACTGGGCTTCAGTCGTCCAAGCTTGATAAGGATTAGAAAACTTGAAATAGAAGGAATGCTGAATTCCTGCGCAGCCTGAACTTGCTGTACTAAAACGGCCATAACTCCTTCTAGAAAAATCCAATTCACGAACCGTAAATTCCTTTAGAAACTAGACTTCCGTATCTTTCCAACGATATATGGCCCATCAGCTAGTTCTTCCGGAGCAGGTGCAGTTAATTTCGAGAAGTTGACACATCTGCTGAAGTCTGTTTCAAAGTTTCCTCTTTAGATTTCCCAAACAGCACTCATTAACTCCTTTTGTAACTTTGCTTCCAAAAATCCTACAAAACACGAAAACAAGCTAAGTATTAAGAAAACATAGGAAACATGCTAAGAAAATCATAAGAAAACAAGATAAAACGTCGCATAAATATGCTCCTATCATGTGTGCTACCAAGCATGTTGTAAGTTGAACGTAATGAGATGTGAGTGGTAGGGAAGTGGTCGATAAAAATAGTTTGGTAACAAGTGTGTCTGATTATGCAAATATAAGTATCATTTAGTGTTTAGGGGTTAGCTTTAGCATGAATGTAAGTGAGGCACCTTATTTTGTAATTGAAAGAGGTGATGTAAGTGAGCATGTTATAAGGAGTAACTAAGTATGATCTAAGTAGTCATTAAAGCCATTGAGCTAGCCTTGCTTTATGCTTGGCATCGCATTTGGATTGAAACTGATTCACGGTTAGTTGTGTCTTTCTTTCACCCTCCTATTTTGGTCCCTTGGCAGCTTAGGGTGGATTGGAAGAATTGAATAGATCATCTCCGCAACATGTCGGTTAAGATATCTCATATTTTTCGTGAAGGTAATGGTGTCGCGGATGCTTTGGAAAGTCATAGTGCTATGGGGTCCGGGTTTACTTGGTGGGATTCTCCCCCAACTTTCATTTCACATTTTTGTCATAAGGATTGGTTGGGTACGCCCAACTTCTGATTCATATAGGTATGATCTTTTTTGTATTCTATTTGTGAAGTTTTGGTTTTATGTCCCCCTCGTTGTATATCTTTTTCTTAATAAATTTTGGCTAGTGTGGGTGTTAGAGGGATGAGGGGCATTCTATCGAGGCTCGATTCCCTCTCAATTGCTTTGTGCATTGGGAGGGTAGGTTGATGTAGCAGTCCGATGATTGAGCCCTGGTGTGTAGTTCTACTCTGCTAATCCTTAATCGCTCCACTCTTGTCGTTAAAATTTTTTTTGATATAAGTAGTAACTAATGATACCTAAGCCGTGTTTATGTGGTAGATTAAAAATTACCAGTAAGCTAATGTGTTTGGTTATGCAAAATGTAGTTTGGTTTTGTGATGTCTACGTTTGATGTTGTGTAGGTATGGATGAAGCCTTGGGGATTTTGATTTGCTACAATGGGAAGTGGATGAAGAAAGGAAGTAATTATATATACGAGGGGGAGAAACAAAAGGGATATTAGTTTCGGGTTGTATTAGTTATGAGGAGCTGGTTGAGCGAGTTTGTAGTGTTGCTCACATAGATAGTAGGAAAGAAAGAATAGTTTTGAATTATTCAGTCCCCATTTCGGGTACGGGGCAGAAGATTGTGGACATTGAAGACGGGAATGACCTCCAATTTTATTTCAATCATAGGAACCTAGTAATTTCCTCAAGTGTGGTTCCTGTAGTGGTGGTAAGGAAATCAATTGAAGATGAGGGTCTTTCAGGATCAAATGAAAACTATTTGGCTCAAATGAACGGGACTAATCATGCTGCAGGTAGCACCAATGTAGTGGAAACCGAGGTAGAAGAAAATCCTAATTGGCTGTCAATTGTGGATTTGGATGGCCTAGATGATATATACACGGGTGGGAATGAAGATGAAATGATGTATTCGGATTTCATCATGTATTCGGATAGTTTGGGTCTCATTTTCATTCAAGGGTAGTTGGTGTGCGTCAAGCCGTAGATGTTCAAATGAGTACGAGTGCAATGAATGTGGGAGAAGAAGATGTTAGACATAGACTTAAAGTTGGTGGTGGTGTGGTTAATTCAATGCCTAATTTACAATGGAGTGATGGTTTGGCAGGTGGTCATGGAGGACCGAGAGGAGAAGGAAATATGGGTTCGGGTGGACAGAATGCCCGAGCTCAAATGTCTCATTATCGTGGAGGGCTTGACAACATTAACTAGAAACCAAATTTGCGGGAGGGGCATGTGTTTTCTACCAAGGCAGCCCTAGTTAGGGTTATTAAATTAGCAGTTGTTAGAGGGCATTTTCATTTAAGAACTATAAGGTCAGATACTAGACGGTTGGTTGTGACATGCAAGGAGTTGGAGTGCATTTGGAGTGTAAGTGGTATCAAAGTTGGTAATAGCCAATTTCGTGTGGTGAAGTATGAAGGCACCCATCGGTGTGATATGTGATCCATCAACAGTCACCATCCGAGGAGAATAAATGGTTTAGTGTCAGACTCAATGCAACAGAGGTTGAAGGATGCACGGACGCTTTTACACCCCGGAGATGTAATGAACGATATTAAGCACCGATTTGGCCTTAAAATCAGTTATGCAACTGCATGGAGAAGCCGCGAGCTACCTTCTCAAACAATGTGAGGGAGGGCGGATGAATCTTATGCATTACTGCCTTCATATTGTCATGAATTAGAGCGTAATAATCAGGGTGCGTTCACTTTCATTCATACGGAGAAAGGGAATAAATTTAAATATTTGTCTGTTGCTCTAGAGCGTTGAAGGCTTTAAAAGCTAAATGAGGCTGGTGCTTGCAGTTGGTGCCACACATTTGAAGTCAAAATTCAAGGGTGTTTATTTTGTTGCCACTGCTTTTGATGGTAACAGGAATATATACCCGGTGCCTTTTGGCATAGGGGATTTGGAATGTGATGCGTCATGGGGATGATTTTTCAACAAGTTGTGGTTGGCAATTGGGAAGTGTCTCGACCTTGTGGTAATTTCGGACAGGAATTATAGCATAGCTAATGTGATAAACTAAGTATTTCCTGCTGCAAGTCACGAGGTTTGTTTTTATCATCTTAAGGGAAACATGAAGAACAAGTGTGGATTGAAGAAGAAGAGCAAGATATTATTCCAATTTGAGAGGGCAGCGAAGTGTTATAGGTTTGCTGAGTTTGACAGAGAATTTGGTAAGATTCAGAACCAAGCGGTTGTTGATTATCTTAATGAGATTTGGCTGCGAAGATGGTCGAGAGCTCATTGTGATGGAAGAAGATGCAATGTAATGACAACAAACATTGCCGAGTCCATAAATTATGTTTTGAGGTTTGCAAGGCTCTTGCCGGTTGTTTAACTTATTGAGGAGATACAAAGCATGTTGCAAAGATGGTTTTCAGCTAGAAGGGAGAAAGCTTCGCGGTGCACTTCCATATTGTGTCCGGATTTGGGGAGAAGAAATTGGGCCTCCGGGTTGATGATGCAGGAAGGATGAACGTTGTCAAGATAAATGATTTGGAGTACAATGTATTAGACAGGGATTTAGATGTTTTGGTACATTTGAGCAATAAAACTTGTTCATGTCGAAAGTTTGATCTTGAACAACTTCCTTGTAAGCATGCCATTGTCGTCTGTATGCACATCAACCTTCATTTGTACCACTTGGCTTCTTCTTATTACACCCGAGCCACTTGGGAGAGGGCCTATTCAACTTCAATTTACCCTGTACCCCCGATAAGAGGATGTGATATCCCTAATTCTGTTAGGAATATTATTGTTGTACCCCCCATTGTCAAGGTGATGCTCGGCCGGCCTAAGAGGCAACGTATCCCCTCATAGGGAGAGGAGATAAGGTCCAAAGTATGCTCTAGGTGCGGTGGCAATGGGCATTACAGACGTACTTGCAAAGAAACTGTGCCAATGTCAAATAGGCCAATTTAGTTTATGGGTCCAAATGTATTGCATGAGTTATATGATACAGTCTATGCAAGTGTTGTAACATTAAACCTTATGTAGACTTAATGAACTACGTTGATATGTATTACCTAAGTCAATGACGTCAGATTATTTGTATATTTATCTTATGTTAATTTGTGGAAGGTTGGACTCATGTTTTGAAATCCTGAAAGTAGGTGCACCCATTTTGGGCATCAGGGACGGGGCTCTAAACGAGTTCTAAGTGTGTACAAAGTGGGACCTAAGAGTGAACTATGTGGTTATATAACATCTTGCACAGCTTCATTTTTATGGTCATAATTGTAAAGTTTGATGATTAACCAGTTAGTCTATGCAAGGGTGGTAACATTGAACCTTAAGTTTACTTGATGACTTTTTTCCAGTTGATTTCCCCTAATTGACTGACATCATATGATGCGGGTGTGTTAATCGTACGGTTCCGTAGCAATCTAAAATAGGCCTAATTTATGTGTGGGAGTTGGCAAGTCGTTGGGTATCTTAGCTTATAAGTTGGAACAATTGGTGTGGCTGGAATGAATGTGGCTGCTTGGACTCATACGTTGAAATCATTAAAGTTGGTGCACCCATATTGGGCATCAGGGACGGGGCTCTAACCGAGGTCTAAGTGTGTACTAAGTGGGATCTAATAGCGAACTATGTGGTAACGTAATAACCTGCACAGCTTCCTTTTTGTGGTCCTAATGGAATAGTTATATGATATACCAGTTAGTTTATGCAAGGGTTGTCACATTGAATCTTACGTAAACTTTATTAACTTTTTTTGTTGTGTGACTTGGCAAGCCGTTGGCTGTCTCAGCTTATAAGTTGGCCCAATTGCTGCGGCTGGAATGAATGTGGCTGCTTGGACTCATTTGTTGAAATCTTGAAAGTTGGTGCACCCTGTTTAGGCATCAGGGACGTGGCTCTAAACGAGGTCTAATTGTGTACTAAGTGGGATCTACGAGTGAACTATGTGGTACAACATGTGAATGGCGGTTACGTAAATTCATGCACATCTTGTGTTTTATGGTCATATATACCTTGGTTCGTTTGTAGTGGCAGATCATTTAATAGCGTTTAAACATGGATATAGCATTGTAGGAAAAAATGTCAAGTAGAACCGAAAAAATCAGTTTGGGGTGTCCACTCCTTGATGAGTTTTTTGGGTGGGGGAATACCTTGCAAGGCCATAACCGAGATTGTCGGGGAGAGCAGTACCAGAAAGATCTTGTTGTGCTTGCAAGTGTGTTTAGTAGCCCAGGACCTCATAGATTTTGTGGCTTAGGGGGGGTCCTCTATATACATCGTCACCGATTACAACCTTCCATTGAGATGTCTCCACGCCATGGCCACTAGTTTCTAGAACACACACCAATGAAGCTGCAACCCGTGTGATAACAAATTCATAAGGGGAGTGCACGATGCACACTACCTGCTCAATATTATTCCCCAACTAGAAACTTTTATTATAGGGATGCTAAGATTCATACATGTTAAGGTGATCATTATTGATTGCATAACTAGCATTTTTAGGTGCGAGTTGGATAATACAAGCGAGTCATTCTGGATGCGTTCCTGATTGATGACCAAGGTAATTTCCCAACTTGAAGAGTTGGCTCACTGATTCTCCTTAGCAATTGTTTTCACAAATGAGATCCGTGATTTTATTACGAAGAACGATGGTCTTAGTGCATTTCGATTGGCTGGCACAGAGCCACTATGGTCATCTGGTCGAAGGGTTGTGCCTGCGTTAGGCTTTGGTTAGGCAAAGCATTTGGATCGCTGTTTCTGTCGAGAGAGTAGCAGGTTGTGGAGGAAGGTAATGAGGAAGGTGGACCGGGATTGCTGACTTCTGGTTCTATTACACAAAGACACATGCAAGTTATTCTAGGTCCACTTGCCTTCAATGATGTGTGTGATTTTGTAATAGTCGACAGAGGTCTTTGTGGCATGAATCAACGTCTAACCTACATAGTAAGGTAAAGATGTATGAATCCAAGTCCGCAAGTAGGAGAAGGCAGTCGGTTCTGCTATGTTTGCTACAATTGTTATGTGTAAACGTAGTCTGATATCATCGGAACAATACATTACTCTATTTCAACTTATGTAGATTTATTAACCAATTAACTTATTAATTTATTAGTCACCATCAACCCCATTTAGAACCCCTCCATTCCCATTTAGATTCCAACATAAACCACTTGTATTTTCGAAAATTAGGATTATACAACATAACAAATAAAATCATAACGCGTTGGGCAAACATGAAGAAGAAAACATTCATTAATAGTAGCTAGCTGATTTAATACCCAAAGCTGCTTCTAATGCAACACCAAAAACAAAAATACCACGAATACAATATAGTTCGGATTTTGCAAAAAATCGGCATCCAAGTAAAGATGTCAATGAAAAAGAAAGGGTGGTTGTCTATGGTCGGTGGCCAACAAATTCATGGTTCGTGTACCATTGATTTCTCCCAATTTAAATTTTGTGTCAATGAAAGAGGCAAACTTTTTGAAACAAGCAAAATCGGCTTCGAATGCAGCCATTTTTTTGTCTTCCATTTCTTGTGACTGGTTGCACTCCTAACAGCTCTTTCGTGGGCTTATTTGAGCTTTGTTTTCATCCCCTCAATAGCCTTGAGATTGAGGCGAGAGTGGTGACGCGTCCTTATACCCTTGTTTTGGACTTCACGTAGAAGTTTTTTGTCTGCCTTTATGTTAGCAACAACTTTCTCATGCATCTCCTTCACCATCACTGTATTCTTTTTGCAATTTTCAATAGTTGAGGTTAAGGAAAACACATATCCTTCACAAGTTGGTAATTGGTCAACAACCTCATGGGATGAGAGTGTGAACACCAAGGCTGGACACACCAAAACGTGTTCGGCAATCCAACTGGTTGTAGTAGACCAATTGGTGTTAATGGGGGAGGGGAGGTTGGTGGAGACATTATATTGACTATGAAAGTAGTTATTGGAGATATGAACTTGGGGGATTGATTTGGCAGCCACAATGATCGGGTTGGCCGGCTAGGTTAGATTGTGGTGTGGGGAAGTAGCCAACAATTAATGATGGTCTTTTTATACCATCATGTATGAATCGAAGTAGGTGAGGGGGGAAATCCTTTTTGTTCCTGCCTACTTCAATTCTCATAGCAATTGTTCCCTCCAAGGATTGTACACAGCAGCCCTACTTAGATAGATATTTTGTGGGAATAATATTAGATTAATACCCACATGTGGTGTCAATCTATTGCGAACTTTAAACACACAATAAAGGATGGGAACAGTTTAGAGCAATACGCATATCACCGAAATTAAAACCGTTACAATATTAATGCTTCGATATAGTATGGATTTTAAAAACATCCTGCTTTAAACCGTTCGGATCGATACAGATATCCCCCAAATCCAAAATGCACATAATAATATAATTAAATTAAGCACCTTATCAGTTCGGCTTAGAATCAAACGGTTTTCCAAAAAAAAAAATAACAAATCGTGAGTAACGCCACAGGTTGGATATTCAGCACGTGTTGCTTTTATCTAATCACCTCCAAACAGGAGTGCAACTAATAGTTAGAATCTAATTGGTACCGGTTGTCACAGGATTTATGCCCACCCCTAAATATAACATTGATACGTACAGTAGGTGTGCGGCCACCTATACCGTCACTAATAAGAGATGTAATGAATGGGTATAGGAGTTACTAATTGAATTAAAAATCTCCTAATTCCTATCACATCGCCACCTAAATATTTTCTACACCATTATGACCATCATGAATTGGTCCCACACCCGTTTGGCTACTTAAGGAGTTTGTAGATGAATATCAAACCACCATATCTCAAGAACCTAGTTACTCAGATCAAAGAACGCACTTAGATGCAATAACAGACATCATGCCTGCCAACGAGGGACCATGTTATGAAGGTGATGGCCGCTGGCATGTTGCCTTCCCATATGTGCCTGATTTCAATCCTCAACAAGCAAGAGCCGCGGCTTATGAATCCGAATGTGATTCTGATGATCCAATCAATAAAATTGAAGAGGTAAGACAAACACTTCAATACTTTTCTAAAGGTACAAGGTGGTGGGGATGGAAACTTGGGTTAGACTTTGATGTTATGGGAGATTTGAAAGATGAATTTAATGAGGCCAAGTTTAGGGAGATACACACATTGAAAGTGGAAAGCCGATTTTCCAAGTTGAATGCTCTCAAGCTAAAGGTGGAGGTCGCGAAGTCATTGGAAGATTACCAAATGTCAAAGGAATACCAAGCTGAGATGGACAAAGCATTCAAACAAGGGTTTGAGTTGTGCAGGGAGTGTATGACGATCATGGAACTGGACTGCGATTGGGAGAGCATAGACATTGATGGTGCCATTGAAGTGCGAAAGGCATCAAACCCTCGAAACCATCCCCTTGTTCGTGCGACTAACAAGCGGCAGAAACCCATGGATGCAATCTAATACAAGTTTACAATTACAAGATAGCTAATATGGAAGCAGTAGGGCTGGTCTCAATATGTGACAATGCTACTATTTTGCAATGTTTTGTTTTAAATGCACTATGCATGGCACAATGAACCATTACACAAGGTTCATATTTGTAAAAACACATGCCCATGTGTGCGTAGCTCTATGATAGCCCTAGTATGGCATGGTACTCTGTCTACATTGTTTGTTGAATGTACGTTTTAAGTTAAACCCAGTAATAATAATTACCACTTAAGGACGGGTTATGAGTCTTTAGATACCAATTATATCATGGTTAGTTACCACTTAAGGACGAGTTAGGAGTCGTTACATACACCTTAGTGTACATTAGGTACAACTTAGATACTGGTTAGTTACAATTCCTGATATTTTGTGCTTCTATTTCAAACGAGGGAGTGCAAACAAAGACCCCACGTACTGACACTCATGAAGCGATGCACCAACATTTGTATTAAATACCCAACACGGCTTAGTACTATGGTTGTCTTGATTGCATAAACAACGTTTGAACGTAAACCAACTAATAAAAATTACTACTTACCTACCGATTAGGGGTCATTAGATACCAATTATACCATGGTCAGTTACCACTAGGGTCCATCCAGGATTTGATGTGGCATATATACATGCTTATTAAAACCCCAGCATGGCTTAGTACTCTAGATAGGTTGTTTGCATTATGTACGTATGAAGTCAAATGCAGTAAAAATACATTACCATACCTACCGGTTAGGGATCATTAGATACCAATTATACCATGTTTAGTAACCAATGGTTTCCTACCATGCTTTTTTGTCGCATACCTGCTTATCAAACTTAAGATAGCATAAACCCATATCACAAAATGCATGACCCCTGACACCAAAGATGCATCCAAATACACAGGACAAGAACACATTAATTACGTGATGAAGCAAGATTTATACATTTTCATCAATCAACAGTTATACTAGCAAGTTAAGAGTTTATCAATAAGTTAACTTCCTCAGTTTGCACCCTCAGTCCTACATAAATTCACTTTTCATCTACTATCTACAATATACATATACCAAGCAGTATGTGTGGAGTTTCCGTCTCTAACAATCACCTTAATTGCGCAGGAACTCAGTTGCCAATTTCAACTGGATTTGGGGTATGTCCTCTTGTGAACAGCACGCAACAACATCCTGGTTCGAAACCAAGACATCCAGAAACCGCAGTGCAAAAACACTGCAGTTGCTCGTGCATTATTTCAATCCTAATGGGTCAACCCAAAACATTAACTAACTTGTCAACAAAATAATACAAGGTTTAGAGATATTGCACCCGCGGTTTGTTGCGGAACCTTCCTTGCTCTCACCAGTGCCCATCTCGGTGCCTCACCAGCTTCCAATAATCGCGGATAAAAGTTCATTGCCTTGAGAACCCGGGGCAGCGTATGAGTAAGTGAATGACAGGCGCTTTCCAACTTTTTTAGTTTGTTTTTGGAGACCATGGAATCATAGATAGAAACGGCCCGCATCTGGAAATTCAACTCAGCTACCACCCAATGATCGTCTCCCAACGAAAACGGTAGGAAGACCTTTGCTACACCCGACCAGGCTAGGCCATAACTTTTTGGGTATTTTCCATTGATGTAATGGGAAATTTTCCCAAAGTTTGGTGCTATTCCCTTTGTTGCACCTACATCATCCGGAGACGGAAAATCTTCCTCAACTTTCTCCAGATAACACTGTCGATCAAAGTGAAAAAAATCACTTCAGCCATTAATAAAGCACTTTAATTCAACAAGTAGTGCACATAGAAATTTAACCAATCTGTCAAATCTTGTCAATCAATTCGTAATAGTACCTGGACCCATATGTCAATTGTAGTCCATGCAAGGGTATACAAATTTGAGTATTGAAACTGCCTCCTACGAAATACAAACAAGGCCACATCCATATGCTGCATATGGTTCACACATAATTAGCCTCTAAATCCATTTACAGATGAACAATAATTAACCAATTTTAAGGTTAACACCTAACATCATCCGTTAACCAGTTGTCCATGTCAAAAAGCTTGAAGAAAAACTCCAAATTGACAGTGACACTGTCCAAAATAACCTCACCTCAGCACATCATTAATTTAATGTTATATCAAAACTATAACCCTATGACTAGTTTGATTAATCATTTAGAATACTTACTCAGGTTTGCTGGCCCATTCATCCATGAATTGTACCAATAACTCCACATCCTCCATTAGAATTGCAGATGAGGGAGCATACATCGCTACTTCCTCTTCAATCTGTTCAGCCTCCTCATTCCCTGCATATGATCTCCGACTCTTTTTCTTCATAGGAATTGTGAATGGTGAGCAAAGTGCAGGGCCTTTCCGCTTTGTTAGCTCCCATTTTCCAACCCATGTGCTTTCCGCAATGGTATATACAACAATCGATGTTTGTTCCCCGGCTGGAATCTCTTCTACCACCTCAACGATCATCTCAATAGAAGCTTTTTTCCTTTTCTTTAGAGCTGCCTTCAACTTCGAAGCAAGTTTCTTCAATAACTGCTTGCAACCCTTGGCAGAATTCACCTCCTTCGGAATAACCATAGCCCGCTTATAAACTTCTCCCACCACAACCTTATCACCACGCTCTTCTGCAACAGCTTTCACTCCTTTTATCCCACTTGCCAGAGTAGGATGCTCAATCGCTTTCTCAATATTGTCCCCACCTTGTAGACCCACTAAAGTTTGACCTGCTTCAACTAGAGTTGCAGTTTCAGCTTCCATCATTGTTACAACTTCACTAATTAGGCCATCACTTTCCTTGTCAGCCTTACTAGACTTTCTTGCAACATCCACCTTTTCAACTTCGGTGATGTTACCAATCTCTATATTTGCCACATTGGCCACATTTTCTTCTTCTTCTTCTTCACCCACCGGCCTTGAACAACCTGGTCCTGTGGGAGAGTGAAAGTCATTTTGATTGGTTGGCACCTCATTGGGGGTCTGTAAAGCCTTTCCCCTTATCTCCTTAATTTGTTCCTTCACCTCCATAAGATCGTTCTTAACTTCACTCTCCAATTGGTCGTGCTTAAATTTCAGCTGCTTCAATCCCCTCGCCTCCTCCAGCAATGTCACTCTATTCTTCAATTTTTCATTCTCTTTGAACAACAATGTGGCGGCATTTGCCAGATTCAATGCCAGGCTCCACAGCTCCCCCACATCAAGACCAACATGTATGTGTAGATCGGGAAGCTGAATTGCGTCTTCTTCGGGTTGTGGGCACTGAAATTCCAGGTTTGCATCCATTCCTTCATTTCCTTCTTCTTTACCATCACTGCCCCATGACCAAAACCCTAACTCCTCCTCATCAGTTGTGGGAACAAGCTTTAACACCTCCGCATGTAAAATACAACTAATGTCAACAACACACTAACTGAGAAACAATCATTCTTCTTAAATACCAACACCAAGTTCAATCTCCTATCTAATAACTTCTTGCAGTTTCACACTAACATTTTCATATTTAAACAGCTCATTGTAGATACTGTGAAATGTAATGAATTTGATGTTGTCAGTGCAGTAATCTCGGCACTTTAGGATTTCTCTGCATCTTTACATACCCATTATCGCTTAGAAACAACAAGCTTTCAAACACCCACACCTTCATCATCAATTTATATATTTTTTAACTTCACATGAATGTCATACATTAAAGTTTATCAGATAAATGAACTAGTCCTTTCAAATGACTACTTGAAAAACATGCGAAAACCCGCGAACTTTATAAGCCATTTTGTTCAGCTTCAGTCGCCCCATTCCCCCATGTTCTGCTCTTACCTTAACCCTTGGTTCTTGCTTTTCAACTTCTTGTCCTTCAGTGTTTGCACCTTCCTCCTCACTTTCCTCATTTTCATCTCCACTACTATTATCCTTCATCTCCACTACCATTATCCTCCTCTTCTTCATTTCCATCATCATCACAAATGTCCTCTGCACCTGGTTCTTTTCCATCATCACCTTCACCATCTTCTTCATCATTTCCTTCACCAACCTTTTCTTTTCCCCTCTCCTTCTTATTCCCAGCCTTCTTCTTCTCCTTTGACACTCGTTTAGTTACGAACCTTGGAGATCGCTTCTTGTTACCCTTAACTAGAATTCTAGCAAAGGACTCATGAGTTTTTGCATAAGATTTCGAGCCCCACAGATACTTATTCCATTCATCTAGATTGTCAACCAATCTCAAAAAATCCTCATTCACTCTCCCACTTGGCTCCCTCCCAAGTAGGACCGTCTCAACGAAGTAAACCAGCCCTAACTTGAATGCATCTTCACGCCTCCTGCATTCTTTGAAGGCACTCACCAAATGAGAGATCGTTATCTTCTTCTTCCCCTTGAAGTACCGTTTGCTCAATCTCGGTGAGCCGTCACCCTCTTGTGCTTGACTGCTTTTCTCTCCATATTTAAGAACGGTTATCAAACCAAAAACTTTGACAGTGAACTACTTCACCTTCCCCCCAACCAGGAAACCTACACCTTTTGCTTCACTCCCCCACCGGTAAGTTTACGAGACATCATCCCATGAACAATAGAACCGCTCCACTGCAACTCTTCGATGTCAAGAATGTGCCCAAAGCAGGTGGTCCTAAACTTCTCTAACTCCTCCTGTGTCAATTTAGCCTTTTATGTCCTTGACTGTTCTACTTGCTTGCCACCCAGGTTGAACTTTAGTTGAAGCCACATCGTCCTCCCCCACGATTAGCTTGTAATTGCCTCCCATTTTCTGTTTTTCAAACATAGATATATCACTAACACATTTAACATAGTCTATGTTGTCAACGACCTCAAATATTCACCCAATACTCATAAACCATCCTATTCTTTCCTAAAACACATTTACAGACTTTACATCATCTTATTACAAAACTTTTCTTGTCAATTTCATTACCTTATAATTTGCTTTAGTTACCCATTATATGACTATTATATACCGATTATTTATAACTTAGTTACCAATTACAAAACCAATAACATTTGACATTTACATTCAACCTACATTAGAAACATGAATCCAATTGTAACCCATATCCAACAAGAACGCACGCCTATTTCACAAAACCAGCCAACATTTCTCTCAATTTCTCTTTATCATTTTCAAATAATTAACCTAATTCAATTAATTTTTTACAATTTTCATTACAAATCTTACAAAAATTTGCAATCAATAATCAATACAAACCCTTAATCAATCAATCCCCTTCCTATTTCAGAACCGTAGTTCATCCGCTAACTGACCTACAATAATTCTGAGCCATTTACCATGGGGGAAAATGTTACATATCTTTCAATACACCAGACGACGCCTCCGTCACTGTCTCAGATGTGTCCAACTTCACCTCGGAGCCTCCCTTTCTACCAGTTCGTCACCAGCGCCAAGCCCGCCGGCACTGCCTCTTCTTTTCTTAACTCAAAGCCCGATGTCGCCACCTCCCTCTATGGTCGTTTTCAAACCCTAAAACCACAACAACGTCTCCCTCTCTCCTCGTTTCTCACCTCCGCTCAACTTCTCTCTCTCACTCTTCTCCTGCTATTTTCTCCTTCTCCTCCTCTTTTCTTCTTCACAAGTCAAAGTAACTAAATGGGTGTTAGATGATTACACAATCCTTTATATACTTTGGCCAAATTTGCAAATACCACAAAGCTCTTACTTTGAATTGTAAAAAAAGAAAAAAAGTAGTATGAGGGAATTTTGTTTTTCATAATGGGGTATGAGTGATAATTCCCCAAATTAAAATTGGTTTGTTTGGGAGTTTACGTATACGCTGACACTATTTAGAGTGGAACTAATTGAGTTATCTATAGTTGTTGTTGCATTTGTACATTATTATTAGGAATTAGCTAGTGAAGGGTTAGATTTATAGGTAAAATTAAGGGTATGAGTAAACCCTCATCCAACATGGGTACAAATGGGTATTATACCCATCTAGATCTATTCTCAATTTTTGAGAGTTTACTCAAATCCTACCCATTGGGTAATAGGTACCCATGATAATTTTACCTTTTATTTTCCCTTTTAATTTTTTTTTCTTGCTTTTCATTTTGTTTTTAACTTCTAATTTTTTTTTTCCATTCAATTTCTTTTGCTTTTCATTTTTTTTTTGCTTTTCATTTTTTTTTTTGCTTTTCATTCTTTTTTCTCCTTCATTATAATAAATAACATACCACCTCAAGATTTTTAAACACAACATTAGTTTATCTTTTGGTCCTACTATATGCATAAAAGTTCACAATATTACAAATTTAAGTTCAATCTTATAAAATCATAACAAAATAATGAGGACGTTTGTGAAAATTTAATCGTCGTCATTATCATCAACAATCTCAATATCAACGTCATCGTGAAATGTATCAAATTCAGTATTTATTGAAGTCAAAATCTGAAGTCGAACTTGATCACATTAAAAAGAAAAATTAGTAATAAAAGCAACAAGTAAAATCGTTTTGCCTTTTAAGATCGTTCCACACATCTGATGTTAATCTACTATTTGTTCACTTGAGATCAATTGTTCTTCATCTTGTATGTTGCTTGCTGTTGGTATATCAAATTCAGTACTACTTGAAGACATTTAAAAATCTGCACAGTAACAAGGAAATTTAATATCAAGTATGGTTTGGACTTAAGACCAATTTATGCAAAGAATCAAATAGGATATAAAATAGAAGGTCATTATGGGTTCGCAAATTGAAATTCACTGATGAACTGCAAGCTGTAAACCACCATCCAATATGAAAAAACCAGAACTGGTTTTTCTCCCTATTCTTCACTCACTAACATGCAGAAGCAACATAAGGTTTTCTAGGAGATTGCTCAATAGACCAGGTCAAAGAACTCTATAAGATATACATGTGTATTGTCTGAAAAATAATGAATTTCATTTAAGTCAACAAAGCTAGTTTTCTATGCTTTCGTATAATAGGAGATTGCTCACTAGACCATGACAAAGAACTCGATAAGATGTACGTGTACATGTAAGGAAGATGGTTAGTTCCATTCAATTAATAAAGCTGTGGAAAAGGGTCAAAATTTCATCCACTTAAGTACAAAAATGGTCAAGATTTCCTTCATAAATATCACCTTCTAGTGATTTCCTAGATAAGTGTTGCACATCAGCAAATAAATTCCACAACCAACATCCTAGTTAACCAGACAAATTCCAAAAAAGGCTGGAATAAAGAATTTCTAGGATGTATCATGCCTGGTATAAACAAAATTTTGTATTTTGAAGATCCTAAAATAATGATAATGCTGCAAATGATGCTAATGGTTAAACAACACAGAATGTTTCAACCATTCCTACTCATGTGTTTAATGATAGGTCTAGTCAACCTTCTATGTAAGGACCCTTCCCGAATTTCCCCTCGAAACCCGGGAAGAACCCTGCTCCCATCTGACAACCTAAGGAATTTCCCAAGACACCCTTAAGTCCTTACAATTTAATTATGAGAACTCTGCCAAAAGTTCGGGAGAGTCTCCCCTTAGGGACTGGTTAACCGTCTTCCACCTGTCATACAAGAGATCAGATAGCACTCCAAATTCCAACAAACAACAACCATCCAACGATGATATCGAAAATTTTACAATAAGTCCAAGAGTGTTATCAGAGCATCTAGGTAGGATAATAATTACAGAATTAAATATCCTACTCAAGTATAGGTAATAGCGCAGCTGATATTCTAATGTCACCGCCTCTGAAAGTGACCACGTCAACTCAACAACTTAGAGAGGATTTAAAACACAAAAGTTGTGAGTGGACAAAAATAATCATTTAGAAATCCTTTCCCGAGGAAATCTTACATTTTCCCCCTCCATGAGTAAAACCATGCATGCATAACATAAATATTTCTTTTTATGCAAATATGATATAAAGATGATTTGAAAACCACCAGAATTTCATCTTTCTTTAAAACACTTGGTTGGACCCACGAAAATCTGTATAATGAAAAACATACCATGGTCCACAATTTGGTTTGAAAATCCTCCTCAAAGGAGTTTAAAATCATGTAAATTGACCTGGGCACAAAATATATCAACACATAACCCACTGTTCCCAAAATACCCTCCACACACCTAATATACCTCGAGTTGTGCAGAAACCTATCCTACGCGTAGACAGCCTCAATGACCCGGCGGAGAAAAACCCCTCGACACCAGCGTCGAAGAACCCTCAAGGAACCAGCGAAGCAAAACCACTCAACACCAGTCGCAGAAACCTTGACCATCGGGGACAAAAATACAGTGAAAACCAAAATCCGTGTTTTGAAATCCTTGTTTCTTGGCCTAAGCCAAAGTCATTGAAAAATCATTTATGGCCAAATTCAGTAAATCACTAATACGGGTCAAAACCCAAAATCACGGACTCAATAATTACCACGTCCAGACGACATAAAAATCGAGTCCAAAAACCAGGCCATTTCCCCAAAACACATTTTCACTGAAATATGGAAAACCTGTGTCCAGTAATAATTTCTAAATTCCAGAAATTGTCACAAACAATACATAACAGAATTTAATTCAAAGATACCTTTATGCATGCATTACAATTTTTAAACCAAAGTCCACTCACCACACATCCAAGCAAGCTCAATCCCGAGTCGTACGCTCCTCCGAAGTTCCTAGAGCAGTATTGTCTGTCAATATTAACAATCGGAATGACCGGCTAATAATAAAAACCCTACATTTAAACTCCTTAAACTCCGGGAAGCCCGACTACGTCTCACAAAAACGCAGCAATTTCGGACGCCCAAAACTACCCCTAAACAACGTCTGATCAACCCGAAACATGCGCGTACAGATCCAAAACGTCGAAAACTAGCTTACATACATCACCGTGACCCCAGAACTGATCCCACGCGTCGCCACGCGCCGGCGGAAGGTCGGGCCACGCGCTGGCCACACGCCTACTACAGTGAACCATGCGCAGCTACAGTGTCCACACGCCAACTCGGTCTGACTCGGCCCGACTCGATGTTGACTCGACCGCCAGGTGACGCCGACGTGGCTGCTAGATAGGGCCCACGTGGCTGCCATGTGGCATCCACATGGCTGCTAGGTGGCATGCCATGTCAGCCCCGTCTAACCGACCCAGTCACCGGTGTCTTGCTGGAAAAGACGGTTGCGTCGCCGTTCACCATCTCCGAAGTCATGTCGGGGTCTCACCGGAGAAGACGACCGCACCACCGTCCGTCGTAGTAGACGACCGCGCCGCCGTCCGCCGTCGTCGGAAAATCCCATTTTCGGCTGACCTTGATTTTTCCTAACTTCTTCAAATCTCAACCATGTTTCACGAATTTTATGTCTATATCTATCTACTCGAACCCAGGAAATCAAAAATGACCTCAAAACCCTAAATTCGTACCTGTGCCGGCCGAAAAATCGATCGGAACTTTCAATTTTTCTTTTCCTCGTTTCGGTGTCTCCCCGCGGTTGCCTCCTTCGATGGTTGGTAGGTCGGTGATCGTGGGAAGGAGGAGATTTCGATTAGTGGAACTAGAATGGGAGACTTGGCCTTGAATCGAAGTTCAAATTTAAGGGTTTTGGGTTTTGGGTCGCACGGGTTCAGGTAGTCCAGAGTGAGTGTGTGAAAATGATGAAGATCATATCAAATTGAGGGTTAAAAATATCTACCCCTGCCAAATTACCAAAATGCCCCTATCATTCTAGACCCGCATCTTTCATACACGAACACCATTTTCCGCGTGTTACCTATCTATGAACTTGTGAGTTCGAGACCTACGCAACGGTACCCGAAACACAGCCAAAGTGTCTCGAAACAAAAATTAACTTTCACGCCCCTTAACAACCAAGGGTAAATTGGTCTTTTTACAAAATATTTGCTAAAATTCAATAATTAAATTTCCGGGTTGTTACAATTCACCCCCTCTTAAAGAAATTTCGTCCTCGAAATTCACATCTGTCATTGGAACAAATGTGGATGATGCGCCCGCATCAGTGTCTCGGTTTCCCACGTGGCCTCTTCCACGTTATGATTCCTCCACAACACTTTAACCAGAGAAATAGTCTTTATGCGTAGTACTTTTTTGTTCCAATCTAGAATTTGCACTGGTTGCTCCTCAAAAGTCAAATCATCTCTCAGCTCAATTGGTTGCTCTTCCAACACATGAGACTCATCAAATAGGTACTTTCGGAGCATGGACACATGGAAGACATCATGAACTCTTGACAGTTCCGGGGGTAAAGCAAGTTTGTTCGCCACTGGTCCTATCCTCTCCACAATCTCATACGGCCCAATGTAGCGAGGGCTCAGTTTTCCTCGTCTACCAAAACTTACCAATCTTTTCCAGGGGGATAATTTCAAGAATACCTAGTCTCCGATCTCAAATTCAAGGTCTCTGGTCCGTCCGTCTGCATGGCTTTCTTGGCGATCATGGGTTGCCTTCAACCTTTCTCTGATGATTCTAATATTTTCCTCAGTCATATCCACTATCTCTTGTGTCAACAGTCTCCTTTCACCTACCTCATTCCAGCATATCGGTGTCCTGCATTGTCTCCCATACAGTGCCTCGAAAGGAGACATCCCAATACTCAACTGATAACTGTTGTTATATGAAAATTCCATCAAAGACAGGTGTGAATCCCAGTTTCCTTTAAATTGCAGTACACAAGCTCTCATCATATCCTCCAGAATCTGAAAGATCCTCTCAGACTGACAGTCACTCTAAGGATGAAAAGTTGTACTGAAATGCAATATAATTCCAAAGGCTTTCTGCAAACTCCGCCAAAACCTAGAGGTAAACCTAGGATCCCTGTCTGACACAATCGACTCTGGAGTCCCATGTAACCGTATGATCACATCCACAAACAATTTGGCGTACTGGCCCATCCGGTAATCTTCCCGTATTGGCAAAAAATGTGCTGACTTCGTGAGTCTATCAACAATTACCCAGATTCCATCATGTCCTTTTTGAGTCCTTGGAAGTTTATACACAAAATCCATCGTAATGTGATCCCACTTCCATTCCGAAATAGATAATGGTTGTAGTTCCCCGTATGATTTCTGCCTCTCTGCTTTCACTTGCTGTCACGTCAGGCATCTACTCACAAACTCTGCTATTTCTCTTTTCATCCCAGTCCAACAGTAGTGTTCCTTTAGAGTATGATACATCTTGGTACCTCCTGGATGCATAACATAAGCAGAACTATAAGCCTCTTCAAGAATTTCTCTCTTCAACTCTAGCTCATTTAGTACACACAACCGGCCATCCTTAATCAAGGCCTCATCATCCCTAATCACATAATCCTGCATGTTCCCAGCCTCCAACTCCATCCTAATAACACACAAAGTAGGATCCTGGAGTTGAGCTTCAATAATCTGGTCAATCAAGACAGGCCTCACATGAAAGCGAGCCAACAAAGCCCCCTGGCTATCCATGCCTAGTATAATTCTCACTCTTCGGAGTTCTACCAACAACGGTAAGTAAACCGGATGCAAATGGGCCAAGGAACCCATGGACTTCCTGCTCAAGGCATCCGCTACTACATTGGCTTTTCCTGGGTGATACTCTAAGGTATAATCATAATCTTTTATCAACTCAAGCCACCTTCTCTGCCTCAAATTCATATATTTATGGGTGAAGAAGTATTTCAAACTTTGATGGTCAGTAAAGATCCGACACTTCTCCCCATACAAATAATGTCTCCAGATCTTTAGTGCATGCACCACCGCAGCTAACTCCAAATCATGTGTGGGGTAATTCAACTCATGGGGTTTAAGTTGCCTGGAAGCATAAGCTAACACCTTCACATGCTGCATCAGCACGCAGCCTATACCCCACAATGATGCATCATTGTACACCTCGAATCCCCCGTTACCATCTGGAAGAGTTAATATTGGGGAAGAAGTCAACCTCCTTTTTAGCTCTTGAAAGCTCTGTTCACACCCATCATCCCAGTCAAACTTGACTCCTTTCCTAGTCAACCGAGTTAACGGGGCAGCGATCGTAGAAAATCCTTCTACGAATCGTCGATAATATCCCGCTAAACCTAGAAAACTTCTCACCTCTATCACTGTCGTCGGTTGCTCCTAGTTTGCCACTGCCTCAAATTTTTGGGGATCCACGCTAATACCCTCAGCAGAAATCACATTACCTAGGAATCCCACATTGGTCAACCAAAAATGACATTTATTGAACTTTGCGAACAATTGTTTTTTCCTTAGCATATTCAGCACCAACCTTAAGTACTTTGCATGTGCCTTAGCACTCCTCGAATACACCAAGATATATTTGATGAACACAATCACAAACCGATCTAAATACCTTCGGAACACCATGTTCCTCAAATCCATAAATATTGCCAGTGCATTAGTCAACCCGAAGGGCATCACCAGGAACTCATAGTGACCATAGCGTGTCTTGAAAGCCGTTTTAGGAACATCCCCTTCCATGATCCTCAACTGATGGTACCCGGATCGAAGGACAATCTTTGAGAAATATTTTACCCCTTTTAATTCATCAAACAAATCATCAATTCTTGGCAGAGGATACTTATTTCTCACCGTAACCCTGTTTAGCTGCTGGTAGTCGATACATAACCTCATATCACCATCTTTCTTCCTTGCAAATAACACCAGCGCACCCCAAGGTGATACACTTGGTCGAATAAATCCCATATCCACCAAGTCCTGCAATTGAGTCTTCAACTCTCTTAATTATGCTGGTGCCATTCTGTACGGTGTCTGCGATATAGGTTGGGTATCCGAAAGAAGCTCTATGGTGAACTCAATCTCCCGGCGAGGTGGCAATCTCGGAAGATCCTCTGGAAATACATCAGAAAACTCACTCACCACAGGAATATCCTCTACTCTCACCGAAGTATCCCGAGAATCAAACATGTGAGCCAAATAGCCCTCACAACCTTTCCTCAACAAATTCTCAGCAGTCAAAGCAAATATTACTCCTGAGGGAAGTACCCTACGATCTCCCCGAAACATAAGTTCCGGCAAACCTAGACTCCGGAAAACCACCCTCTTGTCATAAAAATCTATGGAGGCATGGTACATGGTTAACCAATCCATCCCCAGAATCACATAAAAATCATAAATGTCTAAGGGGATTAAATCTGCCTCCAATGCATGACCTTCAACTATCAACGGATAACTGTGAATCATGAGGTTCCCCACTAACATATCCATGGTAGGAGTACTAATACCCATGTCCCAACCAATCGGGGACAATTCTATATCAGCAAACAGTGTGAAACCCCGAGAAATAAAAGAATGTGTTACCTCGGGATCTATCAAAACACGAGCATCACGATTAAAAATAGATATCGTACCACTGACCACCTCTGGTGCTGCTCGGGCCTCCTGTTGTGTCATCCTAAAAACTCGGGCATGTGTACCCAAAGATCGACCACGACCCCCATGTCTCCCTCTGGCCCTATTGGCCCCACTGGATTGGGTCTGGCACCCTACTGCAGTTCCAGACGTCTGCACTGCCCTCTGACTCGTTTCAGTAGCATCTCGACCCAAAGTACTACTACCTGGACGACGATGGGGACAATCTCTCTTGAAATGACCAGTCTCCCCACAGAAGAAGCAACCGGTGTCACCAGATCTGCCACTCTGTCTTCCGGTCGACTGTACTGAAGCACCACTAGACTGAGCAGATAACTGCTGTCCCTGACCACCTCCGCCACTTCCCGACCCGGATCTGGCACTCCCAGAAGATCCATAATTGTAACCGCCTCTCTTGGATGGTCCTTGACTAGAGGCTCCAAAATTCCAGCGATCCCGGCATCCCCTGAAACCACTGAACTGCTGTTGAACTGGCAAACTCTCAACTCTACCCTAGTTGCAGTGTCAGACAAGTCCCTCAAAGAAGTATGAGCCACCGCCGTTACTGCTGACCAAATCTTACCTCTCAGCCTATACTTGAATCTGCAGCACTTATCCCTCTCTATTGCCACCAGAACCGGTACAAAGCGTGCCAACTCAAGAAATTTCTGCTCATATTGGGCCACTGTCATCTATCCATGTTGTAGCTACAAGAACTCAGCCTCCCTGGTATCCCGGTACGAGCGAGGGTAAAATTGCTCAAGGAAGCGCTCCCTGAAAGTTTCCCAGGTAAATGCATGGACATCCTAGCTTGACAACTTCAAAGCATGCCACCAATGGTACGCATGACCACCTACAAGGAATGTGGCTAACTGCACCCTATCCTCCGGAGGGCACCTCATAACCGAGCACACTCGTTCCAAACAAGTAATCCACTCATCTGCATCATCTAGGCCAGACTCGCCCGTAAATACTGTCGTCCCCAATCTCTGGGCTCTCTCGATGTTTGAAATTTCAGTAGCATCTCTACCCTGAAGTACTGAAGTCAAAGCTCGACCCAATTGCTCTAGGGTCTGCCTCAAATCAGGCTCTACTGCGGGTTCATATGTGTCCCCACCGTTTCTAGATAGCTGACGGGGCTCGCGTCTCGGAGGCATTACACTGAAAAGAACCATAAATCGTAAATACCATAAGCAGTTGTACACTAGATGTACGGTCTATAGGAATTTAAACCTAGTGCTCTGATACCAAATGTAAGGACCCTTCCCAAATTTCCCCTCGAAATCCGGGAAGAACCCTGCTCCCGTCTGACAACCTAAGGAATTTCCCAAGACACCTTTAAGTCCTTACAATTTAATTATGAGAACTTTGCCAAAAGTTTGGGAAAGTCTCTCCTTAGGGACTCGTTAACCGTCTTCCACCTGTCAGACAAGAGATCGGATAGCACTCCAAATTCCAACAGACAACAACCATCCAACGATGAAATCGAAAATTTTACAGTAAGTCCAAGAGTGTTATCAGAGTATCTAGGTAAGATAATAATTGCATAATTAAATATTCTACTCAAGTATAGGTAATAGCGCAGCTGATATTCTAATGCCTCCGCCTCTGAAAGTGCCCACGTCAACTCAACAGCTTGGAGGGGATTTAAAACACAAAAGTTGTGAGTGGACAAAAATAATCATTTAGAAATCGTTTCCCGAGGAAATCTTATTTTTTCCCCCTCCACGAGTAAAACCATGCATGCATAACATAAACATTTCTTTTTATGCAAAACCATGCATGAAAAACATATCGTGGTCCACAATTTAGTTTGAAAGTCCTCCTCAAAGGAGTTTAAAATCATGTAAATTGACCTGGACACAAAATATATCAACACATAACCCATTGTTCCCGAAATACCCTCCACACACCCGATATACCTCGAGTTGTGCAGAAACTTGTGCTACGCGTAGACAGCGTCAACGACCCGACGGAGAAAAATCCCTCGACACCAGTGTCGGAGAACCCTCAATGAACCAGCGGAGCAAAACCACTCAACGCCAGTCGGAGAAACCTTGACCATCGGGGATAGAAATTCAGTGAAAACCAAAATCCGTGTTTTGAAATCCTTGTTTCTTGGCCTAAGCCAAAGTCATTGAAAAATCATATATGGCCAAATCCAGTAAATCAAAAATACGGGTCTAAACCCAAAATCACGGACTTAATAATTACCAAGCCAAGACGACATAAAAATCGAGTCCAAAAACCAGGTCATTTCCCCAAAAACATTTGCACTGAAATATGGAAAACCTGTGTCCAATAATAATTTCTAAATTCCGGAAATTGTCACAAACAATACATAACAGAATTTAATTCAAAGATACCTTTATGCATGCATTACAATTTATAAACCAAAGTCCACTCACCACACGTCCAAGCAAGCTCAATCTTGAGTCGTACGCTCCTCCAAAATTCCTGGAGCAGTATCGCCTGTCAATATTAACAATCGAGATTACTGGCTAATAATAAAAACTCTACATTTAAACTCCCTAAACCCTGGGAGGTCCGCCTATGTCTCACTAAAAATGATCAACCCGAAACCTGCACCAACAGATCCGGAACGTCGAAAACTAGCTGACACGCGTCGCCGTGACCCCAGAACCGGTCCCACGCGCCGGCGGAAGGTCGGGCCACGCGCCGCCACGCACTCGCTACAGTGAACCACGCGCTGCTACAGTATCCACGCGCCAACTCGATGCTGACTCGATCGCCAGGTGGCGCCCACGTGGCTACCTTGTGGCATCCACGTGGCAACCAGATGGAAAGCCAAATCATCCCTGTCTGACCGACCCAGTCATCGGCATCTCGCCATAGAAGACGGATGCGCCACCGTTCACCATCTTCGGAGTCTCGCCGGAGAAGATGACCGCGCCGCCGTCCGTCGTCGCCGGAAAACCCCATTTCCAGCGGACCTTGAGTTTTTCCTAACTTCTTCAAATCTCAACCATTTTTCATGAATTTTATGTCTAAATCTATCTACTCGAACCCAAGAACTCAAAAATGACCTCAAAACACTACACTCGTACATGTGTTGGCCGAAAAATTAATCGGAATTTCTGGTTTTTCTTTTCCTCGATCCGACGTCTCCCGCGGTTGCCTCCTTCGATGGTTGGTACGTCGGTGATCGTGGGAGGGAGGAGATTTCGATTAGTGAAACTAAAATGGGAGACTTGGCCTTGAATCGAAGTTCAAATTTATGGGTTTTGAGTTTGGTTCGCACGGGTTCGGGGTAGTCCAGAGAGAGTGTGGGAAATTGATGAAGATCATATCAAATTGGGGGTTAAAAATATCTACCCCTGCCAAATTACCAAAATGCCCCTATCATTCTAGACCCGCATCTTTCGCACACGAACTCCGTTTTTCGCATGCTGCCTATCTATGAACTCGTGAGTTTGAGACCTACGCAACGGTACCCGAAACATAGCCAAAAGTGTCTCGAAACAAAAATTGACTTTCACGCCCCTTAACAACCAAGGGTAAATTCGTTTTTTTACAAAATATTTACGAAAATTCAATAATTAAATTTCCGGGTCGTTACATTCTAAGTGAGATACTTCTAACCCTTAAATTACTGTCTAATCCATCTAGTTCATACATTGCCTCCAAGTGTTTCGAGGTTATTAAGATGCCACATAATAAAGTTTGAATCCTAAGAAATACAGGTTTAGGGGCCACATTCGCATTGTCTACATACCGTTCGGTAACCCCTTGTCTTCCAAACCCACTTCAACCTTAACAATTTCAATTCCCAAAAAACGATTCCATTCAATTCTATCAACCAAAACAATGGGATTATTCATATTCTTCTCTCATTCCAGTCCATTGATATTGACATTAAGATGACCACCATACATTTTGGGAACGTACATCATTGAAAACCCTATAGCAATCAGAGCATCAGAAACTCTAATTTGTTGCCTTCAAAATCAAATAACACAACAAACCAAGGACTTCATAAATTCTTAACAACCAAATTTGATAATTAGACACAAATAAAGCAATGTATTGGGATTTGGAAGTTGGATCTCCAGATTTGAATGTGGGAACATCTGAACCTTTGGCAAAACAGGCAAATGCCTGAATCTCTAGTTCCCAAAATCAAGCAGAGAATCACTCAAAATCAAAATCAAAATCAACAATAGCCCAACATAGAGAATGCATACCATGCCGAGCATCACACTAAAAATCAAAATCAACAACAGCCCAACGTAGAGAAATGCATACCAAGCAGAGAATCACACTTAAAATCAAATTAAATTGATGATTGAAGAAGATGAGTAGAACAAACCAATTTTGTTGAGGCAGTTGGAGAGAGTGAGCACCTCTTCCGCTATGGACCACCACCAATTTCGATAGAGACAGAGATTACAAGGACTGATTTTCCCTTTCGATTGGGAGAACACAGAGGACACTTCCCGTGATATGAATGCTTTGAATCAAAAACTGAGGCCCAGCTTCTGTTTGGGAGAGGGTTTCTGGCTGCGATGGACCGAAGGGAGTAGAAGAAGGTTGCTATCAAGTTCGAGAGGAGAGAGCGATAGCCTCTGTATTTTTGCCCATACAGCTAATACCCATGGGTACCCAAGCCCATGGGTAATTATGACCATCTCTAGTTAGATTAGGAGTGGGATCAATCTGATTGAACAAAGAAAATTAATCAATCTCAATTGTAATTGACGGGTTAATTTGGTTTTAAGTTTTAACTTTGAAAAGAGTTAAACGGTTTAAAATCAAACCATATCGCAATAGTATGAGACGGAAAAACAATGTAGTGTAAAGATTACAGAGTCGGGCCAACGGTCCACTCCTTTGAACCATGCATTATATATTGTATTTACTTTATAATGAATGTATTTACTTTTTATATTTTTCCGATGTGAGATTCTTCAACACTCCCTCTCACGTGGGACCACCACATAATGGGCCACACGTGGAGTCAATGCCACACAGGTCATTAAGCGCGAAAGCAAGGGTATATATTAAACCCGATAACTCGGGCTAGGTAAGACCATATGTACAGTCCGACTGGTGTGATGTTTTATCACAAAAGACCTCGGTGTTGTTAGAAGTAGAACCATTCATTCTATATTTTATTTACTTTTTATATTTTTCTGATGTGAGATTCTTGAACACTCCCTCTCAAGTGGGACCACCACATAGTTTGGTGGTACTTGAACACCACGTCAACTCATGGTATTTCCACTCAAAATTCGTCATGTGTCTGATTTTTACATGTGGATTTAATATTCTTATTATATTTTGAAATTAAATTAAAAAATCAAAATAAAAAGTTAAAAACTTAAAACCCCAAACCCTTGTCGTTCTCCCCCCGCCCCATTTCCTTTCGTTCTTCCCCCACCCCATTCCTTGTCGTTCTTCGCCCTCCCCCTCCTCCTTTCGACAAGGAAGGGGGTGGGGGAAGAACGACAAGGGTTTGGGTTTTTAAGTTTTTAAGTTTTTTATTTTGATTTTTTAATTTAATTTCAAAATATAATAAGAATATTAAATCCACATGTAAAAAAATAGACACATGGAGAATTTTAAATGGAAGTACTATGAACTGACGTGGTGTTCCAGTACCACCTAATAATTTCTCAACATAGTGGGCCACACATGAAGGCAATGCCACATTGGTCATTAAGCACGAAAGCAAAGGTAGGTGGTAAAATGCCTCATTGTTGTTGGGAGTAGAACCATTCATTATATATTGTATTTAATTCATATATTTTTCTGATGTATAATTCAGACACACCACATAGATTCCTCGGTGTTGTTGGGAATAAAACCATTCATTATATATTGTATTTAATTTTTATATTTTTCTGATGTGTGATTCTTCAACACTCCCTATTGGGAGTAGAACTATTCTTTATATATTGTATTTAATTTTTATACTTTTCTTATGTGTGATTCTTCAACACTCCCCATCAAGATTACAGAGTCGGACCAATGGCTCATTCCTTCCAGCACCGATATTGTCCCAAACTTTCCAATACCATATATACAGTTCGAAAAGTGTGGGGTTATATCACAAAAGGCCTCACTGCTGTTTGAGTAGAACTATTAATTATATATTGTATTTACTTTGGCTTATTATTTCAAATGCACCCAGAACAAAATACGAAATCTCACTTTGCACCCAGAACAATAAGTAGTGCCACTTTGTACCCAGAAGAAGCATTATGTTACCTCCGTTACATCAATTTCGTTACTCTTATCCAATTGTCGTTAGTTGCCATTAAATTACTTATGTGGCAGTAATATAACAAAAATTTTAGGACAACTAAGACATATATTACATTTTATTAAATTTTCCTTAAAAAAAATTGAAACTAATCTAAAATTACCAACCCTTCCCCAACCCACCCTAATCACCCACCGACCTCAGACAAGAAGTACAGGCGTAGCCCCAAAGCTCATCTCCTTCCACAAAAGCACGACCACCTCACCTGAGGTCGGTTTTGGCCCTATAGAAACTAGAAAGCAGCAAACGCAACACACATATATCATCAATCACATGCACCAATTGCTCTGAATCTGAGAAAACCCATAAACCAAAGAGACTCACAGGGATAAGATTATTTCTATGAAATTATAATTCCATATTTAAATTCAAATCCAAATCGAACCCAAATCTCAAATTAAAAGCGATTCCAATTCCAAATCCAAATATGATTTTTGGAACACTTTGCTTGTCCCACATGTTACCAAATGACCCAGTTGATCATTTTGAAGCAACCCAAACAAAGACATCGCTCACCATCACCAAAACCAACCATCATAACCTCACCAAAATCATACCCAATTCAAAATCCATGTGGAACCCATGATCTAAGTTCCCATCCCCAGCTTCCCACAAAAGGCCTATAATGAACCAAACACCTAGCAATCCAATCCATCTCTATTTTCATGGAGACGGTTATACATATTCATCATGAACCAAATCCAGGCATATACATACTCATCTTCTTTGCGTCTCTCTTGTCCATCGTCATCTTCCCTTATGCTTCGAACAAGCATAGTGACGTAGCAGCTACAACAATGCACAGAGGCGTCGGCGTGTGAGTGGGTCGTGGTATTTGGGGGCTGGGCGTGTGAATGGGTCATGGGTGACTGGGGTGGGTTGGGGAAGACTTGGGTTTTTTTTTTTGGGAAATTGTCACTAATGACCCTTTCTCACAAAAAAAAAAACCCCACTAATAACCACTTCCTTACCCTCAACCATATATAGTATTTATTTTTTGCCATTTACATTTTACCCAACCTATATATACACTCCAAGGACTAATTTGCAATTTTTAATTTCTCTCATCTCTCTCCTCTCTTCTCTTCTCTCTCTTTCTCTTCTCTTTTTTCTTCACGAAACCCGGATGAAGATGAAGATGAAGGGGGAGGTTGCACCATCTTCCTCTTCGTCTTCTTCCTCTGCATCCTTTTTTTTTCTCTTCTCTCTTCATCTTCATCTTCATATTCATGTTCATCTAGCAAACTCATAAATGGTTATGTAACTAAGTGGTTACTAACTGGTATGTAAGTGAGAACTAATCGGTAACTAACTGCGAAACTCAGATGAAGATCTCCAGATGAAGATGAAGGGAGAGGATGCGTCCTCTTCCACTTTGTATTTTTCCTCTTCCTCTTCATCCTGTTTTTTCTCTTCTTTCTTCATCTTTATCTTCGTCTTCATCTTCATCTAAAAAACCCAAAAATAGTTATGTAACTAAGTGGTCACCAACTAGTATGTAAGTGGGAACTAATCGGTAACTAACTGCGATACCCAGAAACCCAGATGAAGATGAAGATGAAGATCTCTAGATGAAGATGAAGATGAAGATGAAGGGGGAGACTTCCTCTGCATCCACTTTTTTCCCTTCTCTTCATCTTCATCTTCATCTTCATCTTCATCTTCATCTAGAAAACTCATAATTGGATATGTAACTAAGTGGTTACCAATTGGTATGTAAGTGGAAATCAATCGGTAACTAACTGCGAAACCCAGAAATTCAGATGAAGATGAAGGGGGAGGATGCGTTATCTTCCTCTTCGTCTTCTTCATTTCCCTCTTTTTTCTCTTTTTTCTTCATCTTCATCTTCATCTTCATCTAGAAAACCCAAAAATAGTTATGTAACTAAGTGGTTACCAACTGGTATATAAATGGGAACTAATCGATAACTAACTGCGAAACCCAGAAACCCAGATGAATAAGAAGAAGATGAAGATCTCCAAATGAAGATGAAGGGGGAGGCTGCGTCCTCTTCCTCTTCGTCTTCTTCCTCTTCCATGTTTGGTGACGTAGATGAAGGTGGGATGAAGGTTGTTTTCTAGATTTTTTTTTCTAGGTTGAAGATGAAGGTGGGATGAAGGTGTGATGGGAGAGGATGAAGGTGAGATGGGAGAGGATTGGGGAAAAAGAATGGGAAGTAACTAAGTGTGAATTAACTTATTTTTTTTTGTTTATATATTTAGGGCAAAAGTGCAAATACCAAAACCTAAAAACTATATTTGGTTGAGTATATAGGAAGTAGTTATTAGTGATTTTTTTTTTTGTGAGAAAGGGACATTAGTGACAATTTCCCTTTTTTTTTTTGGTATTTTTAGATTAGTTTTAATTTTTTTTAAAAAATTTGAATATAAAATTTAATAAAATGTAACAAATGTCTTAATTGCCCCTACAAATTTTGTTATATTACTGTCACATAATCAATTTGTGCAACGGATGTGACATAATGCCTCTTCTGGTACAAAGTGGCACGATTTCTTGTTTTTAATACAAAGTGAGATTTCGTGTCCTGTTCTGAATGCATTTGAAGTAACAAGTCATTTACTTTTGATATTTTTCCGATGTGGGATTTTTCAACAAATAATTTAGTTGTCTCTATTTAGATAGTTGTCTCTATTTAGAGTTCTAATATTTATTAGATACTTACAAGTTACAACCCTAACCAAACAAATCAAGGCTCAATTGTTTCGTAGGAGGAAATACAATTTACAAAAGTAAATTCCTAAAACAACCTTAACCAAACTGATTAAGGCTCAATTGTTTCGTAAGGGGAAATACAATTTGATATTCTGTTTTATTTGAATTTTAATTTGTGATGTTTTATTTAATTTCTTCAAATTGGGGTACTATGTTTGGCTTTGTTATCATTTGAGATTTTCAAATTTCTCTCTAATTAGCATCAAATCACACAATAACAAAATGCTCAAATTCATGATTATTACTAAGGATTGTTGAAAATGATGTCAATCACTTTAAATTTGATTTGCAATAAATTCAAATATTTTTTTTTTACAAATTGTGTACAACACTTGAATTATTGATGTAGATCCGTTGGTTCTTATTCTTCAAAGGATATGAGTGTAATAGGAACATCTGTCGACAAAAGAGTTATTCTAAGATGATTATCTCATGGCTATGAGTGCGAATCAAATCAAATTGTTTTATTTTTTAATTGTTCTAGCTTGCTCCTATAGAACCAATAAAACGTTTAGTAATCCCCTTTGAAGGCCCTGATTGTTTACGTAAAGATGTAGTGGTCTTGAAAAAAAAAATTAGATGTAGTGATATATTTCTCCAAACGCTATATAAGAGGTATCGAATTTAACTTTTGTAAATAATTTGATCGATATCAAATGTATATTATGTAATCATCTGCTTTCTTACCATAATATCAAAAAATTAGATGTAATTTTATTAATAAAACTTTGAAATAACTATATGAAAAAATAAAAAATTATTTCAAATCCATTTGATGAAAATGCCTAACTGAAAATGGGTGATGGTAATTACAAAAAAAAAAGAAAAAAAGGTTCAATTTTTTAAAGTGTCAATAGTAAATAGTTGGATCGAAAAACATTGATGAACTCAAATAGAATTCGCCCCTTTCAATAGTTTATGGTGAAAATTGAATTGGTTGAAGGTTGGAGGTTGGAGGTTGGGAGTTGGGGAATACTAGTAAACATAGCAAACAATAATTACAGAGAGACGGCAGTGTGGTTGAGGCGTTGAGCTACTCACCGATGCCTTTCACTCTCTATTTATTATTCTGCTCGTCTCCTTTTCTTGTATACATTGGATTGGTGTTGTACTCTGCTGGATCTACCTCACTCACCATTCATCAATGGCCGGATTATTATCCTCTCTCAGGCGCCTATACCTCTCCCTCTACAATTGGATTGTCTTTCTCGGATGGTAAACTCTCACAATCTCTCTCCCTCTCTAGTGAAAGTGTTTGAATTCAATTCGTGGTTCAGGTCTCAGGTACTGTACCTTGCTATCAAGACTCTCACTGAATCGGGCCACGAACATGTCTACAATGCCGTAGAACGCCCTCTTCTTCTTGCTCAATCCGCCGCCATTTTGGAGGTTCTGCTTCTACTCCCTCAAATTGCTTAAC
Source organism: Oemleria cerasiformis (assembly GCA_037349345.1). Classification (NCBI taxonomy): domain Eukaryota; kingdom Viridiplantae; phylum Streptophyta; class Magnoliopsida; order Rosales; family Rosaceae; genus Oemleria; species Oemleria cerasiformis. The sequence goes on along the minus strand of JAZGTL010000009.1, from coordinate 4,060,682 downwards.
TTTTGTCTTTTAATTGGAATTTCATTTTCTCATTTCTTTTTCTTTCACTTCTTTTCCAATTGGGTTTTGAAATTTATGGAGCAACAGATTCTTCATGGTCTAGTAGGTCAGTTGCCTTCTTTGTTCCTTTATTTTTATTTTCTGTTTATTCATAAAAATCATTAAAAGGATGTTCTTTTTTATAAAATTTAGCTGATTTCTTTTGTGGGTTTTGTTTTGTTCATCTTTCCTTTTGTGTTTCGTGTTGTAAAGGTTTGATCAGATCTCCAATTTCGGCGACACTGCCACAAATTGGTTCCAGATTGTATCTGACTTGGGGAATCTTGTGGAGTTTTCCTGAGGTTTGGATTCAAATTCAAATTTCTAACCACCATAAACATTCTATACTTCAAAGACTTTTGTTTTGTGGGGTTTAAATTTACAGTGACAAGATGAAGCTTATTGTGGCAGACTCGGAGTCATATACTTGTGAGCTCTTTGGTCATCAGCTGGTCTATCACTGAGGCAAGTGTTTCCTCATTGCCAATACTTACATTTTTAACTGTCTTCTGTAGTTACAAGTGTGTAAAAAGTATTCTTATTCCAATCGGAAACAATTTAAAAGCTGCACGAATGACATATACAAAGAAAAATTTTGTAGTGTATGTGTTTTTTATTTCTATCCTTTTGCCATTTATGCCATCTCGATCATTAAGAATTATTCTAAATCAGACCGAAGTATACAATCAAGTAATGTATTTGGTGATTAAGCATAATTTGTCTTGCTTCCATAAAATGGCATGAGCACTTTAATTGGGTCTTCAATGCCACTTTTTATTTCATGGTTGAAGGAAAAAGGGTGCCACCAATGATCATTTTTCAAAGACAGTTTCATTGTTCATATCTGCATGGTTGAGGGCTGTATTGACTTGTTTTATCTAAGAGCACAACGTCTCTTGCAGATTTGGTTCTCACCGAAGTTGGGACATTTTTATCCTGGAATTGTAGAATTCTAGCATTTTGGTTTAGATTGTCTATAAAAGAACCTAATATACCTAGTCTTTTTAACCTAATGAAATGCTTTTTGTAATCATGGTTTGTTGCTTTAAGCATGATTGAAAGCTTGCACTTTTGCTTGGAAAAAACATGCTCGGAGCAATTATTTTTGTATGTTTCCTGCTACCAAATTATTTTAGGAACCTAACACACAAGGGCTTATAAACTTTCAGAACTGGAAATATCTAATCTAAAATATATATGTTATATAAAGTTGTAATTAAAAAGATTCCCCGACAAGAGTGCTCCTCTGTTGAAATTTCCAAAATTCCGAACTTAAGGTAGTGCATGCTGCAGCCTGATGTTAATTGCAATCATGTTGGTTTTTTTCAGTAGATAACTTGTAGTTGGTGGAAAACAAATTCAGATTCATTTTCTTGTTCTTTTAATTTCAGATTATTCGATACTCTTTCTTTGGCATGAAGGAGGCGCTTGGTTTTGCACCTTCATGGCTCTTGTGGCTCAGGTAGTTCATCAGTTTTCTCCCAACTTGTACAGGAGTGTAAGTAGTTTAAGTTCTGTGATTTATTCATTTTTATTTTTCTTTCATTGCCATGCAGGTATAGCACCTTTTTCTTGTTGTATCCAACTGGAATCACAAGTGAAGTTGGTCTAATTTATATTGCCCTGCCACACATTCAGGTATCAAATTAAATGATGCGTAAAAGAACGAACTTTTTTTTCCCTTTTTTGGTGGGAGGGTGCTTGCCAAATGGGTGGTTTTAGGTGTGGTGGTCATTTATTGCTGGTCTTCTCCTTTAAACTTCCATATCATCCTCTGCTTGTCCTCCCCAGCTATTAAAAGCATGTAGCTTAGTTTTTGATTGTATCTAATGGAGCTATGTTCACCAAAAAAAATATTGATATATTTGCAGAATTCTGAGAAGTATTCTATAAGGATGCCAAACAAGTGGAACTACTCTTTCGATTACTTCTATGCTGCACTTGTTGCCCTAGCAATCTATGTTCCAGGCAAGCGCTTCTTTCTTCATTAGCATATATATTATTTACCACACTATTTGTCCTGTTTTTATTCACTTTCGAATGGCTTGAACTGTTGCAGGCAGCCCTCACATGTACCGGTACATGCTTGGGCAGAGGAAGAAGGCTCTTTCAAAAGCCAAAGGGGAGTAGATGGTTACAAACTTTTAGGGCCCATTTGGATTGAGTGATTCAAAAACTAGGGATTTAAACACATTATAAGGCTAAATTGTTTGTTTGCACCATTACAACTCATATATGCTAGGATTTCAACACGAAAAAAATGAAGAAAGCAAATTGATTTTGAATGACCTTATTTGTGCAAGATGGAATCTTATTATTTGGCTAGAGTCATTGTTGTTTTGATAGACTTTGTAACATGCTAAATCAGAGAGAGAGAAAGAGTTTGGCCTCCAAACTCCAATGCCTACTGTTGTTTACTCGTTGATTCTGACTATATGCAATTCTTTCATGCTAAAAAAAAATGGTAACAAACCATTGAAGGCAACAAATGACATTTTTTTCCTCCAGTTGTACCTTTTCAATTGACAAAAAAAGAACTCAGGTTCTCAGCTTGATATTTTTTTTTACGGTAAATGGAGAAAATTGTTTTTAACTCAAATTTCAAATGCTGCGTTTATCGAATTATTCCAGTCAGAGAAACAAGAATTATATATCCTTTAAATGTTCAGAATCTACACCGTGAGGAGAGGAATAACTTTTCCAGGAAACAAGGTGCTAAAATGTTCAAGAAATACAACATGATAAAACTTAACTTTGAAAATAGAGAAAAAGAAAATACAGAGCGTTTCAGGATTTAGAAACAGCTTTCGTCTTCCATAACTTCATTCTTCGGCGGTGGCGCTGGCAGCGCTCAGATCCACACTCAAGTCAAGAGTCTGAAGCAAGCAAGTGCACTCACATGAATGTTCTTGTACTGATGTAGAAACTTAAATGTAAACAAGAGATATGATTGACAAACAAAATATATAAGAAAGGCAGGTAAGCTTGCAAGCTGAACCAGCTGAACCGATTCTCATTTCTCAACCTTCTTCCAAGATATCAATACGATGCTATGATCATAAGAGTGTCAAGCTCGGAGCCCTAGTTTGTAAGGGCTTTCTAAGGGTTTAGGCAATAACGGAAAGAGTGGAAAACGAAACAATTTCCCTACAGCATGCTCAGTTATATATGTTAGCTAAGTAGAGTAAACTTCAAAAGTTACCTTTCCAGTTATCTTGCTGTACATGGCGATCACATCCTTGACAGTAGTCTCAAAGTGTGTCGTCCCGTCATAACTCTGCAAAGCATTCCAACTCCAAGAAATGAACAAAGGCTTCAAAGTATCAATTTGAAGAAACACAGGCTAGAAAGTCCCGAAGAAAAGTAGTTGGAATAGGCTTCTTGTATCATTATTATCTGAATATCAACTAAATGCCCAGCTTTTGTTGGCCTAAGCTTATCAATTGACTATAAACTCTATAATTCCCAATGAAATCAATTAAAATCTACATTGCAGGCCCTCCTCCCTTTGCTTGGAGCCTTAGAGCAGTTGAAGAGGAGGAAACTCATTGAAAACAGCAATTAACCTCATTAACATCAGTATAAGTTCTTAATCAGATTATGGTTCTTACAGGAAACACTGCTCATGTTGATTCTTGTTTCGCTAACAGGTCACAGTGAGGTTTATATTTTCCTAAACTTCGAAGATTAAATAAATAAATAAACAAGACTAAGCCACAATTGCAGCAGGAAAAAAATGTTCGGTATTCTAGCACTGAGTAAATTCTTTTTTTTGGCAGCCTTGCACTAAATAATTAACTTAGGTATCATTATGAGTACAAACTCACGTCTAATTATGAGCTTATGAATAATCAAAATGAAGAAGTAAGATTTTATTTATTCTCACCGCAGATATGAAACAATTGTCTTCATCACTCTGGTTAGTAGGTTCGTATCTGTCGTAGGTGTCAAAAAAAATTTCATCTACAGGTCCAAGGAGATCTGTGCCAGGCTTCAATTCCACCTGAGGATTATCGGTCTCTGCTTCTGTTAACACAAAAGCAATGTACTTCCCTTTTGGAGCTACATTGTGGGAATAGGAGCAGCAAAACAGGTACCTGCAACAGAGGCATATCAAGGAGCATAATTAGAAACATCCTACGGTCTTCATGATATTTACTCACCGTGCGTCCCTTCAAACGCCTTGAATATAACACTACTTTTTTTGTTTTTCAGAAGCTAAAAAACTAATAACTTAACCTTTTGCCAAGAAAGTATGTCATATTATACACACATATATCTACAAGATCAATGAATGAGGACTTACTACTGAACTGTTCAATCCTCATTTAAGAACCTTATTAGAAAATAACTTGTAAATAAAATTATAAATATATATACATATATAATTTATAGGTAGAGTAGTAGGATCCTGTTCTTGCTTTAAGGGTAAGAACTTACATATCTGATTTACGACCAAGTTGCTTCTGGGGAAGAATAACCTGGACTGAGTGAGAGTCATGGGTGTTTGGGATTGGATGACTCATAATACATATAGCACGGGCTACTTTCCCTACCTTCTTCACCTGTTCCAAGAAAAGGACATTGCAGCACAAGGCAGTTAATGGAAAACTGCTATGGAAAATGACCCTGCTGGTATTCGAAAGTTCTGTAATGTTACCTTGTCAGGCAAATATGATGGATCACATACAACTTTTTTGCATTTTGCAGTTTCTCCTTCAGAAGTCACACCAAAGGCCTTCCCATTCTCAAACTCTACCTGCATTATGGAACATCAGTAGTCATATCTACATAATAGCCCATGTAGCTACCAGATTCAATTTGTTGAATTCTAGGGCATAAAATATCTAAAAGACGACTATCGCGCATCTAAATTGCAAACATATGTTAGATCCAGTTTTTAATACCCCATATATACAGTTAAAATTTGAGAAATTCATTCATAGCATGAAGAAATAATTGCACCTAGTAAAATAATGTAAGTCATGGTACGTTCAGAGGCAATTGGTTCTATAGCTTAACCTATATAAGCAAGTCATGGTATGTTCAGAGGTAAAATACTGATCTCCCATTACTAGAAGCATATGGTGGGATTTAAAAGGTTTATGATAGAACATTGAAATAATGTTGGAAAACCACCTTGCATTCTGGCTTGCTGAGCATGTAGGTGCCACCATAAACAGCACTCAACCGAGCAAATGCCTGCCGAGTCCATAGCACATATAGTCAGAGGAACAAGTTGCGTATCTAAGACATACAAGAAAGAAGGGCTGAAAACATACCTGAGGCAGCTCTCCCAGACCATATAGGGGATATATATAAGGTGATCCTCCTTGGAAGCGAGCTAAAGACTCTGCATATAACTTTCCAAAACGAAAGAAGAGTATGATATAAGACGAGGGGTAGAGATCCTTTTTGCATAGAGTTCAGAATGAACATCACATCATAAAAGAAACTACAACTACTCACATACAGCAAAACTTATGGATCAAATTGTATGTTCGACCATATTCCTACTTCCTAGTTCCCATGCTCTATGGATTTTTAATATGAGCTTTTGTTTCAAAAGAAAGAAGAGCTTTTTACATGATAGATTTCATTGCAAGAGTAAATGAGAAATTGCCTAACTCGTTGCTTTGTACGTTATTGTATGTAATACTTATGAAGTTAAACTACGAAATAACATAACAAGATTGTTTCTGATGCCATTAGTAATTGCATAACTTATTGCTGATAGTTTCTTCACCTACTTTTATATCTATGATTCTATCACCTGTTCTTAGCGTGTGTAACTTTATTTTACACAATCTTCCCTGCTCCATTTAACATCATAGAAAAAGAGATGAAATGAAGAAATTCATTACCTTCATCCTCTTCACAAAATCCATAGCAGGCTCTCCCAAGTAAACATCATCTCTGTGGAGCGCCAGTGCATGCCCAATGAAATCAACTGTGTTGTCATCTAACCCATATTTCCTATATGAGAAACAAAAATTTGAATGTCATCATATTGAAATTAACATATAACACAATCAGTGTCTCAGGGTACAAGTGAAAGTCAACAATTAAGAAGGTGTGAGGAAGTACGAAATAAGCTCTCGTGCTGTAACTTTGTTGAGGTCCAGGCCTTCATGAGATTTTGGATCACTCTCATCATAATCTTGTACATAAATGAAAAACTTTCGAGCACGACGCTTCTCAAATAATCCCATAAGCGGAGATTTAAGTGCTTCCACGTCATTTGCTGGTACTTTGTGGACCTGGAAGCATAATGCAAAAGTTGAAGTCCATCAATTAATTCAGGGTGAAACAAACTGAACTGTTCCATATATTTCATATAGATGAAAAGGCAGATTAAAACTTTTGAGCAATCACACCTTCCCTTTGTTATACACGAAGCTGCCATCAACAGCTTTGAAATTCAGATATTTGGTAACATCGGTGTGAATTAGGACACGGACCAAACCACCATTGGCCATCATGAACTGTCAAATGATGCACAGAGATTGTAAAGGATTGAGTTATCTAAACAACATGCAGAACAATCTAAAAGTAATAAGACCACCACTTTGAACTTGGATAACTTGTAATCAATAGGCTTTCCATAGAGCTTGTTTGTTTACTTTTCTAACCCAAGAGTGACTAGATCACAATTTACAGGCTTACAATTAAGGAAACACAGAAAATGGTAAATCATTGTCACCTTGGGGACCAAAGTAAGGAAAGCTAAAAAAGAAATCAAAGAACAATGGTGAGAATATAAGCATCATTCCTGATACCTTGGGGATCATATCAACATTGTAGTCTCTGCTTGAGCCCAAACTTTCCGGAGGCTTATCCTCACCCCTGAATCGCTTCCAGAGCTAAAAGCCAAAATAGAAAATAAATCGCAGTCGTATTTAGAGAGAAGCATGCATAGAAACATCTATCACAAAAGTGTGTCAGGCAGTCGAGCAATAAGTTAAATTGTTAAACAGCTTCCCAGATTATCAGTTAAGAGAGCAACCCGAAAACAAAATTTAAAGAAAAATTTAAAACACTAACCTGATTGAGGTTAAGAGATGTGGACTCTCCACCATAGTAGTCATTCCTATCCATATGCAATACCTATTTAGGCAAGTAACATATTAGAAGATACCACCCTAAACATTCCCTGATCCATGAGTGATCTATAAGGCTATACCTATAAAAACATCAATAATTAATCAAAGTGATGGTAATCTCTGTTGCAATCAGAGTGAGATCAACCCATCATCCATGGAAAATAGTGAACACTAATCAACCAATTGAAGGTAAACTAACAAAACAAGGCCAACTTGTATCTAAAACGCCCAATTTGAAAACATTAAGAACAAAGTTTTCAAATTTTTACATTGCGGGACTTGTAGATTAAAAGTAATCAGAGTAAATTTACCTTGAGGCCATCAACTGAGAGGAGGCCGCTGAGAATGCACTCTTTGAGGCCGGTTCCGAGCACTATGACGTCGTATTCTTCATCCATGGTTGTGAGGGAGGGAGAGAGAGAAATGAGAGTGTGTTGTTGTGAGAAAAAGAAGAAGGTGATGAAGAGACGAGGCTACATTTATGTTGGGGCAAACACTAAAGAGAAGGAAGAGGTCTCTGCCTCTCTTACCAAAAGCCAGGCGTCCCTCGACTTCCGGTTAAAACCGTTATGAGCCCCCACGTATAGTTCCACGTGGATGCCGCTACTAAAAAACCAATATATTTTCATTTTCATTTTCATTTTCATTTTCATCTCAAAAATGGATATATAATAACAAAACTAGAGATCACGTCGTGGTCTAGACTTAAAACTACTAATTATAATATGATGCTCATTCAATCAATTATCAATATATGCTCTACTTCTCAATAAGGCTACCTATTTTTATGAGTTATTATCCATTCATTTTTTCTTCTTTCAAAATTAAGTTATCCTCAAATTCCAGTCAACTTTGTATATTAATGAATTGAAGGAGGTGGAATAGATTTTTTTTTATTAATGAGATAAAAAGTGTTAGAATAAGGACCATTAAAAAATTGAGAATCTCTCTCATTTTAATTTAATTTTCTTAAATTTTAATTTTTATTATTAATTAATATATGGCTGATTATTTAATTGAGGTATAATGAACACCCACAGTACATCATATCACTCATACTGAAATGCATGCACCATAGAAAGCATGGCATGCATCATAGAAAGCATGGCATGCACCATAGAAAGCATGGCATGCATGGATGTATATATCGAAAGTTCAAATACATCATGTGTTCTCTTTTCTTACAACGAGGTTACTTACATTCACACATTCTTAATTATCCCAATCAACACTAATCAAGTCAACTTTCCCAAACGGTACGTTGGACCATATCCTTCTCTTCCTTGGGCAGTCCTAGCAATAAATCAACCAGAGTAAGGTAGCCTGAAAAAAGAAAAACAAAACAAAATCAACATTGTAATGTTGGAAATTGAGATGAAAAGAACCAAAGGATTAAGAAGAGGAGAGTAGAGAAAAGAATGAGAGAAAAGATAACTTCTGCTGTGCATATATTTCACACTACTCACCATACAATACTTCAACACACTTATATAACACCTCTAATAGCTCATAACAATCTCTAACAGCTCATAACAGCTATTACAGCTAGTAGCAACTAACTCACAGAAAGATAGCTGTAGTAACTAACCTACAGCTAAGAGAGGAGCAGTCTAACAACCTAACCGAATCTGTTGATGACTAACAAAACAGCTAACTAACAAGACAGCTAACCATATCATTTAACAGCCTCCCTCAATCTTATGCTGGAGTTTCAAAGCATGAGATTGCCCCGATAAAACTCAAACCGAGGCGTGTGCAAACCGTGAGTCATATCATCAGCGAGCTGGTCCCGAGAGGAAACATGCGCCAAGTGAAGATCCATACGTTGAACCCGCTCACGAATAAAATGCACGTTGATCTCAACATGTCAACGACCCCAATGATAACTATGTGGGTTTGGACATTGAGAGGTACAAACCAAGCTGGGATGAAAGTCCCATATACCCATCTCAAAAATTTACCCGGAAAGTGAACCAAACAAAGAGAAACCTAGGAGACTGCAAAGAAAAGCCAAGGATGAAAAGACCCAGCCTTTGAATTTATCTGAAGAAAAATAACAGGCGGCAGCCCACACAGGGACCAAAGGGGCATCATCCGCAGAACGCGTATTCGGACTGGCGTTGTCCCACGTAGGGACCAAAGAGGCATGAGCAGCATAACTCGGACTGGCGGTGTCCCACGTAGGGACCAAAGAGGCATGAGCAGCATAACTCGGCAACTCGACTCGGCCGAAATTGGCGCCGACTGAGTCATTCTGAAGGAACGCGGTTGGGGTTCTTGGAGATTTTGCGTTGTCTGCGTGTATGGGTTTGTGGTTGGGTTTGGGTTTGTGAAGAAGAAGGGGATTATGAAGATGACCCAGAAAACAAGAAGCTTTCTTGGAGCCATGGCTGAGAATGTCGAGTTTGCAGTATTTGAGAAGAAGAAGGAGAAAGAGATACTTGAGTGAGAAGAAGAATTCACCATTTCTTCGATTCTTTTGATCGATCGCAGAGAGATTCAATTTTGTATTCAATTTTGAAGGGATTTTAATAAGAAGTTGAGAAGGTTTTCAAGAAGAAGAAGTTGAGAAGGTAGAACACATCTTGATTGAGTCTCTTTTTTTTTTTAGCTCTTTTGTTTCAAGATGAACACAGAGAAGAAGAAAGGAAGAAGATACAGAAGAGAAGAAGATAAGCAGTGGAAGTAACAGGATCTTTCATGAATGGGGGTTAGCCATGAATCATGAGCAAAGCTTTGATACCATGTTGGAAATTGAGATGAAAAGAAAGAAAGGATTAAGAAGAGTAGAGTAGAGAAAAGAATGAGAGAAAATATAACTTCTGCTGTACATATATTTCACACTACTCACCATACAATACTTCAACACACTTATATAACACCTCTTACAGCTCATAACAATCTCTAACAGCTCATGACAGCTATTACAGCTAGTAGCAACTAACTCACAGCAAGATAGTTGTAGTCACTAACCTACAGCTAAGAGAGGAGCAGTCTAACAACCTAACCGAATCTGTTGGTGACTAACAAAACAACTAACTAACAAGACAGCTAACCATATCATTTAACATGTAACACCACTTATAATTATTGATGATAAACAACTACATTATTTTCTAATTACATTAATTGATAACGTTATATAACACTCTATATTTCTACACTTGAACATTATAGTACGTTGATATAACTAGTATGCTCTACGTACTTGTAGCACAAGGTACTCAAAATTGTTAATAACAAATTATGAGAGCTCAAAATCAGCACTCTAACGCCACTTATGGCTTGTATTCTAGACAAAGTAGTTGACCAAGCTATGTAACAGTCTATATTTCTACACTTTGGAACATTATATTTGATGTAATTCTTGGAAATTGAGATTAAAAGAAAGAAAGGATTAAGAAGAGTAGAGTAAAGAAAAGAATGAGAGAAAAGATAACTTCTACTGTTCATATATTTCACTCTCTTATTTCATACAATACTTCAACACACTTATATAACACCTCTAACCGCTCATAACAATCTCTAACAGCTCATGACAGCTATTACAGCTAGTAGCAACTAACTCACAGCAAGATCGATGTAGTAACTAGCCTACAGCTAAGAGAGGAGCAGTCTAACAACCTAACCGAATCTGTTGGTGACTAACAAAACAGCTAACTAACAAGACAGCTAACCATATCATTTAACAGTAATGAGTATGCTCAATAGATTTGTCGCATAATGTACTGAAATGTATATAACCTCCTACTTCAAGTCACAAACAAATGAGAGCTCAAACTCAACACCTCTAATTAACGCCACTTGTAACTAGGAGTAAATAATCTATCGTGAAGCTATATTACATTCAAACCAAATTAGTTGGTAACGTTATCCAACAGTCTATATTTCTAACCCTGAACATTATAACTGATAAAACGACTGTGCTCTACATCCTTGTCGCACAATGTGATCGGATGTATACAACGCCCCTCCCAAAGCCGCGAACAAAACAGTGTTGGTTGTAAGATCATGATGAGTTTTCTATAAAATTAGGGCATATCGATAGAAACTAATGCATGATGGGAAGAAAATTAGACAGGTGTAGTAAACGCACCCCAATTTGAGAGACGTGTCTGAGCTGTCATAGTCTTGAGGGGCGCTGTTAGAGTTGCAGAGATTGGTGACGGACTCCGACGACTGACCCTCCTCCACAACCATGTTCTCGGAATCCGCCCGCACAGGCCACCGCCCGCCGTTGGATTTCTCCACCACCTTCATGCATTACAACAACATTTAGCGAACAAATTGAGAAACAACCATAAACTTAATTAGATCGATGAAGAGCCATTAACAAAACAGAGATCATACTTGTTGTCGTAATCGCTCATTCTCCTCGATCAAACGCGTTGCCTGCATTTTCATATAAATAATCATGCATGTCAAGGAAAATACGAAGGGCAAATTAATATGAGAAATATTTGGAATGTGCATTCGTTTTTTTGAAATCAAAATGCATGAGCCACATATCTTTCATTAATATGCATGCAAGGCACCTGTTTTAGGAGAATTTTGATATATAATAGTTTCAAGTTTATGAGGTTCTAGATTAGCTTAATATTTAGTGCCGGTTTGACAACTATTTGATTTTTTTTTATTTTTAACTTTTACTTTTTATGTTTGAGATTTGAAGAAAGAAGAATGGTGATATGAAAAGGAAAATAAGGAAGCAAGAACAACACAAAAAGAGTTTTTAATTTTGAAGTTGATTAAACGATGTCAAATTTCGCAGTACACAAGGTCTTAGCGCCTCAGTTATTATGAGAAGCCTAGTGGGGTTATACTTTATATGTTTCTCTTCCTCGCGTGCAAAATATGAGTGCACAATACGTGAAAATGCGTGTTGTGCTAGTTTGATATACATTTTTAACTCATTATGCGAGATTTCTGACTTTAGTGAGATCCCTTGTTCAGTTCAAACCATCTGATCCACAATATAGTCACTAGCTTACATTTCTCTGAAGATTGCTGATCTCTTTCATAATCTTTTCACCCTGAAAAAGAAATGAAAAACGATTCCCATTAGGATATAATTGAAGAAAATATATGTACGAGTCCATGTTATTACACTATATTTATGCAATTATGCTACGTTTATAGTGAAAATAGAACTCACTAATATAAGTCCATCTTAATTCAACACGTACGGGGGGGGATACACAATAATATTGTCTCCATAGAATTTTTTAAAGGGAATGTGACAATTTACAGACCTTTTTCTCTATTACGCGACCCAATCCAGTTTCCAGGGACTTCTCCAGCTGTTGCAGTTCTTCCAAATTTAATGTTTGAATTTCTTCTCCCCTCATCTGCCTACATTTCAAGGAGTTTATATCTAAATTTTATATATATGGAAATAATTATCATCGTTATTAAAATTTTTAAAACCCAGATCGACTTATAGAGATACCTAAGTTGTTGACTTTTTACTGCAATTTCCTTGCTCAATCTGGAGTAGTTGCTGTTCTCCACCAGCTACATCAGAATCAATAATTCTTCTCAAAATTGGAAATTAGAATCCATATTAATAATCTGAATTATCGTCAAATTGTATACAATGAACAAAATAAAACCAAAGAATTATAAACATTAAAATTTGTTATAATTTCAGACGTATGAATTTGGCACCTCATAATTAATATTTGTCCAACATTGATATGGTCTAACATATGGAATTTTAATTTACACAACTGGTCCTCAAAACAATCCATGGTTTTGGTAATAATCGAAAACCTCAAGATAAACTATCAATTTAGTTTGATATAATATATGTATGATTAAATGATTTTCAATTCAAATTAATTTTTTTTACAGAAATAATCTTTAATGGCGATTTAGGAAATCAACAGTTTCAAATGTCACATAAGTGAAGAAAAATTTATAATGACAAAGAAAATCTACGTAAGAATAGATCTATTACTTAATTATGACAGAGAGCAACATCAGATTTAATTATATGCATTTATTTATGCAAGAAGATGCCATGGTTTTAGTTTAGAGGACCACTCGTGGGAGGGTACAACCCTACCGGAGGACCACCCCTGGGAAATTCGGACTAAATTAACCCTTTTTCCTTCAATTTGTGCAATTAAAGGAGACAATACGGCATCGCATTTATGCTATATATGTATAGAGGACAAACCTGTAGCTCAAGAGATGGCTGTTCTAGTTTCTGGAGATTCTTTGAATGCAAATTGTGCCTTTCTAGAATTTCCTTCATGCTTCAGAAGAAAAAAATCCAATGCAGAAAGCTTCAAAATCATAGCATATAAATAAAAATAATGAAATATGGAACATCACAAAGGTAGATGATCAAAATTTTATGGTTGAACACTTGATCTGGTGAGGTGTTTGTTTGTTTTTTTAATAAAAGAATATTGGAATGAAGATTATATATTTTTGGTATGGACTTTGTTATTTACGAGATGTGAGAACTCGAGACCTGCCATTGCATTGTGAGTAGGAATACCACTAGACCAGTAATACTAGGCAGTGCACTAACGTACGTGTTTATTTTTAGTTTTAATTTTCAGTTTCTTGTTAAAGATAGATAGAGAGAAATTGATAGAAGTAACTGAAGGATGAAGCGGGGGGAGACATGAGAAGGTGTGAAAAAAGACAGTAAGAAACAATAACTTGAAAACAAAACAAGTCAAGATTTTTTACTTTTCATTTCATTTACCATTGGTATACATTTCTACCTCTCTCCCACCATCATCTTCTCTTCATTCCCATTTCTCCCATGTACCTCTTTTTTTTCAACTTACAAAAAGCCAAAAGCAAAAAAAAAAAATGGTTACCAAAGTTAGCATTACAAAGATGCATGATATTTAGTAGGGGGTCGCGTATTCAACTCTAGTGAATAGTAAAATTGATCCTCAATATGTATATTTCTCTCCCCAAATATTGTTTTATAAAAAAATAAAATCTTGCTTTGTGCATTTAGATTTCATTGAATGACTGATAATACATATTCCATAGATGCCATGATCACATACACACTATATGAAGGTTCATATACATATAAATAAGGCAAACACATAGATCAAAGAAAATCTAAGCATTGTTGGGAAACCCTATAGTTAGGAAACTTCAAAACAAGTTTAACTAGTAATATCATAGGAGAAAACTTTAGTTCAAATTTCATGGATGATAGTTGCATAAAAAAATTAAATTGAAATACCCAATGCCAGTATGGTCAACTTGGTTCTAAAACAAAATCAAATATATGTAAATATATATATATATATATAATAAATACAATGATATTCACGGAAAATGAATTTAGAGTCGCATTAATTTTATAAATTAATTATTATTAGCTAGGTTTCAAACTCAATACAAATACTCAAGTGTGCGATCATGATAATATTTAAGTGCGCATGTGAATCTGTGTGTATGTTCTGAGATTATTAAAAAAAAATTGGAAGAAGCCTGTCTCAGGCAACAGACGATGAAAAAGTTACTGATCTAACAACACTACAAAACTGCTAAAAATAGCAGTAGTGATTAGGCCCTAATTAATAATGTCTTTATTTGTTTTGTATTATTATATATATCCACAGAAAATACAAAAAAAAAAATTGTTTTAATATATATTTTTACCGTCTTCTTATTTGAACATCTAGCTCATCCAACAATGATATCTACAAAAGCACAAATAAATAAAAATAAAAAAGGAGGAAAAGAAGTGTGGTATTATGAGACCTGGTGCTGGCGTATTCAAAGAGCTTTCCGGTGGAAGAAAAAATGATGAGAGCAATATCAGCATCACAAAGAACTGAGAGCTCCTCCGCCTTCTTCAATAGCCCTCTCCTTCTCTTCGAAAAGGTCACCTGCCTCGCCGTCGCGTTGTCGATCTTCTTGATCTGAATCTTTTCCCTCGCCATAATCTCTAAATTATGTTAAAATTCTCGATCTTCTTCTTCTTCTCCTTTTTGTTCTTCTGAAAGGTCAAAAAAAAGGACAAGAGCGTAATAATAAATAAATTAAGTTTGTGTTTCATATATGGGTTTCTTCTTTAGGCTTTGGGTTTACTTATGTTGAGTGCGAGGATATAATCAGCCAGAAAAACTAACCAGAAAAGGCAAAGAAATTAGAAATAATTGGAGAAGGACAGCTCCAGTGGGAGAAGTGGCAGCATTTTTGCCAAATTTAGCCAAGAATCTTTTAAGACACAGCCAAACCCTAAAAATGAAGGCAAATGAAATGCTAAGTTTTTTTCTTCTTTCTTTTTCTTAGAGAGGGAGGGATGAGAGAGAAGTCAGAAAGGAGAAAGAGACCCATCATCCATCTCCATCTCCATGTTTAGATTCTTTAGATCCAGAGTTTGAAGAGAGAGAGAGAACAAGGGGAGAGGCTCAGAAATGGAAAAATAATAAATTATCATTAATTGTTAATTGAACCAATGGGAGAAAAGAAATACATATAGGATATAAGGAGGGTGATGGTTTTGAAGAATTTACTTTCGATATTTAATTACTTACCAGTTACCAGTGTGAGTAAATCTTGGGGGTAGTGAGTTGGTTTTGGATGGGTAGATCGAGAGTTTGGGAGCAGTGAAAATGAGAAGTCACCAATGAGAGGCAGAGAGAGAAGCAGAAGGAGAAAGAGAGAGAGAGAATGTTTGTGGAAATGGGGAAAAAGAAGGTGCTTTTTATGGTGAAGCAACTACTTCACTGTTTTCCATGTTTGCCCTTTAGTCACTGTTAAAAGGTTCAAACTAATACTCAAACTCTAATGTTTATGTTGCATTGACCAAAAAACAAAAAACAAAAAAGAAAAAAGTTTATGTTGCTCTGCAGGGAAGCACTCGTATATTGTGGATTAAGTCTTTCTTTTTGCTTTTTCTCCTTAATTTCAATAATTCACCAGTTATTATATATTAGATATCACATTTAATATAATTATATATAGGGTAAAATGTAGGTTTGCTCAAAAACAATTTTGGCCACCATGGTTTCAATTTACAATTTTAGTCACAGTATTTTTATTAACTAACAAGTTAAATCATATAATCAATTTGTATTAATTAGGCAATGACATTTTAGAACTTTTAGCAATAAAACAATTTTTGACAAACAAAAAATTTGCATCGTGCTCAATCTCCTTGTTTTCACCTTCTTCCTCTCTCAACAATTCATAGACTCAAACTCACTACATATTTAATTGGAATTTGGACATAGATCATAATTCCATGTTTTGAAATTGCATAAAATGGAGAATTGCACATAGAGTTAGGTTTCAAGCTTCGACGATTGACCTAAAATTGCTTATGCTTCTACTCCGTCTCTTGATTATGAAAGTGGGTTTCTTGGCTAGAACTCCAATTTCTCTTGGGCCTTGTTTATAAATCTCAAAATTTTCTGTTTTATGAGATTGCTTGTTCGATTTCTCAATTGGTTTGTTGCATTTTTGTGTTCAATTTGGTATGCCATAATTGCTTTTTTTTTTTATCAGAAAAACATATTCATTACTGGGAACAAACAATTACAAGGAAATGAAAGCCCAAGAACAATAATAGCCCACAAACATAAAATAAACTTAAAAAATTAAAAATTAAAAAACCAAATAGAAACCCTAGATCTGAAATTAGGGAAAACCCCATATCTCTAGCATCCATCCCACCAAGCCGCCATAGCCACCACATCACCACAAAGCCACAGCCACCAACAAGGAGAGAACTTGAAATGAAACCGAAGAACCAACCAGAAAATGGGGGTGTGCCAGCCACCCACGCACAAGGCGCTCCCATAATCCATTCAACGAGTGCATCATGCACTTTAAAAGCAAATCAGAACCACCACCGGCTACCGGAGAAGATCGACGATGGAAGGGTCGCGGGGCGGAGCCTGGTGGCTGAGAGTCCAAGGTGAGTCGCATCTGATGACATTTGGTGAAAAGTGAGGTGAGAAGTTGAGGCGTCTGATCCGGAGTCACCAAAGGCGGAGGAGCAAAAACCACCACCACAGCTGGAGCCGAGAAACGCCACAGAGGGCGGAGCTGCAAACCATAGAAGAAAAAGGAGATGGAGAAATCAAAGAAAAATGAGAAAGAGGAAAGGAAGAGAAGGAGGAGAAAAGGAGAAGAAAAAAGGTGGGGGTTGGAGGGCCTGCCACCGACCCCCACAAGTAGCCGGCGGCTAGGGTTTAGTTGAAAGTTTTCTGCGGGTTTAGAAGAGAGAAGATGACATTATGACATTATAATGTATGGGGACGCTATAATTGCTTATGTTTCTCTATTCCTTGGTTTCATAAGTGGGCATCTCATATGTGTTTCTCTTCGATTTCTCACATGGGATTCTGCTAATTTCTGAATGGGGCTAGGAATTGGTCATTAGTTTCAAGTGGGCTTCACATATTTTGTGTGAGGTTCAGGAATTTCAATATTTTGGTGTGGTGTACTTCAATTGAAGCAAAAGAATTGGAAATTCCTGTGTTCGAGAATAAAGGTAGCTGTATGTAGCTGTTGGATTCTAGAGAGAGATGAAGATGATGAAAGCAACACAGAATTTTTATTTATTTGTTAGTTAATAAAATTATAGTGACCAAAATTACAAAATTGAAATCACGGTAACTAAAATTATTTATAAACAAAATCACATTGACTAATAATATATTTTACCATTTATATAAAGTTGATCAATGTAGTAGACGATTGAATAAAGTGATAATCCTAATTTCACTTCCACAAATATGCTTAAACTACAAAAAGTGTATTTTCAAGTTTACTTATTTGTTTTGTTTTACCATTTTATCCTCTTAAATAAAGTAAAATAAATTCCAATAAAATAAAATATAAAATAGTTTACCAAAAATAAAATAAAATAAAGTAATAGTCCTGATCTCCAAAAATTCAAAATAAAGTAGGAGAAGTTCTGGTAGCAATGATGGCCCTTCCCCAAAGGGGTTTGCCTCTGCACTTCTTCAGTCAAGCTGAAAGCAGAAAGCTTTATAGGCTTTTAGGCTTTTAGGCTTTTAGGCTTTAGATATAGGTATTTGGTATATATGGGGTCGCCAACACAAGACCATATGTCGCGCTTGGAGGAAGACGGAAAATTAAAGAGCCGTCAAAGGACATATTTAGTGAATGGTGTTTAGTCAAAAAATTATCAACAGTTTTCATAATTAAGCGATTCAAAAAGTTAATAAAGACATTTAAACAAACTCAACCAATAATGGAAACGAGTTGTTGATGGGGAGTAATAGCAATGGAGTAGCATAAGGAGATTGGGTGATTATAGAGTTTTGGAATTTGGGGTCGAGGAAGGATGACTGATGGAGGAATTATGGAGGTCATGTTCACTGAGATGCAAATGGGGGATGAAAATGGAGGAATTATGGAGGTCATCTTCACTGAGATGCAAATGGGGTTCAAACTGACCAAAAAAAAACGTGTGTGGTTCAAACTGATCGATGCACGAGTGGTTCATTTTCTTCAAGAGTGATGAAAGGATGCTTGGCTATTCATGCTCGACAGTCCACATGCATGCACGCAGTGGACATTATTATTCCGAAAAATTATATTTTAGTATTTTATGTTTTATATTAAATTTTAAAATTATACTCGAATTTTTAAATTTTATATTTAAGCATTTTGAATTCTTTAAAATGTTTAACTTTATCCATCAGTTATAATTTTTGTCATAAATCATTTTAATTCATGACGTGTCTTGTGTGAGGCCGCTCAACCACAACTCTAGAACTGAATTTAGGGGTAAAGTAATCATTTTCCATCACTTAAAAAGTAAAATAGAGATTTTGAATCAAATTTATTTGCAAGAAAAATAGACTCCTATATTCAAACGAAATGGGATTCAAATACAATAAGTAAAATTTAAGTAGAATTTTAGAGAACAAAGTGATATAAATATAAAGGAATGTCTAATCGAGTTAACGGAAATAAATATACTTTGACAAAAAAATAAGGAAAATATTTGTTTTATGGGATTAATAGCTATATAAATGATGAAGAATAGTGTAGGAAATATAACGTGAAAGAGATAGGGACCAAATATAGAAGGAAAATCATTCAAAGTGAAAACTAAAAATCTATGTTTTGGTTCTTCATTCTTTATTTATCTCTCTTCATATCACTACTTTTCCTCAGTTCTCATTTCCTCTCTATACTTCTTTCTCCATATCTCGAGCACGAAAATTCAAAACAAAGAATAAAATTGTTAAATTAAAGTAAGTTAAGTCCTCAGACGGTTAAGTGAGAGAGTGACTATCAAATGCAGAGGTATTTCAATGAAAAAAGAGTCTGCTAAGAAATGAACCAAAATCGATCTGCAAAGAGCTTATTAATGATGATTCGTGCTTGGAGATTTTTTTTACAGACACAGATACAAGATTAAAATCTTAATAAATAAGGACAACACAACCTTAAAATTGGTCACTTAGATTTGTTTAGTAATATCCTTCTTCACACGTTATGTGATAAGTTTCTGATTCGACTTTCGTAAAGGGCGATGTCGATGCCCAATATGTACCATGCGATCTCTCAAAACCCAACTAAACCCTAAATTATAAGTTCTAGTTAAAAATTAGGGAAAATGGTTGCCAGCGTCCCTAAATTTTATACTAATTTTAGCTATTGTCCCTAAATTTTATTATAATTTTAGCTATCGTCCTTTAACTTTATTATTAATAGCAGACGCCCTTTAACTATGTCTAAATGTGCAAAGATAATTCATCCGTTAAATTTCTCAATGATTTATATTAAAAAAAACATCTTATATGACAATTTTACCTTTATTCTTAACAAAAATTATTGAGAAATTTAATAGAAGGATTATCTTTACACGTTTAGATATAGTTTAAAGACGTCTGCTATTAATAATAAAATTTATGTTTAAAGACGTCTGCTATTAATAATAAAATTTATGAACGATAGTTAAAATTTGTATAAAATTCATGAACGCAAACAATAATTTTTCCTAAAAATTATGAACAAGGTACGCTAGTCTGATGTAACAAAAAAAAAAGAGGTACGCTAGTACGATATCTGTTGCATCGTCACTTGAAATTAATATCAGTGACTAGTCTTTTAAGTAATTTAAGATGCCAGTTTTATTTATCAAAAAAGAAAAAGAAAAAAATATTAATTAGTACGACAAAATAGAAATTTGGTAAAGTACCTATAGCTAAGTGTGCAAGCAATTGACCATACTTTCTGTATTAAAATCGTGTAGAAAGCAGGAGTATCTTTATCTTTCCAACCAAATTAAAAAAAAAAGATAGAAATATCATTATTGAAAGTGATTTTTCTTTTTTAAACTTTTGTTGAAAAATAAGATAGAAATATCATTTTTTTTTTAAATTGATCTCGATTTTGTATGAAAAATAATATGTGTCAGGTTTTTGCAACAAAAGATGATTAATATGGTCTTTTTTCATTCATTCCCATAAAAGATGATTTAAGAAGACAACAAATTTTTTTTGAAGGAATGAAAACAACAAATTTAAAACCACAACATCAACTTGATACCCAAACCTAGTGTTTGTTCGTGATCATCAAATAACACCTACAGACAAAAACGAAATTCTTTTTTCTTGTCTTAAGGTAGGGTATATTACCCTTTCGATTTATGGTATTATTTTTATACATATATCATAATCGGAATCGTTGATTATCTAAATCATCATTTCAAGATTATTTACGCAAAATATTAACTAAATTGGAGATTATTTAGTTATTTATATCAGAATGGGTGAGAATTCTCTTGTATTCTGTTATTTTATTCAATAGGAAAGATACATATATATATATATATATATATATATATATATATATATATATATATATATATATATATATATATATATATACAGAAACTAGGAATGTTACTATGGGCTTAATTAGTGGACTGAGTTTAATTAGGAATATACAGCTCATTGACACTCCCCCTCAAGTTGGAGCATGTATGTCGTCAATGCCCAACTTGCTAAGTGAGCTGTGGAATACTTTATCGGTGACTGCTTTAGTGAGGACATCTGCAAGTTGATCTTCAGATTTAACAAATGATACATCAATGATCTTTGCATCGAGATTGTCCTTGATGAAATGTCTGTCAACTTCAACATGCTTGGTTCTATCATATTGCACTGGATTATGTGCGATGTCAATTGCGGCTTTGTTGTCACAATTCAGTTGCATGGCATGATTGGGTTTTAACCCCAATTCCCCCAACAAATTCCTTATCCAGAGTAGCTCACATATTCCTTGTGTCATACCTCGATATTCTGCTTCAACACTTGATCTTGACACTACTTTCTGTTTTTTACTTCGCCAAGTGACTAGATTGCCTCCCACAAAGGTAAAGTATCCAGATGTTGATCTCCTGTCAGTAACAGAATCCGCCCAGTCTGCATCAGTGTGACCCTCAACATCTAGATGACCATGTCGTGAGAACATCAATCCTCTTCCAGGAGCTGACTTTAAGTATCTCAGGATTCGGTTTACCGCATCCATGTGGGCTTTACTTGGTGCATGCATGAACTGACTCACCACACTTACGGAATATGCGATATCATGTCTAGTGTGTCCTAGATAGATTAACTTACCCACCCGGCATTGATATCTTTCTTTGTTGGTGGGTACCTGATCCGGATATTCACCAAGCTGATGATTCAACTCCATTGGCATATCTGCTGGTTTGATGGCTAGCATTCCAGTGTCAGTTAAAATGTCAAGAATATATTTCCGTTGTGATAGAAATATTCCTTGGTTTGAATGCGCCACTTCGATGCCTAAGAAATATTTCAGAGCACCAAGATCTTTCATTTCAAACTCACGTGCCAAGTGGTGCTACAACACAGCCTTTTCTTCTGGGTCATTCCCGGTAACTACCACTCATCAACATATACAATAAGGGCAGTGACTTTACATTTCTTATGTTTCAAGAACAAAGTATGATCTGAGTTACTGTGTTTGTATCCGAAGTTCTTCATTGATTGTCTGAACTTTCCAAACCATGCTCTGTGTGATTGCTTCAATCCATAAAGTGACTTCCTCAGTTTACAAACTATGTTGCCCTTATTGGGCCCCATTTTGCATCATGGAGGTGAATCCATATAGACTTCTTCTTCTAAGTTGCCATGCAAGAAGGCATTTTTGACATCAAATTGGTGTAATGGCCAATCTAGGTTGGCTGCCAGAGAAATAAGTACTCGAATTGTGTTGATCTTGGCTACAGGGGGAAAGGTCTCCCCATAGTCAATCCCATAAGTCTGAGTGTAACCTTTCGCCACCAATCTTGCTTTGTATCGTTCAATGGTGCCATCTGCCTTGAACTTTACTGTATATATCCATCTACAACCCACTGTTCTCTTCCCTGACGGAAGGGTAGTCATCTCCTAAGTGGAATTCTTCTGGAGAGCCTCCATTTCATCATTTACCACTTGTGTCCACTTAGGATCGTTCAGAGCGTCCTGCACATTACTTGGAATAGATACAGTGGATAATTGACACACCAATGATGCACATGACGGAGACAGCCTATGTAGAGACACATGATTAGCAATAGGGTATTTAACTTTTGCTTTAGGGTCAGGGTTATACTGTTGTCTAGGAATCCCTCTAGTCGTGTGTGGGGGTAACTGATAACCTGTATAACTTGACGCAGGTAAGGTGTTTGAGATAGAGTTTGAATGTTCAGTTACCTGTGGGGAATTTCAGGACCTGATTGGATGAGTGGTGATGGTACTGTAGTAGGAGTTGTAGAAGGGGAATTATCTGAACTAGTATCAGAAGTATCAAGGGACTCTTGAGCTTGTTGCACCTCGGGCACTGACTGCTCGGACGAATGCTGTTGAATCTGGACTATCTCAGTATCTTCGACTGCAAAGCTAGAGCTCTCCCCCTGCAGAGGATGCTCAGTGACTCCCCCTGAGTAATAGAACTCACTCTCGTTGAAGGTCACATCGGCGGTAACTTGCATGGTCTGAGTGGGAGGATGGAAATACCTATAGCCCTTAAGAGTGTTGGAATAATCCACAAAGACACAACGTTGTACACACGGATCAAGCTTGCCACGCTGATGTGGATACACCTGAACATACGCAACACAACCAAAGAGACATGGTTCTAGATTTGGTGCGGATGGCATGTTGAGGAGAGTAGTCAATGTCTGAAATGGAGTTTGATACTGAAGAGTGCTGGAAGGTGTTCGATTGATGAGGTAAGCCGCAGAACAAAGAGCCTCCCCCCAAAAATGATGTTGCATGTGGGCCTCAAATAAAGAGGCACGAACAACCTCCAAGAGTCGATTCTTGCGCTCCGAGACACCATTCTGTTGTGGTGTATAGGCGCATGTGCTTTGATGAACAATACCATGGTGGTCGAAAAACTGATGTAGGTCATGGTTAATGTACTCACCTCCATTATCAGATTGAAGGGTCATGATTTTCTTGTCAAACTGAGTAGCAACGTATTGATAAAAGAGCTTGAATTTGGCATTGACGTCACTTCTGGTGTAGGGGAAAGACCCAAGTCATCTGGGTGCAATCATCAATAAATGTCACAAACCACTTAAAACCACTAATAGTGGGAACTCGTGATGGTCCCTAAACATCAGAATGGACAATCATGAAGGGCATGGAGCTTTTATGCAATCTTAATGGGTAAGAAATACGATGACTTTTCGCCAAAATGCAAGTTTCACAATGAAAGTCTGATTCATGAATATGGGAAAACAAATCTGGAAATATAAGTTTCAGATAACCAAAAGAAGCATGCCCTAACCGTCGATGCCATAGCCAAATTTTCTTCATTCTGATGGACTCATCGCCTTTCACATGATGTGCGTGACTCAAACGCTTACTGATGTCGGCTGTCAAGTCCAGATAATACAGCTTTCCCCTCCTAGTACCACATTCAATCATGGCCCTGGTGAGAAGATCCTGAAAGAGACAATACGATGACCAAAAACACACGGTACAATTAAGGGAATCAATGATATGAGGAAAAGATAACAAGTCATAGTCGAGAGAAGGGACAACTAAGACATGATCAAGACTAAATGAGGGTGTAAGAGATAAGGACCCCTCGCCCATGACTTGGGAGGTGGTTCCGTTGGCACTGGTAATCTGTGTTTGGCTGGAGGGTTTGGTAGAGTGCAACCCAGTGAAACTAGATGTCATGTGATCAGTAGCGCCAGTGTCAATAATCCATGATCTATTATAAGTAAGTGAAGATGTGTAAGAGGTACTTGCGTTGGCCAAGGTTGTGGAGCCAGATGTACCTGATGGAGGTTCGGATGCGGTCCCCTGGGATGACTGAGCGGATGCAAATGAGGCTCTGTTCGAATCCTTCTTGCGCCCTTGGTGGACCCATCCGTCCGGATAACCAATGATCTCATAACAGCCCTTAATTGTGTGGTTATCTAAACCACAGTTGGTACACTGCATAGGAGGCCGGTGATGAGTAGGGACGACACGATAGGTGTTTGGCCGAGAGTGTTTGGACCTGGCAATAGCCATCGCTCACTTTTTTTTTTCCTTTTTTTATTTTTTGCCTAAAACTTCAAATGGGCCATAAAATGTGGGCTGGGACGGGTCGGTGTGGGTGAGGAAATAATGGTCCTCAATGGGCGAAACCCGACCGGTCTTCTTTGCTCCTGCGTCCAAGCCAGTCGACTTTGAGACCCATATGTTCTTTACTCACCGCACCCACAATGGCACACCCACAATGGCACACCCACAGCCTCAGCCTCAGGCCACCGCGGCAGAATCCGACGACTCCAATTCCCTCTCCTCCCAAAACCCAAGCCAGTTGAACACGGGACCCAGTGACTTTGTGGGGTTGCACTAGGCTGCTAAGAACGACCGGCCGAATGATGGTCAAAGTGCGAGAATGCGAACTCGAACCCGAACGTGACGAACCCGAACCCGAACGCGACGATGATGATGAAGCGAACGAACTCGACGATTAGTGTTTTGTGGTCTGGGTCAGATTGTGGGAGACGGTGAGGTTGTTGCGGAGGGCTGGTCAGTGGATGTTGCTGCGGGAGGGATTGGGTTGTATGTTGCTGCGGAAGTGGTGGTGGGTGAGTTAGTGTGTTTGTGATGGGCGTTGGGATTGGGCTGTGGGAGTGGTGGTGTTGCGGGAAGGTTTATGCGGCGGAATGTGATGGTGCTGTTTCTAGGGTTTTATGACGACTGGGGCACCGTATTGATTTTTAGGGTAAGGATAAAAGACAGTCACGATCGACTGCTCTAATACCATATCAGAATGAGTGAGAATTCTCTTATATTCTGTTATTTTATTCAATAGGAAATATATATATATATATATATATATATATATATATATATATATATATATATATACAGAAACTATGAATGTTACTATGTGCCTAATTAGTGGACTGAGTTTAATTAGGAATATATAGCGCATTGACAATTTATACGTATCAATTAAATAGACGGTTTTTAATGAGGATCTTAATTGTTACCAAAATCGTTAATTTTTTTAATATATATCAATAACTAAATGACATTTAATCTTATTAATTTTTTTACCGAGATGATATTAAAATGATGATTTAGAAAATCGACGATTACAATCATGATATATATAAAAAAATAATTCGATAAATCGAAAGGATTGTACGTTTTCGTACCATTAGAACAAGATGAAAATATTATCCAATAATTTTTAAATTAAAATAATAGAAATGGAAGAGATTTGTTAAGATTTGTAATTTGAATGGTTCGGCGTTTAAGAGGAGACGGTAGCTGTTAGGTGATTGACAATGAATACAGAGAGGTACGGGATGTTTTTGTGATGTGATGATTTTTACTACATACTTACTTACTGCCCATGCTGTTGTGACGTTAGCTTTAAGGGAGCGGTGAGGGGTTGATGTTGACTGCTTTACACGTAAACCTGGCCATGTAATGTCGCCATGTCTCTCTCCCTCTCTCTTTCTCAGTTGGTCAGTCAGTCATACAATAAATTTTCTTCTTTATTTTGTACTTAATATGAAACTGCCTTTGTCTGCAATGGGACTTGAATGTTCATGCATTGCATGCAGAAGCAGCAACGCTGGTGGTGTTCCTTCTTGTCATCCGCACATCAACCAAAAAAATACATATATAATATAGATAATACTTGCATCTTATCATGCTCGTACCTCCTCGTATCTACTGTTTACACTCGAAAAAATCTCATTTTGGGCTGAGGCAAGGAGCCAACTAAATTAAATACTCAAACGCCCACTTAGGGACGTGGAAACGTGGAGAAGGGAAGAAGTCGGTTCTAAAGCGCCAAACGTGTCAGATGACAAAGAGGATGTTGAGACAAGCAACTGCAGTACGGATCCCATAGGAATCTACTTGGCAAGCCAAATCAGCTCCCCAACCGCCTATAAAAAGGAGAAAAAGCCTGTTTCTCAAAGAACAACAAATCAATCAATCAAACAAACAAATTGGTCAAACTAATCAATTTCAAAACAACTGTAAACCCTCAAAAGTTTCTTTGTTCAAAGGCTCGCCTACTTAGACACACCATGTTTCTCCGATCCAGGATCGAGATTCAATATCTTCTCTCAACCCTTCTTCTTTCAGTTCCCGACTAGGAACTCAAACTTTCACTCATCCCGACTGCTGCTCAAACCAGTCTCTGAGGAACCCCAAACACGCACTTCATCCCGACTCCTGCCCAATTCAGTCATTGAGGCATCCATACATTCAACCCTTGAAGTCTCAACGTCTTTTGAATACTCTGCCAATCCATGACATGATTCCGACTGATGTTCACTCAGTTGATGATTTCTAGAAGATCTTGCCCCTCAAAATATTTACTTACAGCACTTGTAATTTACTTACTGCATTCAATATTCACGCATTTACTCTTTCAGTATTTGTACTTTACTTTCATTAATTTCAACGGATTTTCTTAAGGAGAGTTATAAGTATTCGGAATATACCAACCAGTGTGTTTTGTGGCTGCTGTTTAAGTCACAAAATCATCTATGTGTTTTGGTCCAATATTATTATCTCGACTTAAGGAAACTCGTGCATTTAACTGCTCTTAACTAAATAACAAGCTGATAACATGAACATATCAGACATCACATAAACTAAACTTAGACTAGACTGGAAAGAAAATTTATTAAAGTCCTTGGATACATTAAGAAGAAAACATAGAAAAGAACATTGCAAGCAATTTGCCCGCTTTCCTCACAATCACTTGATTAAAAGAAAGGTTCTTGGTGTAACAACCCATCTCGGTCCCACCGGTACGAATTGTTATGGCCGTCAGGTCCCACCCAGCGCAGCCCCTGGTAACAGCCTTTCGCACGTACACCAGTCCAAAGGTATTGTTAGCGAGACCCTTGGTCCAAATCCTCTAGCTGCAGCCTTTGAGGATCGAACCCAGGCCAAGCCTTTTTATTCCACTCAAGGTGGACACCTTTCACCAACTAAGTTGTAGCTCAACGAAATTAGAGATAATTTAACCCTTCATAAGTATCAATTAAATGGACGGTTTGCCATGAGGATCTTAATTGTTACCAAAACTGTTAACTTATTTGATACATATGAATGACTAAACGACCTTCAATCTTATTGAATTTTTACAGAGATGTTCTTGAAATGATGATTTAGATAATGAACGGTTTTAACTATGATCTATGTATAAGGATTGTTCAATAAATCAAGATGGTGGTACGAGAAGTAGGGGAAGACATCATTCCATTAAAACCACAAACCGATTCGATTCAAACCGCTATTGAACAACGGTTTGGCTTTGACCGGATAAAAGTCAAACGGTTTGAGAATCCAAATCGTTCCGTTAGTAACGTTTCGATTTTGGATTTTAGTTTTGGAAATTTGTTGGAATCCAAACCGAACCGATAAAGAATATATCTATTTATATTAATTTATAGGTGTTATATGTCACTCTATGATTGATTATAGAAGGCTTATCATGTACCTTTACGTATTATTTGTCACTCCTTTTTACCATGAGTCTTATTTGAGGAAAAAGATGGTACACAAAACTATTTGTAGAACCAGTATAAGTCATTGGTTTCAAAACTATGCAGAGAATAATAATTTGACCTCTTGATCTGTTACCATTAACCACCAAATAAGAAGGTTACTGGTTCCATATTGGAAGGTGAATAGGTTAGCCAAGCTAGAACAACCATTTCTAGAGTTGTGGGTGGGTTTAAATAAAAAAAGAAAAAAAAAAAAAAAAAAAAACTCAGGGCTGGACAGTTGGTCTTAATCATAACAAACTTCTACTAAATCGGTAGTAGTTCAGTTGGTTATATTGCTAAAATTGAATGTAATCTTCATAGACTGCAACCACAGGCCAGCTCCAGCAAATTCACATAATGCAGTGATGTAATTAAAATCTCATGTCATTTTTTAATTCTAAACCGTTCGAATCGTTTCAAACCAAGGTTTGAAACGGTTTTATTTTTATTTTAAGAAAATCCAAATTGTATGAATCGAACTGTTAAAATTTGAACGGTTTGGTTTTGGATATTGCAAATATCCGTATCGAACTGCACCGTGCTCACCCTTAACGAGAAGGTATCAAGGTGGGATGCAAATATTTATTCATATAATATAGACTCCAATATTACCTTCGTAGTTTAGGGTGTATGTAACAGTTTGGTCTTCGTATTTTAAAAGTTGATTGCATCATGTAACTAGTGGCATTCACGAATTCAGAATTTAAAGATAGAGTTGGCTATAAATTTGATTTCAATCATAGTAGTGAATTTTATTCATTATACAGGGAAAAAAGATACATCTAGCTATTTATGCCAATGTAACGAGCCTTAACTCTCAAGATGCATACTTATGCTATAAACTCCAAGAAAAATCAATAAACATATAATGCTAGACAACATAAAACTTTTAAATTGAAGCATATGAATCTTTAAGCTCCTGGCCACAATCAAAATATATACTAGCAAGGATCGAATTCAGGACGCGCTTGATGCGTATCAGGCCTGGGAACACCCTAACTACTGAACAACTTATTGTGGTTGTTCATTCATGTATTTCAGTTGTGAGTTTACTTAAGCGAAAATGGACTAATTGAGAGTTTTTTTAGAATTTTTTTCTAAAAAATATTAATTGAGTGCCACATGTGTCGGAGCAAAAAACTAAGGCTTAACCAGCCAACTTCTTCTTAACGTGTCGTGTACTTGGAAAGTGAACTACATTCAAGAAACACGATCTTTACTATCATAGAACGTGAAAAAGAAATCAAGAACATCGACGTAATCATTTTTTCTGCGAAAGACTTGTGAAATTATAGAGAGAAAAAGGATCGTACCATAACACATGGAAGGTAGCATTCATATTATACAAATACTGATTTGAGCGCTGGAGTATTTTTTTGCAAGTGCTCTCGCATATCTCATTGACAACTAAGCGGAAATAGTATTTGACTTCCCAACACAAATTCAAGAATAATTTTTCTACTCCAACAACATGTTAATTCATGTATTTTCAGCCTATCAGTGTGACAATTATTTGTAACTTTAGGATACTTCACTACATATTATTTACACCCGAAAATTACATATTTGGGCTGAAGAAGAAATGAGAGGAATTATGTAACGACCCGGAAATTTTATTTGTGAATTTTCATAAATTAATATATAAAAGGACGAAATTACCCTTGGTTGTTAAGGGGCTTGAAAGTCAATTTTTGTTTCCAGACACTTTTGGCTGTGTTTCGGGGATTGTTGCATAGGTCTCGAACTCATAAGTTCGTAGACAGGCGGCACGCGAAAAACAGAATTCGCATGCAAGAGATGCGGGTCTAAAGTATTCAGGGGCATTTTGGTAATTTAGCCTAGGTAGATATTTTAAACCCAATCAGATAACATCTCCTTCATTTTCACTCTCTCTCTCTCTCTCTCTCTCTCTCTCTCTCTCTCTTCGCGACTCACCCACAACCGTGCGACCGAACCCAAAAACCCAAGAATTTGGAACTTCGATTCAAGGCAGCCTCGTCCTTTTTAGTTCCACTAATCGGAATCTCCTCATTCCCACGATCACATACGTACCAACCGTCGCTGGAAGCAGCCACGGGAGACACCGAATCGAGGAAAGGAAAACCGAAACTTTTTGATCGATTTTTGGGCCAACACAGGTATGGGTTTCGTATTTAGACTTCATTTTTGAGTTCCTAGATTCAAGTAGATAGATTTAGGCTAAAAATTTGTAAAAAATGGTTAGTTTTGAGAAAGTTAGGAAAAATTCAAGGTCGGCCGGCAATGGAGTTTTCCGGCGACGGCGGACTGCAGCGCACGACGGAGCGGTCGTCTTGTCCGGCGACTGGTTAGGTCATAGGGGGGCTGACGTGGCATGCCACCTGGCAGCCATGTGGAGACCACCTGGCAGCCACGTGGAGGCCACCTGGCAGCCATGTGGAGGCCACCTGACAGCCATGTGGAGGCCACCTAGCAGCCACGTCGGTGCCACCTGGCGGCCGAGTCATCGCCGAGTCAGACCGAGTCGGCGCGTGAGGTACTGTAGCAGGCGCGTGGTCCGGTCGTCAGCCGGCGCGTGGGGGCATGTAGGATCAATTTTTGGGTCACGGTGACGCATGTCGATAAGATTTCGACGTTCTAGATCTATTGACGTAGGTTTTGAGTCAGTCGGACATCGTTTATGAGTAGTTTTCAGCGTCCGAAGTGGCTGTATTTTTAGTATGATGCGTGCGGACCTCCCGGGGTTTAGGGAGTCTGAATGTAGGGTTTTAATATTAGTTGGTAATCCCGATTGTTCTTTTTGTTAGGCGATACTGCTCCGGGAACTTCGAAGGAGCGTACGACTTGGGATTGAGCTTATTTAGACGTGTGGTGAGTGGACTTTGGTTTATAAGTTATAATCCATGTATAAAGGTATATTTGATTTGAATTCTGTTATGTATTGTTTTTGGCAATTTTCTGGATATTATTAAATTATTACTGGACACGGGCTTTCAATAATTATTTGGAAATGACGTTTTGGGCTATGGCCTGGCTTTATGGTTTCGAGTTTTATATGGTTTGACTTGATTGATTTTGGATTTCGGTCGAGTCCACGATTTTGAGTTTAAACCCGGTTTTTCAAGGAATTTGGCCTAAGCCAAGAAACAAGGATTTCAAAACATGGATTTTGGTTTTCACTGGATTTTTGTCCCCGATGGTGAAGGTTTTCTCCGACTGGCGTTGAGGGTCTTTCTCCGCCAGATCGTTGAGGATTCTCCGACGCTGGTGTCGAGGGGTATTTTCTCCACCATGTTGTTAAGGCTTTCTACGCGTAGTACAAGTTTATGAACAACTCAAGGTATATCGGGTGTGTGGAGGGTATCGAGCTACGACTCGGGATTTTATTCGGGAGCAGTGTGATATGTTTTGATGTATATTTTGTGTCTAGGTCGGTTTACATGATTTTAAACTCTTTTGAGTAGGGTTTTCAAAGCAGGGCTGTGGACCACGGAATGTTTTCATTATACGGATTTTCGTGGGTCCCACCAAGTGTTTTAACAAAATTTGTATTTTTCCGATGAGTTTTCAGATTATCTATATATTAGATTTATATATAAAGGGATTTTATGTTATGCATGCATGGTTTTACTAGTGGAGGGGGGAAATGTATGTTTTCCTCGGAAATGATTATTTTGTCCACTCACAATTTTCGTGTTTTAAATCCCCTCCAAGCTGTTGAGTTGACGTGGGCATATCCAGAGGCGGAGATATTAAATTTTCAGCTGCGCGTTTACCTAGACTATCGAGTAGGATATTTATTTCTATGTTTACTTATCCTACTTGGATGCTCTCATAAGTCTTTTGGACTGATTTTAAAATTATGGTTACATGGTTGGATGGTTGACCTTATTGGAATTTGGAGTGTTATCTGATCCTTAGTCTGACAGGTGGAAGACGGTTAACCAGTCCTTAAGGGGAGATTCTGCCGGATTTTTGGCAGAATTCTCATAATTAATTGCAAGGACTTAGGGGTATTCTAGGAATTTCTTCAAGTTGTCATACGGGAGCACGGTTCTTCCCGGGTTTCGAAGGGAAATTCGGGAAGGGTCCTGTCAACTTAGTATCAGAGCACTAGGTTTAAATTCCTGTAGACCGTACACCAAGTGTACAACATATTGTGGTATTGATAATTTATGGTTCTTTTCAGCGTAATGCCTCCGAGACGTGAGCCCCGTTAGCGGTCTGGAAATGGTGATGATACACATGAACCCGTAGTAGAGCCTAATTTGAGGCAGACCCTGGATCAATTGGGTCGGGCTTTGACTACAGTACTTCAGGGTAGGGCTACTACTGAAGTGTTTAACATTGAGCGAGTCCAGAGGTTGGGGGCGATAGGGTTTACGGGCGAGTTAGGCCCAGATGATACGGATGAATGGATTACTCGTTTGGAACAAATGTTTGCTGTTATGAGGTGCCCTCCGAAGGATAGTGTGCGACTAGCCACTTTTCTTCTGGGTGGCTATGCGTATCGGTGGTGGCATGCTTTGCAGCTGACATGCTGGGATGTTCGTACTTTTAATTGGGAAACTTTCCGGGAGTGCTTCCTCGAGCAGTTTTATCCTCGCTCGGACCGTGATGCTAGAGAGGCTGAGTTGTTGCAGCTACAGTAGGGGGACATGACGGTGGCCCAGTATGAACAGAAATTTCTTGAGTTTCCACGCTTTGTATCGGCTCTGGTGGCAACTGAGATGGATAAGTGCCGACGATTTGAGTATGGACTGAGGAATGAGGTTCGGGTAGCAGTAACTGCGGTGGCCCATACTTCTTTGAGGGTTTTTTCAGATGCTGTTGCAAGAGTAGATTTGAGTTTGGCAGCTCAGCAGTAGTTCAGTGGTTCCAGGCAACGTCGGGATCGCTGGAATTTCGGAGCCTTTAGTCAAGGACCATCCAAGAGAGGTAGTTTTAGTTCTGGATCTTCTGGAGGTGCGAGATCCGGATCAGGCAGTTGCGGAGTCAGTCAGGGACATCAATCATCTGCTCAGTTTAGCGGAGCTACAGTGCAGTCGACTGGGAGACAGAGTGGAAAACCTGCACAGGTGGGTGGCACTGTTTGCTACTTATGTCAGGAGACTGGTCACTTTAAGAGGGACTGTCCACATCATCATTCGGGCAGTAGTCCTTGGGCCGAGATGATGTTGAACTGGGTTAGAGAGCATCGCAGACATTTGGTACTACAACAGGCAGCCATACCCAGTCTAGTGGGGCCAACAGGGCTAGTGAGGCCAACAGGTCCAGAAGGAGACATGGGGGTCGTGGTCGGTCTACGGGTACACATGCCTGAGTTTTTGCTATGACTCAGCAGGATGCTCGAGCATCACCATATGTGGTTACTGGTACATTGTCTATTTTTAATCATGATGCTCATATTTTGATAGATCTCGGGGCTACACATTCTTTTATTTCTCGGGGTTTCACACTTTTTGCTGATAGAGAATTGTCCCGATTGGTTGGGATATGGGTATTAGCACTCCTATCGGAGATATGTTAGTGGCGAACCTCGTAATACGTAGTCTTTCGGTAGTAGTTGGAGGTCATGAGTTAGAGGCAGATTTAATCCCCTTGGACATTTATGATTTTGATGTGATTTTGGGGATGGATTGGTTAACCATGCACCATGCCTCCATAGATTGTTTCGACAAGAAGGTAGTTTTCCGGAGTCCATGCTTGCTGGAACGTACATTTCGGGGTGATCGTGGAGTACTTCCCTCGGGAGTGATATCGGTTTTAACGGTTGAGAAATTATTAAGGAAAGGTTGTGAGGGCTATTTAGCTCATGTGATTGATTCTCGGGATACTCCGGTGAGAGTAGAGGATATTCATGTGGTGAATGAGTTTCCCGATGTATTTCCAGAGGATGTTCCGGGATTGCCACCTCACCGGATAATTGAGTTCACCATAGAGCTTATTTCGGGTACCCAACCTATATCACATGCACCGTACAAAATGGTACCTGCAGAATTGAGGGAGTTGAAGACTCAATTGCAGGACTTGGTGGATATGGGATTTATTCGACCAAGTGTATCACCTTGGGGTGCGCCGGTGTTATTTGTAAGGAAGAAAGATAGTGGTTTGAGGCTCTGTATCGACTACAGGCAGTTAAACAGGGTTACGGTGCGGAATAAGTATTCTTTGCCACGAATTGATGATTTGTTTGACTAATTAAAAGGGGCAAAGTATTTCTAAAAAGTGGACCTTCGATCCGAGTACCATCAGTTAGGGATCATGGAAGGGGATGTTCCCAAAACGGCATTTAGGGCACGTTATGGGTATTATGAGTTCCTGGTGATGCCCTTTGGGTTAACTAATGCCCCTGCAGGATTTATGGATTTGATGAACATGGTGTTCTGAAAGTATTTGGATCGGTTTGTGATTGTGTTCATCGATGATATCCTGGTATATTCGAAGAGTGCTAAGGCACATGAGAAGCAGTTGAGGTTGGTGCTGAATATGCTGAGGGAAAGGTAATTGTTCGCCAAGTTCAGTAAATATCAGTTTTGGTTTACCAATGTAGGATTCTTAGGTCATGTGATTTCTGCTGAGGGTGTCAGCGTGGATCCCCAAAAAGTTGAGGCAGTGGCAAATTGGGAGCAACCAAAGACAGTGACAGAGGTGAGAAGTTTTATGAGTTTAGCGGGATATTATCGGCGATTCGTAGAAGGTTTTTCTACAATAGCTGCACGTTAACTCGGTTGACTAGGAAAGGAGTCAAGTTTGACTGGGATGATGGGTGTGAACAGAGCTTTCAGGAGCTAAAGAGGAGGTTGATTTCTGCCCCAGTGTTAACCCTTCCAGATGATAACGGAGGATTTGAGGTGTACAATGATGCATCATTACGGGGTATAGAATGTGTGTTGATGCAGCATGGGAATGTGATAGCTTATGCTTCCAGGCAACTTAAACCTCATGAGTTGAATTACCTCACACATGATTTAGAGTTAGCCGCAGTGGTGCATGCACTGAAGATTTGGAGACATTATTTGTATGGGGAAATGTGTCGGATCTTTACTGACCATCAGAGTTTGAAATACTTCTTTATCCAGAAATATCTGAATTTGAGGCAGAGAAGATGACTTAAGTTGATAAAGGATTATGACTGTACCATAGAATATCACCCAGAAAAAACCAATGTTGTGGCGGATGACTTGAGCAGGAAGTCCATGGGTTCCTTGGCCCATTTGCATACTGTTTACCTATCGTTGTTGGTGGAATTCCGAAGAGCAGGAATTATGCTTGACATGGATAGCCAGGGGGCTCTGTTGGCTAGTTTCCATGTGAGACCTGTCTTGATTGATCGAATCATTAAAGCTCAGCTCCAGGATCCTACTTTGTGTGTTATTAGGATGGAGTTGGAATATGGGAACATGCAGGATTATGCGATTAGGGATGATGGGGCCTTGGTTAAGGATGGCCGATTGTGCGTACCTAATGATCCAGAGTTAAAAAGAGAAATTCTTGAGGAAGCTCATAGTTATGCTTATGATATGCATCCAGGCGGCACCAAGATGTATCGTACTCTTAAGGAACATTATTGGTGGACTGGGATGAAAAGGGAAATAACAGAGTTTGTGATTAGGTGCTTGACGTGTCAACAAGTAAAAGTAGAGAGGTAGAAACTATACGGAGCACTACAACCATTACCTATTCCAGAAGGGAAGTGGGATCACATTACAATGGATTTTGTGTATAAACTTCCTATAACTCAAAAAGGACATGACGAAATCTGGGTAATTGTTGATAGACTCACGAAGTCAGCACATTTCTTGCTAGTACGAGAAGATTACCGGATGGGCCAGTACGCCAAATTTTTTATGGATGAGATCATACGGTTACATGGGACTCTAGAGTCGATTGTGTTTGTAACAACCCGGAATTTTAATTATTGGGTTTATGCAATTATTTTTGTAAAATGACGATTTTACCCTTGGTTGGTAAAGGGCTTGGAAATCAAGTTTTGTTTCGAGACACTTTTGGTGGTGTTTTGGATACCGTTGCGTAGGTCTCGAACTCACAAGTTCGTAGACAGGCGACACGCGGAAAACGGAGTTCGTGGACGGAAGTTATGGGTCTAGATGTGCAAGGGCATTTTGGTAATTTTCCATGGAGGGGAGATATTTTGTTACCCAAATCAGATTAATCTGATTTATTTCATTTTCATCTTCATTTCATCTTCATCTCCTTCTCTCTCTCTGTGACACACTCAAACACAAAACACACCCGAAACCATTGAAACCGTGCGAAAATACCCAAAGAGAAACCAAAAGTCAACTTTGATTTCAAGGCTTCAACTTCCGGTTTTGATCAACTAATCGTGTTCTACTCCTTCCCACGATCACAACCGTACCATCCATCGAAGGAGAGGATCACGGTGGAAGCCGAACCGAGTAAAGGAAGTTTCGGATCTTTGGATCGATTTTCCGGCTTACACAGGTACGTGTTTGATGTTTTAAGGTTATATTTGGATTCATGGGTTCGAGTAGATAGATTTAGACGTAAAATTTGTGTAAAACGGTTGAGTTTTGAGGAAGTTGTAAAGCTTGGAGTTTCGGTCGGAAATGGCGGATTCCGACGAACCAGACGGCGGCAAAGGTGGCGGTCCGGTCATCTTTCCGGCCAGCTTTCGACGACGGCGACGACAGTCCGGTCGTCTTCTCCGGCGAGTCACCGGTGACCGGTCGGGTCGAGTTGAACCGATCGGGTCGAGTGAACCGGTCGGGTCGAGTTGGACCGGGTCAGGTTGAGTCGAACCGGGTTGGACCGGTCCAGGCGCATGAACACTGTAGCAGGCGCGTGGCCGGCGCGTGAGAGCGCATGGGCGCGTGTGCCGACCTTCCGGCGGTTCGTGGCGGCGCGTGGGGTCGAGTATGACGTCACGGTGGCACGTGGTAACTAGTTTCCGACGTTTTGAATCTGTTGGTACAGGTTTCAGGTTGATCAGACATCGTTTAGAGGTCATTTTGAGTGTCCAAAGTTGCTGTGTTTTCTAGAAACAGCAAGGGTAGACTTCCCGAGATTAGGAAGTTGTTATATAAGAGTCTTATTACTAGCCGGTAATCCCGATTGTTGTTTTTGACAGGCGATATTGTTCTGGGAACCTCAGAGGAACGAGCGAGACAGGATTGAGCTAGCTTGAACAGGTCTGTGAGTGGACTTTGGTTTTATAAACTGAAATGCATGCATCAAAATATCTTTGTGTAAATACTGTTATGTATTCTGGCATTGAATTTCTGGATTTTTGAAATGATTACTAGACACATGTTTTCCACTACTTCGATTAAAGTGTGATTTGAGAAATATCATGGTTTTTGGACTCAGTTTTGATATCGTTTTGACGAGGAAATTATTGAGTCAATGATTTAGGTTTTGACCCTGTTGTATGAGTTTATCGGATTTGGTTATATGTGAGGGAGGCCAGGACCCGGGATGAGGATCCGTTGTTAGCGGTGAACCCGGTGAACCTCCAAGATAAACATTGATTTGAGGGAGGCCAGGACTCGGGACGAGGATCCGTTATTAGTGGTGAACCCAGTGAACCTCCAAGATAAACTCTTATTTGAGGGAGGCCAGGACTCGGGACGAGGATCCGTTATTAGCGGTGAACCTCCAATATAATTGGTGATTGATTCTCCGACTAGCGTCGAGAGTTTTGCTCCATTAGTTTGTTGAGTGCTCCGACTCTGGCATTGTAGAGTTTTGACTCCGTCGGGTCGCGAGACTGTCTATGCATAGTACAGGGAGTTGTGATACAGGATTAGCACACCCCAAGGGATACCCTGGTGGCTAGTGGATGTGTCGGGAACAGTGGATTTGAGATATTATGTGTCTAGGTTGAATTAAATGCTTTTGAATTCCTTTGAGGATGATTTTCAAACCAGATTGTGGATCACAATGTGTTTTCCTTATATGGATTTTGTATGAGTCCTACTGAGTGGTTTTAAAGAGAAAGGGAAATGCCGGTGATTTAAAGATGATGTTTTTATAACATGAACTGTTTATGTGATGCATGCATAGTTTTATAAATGGAGGGGGAAAAAGGTAATATTCCTTGGAAAATGATTTATAAACGATTATTTTTGTTCACTCACAACTTTTGTGTTTAAACCCCCTTCAGGCAGTAGAGTTGACGCGGACATTATCTCGAGGTAGAGGCATTAGTACTCTCGGCTGCGCTGTGTAGTTGTACTTGAGTAGGATATCTAATTTGTATCTTGATCCTACTTAGACGCTCTGATATTATGTTGTATTTGGTTGGTAATTACTTACAGGAATTTTAAGTGCTTAAATCCCTTGTCTGACAAGTGAAAGTATTTATTATTATTATAATTTCTAAGGATTGAAGGGTATTTGGGAACCTTTCCTTAGGTTGTCAGACGGGATCAGGGTTCTTCCCGGGTTTCGAGGGGAAATTTGGGACGGGTCCTGACAGTGTCAGACAGGGATCCTAGGTCTACTTCGAGGTTTTAGCGGAGTTTGCAGAAAGCCTTTGGAACTACAATGCATTTCAGTACAACTTTTCATCCTCAGACTGAAGGTCAGTCTGAGAGGACAATTCAGATTTTGGAGGATATGATGAGAGCTTGTGTACTGTAGTTTAAAGGAAACTGGGATTCACACCTGGCCTTGATGGAATTTGCTTACAACAACAGTTATCAGTCTAGTATTGGGATGTCTCCTTTTGAGGCACTATATGGGAGATAGTACATGACACCGATATGCTGGACCGAGGTAGGTTAGAGAAGACTGTTGACACCGGAGATAGTTGAAATGACAGAGGAAAATATTAGAATCATCAGGGAAAGGTTGAAGGGAGATCATAACCGCCAGAAAAGCTATACGGATCGACGAATCAGAGACCTTGAGTTTGAGGTCGGAGACTGGGTTTTCTTGAAATTATCCCCCTGTAAAGGAGTTGTACGTTTTGGTAGACGAGGAAAACTGAGTCCTCGCTACATTGGGCCTTATGAGATTATTGAGAGGATAAGACCAGTGGCTTACAAACTTGCTTTACCCCCGAAACTGTCAAGGTTCACGATGTATTCCATGTATCCATGCTCCGGACGTACCTATTCGATGAATCTCATGTATTAGAGGTGCAACCAATTGAGCCGAGAGATGATTTGACTTTTGAGGAGCAACCAATGCAACTTCTAGATTGGAAGGAAAAAGTAATGCGCAGAAAGACTATTCCTCTAGTTAAAGTTCTGTGGAGGAATCGTAACGTGGATGAGGCCACGTGGGAAACCGAGGCACTGATGCGGGGGTATCATCCACATTTGTTCCAGTGACAGGTAAGAATTTCGAGGGCGAAATTTCTAAGGGGGGTGAATTGAAACGACCCAGAAATTTTATTTGTGAATTTTCGGAAATTAATTTATAAAAGGACGAAATTACCCTTTGTTGTTAAGGGGCTTGAAAGTCAATTTTATTTTGAGACGCTTTTGGCTGTGTTTCGGGGACTGTTGCGTAGGTCTCGAACACACGAGTACGTAGACAAGCAGCACGCGAAAAATGGAGTTCGTATGCGAGAGATGCGGGTCTAAAATGTTCAGGGGCATTTTGGTAATTTAGCATGGGTAGATATTTTTAACCCAATCAGATCATATGTCCTTCATTTTCACACTCTCTCTCTTCACGACTCACCCACACCCGTGCAACCGAACCCAAAACCCCAAGAATTTGGAACTTCAATTCAAGGCAGCCTCTTCCGTTTTAGTTCCACTAATCAGAATCTCCTCCTTCCCACGATCACAGACATACCAACCGTAGCTAGAAGCTGCCGCAGGAGACACTGAACTGAGGAAAGGAAAACTGAAACCTTTCGATCGATTTTCGGCCAACACAAGTATGGGTTTCATATTTAGACTTCATTTTTGAGTTCCTGGGTTCGAGTAGATAGATTTAGACTAAACATTTGTGAAAAATAGTTAAGTTTTGAGCGGTGGTCTTCTCCAGCGACTGGTTTGGTCAGAGGGGGACTGACGTGGCATGCCACTTGGCAGCCACGTGGATGCCACTTGGTAGCCACGTGGAGGCCAGCTGGCAGCCACGTGGGTGCCACCTGGCGACCGAGTCAGCGCCGAATCAGACCGAGTCAGCGCATGAGGTACTGTAGCAGCGCGTGAAACACTTTAGCAGGCGTGTGAGGCACTATAGCAGGTACGTGGAGTAGCGTGGCACGTGTTTCGGCCTTCCGTCGGCGCGTGGCGGCACGTGGGACAGGTTTTTGGGTCATGGCGATGCGTATCTACAAGATTTCAACGTTCTTGACCTGTTGGCGTAGGTTTCTGGTCAATCAGACATCATTTAGGGGTAATTTAGGGAGTCTGAATGTAGGGTTTTAATAATAGTTTGTAATCCCGATTATTACTTTTGACAGGCGATACTGTGTCGAGAACTTCGGAGGAGCGTACGACTCTGGATTGAGCTTATTTGGACGTGTGGTGAGTGGACTTTGGTTTATAAATTATAATGCATGCATAAAGGTATATTTGATTTGAATTCTGTTATGTATTGTTTTTGGAATTTTTTTGGATATTATTAAATTATTACTGGACACGGGCTTTCAATAATTATTTTAAATTGACGTTTTGGGCTATGGTCTAACTTTATGGTTTCGGGTTTTATATGGTTTGACTTGATTGATTTTGGATTTCGATCGAGTCCACGATTTTGAGTTTAAACCCGGTTTTTCAATGAATTTGGCCTAAGCCAAGAAACAAGGATTTCAAAACATGGATTTTGGTTTTCACTGAATTTTTATCCCTGATGGTGAAGGTTTTCTCCGACTGGCGTCGAGGGTCTTTCTCCGACAGATCGTCGAGAGTTCTCCGACACTGGTGTCAAAGGGTATTTTCTCCACCAGGTCGTTGAGGCTGTCTACGCGTAGTACATGTTTATGGATTTGTGTGTGGAGGGTATCGAGCTACGGCTTTGGATTTTATTCGGGAGCAGTGAGATATGTTTTGATATATATTTTGTGTCCATGTCGGTTTACATGATTTTAAACTCCTTTGAGGAGGGTTTTCAAAGTAGGGTTATGGACCACGGAATGTTTTCATTATACGGATTTTCGTGGGTCCCACCAAGTATTTTAACAAAAGATGGATTTTTTCGGTGGGTTTTCGGATTATCTATATATTATATTTATATACAAAGGGATTTTATGTTATGCATGCATGATTTTACTCGTGGAGGGGGGAAATGTATGTTTTCCTCATAAATGATTTGTAATAATTATTTTGTCCACTCACAACTTTCGTGTTTTAAATCCCCTCCAGGCTGTTGAGTTGACGTGGGCATATTCAGAGGCGGAGGCATTAAATTTTCAGCTGCGCGTTTTCTTATACTATCGAGTAGGATATTTATTAATGTATTTACTTATCCTATCTGAATGCTCTAATAAGTCTTTTGGACTGATTTAAAATTGTGGTTACATCGTTGGATTGTTGACCTTATTGGATTTTGGAGTGTTATCTTATCCTTAGTCTGACAGGTCGAAGACGGTTAACCAGTCCTTAAGGGGAGATTCTGCCGAATTTTTGGCAGAATTCTCATAATTAATTGCAAGGACTTAGGGATATTCTGGGAATTTCTTTAAGTTGTCAGACGGGAGCAGGGTTCTTCCCGGGTTTCGAGGGGAAATTCGGAAAGGGACCTGTCAAATTAAATGCCTAAAGTCACTAGAGGCCCATCCCAATGGCCACCTAGATGCGTGGAGATTACGCTGAACATTCCCTTGTCAGTAGACAAAGAGGATGTTCGAAAAAAAAAACAATCAGTTGTGGTTCTCGTGGAAGAACCCACTTTCCAGGTAGACTCTTCCCAAGGCGTCTATAAAAGAGAGAAGAAGTCATCTCCTCAAGGACATCCAATCAATAAAAAAACAACAATTGGTCAAACTCAATCAATTCAACACAAAACACTCTGAAAGGCTTCTTTGTATAAAAGCTCGCTTGAAAAGGCAAATTCCCAGATCCCGATCTTGAGTCAGTCTCACTTTATTCTCAGTCCCCGACTTGAGGATTTCAGTCATCCCTCATCTCGACTGCTATCCAAAACTGTCTTTGAGGCAACTAAACATTCAACCCTT
Organism: Oemleria cerasiformis; assembly: GCA_037349345.1. Lineage (NCBI taxonomy): Eukaryota > Viridiplantae > Streptophyta > Magnoliopsida > Rosales > Rosaceae > Oemleria > Oemleria cerasiformis. The sequence continues at coordinate 4,018,408 of JAZGTL010000009.1, read as the reverse complement.
GACATCTCTTTGTCTTTTATTTGCTCTGCCATCTACTGGTATGATTCCAACCGACGTATATTCTAGTTGAAGATTTCTTAAAATCTTGCCATCATATCAGGCCTGGTTTTGAACTAAATATTTATATTCAGCACCTGTATTTTCGTTATTGCATTCAATATTTACTTGTTTATTACACACTAGTATTTCATTTCATTTACATTCAAATGGATTTCCTTAACCAGAATCAAAGTTTATTTTGGAAAACACCAACCGTACGCATTTTGTGGTTGCTTCAAACCATAAAATCGTGTGTGTGTCTTTGGCCCATTAATACTATTCCGGCTAAAGGGATCCCGAGTACCTAAACCACTTTGACCAATAACTAACTTACTAATTAACCTGAATATGCCTCGACATATGAACTTTTGACTAAAAACTAAAGGAAAATTATTAAAGTCCTTAGATACATTAAGAAAAATGCATGAAAAGAACAACATGAAGAATTGCCCGTTCACCTCGCAATCACCTAATTAAAGCCGGGTTATTGGGTCGCGAGGGAATCTCATTCCCGAATGTCTATTAGCAACCCCTAATAGTGGCACGCCTATTCTGAAGGCAGCTAAAGTCCACTCGTTTACTTTCTGGTCAACCCATCTAGGGAGAGACAGCGGTAAACAGAGTTTCCAAGTCCACAACCTTCAGCCCAAATTCAAATTTCCTAAACAGTCATAGATCACATACACTACTCCATGGAGCCGGATCCCACATCGCAAAGAGGCCTACTAATCAGAGATTGACCGCAGATGACCCCAGACTCCCCGCCCCCACACTTTTTGGGCAAAACACATATGACACATTTAGTAATATGAAATGTCTATGAGATATGATCACCAAAAACATACATATATGAGATATTAGTAGGAGGAAGTAGAGTCATTCTCTTTCCAAGTAACCCAAGTTTTGTTAACACTTTGGGAATTGAGAGAAAATAAGATTGGATCCACTGATCAAGTACTAGGCTTTTGATTACAAGTTAGTCATTGGTTAAACGAGACTAAGACATATATGACAAACGAGGATGAATACCACAGTTCAATTGTATACATTTGTACGACTATTCTCATCAAAGAGAAGTTATAAATTTGGGTTTTGTCGATGAATGGCATGGGTTTAATGTGTGGTTAATGAGTTGAATGAGTTGGGTGTGACCTTGTATGTGCCAAATTGAGGTGTTTCACGACAAGATGCAATTCTTTAAAACGTTTAAATGTGCAAGAGAGAAAAACCCAAGCGCACATTTTTATAATTCAAGACCATGAAGCCTAAACTTCTTAAGCCCAAATTTGCTAGCACCCCACTTGAGGCCTATGATTGAGCTACTTCTGCTCGTATACCTTCTTCATGGATAGATAGGGGCGATAGCCAATTAAAGAGTTACAGACTATACTATGATGCCCTCAATCATGCGTGATATTGTGACTAGTAATATAGATAGTATACTCTATTGTTGCTCAAGTTTAAGCGTATATTTCTTGGTGAAGGCAAACCTAAACTTCTAAGATTGACTAAAAATTTTGTCAACTATTGATCTAATAATATTCTTATTCATGATATGGTAGAAAGTTTTTGATTCGATTATCATAAAAAAACTAAAAGATGATGTCGATATAGAAGGTGCATAATCCATTTTTCTCAATATTTTTGTATTAAAAAATGAACCAAAAAGTAATTAATTCCAAAAAATTATTTGAGAATTTTTGGTCTTGTAACTAGTTAAAGAACATAACAAGGACATCACGTTAAGCAATTTTGAGGGGAGGGGATCCGCTGTCCCCAATTTGGTGTCCCCTTCAATTTCCCACTTCTGATTTTTTGACATGTGTCCAGTCAATTAATTCCAATTAATCCCGTTAAGTTTAAATATTAAAAATTAAAATTGAATATTAGGAACATAAATAAAAATAAAAACTCAGCGACCACATCCCACCCACACCCAAATCAGGCCATTGACCGCTCACCGAAATCCTATTCACCTTTGTCTTCCTCTTCCTCCTCGTCTTCTCCTTCCGTACTATTTTTCGAAAACCTCACAGGCATCGAAAGATCCCAACGGTCTCCCCGATTTCTGGCAGATTCTCCTTCTCCGGTCACTCTCCGCCGCTGTCGATTTCTCCACCTCTTTGGCTCTAATCGCATCGACCCCAACCTAATCTTCGTCACTCTATCTGTTTCCCCTATCCTTCTTTCTCTCCCTTTGTATCCCAGTCTTTCTCCTCCTCTGAACCGCCTCGACGATGACGCTCCCTCTAACCCACCATTTTTCTTTGAAATCTGCGGCAACGGAAAGGAACCTCTCAAATTTGAATTAGGAGTGGTGAATGAAAAAAAAACGTGCGAGTGAGAGAAGGGATGTCATGGTTTGAACAAAAGAATTTGGGCATAATCTGCAGCATGGATGGCTGCTGTTAGGTTTGGGTGGGTTGAAGATGGCGTTGGTGATGGACTGATGGCGTATGGCAACTTGATTTGGATTCGGATGGCTGATAAGTTTTTATTTTATCTTTTCCTAGTGTTCATGTTTTTCGTTTGAACTTAACAGGGTTAAGTTGGGTATAATTTACTGGACACATATCAAAAAATTAAAAGAGGGACACAGAGGGGATATTAAAATGAGACAGCAGATCCACTCCCAATATTGAGCATCGAACTTTACGATTGAATTGAAAATGCATTGATGCTAGATTAGATTCAAAGACCAGCAAAACTTTGTAAAGGTTGGTCATCATGATATTGTGGAGTGGAGGAGATGTGTACTGTGGGCCAAATGCCAAGCCCAATTGCTTCATCATCATTACTCTTTACCATTGAGTACAGGAACAACCAAGTGCAAAACTAACAAATTTGAATTGAGCTGGGCGGGGTTTTCAAGCAAAATCCACTTGTTTTCCTTTCTTTTATTTTTTATCCCCAAGTCTTTGATCAAAGATGTACTATTATGAGAATTGAAATTTGAATTGAATCACCTTTTTGTTTTAATACCAACGATATTGAGAATATATTATATATATTCAGTATCAATCTCATTTTTTATGAGAGTCGAATTTAAGATCACTACTATGTACACAATCTTATAAACTCGAACTCGCCCGTAACACAATGCATAAGGATACCACTATACTGTATTTCTAGTGACCCTTCATTTATTTTCATATCTTTGTTTTTTTTGTTTTAAATAGATTAAATAGTCTAAATTAATTAAAAATTAGAAATGGGATGAATTGGCATTATTACTATTGATTTTAACGGAAAAATTAATGAAATTTAAATCATGGACTAAATTGATGTGTGAAATAATAGTATAGAGATTACATTGATCGAATTGAAAGACAATGGATGAAAATGATGAATTGAGAACCTTCTAGTTAGGATTATAAATTTAAATTCGGATGATATATTTCATGCTTGAGCTAGAAACTAACGGTTACATTTTGCTATTCTATGCAAAGCAGAATTCCAAAGTCTTTTCATTCTTGGGGTCCCATAATATATTTATAATATTAATGAACAATATGATTGATCATACCACTCAACAAACAGAATATATTACCCAACTGTAGTACGGAAATATTACCCGTTAGCAACTGGAAAATTAGGAAGATCTATTTATTTATTTTTTATACAATGATATTGGGGGATTAAGGATTACATTATACGCGTATAATATAAACCTCTATATTTATAAGAGTCGAATTTGAGATCTCCCATAACATGTAGAGAAGAATACCACCATATTATAACACTAAGTGATAGAGAAGATCCAATTAATTGCAACTATTTAAAAAAAAAATTAATTAATTACAACTGTTTTCAAACAAACATGAATCATTTGAGGAAGGTATGTGTCCGAATGGCCCAAATTCTCAAACCAAACAAAAAGATTGCATTGGAAGTTCGGAAGCAGTAGTGAACCATCCCACGAACGGTCACGTGACGTGCCTTATCTAAAGAAGTTCTATAATCAAAAGACATGGCCATGTGAGAGCGAGACGTGAAGAAATAACGAGCGCAAAAACAGTGAGTCCAATGTGTAAACGACGTCGCGTCCAACCCAACCACAAAGGCAGTGCAGTACAGACACAGTCTCTCTAGCTTTACTCCATTTATATAGCCAAAAAACAGAAACACAAGAAGAAAACAAAAAAAAACAAGAAAATGGCTGGAAGTAGATGATCTCTGTTCTCTTGGTCCACAGAAGCCCAAGCCAGAGCCACAGAGAAGCATTTTGGCTTCTTTGGGGTTAGAAATTTGTGTTTACAAATTTGGGAGCTAGGTTTTTTTTGGGGCGGCAATGGCGGACCAGAGGAACAACAATAGGTGGAACTGGGAGGTCAGTGGCTTCGAGCCAAGGAAGCTGTCGTCTTCATCGTCCTCGGCGTCGACCTTCGACCATGACGATTACAAGCCTGCTGCGCCGTTAGTTCGGAGGTATTCGATCTCAGCTGCCTCGGTTTTGGCTGAGTCTGAGCTCTCTAACCACTCTGTGGCTTCTAAGCTTCAGAAAATCAAGGACAATGTTAAGGTAATGCTTTTTATTTGTTTTGATTTTGGTAATTAGGGTCTGAAAGTGTGAGTTATGGAGTTTTGAGCTGTATCAGATTCAGTGGCAATCTCAGTGGTTTTTGGTTTAAGAGTGTGTGTTAGCGGCAATGCAATTTAAACTCAATTTGAATTTATGATCAAATGGCTTGGAAAGTGTGAACTAATGCTTTCGACATAATGTGAAAGATTGTTTTAGGGAATAATAAGTGGTTCAATCTTTTTAAAGCCTTTTTTTTAAATAGGAAGTTTGCTACATTTTTCCTTCTTTTTGGCACAGCTTGCTAGAGAAGATTACTTGGAGTTGAGACAGGAAGCAAGTGAGTTGCATGAGTACTCGAATGCAAAACTGGAACGAGTTACACGTTATCTTGGTGTTCTTGCTGAGAAAACCCGAAAACTAGGTAAGAGATTTTGTTATGCTGTTTGACTAGGCAGTCTGCTTTGAAGGTGTCAAAGGATTGGTTGAAGTGGGTGGTATGGGACTTTTTTCTACAAGATGAGTAAGGTGTTGAACAGGGTTACAACTCACTGGTTTGATATTACGTGCATGCAACATTTTAGAAACTATAAATATATGTTGATAATATATAGTTTTTTTTTTTCCATTTGTGATGTATATGCCCTTTGACATTAGTTTCTATTTTGATGTCCCTCACTTCTATCTTTACTTCTTTGTAAGGTTCATTATGTTCTTGGGTAACCTTGATGGATTTGAAAGCTTGTCTCTATAAAAATGTCAGATCAATTTGCCTTTGAAACTGAGGCTAGGATTTCCCCGCTGATCAACGAGAAGAGAAGGTTGTTCAATGACTTATTGACAGCCAAAGGTACTCATCTTCTGTGTGAGTTTTCTCCTATTGGACCTTGCCCTCACTCGCCACACATAAATTTACGCATCTGCAGTTTTATGCACGCACTAGCAGTTTTATTTTCATTCCAAGGGATTGTAGTGTTAACGTTGTAGTTTTTTCTAACTACCCTTTTATTTCCAGGAAACATAAGAGTATTTTGTCGTACAAGACCATTATTTGAGGATGAAGGCTCCTCAGTTGTTGAATATCCTGATGATTACAATATCCGTGTCAATACTGGTGATGATGCTTTGTCCAACCCCAAGAAGGATTTTGAACTTGACAGAGTTTATGGACCTCATGTTGGACAAGGTGAGCATAACTGTTCTTCTTTCATTGTGTTCTCCTTCCTACTGTGGTTTTACTATGTGAAATATTATATACAATCCTTTTCAAAGTATATCATCTGCTAAAGTACCTTTTACATCTTTTCTTTGTCAGCGGAACTTTTCCGTGATGTTCAACCATTGGTTCAATCGGCTTTGGATGGATATAATGTTTCCATTTTTGCTTATGGACAAACCAGCTCAGGAAAGACGCACACTATGGTAGCTCCTCTTTCCTCTTTCTCTATACCTGTTTGTGTCTCTATCAGTATGCTTTTTGATGCATATAGATTTTTACTTGCATTACGGACTGCTGTTTTGAAAGAAAAATGTTCAAGGCCTTGCAACTTGATATGTACTATAACAAATTTGTAAAACTGAAATTATAAATTTTCTAAGTTGCTGTATTAGACTTTAAAAAATAAATTAGAAGTGAATTTTCATTTTAGGTTTGAACCTTCAAGCAGGGTCTCTTCTTTGTTTGTCCGATTCCTTTTTGTAAGCTGGAGAATTCTTTCCAACGCAAAATAATAATTTAATTCAATGTACTAACTAAAGCATGAATTTGTATTGTCACAGTTGTGCCTTTTCATTTTTCTAAAATTTATGATAGTAGTTTCAGTTTTGTACACCAGTTTCATGACATTGTCCTTAAAATTTTTCTAGGAAGGATCTAGCCATGATCGTGGATTATACGCTCGTTCTTTCGAGGAACTATTTGATTTAGCCAACTCTGATTCCACTTCTACTTCGAGATTTAAATTCTCTGTTACAATTTTTGAGCTCTACAACGAACAGGTAATTCTTTTTATTGTTAGTATATCATGCTTTCTGGTTTATGTTTGTTGATGAATGGATTTTGAGCATGGAATCCTCATGATGGTTTGATGTGGATCCCTTTCATGTTCTTTTAGATAAGGGATTTTCTCTCAGAATCAGGAGATGCTCTACCAAAGATTCGCATGGGATCACCAGAATCCTTCGTAGAACTTGTGCAGGAGAAAGTTGATAACCCACTGGACTTCTCTAAAGTATTAAAAGCTGCATTTCAGAGCCGAGGAAATAATGCATCAAAGTTCAATGTTTCTCATTTGTATGTTCCCAAATTTTATAGCCTCAAAGTTCCATACATTTTTATATGGCGGTTGTTTCATGTAAGCACACACTTTTGGTAACACAGTTTAAAGTACTATGGTAAGTTCTACCTTTCTCATAAAAGAAGTCCCTTCACTTTAATGAATTAGAACACCATGCTTAAGCTATAAAAGATTCTTTTTTTTTTTTGGATTATGACAATTCCTGAATTTATGCTTAATAGTTTTGATCTCAACACTTTTGACCAAACACTCAATTCAGGGGATAGTGGTCGTTATCACTTGTATGCCTTTTTTGTTCTGGAAAGGAAACTATCTATGTGAGCCTGTTAAGATTTTTGTTCCTGGTGATAGAAACATCTTCATTGAATTGATCTTAAAACTTGAACTTTTTTGCTCACTGTCATCTCCTAAGCGACATTTAATGTCTACATAGTTTAGGTAAATTAATATTTGACATCTTTGATCTATTGAACATCTGACATTGAGGAATATTGTCGGGCATTTGACCAGACTTGGCTGCAGCTACAATCAAGTGGCCTGACCCTGATTTGACGGTTTCCTTTGACATACTGGTGAAGTCTACAAGATATACTCAAAACTTGACAAAAGACCACTGACTGTTGTACTGTCCAGTTTTTAGGGGTGGAAACAGTTGAAGAAAGGGAATATAGTGAAGAGAAATATAACTATACCATTCAAACAGTGTGCAAGACTAGAAAAAGAAGTCCAGAATATGTGGTCATTCATTTTTGCATATGCTTGTCTATGTGTTACAACTTCTCCTGTCTTAGTTTATCTAAAATAGATTCTTATTTCGCTATTGCCAGGATCATCACGATACATATATATTATAACAATTTGATCACTGGAGAAAACACATACAGCAAGCTTTCTCTAGTTGACTTGGCTGGAAGTGAAGGATTAATTTCTGAAGATGATAGCAGTGAGCGTGTGACAGACTTGCTGCATGTCATGAAATCACTTTCAGCGTATGTATGAATGAATTATTTCATTTTTGTGGCATTAACGATTTTTGGTTTCTAGCCTATAAGGTTGCCGACAATTCAAAGAATGGTTCACATGGCTTTATGATTTTGGACAATATATGGTTTTCATTTTGCATAATCGTGATACCAAAATTTGATATTTCAAGCCGATTTGCTTAGCATGTGGTCATCCATGTTTCAAAAATATGGATTCCAGAAACGAAATACATAGGTGGTCACATTACTAACACATAAAAAATAATAATAATAAAAATGGATTTTTACACAACAATATATCAGCTTCTTTTTTGACATACACTGAAACTATTTGCATGACAGCTGTTTATGCCAATCTACTATATTGTGCCTTGCGAATTTACTGCTGCTATCCTGTACTAAATATTGCTGCATTTATTTTTCTACATGTAGGTTGGGAGATGTTTTGTCTGCTTTGACTTCAAAAAAGGATGCTATACCTTATGACAATTCAATGCTTACAAAAGTACTCACAGACTCGCTAGGTATTCAAGTTTCCTTATTGTTTATGCTAATACTGATCTTGGACATGTAACCCTAACATGAAGGGAACAATAATGATGAAACTAGTTGCATGTTATGGTAACTGATCTGATGGGTAGTTGTGTCAAATTGACTGTGGTGTCCATTACCTATGTTCCCCTGTATAATACTGGCATTTTCATGTGGGAATATGTAGAGTTGGTTTATTTTAATTTTCTTTCATCAGTCTAGTTGGAAAACTATCTTTGATTTCTTATTTCAAATAAAATTCTGTAGGTGGAAGTTCAAAAACTCTACTGATTGTCACTGTCGTTCCTAATGCTTCAAATTTGTCGGAGACATTATCATCTTTCAATTTCTCTTCTAGAGCTCGAAATGCTGTTCTAAGCCTTGGGAATCGAGATACGATAAAGAAATGGAGAGATATAGTAAGTTCTCGTACTCTCTCTCTCTCAATTTTTTTTTCTTTGGACTGTTGAGATTTTTTTTGTCACGAGCACTGCGAGGAAAGTTAATGCAGCACCTCTCTCACACCACACATGTCATGTTGCCACAATATGTTTCCTCAGTACATATAGCATGGAGCGCTTGGGCTGTTTCCCTCCCACGGTGGCGATAAGCTCCTCGAAAACCAAAAAAGAATAGAAATGACATTGTTTTTCATAAATGGATATACTGGCAGTACGAAAACTAAAAGTGCACAGAGCCCCTAATTAAAACCTGCCGAGTTCATGAAGGAGAATTATTTTTGTACTTCAAGTTCAAGATTATCTACTTACCAGCTTGCTGGTTAAGGCATTTTCATGTTATGAATCTTTTCTGAATTTTAAATTGTGATGGTTCTTATAGGCAAATGATGCACGTAAGGAGTTGTACGAAAAGGAAAAAGAAAGTCAAGATCTGAAACAAGAGGTTTTGGGACTTAAACATGAGCTCAAAGATGCAAATGATCAGTGCGTCCTACTCTTCAATGAAGTGCAGAAGGCTTGGAAAGTTTCTTATGCATTACAGTCTGATTTAAAGGTTTTATAATTTCCTGAATTTGGTACAATTTTCCAATTGATTTGCATGTTACTAGAAGTTCGAGAAATTTGTTACACATAACTGTTTGAATATGTTCTAGATGTTAGTCAATTTTAGTGAATTTCCTTGTTGAAACTGTTAATTTTCATGGTTTGCATTTACACTGCAATTAATGAATTCTCCGGAGTTGACTCTAGTAGTGTAGTTTAGTGATTTTCAAGTTGTCATAATATTTTCCTGGTGAACTATGTGACTAGCTTTCTGCATCGATCTATTATCCATAATTTCACATTCCTATTTTATCTAGCTTGTCAAATGTTTGACAACTTGTATTTTATTACCGGGGAATGCTTTTATTTTTTGGTTTCTAAATTGGTTTTTGGTAATGCTTTGCATTTTTCACATTATTACTGGGTAATCCATTTGTGGCTTGTTTATATTCTAAATGGGTTGGTGCTGACCTGTCTACATGTGTGATTCAGCATTTGCGATTTGGGTTGTTCTAGTTATATGTTGCTAAATTGGTTCAACATTCTTATTTGATGCAGTCAGAGAATATTATGCTTACAGATAAGCAAAAGATAGAAAGGGAACAAAATGCACAGCTTAGAAATCAAGTAGCTCAGCTGTTACAGTTGGAGCAAGATCAGAAAGTGCAGATAGAGCAAAGAGATTCTACAATTCAGGCCTTGCAGGTCGGTCATGTGTCTGCTTAATCTTATCATTTAAGTTTGAGTTCAATATATTTCCTTTGAAAGATTTCAGGAACTATTCTCTTTCCAAGAATATCCTAGATTGGAATGCGGTCGTGTCTTGAATAGTTTTTGGCTTGTTAAGTTAGATGTAGTTTGTTTTGTTTTTATTGTTCTTGCTTCATTTTTTTCCTTGGTGGATTACTGATCAACTTGTTATACTGTTGTTCTAGAATAAAATTAATCTTTTCCTTAAATAAAGAAGAAGAAAGATTTCAGGAACTACTCTAGAAACCCTGACAATGATAGTGTTGTATAAAATTCATATTTTACGTGTAACTATACGACATAGTACATACTTGGGAGAGGTCTCTGATGGGGGTGTGAACTCAAGTACTTACATGTTTTTAGATGAATTTTTTTCAGAAGTCAGAAGTATGCCGCATAGAGACCTCTACGAATGATATTATTCGAATTTCTAATACAAGAAGAGTAGATAAATATTGATGCTATCAACTGTTGTTTAATTTACTCTTTACTTAAGTAACTATGTCATTTTTTCATTGTCAAGTGGGTAGATCATGTTTCGAGGTTTCAATTCTGTTGCATTATTAAATAGTTGTATTATAGCGGACAAATGTTAAAATATTAAAAGTTTCACATTTACTTTTCTAATCAAGACACTTTACTTTGCATATTGCACCATATGGTGTTCTTTATGATTCAGGCCAAAATTAAAAGCATTGAATCCAAACTCAGTGAAGCCCTCCATTCCAGTGAAGATCGGTCAGCATTAGTCTCAGATTCAGGGTCTGGAATTCTATCAAATTCCAAGCCAATTGGGGATGACATGGATTCTCCACCAGTAACTAAGAAATTGGAAGAAGAGCTTAAGAAACGGGATGCATTGATAGAGGTGTGCTATTCTACCATAATTCCACGTATGTTGTATCTAGATAATGGTTGTTACTTAATGATCATGGGTCATCATTACATGACCTCTTACATTTCTGTGCATCTCTACTTGTAAATGTGCTTGAAATCTGTTTTATCCATCTGTAGTATGAATCAATGCCATTTCCCATGCAAATGAGAACTTTATGAGCTTATGTATAGACTTGAACCCTTCAAGAGATTAGATCCTAACTTTCGTAAGGTAAAGCAAAAAATGTAGACCCAAAATGACCTCTCTAAAAAACCTGCTAGTGGCATGAAAAGTGCCAAATAGACAGTAATCATGCTACAATATCGTGATAATTTCCCTATAGACTGTAAAAGCTAGTATAGAGTATACTGATTGAGTACCAAATGCATGATTCTGTTTCAGTCGCCTTCGAACTTAATCTACGGTTTTTTTCTTGTTTCTTTTTTGCGAATAAAATTGACTTAATGAGTCGGTTTAAAAAAAAAACAGAAAACACCAAAGAATTCCTTGTGACCAAAAAGTTGGGTTATGAAGAAGCTCTTCCACCATGAGTTTAGTTTCCTACGAAGTTTTTGTTTTTGCATAACAGCACCAAAATATAATCTCTTTTAAATGCATATATAAATTCTCAATTGATTTCCTCTTTTCTGTATGTATTTCTTTTTTGGTCTTAAAGGATGGCTAATCTCTCTCTCTCTCTCTCCAGAGGTTGCATGAAGAAAATGAAAAGTTATTTGATAGATTGACAGAGAAAACATCTTTAGCTGGATCACCGAAGGTAATTTCTATTTCTCACATTAGATGTGTTTGCGTGCTGTCCTGATATAGATGTTCTTTGTACAACTGGATTGTTTTTCATGCTAATTCAAGTTTCTGCTACACTGGTTTTTTTTTTCCTTGTGGGTTGTGCACTTATTGTTGCATTAATTGATTTTTTTGATTCAGTGACTGTAGGTGTTAGATGTAATTCGGTGTGGTTATTATTTTAATAAACACTTGAAGATTACAGTTAGCATTCTGGCTCTAGTAGCTGTTTCATTTCATCATATGGTATTGATTGTTCTGTTTTACGATGCCATTTTGATTAACTGAAAAAGCTTAGGAGAAATCCGAAATTCTTCAAAAATTTAGTGGATTGCAGAATCCTTTGTCAGATAATACGCTGCTCTCTTTACTCTGATGTCATATACTCATATAAACTAAGTTCACAGTTTGTCTTGTTTCTGAAATATAGGCAATTTGACTTCTGCAGATTTATTATGGTATCATTTCAGATTTCTTATTCAAGTGTATTTTCAGGTGTCAAGTCCATTACCCAAGGGGCCGCAAAATGTTCATTCCCGGGACCTTGTGAGGTAAGACTTTGGTAAACTTTATGGTTCGTGTAATTTTCATCTTATCTTCTCTCATTCAACAGCCCTCATTTCTTATAAGCAAAAATTGCGTACTAAACATTGTCTTTCAATACTGTAAAACAGGACTGATATTAGAGGACAGTCGATGGATGTTTCTTCATCATTGGCACTTGCTGTGGATAAGACTGAGGGTACAGTTGCTTTGGTGAAATCAGGTTTGGAGAAAGTCAAAACAACCCCCGCAGGAGAATATCTTACATCTGCATTGAATGAATTTGATCCTGAACAACATGACAGCCTTGCTGCCATTTCAGATGGAGCTAATAAGCTTTTGATGCTGGTAGGCCTTGTTATCTGCTTTGCCTTTTTATTTGAGTTTGATACCATAGTGGCATATCATGTTTTATGTGCTGATTTAAGATGGTGCCATTGTATATTTCTTATGTAAAGTGAGTATTAAGGGTTCACTTTCAGCGTTCTCGTTTAGTTAATGTGGATTTAGTCTTATTAACAAAGGTTTTCTTTTTTAATAAATCATTGCACAAAGAAGGGACTTAAATAATTGTAAAGAAGCAATTTTCCACATTCAAACTGTGCTATTATTTTTTTCCTTGATATGTTCTGTTCCGGCGGTTTATTTGTAAATAATCTAATATTTGACTTATGGACTTGGCTTCATATCATTAAAACATAGATGTCTGTTATTTTGAACGCTTCTGGAAGTTGTATCTTTCTGAAAAGATTGTTTGCCTGAGTAGCTAAATTCTCTGAAATTTAGATGCAAGAGGTTGTTTTGTGTGTATTCAGCTTGTCAGTTCCGACTACTTGAACATTTTTCCATTTGACAAATTATTGTTGTGAAATCTACTAGCTTGTTCGGCTTGATTTTCACTCAGAAAATTAAACGATTTACAAAAAACAAATGAGAGAGAGAGAGAGGGAGAGGTATGGAAGAGACGAGGGAAGATGAGAAATGAATCAGATGCATTTCTGGTACTGCTGATACTGGACAATGAAAAACAAATGAGCAAAAGCATAAACTAAAATTACTGATTATTTAAATTCTATCTTACCTTTGATTCTTGTAAACCGATCAATATATTATCTGATCTCTCAACTCTCCTTCACCTCCACCATCTCTCCTCGCTTTTTTCTCCTCGTTCCTTCTCTTTCTTGAACTAAAATCAAAACGCTACAGCACAGTACGCTTGATCATCAAATTTAAAGAGCCTATCACTTGCCTTGAACTGGCTTGTTTATTAATTTATATATGGTGCATCTAGATTAGATTAGCAAGCTTTATTATTCCTTCAGGTTTGAAGTGCAAGCTTTATTATTCTTTCAGGTTTGAAGTGCAAGCTTTATTATTCTTTCAGGTTTGAAGTGCATAAATAATCTTCTTTTGGTTGGGTTGGCACATATTAATGGTAGATGATACTTATTCTGCAGCTTTGGTTGCTAAGCTATGATGGTGGCTTGAATGTTTTCACTTGTCTACCATGATTTTTCTGTTATTTGGCTCAAAGTGTTTATCAGTCTTTCTATTTTGAACATGTCGAGCCTACACGATATCCTGAGTAATTTGTATCTTATGGCAAGTAAAACTTCCGCAAGGAACTGACTGTTCACAAATTACAGGTTCTGGCTGCTGTAATTAAAGCAGGGGCTTCTAGGGAGCATGAAATACTTGCTGAAATAAGAGATGCTGTTTTCTCTTTTGTTCGTAAAATGGAACCACAGAGGGTAATGGACACCATGCTTGTATCCCGTGTTAGAATTTTGTATATTAGATCTTTGCTTTCCAGATCACCAGAGCTGCAGTCCATCAAGGTAAATGAACATTATGAAGCAATAGATACCTAACCTTTTTATTTTTATGCTCTTTATTTCAAGGTGTGGTTGGGGTCAAGAGAATGTGCTCTCAATATTTCTCATTCAGTGTTCTTTCTTTCTTTTTATTTATAGGTCCCTCCTGTTGAGAATTTTCTGGAGAAGGCTAATACTGGACGCAGTAGAAGTTCCAGCCGGGGTAACAGCCCTGGAAGATCTCCTGTGCTCTATGTTGATGATCATATCCAAGGCTTCAAAGTGAATCTAAAGCTAGAAAAGAAGTCCAAGTTTTCATCAGTTGTATCAAGGATACGCGGACTTGATCAGGTAGCTGCTATGTCTATGCTCTCTCTCTCTCTCTGCTCTCTCTCTCTCTCTCTCTCTCTCTTTCTCCAATGTTTTTGTTGTGAACCTATGTTTCTTATTGTTCTGTTTTGTGCTGCTTCTTCACTACCCATATATACTTACACTTAAATAGTTAAAACATTTTTTGCTTTAGTTCTCTTTTGTCGCAAGTGGTTTGTATGATGTGGGACTAAGCACTAAAATGTACAGGATTCTCCACGGCAGCAGGTAACTGCTGGAAAGCTTAGGGAAATAAATGAGGAAGCTAAAAATTTTGCAGTTGGAAACAAAGCTCTTGCTGCTCTCTTTGTTCATACGCCAGCTGGTGAGCTGCAGCGCCAACTTAGATCCTGGCTTGCAGAAAATTTTGACTTTCTCTCTGTTATTGGAGAGGATGCATCAGGAGGGACAACTGGTCAGTTGGAGCTTCTTTCAACTGCGATCATGGATGGTTGGATGGCTGGACTTGGTGCTGCGGTGCCTCCTAATACAGATGCTCTGGGTCAACTTCTATCTGGGTATTCAAAGCGGGTCTATAGTTCTCAATTGCAGCACTTGAAGGTATGTTTGGATCTTGGGTTAGTCTCCAACTTAATGACCAGGTGTTTTAGATCACTACATTATAGTTGGCTTAATTTTTCGTTTACTCCCTTCAAAACCCTGAGGGTATGTTTGGATGAGGAACTTCAAAGTACCAAGGGATTTAGGCTATATTAGTAATAAATGCATTACAAACAATTGAATAGCGTTCTAGTAATTAACTAATTGATTCACTAGTAAGGAAGCACACGCACCACATGAGCATAACAAAACCACTAAACAAGGGATTCCCAAAGTAACACCTATAGGTGTTACTTACAAATCCCTCTAAATGCATTGCATCTAATCATTTGCAAATTCCTTGGTACTTTGAAGTTCCTCATTTTTAACTAATTTTTGCCTAAATTCTTGGTACTTTGAAGTTCCTCATCCAAGCATACCCTGAGGGACCAATTACTTACCTTAGGTTGTATGCTCTTCACTGTTTTAGCGGTCCTCCATATACTGGTGATTTTCTATTCATTTTTTGTAGCATCTCTGTTGTACTTATGTTCATTAGCATTTTTGTGGTTCCTTGTTGCATTTGATGTAATGACATGTATTAATTTCCTTCCAGTATAAGATGCAATATTATGGGTTTTTTGTTTGTAATTTCCTTCATATTTCCAGGATATTGCCGGGACATTGGCATCAGAAGGGGCTGAAGATGCAGCACAGGTTGCAAAATTGCGATCAGCTCTCGAGTCTGTTGATCACAAAAGGAGAAAGGTAATGATTTTTTTATTGATTTTTGTCTATATCATATAAAGTATATATTTTGTATATATTACTTCATATATGCAGATTTGTGTTGCTTTTCTCTAATTTCCGAATGCCAATCTATGCATCTATGTTTGGTTAGAAAGGGAACATTCGTTTTTCCTTCCTGCTCAGGAAACTTATTAAGGCCCTGTATTTTTTGTTTGTTAGACCTGTTTAAGTTTTTTGGTTGACCACATTTCAAATTATTTCTAAAGGATCAACGATAGAATCTCTCATGTGCTTCTAGCCCGAAAGAGGTTTCCTATTTCCACAGCTGGATATCTAGGTCTACGTTCTCAACGAACTAATAAATAAGAAACCAAAAGAAAAAAGGTCTGTTAGAGCCTCCTAGTTCTTGGCGAATTATGCAGTAAACCTTTCATTTGCATTCAAGTCAAAATTCTTTTCTTTGACAAACAAGTTGGCTGAAATAATCCTCTTTTCTACTTTCGTTTGGAGTCAATTCTTAGATATTATGCTGGTTTCTTGGTTTCATCAGATTTTGCAACAAATAAGAAGTGATGCAGCCTTATTGACATTAGAAGATGGCAGTCCACCTATTCAAAACCCTTCTACTGCTGCTGAAGATGCACGATTAGCATCTCTCATTTCTCTCGATGGAATAGTAAAACAAGTCAAGGTAACTCTTTGCACGTTTTCCTGTGATAATGATTGGGTTAGTGTAAATTAAGAAACAATAACATGTTATATCTATTATTTATGCAGGATATATTGAGACAGTCCTCTGTAAGCACCTTGAGCAAGAGTAAGAAGAAACTGTTGCTTGCATCTCTAGATGAACTTTCTGAACGGATGCCTTCCCTTCTTGACATTGATCATCCGTGTGCGCAAAGGCAAATTGCAGATGCTCGTCTTGTAATCCAGGTGTGTATGAATGCTGAACACTTGTAGATATGCTTGTACATATACATGGTAATGTTCTCTTTCCAGACTGAATATGGAGTATGGACCACACATTCCTGATCAATGATCCAGATTCACCGAAATTGGTTGTATTTTCTGTGACAATGTTTGATAAGTTGGGGAAAAAAAGATCACCTTCATGCAGTGGCTTGAAGAAAGAGAATGGCTTCAAGCCATGTGCGTGTAGAATGATTAATCCTCTGGTTTGCAGCTTTACAAAATTGGAGTTAAAAAATAAATACGTTCGCAGAGTTATACATGAAAATTCTTATTTCGAGCTTTGCTTTTGGGGGGGAATAACTCTTTGGCCTGATAATGCATTTTAATTATTCATTTGCTTCACTCCGGAATCTTCTGTCTCTTGATTTTCAGTCCATACCTGAAGAAGATGATCAGCTTCAAGAACAATCTCATGCTCGCAAACCATCTACAGATTTGGGGTTTGGTGCTGAAACTGACGTGGCACAGTGGAATGTCCTACAGTTTAATACAGGCTCAACAACCCCATTTATCGTCAAGTGTGGAGCAAATTCAAATTCAGAACTAGTCATTAAAGCAGATGCCAAGATTCAAGAACCTAAAGGCGGTGAGGTTGTAAGGGTAGTACCAAGACCATCTGTCTTGGAAACTATGAGCTTGGAGGAGATGAAACATGTCTTCTCCCAACTCCCAGAGGCTCTAAGCTTGCTTGCCTTGGCAAGGACCGCAGATGGAACAAGAGCTCGGTATTCTAGGCTGTACAGGACTTTAGCCATGAAAGTTCCCTCATTGAGGGATTTAGTTGGCGAACTGGAAAAGGGAGGAGTCCTAAAAGACGTGAGGTCATAAATTGCAGAAATCGGTTAGGAATCCATGGTTTCCCTTGCTTTTCTTCTGATGTATCGTGTGATTATTTAATTTCGGGTTTTCCAATGTTGTAATATGTTGAAATGTGTTAGCGAATGTCGTCTACACACTGAAGCATGCTCCGTGACCATCACTGAAATATAGCTTTCTGTCTCTATTTCCATCCTGGTCTTATGCAAATTTAAGTTTATGTCTTTGTGTGCACTTGGAGTTTTCTATTTAGGCAGTCAAATTTCTAGTCTACGAGGAATGACGATTCATTCATTTATCATTTTTATGCTAGGAAAGTGAATTTTGTTAGAGAAAGGAAATGTTGTCATTTTGCTACAGCTGTTGGAGCTGCTCTAAAACTCATGCCTGGAGTTTTTATCACACGTGATCCATTGTCAACAATAGCACG
This sequence comes from Oemleria cerasiformis, assembly GCA_037349345.1. Classification (NCBI taxonomy): domain Eukaryota; kingdom Viridiplantae; phylum Streptophyta; class Magnoliopsida; order Rosales; family Rosaceae; genus Oemleria; species Oemleria cerasiformis. The sequence goes on along the minus strand of JAZGTL010000009.1, from coordinate 4,000,367 downwards.
GCCGCTGCGACATGAATTGTGTGCTAGTAAGCAACACATGTGTGACATGAATTGGACGGAGGTAAGCATGTTTTCGACATGAAGTGCATGCAGGTAGGCCACTGTGTCTACTTTTTGCACAAAAGTTGTGACATTTTGATACATGTTGTTGAGACAAATAAGAGGATGAAAATGTGTGTTTAGCTGTGAATATGTTTTCCTTTTAAGATGTTGGAGGAAATTACAATTCTATATAGGTTTTGAATGGATGCAAAGTTAGTAACAAGTCTACCATATAATCGGTCTGTAAAGATGCAAGCTGTGTGTAAAGCCATTTGAGAGAGAATTGAATCAGGAAAAATACATAAGTTATAATTTGTTCTTTCTAAATGTATTTTAATAAAGCCCTAGATGAAAGGTTTACAACCGCACGCAGCCGACCTTCAAACAGCGATCAAATTCGCAACTCAGCCTACTCAACCTAGTAGAGCCGCACAACCATATCAGAGGTCCTCTGGGCTCGCACAACCATGCCGTTACAAAGGGGCCTGTGCTAGACCCATCGCCCAACCATGCCAACGGGCCTGTGCTAGACCCATCGCCCAACCATGCCAACGTGTCATCTTCCAGCACAGCGTCTCCACATACTCGATCAATTGCCTTCAATCCCAAATTCCATCAAGAAGAGAGAACATGCAGCGGAGGAGAGTGACGGAGGAAAGAGATGCAGAGTAAAGCTTCGGAGGCGAGGGAGGTTGGCGGAGGACAAAGATGCAGGGTTGAGCAGTGATGAAGATATATAAAGAGGCGAAGAGAATAGGGAAAGAGAGATGATATGGATTTGTGAAATAATTAGTTATAAAACTGATTTCAAATTCTCAGATTTGGGCTCGTGAAATTTAGGGTGGATTTGACTCAAATTCAAATCCGTCTAATTAAGCGAAATCCAAACAATTGAATTTGGATTTGAGAGTCTAAATCTAAATTCAAATCATGCCTTATTCAAACGGATCTAGTTTATTTTCTCAATTAAATCTGACTAGTGTTTTTGGGTTGAACTTCCAAGAACTCCCTATTCAGGGCTTCAACCTTAAAAACAACCCCATTTGCCTCGTTTGCCGTGTTGAGTTGAACCCCACATTCTGGGCTTTAACCTTAACCCTATTTGCCTTGTTTATTGTGCAAGAACCCCTTATTCCAAGCTTTATCCTTAACCCCGTTTTATGAGATGTAACCTCGTTTGCCTCGTTTACTATGCGTAGGAATTGAAAAGTAATTTTCTAGTAAAATCGCTAGAAGTAAATTTCCAATAAGAAACGAGAAGTAATTTTCCACTTCGGACAATCTTTGCATTAACAAATAATTTATTAAGGAGCGTTTATTTCTAGACTCTATTTTTTTTTCTCACTATATTCTTACTACAATAAAATAAATTAATATAAAAATAGATATAAAATATAGAAAATAAAAGGTGAAAATCAGCTTTAATTATTAAACAATCAAGTTATTCAATATGTATTATGTAAACTATCTCCCTCTATCATTGTATAAAAAAAAAAAAAGTTGAAAACAACGTGAAAGGAAAAATAGTTGGGAGTGCCTCTGGGCTCTGGTTCCAAGCTCAGTTTGATCCAAAACTTTAGGATTTGTCTTGATAGCATCATTGTATCATATCACTACTCCCTTTGTTAATTTTCGTTGTATCATCATATTTCGATTTCCAATCCAACCTAGAGGTTTAGGCATCGGAAAATGCCATGGCTGACTTGCACGAGGCTGACGCTGTGCGCCATAGCTGGAGTTGCGATTCAAATGGTTGGCCTCTCCATCTTCGTCTTCGGATTCTTCCCCGTCAAACCAACCCTTCCTGGACACAGGTACTCTGGCGGTTTCTTTCAATAATTCCATGGCTTATGGAAATTGAAACATAAACAAATACAAGAAAACAAAGCAAACTTTGCTTTTTTTCAGTTTTATATGCTCTGGGTTTCTTATAAATTTATAATTTTTGTGAGCTTGTACATCATTTCACTGACAATGCCAGTGGTCCGGAGAGTTTTCGAGCACCGGAGTGCAATTCGGCTCAAAATGAGACCGAGAGAGACCTGCATCCTCATCAACTAAGGTCACTGTATAAGGTACATGTTTCCTTCATGTTCAAGCTGCTTTTGCTTTGGCAACTTTGAATTGTCACTTAGAAACCGAGTTTTGTGAAGTTTCAGAGTCTAGCTTTAAATGCACACTTGTCATGGTGGTGGGTTTTGGTATGCATTATTATTCTTCAATGTTTAGCTTCGGAACTGTTAATCTATGTCACAAGTATGTTTTGTGGAGTTCAATGAGTTCCAGGGCCAACCTTTTCTGGATAGTATGTTTGGCTTTAAATGTTGAAATATCAGTGTTTTTTGCATGTTTGTATGTAAACATGGCTGTTTATGTAATTCCTTGTTCTATTGGCAATGTAGGAGCTATCTGGAATGTCCCCCGCATTTGACCGGCTAATCCTAATGGTTTGTTTAATTTGTCTCTGTAAACCATATCTATTAAGATTTATGTTTTTTTTATGCGTTGGTCCATAAACATTTCATCCAGAGGATAAGAATTGGTTTGTCCTTTACAATCATGCCAGTTTAGGTTATTGATGGTCTTCCAGCGGAACTTGTGCTTGGCAAGGACGGTGAGCCGCCAAGCAGGCCATTAATGGAAGCTATGCCATATACTCAGTCCTTGCTTGCTAATGGAATGGCAATTGGGTACCATGCAAAGTCTGCACCTCCAACTGTTACAATGCCTCGCTTGAAGGTTGTCTCCATCACAATATTTTGATTATGTACACAAGCATTCTTGTAGTAGTCTGCTTTTTCATCCCCTCTTGGTATAGGATTTCAGGCTCTGGCTTCTGGAGCAATAGGGGGATTCCTGGACGTGGCTTTGAATTTTAACACACAAGCTATGTTAGATGACAATCTTCTTGGTTAGTTGATAGTTATTACTATAATATTATTATATTCATTAACCTTATCTAATGTTTGAAGACTGTCTAGAATAATTTAATTGTTACTTCTTTGGCTTGCAGGCCAGTTTTTCAAGATTGGTTGGAAAATGGTGATGCTTGGTGATGAAACATGGCTTAAGTTGTTTCCAGGATTATTTTTGAGGCATGATGGAGTCAGCAGTTTCTTCGTAAGTCCCATTTTCATCACCAGCATGTAACTTGTGCATATAGCTTCTACATATTCAAATGTGTAGTTTGGGTGCAGTGAATGTTTGTCTAAGATCTCCTGTATTTGTAGGTTTGGCTGTGCTACCCTGATCTGTTTTTATTTTAAGGGCATTTCCGTTTTTGGTTGGCTGGTGGTGTTTTTTCTCTTTTCATATTGATTATAAATCTTATGTTTACTGTTCCTGTCTCTTGTAGAATTCATATTAATTATTTTATATCTGGTGTTGTTATAAAGGTTGTAATATATGCTGACTTGCAACATGGATTTTCTTCTCTTTGCAGGTTAAAGATACTGTACAAGTGGATCAAAATGTTTCTCGACATCTGGATCATGAGCTTAGCAGAGATGATTGGAATCTTCTGGTTAGTCTCAGCTACTAGATACTGTTGGATAGTGTTAGACGCCTAGTATACCTAATTAGCAGCACTGTTGGTGATAATTTTTGTAAAGAATATTTCTATCTTACTTTGCCAATTTGTTAAATGGCCTAGCATTTATTCAATTCTTACTTTCAAACTGGTATTATAGGGTATTTCCAACTTTTAAGTGTGTTTAATATCAATAATTGAAGTAATAGTTGAAAAATTATGAAAAAAATCCTACTTTGAGTATATATCATCAGATTAATCATCCAAAAGTCCAAGTTTCATGCAAATTCTGTTGTTTTTTTTTATGGCGTAATCAACTCTTGGATGATGAATTACGTTTCTGCTAGAAGGTATTGCTTCACTTACACTTTTAACTGAAACTACTTTTCAGATTCTTCATTATCTGGGCTTAGATCACGTTGGACATCTTGGTGGGCGCAAGAGGTGTTTGTTTTACCTAACTTCAGTTTGTATCTAATTTGATTGATTTAGAAATTTTATTTCTTAAGGATTAAATGGACATTTGTTTGATTATTTCAGTGCCTTGATGGCCCCAAAAATGGCAGAGATGGATGAGGTGGTGAAGATGATTCACATGAGTAGTATGCTAAAAAAGGATCAAGGACAGACACTTTTGGTTCGTCATTTCTCTTTTCTAGTTCTTCTGATTGACCACAGATTCTTAATTATGTATATTGAGTTCACAGCTGTTGATCATGGAATAACTGGCCAGCATTTATATGCTGGCCTAAAGCTGTAACTATAATATTTAGACCTAAAGCTGCAGGGGTTCTTAATTTGAGGCTCGAGTATCCAAAGGAAGAATATGATTTTAAAATGGCCTTCACCCAATAGAGAGTGGTAGTTCTATTCAAAACAATATTTTGCGCGCTGTTAGAATCATGTAAAGCAGCTGTTATTGTGTAGCTGCACATAGTCGCATGATATGCTCACTGTCACTGATTGGGACATTCAATTTGTAGTTCCAACCCCACGCCATTTGCTACTCTTCTCTGTATATTAGTGGATCTAAACAGCTATATCCTTATAACTATTGTCTCTTTTAGTGCTGTGAGGTTTATAAGATATTTTATTTTTTATTTATTTTTCTGTTCTATCAGTAAGCATTCAAGAACTTGAACTAATAGTCATCTGTCTCTATCATGATTTTCTTATCTAGGTCATAGTAAGCGACCATGGCATGACTGAGAGTGGTAATCACGGAGGGTCCTCATATGAAGAAACTGATTCCTTAGCTCTTTTTATTGGCCTGAAAAATAACATCCCTGATTATTTGTCGTCCACCCATCACATCATTTACCAGGTAATTAAGATATAGAATTGTATGGTTATAATGTTCCGTGAGAATTTAAATTGGATGGGGTTCCTAGTTTCCATTAAACGCAACAGAAACATATTTTAAATTGCTTAACTAGAGAATTTTACCAGTTTATTTCCTCTTCATTGATGGCTTGCAATTGTAATCTATTGTTCATCTATCACCTGCAATTCTTGTGGTTCAGGTTGACATTGCACCAACTTTAGCTCTTCTATTTGGTGTTCCAATTCCAAAAAACAATGTTGGTGTCCTAATTGCAGAAACATTTGGGCATATGACCAGTTAGCTCTCTCTCTCTCTCTCTCTCTGTGTCTGTCTTTGCATTGTTAATCATTCATGAAAATGTCAATCAAATCAGAAGTCGTTTGACTATTTGATTATCATCATAAACATTTCAATCTTTATAGGAAAACCTGTGTCAATATATGTATAATGGTTATAGTTAGATGGTAAATGTTTCCGATTTTGTTACTTTTTCTAAGAGTGATCCTCAGAAAAGAACCTAACAAATGGACAGAGTGGATCGTTGGATCACATTTAGGGTTGGCCCCACGTTGTCTTTTGGTTCTTATCAAAATGGATCCTCTTTATAAGTTTACTGGTGGGGCTTTACTTGGTGCTGAGATTCATGTGAGTGTTTTGTGTGAATTATACAATGCATGTTTATTGTGTGACTAACTGCATGAGGGTTTTTTATGGCTGGGTTGGCTGTACAAGGTGTTGAGACAATGATAAGTGTATAAGTTAAGCACATGTACACACTAAACTTGAAATATTTCTTTCCGATTTTTGAAGATTAACCACAATGGTACTGTATCCCATTTTTTCTTGAGATATATATTATTGAAAATAGGTTTATGATTTTGGATGGTAATCCTTCAGGGATTCTATTTAAATTGAGTCAATGTCGTCTCTTTATGCTCAATTACGTTTGGAGGGCGATCTTAGGCTGATTGGCACACTAAATCAGCTCATTGACTTGTAAGTGTATTTTAATATTGAGGGATGTATGGAGGGAATAAGGTGTAAGACAGCCACAGGCATAAAAAATGAATAATTGACAAGACAATAAAGGATGAATTAGAGAACATTTGAGACGAGTGGAAGTTTGAGTAACAAATTTATCCTCATCTTTCAGTTTAATTGTGTCATTTGTAAATATTAGTTACTAGTTGAGTTTTAACATAATATTTATTTTTCTTATATTGCTTTTTAACAAATGAATTTTGATAGGTAGATAAATTATTAACTCTTGCCCTGAAATCTGGCAGACTGCTTTGGTTTTCCTTAGCCTTAGATCTTGTGAAGATCAACTACCAGCTCATGAATTACCAAATGTGTTTATTTTCTGATGTTGTTTGCTTGTCTTTGATGAGTAAAGATGACCAACAGCTGAAGGCACTGGAGTTGAATTCCTGGCAATTACTTAGATTATTGCAAGCACAAATGCCTGGTTTATCATGTCAAAATTACCTATGTGATAGCTTTATTGATGATCAAGAGTCCAGGACAACCAAGTGCTCGGGGAGCATGGAAAAGATGTTTTGTTGCCTATATATGAATGCTGCATTTCTCCAAAATTCCTGGATGTCGAAGGAAGTCTCCAGGTGGATACATGCCTCCGTCTGTTATTTTAATCATGACACAGGATTCAATAAGGGTCACCCCTAATGCTAGTCTTGTTGCATTATGTAAATAGGTCTACAACCAGGGAAGACTATAGAAGCACTGTTGCAGCATACTATGAGTTTCTGAGAACTGCAAGTGACTGGTTATCACGCAGAGCAACTGATGTATGTATATTCTTTTCTCCCTAGTAAAGATGAGCAGAGATGGTGATTGTTTCTGCTGGAGAGATTTTTTAACTATATCATTCGGTAAATCTTAGATTATTTCACATAACTTTTCACTGACAATTCTTTTACTTTCAGAAACCTATCAGCCTACTTACTCTTGGAATTGCTGCAATGCTTCTATCTTGTCTGATATTATTAAGCCTTCTATTGCATATGTGCAAAGAAGTCTACATTAGAGAGCAGTGCCTTTTTGACGTAGAGAACATCATGAAAAACTGGTATTTAGATGAGACTTTTGTATTAGGTGTTGTATTGATCCTCGTTGTAAGTATGATATCCAGTTCTATGGTAGAGGAAGAGCAATATATTTGGCATTTTCTGGTTTCTACATTGAATTTGTTATTATTGCGTAAAACAGTACAATGTCTTCCTGGTGGAGGAGCTCAAGGTCTCCATGCTGTATTCAAGGAACAAAAAAAAAAAAGTGGTTTTCAATTGATTTCCATCTCTGTGATTCTTATTTCTGGAAGGATATTGAGAGGCTGGCACCAGGGAGGCGTGAATTGGACCAATCTTCCTGACATTTCTAAGTGGCTTGAGCAGGCTGGGACTGATAATGTAAAATTAGTTCAGCTTATCTCATGCCTTCTAGTCATGACCTTAAGCTCATATGTTCTTTCTCTATCTGGATCCAACAGAAAAATTGTTCTGGTGATTGGATTTAGCTTTCTTATGTCTGGATTGCTAGTTTTGCAACATGTGACTGAACATCAGGGTGGTATGTTTGCATCATCCACTTACAGTGCAACGACGTTGGTACAAATAATTTATGCAATTCTGGGTGTTTCCACAATTGGGACTGTTATAGCCTTACCATGGCTTGTACCTTTTACAATATCTGAGATGTGCTCATATCATGATCTGTACATGTCAACTTCTGCTCCCAACGAAGTTCAAAATAAGTCGCTGCTGGTAAAAGTAAGAGATTGTCTATATGTAATTGGATGGGCATACATCTCCTGCTGGTGTCTTCTGCAAATTTTGCTTCAACAAACAATTAACTCAATGCCTATACTACTGCTACTTGTGCAAATTGTGGCCAGCATATTGTATTTTTCTTATAGTGGTATGCATCATAAGCCGTGGGTTGAGGTCAGTTTCATTATCATCTTGTTTTAAGTTATTATTGTTTTCCTTGTTGCGTGTGTTGAAGCCATGTTAATAATAGACTGTCGAGTCAATAAAGGCAATTATGTAGTGCAGTTGTTAAACTCAGAAGTATGAAAATTTCTAAGTCTTCAGATTCTTAGGGTTTGATTTGCCCCATGTTTGGTTCATTTTCTACTGTATAAAGAAGAGCAATGGATTGTTCAGATATTTGTATTGTTTTCATGTTAATCGGTTATGTGAAGAAGATAAAGGGAAAATAGAAGAAACATAATGTTGGTAACTTTTTGTTTCTGTCAGAAAAGTCAACCTAAATGACAAGTTCACTAGAATAACCTCAAGAAAATGAAATTATACTTTAAAGCATGAAGATCGCGAGAGTAAGTTGGGACTCCTGTGTGAGTCCAGCAGTGTAGATGTGTTTAGTTTAGGATTTGTTTCCATATTACAGGTTTGGTCACTAATATGCCATTCTGTTTCTTTATGAAGATTACTCCATACTTGCCTTAACTCTTAAGGGTCTGGCAACATGGTATCCTAGATATTTAGCTACATAACATGGTAGAAATCGGGCAATAGAGCCTTATGCTATTTTATTTAGCTACATAACATGGTAGAAATCGGGCAGGTGCTAATACTGCATTTTGCGTTTGTTCTTATAGGTTGCTGCATTTTACTTTCTTGGAATGGCTGGCCATTTTGCTCTGGGAAACAGCAATTCTCTAGCTACTATTGATGTTGCAGGAGCTTTTATTGTATGCTCTCTTTACCCTGGCATAGTTTATATGGAAAAAACAAATATGGCATTTTGGGGACAGAATGCAATATTTGAGATTTACCAAGTTTCTGTTTAGTTTTGATTGTTTACTTGTTTCCAGGGTATTTCAAGTCACTCGACAGTACTTTCTGGAATTTTAATGTTTGCTATCACCTATGCATCCCCAATGTTATTTATCCTTAGCTTGGTGATGTGTATCTCTGTGAAGGACACAGGCTATCTCCCATCTCTCTTCAATACAGATTCCACTCAACTCCTCAAAATCATGATTGGCTTTCCTTGTCTGGTTCCACTGGGGTTGAACTCCATTTTGTTGACAGCGTACACCATCATATTACTGTTAATGAGGAACCATCTTTTTGTTTGGAGTGTCTTTTCTCCAAAGTAAGCTTGTCTCACTCAAACCGGGCTTGCATTATTTAATTTTCCTGACTGAAAAATCCTTTCACATGTGCCTTGTGTGTGTTTTTAATTTTATTTTTTAAAGTGTGGGTGTTTTAGGTGATTATTTTAGAAATCTTGTGTGATCTATTTTTGTTCTACTACTGACCTCCTTGGAAAGATTTAGGATCAAGAATATGATACCAATCTATCTAGGACAGGAGATAGGGGATGGAGAGAAGAAAAGAGAGAAAGAATCGTACCAGTTGAAGAAGAGAAGAAAGAGAGAGGAGAGAGACAGGAGAAAATTAGGGTAAACTCAGATCAATCTTCATCAACGTCAGTCAATCCAGAAGTAGGAAACTAGATTACAATAAGACCTACTTATATATGCATTCCAAAAAGTTATATTATACATTAGATAAATAAATAATTAAGCCTAAATCCTAATTCCTAATTCTAACAGGAAAAAGTTAAACTGATTTTTAGCTTCTGTTTACATCTAAAATAGATATTTTCCTTTCTTGCATCTGTTGTCCAAAGAAATTCGATAGCTAAATGCAGTCCACCGCTCGCTCCTATAACTTTAATCACTTTGGAACTTGTGATTTACATCTTTTCCCCAGGTACATTTATGTTTGTACTACAACGATATGCGTCTACGTTGGGGTGTCTGTAGTAGCTACAACTGTGACATATACATACTTGGTGCTGGGATGGAGAAGAAAGATGCAAGGTGAGCTCAGCCATGAGCATTAAATTTTTTCTTTTCTTTAATTTTTGGAGAGACATCAGCAATGACTTAAGATAGAGCTACTTTCATTTGCGGTAAACCAATGCACACAGATCTTTCTTTTCTGTAGAAGATTTTGTAGGTTTTTCCCTTTGGCCACAAGATATCTTTATAGAAATATATTTTGTAGCATGAAAAACCAAGACAGCAGAAAGATTTGCTGATGAAGTGTTGCTTTTTGCTCAATTTTAATCCTGCTATTACAATTTGAATGAAGCCGTATTTTTGTCCTCGGTGGTACAAATAGAAAATGGAAAATGAAAGGAAAATGAAGAAGAGTTGAGATAGGTAGTTCAAGTTTTATTTTTCCTTTCTGAATTACAATCTATTTGGACCTCTGATAGAGAAAAAGAAAAGATGATCTGGTACACTGGTAGTTCATGCTTCAGTTGCTGGCACTAGTTTAAGCCATGGTAGTATGGCGCTGCAAAATCCAGACGTTTAAAGATGGAGGCCAATTGCTCCGGTTTGTTGAATCGGATTTTTACCTCCAAGAAAACAGAAAAATTCATGGCTTTCAGAGATGGTAGGTGTTCAAAGCTTGCTTCATCGCATGGAGGAGAGCCCGGCAAGGGCAAAATGGTAAAGTCCATTAACATCCCAAAATACAGTAAATTGAAAATTTTAAATTTAAAAAGGAGGAATAAAATGAGAGTCATGGCTGGGCCGGCAATGGCAAAATTGGTAGATGAATTTTATATTTTTGATGAGAAGGTGGTGATTCCCATTGAAATTTTGGATGCTAAAATGCCTGTGTGTGCGTTAGGTGTACTGGTGCAGGAGACTTTGTAACCGTTAGATTAAAAAAATAAAAATATAGAGATTGAAATCCAGCCGTTAAAAGGGGTTCACCCCACCACATTCTCGTGTTAGTCCAGTCCGCGCCTGCTGTGGACCGAAGCAGGAGAAGATTGCGCCCCAAGAAACAGCCACGTCTCTCTCCCTGGCTCCCACGTGACCGACCTGCCTAGAATATATATAATATTTTATTTGAATGACGAAAATACCCTGACAAATTCTACCATAAACCAGCAAATTTCTCCGAACTGTCATGCCTCTTTTCGTCCACAAAATCTCCCCTCTTAAAAATCCCTTTCCCCCTCTCTCTCTTCCCCCTTCCACTACTGCAGTAATCACACTCTTCTTCACCTCCGCTCTCTCTCTCTTTCAAGTCTCACACACAAAATTCACAAAACCCTGAAAATAAAACAAAAAAGTAAAACAAAAATGAATCATGCAAACAGCAGCAGCAGCGGGTCGCACAAAGCCCAGAAACTTCTCAAGCTCGCAGCCCAGTTTCTCAGCCGCCGAGATTTCTCTTCTTGCCGCAAGCTCGCTCTCCAAGCTCGCCAATCCGACCCCGACAACCCCGACACCGACCAAATTCTCGCCGTCGCTGACGTCCTCAACGCCGCCGGCCAACAAAACCCACCTGACTGGCACTCCATTCTTCAGATACCGCGACCCGGCTCCAAAAACCGGACACTCGTTCGGACCCAGTTCGAGAAACTCAAGGCCCTCTTGGAGCCCGGCAAGAATGGGTTCGCTTTCTCCAAGGAGGCCCTCTGGCTCGTCAACAGAGCTTGGTCCCTTCTGTCGGAGTCGGACCCAGAGAAGAAAACCCATTTGCGAAATGGGTCTGAGAATGGGAAACAAACCCCTAAACAGAGAATGAAGAAGCAAGAAATGGTGGGCAAAAATGGAGAAGGGGATAAGTGGGAAAATACATTTTGGACCGTGTGTCCGTACTGCTATTACATGTTTGAGTACGAGAAGGTGTATGAGGGTTGTTGCTTGAAATGCCAGAATTGCAGGTTTGGGTTCCATGGAGTGGTTATTAAGGCGCCATCATCAAATATTATGGTGGAGGGGAAGGAGCAGTACAAATTCTCTTTTGGGTATTTTCGGATGAGGTTCGTGGACCCAAATAAGATGGTGGAGGACGCCGAGGTGGTTGGAAAGAAAGATAAGGATGTTGTGGAGATCTCTGATGATAGTGGTGATGATGATGATTCAGTGGATTGTAATGTGGGTTTTGAAGGGGTAGACGAAGAACAGGTGAAGATTGAGGGTGAGGGAGCTGTGGGAACCGACATAGGTGGGAGTAGTGGGAAGGCACCAGTGAGGAGGGTGAAGACTACGGCAAGGCGGATGAAGAGTATGAAATCAAAATCTGTGGCGATGACTACGAAAAAGATAATGGGAAATAGTTTGAGAAGCAGGAGGATTGGGTTGATGGATGACGTGAGAGTGGAAGGAGTAAACATGATTGTTGAAGATAGAAATGGAATTGAGGAGGGAGGAAGTGGAAATTTCCCATCTGGGAGTGGAATGGATGGGCTGGATTTTTTTGAAGGAGTAGAGGATATCTTTGTCGGTCTTGGGGATAGTCCGATATGAAAGGAAGGGAAAGGTGAGGGCTTTTGAGTGGTTATGGAAGTTTCTGAATTGTTTATATGGTTTAAAGTTGGAAGGGTTTTGGCATGTAGGAGCAGGGCTTTTGTGTAATTGGTTGGCTCACAGTTGAGCTTAAAAAGTAGACTGGATTACATGCTGCAATCATCAACCAGGTGCTTTCTTCTCATGGTAGAAATTTTAGATAAATAAATAGTTTAGTTAAGGTAGTAGTTAACCATCTTTTAGCTTATAAAAGGCAAAGTTTAGCAAGTTCTGGTATATCTTTGCCAGTAATTAAGTGATTGAGCCTGCTTAGTTTTATCGAGGAATTGGATGCGGGTAATTTTGATGCACATTGACCTGATAGCTAATGTTGATTTATTTTATGTATTGTTTTACCCTCTGGATTGTGTGAATGGTAAATTGGAAATCAAGATTTCTATTTCCTGTTTAGACAGGGACTAACGTTGAGATATTGCTCAACTCACCAACTTATTCGACCTAAATCCTTAGACTGGAAGTTGTTTTCATTTGGTTTTTAGGGGCTAGTTTATTTAGATTATACAAATTGAATATTGAGTTGACAAGCAACTAGTAGTGTGGAAATAACCTGCTTAATGCGCCTTTGGTGTTTGGTTTTGTCATGGCTCTAAATTTGGCCACAAACAGATGGATTGACTGCAGCCATTTTGCAGAATATTGTGGTAAGGGATGCTATGTGATAAACCATAAGTCAAGTTTTAGGAATACTTGCTGTCATATTCCTCATAGATTAAGATCTTAAATGTTCTGTACTTCATATCCGTTCTTATTTGGCCATTGAGCTGGTTTGTGGTATCAGTTAATACACCCTCTTATTGCTGGCCTAGTTTCTCTGTCAGATTTTATCACTTGATTTATTTAGAGGTGCAGTCGAGGCCACAGGACAGTCATCCTCATGAGTATTTATATTTCATACCTCCTTATGATGGCTCTTAGCCTCTGACTGTTCCTCTCTTTGGCATATATTTCCTTTAGGCTGATGGTGGTGAACTGAAGCACCTAAAGCTGATGAACAACAGTTGAAGGTCTTTAAGGGAAACATAATTATAGTTTTAGGTTGAATTTTCATTTCAGAATGCTGCAAGTTATTTCTTATAGGTGAAAACTTGTTATTCAGGTAGTTGGGCTATCAAAGAACAGTTAGAGCAAGCAAGTTAAGTAGTTCACAGGTACACCAAGGTTAGGCTTCTAGTAAATTACGAATGTTTTGACGCTTTTTCTCTGTCTACCAAAGTTTAAGTCATTGATGGCTCGTTTGGTGAGCAAGATTGGATTAGATTGGAAAACTCATAAAATTCAAGCTATTTTGAAGGTAGAAATGAATGGTTTTCATTTTTGGGGAATTAGAGGGGATTAGTCTATTAGACATGAAGGAAGCTTACCTCTTCCAATCCTACCATTTTGAGGGGATTGGATTGGAAAGTTTTCTTCATGTATAAACCCCCAAGAAGGAAGACCATTCACTTCTACCTTCAAAATAGCTTGAATTTTATGAGTTTTCCAATCCATTCCAGTTTTTCCCACCAAATATCCCCAAATGTATATTGTAGTTATTAACACCTTCCGTAATTATGAGCATGAGATGTTGTTATCTCATGGGCTACTACTACATAGAAAGGAAAATGTTGGGTGGTATTGTTAGAAAACTGGCTCTCCAAGTTATACAGTGTATGAGAATTGGAAGGAACAAAACCATCATCTATTTCGATGACTGCCTGCAATGCTGTACTCCATTGCTATGTTATTAGGTAGTGGTTACGTTTCCTTCCCTTCAAATTTCATAATACTCTACTGTCAATGATTCTACAGTCAAGGAATTGAGGCCGCCTTTGTGCTGCAGCTATCCTTCTTATTGTTTTTACTCACTGGTGTTTGGGGGTTGTTCTGTCTCTCTTCCTTGTATTGGCGGGGTCTGAGATTACTTGCTTGGTCTAACTGTTTGAGTTAGTTCTTTGTTCTTCCTGATGATTTGCTTGTTTTTCTTGTATCAAGGAAGCCAGATGGGATTGGGGATATTCAAAGTCTGGTATTGTGTGTTGGGAAAATGCTTTCTAAAGCTGCTGTGGGTACAATTCAAGCTTTCCACTAAAATTAAGTACCTAAAAAAACATGAATGATTCTCACAAACACAAGCAAGCTACCAATGTACCGAATACTATTACCAAGTAGCTGAGTTACTGCATATTATGACCAACTAGTTTTTCATTTACTAGAGCCATGTTAAGATATGTCTCAAGTTCGAATTCTTTTGGCATAATATCATGAAGTTTCAGTGAAACGTGTTTTCTTTCGTAAATTGCACCAAAACCGAATCCCTAGGCTCCCATTCTTCACATCAGATCATCTGCCTCAATGTCTCTACAGGTTGCTCATGGTTGCATGGCTTATAACCCAGGCCAGATTTTGGTTTCTATAGTACACTTTATATAATACTGTACAGTAATTCTGTCCTAATATTTATTTCAGTCTGTTGGTTAGACACCCAGTCTCTCTCTCTCTCTCTCTCTCTCTCTCTCTCTCTCTATGTTACCAATACCATCGCTTGTTACTGGCAAGGTTTTGGTTTATGACTTGTGTAGTACAATATGTTACTTTTGTTATCAATCAAAATTGGTGATTGTTATAATAGGTATGGTGATTGTTATAATAGGTATGAATAATTAAAATAATTTCTAATTTGGTTATTTTATATAAATAATTGAAATCAATGATTCAATCGTGACATGCTCATGGGAAAAATTCTTTAATCATTTCAAGCTCATTTCCTTTGAGTGGCTGCAAGTACCCATTAATATAAAAGATTTCATGATCACAAAATAGTAAATGTCATTTATTAGGTTGAGAATGTGCAACAATTAAATGCAAATATATTTTATCAGAGCATTTATTTGCTTCAATATATATATATATATATATATATATGTATATATATAAGACTGTTACTATACAGTCATCTCCTCCTTGACTCCGTACACTTCCTTGTTTCGAGCTTTGCCCGCCATTTAACCGGAGAAAAAAGCACTACTCACAAATTGTCTTTCCCTCCATTGCTTCACTGCCTTTCTTTCAAGAAATGCAGTCCATCCCAAGTTTTTATTCAAAGCAAATTAGCTTCCCCAAAGGCCAAGCAGCATTCCCTCTGAATAACATCTACTCCAGAAGCTTCTTCAAACCAAAATCAAAGGCAGAAGCAAGAGTAATTGCCGCCAAGAAACACAGTGAGTCGGAGAGAAGACGAAGGACGCGAATCAACGATCAATATGCCACTCTTCGTACCATCCTCCCAAACTTGATCAAAGTAAATTATCTTCAAACATCTACTTGTTACTTACATCGTAATTAAGGGTCTAACGATATAACATATCAAATATATGTTGAAAGTTTCTCATATATAAAATAGTTGTTGACACGTTGACATATATAGATGGACAAGGCTTCTGTGCTTGCGGAGACAGTCCGGCAAGTAAGGCAGCTGAAGAAGGCGGTAGCCGAAGTGGAAGCAGCGTATGGTGGGGATGAGAGTGCGAGTGAGGAATGCTTTTTACCAGGTGGGGTTGACAAGTTGAGTTTGGAACAATGTGGTGGAGGGAAAGAAGGGGTTGTGAAGGCCACATTAAGCTGTGAGGACAGGCCGGGGCTGATATTGGACATGACAAGAGCAGTGAGTTGTGTGAAAGGGAGGGTGGTGAGGGTGGAGATGGTGACGGTGGGTGGGAGGAGTAAGAATGTTGTGTGGGTGAAAGGGTTGGGTGGTGGAAATGAAGGGGTGGTGGCCCTAAAAAGGGCATTCAAGGTGGTTCTTCATAGGCCCCTTCTTCCTTAGGATATTGTGAGTAGAGCTAACCCAAACCAGAGCCAAAGTCCAAACTTGTTTTTCATATGCTAGTTAACCCAATTTATGCATATTAATTAAGTATGTATCTTACTTGATTTCTTATTAATGTATCATTAATAAGAATGCTCATTCCATTTGTCTACCTGCTACTTTGTCAAATGGATCGGATCGGATCAGATTCCAATATTCCATTAGTTTAAATGACTCGGAAATGAAGGATCAACTCTAGAAATGACTCTAAAATGAAGGATCAACGTTCGAAATGACTTTGAATTATATCTCGAGTCCAACGTGTCAGAATACATTTATAATATATTGTTCTGCTTGATTTCTATTCTTTCTAATAATTTTGTAGTGTACTAGAATGGCTTACCCATAGTGATTGTAATATTAGAGGTTTCGTTTAGTAATTTGATGTTTCATATAAATAAAAAAAAAAAAAAGATTTAGTCTATAATTATAACTGGTATTCCTTTAGGCTATGTTTGGATGATGAAGTTTAAACCCCAAAGAATTTAGTCAAAATTAATTAAAAATGAGGAATTTTAAAGGGATTTGATGCAAATGATTAGAGGCAATGTATATGAAGGGATTTGTAAGGTGTTAATTTGAAAATATATCCCATGTTTAGTGGTTTAGTTATGCTCATGTGGTGCATATACTCCCTTCCTAATTACTCAATTACTTGCTTACAAGCATTCTATTTAATTTTTCACAGAGCATGTATTACTAATATATTCTAAATCCCTTGGCACTTTGAAGTTCCTCATCCAAACATACCTTAAGGCCGGTGATATGGTTTTGCTTGTTTTGGATTTTGTGGGTTTGATTTGAAATTTTTCTTAATTTTAGGGATGTGAGTTGTTTAGTTCTTAATTTTGATTAATTAAAGCTGACTAACAATCTCTCCTCTCCCTATTTTTTTTTTATAATTAATCTGATTAACAATCGCTCGTTTTTCTTATTATATGTTTTGTTGTTTGTGCGCATTACATTATATATACATTGGTATATGTTTAGTTGTTTGTGCACATTACATTATATATACATTGGTATATGTTTAGTTGTTTGTGCGCATTACGTTATACATGCATTGGTATCGATTTCGCATACGAGAGTCGAATTCAAGACCTCTCATATAATGTGGCATATGTTGCTAGCTTGTTGGCTTTATTATTTTTTCAGACTTGATGGATGGTATAATTGTATTATCGTCCATTATTATATTTTCATATTTTAATTAAAAAAAAAAACTATTCCTGAGATAAAGAACCTCTAAAAGATAATTATTATAGAGGTATTGGAAGCAGCACAAGATACATATAAATAAAAAACTTTTATTGTCTGTAACATTATCATTTCCTTAACATATTATCACAACACTTAATTTTCTTACGGAATTAAATTTCCAAGCAATTATTTGTAAAGACAAAATGAATCCACCACTAACACCGAAGACACTGAATCATTTCTTTACCAAAAAAAGAAGACACTGAATCATTTCTTCACCAAATAGTTTTATACATATATATATCCCCCAAGTTTTTCAAGGCAACGCAGAGACACACCTCCTGAAATTTCAATGGCAAGCTCTACCCCTCCCATCCTTAATTTGAAGCTGCTGATCGATTCAAAGCGCCAAAAAGTCTTATTTGCCGAAGCGGGCAAGGTCTTTGTGGACTTCCTCTTCACTCTTTTGTCTCTCCCCGCCGGCACTATCATTAGGCTTCTCTCCAAAGAAGCCATGGTCGGTAGCTTAGGCATACTCTACGAAAGCATTCAAACCCTAAACGATGAATGCTTGCAGCCCAATCTTAAGGAACCCGTCGCGGCGGGGCCCAACATCCTTGGCCTGTTGGGCCACCATGTCGAGTCCAATGCTAGAAAGCCCATCTATTGGTGTTCTTATTATGGTGCCTCCCATGGTTATGTGGCCGAGGACCCTAATGCTATATGTGCATCCTGCAGAAACCTCATGTCGAAGACAGTGAATTATGTGGCTTCGCCGGCGGCTAGTGCCGTGGAAAGTAAAATTTACTCCGGCACCGGCAAGGTAGGGTTTGTGAAAGGGCTTGTTACATATATGCTATTGGATGATTTGGAAGTGAAACCTATATATGTCTACCAGTTCTTGTATCACATTGCTGAATAGGTTTAATGTTAAGGATGTTGGGGTGTTGCAAGAGAAGGTGGTTGAGCTAGGGTTGGATGAGGTACATATTCTTTTGCATCTCCAATTATATCTATGTTTTTCTTTCTCTCTGCTCTTCTTAATTAGTTTGAATATGCACACTTTAGACCATTTGATTTTGTCTTATACGTACCGATTGAAAGTAAAACTTGCGTCCAACATGTTAGTGGTTTACAATATATATTGATGCATCATTTGATTATCGAAAAATTAATGGGAAATCTTCTCATTCCACCATTTCCTTATAATCAACTGTTCATTTCCAAAATCATTAATCTTAAATCATACATGAATAAATGATCTATATATGTATGGTTTATGATTAATAAATGTTAAAATGAAAGGTTCATTTCACTCTTATATACCAAAGATTCAAAACAATCAATTTAATTCAAAACATGTTATAATGAACGGTTCATTTCACTGTTATATATATAGATGATTAAATGATCTATCTATGTATGATTTAGGATTAATAAGTCAAGTACATCAAAGGTAGGAGAAAGGATTTTCTTCTTCTTTTCTAGCCGGGAAAAAAAAGCCTGAGCTGGAGTGAGTGTGCTTCTTGTTTTAGTGAACGTGTCACAATTAATTACTCCTAAAAAATCCATGGTTTCCCGGTAGAATCCCATTTTGCCCAGGATTTGGCCCAAAAAGAAGCGACACTGTGGTCATTGTTATATATATAGATGACTAAATTATCTATGTATGATTTGAAATTAATGATTTAGGAATTAACAGTTCATTAATTATTATAACATGTTCATTATAATCAACTATCCATCTAATTTATGCATATGATTAACTAAGCAATTGTTTAATGTTTTATAAAAATGACCTCGAAAATGATGATTTAGAAGATGTCGGGTTACAATTTTGACAATTATATTTATAAAAATTTACTGAATGAAAAGAGTAGAATGAGAAAATTCCTTCAGATATGAGACGTAACGATTGGTACTCCATGTTGGATAAGTTCTCGAAATGATCCCCATTATACTAACCTAGTTACGTACCACATGCTTGCACCCTACAGCTAGCTAGGTTTTAGTGTAGGTACGTAATTTGACACAAGCTATGTACATTTTGTGTATAATCAAAGTCAGTTCTGACGAAGGTGTTTCTATGGTGTGTTGTTCCTAAGGGGGAATGAAGGAATTGATCATGACATATATTCTGAAGATGATCATCATTATGACGTTAATTAATTTGTTTTTGCGTTTGATCCACTTTAATGGGTTACATTTGGATCATTAGGTGTTTATCACACCACATCTGCTTCCTACGCTTATAGTAAAATGAAACTGTAATGTCCTTTGTTTTGGATTATCATTCCAAACTTGTTTTATGATGCTTTGGATTTGCAGCTATATGTGCCTTTTATTGCCTTACAAAAGTGGGCATATCTTATGAATTTTCTCTCTCTAAATCCTAAACTCTCTGTCTCCTCTCTACGTACAGAAAGAGACAGCCGCCGCCGCCCTAAGTTTTTGTGGGGGTGGGGGTTCTCTAAATCTTCACCATCTGGTGGTGGATTTGGGGTTAACCTCCACCTCCCTCCCTATCCTCTTCTTGTCTTTCCTCTTTTGGCTCCAATTTCCTCTTTTTTTTGTGACCTTCATCCCTGCTCCTCCCCTAACTGGTGGTCTCCTACTGCTTGTTGGAGAGTCGGTGGCATGCTCCTCCGGCGTTTATCGCCATTTGCTCGGCTCTTGTAGCTGCTTCGGTTTCTTTTGCTTTCAGTCCTTGTCTTCCCCTCACCAAACCCCATCCATCACCTCATCTCCATCCAAACCTCCTTCATCTACATATATCATCTCCCCCAAATCCCACGCCCTTGGATATGTTCCATCTTCGGTATTTCTGTGGGCTACTTTGATGGAGTCTATGCTTGCTTCTGCTTCCCATCTATAGCCTTTCTCCACATCTGTGCTTCCGGTTTGTGTGGTTTGGCTTTGTAGTTTATCGGTCAATCTTGAACGCTTTGATCGTTTGAGTATGTTGATCTTTGGTGGCTTTTCGTCTCCAAACTATTCTCTTTAGATCACTCTCCTGGTTTCTGGCGACTTGTTCGCGTTTTACAATGGAGGCAAGCAGCTCAGTGGAGGCGCCTGGTGGTGTGCCTACTTAGTTTCTAGGGTTTTTGTTGTATTTGTTTATTTTGTGGTTTGGGTTTTATCTTTATTTAGGGCTGGACTCGTTTTTTTTTCTTTTTAGCTGAGCCTTTTAATTTCTGAACTTTGTATTTAGGCTCTTTTAATTTGTATTTTATCTGGGATAATGAATATTATTTCCTTGGACAAAAAAAAAACTTATGAATTTTCTATCTACGGATCCTTAGTGAGTGAGATTGAATTAGGTGATAACTCCAATCAAATTCAATGTATTTTAAAGAGCAAATTACACTTTAGTACCCTCACGTTTACACTAATTTCAGAGTTATACCTAACATTTTAAATTTTGTATTTTAGTACGCTGAACTCTTTAAAACGTTTCACTTTTGTCCCAACGACCCATTTTAGGCTGAATTTCTGTTAGTTGATGACGTGACGAGTGTGGGGAACCCACAAAAACAAATTCTACGGTGATTGTAGACATAATTACTTAATTATGTCTTGATTATCTCTCACTCAGTATTTCAGTGGAAGATGTTAGACATGAGATAATCAATGACTAATTATGTAATTTTGCCCAAAGTCACCGTGGAATTTGTTTTTGTGGGGCCCCCACACGCGTCACGTTATCAACCAACAAACATTCAGCTGAAAAATGTGTCGTTGGGACAAAGGTGAAACGTTTTAAAGAGTTCAGGGTACTAAAATGCAAAATTTAAAACGTTAGGTATAACTCTGAAATTTAGTGTATACGTGAGGGTACTAAAGTATAATTTGCTCCATTTTATATGTAAAAATGGATGTGGTTTCATGATAAGTTTGATGATAGGAGGATTAGATAGGATTAGATATAGAAGAAAACTTACATTTTTTAATCCTACTACTCCCTCTAATTCCCTTAACATGAAAGCACATATATTTTTACATTCAAAATACATTGAATTTAAAGAATATATGAGTCAATTTAATCAAATCCCGCTTATCAAACGAGCCATTTATTCTCAAATATAGTGAGGGTAAAATTGAAAGTGTGTATATTTGATTACGACAATATGTGGGCACCTTTTGACGACCTCATCAACATAGCCTTTCAATTTTTTTTGAAATCATTATATAACTTTGTTATTGGAAATTTTTCATATACACATTTCACAATTGGAGCTACTCATTTTGTAAATCATAATTTAAAGATCGTTTTAGCAAAAAAAAAACTGTTCAAAAGTTGGAGATTGTTTAGTTATATGTATAAATTAATTTGACGTTTCACTATCAAGATTTAAACTATTACCAAATTCATCAATTTTTTTTACATACGTATAATAAAAAAAAATCTTCAATTTAGTTTGAATTTTTTTATAAAGGTGATCTTTACATAGTGATTTAAAAAATAAATGGTTTCCAACAATGACATGTGAATAGAAAAAATTCGTTATCAAACCATAAACAAGCACATCCTTTTAACTTCAAGGGGAAATACAAGTATTGTTCTTTCAGGCTATGTTTGGATAAGAATTTCAAACTACCAAGGATTTAGGAAAAATTAGATAAAAATTAGGAAGTTCAAAGTACCAAGAATTCTATTAAGTGGTGCTTGGAAATCTCTTGTTTAGTGGTGCATGTGCTCCCTTTCTAGTTACTTACTAACATTTTATTCAATTGCTTGTAATACATTTATTACTAATATGGCCTCAATTTCTTGGTACTTTTAATTAACTTGTTGAAATATACCCTCATTGATTCATGAGATGAGAAGAATCAATCATTGATATATCAATCCACCCGTTTTTATAGTTCAAAAAAAAAAGAAGAAGAAAATTGCATGCTTTGCATTTTTATTTTTTATACAAAAATATTCTAGTCTAATTCTAAATGAAAGGGAGAGGGATTTGAGTTAAGCCACACAATAAACCTGCAACTGGTCATCAAACAAGCCATACATATGAGTTGAACCTTAGACCTCTCGGGTATTAGTGAAGAGGCAATACCACTAGACCTCTTTGTTTTTCTTTTTCACGAGTTGGAATCTGATGTCAATGGGCCCTACTTCTTTAGATGATTGGTTTCTATTAGTTCTTGTTTTTGGAATGACTGATGTAAATTGGCTTTGCCTCTCCACTTGTAATTTATAATTTGACTCATGCTCAAACTTAGGATCGTTAAGTGTTGTCTTTTGTTAAGGCATATATCAAAGAGGAATTTCTCAGAGACTACAGTGTTTTGGATGACCAGTCATCTTAAGTCCGTTGCTTTTTACTGCCTTGGATTTACTGAGTTATTTTCTCTTAAGGGGCATTTTTGGAAATCTATTATACACAGCTATTGAAACTGTGCGTTTAGAGTTTGGGAACTAACGGATTTCCTGATATGAGAGTGAGCTACGTAGCTCACGTGTTGTGTGGGGTTTTCATCGAGAATCGACCTGGGTGAATTCAATTTGAATGGATTTTTCAGAGATGGGTCTGAACCATTGAATGGGTTTATCCTTGTGATTATTGAAAAACGTTTTTGATAAATTGATTTTAGGTTTTTGATTTGATCAATAACATTTTCTATCAAAATTGTTTTGAATCTATTTTTGAAAAAATTGAATTTCAAAACCAAATCCTTTCAATGAGTTTCTGAATTTTTTTTGATCTTCGTTTTTCTTCAAGTTCAATTTATATTTGATCTTATATCTGGGTTCTTCAAGTATTGTTATTTGATGAACTCAAATTGATGATTTGATCAAGATTTCCTTTAAACCAATTTCATTTGGGATGTTCTTGGAACGGATCTGAGTATGGTTGAGCTGCTGCGAGGAGCATACGTAAAGGAGCTTAACGGATGAGCCTAGTTTCTGAGTTGCACAAGGTATGGCTGCCTCTTTGGATTAGTCTAGGAGATTGAGCATGATCATACCTTGTATTTGAACTCTGAAATTAGTGGATTTCCTGGTAAGTTGAGAGACCCCCAGTTTTGCCTTGAGGAAGGTTTCTGGGTATCAAAATTCTTGATGTCTTGATTCATATTGTTGAATGTTACTGAATGGCTTAATTACTTGTTGAATGTTTCTGTGTACACATACACAAGCACTTAGAACTAGCACAAGGCTTCCTACATTGACATGGGCTCTGAGTGTTTAGGATGTCACTGATATGATTGTGTTCTTTGTAGGGAGCTTGTTCAATGTGTGTGTGTGTGTGTGTGTGTGTGTGTGTGTGTGTGTGTGTGTGTGTGTGTGTGTGTGTGTGTGTGTGTGTGTGTGTGTGTGTGTGTGTGTGTGTGTGTGTGTGTGTGTGTGTGTGTGTGTGTGTGTGTGTGTGTGTGTGTGTGTGTGTGTGTGTGTGTGTGTGTGTGATTGATATTGAATGTTTGATTCTGGAATCTAGAATTAAAATACGTGACTAGTTGTCTGTGTCTAGGCTTAGAATTGGTATCCAACTTTCAGTTGGTATCAGAGCCAACTATAGACACACTTAGAGTCGGTCCTAGGGTGTAAGTTGATATCAATTGTTTGGTGTGTCAAGGATGGAACGTGACAGGAATTCCTGTAACAACCCACCCTTCTTTGATGGCACAAACTATGCTGCATGGAGAGAAAATTTTGAGATTTTTCTCGATGCCTATGATGAAGTTGCTTATGAATACTTTACTGTTGAGTGGAGGTTTCCTAGGAAAACTGTAGGCAATGAGTTAGTAGATAAACCAAGATCTGAGTGAACTCAAGGTGAAGCACTTGCTCCATCATCAAATACGAAAGCTAGAAATGCCATTGTCACTGCATTGTCTGCATCACAATTCTCACACATTCAAAATTGCACCACTGCAAAGCAGTCTTGGGATAAACTTAGAATTGTTCATGAAGGTGATGCTCAAGTCCGTGACTTGAAGCTTTAAATGTCCTTGGCAAAATTCGAAGAAATTTGAATGAGTGAGTAAGAGTCTTTCACAGAGTTCTATGAACGTCTTGAGTCAATCACAAATGAGTGTGTCAGTCTTGGCGAACTGATTTATGAAATTATCATTGTTCAAAAGATTCTTCGTATCTTGTCTAGTAAGTTTCGACCTAAGAAAATTGCAATCATGGAAGTTCAAAAATCTAAAAGACATTAGGTTGGCTAAGCTTGTAGGTAAACTAATGACATTTGAAATGGAAATGGACATGGAAACTGTGGACTCTAAAAAGGGGAAGAACATTGCTTTACAGTCTGCTCAAACTGAGTTTGATGCCTTGTCTGATTCCTCACAAAGTGTGGAGGATCAAATGGCTCTCTTTGCTAAAAAATTCAGAAGAATACTAAAAGACAAGAGTGGAGATGCAAGAGCAAGTGGAAGTCAGTCAAGGGACTTTGGGGAAAAGACAAGTTTGAGTCTAAAAATGATGGAAACAATAACAAATCATCAGGGTTCAAGGATAATAAAGGAAACAGAAAGTCAATCAAGTGTTTCACTTGTGGAGGAATTGGTCATATTGCTGCAGACTGTGCAACCAACATGAGTCAATTCAAACAGAAAGATAGGGCAATGAAAGCCGCTTGGAATGATATTGAATCATAATGTTCATCACATTCTGAATCAGATTCTGATGAAGAAGGCAGTGTTGTAGCATTTGTTGCCTCAATCTATGATGATTCATTTGCATCAAAACAAGATTTGATGTCATATGATGAACAAGATTCAGATGACATGTCATATGATTTGCTTTGTAAAAAGTATGATGATTTTTTTGAAGAAACCTGTCAAATTGAAAAGAAGAATCTTCTTCTTGAAGGAAAAATGACAGAGTTAACAAAAGAAAATTGTGAGCTAAAAGATGCTAAAACTGAGTGGCTAGAGTCAGTTAGGACTAAAGATGAGGAATAGAAAAAGAGACATGCTGAAATTGAAAAATTGCACAGACAAGTTGCTGAGGTAAAA
Source organism: Oemleria cerasiformis (assembly GCA_037349345.1). Lineage (NCBI taxonomy): Eukaryota > Viridiplantae > Streptophyta > Magnoliopsida > Rosales > Rosaceae > Oemleria > Oemleria cerasiformis. Next base: position 3,975,067 of record JAZGTL010000009.1, on the reverse strand, counting down.
CAAAATGTGAGTCTTTTTCAAAATGCTAACAAGAGTCTGCACAATCAGGTCACTGAAGCAAATGAAAAAATAATTAAGCTAACAATTGGTGCAAAAAGGTTGATAAAATGCTTAATATGGGAAAGGGTCATGGTGACATGTTTGGGATTGGTTTTAATGGGTCAGATTCAAAAGGAACCATCAAGCAAATGAAGTTTGTAAAAGAATACAAAGCTTCAAGTTCTGAGACTAATCATCTTAGTCCCTCTCTGACTCAGTCACGTGATGAGTCAAAAATGAATCATGACAAGAAAATAAAATATATTTATGTGTGTCATTATTGTGGAGAGAAAGGTCACATTCGACCAAAATGCTTAAAATTGAAAAGAACACAAAATGAGCCATTCTCAAGTAATACATCATTGCATGACACTGTTCAATATCTCTTGCATGAAGTGACTAGGATTGCCAAGGTTCTTGCTTCATGCTCATCACCATTGACTAAACCTAAACATCAATGGGTAGAGAGAACAATACAGCAATGTCAGGTTGTGTTGAATGCTCTTGCTACCTCACATTCAAGTGTTTGGTATCTTGACACTGGCTGTTCAAGACATGTGTCTGGTGACTCAAGTTTTTTTTATTCACTTGATACTTTTGATGGTGGTACTATTACGTTTGGAGGTGGTCACAAGGGTCTTGTGACTGCAAAAGGTACTGTCAAAATACCAGGACTACCAGATCTGACAAATGTCAGATTTGTTCAAGGTTTAACTTCAAACCTCATCATTATTAGTCAACTCTGTGATGAGTGGGCTAAAGAGGTTAGGATGACTCAAGCTGGTTGTAGAATTATTGGTGAATCTGGGAATGAAATCTTGTATGTTGGACGGTCTAAAGATCATTGTTTTTGCATTGATAGGAGTTCCATTGGTCAGACTAATGTTTGTCATAGGGTTATTGATGAAACAAGTCTTTTGTGGCATCAACGTCTTGGTCATATGAATTTTAGTGATCTAACACTTCTAGCTAGGAAAGAGTGGGTTAAGGGACTTCCTAAACTCAAAAGAAATGCTAGTCATGTATGTGGTCCATGTCAACTTGGTAAACAAACCAAGTCATCTCATCCTAATAACTCTCACATCACCACTTCTAGAATTCTTGAACTCATTCACATGGATTTGATTGGACCAGTCAATGTCCTCTCACTCGGTGGGAAGAAGTATGTCTTAGTTATTGTAGATGATTACTCAAGTTTTTCTTGGGTATGCTTTATGAAAGACAAAATTGAGACGTATACTGAGTTTAAGACTCTGTTTAAGCAATTACAGTCTGCATATATGACTAGTCATGGTACTGAGTTTGAGAATGCATCATTTGCACGATTATGTACCAAACATGGTATTAAGCATGAATTTTCTGCACCAATCACTCCTCAACAAAATGGTGTTGTGAAAAGAAAAAATCGTGTGCTTATAGAAATGACTCGTGTCATGCTTAATAGCAAAAACCTGGCTAAACATTTATGGGGCTGAAGCCATGAATACTGCTTGTCATATAATTAACAGGGTGTTTTTACGACCTGGATCTCATCAAACTCCATATGAGATCTTGAAAAGGAAAAGACCTAGTGTTGATTATTTTCGAGTCTTTGGTAGCACTTGTTATATCTTGAGAGATAGGGAGGCATTGGCTAAGTTTGATCCTAAAAGTGATGTGGGTATCTTTCTTGGATACTCCTCAACTAGCAGGGCATATCGAGTGTTCAATCTTAGAACAAACACATTGATGGAATCAGTAAATGTTAAAATAGATGACTTAGGAGCATTAGTGGAGTTAGTTGCTAATGATGATAATCTGTTTCCTGCTGAATCTAATGGTGTCTCTTCTACTTTTGTCACACCTTCATCACTTCCACCATCTGAACTTAAAGGTTCAGAGGTGAATGTTGATGCAATCAACAAACCAAAATGGACAGATAACCATCCTGATTCTGGTATAATTGGTGCCATCGATCAAGGTGTATGTACTAGACATCAAGTGTCCACACAAATTGCAAACGTATGTTATGACTTGAACAAAAAAATATCATTGAAGCCTTAAAGCATGAAGAGTGGATTCTTGCTATGCAAGAAGAACTAGGTCAGTTTGAAAAGAATCAGGTTTGGGAACTAGTCACCAGACCTTAGGATGTTAATGTGATAGGTACTAAGTGGATTTTCAAGAATAAATATGATGATAGTGGTGCTGTGGTCAGAAGCAAAGCTCGTGTAGTAGCTCAGGGATATACTCAAATTAAGGGTATTGATGTTGATGAAACATTTTCCCCAGTTGCTAGGATGGAATATGTTAGATTGCTTTGTGTTGTAGCTTGTCATCTTAAGTTCAAACTTTTTCAAATGGATGTCAAAACTGCTTTCTTAAATGGATATTTGAATGAAGAGGTCTATGTTGCCCAACCAAAAGGCTTTGAAGATCCTCTTCATCCAGATGATGTGTATAAACTCCACAAAGCTCTCTGTGGGTTGAAACAAGCACCTCGTGCTTGGTATGACAGATTGTCATCTCATCTCCTTAGTAATGGATACACTAGGGGTTTTGTGGATAAAACTTTGTTTGTGAAACACACTAACACAGATGTCTTGGTTGCTCAAGTCTATGTTGATGACATAGTTGTTGGTTCTACTTCAAACACTCTTGTCCAAAAATTCATTCATGTTATGACTAGTGAGTTTGAAATGAGTCTTATTGGTGAGCTGTCTTATTTTCTTGGCCTTCAAATTAGACAAGACAGTGATACCATTTTTATTTCTCAATCCAAGTATGTCAAGAACTTGATCTCCAAGTTTGGTATGCATTCTGTCAAACCAGCACCCACTCCCATGTGTCAAAGTACAAAACTGTCATATGATTTAACTGGTAAGATTGTGAATACTACTTTGTATCGAAGTATGATTGGTAGTCTTCTTTATCTCACAGCTAGTAGACCTGATATCTCCTTCTGTGTTGGTGCATCTGCACGTTATCAAAGTGATCCTCGAGAGTCTCACCTTCTTGCTGTCAAATGGATAATTAAATATGTGAAGGGAACTCTAAATTTGGGGTTATGGTATACACATGATACCACCATTGACTTAGTGGGGTATTGTGATGCTGATTGGGCAGGATGTCTTGCTGATCACAAAAGTACATATGGTGGTCTTTTCTATGTTGGCAACAACCTTGTTGCATGACATAGAAAAAAACGAAGTTGCATTTCTTTGTCGACCACTAAAGCCGAATATGTGGCTGCTGGAAGTTGCTATACTCAGCTTTTATGGCTAAAACAGATGCTTAGTGATTATGGTATGATTCAAGCAGTTTTTACAGTCTATTGTGAGTCGCCAATCCCTAAAACGGACTATGTAATGTACTTTATCTGCTGGATTACGGGTGGGCATTTTACCAGAGGTTTCTATTGTATCAATACCAGTGCCATAGACATTTCTAATAATCCTGTTCAACACTCTCGAACTAAACATATTGACATTCGTCACCATTTCATTCGCAAATTAATTGAAAACAAAACATTACTACTCTCTTTCATATCTACAGACAAACAACTTGCTGACATTCTAACTAAAGCATTAGAACCACTGAAGTTTGAACACCTTAGTCGTTCCATTGGCATGTGTGTTGTTTAATTTTTGTTCTTTTGACTAGTCAGATCCTTCATTCTCTTAAAAATAAAAAACAACAAAACAAAACTTTACACCAAAAACATCTTCTCTTTTCAGTTATGAAGTTTGGTTTTGCAGTTCTGATGTTTTGCTATGAATGTTGTTTTATCCATTGTGTGTCTCTTCAATCCTTGATTATCATGTTCAACACTTATCTGACATCTAAAGGTCAAACGGCTACTTCAATCTTCCATCTACCCTTTATTTTGCAAGTTTTTGAAGTGTGATTCAAAATATCACGACCCTAGGGAGTTATAAGGTTGCTCTTGGTGTTCTAGGGTTCAAAAGGGTGCTATTCAAGTGTGACCAAAGAAGTCACGGTCCTAAGATGTTATAAGGGTGTGCCTTGGTATTTAGGACAAAGAGCCATATCATTGGGCTAAAATAAAAATAAAAATGAAGGGGGGTAGGAGGAATACTGTTAAATAAAAAAAAAAAAAAAAAAATATATATATATAATAAAACAAAATGAATAACAGTATGTTGGATCTTGTTGTTGGAGTTTTGATTCTTTCCTTTTCAAATTAATTTTGAATATACTAGTACCCTTTGGTTTTTGAGACTTCTTTTTGGATAAAACAGTTTCTCTGTATTACTTGTGTATCTCAGTGTTTCAGGACTTCTAAATCAACTCAACTTCTGTTTTAGAGAAAACTTTGTGTTTATTTTTCACTTAATCTCTTTCCATATTTCGTTTTCGTTTGCTTTTGTACTTTCTGCTCTGACTGGTCATGAGTAACAATGGTCACCAACATCTTTTTCGCTTTGTCAGTAAGTTGTTCTCTTCATGGATGCCCTTTAAATGAGTTAGTTTTATTTTGCTTCAAAAATTTTGTAACTCTTTAGTTTGAGATAGTGTTGACTGTTGCTTGCCTTGGTATTGGTGTTGTGATTCTTTTTCAAAATCTGCTTTTAATCAGTCATCTAGTGGAGCATTCATTGCTTGCTTTGACTCACCTAACAACTACTTATAGTCATTACTCCTTGGTTGTTCTCTTCACCCAATCCGCTGGCTCTCTCTTTGTGCTATTTATTTGATTAATTATTTGAGGTTTCAGTCCCTTTCTCATCATCTTTTCTTCTCTATTCATCATGTCATCATCTTTGTCTCTCACCCAACGTCATATTGTGTCCGAAAGGAATTTTGTCTTTGAAGACTGTCTTCTTCGCAATAGCATTCAATTGTTAAACATCGTAGATCAGTATGCTCTTCATGACCTTGTGTCTGCCCAACATTCTTATAATCTAACATTGGTTCACGAGTTTTATGATAATATTCCCGCTGAGACTCATTCTTGGGGCTCCCGTGTCGTGGTTCGTGGTCATGATATTCTCTTCACTGTGGATTCAATCAATGCTAATCTTGATCTTAATCCGGTTTGTTCTTCCGATCCAGTGGTTGAGTTCTTTCAACAGTAGATGTCTTTTGTCACGTTTGATGTTTACAAATCTCTGGCGTATTCTGATCCCTCCATGCCTCTTGGCGATGGTCAGAAGCTCATTTAGTATAAATCTTTGCAAACATTAGTTTTGTAATCAATTTGGACAACTAATAGATCTAAAAAAAATCTGATAAAATTAGTGTACGTTTCTTGCTTGACGAAGCCTTCTCTAAGAGAAATTATTAGGTGGTACTTGATCACCACCTCAGCTCATGGTACTCCCCTTCAAACTTTACCATGTGTCTATTTTTTTACATATGAATTTAATTTTCATTTTACATTTTGAAATTAAATTAAAAAATCAAATAAAACCCAAAAACCCTACCCCTGTTCCCACCCACCCCCCCCCCCCCCCCCCCCCCCCCCCCCGTCGTTCTCTTCTCCCTTGTCCCCCCTGGTTCTCTTCCCCACCCCCACCCACTCCCCCCGTCGTTGTCCTCCCCCCATGGTTCTTTATATATACAATTTCTATTCCTAGAATTGAAAACATATGGATTAGAAATCTCAATTCTCTAGGGCTTCTAGGCTTTGATTTCTTTATTAATTTTTCAGAACTAGATTTCTAACACTTAGGGTGGACAGGGGGAACCCCGCGGCTTAGCCATCATCGACAACGGAAATTAGTGGTACAAGCCAGACACCAAGCATTGTCAAAGCTTCCAGAAGAGTAGCTCTATATCTCGATGGCAAGAAAAGAGGGGCACAATGTTGGAGGTGGCGATGGACAAGAAAATTGGTGTTGGAGATGGTGGTCTGTAGGGCTGCAGGAGAGGATTTGATGGCTGAGGTGGTATGGGAGTTTGGATGCCTCTGCAAGTCTACATCAATTTTTTGTTGGTTTATTACTCAAAATGCTCCCTGAATCAAATATATAATCTCAATTTGCTCCCCGAACGCGAAGTCGTAACAATGTGCAGTTAGAACCCCCATTCTATCAGCTCCGTTGCACCAAAAGTTACACTCCGTTACTAACTCTGTTTAGGATGCTTATGTGACAACAAGAGATTGAATGTTTTATTCATTTTGTAGCAAAATATTAAAACTAAATATTAAAAAAAAACAAAAAATGAAGAAGAAGATGATGAAAAATCTGGGTTTCTCAACCCATTCCCAAACCTTCGAATCCAACCTGGGTTTCTCCACAAGATGCCAAGCCTTCCAATTCCCAAGATCCAAAATCCCTCCTCACTCTCTCTCTACCCAATCTCATTGCTCTCTCCCTGATCTCTCACTTTCGTCCATTTCCCAAACTCCACCAAAACTAGCAGTTCATCCACAAAAACTTATCTACAAAAATCTAGGAGCATGAATTTAGACTTGGATTCAAGAAATTTTACCTCAATCGAACAGAAAATGGTTGGGAGCTTCGAACGTTGTTGATATTCAAATCTTCAATTCGCGAGCTACGACTACTGATGAGCGTGAGGGAGGCTATGGTTAGCTTCGTCTTATCTAGGCAAAGCTTTTGAGACTGGTCTTGAAGCCCTAGTTGGCCGGAAATTGCGACGGCGACGGAGGAGGGTTCTGGGTTTCGAAGCTCCAATTTTCTCCTTCCAGTGAGCGTCGAAGGTGGACGAAGGCAGGGATGGCTTCGCCTTGCCCAGACGAAGAGTTTGGATGTGGTTTCGCAGCCTGGGTCGACGGAAAATGTCGTCAGTTGCGGCATCGCCTTCTGGGTTTCACTACCTGGTTTTGCCTTCTCCAGCGAGGGTTGACGGTAAGAGGTGGTTGGGAGAGGCTCATCTTGATGAGGGGATGGATTTGGCGTCACTGTCGAGGGTTGGGTTGGTCGGAGGCGAGATCAGCGTCGATGGTGGTGTTCGTGTTCTCTGTCTGAAACGCACGAGAATGAGAGATCGGGGAGAGAGAAATGAGATTGGGTAGAGAGAGAGTGATGAGGGATTTTGGATCTTGGGAATTGGAAGGCTTGGCATTGTGTGGAGAAACCCAGATTGGATTAAGAGGTTTAGGAATGGGTTGAGAAACCCAGATTGTTCATCATCTTCTTCTTCATTTTTTGTTTTTTTTTTAATATTTAGTTTTAATATTTTGCTACAAAATGAATAAAACATCCAATCTCTTGTTGCCACGTAAGCATCCTAAACAGAGTTAGTAACATAGTGTAACTTTTGGTGCAACGGAACTGACAGAAGGGGGGTTCTAGCTGCATATTGTTACGATTTCACGTTGGAGGAGCAAATTGAGATTATAGATCTGGTTTGGGGAGCATTTTGAGTAATAAGCTTTTTTTTGTTTGGGGGTGGGGGGGTGAGGGGGGGGGGGGGGGGGTGGGGGGGGGGGGGGGGGGGGGGTGGGGGGGGGGGGGTGGGGGGGTGGGGGCGGCCGGTGGGTGACAGGGGTAGGGTTTTTGGATTTTTTATTTTTTAAGTTTTTTATTTGATTTTTTAATTTAATGTTAAGATGTAAAAACGAAAATTAAATCCACATATAAAAAAAATAGACATATAACAAATTTTAAATGAGAGTATCATGAGCTAAGGTGGTGGTCCAATACCACATAATAATTTCTCCCTCTCTAACCTTAACCCATTTCAGTATATTTTCAATGTCGTCTGACCTCGTCCAGTAAAATAAAGTGTCATGTCAAACCTCTTAGCCAAAAAGGTGATTATATCTTTAACTTCTTAGTTAATATCATCTATAACCACTTTGCCAAAATGGTGTACAATGTCATGTTAGTATATTGCGTGATAATTAATAAAATGAAATTATATCAAATATGAGTATAATAAAAATAAATAAAAATCTTCCACCAATAGAGTAATTATTAAGAGCAAATTACACTTTAGTACTCTGTGTTTTACACCAAATTTTAGAATTATACCTAACGTTTTAAATTTTGTATTTACATACCTTGAACTCCAAAAAATATAACAATTTGGCTCCACCATTAACTATTTCGTTAAATAATATGTTAAGTGCTGACATGTCATATGTAAGACCCACTATTTAATTTAAATAATTTTTTTCTTTTTTCTCTTTTTTTTTCTTCCTTTTTTTCTTCTTCTTTCTCGATCTGTGCGTCTTCTTCTTTCTTCTTTCTTCATCTTCATCTTTTTTTTTTCTTCTTCTTCTTTCTCAGTCTTACTTTTCTTCTTTGATTTTTTTCTAAAATTTGTAAGAAAAATGATGAGCTTTTCATTACTAAATGCTAAAACACCTTTAGTGAAGAAATTCATGATGAACAACATCACAAAAAATAGATTTTGCGACAATAAGAAATTTTGTCACTAAATGTGGCCTTTAGTGACGAAAAACTCGTCATTTTTCCAGAAATTATAGGAATTCCAGAAAAAAAAATCAAAGAAGAAGAATGAAATAAGAAAGAACAAGAAAGAAATAACAAAGAAGAAGAAGAAGAAAGAAAAAAGAAAGAAGAAGGAAGAAGGAAGAAGGACTTAACTAAATGGATTATGGGTGTCTATGTCATTCATTTAAACTAAATGGTGGGTCCTACATGTGACACGTCAGCACTTAACAAATTATTTAAAGGAATAGTTAACGGTGTAGCCAAGTTGTTATATTTTTACGAGTTCAGGGTACATAAATGCAAGATTTAAAAGGTCAGGTATAATTCTGAAACTTATTGTAAAACACAGGGTACTAAAATGTAATTTGCTCTTATATTAAATATCAAATAGAATTATATACTAGTGTGAATTTTAACACTAAAGATTCTGTGTTATTAAAACGGAAACCATTTATTGTATTTAATTTATTTTCTCTATGTTTCGGACATGGACTTTTTATTCTAATAATAATAATAACAAAGCTCTCATCACTACAAGAAATTCGAAGTTGCCCGGCGAAAACAGTTCGTCGAGCCACGTAAATCATCCGTCGAGTAACATATACAACGGCGAATCTCTGTCGGGCAATAGGCGTCGGGCTACCGCTGTCGGGCTTTTAGTTTACTCGACGAGCACAGTGACCTCGTCGAGCAATTAAAAAATGCCCGGCGGTAAAGTTCCTCGCTGACATCTTCGTCGAGCAACATAAAGTCAACCTCATAAGAGCGTCGGGTAAGGTCTTCCTTATCCGTCGGGTAATCTATTAAACATACGTCGGGGCGGTTTATATGCCGTCGGGTAAAGTCATATATACCCGTCGGGTAACGTTAAGAAACACCGTCGGGTAAGGTTAATTATAGTCGTCGGGTAACATGATAAACAACCGTCGGGTAACGTTTTACACATTCGTCGGGTAACATGTCACTCAATCGTCGGGTATAGTTTGAATATCTGTCGGCTAACATTTAACTCATTCGTCGGTAATAGTTTTATATGTCGTCGGGTAACATGTCCCCCATTCGTCGCGTGTATTTTTACAATTCGTCGGGTAACATGTACATAATTCGTGGGGCAACCTCCTCTTTATATTGAAAATAAAATATTAAATTAAATAATAAACAATAAAAATTTTAATTAAAAATTAATATAAAGAATAAAAATAAAATAAAATTAATATTAAAAAAATAATGTAATTTTTTGGACATCATTAAGAGTATAAAAATACTTTATATATACTCTAAGAATTAGTAGAGTTGTCAAAATAGCCGGGATCCTGAGGGGGCGGTTGGTTGGGCGGTGAGAAAATATCATCCAATCCACGATCACCCAAACGTTGAAGGATGTTGTCAAGGGTACTCTTGATATGTTGGTTTTGGGCTTGAATCTCCGCGTATTGGGCTTTGATCATAGCATTTTCGGCCTCGATATTTCTCATACGATCCGACGTCTCCTGGGAGCCTACCCGAGATGAAGACGATGATTGAGTTGAGACATCCCGCACAATCCCGTCGCTTGCTCCCCGAACGACCCTCCCTGGGCGCCTCCCTAGTCGTCGCTCCAGAATAGCGATCGACATGTCGACATTAGGGAGCTGTTGATGCAAAGGCACATCTGGATGTTGTTGGGTGAGCTCAGCTTGTGTCTGTTGGACGTCTTGCACCATCGCATCCTACAAATTCGAATAAATATTAATTAGAAAAATAATTATGAAATTAAGAAAAAATGTTTAATTAGAAGGAAATAAACTTACGTGAATTCGATCAGCCTCTTCATCCCCCCGTCCAGCATACACCTGCCCCCATGCATCCACCTCTGGGAACATCGACCCGGCGATGCGCCGATCCTCCTGCCGGGCCGATAAGGATCGCGACCCCCCGTGGTGGTTGAATTTCTTTGCCCCCCGGTTCGATGTGTTGGCAATCAATTTCCGCTGTTCATTCGTAAAACCAAAAATTAGATTTGAAAATGGAAAATAACATAAAAATTAAATAATTTAATTAATTAGATAGATAATATGTACCAGATAAGTGGGTGACATGAAATGGCCGCACAACCACAACCACCCTAGCAGTTTCGGCCCGTCTAACTCCTCCGGAGGATTTGCCCGAGCTTCCTCCAGAGAAGGCCAAGTCAAGAAGTACTTGTGGAGCTCATACTTCCAGTCGGCGTACTGTAACTGCCAGTGTTGGGACAGGTACCTACTGAGCTCGACGTTCTCCAAGTCGAACTCAAAATTGATTTGCAATCAAATATTAAAGTTAAAAAAATAATTAAAAAATATGAAATTAATGTTAAAAATGGGAAAAAAACATACCGATAACTCTCCCCAATAACGCGAGATCTCTTCTGCGATTTGGGTTCGGAAAGTCTCCCCCATCATTAGTGACTTGGTGCGAAGAATCGCACCAATGTCATGAACTAGGAGGCTGTGAATTTTGACCGGCGCGGACTGGAGGCGTGGCACGTATACCACCAGTATCTTTGCATTTGTCGTCCTACAAATACGCTGGGATGTCAAACCTCGGTTGATCCCGCGCACATTCACTGACCTACCTGCAAATTCGATGAACATTGATAAATAAAATGAGTAGCAAATAAAAACGATTGGTTAAATAAAAAAAATAAAAAACTTACCCTTAGGGAGTGCTCCGATATTAGGCCCCATTTCGTCTCCTCCGACGTCGTCCTGTGAGGGCCGGGGGTCGGTACGGGGTTCCCCTCGTTTCTTGCTATGCTGTCTACGAGCCGATCAAGCACCCGGTCGCTGATAGACTGACAGGGGTGCATGAACCGACGCCGCTGTTGAGGCAACTGAGTCAGGGGCTGCCTCCTCCGGCTCATGACCATCAACAGGATCCGGGCAAGGGCGAGTCCTGGATGTGATTAAGGTGCGATGCGACATCTACAATAACACATATAAATTAATTAATTTAAAATTAAAGAACATACTTTTAATTAAATAAAAAAGAAAGCAAACATTTTTAATATTAAATATTAAATATTAATTTCAAAAAATAAAAACAAAATAACATTTAAAATTAACCAACATTTTATAAATCCAATAAACATAAATAAATAAAGCATCAAATTTTTTTTAGTAATAATTAGTAAATTGGTATCTAAAAACTAAAACCATCAAATTCTAATTTTTTAAAATAAATCCAACACAAACGAAAATTAAACTTAAACAACTAATTAATTAATTCAAGCGTACTAAACTCAAAATTCACAACATTATACCTAAATTCCTAAATCCAAATTTCGGGACCGCGATCAAACTTACATATTAATCCAAACATATACTAATAATATCCAAATCCAAAATTCACAAATTAAAAATTTATAAAACACATAATTCCAAAATCCACTTATACTACACCATATCAAAATTTCCCATAATTGTTTTTAAAATTCAAATACCCAAAATTCATACATTTCACATAAATACCATATAAAAAATCATACCATTATATCAATTTCAACATTATACCAAACATCAAAATTTCAACAAATCTTCAACTATTATATATACCTTAACAAATATATATATCCAAACATAAATATATACATAATCATTAACAATAACAATATCCAATTTCATAAATTCATTTTTCAAATCAAAATTAACAATAAACCAATATATCCAATATAAACCAATATAAACAAATAAACAATAAACCAATAAACCAATATATCCAAATTAACAATAAACAATATATAAAAATTAACATTAACATTAACAAGGAGAACGGCGGCGACGGCAAACCTCGGTAAGGGGAGCGGCGGTGACGGCAAACCTCCGTGGACAAAAACAGTGTCCTTGACTGTTTGGGAGAGCGGAGCCGATAGGAAATGCAAGTGGAAGATGCAAGGCGTCCTTGACTGCTTGAGGGAGAGGTAGATGCAAGTGGCGCTTCAAGCAAAACTTAAGAAAAACCAAACCAGAAAGAAATCCAGAAAATGAAGAAGAAGGAAGAAGAAGAAGCCTCGGTCTGATTTATGTATATGATAGGTATTGCCCGACGGATACGTCCGTCGTCTAACACTTTAATGACCCGTCGGGCATAAGAAAAAGGAATCATGCGTCGGGTAACGTTTCACAACCCGTCGGGTAACAATTAAATTAACGCGTCGGGTAACGCTTAACACCCCGTCGGGCAATAACATCATCGAAATACGGAATATTAGGTCTGTCGTTCGTCGGATAATAGCAATTACACCCGTCGGGTAAGGATGATTGTCGAATATCCCTCGGGTTATACCTTTATACTCCCTCGGGCAACAAAACGGGGGACTCTTGAGAATCCGCGAAAATTAAGTCGGTTGGACCCGTCGGGTTACTGTAACTCATTCGTCAGGGAAAACAAAGCGGCAAATTTGAGATTTCGCGGAAAATTATGCGGAAAATTGAAATTTTAAAAAAACTGGACGATATCTTGAGGTTACCCGACGACAATGTTAATTATTCGTCGGGTAACACCAAGCGGCAAATTTGAGATTTCGCGAAAAATTAGGCGGAAAATTTAAATTTTCAGACACTGGATGATTAATTGACGTTACCCGACGGAAATGTTGAAATATCCGTCGGGCATGAGCTTCCTGATGCTATTTTTGGAATTAATCCGAAAACCAAGTCCGGTGAAAATATATGCAACATCAGGACCGTTTAAAGTTTGGTTTTATATGCCTAAAACCCCATCTATCATTATTGTGATGTTTTGGGGATTTCAAAACGTCCGATCGTGAAGAAACGTTGTGTAACCGTTGAATCGTCGCACACCATTACCTAATCCCGGGATTTCCAATTGGGGAAATTTTTCTCGCAGATGATCTATGGGTACCGACCATAAATGTGGACGGTTAGATCGGTCAGTTTCAATTTTTAAGTTTTTGAAAATCGGAAAACAAGCATATCGTCCAAGGAGGTTAAACTCTTGAAGGAAACTTCAATACATTTTTTGAATTTTTGGTTATATTGATATTCAAAAGAATGAATTTGAGCGATATAACCGTTCACTATGTGGTTTTACGTGGCTAGATGTCGCCCGTAAAAAATCTTGAGGTTTTGAGGATATCAAGCCTTTCGATCGTGATGAAACGTTCTGTAACCGTTGAATCATCGTGCACCGTTACCTAATCCCGGGATTTCCAATTGGTGAAATTTTTCACGTAGATGATCTTTGGGTACCGACCATAAACGTGGACGGTTAGATCGGTCAGTTTCAATTTTTAAGTTTTTGAAAATCGGAAAACAAGCATATCGCCCAAGGAGGTTAAACTCTTGAAGGAAACTTCAATACATTTTTTGAATTTTTGGTTCTATTGATATTCAAACGAATGAATTTGAGCGATCTAACCGTTCAATCTGTGGTTTTACGTGGCTAGATGTCGTCCGTCAAAAAGCTTGAGGTTTTGAGGATTTCAAGCCTTCCAATCGTGATGCAACGTTCTGTAACCGTTGAATCGTCGCGCAACGTTACCTAATCCCGGGATTTCCAATTGGGGAAATTTTTCTCGCAGATGATCTATGGGTACCGACCATAAATGTGGACGGTTAGATCGGTCAGTGTCAATTTTTAAGTTTTTAAAAATCGGAAAACAAGCATATCGCCCAAGGAGTTTAAACTCTTGAAGGAAACTTCAATACATTTTTTGAATTTTGGTTCTATTGATATTCAAACGAATGAATTTGAGCGATCTAACCGTTCACTATGTGGTTTTACGTGGCTAGATGTCGCCCGACAAAAATCTTGAGGTTTTGAGGATTTCAAGCCTTCCGATCGTGATGAAACATTCTGTAACCGTTGAATCGTCGCGCACCGTTACCTAATCCCGGGATTTCCAATTGGGGAAATTTTTCACGCAGATGATCTTTGGGTACCGACCATAAACGTGGACGGTTAGATCGGTCAGTTTTAATTTTTAAGTTTTTGAAAATCGGAAAACAAGCATATCGCCCAAGGAGGTTAAACTCTTGAAGGAAACTTCAATACATTTTTTGAATTTTTGGTTCTATTGATATTCAAACGAATGAATTTGAGCGATCTAACCGTTCACTATGTGGTTTTACATGGCTAGATGTCGCACGTAAACAATCTTGAGGTTTTGAGGATTTCAAGCCGTCCGATCGTGATGAAACGTTCTGTAACCGTTGAATCGTCGCGCACCGTTACCTAATCCCGGGATTTCCAATTGGGGAAATTTTTCACGCAGATGATCTTTGGGTACCGACCATAAACGTGGACGGTTAGATCGGTTAGTTTCAATTTTTAAGTTTTTGAAAATCGGAAAACAAGCATATCGCCCAAGGAGGTTAAACTCTTGAAGGAAACTTCAATACATTTTTTGAATTTTTGGTTCTATTGATATTCAAACGAATGAATTTGAGCGATCTAACCGTTCACTCTGTGGTTTTACGTGGCTAGATGTCGTCCGTCCAAAATCTTGAGGTTTTGAGGATTTCAAGCCTTCCGATCGTGATGAAACGTTTTGTAACCGTTGAATTGTCGCGCACCGTTACCTAATCCCGGGATTTCCAATTGGGGAAATTTTTCTCGCAGATGATCTATGGGTACCGACCATAAATGTGGACGGTTAGATCGGTCAGTTTCAATTTTTAAGTTTTTGAAAATCGGAAAACAAGCATATCGCCCAAGGAGGTTAAACTCTTGAAGGAAACTTCAATACATTTTTTGAATTTTTGGTTCTATTGATATTCAAACGAATGAATTTGAGCGATCTAACCGTTCACTATGTGGTTTTACGTGGCTAGATGTCGCGCGTCAAAAATCTTGAGGTTTTGAGGATTTCAAGCCTTCCGATCGTGATGAAACGTTCTGTAACCGTTGAATCGTCGCGCACCGTTACCTAATCCCGGGATTTCCAATTGGGGAAATTTTTCACGCAGATGATCTTTGGGTACCGACCATAAACGTGGACGGTTAGATCGGTTAGTTTCAATTTTTAAGTTTTTGAAAATCGGAAAACAAGCATATCGCCCAAGGAGGTTAAACTCTTGAAGGAAACTTCAATACATTTTTTGAATTTTTGGTTATATTGATATTCAAACGAATGAATTTGAGTGATCTAACCGTTCACTCTGTGGTTTTACATGGCTAGATGTCGCCTGTCAAAAATCTTGAGGTTTTGAGGATTTCAAGCCTTCCGATCGTGATGAAACGTTCTGTAACCGTTGAATCGTCGCACACCGTTACCTAATCCCGGGATTTCCAATTGGGGAAATTTTTCTCGCAGATGATCTTTGGGTACCGACCATAAATGTGGACGGTTAGATCGGTAAGTTTCTTGGTTTCGTCCAGTCATTAATAACTTGATTATTTTTAGATAATAGTAGATAGAAACAACGCTCGTAAGGAGTCCTATTGAAACCAAGAAATATAGGCCTGCCTATTTTTAAGTTTTTGAAAATTTTTGTAAAAAAAAATTGTAAAGTTTTTAATATGGTAAATACATGTGTAATAAAAATTATAAATTTAATCAAATAAATATGACCCGACAGCAATTCTATCTCCGTCGGGTATGTATACGGAGTTGGGCGTCGGGTAACCCATACATTATCCGTCGGGTAACAGTTACAATAAATTTGTAAATTTAATACTCTAAATCTCACCCGACGAATGTGAAAATATCTCCGTCGGGTATTTACACGGAGCTTGCCGTCGGGTAACCCATACATTATCCGTCGGGTAACAGTTACAATAAATTTGTAAATTTAATACTCTAAATCCAACCCGACGAATGTGAAAATATCTCCGTCGGGTATTCATACGGAGCTTGCCGTCGGGTACCCATACATGATCTGTCGGGTAACAGTTACAATAAAATTGTAAATTTAATACTCTAAATCCAACCCGACGAATGTGAAAATAACTCCGTCGGGTATTCATTCGGAGCTTGCCGTCGGGTAACCCATACATTATCCGTCGGGTAACAGATTGTAAAATTTAATCAACTAAATCCGACCCGACGAACCTTCTTATATATCCGTCGGGTAACCTTACTGAGTCTATCGTCGGGTAAACCAGACGTATTCCGTCGGGTAACAAGTCTAATAAAGTTGTAAATTTAATTAACTAAATCAGACCCGACGACGATTTTGACATTGCATTAAAGAGTAACAATTGACTTTTCATCAAAATATTGTACTAAATCTGCCACCTTCATTTAGTTTGAAGTTGCGTATTTTGTGGAGGGCATGTATGATTTCCTCACTTTAAGAAAGTAAAAAAACTATTTTTTTCAATGAAATCATACAACATACATAAAAATAAAATTTATTGATTTGAAGATGGATATTTCATATATGAATGAAATTTTGAAATTACAACGCTTCATTCGGATTCGCTTTCCCCCTCCCAATCATTCTCGTCATCCGACATGTGTACAGTACTTGATTCCTCGGAATCACTTTCAATTTGTTCTAATTCCCCCAGATCAATAAAAATGTCATCAATCGCAATTGGTGTTATGATGTCATTGGTCCGAACTCCATCCACGTTTTGGGTGGATGCCGATGAATCTACCTGATAAATGATTTGGTCATCGTTTATTTCCCCATCTTCTTCATGGTATCGATCATCCAAGTCCCAAATGTTTATGTGATTCACCATCTCGGCTACTCTCCATCCACCACCAGCTTTTGGATCATCCACATAGAATACTTGTTTCGCCGTACTAGCGAGGATGTAGGGATCACTCTCAAACCACCGGGTGTTTGTATTTATAGAAGTATATAACTGATCTTTGATGACACTTCCTGGGATACTTGGGTTCGTATTAAACCAATGACACTTGAACAAGATGACTTCCTTGCGATCGGCGTATAACACCTTAACCACAGTTAACAATTTGCCGTAGAAACCCGTCTCAGTATTTTTCCCATCCCCTGGCACGAAGACCCCGCTATTTTGCGTAGACAACTTGCCGTCTCGTTCTGTGCACACGAACTTTACTCCGTTAACGTGACAACCAGCGTACGTTTCTCCTCGAAATGGGCCAATGGCAAGGTGCATTAATTCTTTATTGAAATTTGGCGAGTTGACATCTTTCAGCTGTGCCATCTGGTCAGATACACACAAAAAACGAAATAGGTAAGCTTAAAATAATTTAAGAACTTTGGGAATAAAATATTTGACTTACATGCTGGGAAAACCAACGTGGAAATAGTTGTTTGTCCATTTCTTCCCAATTAGAAGGAAATTGGGCCTTCATCAATGACTCGTGATGCTCGTGGAAGGGCCAGACTTCATCACAGTTGTTGAGAATGAACCAATGAGCCACCTCCATATCAATATTGATGAACGGCTCCGAGATTGGACTAGTGCCGAATGGTCGTGCGGGTTGGGCAAATACAGATAGGGTCTCGGGACGTTGACCACCATCGTTGTTGCGAGACGCCCTATTGAAGGCAGTTTCAACATTTCGAAGGTACATTGCACAAAATGTGAGTGCCTCCTTTGCAATGTACTCCTCGGCTATGGAGCCTTCGGGACGTGTCTTGTTCCGCACGTACCGCTTATACGTACCTAACATTCTGCAAGGAAATTTACATTAAGACTCATAGATTATACATGATAGTAAGGAAATATTATTAAATAGCAGGGATAAGTTATACCTCTCGATGGGGTACATCCAACGATAATGCACCGGGCCAGCTAGCTTTACCTCATCCGGCAGATGTATTAGTAGGTGCACCATTACATCAAAGAATGCAGGTGGATATATTTGCTCAAGCCGACACATGATGTACACAATATGCTCGTTAACTGCTTTAAGGTCCGCCTTAACCAACGACCTGGCACATAATATCTGGAAGAATTGAGACAAATAAACTATCGTCTCAACAACACCAGCCTCCAATAAGGGTCGAATACCAATCAGAATGAGTCGTTGTAGCAAAACATGATAGTCATGGCTCTTCATACCAGAAATGGTCCCACCATCCGTGCTAACACTCCGGGATATATTGCCGGCGTACCCGTCGGGAAATTTCATACCCTGTAACCACTTTAGGAATTTTTTCTTATTGTCCGGCGTAAATGTATAACTTGGATGAGCCATGATGTATTTGCCATTGACGACTTTTGGCCACAAATTAGGCCGAATCCCCATTTCTTTCATGCCCATACGAGTTTTTTTTGTGTCCTTTGACTTTCCTTCAATGGGTAAAGTCGTTCCCAGAACACTCTCAGCAACATTCTTCTCGATGTGCATAGGATCGGCGATGTGTCTGATTTTCAATTTCGACCAATATGGCAACCAGAAGAATATGTTTTTTTTCGTCCAATTTTCCTGTTCGACTGGTTTCGATCCTCTTGTCACGAACTCATGTATACTGTTGAGTTTGCATAATATCTCATCACCGCACCTCTCCCTTGGTCGACCTCTTAACTCTGATTTACCATCAAATGAGTCAGATTGCATTCGCCATCGGTGATCCCAGGGCAGAAACCTTCTCGCACCAAGTAGCATACCTTAGATGCGTGCCAAAAGGACGTTGTGTCTGGTCCACATGTCGGGCAAGCAAGATAGCCCTTGGTGCTCTATCCCGATAACATACCATAAGCAGGAAAATCATTAATTGTCCACATTACGGCCGATCGTAGGGTAAACATTTCTCCACTGCACTTGTCGTATGTTCGGACACCATTTTCCCACAAATCCACGAGCTCGTCAATCAATGGCCGCAAATACACATCGATGGAATTACTCGGCGATTTGGGCCCCGGTATCAAAGTACTGAGGATTGTGAATTCTTTCTTCATGCATCTCCAAGGAGGCAAGTTATACGGAACCATAACAACCGGCCAAGTGCTATAGGGCTTTGCAAAACTCCCAAACGGATTAAACCCATCAGTAGCGAGCCCTAATCTGACATTTCTTGGCTCTGCAGCAAACTCGGGATATATATTATCAAATTCCTTCCAAGCCTCTCCATCCGCCGGATGCCTCAGTACATCATCATCAATGCGTTCATCCTTGTGCCACCTCATATCACGGGCTGTGTGAGACGACATGTAGAATCTTTGTAACCTTGGCTTCAGTGGAAAATAACGCAACACCTTGTTAGGAATCTTGTTCTTTTGAAACCTAGGCTCATTGCACAAGGGACATTTGTCAAGATGCTCGATTTCACCGTAAAACAAAACACAGTTGTTCTTACATGCATGGATCTTGATATACCCTAAACCAAGCCCCTTCAACAACTTCTTCGAGCTATAATGATCTTTTGGCAGACAGTTGTCTTCAGGGAGCATTCGGATGATAATGTCCAACATGTGATCAAAATGCTTGTTCGTTTGATTATACTCAACTTTCATGTGCATCAACTCCACAACTGCCCCTAGAACCGAAAATGATTTACAACCGGGGTACAATTCGCGCTGAGCTTCTTTCAACAATCTCTCATAATGGAGATCAGAGTCTTCCGGTTGCAACCTTGGTGCATCATCTTCCATATCATCCGATGCTGGAGGAAAAGCATCGGTTAATAACTCAACGACTGGATCATTATCACATCGCCCATCCAAACCACTTTCGTCCCTACTGGTCCCGGGAACCGAAGATGTCGATGCAGAAAATATTTCTTCACCGTGATAGATCCAATTAGTGTAGTTGTGTACGATCCCATTCCATTCCAGATGAGTTTGGACCTCATTCAACGACACCCAAACGCAATTATTAGATTTACGGCACGGACACCTGACACGTCTTGTATCACTGCAATGACTACGTGCAAAGGCAATGAAGTTGTCGATCCCATCCAAATATTGATCAGAAGATCTATCAAACATTTGCATCCACCCTCTGTCCATTGTGCCTGCTTTCACAACATAGAGTCAACATAAGTAATTCAGTTAACATTGCCCAGTAAATAGAACAAGTTAAAATCAAAATCAACTCTTCTCCTTATGCCTCCGGTTATTTGGCCCTATCCCATTCGAGAGTGCACGTTCTGTGCTGTGTAGTTTGCGACCTACGAGGCTAAGTTCAGATCGAGGGAAATTTCGGCAGCATCTCCCTACAGTTCCCCAAATGCACGACGTAGATATTATAAACAAATATCTAGTATGCATTCGAAGAACATTAAGGGGATACAAACCGAATTTCCCACAATCGAAACCTAACCACGTAGACCGCCAACTACACAACACATAGTTGCACACCCCCAAACTGTCCGAATATATGGACAATTCAAGAGTCAGTCAATCAATCGGATTTACTGACTCTCAAACGGGTCTAAGGTTTTTCATTGAATTTCATTATACGAAGTTAATCAACTCAATTAACTTCGCATAAACGGTTATGAAATATGAATGTATTTCACTCCGTCGGAACTAAATAAAGTGTTTTAAAAAAAATATCACTACAAATTCAAAAATACAAACATATATAAATTATGCATAAAACACAGTTTTAAATTTTATAATTTCTGTACATATTTTCTATTTCCCTATTTTCCTAACATATTTTCTAATTTCCAAACATAATATCGAATTTTAATAATTTCATTACATATTTTTTTTCCTATTTTCCTAAAATGTTTTCTAATTTTCTAATTTCCTAACATATTTTCTATTTCCTTATTTTCCTAACATATTTTATATTTCCCTAATTTCCTAACATTTTTCTTAATTTCCAAATATATTTTCTAATTTCAATCATTTCATTACATATTTTTAATTTTCCTATTTTACAACAAAATTTTCTAATTTCCTAACATATTTTCTTTTTTCCTAATTTCATAACATATTTTCTATTTTCCTAATTTCATAACATATTTTCTATTTTTCATATTTTCCTAACAAATTTTCTAATTTCTAATTTCCAAAAATTCTAAAAACTTTCTACACATTTTCCACAATAAATACAAAATTTCCTAACATAATTATATCCAACATTCTTAACAAAATTAATTTGAGAGGTAAACACGCATACCTTTTCACAAGTATTCCTTCAAATTAACTACAAAATTTCTACAACACAACACATAATTAATTCCTATTCAAAAATAAAAATTTCAAAAAAATAAAAATTTCATACCTTAATATTTGATATTTGATGATTGATAGAGAAAAAGGATTTGTTGGTAATGAAAATGGTGATGAGATGATAATAATAGGTATATAAAGAGAGTGAATGAGTGAGAGGGAGAGATAGAGAGCAGAGAGAAGGATGAGAAGCAGAGAGGAGGAAGAAGAAGAAAGAAGAAAAAAAACAGACTCTAGTATTTAGAGTGTTTAGACAGTTACCCGACGAACATTATTCGCAAGTTAATATTAAATGATTCGTCGGGCCATAAAGAGTCAACGTCTAATATTACCCGACGGCGATTGGTCGTCGTTGTTTACCCTGTTACCCGACGGGTAGTCCACATAGTTGGGTAACAATGTCCAATTTTGCGCGCCAACGGTTTTTTCTTCCCGCCAACTTGTTACCCGGCGACTGTAAATGTCCGTCGGGCAATATGACTTACCCCGCGAGATATTGTCCGTCGGGCGAAATTTATTCGGGCTACTGCGATTTTCTTGTAGTGCATATACAAAACTACTTCTTTATGTATAAATCCTTCAAACTGTTGAACAATAGAATAAATTGTTCCATCATAATACAACCGAGGCCTTTTGAGATACATCTATTAAAGTGGTTAAGTGAGGATATTATCGATGTTATTAGTGGTAGGCCAATGAATCGACCTAAAATCTTAACATAGTATCAGAGCGAATTGATTTGCTTGGCCTAATTGAACCTAAATTAGAACTAGTTTGAAAAACGAAAACCCCCGAATATGGGCTTGAATGACTGAGCTCGAACTCGAAAACCCCCAAATTGAACGGGCTCGAATAACTGAGCTCGAACTCGAAATGTTGAATTCATACTGCAAAAAAAAAAAAAAAAAATCTAGTGATCGATGTGGAATTGGTTGACGCACGTGTGGTCCATTATATGGTGGTCTCACGTGAGGGGGACTATTGAAGAATATAAAAAAAATTTCAACCATATTATACAATTGATGTCTTTTGAGATAAAATCCCACACATACTAAATTGGTTAAGTGAAAACAATCAGTGTTATTAATGATGGACCAATAAACCATCTATGAAATCTTAACACAAACATTATTTTTGTCATCAATTTGGACAAATGAAGCCTTCTCTAACCTCATTACACTTTTGACTTTTCTCTAACCTGTTAGTTAATTTCATGTTTACCTCTTAATTAATTATTTCATGTGTAACCTCTTAGCAAAAATGGTGTACATTAATCTCATTTTAGTACATTGCGTGATAATTCTCCAACCAAAATTATATGGTGATTACATCAATATGATATGTACTTGTTACTTTCTTAGCCATCTCTAACCACTAAGGGGTGGCGTAGTGATTCAACACTAGCTTAGTTTGCTTTTAAGTCTAATGTTCGAATTCATGTAGTTGTAACTTATGGCCAATAATGAGCATAATGGGTATTATGACTTGATATCGACCTCATGTGGACGTCGAAGTTTAAGGGTGGAGTCAAAACCTTTTGGTAGTGAGCTATATTTTTTTTTTTTGTGTGGATCTGTTACGTATGGGTACCTGAGAGTTGAGTTTGTTTTAGGCTTTATTTACATGCACTGGGCTAATTTAACTGAATGCGGTGGACTAACATCCAACAACTTAGTAATTTTATATGAAAAAACCAGTAAAAAGGTATGTTTTTCATAACTTGCATTGGACGGGATCCCACCCTAGCCCAAAAGTGATTACGCCTTGCCAGAGTTCCATAAGAGCTAGATTTTTTGTTTTTTTGATACAATGATATAGAGGGAAGGATATTACATTATACATATTGGGTATCGATCTCGCCCTTTACAAGAGTCAAAATCAAGACCTCCCACATAACTTGTGAAGAGAAATACCACTAGATCGTAGTACCAAGTTATCATAAGAACTAGAATTAAACGCACACCAATTATGTAGGGAAACATAGTGCAATGTCAAGAAAATCCAAACTCTATAAAGCCCTAAATAGAGTGTCTAATTTTAAGTGATTTTCCTTTCAAGATCAACCATGGTCTTTCCCAGGCTTTCCTTTCTTTGGAATTTGGCAGCGATGGTGGTGGCGGCGCTGTCACTCTCAAGCACCCAAATGAGCCAAGCAACTCGCCGCCTTGTGGGGACACCAGCAGCGCGTCCACCCCCAGCATTGTCGACGGTGCCTACAAATCCATATCTGCCTGCATTGCCTCCACTGCCGGCCTGGCTACCACCACTTCCCAAGGCCTTCTTTCCACCATTCCCCTCTAGTCAATTGCCAACTACTCTTCCTCCATTCCCAAGCTTCGCAATGGACCCATCTTTGCCAAAATCAGCTTCGCCTATGGTGCCCAAAACACAACCTCCAATTCCCTGGTTTCCATTCCTCTCCCCACCCCCACCAAATTATTAAACCACTTAGCTAGAGATATTATATCATTGTGCTTATATGAGCTGAGGATGTTATTTTCAAGACTACTTTCTTTAATGAGTTTCACTACATATATATATCTTATCAAGTTAAGAGAATGTGTGTCCCTTACTTATAATTTCTGTTATGAAATTACACCCTTTAATCTTCCCAAATGAATAAAAATATGTACTTGGGGGATTTGTGCGTTTGTGTGATTGATTGTTTCCCCTCTGCACCTCTTTAGCCTTCCGTTTTGCCCTCTAAGCAGATTGCATGCACTATTGAGGTTTAACTTCATATTTCCTCATCTTATCATTTTTTATAGTGGTCATCTTTATGTTTGGGTTAACCATTAATTTATCACCCAAATTTATTGCATACAATAGTAGAAGTTGCATTAGGGTTCCTTCATCATAAATGTTAGGCTTATTACTTGATATGCACTCAGAACAAGGCGAGTCTTAAAATGCACCAAAAATTGAAATTTGCCTCAGTTTGCACCCAGAACAGGCATTCCGTTACCTCCGTTGCACCATCTGTCAGTCTCTGTTACTAACGCCGTTAAAAGTGCTGATGTGACAGTAATATTACAAAATTTGTAGGGGCAATTAAGTTATTTTCTATATTTTATTAAATTATATATTAAAATTCTTTTAAAAAAATTAAAACTAATTTTATTTACCCTTCCCCTTCCCCTTCCCAACCCACCCGATCCTCTTCTCCCTCTCAACCTCTACTGGACCTCCCCCCACCGCCCATGGTGATCGCCTACGAGGGGTTTTCTGGTGTTTTTGAGCCTCAGAGGAAGTCCTGCGACGTTAGGGTTCGGAACACTCTCTAGACACTCTTTCACCAGGACGACGACCGGAATCCTAACAAGAAGGAGCCACCCACTGAGGTTGAGGTAGAGACTCGAAACTTAGCTGGGTCGTCTTCCAGCTTCCGAGGTCCGGTGTTTGAGTTCAAAGAGGAAGAGGAAGACGAGGACGACAAAAATCAGAGCAGCCACGAAGAAGAAGACGAAATTGAAATTAATGAGGAGCCCATTGTCCCAAATGCGATAGAAGACAGAGTTCCAGAAATCTTAGAGGAGGAAGAAGAAGAGCAATTTCAACCACCACCACTAGAGGCAGAGCTTTTTGAAGTCGAGGACTTGAAGTCCATGAAGGACCATATAGATCTCGATTCCCAGACCAAGAAGAGAGACCTGAAAGAGATTGCAAGCAACTTCTGGTCAGCAGCTTCGGTGTTAAGCAAAAAATTGCAGAAATGGAGGCAGAAGCAGAAGCTGAAGAAGCGGAGAAACGACAGCGAATCGGCCACATTGCTGATGGAGAAGCCAATCGGGAGATAGTTCAGAGAAACCCAGTCGGAGATTTCCGATTACAGCTTTGGCCGACACTCCTGCGACACGGATCCTAGGTTCTCGCTTGATGCGGGTCGGATGTCGTTCGACGTCCCGAGATACTCATTCGACGAGCCTCGGGCCTCGTGGGATGGGTACCTCATCGGAAGGACATTTCCGAGAATGCCGACGATGCTCTCGGTGGTGGAGGACGCTCCGTTGGTCCATGTCTCGAGAATTGATGCTCAGATTCCAGTCGAGGAGCCGGCCATGAATTCGATTGAAGAGAAGACAGTTCCGGGTGGGTCGGTCCAAACCAGGGACTACCATATGGACTCGTCAACTCGGCGGCGGAAGAGTCTCGTCGGAAAATGGTGAGTGGGTGGGCGGTGGGGGGAGGTCCAGTAGAGGGAGAGAGGGAGACGAGGATCAGGTGGGTTGGGAAGGGGAAGCAGAAGGGTAAATAAAATTAGTTTTAATTTTTTTAAAAGAATTTTAATATATAATTTAATAAAATATAGCAAATGTCACAATTGCCCCTATAAATTTTGTAATATTACTGCCACATCAGCACTTTTAACGGCGTTAGTAACAGAGACTGACGGATGGTGCAACAGAGGTAACGAAATGCCTATTCTGGGTGTAAACTGAGGTAAATTTCAATTTGGGTGCATTTTAAGACTCACTAACTTATTCTTGGTGCATATAAAGGAATAAGCCTAAATGTTATCGAGGAAATTGTAGGGACATGAGGGGCATGGCTACGCCATGGACAAGTATGACCCTGCATATGAATATAACCACACAAAAAAAAAAATTAAGGAAAGCAACGTTATAATCAAAACTTTATATATATATATATATATAGAGTAAATATATGATATTTTACATGCAATAATTTCATTTTTTTTTTTACTGGGAGTTACTTCATTCTTGGTTGGTTTAAATATTATATCAGGTAATCTTGGAGCTTATTTCAAAAATATATAATATTAAAAAACACTTGGCATTCTTTAACTCCACCTTCCTAGCTAGCTAGACAGGCAATTTTGATGCTGGGCGGTCCCAAGCCAAATGGAAGCCTAAGGCAAAAATACAAATGAGGCTTTTTAGTTTAATATTTAAATATAAATAAATTTAATTAATTTAGTTTGAAATATTATTCATAAATTTTACTTTTAGAATTTAGAATGCAAAATTGCCTGCTAATGTTTGTACTTCACTTGCTTACTTAATAGTTTTGGAAGAATGTCAATTGATTTTTAAGAAATAAAATAACAACTTTGAGAATAAAAAGAAATTAAATAGAGTAAAATTAACCTAGAACAATCAAATGTGTCATTATACTTTTTCTCAACAAATATAGCTATAAAAACAATTCTAACAAAATGAAGGGATCTCAAGTTTAAATTGAAACTTTCTTTAATATAGAATAAATTATAGAAATAAGAGATTGAAATTTGGAAGGAGATGTAAAACAAACTATTAAAAATTTAGAATATATAAATTGATAAGGGGAGTAAAATCTAGACCTAAAATATATGGATCAAAATGGAAAGAAATGAAAGAAAGAGGAAATTGTTTTGAGGCCTCCAACACCTCCATGCACACAGCCCAATATAAAAATTGGAAATTTTTTTGAGGCCTCCATTATTTGCATGTGCATAGCTCAATATAAAAGTTCTATTTTGGATAATTTTTTAATTTTTTTATATATTTTATATATGTAGATAAAAACTAGATAAAATGAGGTTTTTTTTCAAAATGTGACCCAAGGCACAAGCTTTGTCTGGAGTTGGGCCGAGCCTGTTTTGATGCATCATCTTATTGAACCCTTTAAGATAATCAACCTCTTCCTCTCCACTTGAATTAATTATGGAAATAATTATGAAAATATGAAGAATAATCAGATAGTTTAATTATGAAAAGAATTATTCTTCTGCAATTTCTCTTGGTGTAAGTAACCGTGTTGTTGACAAAAAGAAAAAAAAAGGAACTTTGGAGCCAGCTGGATAACAACTAATAGACGACCCCACTTCTTTAGATATTGGTTCCCGAGTGGATCAAACTATTGATTCATTTATGTATAAATATTGCAAACATTATTTTTATCATCAATTTGGACAATTCATAGATTTACAAATTCTAGTAGAATTAGTGTACATTTTCTTGCGTGATGAAGCCTTCTCTAACCTCTGACACGTTTCAGTCATGCATCTTCAATGTCATCTCCAACCTCTTAGCCAAAAAATGGTGATTATATAACTAAACTCTTAGTTAATGTCATCTTTAAAACCTAGTTTGCCAAAATGGCGAGTATATCAAATATAAAATATGGACTTGTTAGTTAGTTATATATCTCTAACCTCTATAAAAACCCTAAAGGAGAGTGCCTCCCCTTCACAACAAGAAACAATTCAGTACATTTGAAGAGATTGATTTTGCTCTCAAGTCTCGAGTACTTCAACCATGGTTTTTCTCAGCAAGTTTTTCTTTCTCTCGATGACTTTGGTGGTGGTGGACTGGTGGCGCTATCGATGCTTGTCAATGACCCAAATGAGCGAAGCAACATCAACTAATGGGTAGGGTAAGGATTTATTCATGGGTATTCAATACCCATCAAGTTAAAACACATTCATTATCATTCATTCCAATTTAGCTTATATGAATAATGAATTTGGTACATTTGACAATGACATTGATTTTAGGTTATTGCTGGTGATGATAATTAACTCGCATCAACGTCCTAATAATTATTTTGTTTTAACGTCATAAGATTTGAGCTTGTAATTTTGTAATACTAACTAAGGGGGGTATAGTGAATTCAGCTTTATACAGATACTGTAACGCCTCGGTTTCGGAAGGGTTCGGGAGTCACTTTTTGCCTGACAGTACTTTTGGAAGTTTTTCTTGGGTCTTGCATAGGTCTCGAACTCACGAGTTCGTGAACAGGCGGCACGCGGAAAACGGAGACTCGAGGAGGAAGTTGTGGATCTAGAAGGTTCAAGGGCAATTTGGTAATTGTTACATGGGAGATATTTTGAGGAAGAGTATTTCTTCTTTTTTCAGACTTCTCCGGGGAGTCTTCGCGAACCACCTCCCTCTCCTCTCCCCGTGAACACACCAAAATCCCAAAAATCGAGTGAGTCGTGGAGATTGTTTCGAGCCAATTTGAGGCCAAGGATCGTCTTCCCCCCATCTCCACGAGCCTGGTGATGGTGAACTCGAGGCTAGAACACCCCCGGATACGAGGAATCGAAGGGTTGACTTTGGGTCGAGCTTTCTCGTTGGATTTCCGGCCAAGGAGGTAAGTTTTTCTGTTTTGAGCTCATAATCGGTATCTTGGAGGTGAGTAGATGAATTTAGGTATAAAATTTGTTGAAGAAAGGACGAGTTCAAAGCTCGCCGAAAATGGCGATTTTCAGCGAGAATTTCCAGATTCCGGCCACCGGAGACGGCGGCGACGACGGCGGTCTGGTCATCGTCCACAATTCAGGGTATTCCAGGTGTTAACTTTTGTTGTTAAAGACTGTCAGACTGGAGCAGGGCCTTCCCGATTTCCGAGGGGGAATTCGAGAAGGGTCCTGTAAGATAATTGTAGAGTTTTTTTGAAGTGATTGAGTTTTACATATTTATTGATTTTTATAAACTTTTATATAATGTTATTGAGTTTTGTAAAAAATCATATTGAGTTATGTAATTTGATAGATATTTTTTTGAAGAATTTTAGAATCAAATCATAATTATGTTTTTACTAAAAATTCTCTCACCAAGTTAAAATAAAATAATATATCTAATACTTAACAAAAATAATTATAAAAATTTAAAATTTTTAACAATCAATGATATTGAGAGGCTAACCATCATACATTCCTTCATTTTTTTCTTTGCATTTTATTAATTTGTATTTTACGTTTTTTCTTCGGCAAATAGATTGAGTTATAAATTCATGTCAAATTTGTATTATTTTAATTCATTATAAATTTTGTAGATAATAATATATGATTATTGGATATTGGTAAGAGACTTCAATTTTATTGAAATTACAAACAATAAATTTTAAGCCTTGATATAAACTTTGTTGAAATCCGAGGGGGGAGGCTGGAGAAATCATGAACTTGAAGGTATAGCATAATTTACACTAAAAAGTTTGTCAAACTCCACAAACTCCACAAACTCTACCATTTAATGAAGTCAACAACATTCAATTCTTTTTCAATACACCGAACTTATGAGGAGTTTGAAAATCTCTTAATTGAATACAGCATAATTTATATTGGCTTTACAAATGTCTATCGAAGTCTAAATTGAATATCACAAACTTTTAGAGCAAGTCTAGTGGTAAAGGTAAGTGCAAGGGGCTAGAGGCAATGTTTTGCCCCTCAAATGACAAAGTTCATGCATTTTGCCCAAGAATATTTTTTGTTGTTCTAATGAAGAGGGACAAGGGGCAATAATTCAATTTTTTTGTGAATTATTTCTTAAAGATATTAATATAGAAATCTTATATAATACATCCGAAATACTATTTAATTCCACTACTTAATTTATATGGTTATACTTTTTATATAAAAATAAATAAATTAAACATGATGACAACAAAGAAGTTTTATTTTATCAAATTTAAATTACATAAATAATAGTGCAAGTCTAATAAGAAGTACAACCATTAATTTAATTTCATAAGTAAAACCAACTAGTGAGGAGGGGTGAACCAATCTTGATCATTTTGAGGATGATAATCACCTTCATAATTCTCTGCGTGCTGGATCTTTAAAATATTTGCAATGTTTGCATACCTCCCAACAATGATGAAACATAAATTACGATTTCATTTTTGCTTTATAATAGACACCTCTGTTTGTATCGTCTAAACATATATTGAAGAATCAATAAATCAATAAAAAAAATTAATCATACGCAATGATAATACATTTATAAACTAATAAACTTAAGTTTTCACTAAAATTCTCACCTCATCCATATGATTGTCATCACTACGGTAATAATCCGCAACTTTTATTGAAGCCATTTGCCACTCTTTGAGAATGGGTCACAATACTTTCCACCTATTTGAAAACCCCTGAACTGTTCGGATATCTTCCACGGGACCCTCCTAATTTTCGGCATAGTTGTTTTGAACACGTACCCAAAATGCGATGTTTGTTTGATCGGCTCCTTTACCTGCATCTGAAGTGATGGCTGCCCAAGCTTTACACAACAACACTTCTTCATCATTTGACCATTTGTGGTTTGGTGCCATATTTGATAATAACAAATTTAAGCAAAATGTAAAAAATATAAGTAGAAAGAATTTGGGTTTGAATAGGAAATGATAAAATGTGTGATGAATGATGATTAAAGGATGGGTATTTATATGAGTTTAAAAAAAATTAAAATTTTTTTTTCCTAACAGCTATAATGTATAGATTTAGTTTATTTTTTTAAAAAAAAAAGCAACGGCTACTTTTTTTGAATTGACGTGCCATGTGGCATCATTTGATAGGCTACAACAAAGTAGTCGTTGAAGCACATGGAGAAGCACAAGTGGGCTGCAGGGTTTTGTTTGGTGGGCCACTAGCCTAGCCCGGGTTGGCAAAGAGGCCAGCCTTGCCTCTGGGCAAGCCTTGCCTAGTCCAAATGGGATTGGGTTAGAAGCTGAAATCACAGGCTGGGGGCTAGGGAGGGCCTTGCCCAGGCCATGTTTGTTGCGTTAGATGTGCTATTATCAACTCCTTAAAAATCGTAATTGAATACACATGAACTTTAAATATATTTGAAATTTATAAAAATCTCAATTGAATACACCCCCTTAAATAAAGAGAGTTTCGATAATTTTGGCATTAGGGATGGGATGAGTAGGAGTGTTGGAAAGAGGAGGTTGAGGTTTAGGAGATTTAGGAATAAAAGGAATTTTGGGAAATCTTTTTTGTTTTTGGGTAAATCTTTTTCCAAAAACCCATAAACAAGAATATCTATAAATCTTATTCAATTTTGGGAAATCTTATAGGCCGTCTATGTTTGGACAATAAATGCCTATAAATCTTAGAAATCATATGAACTTTTGAAAGATGGTCACCATGTTGATGAGATAAGAGAAAGCGAGATGGAGCCGTTGGAACTTCTATGTCGACATTGGCTTGCACTATAACAAGTATAAGTAAAAGGACAATATTTGCATCCCACCCTGGTGGTACCTACTCGTACCACTCATTTGATTTATTGAATTGTTTTTGTA
This sequence comes from Oemleria cerasiformis, assembly GCA_037349345.1. Lineage (NCBI taxonomy): Eukaryota > Viridiplantae > Streptophyta > Magnoliopsida > Rosales > Rosaceae > Oemleria > Oemleria cerasiformis. Next base: position 3,943,580 of record JAZGTL010000009.1, on the reverse strand, counting down.
CATATATTATAATCGGAACAGTTCATTGTCTAAATAATCATGTCAAGATCATCTTCGTAAAAAATCAATAAGATTGGAGGATGTTTACCCATTCCTATATATCAACTAAATGAACTGTTCGCCATGAATAATTTAATTATTATCAAAACCGTTGATTTATTTGATACATATGAATGACTAAACGACCTCCAATCTTGTTGAGTTTTTACAAAGATGATCTTGACATGATGATTTAAACAATAAACGATTCTGATTATGATATATGTATAAAGACAATTCGATAAATCAAAAGGGTTGTACGAGGAGGTATTACCAGGGTGTAATGCAAGTATTTCCCTATGTAAAATTATTGGTACCAATATTATCATCTTCATAATTAGCATCCTTATGCCAACACCTATCATATATTATATATCAATAATATATTTGTATTCTCTCTTAGTTTTTAGCCATTTGTAGTGTTAATTTATAACTCATTGTAATTTGTATGGGTTAGAAAAGAAAGAGTAATTTTTCAATTTACCCTTAGAATTTGTATCTCTTTGTCAATTTATTTCGTGAACTTTTATTTTAGCTAATTTTCCATCTGAGTTATTTTTAATTGTTAATTTATCCCCTGTCATCATATTCACTTACATTTTATTCAATTTTTTGTCAAAAACATCACATATTGGTAATCAAATATGATTTATTAAGATTAAATTTCCTTTATAAATGTTATATGACATATTTACTTGTTTGAAATGTGTCAATTTTCACAAAAAATTAGAAGAAATGTAACCTTTGCCATACCCGCCTGCATAAAGCTGCTTGTCTTTGTTGTGTTATTTTGCGTCAAGCATTTCCTTGCGTCAACGGATAATATCCCTCTCTTCCACGTTTGCCTGGACTGATGAAATTCCTGCGAAGGGTTTTTTTTTTTGTTTTAAAATAAATCCAGGTGTCAACATGTAAATGGTACATGTCAAAGGGGTAGTATGAGGACATCCCACCTTGGTGGGATGCTAGTATTCTCCTAAAAACATATGAATGCAAATGTTTCCCCTTGCACTTCTAAAAGTAGGAAGCAAGGGGTAACTCCTTTTGGGAATAGGGAGGCCTTCATGGCGTTCAAACATTGCTTAATTTGTTAAATAAAAAAATTATGGAAATTAAACATTAGGTTCCTTATTTTATTCAAAAATTACGTACCCATGCAGAGGCGTAGCTATGAATTTAAGTCAGGAGTGGCACTTACATAGATAAATGCTTAGGGTTTTTGCCGAAAGGAAATAAGTATTTTGATTCCATTTTAGTTAAGAAGTTTATGTACTTAAGAAAGACATCACTTCATATATATATAAATAATGATAATAGCGGAAAAACACAAAATCAATATAATAGTAATAATATTAGTTGATAGAATTTTATGATCATATATGTTATATATCCATTTTTCAGAAGTAATTATAATATCGCCTATTTTGAGTACCAAAAAAAATACAAAACAAATATTTATGCACTCAAATTTTCAATATTTATTAAGTGAATATGACATGTTAATAGAAAATTAGAAAGAAATAAGAAAAATAAAAGAATAAACTTTAAGAATTAAGTTTAACAATATTGGTGTAATTTGCATATGCATATACACATAAAAAAAGGTAATGAAAAAATCATAGGCGGGCCTTGGGACCAGACCAAGGCCCATTCACCTCTACACCCAGGTGGTATCTCCTTGTGTCACCTTTTTGACTTATTAAATTATCATTTCAAGATCATCTCCGTAAAAAAAAAAGATCAATACGATCGGAGGTCGTTTAGTCAATCATATATATCAAACAAATCAACGATATTGGCAAAATCAAGATCCCCACAATGAACCGTTCATTTAATTGATAGATATGAATGGCTAAATGATCATCAATTTGGTAAATATTTTTGCATAAATGATGTTTAAATGATAATTTAAGATTTGAACAATTCCAATTATGATATATATAAGGATAATTCGATAAATTAAAAAGGTGAAATGAAGAGATACCACCAAATTGAGATATATGTATAATGATAATTCGATAAATTGAAAATGTGAAATGAAGAGATACACCACCAAATTGAGCTGCAAGTATTATATAATGCCGTCTAACTCAATCAAGAAGCATAATATTAAATCAGCTACATGTATTAAAGAAATAGCTCTTTCGCTTCACCAAGAAGAGGAAAATGAAGTTGCTATTTGTTGTCATTTCAGAGTACGTATCAACCAATATAGAAAGATTTCAATTACATTAGATTCTATCAAATTTTATGAAATTAAGTATCTTAACTCCAAATAAATATACATTATTATCGTCATTCATGTGATTCGAATATATTGTATAATACCTATTGCAAATTGATATCAAACTAAAAAAAAATGTATATCATTGTCGTCATATAAGACGTAAATAAAACAAACAATACAATCTCACATACTAAATTAACTTCATCTCAAAGATCACAATAAGAACAAACAGTAAATCAATTGTTGAAGAAAACATCACAATGAATCACATACCAGATGATTCCATAGTGAATTCCTTAATAAGAAGCTCGTCTTCTCATTTCTGTCAAAAGTTGATGGTCCTTAACTAATGAATATGTCTTAACACATAAGTAAGGTTAGTCTTAAGTTGAGAGCAGAGACCAATTTATAAATGACCATTGTTCTAAAAGACTTCCTATTATAGTCACATTAGAACTCTGATATGCCAATTAGTAATAAGTCCACTGTATTAATGAAACATATCCATTTATAACACGGAGTAGTCTATCAATATGATTTAATTACAACGACTCTATTATTTTCAAGTCATGATCCATATGTAACACTATACACATAGGTGATTATATTATACTCAAATTCTAACACGTCATTTATCTGATTCGACTATACTATATTATACTGTTTGAAAAATTCGATAGTCTCGTGTACATAACATAAATATTGTGAAATAGAGCAATTATATTTAATGGGATATGTGATGTATAGAGTGGGTGGGAAAACAGAACAATAATATTTGACTGAATTTTCGAGTTGGCCGGATATGGAACGATCGATTTTAAGCTTACATGTTCACCTACATTGGTTTTCCCTTGACTTGACCTTTACAATTTTCAGCTTCTAAGCTTTAAAATTTTTCTTAATTGCATGCAGAAAGCTATCTCTCTAATATATATATATAAGCCTTTCTTTTGAGTTGGTCCGGTTTTGAATTTAGAAACAATAGGTGAACTAACTTTTGCTTTTTCCCGTTTCCTCCAACCACAACTCAGCAAACTCTATGCTTTCCAAGTTCTTAGTCTTCCACCAAAGTTTTTTTTACTCTATAAAAGCCCAATGGAGATCCTTTGTGTTCTTCACAACAAGCAACAATCTAGATTTGAGTCATAAGATTTAATTTCTTAGCACCTTAATTAAACCCAATTAATTAACCATGGCTTCTCCCAAGGTGTTCTTCATTCAATGTTTGGTGTTGGTGGTGTCACTTTCAAGCAACCACATGAGCCAAGCAACTCGCCACCTTTTGGACACTCCGGCGGCAGCTCCGCCACCAGCATTGGCAGTCCCTACAATCCCATCTCTGCCCAAGACCGCCACGTCATTGCCACCATTGCCCTCACTACCAACACTTCCCAAGGCCACCTTGCCACCCCTACCCTCAACTCCATTGCCTACACTTCCAACTCTCCCAAAGCCCACATTGCCACCATTGCCCTCTCAAATCCCATCTTTGCCAAAACCGGCGTTGCCTACGGTGCCCACCGCCACACTTCCTCCATTGCCAGCTGCCATCCCAGCACTTCCTACACTCCCCACAACAATCCCTTCAATCCCTACTATTCCATCAACAATTCCATCCATTCCATTCCTCTCCCCGCCCCCATCAAACTAACTAATCAAACCAATTCCATATCTTTGTCAATTTTATTCTTGCTAGTACCACTATCTACGCCGTTTCTTGGATGTCTGGATACTTAGAGATCTGCTTCTGAGGATTTTTTATTTTTCTTCCGTTATTTTGGTTTCACATATATCTTCTGGATATTCATATATTGTAATGTTTTTCATTGTATTCTTGTTATTATAGTATCATTTAAAGGACATTATTTGAAATGCATCGGTTAATTATATAAGAAAGAAAATGCTGATAATAATATTTTTTTTATACAACGATATTCAGAGAGGAATATTACACGCATTATACACATTGGATATCAACTTCGGCTTTTACATGAGCCAAACTCGAGGTCTCCCATATAATATATGGAGAGAAATACTACGAAGCTATAACACTAAATGTTGTTAATAATTAACTTTGATTCATTAATTATAAAAATTGAATAAACAGGAAAAAGAGAGCATGCAGATTATTAATTACGTTGAAAGAATTTTTTTTTAATACAATAATTATTGGGTATCAACCTTGTTGTTTATACGTGTCGAACTAAATATTTAATACTTCCCAAATAAGAATATCACTATATCAATATATAATACTAGTGGCCAACTTAAGTAATAGTTAAAGCAAAGAATTCTAGAGAGATACATTATATTTGGACTATATAAGGTATAAGCTAACTAGTACATGAAATTTGCCACTGGTATTTCCTCTCGTTGTGTAAGAGTGATTTTGAGTTTTGATTTTTGCAAAGGGACGGTTGGTACACAATATTTTAGTCGTTGATATTTTGGGCTATAGAAATCCCCTGATTTAAGAGTTTGATAAACAGATGTTTCATCTATAATTCAAATTTGAATATTCATAGGAGTTTTTCCTATATGTTTTTCCAAAAATTCAAATTTGAATTCGATTATCCCTGAAGCAGATATTTTCTGTCATTTTTTTCCCTGTGGTTTAGTGTTTTGTTTGATGAAAACAGATTAACTAGATGTTTTTTGTTTCCTAATATACCTATGCATTCCTAATATACCTTACATGGATGACTAATATACCCTACATGGATGACTAAAATACCTTGGCCGCTCATTCAGTTACTAAACCTAGGTAACATTAATTTGTATCTACATTTGATACCCACGGTTTATGTTTTTTTCAAATGTACCTCGCTCTTAGATCATTTTCTTTTTGGTACATGGGACGGGCATAAGTCCGAAAACAAAACTAAACAACAATAACTCTAGATTTATTGACTCCGCATAAATCTTCCCAAATAAGCCGTCCAACACTGTCAGGAGGACTCACAAACTCAGTACAACCAAAACACAAATTACGATCAATTACAAAAAACTTATTTGCAACCCAATTCCCTTCTCTGAACGCATGTTAAACTCTATAAGTACCCACATTCATTAACCTTTTACAGTTAAAAACAATGTTAACAAGGGGTGGAGAGGATCACAGTAAGAAGCATTAACACTCTCAACTGCAAGCTTAGAGTCAGACTCAATTAACAGAGGGAACCAATTGTTTCGGGCTAGCCACTCTTAAGCCATAAAGAATACCCCAAATCTCAGCTTGGAGCACAGAGCCTTTCCCAAGATTCACAGCAAACCCTTTAGTCCACTCCCCATTATCATCTCTAAATACACCACCAGCACCAATATCACCAGTTTCGCCACTTCGACAACCATCAGTGTTAAACTTGATCCAACCAGGAGGGGGAAATTGCCACCGAATAAAGACTTTATTTTTCACTCTTCTAGTCTTCAATCTTAAGTGGGCATTGAACCACTCAAGAGCTGTTCTAAAAACAGAGGGACCAACCCACAAATCTCTACCAATGTCTTCCTCAAATATCTTCTTACACCTTGTCTTCCAAATAGTCCACAAACCAAAAGCAAAAATGATGCACCATGGGACCCCTCCATGGTACTCCACACAATCTTGCAGATTAAAGAACAGCCAATCTTCATAGTTATAAGTAAAGGTTATGTAGGTGCTAGGCTTGATATTAAGTGAAGACCAAACTGATGTAGCATTAGGGCACTCCTTGAAAGGATGAGATAAAGATTCACTAGGCCACAGACATAAAACACATCTAGGATCCAGTTTGAGTCCTCTATTCAATCTATGGGCATTAGACAACAACTTACCATCGCAAAGCAACCATAAAAAGGTATTAATGCGCGGGAGGACATTAAATTTCCAAATAAAATCCCATTTCCATGTTCTTCCGTCGCACTCCTTGGTAATAATATAATAGGCCAATCTCACATTAAATCTCCCATTTGGGCAAGCTCACCAAATAATTGATCCATACTTACACCAATCTCACTAACATTTTGACTAATAATACTAGCTCAACCAAATGGGTAGAGGTTAGAGTTAGAGAAGCACACCTGTTTAGAGGGCTAGAATCGATCCATTTATCAGTCCAAAATCGAATCGACGTACCATCCCCCAATCTCCATTTCAGCCCATCCTTCAACACATCTGAGCCCTGAAGAATCCCTATCCAAGTGGAGGAAGAATTAGTAGCTGATAGTTCATGCATATGGGTAGCCACACAATTTCTAAGGTACTTAACTTTAGCCCATAATCCCCGTCTCATGAATAAGCCTCCAACTGTATTTAGCAAGAAGAGCTTTATTGACATCAGCTGATTTTTTCAGCCCAAGGCCTCCCTTAATTTTAGGAAGGCAGACTTGATTCCAATTTATTAAGTGAACTCTCCTTTTGCTTTCAGTGGAGCCCCACAGAAACCTCTTGTTCAATTTGTCAAGCTCGGTACAAACACTCATCGGAAGCTTTGTGGTCTGCATAGTGTAGATTGGGATCGCAGCCGAAACAGCTTGAATTAGAGTTTTCCTTCCTGCCAGTGAGAGTGTCTCGCACTTCCAAGCAGGCAGCCTTTTTCTAACTTTGTCAACAATCCCCCAATAAGTGTTCTTCGTAACACGATAGCGGATTAATGGCACACCCAACTACATCTCTAAATCCATAGTGAGAGGTGATCCACAGATTTGAGCAATACTCAAAGCTTCATGTCTTTTTACATTCGAGGAACATTAAACCAGAGATTTTTCATAGCTTACTTGGTGCCCTGACATGGCACAAAAAGTTTCCAAGACTTTTCTCATAACATTAGCCTGATTAGAGGAAGCTTCTGCAAAAAGAATTAAATCATCAGCAAAAAATAAGTGAGAAATCCAAGGTCCCTGGTGAGAAGTAGAAACCGGTTTCCCCTGAAGATACTCCGCACATTGGTTTATTAAGTGAGAAATTTTCTCCATGCATAGAACAAAGATATATGGAGATAGTGGATCTCCTTGTCTAATTCCGCCCTCCTGAGTAGAGATCTTTGTCACTTCTCCATTAATGATGGTTTGGAAGGACACAGTCCTGATGCACTCGATGATTAAGTTCAAAAACTTACCTTGAATACCGATTTCTTCGAGGTCCCTTCGGACAAAATCCCACTGCAGCCGATCATAGGCCTTGGGAAAATCAATTTTCCAAGCAATATACCTTTTTTTTCCCTTTAGCTCTACTGAACTTGTGCAACACTTCTTGAGCAATAACGATATTGTCAGTGATATGTCTCCCCGGGACAAAGCTGACTTGCATGAGACTAATTAATTGAGCCATCAACGGTCTGAGTCTAGCCACAATAAGTTTAGAGATCACTTTGTAAAGAGTGTTGCAAAGGCTCATTGGTCTCATCTATAGCATCAATAAAGGCTTCTCAACTTTGGGGATTAATGAGATGAACGCATGGTTCAGACCGGCAGGTAATTGACAAGAAGAAAAACAATTTTTAACTAGATCAATGACATCAGTCCCGCATAAGTCCCAAGCATCCTGGAAAAAACACGCAGACAGCCCATCAGGTCCAGGGGCTTTCAACTTCCTAATATATGTTGACTATTATAATTGGACTAATTTATAATTAATTCTATATTTTTTATCGGAGTGGAGAATACATGCAAATTACTTTTCTTTTTTCTTTCAGACTTAAAAATACCGGCAAATTTGTATTGAGATTAAATATATATATGTACTTTGTCTTTGTTGTATAATCATTTTCTTGATGAGTTGTATATATTCTTATAAAAGAAAAATTAAAAAAACAAAAAAAAAACTTGAGAGAACCCTATCTTTTGGCCATGCATATGGTCCAAACCTACATTTGAGTTTTTGGCGGTCATAAATAGTAGCCTAATCCTCGTATCAACCACGTGTGATGTAGGTAGGAGGAAAGTTATTGGGGATGAAGATTTGTTTTTTGTTTTTTGTTTTTCGTAACTGAATAAACATGTTTTACCAATTGTTGACCACCTACAATGTGTGCTTTTACCAACTATCCTTTTATTATCTGTACTTTTAGTATTCGTTTTCATTTTTAAGTGATTGAAATATTATTTAGATTTCAATGAAATGATATCGTATATTTAATTGTTTAGATTTCAGTACTTACATCAAATAAAAATGTTTGAAAAATAATATATAATATTTAATAAATGATTACCCTCTTAATATATTGAAGTCTTTTAAGATATATAATGCATCAACGTGAAGTTGGCTCGATTATATTCCAATGATGACATATGGCAATCATCCAATCACCAAATGGACATTCTAGAGTCATAGCCTATTGGCACATACATATATGTATGACTACGATAAGTCCCTTGCGTGTGTTCAAGTCATTTTTAAAACCTAGGTTGGTTTTCATGAATAAGATTCTGAACCAATTAAAGTTAGCTAGGGAGGTGAACAAACTATTGGTTTTTCTCACTTGGTGCAACCAAAACTCATCAAACTCTCATGTCCTCCTCACCCCTTACACAATCTCTCTTTAAAAAGGGCACCCCTCTCTACTCTTCTTCACGACAACCCACAAAGACATATTTCAATTACTAAGACATTTCCAATTCTACGTCCCGCTTCTTCAACGTGCGTACTCATCAACAATGGCTTTTCCCAGGCTTCTATCTTTGTTCTTGGTGGTGGTGTCACTCTCAAGCATCCATGGCGAAGCCGCTCGCCGCCTTCTTCAAACACCAACAATTCCATCTCTGCCCAAGACCACATTGCCTCCACTGCCCTCAATACCAGCACTCCCCAAGGCCACCTTGCCACCTTTGCCCTCAAACACCTTGCCTAAATTTCCAACTGCCCCAACTCTGCCCAAGACTACATTGCCTCCCTTGCCCTCACTACCAACACTTCCCAAGGCCACCTTACCACCACTGCCCTCCGGCGCAACCCCATTGAATACAATACCAACTGCCCCAACTCTCCCAAAGGCCTCATTACCACCATTGCCCTCCGCCCAATTGCCAAAACCTACGTTGCCTACGGTGCCCGCCACACTTCCTCCATTGCCAGCCAACCCAACACTCCCAACAACGATCCCTTCCATTCCTTCAATCCCTAGTACAATTCCATCAACAATTCCAACCATTCCATTCCTCTCCCCACCCCCATCAAACTAAACTAGCTGTTCTACTTGAGAGATCGATCTGTGAGATATATATACATGGGCTGATGGGCTATGGTTGATCTCTATGCTTTCTACTTTCTAGTACTAATAAATATGTATGTATTTAGTTTCTTGGATTTGCTGGATGTTTCTCTTATTATTTGATGGCCGATGTGGCTAATTAGTTTATGAGCGCTTGTATTAGAGAGATTGTGAGGTGTTTTATTTTTTCTTCCCTTATTATTTCACATATCTAGCTCCTGCTTCATATTCGTTGTACTACTTTGTTATGGTAATCTCCTTAATATTATACTATTACTTTTTTTTTCTTCACAATTATGAACAATAATTTGGATGGACTAATTTTTTTTTGTATTTTTTTTAATATGAAATTTCATTGATAAAATAAAAATATAAAATAAAGATACGCTAGACAATAGTTTGATAACGAACATAGATAAATACCTTCAATGACCAGATTCGATATGTCGAAACGATGAAGGGAATCAAACAAAAAACAATATAACTTGAATCTCCTCAGCATCATTAAGGATATTACTGCCCAAATAACTAATCTTTGCAATCTCACAAAAGGGAAAAATTAATTAACACAACTAACTCCATAAAAGAGCAACTGGAATGATTCGGACAAACCAAACTAGGATGTCTTGATGCTTAGAGCTTTGAGGATGTTTTATTTTTTCTTCCCTTATTTCAATTTCACACACACACATATATATATATATATATATATATATATATATATATCGTCCGGATATATTTATTGTAATGGATTTTATTGTGTTCTTGTTATTATACTATCATATATCACTACAAGAAAATAAGGCTCGGCCGGTGAAACGTGTTCGTCGAGCAACATGTAAGACTCGTCGGGCAACATTAACCTCGGTGATTCATCGTCGGGCAACATTAACCTTGGCGATTCATCATCGGGCAACAATCGTCGGGCCACAGCCGTCGTGCTAAATGTTAGTCGACGGAAAAAGTGATTCGTCGAGCAAATTTAAGATTGTCCGGCGGATCCATTCGTTGCATATGAGTTGTCGAGCAATCCAAAAGTTATCATATGTTGCTCGACGAATAACATTCACGGGGTCAATGTACTACTGTTGCCCGACGCAGTGAGTATTCGTCGGGAAAAAGTGTAATATTTTAAAAAAAAAATATATATATATATTTAATTAAATAAATATATATAATTAAAATAATAATATTTTAAAAAATACAATTAAAAGAATAAAACGAATCAAATTAAAAAAAAAATTAAAAAAATTAATGTTATGTTTTTACATAGTTAAAACTAAAATAATGTTTTACATATTAAATTATAACAACTCGGCGACGAGTCGAGGTGGTCGGGATCCTGGGTGGGTTGTTGTGATGGGGGATGAGGCTGTGATAGAAGCTAATCCAGTCCATGCTCACCCAAGCGGTCAAGCACCTTGACGAGGGCGGTCTTGATTTGATCGTTTTGGACATGGATCTGTGCGTTTTGAGGCTTGATCTCAGCATTTTCGGCTTGGAGGATCTCGAAGTTTCTCTTGAGCTCCAACATCTCCTCAGGATTGGCTCCCCAAGATGAACTCGACGAGTGACTGAGACAAACCGCACTATCCCGTCGCCCGCCCCTTGAACGATCTTCCCTGGATGCCTCTCGAGCCGTCGCTCCAAGATGACAATCGACTTCTCGGGATCCGGGAGTTGCTGCTCCAACGACACTTCGAGATGTTGTTGTGTGAGCTCAGCCTGTGTCTGCTAGACGTCTTTCTCCATCGCCTCCTACAAATTCGAATAAATATTAATTAGAAATATAATTATCAAATAAAAAATTAATGTTTAATCTACAAAAAATAAACTGACGTGAATTTTGTCAGCCTCTTGGTCGCCCTGTCCAGCGTACACTTGCCCGCAGGCATCCATCTCCGGAAACATCGACCCGGCGATGCGCCGATCCTCCTGTCGGGCCGATAAGGATCGCGAACCCCCGTAGTGGTTGAATTTCTTCGCTCCCCGGTTTGAAATGTTGGCAACTAATTTCCGATGTTCATTAGTAAAAATAAAAATTATATTTTCAAATGGAAAATAACATAAAAAATAAATAAATAATTTAACTAGGTGGATAGTACGTACCACATAGGTGGGGGACATGAAAATACGTAGAGTCATAAAAAATGGACATTCTAGAGTCATAGCCTATTGGCACATACATATGTATGACTACGATAAGTCCCTTGAGTGTGTTCAAGTCATTTTTAAAACCTAGGTTGGTTTTCATGAATAAGATTCTAAACCAATTAAAGTTAGCTAAGGAGGTAAACATGAAAATATGAAAAATTAATGTTCGGGGCATGTAAATACGTAGGCATGGATCTGCCGTATTGAGCCTTGATCTCAGCATTTTCGGCCTGGAGGAACTCGAAGTTTCTCTTGAGCTCCGACATCTCCTCGGGATTGCCTACCCAAGATGAACTCGAAGAGTGACTAGTGACATCCCGCACTATCCGTCTCCAGCCCCCCGAACGATCTTCCCTGGACGCCTCCCAAGTCGTCCCTTCAAGATGGCGATCGACTTCTCGGGATCCGGGAGCTGCTGCTCCAACGGCACTTCGGGATACTGTTGTGTGAGCTCAGCCTGTGTATGCTGGACGTCTTGCTCCATCGCCTCCTACAAATTCGAATAAATATTAATTAGAAATATAATTATCAAATTAAAAATTAATGTTTAATCTGCAAAAAATATTAATTAGAAATATGAATTTTGTCAGCCTCTTGGTCCCCCCGTCAAGCGTACACTTGCCCCCAAGCATCCACCTCTGGGAACATCGACCCGGCGTTGCGCCGATCCTCTTGTCGAGCCGATAAGGATCGCGATCCCCCGTGGTGGTTGAATTTCTTCGCTCCCCGGTTTGATGTGTTTGCAACCGATTTCCCCTATTATTCGTAAAAACAAAAATTATATTTTCAAATGGAAAATAACATAAAAAAAAATTTAATTAATTAACTAGGTGGATAGGACGTACCACATAGGTGGGGGACACGAAATGGTCGCACAACCACAACCACCCTGCCAGTTTCGGCCCGTCCAACTCCTCCGGAGGATTTGCCCAAGCTTCCTCCGGGGAAGGCCATTTCTTGTAGTACTTATGGAGCTCGTACTTCCAGTCGGCGTACCGTAATTGCCAGTGGTGTCTCAGGTATCTACTGACGTCAACGTCCTCCAAGTTGAACTCAAAATTGATCTGCAATAAATTATTAAAGTTAGTAAAATAATTTAAAAAAATTAAATTAATGTAAAAAAGGGAGAAACACGTCCCGATAACTCTCCCCAATAGAGCGTGATCTCCTCCAGAGGTTGGGTTCTAAAAGTCTCCCCCATCATCAGGGACTTGGTGCAAAGAATCGCGCCAATGTCATGCACAAGCAGGCTATGGATTTTTACCGGCGCGGACTGGAGGCGAGGCATGTACACTACCTGGATGTTTGCATTCGTTGTCCTACAAATTCGTTGGGATGTCAAACCCTGGTTCATCCCGCGCACCTTCACCGACTTCCTTGCAAATGCGATGAACATTCATACATAATATGAGTAACAAATAAAAACGGTTGTTTAAATAAACAAAATAATCAACTTACCCTTAGGGAGTGCTCCGACATCAGTCGCTATTTCGTCTGCTCCGGCGTTGTCCTGTGAGGGCTGGAGGTCGATACGGGGTTCCCCGCGTTTCTTGCTGTGATGTCGACGAGCCGATCGGGCATCGTGTCGCTGATGATCCGAGATTGGTGCCTGAACCGACGCCGCTATTGAGGCAACAGAGGCAGCGGCCGCCTCCTCCGCCGCATGATCATCAACGGGATCAGGGCAGGGGCGGGTCCTAGATGTAATCAAGGTGCGATGCAACATTTACAATAAGAAATTTAAAATAATTAATATAAAATTAACCAACATATTTTTAATTTAATAAAAAAAAACCAAACATTTTTAATATTAAATATTATATTCACAAAATAAAAACAAAACCACATATAAAATTAACCAACATTTTTTAATTCCACCAATTGGTATCTAAAAACTAAAACCACCAAATTCTAATTTTTTTAAATAAAACCAACACAAACCAAAATTAAACCTAAAATACTAATTAATCCAAAAGTACTAAACTCAAAACTCACAACATTATACCTAAATTTCTAAATCCAAATTTCGGGAATAAAATCAAACTTACAAATTAATCCAAACATACAATAATAATATCCAAATCATAAAATTCGCATATTAAAAATTTATAAAACTCACATATCCAAAATTTTTAAAACTCAATCATATATGATTGATATATATACCTTATAGGGAGGATAAAGTATATATCTTATAGGGAGGATAAAGTATATACCAATCATATATTCCTATAAAAATGAAAAATAAAAAATGAGATCGAAAACCATATCTATCGTCCATGGTCCAAACCTTAGCCTTCATTGAATGCATTTTTTTTTTTTAAAGTTTAGGGTTTCTTTGGTTTAACATTTATTTTTTGGCGGTCATATAAGAAGTAGTAGCCTTTGACCCAAAAAAAGAAAAGAAAAAGTAGTAGCTTAATCTTCATATCAAACTAGAAACTCTCCCACATGTGATGTGAGTAGGAGGAAAGTTATTTGGGGAAGAAACAAGTGTTTTTTGTTTTTTCATAACTGAAGCATGTTTTTCCAATTGTTGATCATCTGCAATTGTGTGCTTTACCAACTATCTTTTTGTTTTCAGTAATTTTTCTATATCCTAATATTATAAGATATCTCAAATTCGTGTGTTCTTTATTTAATCTATTTCTAATTTTAGATTTTTACATATAATTTATATAAAAAATACTACTTTATATATTAGTATTCTTTTTAATTTTATAAATGATTAAAAGATCTTAGAGTTCAATAAAAACGATGTACGTATTTTCAAATGTTTACACTTGAATGCTTATATCCAAGGATGAAAATATCGTTTTTTACGGAAATGTCGACAGTTACATTTATCGAAATATCGACGGATATTTTGATATCGATATCATTTATGCTCAGCAAAAAAATATTGAAAATTTAGTCTAAAATTTGAAAATTTTGAATGAAATTTTCGGAAAAACTTAAATACCCAATCATATTTATATAAGACTAATACCTATATCATGGAAATTGAGGGGAGATGTTTCTTCCCCCCTATTTTTATACCAAGACCCTTAAATACGGGTATATTCACGGAAATATCGCTGATATTTCTTTTCCCCCTATTTTAATGTCGAAACCCCAAAACACGAATATATTGATGGAAATTTTACGGATATTGCGGATAATTTCATCCATGCTTACATCAAATAAAAATGTTTGAACAAAAAATATAATATATATATATATATATATATATATATATATATATATATATATATATATATATAACACATAATGAATCATTACACGTACTCTTAAGTTTTAATATAAGATAAACTACATAAAATTATCCAAACTATAGGGGAATTTCAAGTTCGTACTCGAATTATGAAAATTTTCATCTAGGTACCCAAACTATATTGCCACCAACAGACGAGTACCTCCGTTACATTTTCTGTCTAAAAGTGATTTAAAAGTACACGTGGCAAAAATTTTGTCCACTCAGTTCGTGATGTGGCGAAATTTGAAGGGGAATTTTCGGATTATAAAAAAAGGACTCCAACTTTCCTAAACAATTCTATCGCGAGCTCCAAAATGAACCACAAATCGAATTTGAAACAACTCCCCACCACAGATAGCCGCGAAACCCATAAAATTCGTGTGTTGAATGCACCCTCGATCGTAAATGACCACCTTGCGAGATAAATAAGAACAACTTCGAACCACCCCACGATAAAAAATTGTAGCACGACAAACCCAGATACTGAATGGGAGAGCGTCAACGACCATCGTGAAGAAACCACCCAACGGCGACAGCCCTATTCCTCTAGAACAGACGTACGATAGCCCTCTTCGTCCAACGGCGACGACATAAGCGGCTTCGTCTTCTTCCTCCAACGGCGCACTGAAGAGGCGTATTTTCCCTCTTCGTCGAAGGCGTAAAGGCTCTTTGTCAAAGGTTTGAACCCGTTTCCGCCAATTCTTCTTCTCAACTAAAATTCCCAGTCGCATGTCTTTGTCGGAGATGGAAAAAGCTATGATGGAGTTTGAAGCCCCCATTTGTCAGTGTGGTAAACAATTGAAGTTGATGACAAGTCTGACAGATGTAAATCCAGGGAGAAGATTCTGGGGTTGTGATAGTGATGGGGTAAGTTTATTTTTTATCTTAATTGGTATTTAGGTTTACATTTGTAGTGTAGATTTCAAAATTTGATTGTAATTTCAAACTCAATTTTGGATTCTGAGAAATCAGAGAAGAGTAGGAGGTGGTGGGTGCAATTTTTTTCAATGGTGCGACCCAAAGGTCAACGAGAAGTCACCCGGTCCAATTTCAGGTCTGTTGAAGAAATTAACGTTGAAAGATGAAAAAATTGTGAGTTTGAAGAAGCAGCTTAAAGATGGTGTGAAGAGGCAAAGGTGGTTGATATCCCATACACACATGGGATTCTCGTGAGGTCCCACCATCTGTAAGAACAAGTGTGGGCCTCCAAATTCACCAAAAACTGCTCTCCTTTACGACCATAAACCTCGTAGTTTTGTCCACCAGGCCATCTAACACTGCAATGCCCCGAATTCACTTTCAACTTTTGCACTTGGTTGAATACATTTTGACATATATTCTGAGGCCAAGTAGCCATCTTATCTCTTCTCCATTGTATCCTCTTCATCAGCAAATACCTAATCATCTCAAACATAGTGATGATTGGTTTATCTCTGGTACGCATTATGGTGTTGTTGAAGGTTTCACAGTAGTTGTTTTGGTGCATGTCTACCTTGGACCATGTTTTAAAATGGGACTTGGACCACGGATGAGCTGGCTTTTCTACCAACCATTTCCAAGCTGCTTCATCTAAGGTTCTTAGCTTCTCCATCTCCTCTTCGAAAGCCTGAACTATTGTTGCTCATGCACAATACCACAGAGCATCCTTCAACACTTTACCTTTGAAACTACAGTTGTAGTTACTCCACAAGTCCCTACAACAAAATCTGTGCTCATCACTAGGCATTAAGGCTTCAATGGCTGTTGATCAGTCATTATTTATGCATCATTTTGATGTCTTTATATGCCTCTCTTACATGTCTTTTGAATGATTTCGTTCCATCAATAGTAGAAAATGATCAATCTTGTGAGACTTGTGCAGATTTGGAAATATAGGTAAATTCTGAGAAGAATGCAAAACAAATGACTCAAATCGGAGTTCAGATGAAGGAGATGTCCCCATTTCAATATCAGGTCCTGAACTGGGTCCAGATTGCGCCAGTGCGCCTATTTTGAGCCCTTGGCCAAGTACCTCAGATCATACCATCTGGGTCCCAAACCTGTGTCTCATGACATCAAGTTCATGTCCTAGAAGTGCCAAGGTCATGCCAGGACATGTTAAGTACATGTCCCAAGAACTTCCCATCCGAGCCCAGCCTATGCGCCTAAACCCAAGTTCCTGTTCCGCCAACGGTGGATCAAAGTTCCTCTTGTACGTTAAGCCTGGCAACCTGTGCGCCTGGCCTGAGTGAAGATGCGCTTCTATTATGCTCGTGGTGTGCCTCAAAAGCACAGTCCCAGACCCCAATAACGAAGACATTCGAAGGGCCAAGTTCTAAGTTCCAGCGTCTGACCGCGGGCTGCCCGCGGCCAGCTTGTGTTCCCACTTGCCAGCTTGCATTCACACTCCCAACCATGTTCTGATTTGTTCTAATAGATTTTAGGGACTTTGTAATTAATTAGGAATACAATAGCTATTCTAGAACATTCTAGGCTAGGGTTTTTAATATCAATCCTTATAGGACAAGGTTTTCCCTTTGTCTATAAAAGGGAGCCTTTGTTCAGTATTTTAAGGAGGATTTTTTTAGACAGATATATTTTAAACGCCATTCTGGAGATCTAGACACCCCAAGCCGTGTCTCTGATGTGCCTGTTCTTCAACAATCTCTTCTGTAACCTTACTTTTATTATTACAATTTAGTTATGAATTCAATTATTTGTTTTAATTTCTGTTATGAGTGAGTAGTTCCTTTGAGAATTAGGGTTGTTTGAAGCCCTAGCCATGTTAGCTCGTTAATTAGATTTGACTCTTGATTTTGATTGCTATGCATGCTGAATAACTCTTATTACTGCTTTAACTACCATTCTTTTATGTTTATGAGACTTGCTACCTTGTTTGCATAAATTATTGATGGAATTGCTTGAGTGACCGTCAGATCATCCTGTGATTCATTAGCATCAAGAGGTTGAGGTTAAGAAACAATCTTGTAATCGGAATTCATGACAACCTAGGAATGCATCTCACTTTTCTAGGCTAGTGTGGTGTCATTAAATTCTCTTAGTACTTCATGCGTCATCTTAACTGGTAGGTGATAGACGTTCTAGGCATATGCCCTGTCTAAAACATGCTAAGTAAGAGAGAATGATATATGTTTAGTGTACCAACGCTAGGACCTAAGCATGGGCACCTAATTCAGAATTGCATAGTAATTATGTCAAGATAATCTGGTTAAGTGCTATAATTGGTTAGAGTGGATATTAAGCCTTAATTCGCCTTAGTTAACAAACAATCAACCTTTTATTCTTGCATTGTTATTTTCTGCACTTTGATTGACTTGTCTTTAATTTTCAACTCTCAAAATCATAAACCCCCCTGTGTGTGTGTTTTTCTATAAGTTAACAAATCTGAACTTAATTGGGTTAATCGTTGGATAAGTCCTCGAGGGATCGACCTTTGCTTGTCATTATACTATCTCCATCGATTTTGTGCACTTGCAAAGTTATACTTATTAGAAATAAAGTTCATAATTATTGTGTTCAGTATTTCTTCTATCAAGTTTTTGGTGCCGTTGCCGGGGACTTAGCCCTCAACGGTGCCCATTAATTTAGATTTATTTAACTCAAGTTTGTATAGTAACTATTTAGATTTCATTTAGATTGTTTACTAACTTAGCTTGTCATCTTTCTCATGTACATATGAACAACTCATACATGGATATGGGACCATGGACTTATCCATACATGGAGACGGGAGCTTGGAACAATCCATACCCATCTTCATTCAATCAGGGGTGGAGCAATCACGAACACCCAAAACTATACAACCCAGGGTGGAGCAATCATCCAAAATTCCATTATCAAGAACACCCAGAACCATACAACCGAGGATGGTGCCAGCAGCCTAATTTCACATTGAACTGCCCTCAAATATTTCCTCACTACGAACCAACTCCTGACCTCGAACCTTCGCTGAGGGCCTTGGTGCAATGCATGGAGGTTCGTAATCAATGCATGGCAGCTGCTTGTGAAAAACTCTGAGAGCTAAGCCAGCGCATGGAGGAGATACTGGAAAAGACCAAGAGCGAGTTTGAGTTCAACGTACGCCAAACCAAAGAAAGGGCATGTTCCCCACCAAGTGAGGTCGTGAATGATGATCTTGATGAAGCTATGATTGGGCCAACACTTCGACAAGTGCTTGCCATGGAGGCCGCGAAGTCCACCCAACCTTCGTTGTGGACTAGGATACAAATCATGGAGGCTTGAAATCAGAACCATCACACGGATGAAGAGCATACTGAGGACACCACCAAGCTAACACTTCGACAAGTGCTTGCCATGGATGCCATGAATTCCACCCAAGGCCATTCCATGATAGTATCTCCCGATTATGCTCAGATTAAGCAGTGGGACGCACCCAAATCATACCCTCCAGTATACTCTTTCTTTTATAATGTTTATGATTCTGATTTCATGTCTAACTATACCTCTTTGCCTTGCACTCACAGATTGGAAAACGAAATGGAAGAAAACTGGGAGGAAGAGAATAAGACAGATGATGGTGACAAGGACATCCAGGTCAAATCCATGCCCCTGCCCTATGTGTTGCCCAGCAGCAATGCACTGCCCCAAGCCGTGTCCCACAACCATGACCACGTTCTGCCTCATGACACGCTTGGCTCTCTATCCCAAATCCAGCCTCAAGCTGCACATGCCCTGCCAAAGCCCCAGCCAAGCGCCAAAGAACCTGGACATGTCCAGGGCACGCCTTCAACGCGCCAAGCTGCGCCGATTGATTCACTGCAGGGCAAGTCCTTAGCAGCTGCACTAGAAACTTCCAAGCGCGCATCTAAGACGTGCAGCGCCGTGGCCAAGCTTCAAGACACATCCACGGCAGAACCCAAGGACCAGCCCGTGCCTCCCAATCTGCTGGCAGCCGTGTCTCAGCCCATGCCCACGGACAAGGTCCTGGTTTTGAAATTCAAAGCGTCTTCTCAACTCAATCCTGAAACACTTTACTTTCATTTTAATAAGGCAAACATGGATTTGAATTCTGATTTAGCTCCTAATACTGTTGAACTTTTCCCGTGCAGGTTCCGCCATAAAAACACCAAGAATATGCTAAAGGCCCTCAACTTGGTCCCCCTCTTCAAGTTCCGAAGGAAAAATCAACGGAAGGGACCAAGGATGAAGTCTAGAACGTACAAGGCACCACAAAAGATGTTCCCCCACGAGCATTGCCCAAGGAAGACATTCGAGACTGGACAGAAACTGCTATCATTCAAATCACTCCTCAATCTCTTTGACGATAAGTTACGTTCTCGTCGGTGGATTCCTTTGTATGTTTCTATCTTTTTTCTCCATGTTGTAGCGCATATTCTACAGCAAGAGGCTAATAATCTGTTCCATGTTGACGTTGAAATCCTGGGAAAACCATCAAATGTCGAGCATGCCAGCCCCGTCTTGCCTAGATGTTAAATAACACGCTCCTAGGAGACTGCCTAGCCCTGGTTTGTATTTCTCTCTTGCTTTGTTGTTTCTGCCCGTTATATCTCTCAAACCTTTCTATTGTTGTCATGCTTACTGCTTATCGCATTGAGGACAATGTTCAGTTTAGGTTTGGGGGTGTGGATTTAAAAGTTTTGTATATAGAAACAAGTACGTTTGGGGGTGATACACGACCAGGACTTTTGAATTTTTAGCCTTAGTTTTTTTTGTGTTTAGTTATTTACTTAATTTTTTTCTTTTTAATAGTATGATAACTTGTTAATAGGGATGTATATGCTAAGTTAACTGTCTTAGCCTTACTAAGAGTCATGCCATGGTCAAGTAGTTCATAATCTGCACTTCACAATGCCATGTTTTAAGTGATTAAGTGAACAAAATAACTGAATTTGAGTGAACCTTAGAAAATTAGTGAAGACTACCCTGTGAGATCTTTGAGCCTAATTGCCATTCTTTCTGAGGGATATACTTGTTTCTACTCTTAAAAACTCATCGCTTTTGTTCTTAATTGTTGATCTCATTACATCATTTTGCTTTGAATTTTAAATAACTAACATCATTTAGATACTCTTGACCTAATGTGTAGTTTTGCATAAGAAGTGATGTTGGCTATGTATGCTTTAACCTCTAAAGGCTTTATCCTATCCAATTGCATGCTCCCAAAGCCAACTTTGAAGCCAAACACTCAGCCTTTTCTTTCATCACCCAAAGTATAACCTAACCGAAATACTTAGCCATTCATCAGAGCCATGCCATATAACCTCAGTTTGTGCTAAGGTTGCCGTAAAAGAGATTCATGGTGAGAATGAGAGGTGGAAGAAAAAGCTGCCCAATTCAAAGTTGAAAAGTTTAAAGAAAAGTTTACAAGTTTCAAGTTGCACGAAAGTTTGAGGGAATCATTGCATGATCTTGGTTCAACTCAATTCAAAGAAAAGAAAAAAATAAAGA
This sequence comes from Oemleria cerasiformis, assembly GCA_037349345.1. Classification (NCBI taxonomy): domain Eukaryota; kingdom Viridiplantae; phylum Streptophyta; class Magnoliopsida; order Rosales; family Rosaceae; genus Oemleria; species Oemleria cerasiformis. Next base: position 3,922,288 of record JAZGTL010000009.1, on the reverse strand, counting down.
AATCAAAAGAAATAAAAAAAAAATGTTGAAAAGAAAAAGAAAGAAGAAAAAGTGAAAAACAAAGTAGATAAAGCGAAGTGAGCCAAGAGCCTCAAAATAAGCCATCAAGAAAGCACAATGTCGTGGGCCTTAAGAAAGGATTTAGTTCAGAAATTCCAAGTTCAAGTCATGACTTCTCATGCCTTGGTACAACTCAGGTTCTTTGAATCCCATCCTTCCTTGCTAAACCCCTAAGCTTAGCCCTATTACAACCTAAAAAAGAAGACCTAACTGATCTTATGGACAATCATACGGAGGATTAAGGTACTTATCTATATTCTTAACATTCAATTCCTTACGGAGGATTAAGGTACTTATCTATATTCTTAACATTCAATTCCTTTAATGAGATCTTTATTTCTATAAAGTGCTATTCTTCATTGTTACTCATAGGTGATTAAATTTGAATTTCATAACATAAACTCTTCACATATGCTTGAAAAGAGTGAAAGCCTAGGATTCTTGCGCGAATTGAGAGTTGCCTAGTGAGGATTAGAGTCGAGGCGAAATCTTTCTAGGGCACTTAGATGAAGTTGTTCTCAAACATGATCACTCGAAATATTGGCACTTATACAAGTACACCTTCACATGAAACTCATGACTATGGCATTCCTTTTAGTTCTGCAAAGCATGTCTACTTACTTTGATTCTTATTAGCTTGTTAAAAGTACTATCTCTAGCATCTTATTTGTCTAAATAAAATGTTTGTGGGTATCGTGCTGCTATAACCCTCAAGAGACAAAACTCCTCCTACTAGGTGAACCTAGGGGTTTAAATGTTCTATCTTAACTAAGATCGAGTCTTTTCATTTTGTTAAAGTTTGTTTGGCTCAGGGACTAGCGAAAGATAGGTTTGGGGGTATTTGATCAGTCATTATTTATGCATCATTTTGATGTCTTTATATGCCTCTCTTACATTTCTTTTGAATGATTTCGTGCCATCAATAGTAGAAAATGATCAATCTTCTGAGGCTTGTGCAGATTTGGAAAGATAGGTAAATTCTGAGAAGAATGCAAAACAAATGACTCAAATCGGAGTTCAGATGAAGGAGATGTCTCCATTTCAATATCAGGTCCTGAACTGGGTCCTAAATGCGCCAGTGCGCCTATTTTGAGTCCTTGGCCAAGTACCTCAGATCATGCCATCCGGGTCCCAAACATGTGTCTCATGACATCAAGTTCATGTCCTAGAAGTGCCAAGGTCATGCCAGGACATGTCGAGTACATGTCCCAAGAACATCCCATCCGAGCCCAGCCTCTTTGCCTAAACCCTAGCTCATGTTCTGCCAGCGGTGGATCAAAATTCCTCCTCTGCGCTAAGCCTAGAAACCTGTGCGCCTGGCCTGAGCGAAGATGCGCTTCTATTATGCTCGTGGTGTGCCTCAAAAGCGCAGTCCCATACCCCTATGACGAAGACATTTGAAGGGCCAAGTTCTAAGTTCCAGCATCTGGCCGAGGGAAGACCGCGGGCTACCCGCGGCCAGCTTTTGTTCCCACTTGCCAGCTTGCATTCACACTCCCAACCATGTTCGGATTGGTTCTAATAGATTTTAGGGACTTTGTAATTAATTAGGAATACAATAACTATTCTAGAACATTCTAGGCTAGGGTTTTTAATACCAACCCTTATAAGACAAGGTTTTTCCTTTGTCTATAAAAGGGAGCTTTTGTTCAGTGTTTTAGGGAGGATTTTTTTAGACAGATATATTTTAGACGCCATTCTAGAGATCTAGACACCTCAAGCCGTGTCTCTGATGTGCCTGTTCTTCAACAATCTCTTATGTAACCTTACTTTTATTATTGCAATTTAGTTATGAATTCAATTATTTGTTTTAATTTCTGTTATGAGTGAGTAGTTCCTTTTAGAATTAGGGTTGTTTGAAGCCCTAGCCATGTTAGCTCGTTAATTAGATTTGGCTCTTGATTTTGATTGCTATGCATGCTGAATAACTCTGATTACTGCTTTAACTACTATTCTTTTATGTTTATGAGACTTGCTACCTTGTTTGCATAAATTATTGATGGAATTGTTTGAGTGACCGTCATATCATCTTGTGATTCATTACCATCAAGAGGTTGAGGTTAAGAAACAATCTTGTAATCGGAATTCATGACAACCTAGGAATGCATCTCACTTTTCTAGGCTAGTGTGGTGTCATTAAATTCTCTTAGTACTTCATGCGTCATCTTAACTGTGGGTGATAGGCGTTCTAGGCATATGCCATGTCTAAAACAAGCTAAGTAAGAGAGAATGATATATGCTTAGTGTACCAACGCCAGGACCTAGGGATGGGCACCTAATTCAGAATTGAATAGTAATTAGGTCAAGATAATCTGGTTAAGAGCTATAATTGGTTAGAGTGGATAGTAAGCCTTAATTCGCCTTAGTTAACAAACAATCAACCTTTCATTCATGCATTGTTATTTTTTGCACTTTGATTGACTTGTCTTTAATTTTCAACTCTCAAAATCATAAACCACCGAACACCCCACCCCACCCCCTCCCCCCCCCCCCCCCCCCCCCCCCCCCCCCCCCCCCCCCCCCCCCCCCCCCCCCCGCCTTGGCGTGTGTATTTTTCTATAAGTTAACAAATCTGAACTTAATTGGGTTAATCCTTGGAACAAGTCCTCGAATGATTGACCTTTGCTTGTCATTATACTATCTCCATTGATTTTGTGCACTTGAAAAGTTATACTTAGAAGAAATAAAGTTCATAATTATTGTGTTCAGTATTTCTTCTATCAGCTGCTTCAAGTCCCTTTTGCTTGTCAATTAGGAAACTCCAACTATAGCAATCTTGCATCCCCAAATCCACCATCAAGAACTCCAAGAACCATGTCCACGAGTCCTTTGTTTCCATTTCAACCACTGTCATAGCAATCACCCATGTCTCATTATTTCCGTCTAATCCAATAGCAGTAACTGTCCACCATAGACTCTTTTAAGATTAAAACCATCCAAGCCAATAAAAGGCCTACAACACTCCTTAAAACCCTACTTGTAGGCCTCCTAGCATATGTAGAGCCTCTTTAAAAGTTGGTCTCCACCCACAAAATCACAAGACAATGATGTGGTAGTACCTGGATTAGTTCGCTTCAACTCATGGTAGTAATCCCACAACATACCATACTGCTTTGCTAGGGATCCATCTATTAACTCCATAGCCTTGTACTTTGCTCTATATGCCTTCATAGGGCTGATCCCAAAAGAAAATTCAGCAGAGGCAGCTTCCACAAATGCAGATATGGGCATCTTCGGGTTTGACTGGATTCTTTGCAGGAAGGTTTGAGAAAGCCAAGAAGTTGTGGCTTGTTTATTTGTATACACACGTGTACATGTGTGCAGAGGGTTATAGTGCTTGACAACCAATGTGCTGTCAGTTGGGCTCACCTTAGACGCATATATTTTCCATTTACAACGCTATGCTCTGCATTCACACTTTAGCTTGAACCTTGCATTCCTCTTGTACTTCACATCTCTACCAGTGTATAGGCAATAGTGCCTAATAGCTTGCCTAAAGACCCCATAGTCACTGAACAACAAACCAGTATCAAAGCATGGCCTGACTCTATTAGTTTCTGGATTTTACTCTATAAACTTCTTGCCACTTCCTTCTTTCACAACATTTTCCTCATCACCATCCACAACTGGTCTTAAGTCTTCTTGCTGTGTTTGATCACCATCTTCAAGCTGCTCATCCTCTATATCTTCCACCAACAATTCATCACTAGGAGTGAATTTGGCCCCCCAAACTTTTTTAGCAGCTGAAGGTGCAGGTGCTTCTGGTGGAGCAGCAGTTGAAGTTGCAGCTGCTTGTGGTGGAGCAACAGCTGATGTTGCAGCTGCTTCTGGTGGATCAGCAGCTGAAGTTCCAGCATGTTCAATTGCAGCAACTTCTGAGGATCTGGGGGCTTCATGGGCAGTAGGTTATGAAGTCTCCCCAACATCAATGAAGAACCCATCCAAGTTTGAAGCTTCTTACAGCCAACCCTCTAGAATATGCCTATCCGACCTCTTCTCCTTAGTAGGAATAGCCTCATCACCACTGTCAACAAATCCAGAACATGTTGATGCTTCAGAGTCCTCATACTCCTCCACTAACCCATCTTCAAACACATCCTATTCAGTAGACAGTTTACCCTTGCCTTTGTCATTTTTTTGCACTGCTTGTTCACCAAGATTGCCAGCTTCTGGCTCTGGCCTCTGAGTTGGCAATTCTCTTACAACCACTCCTACCTTACCTTTATATGTTGCTATACTCACTTCTGTTTTTGTTGTCTTGGTCCCCACCACTTCAGTCTCCTCATCTAACTCCTTAATCACAACCGTTGATTTCTTGGTCACTGCCACTTCTTTACTTGTCTTTTCCTTTTCCCTTTTTTTAACATCTTTTAAAAACGCCCTTGGGTTCTTCACATTAATATGTGTTAAGAACAATTCTATCTCTGTGACACTTGGAACCGCCTCACACATTTTAACCACATTAGAGTCTTGTAGCAGCTTACCACTAACTCCTTCTTCAATCTAATATTGGTATAAGATGATACCATCTTTGTGGCCATTGGCCTGTACCATTTTGTCAATTTCAAACATGGAAATCATGTCCTTCTCACAAAAATCAAAGTAGTTAACTTGTCCATCTTGATACATATCATCAGCCTACTTCCCACCATGGAAGACCTTTAATGTAAAGTAACCCGAGTGATATATAATTCAGCAAAATTTAAAGTCTTAAGCCAGCACAAACAACATTGACTCCACAAACAACCCCAGACTTTTGTTTAATTACAGACCTACCCAAACCAACAACATCTGACTTACCCAAAGAAGCACTATCATACCTACTTTTCTACAACGAACAAACAACAACAAAGCACATGGTCCAGTTCAATAAAGATTTCAGCCAACAATGGTTAATTTCTATTCAATATATTCCTTATACAGACAAACCACCCATCCATTTCCCAACAGAAACATCAAGCCATACACAAAACACAAGGACCTAAAAACTACCAATGCATTCATCTTCCTAGAAAAACTATAATTTAAATACAAAAAGAAAAGACTAATTAGAAATCCAATTATTAAAGTAATGAGCCCTTACCGTATTTAGGCTGCCTTATTCCTCGCAACCTCAGACGCCACTCCTTTATTTCACTTGAAATTTCAAAGCTCAAGCGCGACAGAGAAAAACTTTGCGATTTGGGGGTGGATTTCTTCACGATGGCTAGTCACGCCCTCCCGTTCAGTCTCTGTGTTTGTCGTGCTACAATTTTTGATCGTGGGGTGGTTCGAAGTTGTTCACACTTATCTCGCATGGTGGTCCTTTACAGTCGAAGGTGGATTCAACCCACAAATTTTCTGGGTTTTGGGGCTGTCTGGGGTGGGGGTTGTTTCAAATTCGATTTAGGGTTCAGGTTGGGGCTCGTGATGTGGTAGATTAGGAAAGTTGGAGACCCTTTTTAATAATCCGAAAATGCCCCTTCAAATTTTGCCACATTACAAGCTGAGTGGACAAAATTTTTGCCACGTGTACTTTTAATGCACTTTTGGACGGAAAATGTAACGGAGGTACTCGTCTGTTGGTGACAATATAGTTTGGGTACCTAGATGAAAATTTTCATAGTTCGGATACGAACTTGAAATAACCCCTATAATTTGGATACTTTTATGTAGTTTATCCTTTAATATATTGAAGTTTTTTGAGATAACGCATCAACCTGAAATAGGTAGGTAATAGTTAAGTTATGGACAATAAATCTCAAAGTTGTCATTGGCATTGATGTAGCACTAGCCCGTATCTCTGAAATCTTAATAGTTTTTTTCCAAGCAGATAAAAGATTTATTATAACTAAATTGAAACACCAACATCATTAACTAGGAGATTAAACAATAAATCTGGTTCAAAATTCAACCAAGAGTGACTACCTTCCTTCTCTCATCACAAAAGCAGCAATCTCATGGGCTACTTTGTTACAGCTCGTTGTAGCAAACCTAAATACCAAATTCTGAAATTGACGTCTAATAAAAATTGATATCCTCAATTATAACCATTCAACTATTTGTTATATAACAATATAACAATTTTTTAGTCATATTTATTTAATCATTTATATAGTGTTTTTTAATTAAAGTCATTTAAAAAAAATTGAAAAATTTTAAAAATAATAAATAAATAAAAAAAAAGGAGTTACATGTATTAGACCTGTAGGCGACCCGCGACACCAGCGGGTCGACCAGACTTTTTCGGCCATTTCCGGCCACCTCAGGCGGCGCCCTTAGTAAGGGTTTGTTCCTCTCTTTGAGTCTAACAAGCTTATGTTTTTAGATCTCTCGCATCTTAGTCCATTTTTGTGAATCTAACTTGAAAAGTTTCATAATTTTGAAAAGTTTTTCACATTTTCCAACCACCTTTGGCCACTTTTAGCCGTCGATCCAAGTATTAAAGTTGTTATACTCGTCGAGCTCTACGCGGTAACATAAAATTTATTGATATCCGAGATGGTTGATTATCCTTTGCAATTTTACCTATTTTTATTATTTTTGGTTTTTTTATTTTATTGTTAAATATTAATTTCAGTTATTTTAGTCTTTAAAAAAATTAGAAATTATAAAAGTTGAAAATTAAAATTATTTTTACGGTTACCATGTATTAATGGTTATGGTTATAGTTAATAATTATTTAGCTAAATAACCAATAATTAAAAATAAATAATCGCGGTTATAATCCTAAATGATTATAACAAAAAAAAACCGCGGTTAATAACCAATTAATCATTTGTTCATTCTTACTTACACTATACCCTCCAAGCTCCATCACCATTGACCTTCCCAAATCCATGGGTTGGGTCAGCTATTGGGTAGCTTGTACCAATTAAGTCAGGTGCCGCCTTCTTCGCAGGAATGTACAATTGAGTAGGTCGATCATATTCCAACGGCACCAAAAGGCACCCATCAGCCAATCACCAAATGGACATTCTAGAGTCATAGCCTATTAGCACATAGATGATTAAGATAAGTCCCTTGCGTGTGTTCCAAGTCATTTTTAGAAGGTAGGTTAATTGGTTTTGATGAAATAAGATTCTGAACCAATTAAAGTTAGCTAGGGAGGTGAACAACCTATAGTTTTACTCACTTGGCCGGTGCAACCAAAACTCATCAAACTCTCGATGTCCTCATAATCTTCCTCCTCACCCCCTTACACAAACTCTCTATAAAAAGGGCACCCCCCCTCTACTCTTCTTCACAACAACAAGCATATTTCGACTATTAAGAGTTAAGACAGTTCCAATTCCTAGGACCAGCTTCTTCAACGTGCCTACTCATCAACAATGGCTTTTCCCAAGCTCGTATCTTTGTTCTTGGTGGTGATGTCACTCTCAAGCATCCATGGCGAAGCCACTCGTCGCCTTCTTCAAACACCAACAATTCCATCTCTGCCCAAGACCACATTGCCTCCACTGCCCTCAATACCAGCACTCCCCAAGGCCACCTTGCCACCTTTGCCCTCAAACACCTTGCCTACATTTCCAACTGCCCCAACTCTGCCCAAGGCCACATTGCCTCCATTGCCCTCACTACCAGCACTTCCCAAGGCCACCTTGCCACCCCTGCCCTCAGGTTCAACCCCATTGCCTACAATACCAACTGCCCCAACTCTCCCAAAGGCCACATTGCCACCATTGCCCTCCGCCCAATTGCCAAATCCCGCATTGCCTACGGTGCCCGCCACACTTCCTCCATTGCCAGCCAACCCAACACTCCCAACAACAATCTCTTCAATCCCTACTATTCCATCAACAATTCCAACCATTCCATTCCTCTCCCCACCCCCATCAAACTAAACTAGCTACTTCTACTCGAGAGATCGATGGATGAGATATATACATGTCAAGGCTTTCTAGTACTATGTATTTTCTTGGATTTGCTGGATATGCTTCTTTTTTGTTGTTTGATACTTTGATGGTGTGGCTTATTAGTTCGCGAGTGCTTCTATTAGAGAGCTTGTGAGGATTTTTATTTTCTCTCATTTCGATTTCACATGTACGTCTTCTGCTGCATATTTGTATTGTAGCACATTGTTATTATAATCTCATTACTATTATACTATATTAAAAGATTTTTTTTTCACGAGCATTTTTTTTTTTTTTTACCATAAGATTAAAAAACTTCATTAATAACGAATAGAGACACCAGCATTAGTGGCTAAGTTATCAAACAACCAGTCAGTCCCTAATTCATCCCAACAATGATACCCACCAACCCTAGAAACAAATCTAGCAACATGGTGCGCAGCTTTATTAGCTTTCCTGGATGCGTACATAAATTGAACATTCCCCACCCTCAAAGCTAGTACATGGATATCGAACATAAGACATTCTAGATCAGTATCACCCTGACTCTGACCAAGGAGGGCCGTAATAAGCCCCAAAGCATCTGACTCAATCACCACCCGATCGTGGCCAACCAGCAAACAATAGGAGAGGGCACTACGCACCGCCTCTGCTTCAGCCACCAAACTCGATTTCAGACATAGGTCCCCTTTACCTCCCGCAGACACTAGCAGCCCGAAGCAGTCTCGGATAACCCAGCCAACGCCACCACGCGCCGTCTCCCGGCTCCAAGCACCATCACAGTTTACCTTCAGGATGCCCATGGTGGGTTTCTTCCAAAAATGCACCACCTCATCAACCCCCAGCTCCGGCAGCCTAAGCTGCGAGAACTGGCTCTCCAATGTCGAGACCCCTAATTCTCGGAATTCAGTCACACACTTTAGTAGGTTGACAACGGCCTCCTCCGGTGACATAGCAATACCTTCAAACACTTTCCGGTTTCGGCACTTCCAAATCCTCCAGAGCCCAAACGTAAGTGTCTGAGTCAGCTCCACCCTATGTGGGAGTTGGTTGAATTTAGTCAACAGGCCTTGCCAAATACCAGGAAAATCAACTCCCTCTAGTGCAGTGACGTCCAGCATAAGAGGGCTCCCAAACTAGAAGACTCTGGCAAACTGGCAATGGAAGAATAAATGGACCTCTGTCTCCTCAGCAAGACCACACACCGGGAAAACAGGATCCACCACCAGTCGACGCCGAACCAAATTAGCTCGAACTGCAAGGGCGTTATTACAACCCCTCCAAATAAATTGCTTCAGCTTCAGTGGAACCTTCATAGACCAAAGTTGACCCCATTTCAGGCCCAGAGCAGGAGAGGAACTGGACTCCCCTTCCCCTCGTCTACCTAACTCCCAATTTCTGTGCAAATACAACGCAACACCATAAGCTGATCTCACCGAATAACCTCCAGTTGTGTTGAAATGCCACATCCACCTATCTCCCAGACCCCATCGGCTAAGGGGCAGCCGAAGAATAACATGGGCCACCTCCTTTTGAAAACACCGAGTTATCAGCTCTTCCTTCCAAGTGTGGGTATCCTGGTCAATCAAATCTTTGACAAATGGCGGATTGGTGATGGTGCAAAGGTGCGACCCCGTTCTGATCCATGGTTGCCGACTCCCTATACTTTCAAGGTGACCTCTTCCTATCCAATTATGAGCATTTGGATGGACTAATTTTTTTGTTATATATAATACTAACCTATATTTACTCACCCACATATAGGATGGCCAAATGAGGGTTTTTAAGGGTATGGGCATATACTCATACCTAGGGTATAGTTGGGCTTATACTAGGGGGTGGTCAGGCAACTAAATCTGAAAATTTGAACCAACTCGAAAACTAACTTGATTCGATCCAATTCAATTCGAAGATTTTTTATTTTGGTTAATCAAGTTAAAAAATCAAACTTATCCGAATTATTAGGTTTTGTTTGTGGTTTATGCAAAGGTAGAATCCGTAAAAATTCGACTCAAACGAACTAATAAAATTAAAATTCTATTTATTTATTTTTTTCTGTTTACTTATTATTATTAACTATATAAAACCCTCAAACTATATATAGGGGTCATTTCAAGTTCATATCCAAATTATGAAAAATTTTATCTAATTACCAAGACTATGTGCCTCAACAGATTACTACATGTGTTACATTTCCCGTCTAATTGGACGTTAAATCTCACGTGTCAACTCTTTGGTCCAGTTAGCTGCTGATGTGCCCTAAATTAAACAGGCAATTTGGTCAATTATAGGCCACTCATCAACATCCCTTACATAAGACCCTAAAATCCCAAATTGAAAACCAATCACAAATTTAAAAGATTAATATTTTTAAAAGTTGATAGAATCCTAAATAATTATATAAGACTTTAAAAAATTAAAGAAACCCTTTTTTCTTTCAGTACCTACAGGATGGAGTGAGACCCGTCGGACTTGGGCAATGAGACAAGATCAGTTCTCGAAGGAATGGCGAAGAACATGTACAGATTGAGCATGGCATTGGTTCATTTGCAATTTTTTTTTTTTTGCTTCTTTACTTTGTTGTTTTTTGTGTTTACATAAAGAAGAAAAGAAGAAGACAAATCCCACTTGAGATCTGAAATTATTGCTGGCTCGCTGTGTTCATCAATAAAATATGAGTGGGGAAGGCGGGGGAGAGAGTGTTCTAGTGGAGATCTGAAACTATCGCAAACAAACCCATAAGACATATCGTCACTTGATATCTGAAATTATTTCAATTTTGCAAGAGAATCAAAATAAAAATTGGCCAAATTGAGACGAGCCCTAAACCACATGAATCAGAAAATGAAAAATTTTATGTAGTCATTGTCCGCATCATTGTTGAAGGCAATGGCAATGAGAGGTACATAAATGGATCAAAGGTAATGGAGACCTTTTTGCAAATAGGACAAACTAATGTTGATTTATATTGACCCTGCAATTTACGAAAAATAAAAAGGGAGATAATTTATTAATAGAGTGATAAACTTATCTCAAAATAATAAAAACTCATGGAAACAGATATGTGAAGCATAAAAAACCAAAGTAACTTCCTGCTTTAACTCAGAGGTATTGATCATTCTCTTGGTTCAAGTTCTAGGAGTATCAAATCCTAGAGCAAAGGGTAACAACATCTTGATCAACAACTCTAAACCATGCAAGATTCACCAACAAGTAATCAACATAGAAATCCAATCTAATGAGCTACTTTCTGCTAAATCAGAGGCATTCAGCATCCCCTTCAGTTGAAGTTCTAAACTTATCTTCATAAAAATAATAAGATTCAAAATGTTCTTAAAGTATCAAATCCTTGAGCACAGGGTAATAAACCTTGATCAAAACTTTGGACCATGCCAGGTTCATCATCAAATGCATCACAAAAGTAATCAGTAATACATTCCTGTTCTGATTTAATTCAGCAAGAAAAGAGTGGAAGCGAAAGACAAATCTGAGGAAGATGCTCACTTGGCACACATCGACGATGATAGAGTCATTACGGGCTAAATGATTCCGCCAATATTCATCAGCTACCTCGTCATCTTGCCGACCATCACCATCCTTGACTTCTACATAAGGCTTGCATTTTACACGATTAAGATCTTCATGAAGTCCATCCAAAAAAAAAGCAAGGACCTCCTATGACAATAATATGGTATGATACATGAATATTCAAACCTTTGTAAATCTTGAACCCAAAAGAGAGCTATTCTAAAAACAAGAAACTCCACTAACTTGGGAATCATGTTGATTAAAGCCGTTAAACTGAGGAGCAAATCGAGAAATTTTTGACTTAAACGTCCTTGGAGCCACTGGAGTTGCTCCAGGAGCCCATAACTTCCGTAGCAGATCTCCAAAGGCTAAGGCAATCTCCCCCTGACAAAGAAAGCATAAAATTACTATAAAGAATAAGTGAGAAAAATTCACGTTATTCACTCAACATCAAGTCATGAATATTAAGAAACAAGTTTATGAGGAGTGCAACAGAGGGTGACATACATCCCTGCCCAATGGATTGTCTGGATTTATTTCTTTCACATAATCTCCAAGAAAATAGTCAACAAGCTTTGGGGTGTGGGTTAAGCACTGGATTGAACTATTCATGAAGCAAGTATTTCCAAGGTTCTGTAATCCTGTCAATCCCAAAGAACCAGCTTCGCAAGAGCTTCCCCAGAATGAACGAATGAAACTAGAATTTGTAATTCCATTAGAACCATTCATCCCAATTGAAGCAGCACAACAAGAATTTGCACTGGAAGAATGTACCATCTCATCTTTTTTCCCTTCCCTGCACTTAAAGGAATCTGATAACCCATAAACTTGCAACTCCAACAGGATCTGCACAAAATCATAACTTCCATCTATTAAAGTGTTGCACCAATTGTAACATAAATCACAAAGATGGCATCCAAAAATTAAGAAATTAAGTCTAAAAATTCACTATCCACATAAGATTAAGAACAATATATCCAGTGAACAATGCATCAAATTAAATGAGTATCAACCACATAATCTAAACAAGATACAGAAGTGCCACTAACTTCCCTAATAGAAAGACAGAAAAATGCCTACAAGAAAAGAAATGAAGCAATTGGAATTGGAAACACCTATTTCTGATCCATCCGGCCAAAAATCAGGCCTATTCCCCCTACCAGAAAAGAAACACTTGTACGTGATACAAACATGTGAACCATATGTGAGCCCAACCATTTGTGAGAAACTCAAAAGTTGACTCACTAAGGGACTTGTTTGTGTTCTGTCTATTGGGGTTTTATAAAGTTGGTTTTCTTGTAGTACTAAATTTAACTCGTTTAGGTCGACTTCTTTGTACTTGACAAGAATGAAGGGGATCTTAACAAGATATTGCTAGTTTGATAATTTTAAGCCAATAAAGGACTTCTTGATTGTTGGAAGTATTTTAAGCTAAGATTGGGACAATCCATTTTGATGGGAAGTCTCCACATCAAGCCCATGTATTAGAGTTTTAAAAGAATTCACATGGATGAATTGACAATATCACGGTGATTTAGCCACTCTTAATCTTCTTCTATCTCTCCTTACTGTAATTCCTCTTTGTGTCCTCAATCAAAGACTCTAACAAGCTCAAAATTGCATAATATTTAGAGGTATTAAAATTTGATTAAACCTAATACCACTGAGATCCTATCTAAGCAAGAAACACAAACTTAGACTTCATTCACTTTGCTAATCGAACAATTAGCTGGAGCTCTTCTTTAGATCATGAACTAGCTTACTCAAATCAGATGGAAGATAACAAGAATACTACTCAAACTTAGAAACATGTAAAACATTAAAGGGTATGCAGAGAAGCAGAACGATTGATGAATAAGAATTAACAACTGTCTTATCATATCAATATACCACGTACCTCATCTGACTGCCGTTGACAGTCTCTTGCAAACTTAGTTTTCTCATTTGTGAAAAATAAGTTCGTCTGCTCTGAAAAGTCCCAGATGCGTAGCTGGTGCAATAACAGAAGTTAAAAAGCAAGCCACTTTGTGGTGATAAAATAACATATTTAAGTAAAGAACTTAACTACCATCTCAGACTCCACACTGAAGATTTTGCAGGCTCTCTTGAAGAACTCGACTGCATTATCCTACAAGAGAAATGCATAACAAAAAGAGAGACGGCATATCAAGATGTGGAAGACAAAGAAATCCCACAATAAGCAGAATCACCAGATTTTATTTGACATGCGAAAAAGATTACAGCATCGAATACAAAATCAATTGGAAATATGTGGAGAGGCTGATATACTAATGTGCCAGGCTTTTAAGTTCCTGATGTGGGATTCTCTCATCACGCCCCCCACATGTGGTGTGACTTGACCCAAACACACAGATGACCTACATTGGGTGACATGGGGAGCACACATGGCTGTTGGGCCTGACAAATAGGCAGAATGCTCTAATACCATGAAGAAGTAAAGCAGCCAACTAAAACCAATGGAAATGGGTGGAGAGACTCCAGACATTATAGACTGCTATGCAATGTGGATTCTATCAAATAAATATCATTCTGAGAAGGTGTAAGTTGTTCATCGAAAGCATAAAAGGAAAAAGTGCAAACAGACCATTAAGTATAAGAAAGGGAAAAACCCTCCAAAATGGATGAAAATTGATAATGCTTAAAAGATTTAATTGAGATTGCAATATTAAGTATATACTTTTTTAGGTGAAAACAATTAAGATTATACTTTAACACAGCTGCTAAACTGATTTTGCAGATTTTTGTAGCTTAAATGTATGTTTGTGACCATTTTTTTCATACTTAAAACATTTGCATTCGATGGGCCACATACATTGTAGTTCACACAAACCTGTCATTACTGAAAGTTCAAATCTGAAACCTTCTAAACATTAACAATTAAAGGAAAAAATAAAATAAAAACTGAAGATAAGAAACAGAAAGAATACATTAATTGGATATACTGACCTTTTTGGTAATCCTTACTCCCAATGAATTTGTTTCTCGCGGAACAGAAAGTCTGAGTTGTAGAAGATAGACATCAGTCATGTCATCTTCTGCAGCTGAAAAACTCTTACCATCCTTCACTGCAGCCTTAGAATCACTATGCCTACATGTATACAACAATCATACCAGTGCTAAGAAACTCACCAAACTATGGGTATTAATTAAAAATTCTATGAGTTGCAACCGGAGGCAAATGCATCATCTTTAGAGTATTGCATGAGTTAAAAATTCCAAATTATTCATTAAATGACCACAGAAATCTGGGATTCAACAAGGTGTTTAATTGAAATATTTTCAAATATTAACTATTATGACTGCCGGGATTTTTAATTTATTTGAAATACGGAAAGATCCACTATACAGACCTCAGGTGGGCTCAAAAGGTTTGCTCTTCTGAGTGTTAATGCAAGAACAAGCTTTAATTGTTCTCAAATTATTAACAGACGGGCAGTATTCAAAAACTGCAGAATTTGAATGAGGATACTGTTAAAGGAATGAAATGACTGCATTCTAGTTAAATAATTATCATTCTTTTTTAAGTTTCCTTCTCTTATAAGCTTAGGAATCTACCAAATTTTTAACTCTGTTCTGCAAGTAGGAAACAATCAAGCCCAAGATGGCTAGTCCGAAATGGTTAAAGCACATCAAACTGAAGTATCGATGAAAGGTCAAAGTTATACTAGATGATGTTAGTTATTTACAGGCCTTGAGGGGAATTAGCTATCGTAATCTTAATGTGAAAAAATAAACTATTGGTTCAGGCTAGATTTGCTCAGATGCTGCAGGTTTAATGTAGAGATGGAGGAGCTTCCAAAATACTTTGTGCCATTTCATTTTGATAGGAAAAAGAAAATTGATGTGCCCTATATTTATTGTAGCCAATAAATGCTACTATTTAGGCCAATTCAGAGCTCAAACGAAAGGAAAATGTAAGGAGAGAAATTATTACGAACAATTGCATAAGTAGTAATATTTATATGAGTATGTATAATGACGGGCATAAGAGGCAAGAAATCTGCATCGAGGAGATATATAAATTACTTAAATCAAGACAAAAATTCTCAATGAAGTCATAATAGAGAAGCATAGAAATTTAGCACAAGTGGCATCAAACACAAAATATCACCACTGTGCACTCACATCAAAACATCAATTTATCTAAAGAGGCACATCTGGTTCTAATCAATCAAATATGAGCACCAAACTCAAAATCCATGTTTCCAATCACATTCAAAAGATCCCATGTCAGGAAATAACCAAGAACCTAACAAAAAAACCACTCACCATCTAAGTGCCTGAACCCACATTTCTCCAGGGACCAATGCATAGTCTCGGCCAGAGACACCTACTTCACCATTTTCACCACCCTGCAGTGTGTCCTCTCTCTTGAGATTAAGCACAAGATCCGAGTTGAAAATGTTGTTGATAATCTTCATAGGGCCAGCATACGACGAAGTTTGGGACACCACGTACAAAATCCCTCTCTTCCCATCTGAATCGCCCAAAACTGAGTCTTGTGCATCCCTCCACCAACTGAAAACCGAATACACATATGAACAAGCCGTTCGCAAATCCAATCAAAACCCTATAATGCAGACACTCCCAAATCCAAAATTCAAAACAATAATAACGACAAAAGGAGATCGAATTCACTCTGGACCCTTATTTATAATTTTTATACTTAATCAACCCAAGTAACGCATTTCTTTCCTTTCCTTTTCTCCTCTCTAATTCCCTCAAATTTACAGAAACTAAAAATGCATAGAAAATTTGACGAAGAAAACTTCATCGTGGATTGGAGAATGTTGTGCTTTGGGAACTGAAAAGCATGAACAAATCGAGAAGTGAAGGAGTTATAAAACCTGTATGGAATGAAGTAAACTCGCTGGTCGCTATCTGAGTCGGAACGCGTAGTGGAATCGGAGAGATCTTCAGATACAGCAACGGCCTCCATTCTCTTATATGCCGTGTTTTGTATATAGAGAAAGACCGAGCGAAGAACGAGTTTGAAAATCGGTTTGGGAAATGCAGATCATCAGAGAGGAAAGAGTGAGATGGAGAATGGCGGATTTGCAGAGAAACAAATGGAGCTTTTTGTGTGAAGACGATTCAATAAGGAGGGAAAATATATATATTAATTCAGTTGCGTTTTTAATATAAATATTGATTGGTATTCTGACGTGGAAAATTGCATTTGGACTTTTAAGTTTGAGAGCAGCTGAAGCTGAGAATCATATGCGGAATGTGTTGAACAACAAAAAGGATATGCTGAGTACTAACCGAACCACAAAGGGATTTAGTTCATATAGTTCTAATATTAATCAGTAAATTAATAATTTTAAATTTGAACTCCGATAATATATTATGTGATAACCACAATATTATTATTATTATTATTAAATAACTATAATTTACCCCTTAAAGTTTATAGTGTTCCTAGGTTTTTTTCCTGTTTTTTTACTCTTTCAAAATTTTCAAAACAGGTCAATTTTGTTTTACCGTTTGGTCTTGTGTTAAATTGATTACGGAAAAAATGCAGTACAAATTTTATGCCAAAAATGTAAATTTCATTTAATCATCATGTCTTTAGTTAAATTAAGGCTTTTTATTTTAAATGTACATTATTTTTGTATGAAAATTTCATTTTGGATCATATTCTCATTATTCGTGCAAAATACACTCTGTAAGAGTTGGCTCACTTAGCACATTTTCCGTTAAAAATTATTAAATGGGCGTCAAGCTGGACACGTGACGCCTACGTGGATGAAACTAAACTGAAGCAAGTAAAAGCAAGTAAGGGCAAAAAAGGAACTTCACATTCCAATTGAACACATCCTCTCTACTAGAAATCGATCACCAAATCGATTTCCAAATAAATAGCTTCTCTCTGTGTTCGTCCAAACCACCGGCGTCGTTTCAAGGCAGAGGCACTGGAGCTGCAACAGAGATTGGTGGCTGCCAAAGAGGGAGACAAACTGTATGCAATTCGATTTCCGAGGCCAGTTTTGATGAATCCTCGGGCGAAGAAGAAGGCAAGGGCGATGAGCCAGGGGATTGGGTCTCCGAAGGCGGAGAAAGCCGCGGCGAATGTCAGCGTTTTCGTGTGGACGGAAGCTCCGAGGCCGAGTTTGCGAAGGAAGGGTTTAAGTCACGGGCTATGTTGGCGAGTTTGGGGGAGGAAATGAGGGGCCTAATGGTTCTGTCGAAGCCAAAATCGGCGGTTTTAAGGGAGTTTCGGCGAGTTTGGGTGTTTGGAAATGGTTTTAGGCGAAGCGATTTCTAGAAGGGAGTACGGGATCTGAGAGAGGGAATGGTGGGGGAGGGAGTTCCAGGTAACCGACTCAGGACGATGGCGACGAAGCTCAACCGAGTCAACCTTCCCAATCGTTGACTATTGCGGTGGTCAAACCCAAGAAGCCCCGATCTCAATTCCAACCCCAATCCGTCTCAATCCCAACACTAGGCATTCCTCTCGAGAAAATGACGATCTTGCCCTTCTATTTCTTCCAAATTGATGCCCTAGAACTCGCCCCACGTTTGCTCGGCAAGTTCCTTAGGCGAGACGATGTTGTTCTTCAGATTACTGAGGTGATAACCAGTCTTTTTTTTCTTTTTTTAATTTCCATTTATTTTTCTGTTTGTTTCTCGGGAAAATGAACAATTAGAACAAAGCGCAGTTCCTAGTAGCTTATTCCTTGGGTTTTTATCAACTTAGATTAATTCGTTTATTACCAATTAACTTACCATTTGTGTGTTCTGAGGTGGAATTCTGAAATATTTTCATTTTGTTGAAAAGTTATCAATTTGACAGAAGTGAGTGGTGGTGAGGGCGAGCGACGCCATTGGGAAGAATTGGGATCTGCTGCAGTGGAGCTCAGAATAGCAGCAGCAGGTGCTGTGTAATTCACTGACTATGTTATAGTCAGGAGATTGAGAAAGGAGGACATAGCTGCAGGCACAGTGCAAATGAAACTGAAAGAAGCAAGTTGTATTGCTGCTGGTTGATCATCTGCTCATAGGAAGCAAGTTGTATTGTCATCAAATTGCTAGGTGATGTATAATGAAACTGAAATTGTTTTACATTAGCTTTTGAAGGACCAAAAAAAAATGGTGTTAATGTCTGAAATTGTTTTTACATTCCGCCTCTCTTCCACGTCAACTACATCAATTGGGTCCTAGTGTGCCACCGTGTCCAAAATTCCAATTTTGCCTTATTTTTTTATGCCCATTTAACAGTTTTAACATAAAAGGTGTTGAGGAGGCCAACTCGTCCATTACATGGTGTATGCCATTACATGGTGTATTTTGCATGAACAATGAGAATATGGTGCAAAGTGAGACTTTCATACGAGAACATGGTGCATTTAAAGTAAGAAACTTAAAATTAATCATTAGACTCATGTATCCGTGTACGTGTGTGTATGTTAATTATTTTTATTTTGAATTTATTATTTATAATTTTTAAGAAATAAGGAGAAATGAAAAAAAATTAAAACAAAATGAGTGTTGGTGTTACACCCCACCTCGAATATCCACCTAGATACCGGCAATCTCAGGTGTTGATCGACACCTAGACGTTAAGTCTCAGTGACGAAAGTCAATAAACAAATTCCATCACAACGAAGCTTAGGATTTATCATGATACACATAAATGAAGCCTTATAAGTTAAGGTCATTTTTGACCTTTTGATCTTCAGCAAGTGAGACATATGTACCATCATCTCTCTAAAACGATGGCAATTAATCAACTGTCGCACTCATGCGACCAAACAAAGCTCGTCTATCTGGGTCACCACCCACATCAAACCCATCAACCAAGATAACGAGTATTTCCAAAGGCTAAACATGCCCGTGACAATCGTCGTCAAGACATATCAGCCAGCAATAACCTCGGCTATCATAACACATAAGTCGGAACATTACCTCGGCTATCATACATCGCATAAGTCAGCATGTTATCTCGGCTATCATATCACAGCAGTCGGCATGTTACCTCGACTGACATATCAAATAAGCTGGCAATACCCTCGGTAATCATATCACATCAGTCGACATATCCCTTGACTGACATATCACATAAGCCAGCAATACCCTTGGCTATCATATCACATCAGTCGGAATGTTCCTCGACTGTCATAACACATCATGAGCCGGCATAACCCTCAGCTGGTGTCACATCAGTCGGCATGTTACCTCGACTGTCATAACACATCATCAGCTGGCATAACCCTCGGCTGGTATCATTACCCAATCATCATAATAGGTATCCCAATGGCACTGTAGTCGCACAAGTCACGCGCACGTGACAGGACTGAGTGTCTTCGCTCGTACCACAACCACGTGAAGAACTGGGTGAAAGCACCATCACCACGAGTCTCCCTAGGAGCTCTGGGACCACAAAGACTCATTAGAGCTCGGGGACAGGACTGTCATTGTTTAACTAATATAGAGCGAGTGCATGTGAACGATCACGTGGAGGACTGGTCTGTGGACTACAGACAAGGACGACACCAGAGACCACCATATAGGTATACCATGACTCGACATAAACATATGACTCAACACCGACCACTGACTTATGACACCGACACATGGCTCACATACTAGGCCGGTAAACCTCGATCGTAGTACCATTATACTGACTCGTATGCTACGCCGACATGGCTCATCGGTGTTAGCATACCCATACTGACTCCTGTGCTAAGCTGATATGGCTCTTTGGCGATATCACCTCGGTTACGTGTCACTATAGCGATTATCTTAACCGTCGTATTCTTTGTTTGCAGCGATATCCACCATTAACTCACGGTACGATACTATAACCAGTATCTCGGAATCGACCCTCGAGATATTCTATTTTA
Source organism: Oemleria cerasiformis (assembly GCA_037349345.1). Lineage (NCBI taxonomy): Eukaryota > Viridiplantae > Streptophyta > Magnoliopsida > Rosales > Rosaceae > Oemleria > Oemleria cerasiformis. The sequence goes on along the minus strand of JAZGTL010000009.1, from coordinate 3,902,001 downwards.
GTAGTGTATACTCGTTCCGGAGTATTTTACTATTCTTAGGGTTCCTAACCCTTAATATTATATTTTACAATGCCGGGCCCATCAATGGGTCAAGGGTAAAACGATCATTTTTGCTGTTTAAATTCGTAAATCTCTAGCCCGTACCACGATGGGCCTTTAGTAGTGACCCAATCCTTCTAGTCCAACCCAACACTTACCGGATTCTAAGCTAAATTCTTAATTTCCTATTCATTATCTGGGATGGGTCGTAATAGTTGGAGTAATTACCCATTCCTCCACTAAATGTTTATTTTTTAATTTTTTAAATTTAAATATTTAATTACACACCCCGTCCCGAATATACAATTAGATATCGGGAATACCGAGTGATAGCCGACACCTAGACGTTAAGTCCAGGTGACGAAAGCCCAACTAAAACGATGCGTTTTAGGAAATTTAGAGAAAGATAGAATACTAAACACTAAATTAATGTTTCACCATGACAGCAGACAACTCAGAGCATAATTAAAATAAATGATTATCATAATTAAAGCATCAATGCTTAACCGATTGTTACCTTGTTACACCCTCCTCGAGTGGTGTCAGAGCTGTCGTCACATGATTCCCTCCTCGCACTCACGAACCTTCCTCTGCATACCTGAGGGGCTTAAAACAGAAAGGTGAGCGGAACTTAATAATTTTAAGCAAAACATTTCATTCATATATAATTCAAACCCTCAAAAGATAATAAAGTGAGTAATGAGAGTCATATTCGTACTAGGAGATTTCACCTGTAAAACTCCCAGAGTCTCCCATGTACTCACATATCATCATATAGTCATAGGCTTACCACATAATATATGTCCACATATAATTCCAAAACCATCAAGATTATCTCACCATTACATTTATCATTCAAGTTCATCACCTGTGACACTATTTCATACTTAACATTACACTCAATATCATAAACGAACAACCCCACAGGGTTAGCAAGCATTCAGTGCAGTCTTGTACAAAACCAATCGCATAATGATTTACCAATTAACATTCACATTAAATCTTCATATATTGAAGATGACACATCCAGTCTTATGGATGGCAAGACTAGTAATACTTTGATACCATCACCTCTCTATGATGGTATAGATCATCTCAAAGACACATCGTCCATACAAAGCATAATTTCATCAATCGGGGTCACCACCCACACCATACCCACTGACCTCGATAACGAAATGTACCCCCACTGGTACATGGACTCTAATCACTAGTCATGACAATCGTCATCATATCGTATGAGCCGGAAAGTCCTCGGCTATCATCGTATAGTGTATAAGCCAGCATATCCCTCGGCTATCATATCACATAAGCGGGCATGTTACCTCAGCTATCATATCACATAAGCTGACATGTTACCTAGGCTATCATATTACATAAGTCGGCATGTTACCTCAGCTATCATATCATATCATCAGCCAGCATGACCCTCGACTGGCATAACATATAAGCTGGCATGTTACCTCGGCTATGATATCTCATCAGTTGACATATCCATCGGCTTGCATAACATGACTTAATCATCATCTCAAGTTTCCCAATGGAACTGTAGTCGTACGAGTCACGCGCACGTGACAGGACTGAGTGTCTTCGCTCATACCACAACCACGTGAAGGACTGGGTGCCAGTACCATCACCATGATTCCCTATAGTAGCTCTGGGACCACATAGACTCATAAGAGCTCGGGGACAAGACTGGCGTTGTTGAACTAGTATGGAGCAGCGGAGGTGAATGATCACGTGGATGACTGGTCTATGGCCTACAAACAAGTACGATATCAACGACCACCATGTGGGAATACCATGACTCAATGTTGACATACGACCCAACATGACTCGACATGACTCATGACTCGGACTCATGACTCGGACTTATGACAACATGTACTAGGCCGGCATACCTCGACCGTAGTATCTCAAAATAGAATCATGTGCTAAGCCGGTATGACTCCTAGGCAATAACATCTCGGCACTGACTCTCGTGCAAAGTCGGCATATTCCTCGACCTTAGCTATCACAATCATATTTATGCTCTTTCTTTATTAACACCATTGTCATATTCATCATTTCACATTGATATCCACCCTTACTCGTGATTCGAATATCGTAACTTGTATCTCGGTATCAAAGCCTCGAGATATTCCCTATAATAGTAGTTTATACTCATTTCGTAGTATTTACCTTTCATCGATATTATAATTATATATCGGAATCTATTATTAAGATCTATCACTATAATATTAGTTTATACTCGTTACGGAGTATTTACCTTTGTAGGGTTTACCATCCTTAGTATGTTCCATTCAATCATATATGTCCTACTAATATTTCCTAAATTCGCTAAGCATATATATTGTCAACTAAACATTCAACACCATTCAATTCATAACTATTTTAATTACATCACAATCATCAAACATTCAATCATATAACATTGTATAGTTATAGGTTTAGGGAAGAATTCCCCTCACTGTACATCGGGGAGAGCTCACCTGCCTGTATCCACTAATGCACATACTTCGAGGTAATCGCTCCTATAAGTCCCTACAAGCTTCATCTTGATCCATTTGGTCATTCGAACTCTCCAACATCATAATGCCTCACAAATAGAATGATTAATATTAGTAAATGTTTATCTAAACTATTAGACTTAATTTCCTAATTCCGGGAGTTCCTCCGCTCCTTCAAACATATTTAAAATTACTAAAAATGTCGTAAACAACTCACAAATGAACTCCGATGGATCCGAAACCTGCGCCAATGGCTCTGGAACATCGAGTTACATAAAATGCTAGTCGCCGGGAGCTAAGGGTGGGGCCCACTCGCCTTCACGCGCCCTAGACTCCCTAGGGGTTGCGACTGCAGCTTTTAGTCGCCCCCTACCTCCAGTCTAAGCCCCTCGCCAGTGCCAGCCGTGAACTGCCATTGATGGCCGTTTCAAGCTTTTCTGCAACTTCTTCCATACTCAACCAAAAACTACAAACTAATAGTCTAAATCCATCTACTCAATCCGAGGAATCCAAATATGAGGTCCAAATCGGAAGCCATTACCTGTGGTGGCTGGAAATCCCCTCGAAAGGCACAAAACCCACTTTCTTTTGTGGCTTTTTGCGCCATGTACGGTGGTCGTTAGCCTTGCGTGAGGGCATGGTTGTGATCACGAGGAGTAGACGAAGAAGATGGTGGTCTTAGTTTGGAGTGGGTCATCGCCGTTTGGTGGCGACGTCCATGGCATTTGTGTGAAGCCTCGTTAGATCACAGAAAGGGATAGATTCTGTGAGAGGAGAGAGGATGCGCGTGGACCAATCCCGAGAGGAGAGAGTGGCTTTTATAATATACACTTTTCCAAAATTATCATTACATCCCGATCATTTTAAAACCATAACTTCTTCGTTCGAACTCTGATTTCTGCGTGCCACTTGTCTACGTACTTGTAGGTTTGAGACCTATGTAATGGTGTGAGGAAAATTCTCAAAAGTGTTCTCGATCAAAAAGTGACTTTTGAGCCTTCAGGAATTTCAAGGGTAAAACGGTAAGTTTTGTAAATCCAACCTTTAATTCACGGCCCAATTAACGTTGGGCCTTCACTATAGGCCCTATATCAACTTAGTCGACCCAATTACTCATCGGAAATTATAGCAATTTATTAATTGGATTTTGCTTTTCGGGACGGGTAGTAACAATATGCCCCCTTATATGAATTTCGTCCACAAAATTCGCTCAATCGAAGGGAGTACCTTCCATCGCTACTAACTAAATTTCTATCACTTATCCATTATAGCTTCCACGTTTCGAGTGTGGAACTTCATATTTCGATTTTCAAAAGTTCATAGCCCACCGAGTTATGTCTAATTCCACGCTTCCGCTGTGTACTCGTTAATTACTTTCCCACCATCTCGGATGGTCGTTACAGTTTCACATAATCATCATGTCACAAGTATTTGTCTCCGAGATTCATTACAGAGTTGTGTCCAATATTTCTCAATATCATCACCTCGATCATAAAGCTAGCTCGGCGCCATCCTCGAGCGTAGTCATTATCATTTTTCTCAAGTTGCTTTTTAACAATCCTAGGCACCTTGGCCAATCCAGAGCAACCACATGATCGTCACATTCCACAATTTCTTGATGAGTTGTATAGAGAATATGGAAGTGCCTTAATACTTCGAGAAGGCCTTTCCTGGACCCGTGTCAACATCACCATAAATCACACCGTTCTCTTTGTTGTTTCATTAATTTCACACATCGAAATACCACTGAAAATAACCTTATACTATTATGACCTCTTTAGGGTCTCAATATCTCATGTATCCACACTGAGCTAATTTAAATCGTTTGACCCATTAGCAATCGCACGTGGGTTGTCACAAAGCCCCTACGTATTCCATCCAAAAGGTCTTACCACTCTGCACTAGTACTCCATGGTCTCTCTCCGGCTTTCATATGTCGAGGTAGTCGCCTTCGAACATAGTCTGACATAATTTATTCACTTTTTGGTAATCATACCAAAACTATTCATCTTGTATTCATCGTTATCAATCATAACGTTAGCTCGGCACAACCGTCGAGTACAGTCACATCAGTAACTCAAATGGAAACATAACTCAGGTACTCACCCTGAATTACTCTTATCCCATACGTGCTTAGTCACAACATGACAACGGTGTTGCGCTTTCATTATCCCCATTACAATCGAACAATACCTGCATCATGGCTTATAGTGGCGATCAACACTTTACTTCTATGATCCGTAGATTCTTCTCATCTTCTTCGACTTCAGGAACATAACCATTTGGTGGCAAGGCAAAAAAGCATCTTGGACAATAGCAAGAACTATCATAGTCCCTAAGGCCCTTGTTTTTCGTAGCCATTCTTCAAGATTATCCCTTTGTGGGGCTCTCAACCATACAGGGGTGTGATTCTCGATCTACTATAAGACTCCTCTTTCCGGTCATCACATGTTTCTTCGTTCTGCTTCAATCCGTATTTTTCCTCCGAGAATGCTCAGTTCTCGGGAATGTATCACTGAATTCGAGGGGTGTTAGTCGTGACACTCTTCTTGCTCTTCCAATTCAGTGGATTACGGCTTGGTTACTGATATGACTTTCTAAGTCTTATATGTTGAACAAACTTTTGATCGTTGATTGCTCATGAAACTACATCGCAACGCTCATCTTCGAATAACTTGTTCACACAACCCGAACGAGGAGTTCGACGGAGATTTCATAGAGTTTCCTCAAATAAAGGGTCAACATTACTCAAACACCCGACCCTTGATTGATTGGACCCATTTACAAATTTCCCTTGCTATCCTTAAAGAGCCCTATTCTCGCTCGACAACACCTACAACCTTGAAACAATCCCTGAAATACACATTTCTAGTTCGATCCATACTCTAAGATAATTCTACCAAAAATTCGGCAGAATCTCCCCTGTAATTTGGTCAAACCATCTTCCACCTATCAGACGAAGAATTCAAATAATAAAATAAAATCCAACAGTTCATATCAAATCACAATCAACCTGCTCCAATTTATGCAACCAATTTATGAAAACTTACTAATTCCCATACGAGTCGTCATGATGATCGACTACTACATGTGTTCCATGCGTTAGTAGGTTAGACTAATTAACACTTAGTCACAAGAATTTGTTCGAGGAGGTGCTTTGACACGTAAGAATCGGTAATTATGATCATCAAATGTATGTAATCAACTTCACTTCCTAAAACTATGCTCTAATACTAATTTACACACCTCGTCCCGAATATACAACCAGATACCGGGAATACCGAGTGATAGCAGACACCTAGATGCTGAGTCTAGGTGACAAAAGCTCAACTAAAATGATGTGTTTTAGAAAGTTCAGTGAAAGGTAGAATAGTAAACAATAAAATGCCGTTTCATCGCGACAACGGACAACTCGGAGCATAATTAAAATAAATGATGATCATAATTAAAGCATAAATGCTTAACCGATTGTTACCTTTTTACATCCTCCATGTGTGGTGTCAGAGCTGTCGTCACATGATTCCCTCCTCGCACTCACGAACCTTCCTCTGCATACCTGAGAGGTGTAAAACAGAAAGGTGAGCGGAACTTAATAGTTTTCAACAAAACTGTTCATTCATATATAATGCAAACCCTCAAAAGATAATAAAGTGAGTAATGAGAGTCATATTCGTACTAGGAGATTTCACTTGCAAAACCGCCAGAGTCTCCCCTGTACTCATAACTCATCATATAGTCATAGGCTTACCACATAATATATTTCCACATATAATTCCAAAGCCATCAAGGTTATCTCACCATTACATTTATCATTCAAGTTCATCACCTGTGACACTATTTCATATTTATCATTCAAGTTCATCACCTGTGTCACTATTTCATACTTAACAATACACTCATTATCATAAACGAACAACCCCACGGGTTTAGCAAGCATTCAGTGCAGTCATGCACAAAACGAATCGCATAATGATTTACCAATTAACATTCACATTAAATCTTCATATATTGCAGATGACACATCCAGTCTTATTGATGGAAAGACTAGTAATACTTTGATACCATCACCTCTCTATGATGGTATAGATCATCTCAAAGTCACATCGTCCATACAAAGCATAATTTCATCAATCAGGTTCACCACCCACACCATACCCACTGACCTCGATAATGAAACGTACCCTCACTGGTACATGAACTCTAATCACTAGTCATAACAATCGTCATCATATCGTATGAGCCGAAAAGTCCCCCTACACAGAAAATAAACACATGAAGTTAAGGTAGAATCCCGAGATGGGAGGTTCAACCAAGAACGCTCCGATGCTTAAGTCAACTCAATCTGGAGAGAAAACTGAAAAGCCAATTATGAGAATAATCGTGAGATACCTGAATTGCGAGGAGATGTCCTCTATTTATAGTGGAGACATGGGGGTCTTCGGAGCTTCTGATTGGTTGAAGGAAATTGCAATCAATTAGTATTCGTAGTTAGGAGATACTTAGGATTGTCTTTTAATAATAAATAATTCACTAGGAAGTTATTTATTATGAGTAGGAAAAAGAGTTCTAATTAATTAAGTAATCCTTTAAGGAAAGGAAGTTTACTTATTAATTAAATCATAATTGAATAAGGATCTCAAGGAGATGTCTTATTATGATGATATAATTTCCTATTAATTAATACATTCAACTGGTAAATATATTTAATTAATGCATGGTAATTACATCCCAATAATGGCTCCACCAAGGGCAGAGTAGTCATTCTACAAATTATGGGTCACATGGCAGCTCCACAATTTTTGGACGAATTATGGTTCCACAAATGTCCCCACATCGCTTAGGAATTTAGGGAATCCTAAGGGATGTAATTTATGCGGCTCCAGTAATCCATCGTCTTTTGATGCTTCTATGGAAGAAGGCTTTTGATGCTTCTTTGAAGAAGGCTTGGTTGCTTCTATGGAAGTAGACTTGAGTGCTTCGCAGAGCGAAGGCTTTGATGCTTCCGAGGAGGAAGACTTTGATGCTTCGGCGGAGGAAGGCTTGAATGCTTTGCGGGGCGAAGCCTTTGATGCTTTGGCGATTGAAGGCTTTGATGCTTCGGCTGGCAAAGGCTTTGATGCTTTGGCGGGACAAGGCTTTGATACTTCCACAGAGGTAGGCTTGAATGCTTCGCAGGGCGAAGGCTTTGATGCTTCCACGGAGGAAGGCTTGAATGCTTCACGGGGCGAAGGATTTGATGCTTCCATGGGATAAGGCTTGAATGCTTCACATGCTGAAGGCTTTGCTACTTCCGCGGAGGAAGGCTTGAATGCTTCGCAGGGCAAAGGTTTTTATGCTTCCGCGGAGGAAGGCTTTGATGCTTCTACGGGAGAAGGCTTGAATGCTTCACAAGGTGAAGGGTTTGATGCTTCCGTGGAGGAAGGCTTGAGTGCTTCGGGGGTGAAGGCTTTGATGTTTCCGCAGAGGAAGGCATTGATGCTTCTACGGGAGAAGGCTTGAATGGTTCTCGGGGCGAAGGCTTTGCGGTTGACCTCCACGTACTAAAATGCTTGCATAGGATTCGTTACAATTCGGAATTAGATTTTCTTGGTGGAGTTAGAAAGTTGACTTCTGTACCTTCTTAATTCCGTTGGCCTTTCTCAAAAAGGTTGAAAATTGAATTTTTGACGAATTTTGAAGTTGGGTCACGTGAGTTGATTCACAGACTTGACCTCCACTCAGTAATTGTCAATTAATAATCGTCGATTGTTGGAATCAGTCTCTTTTTGCGGAGTTGGGAAGATGACATCCGCATATTTCCAATTCCATTAAGTTTTATGGAAAATGTTAAGAATTGAATTTTTGACGAATTGCGGAAGTTAGGTCAAGCTCGGAGTAGCGTTGTTTTGACCTACCTCCGGTAAATTGCCCATAGATGATTCATCCCTTATCCGAATTAGCTGTTCTTGATGGTGTTGGAAAGGTAAAATCATACCTTTTCAATGCTGTTGGGCTTGCTCAAAAATAGTAAGAATTGAATTCTCAAATTAACTCGTAAGACGTGCCTTTGTGCAGGATTGTGCATCTGACCTTGTATCATTGAAACGGACATTCAGGATTCGTTATAACTCGGATTGGGGTGCCGTGGATAGCGTTGGAAAGCTAAGACCTGTAGCTTTCCAATGGTTCCAAGTCCATTACATGGGTATAAGTGATGTATCCGAATTATTCTCTGAAAGTGACGTCTTTTGCGTAGAAAACATTCTGGTTGGGATGCTCCTTCAAACTTAGATATCGCTGAGATTTTCTCTTAGTTTCCTTGAGCGTCGACTTTTCTTTCTCGCGGAGAGAGAGGGCTTTTTAGCTCATTCAAATGCCCCCGTTGTACTGCCATGGGCACCCAACGATGGCGACTTGAATAGACTTACCTCTCGGAGGAGGGCTTTACTTTGCCTTGGAGAAAGGGCTTTTTTCTTCACAGGGGAAGTGTAGCTTTCGTCCATGGAATCGTCCCTAGGGAAACGTCTTGAAAAGTGCTTCTTTCGTCCAAGTATTCCTACAGAAAATCTGCCTGAATTTAAACTTGGTTGCGCAGGCGTGCCACTTGTCGTGATAAACTAGCGCGTGAAGGCGATCCTCGTGAATATGACACGCGTTTTGGCGAGATTCCCATGTTGAGTGATCTTTGGGTTTCTTTCCTTCTCGGTTATTTTGAACTCTGGTGGCGTGGAGCTCGTCCAGGATCAGTCGTAGGTCCTCGTTTTCCAGTTGCCAGCTTGTGGCATTCCGGGATGCCCCTCCTATGAATCTTTCGTCTGTACGCTGAAATTGAGCGTGGACTTTAAGTTCCAGAGTAGCCAGATGTTGCCAAAAGCGGGTGTCCATATGTGCTAGGCTGAGTTGATGGCGCGTCCTGGGCCAAGATGCTGGCTTTGAGTGACAGAGGCGGGTGGACGTCGTACGGCGTAGGCGCGCGACTTACAGGCCCGGTGGCGACGGCGTGAAGCTGAGGATCATGAGCAGCATGACCGACGGCGATAGCTTGGGGACGTTCGAACGTTGAGCGACTGCACGACTAGGAGACCTCGGCTGGCGTCGACGTGGAGCAGTGATGAGGCTTCGACTCCTCCGACGGTGGTGGCGTGGCTGCCATGTTGCGGGGCTTACGACTACATCATTCCCATTGTGCGGTGGTCATGACGCCCTCTATCACGAGACGTGCTCGTCTTGTTACTGATCGTCATATTCTTGCCATTATTCGAAGATTTTTTGAAGAACGAAAAATGATAATTTGATGAAAAAGTGAGAACTTTTCGGATTAAAGAGCACCCATTGAGTATTTCTCAACTCGGCTCTCAATGAAAGTACCAGCTGTTGATTCAGAAATTGTCCGAATTGAGATTAGGCCGTTCAATCACTACACATGGAAAATAAATACCTGAGGTTAAGGTTGAATCCCGAGATGGGGGTTCAACCAAGAACGCTCTGATGCTTAAGTCAGCTCAATCTTGAGAGAAAACTGAAAAGCCAATTATGAGAATAATTGTAAGATACCTGAATTATGAGGAGGTGTCCTCTATTTATAATGGAGACCTATGGGTCTTGGGAACTTATGATTGGTTAAATGAGATTGCAATCAATTAGTATTCCTAGTTAGGAGATACTTAGGATTGACTTTTAATAATAAATAATTCGCTAGGAAGTTATTTATTATGAGTAGGAAAAAGAGTTCTAATTAATTAAGTAATCCTTTAAGGAAAGGAAATTTACTTATTAATTGAATCATAATTGAATAAGGATCTCAAGGAGATGTCTTATTATGATGGAATTCAAATGTCATCACTGCCCATCGAATTCAAATGTCATTCATCCTCTTTTTCCCTATAGGCTCAAGGTTGCGGTGGGGGGGGGGCCTCTGTGTATGGTGAAAACTGCGGATAGAGGAGGAAGTAGGGTGGGGTTGGGTGGGATATTTCTTTATTATTTTTGAATTATTGTTATTTTTTATTTACATTTATTTTAAAGATTATAATTTTTTAATTGAAATTTGTCCGCATAGTGTCTAAGTAGCAAAATTATTTTTAAAAAAATGCCACCTTCAACTTTAACATATTAACTAATGAATTAGTTAACATAAGGTATTTAAATGATGTATGTTGATATTTTGATAGTTTGGGTATGTAATTGAAATATTTTATAGTTTTGGTATGAACTTGAAATCACTACAATAAAATCAGGCATGCCCGACAAAAACTATTCGTCGAGCAACGTTCGGACTTCGCCGGGCCAAATTAAAACCGGCAAACCTCCGTCGGGAAACGTTCATCGGGCTACTGCAGTCGGGCTTAATGTTAGTCGACGAAAATTCGTCGAACAATTGAAAACTTGCCCGGCGGACGTATTCGTTGCCTATGATTTTTCGAGCAATGCAAAAGTCAACAACGTTTGCCCGACGGACACCTTTCGCTGGGCAAAGATACAGAAATTCGGCAGGTGTGCATCAAATTTTCTCACCGCGCCCGAAGAAATGATTATTCATCGGGCCAAATCTTAATATTTAAAAATATAGTTTTAATAATTTATTTAATTAAATAAATATATATAATTAAAATAAAAATATTTTTTTAAAATACAATTAAAAGAATAAAAAGAATCAAATTAAAATAAAAAAATATATTGAGAAAAATTAATGTTAAGTGTTTACATAATTAAAACTAAAACAATGTTTTACATATTACATTCTAACTACTTGGCGACGGGTCGAGGTGGTCGGGATCTTGGGCGGGCTATTGGGATGGGGGCTGAGGCTGTGACAGGAGCTCATCTAGTCCACGGTCACCCAAGCGGTGAAGGACCTTGGCAAGGGCGGTCTTGATTTGATCGTTTTAGGCATGGATCTGCGCGTATTGAGCCTTGATCTCAGCATTTTCGGCCTGGAGGAACTTGAAGTTTCTCTTGAGCTCCGACATCTCCTCGGGATTGCCTACCCAAGATGAACTCGACGAGTGACTAGTGACATCCCACACTTATGGAGCTCGTACTTCCAGTCGGCGTACCGTAACTGCTAGTGGTTTCTCAGGTATCTACTGAAATTAATGTAAAATAATTAAAAAATATGAAATTAATGTAAAAAATGGGAGAAACATGTACCGATAACTCTGCCTAACATCGCGTGATCTCCTCCGGGGGTTGGGTTCTGAAAGTCTCCCCCATCATCAGGGACTTGGTGCGAAGAATCGCGCCAATGTCATGCACAATGAGGCTGTGGATTTTTACCGACGCAGACCGGAGGCGCGGCACGTACAACACCAGTATCTTGGCATTCGTTGTCCTACAAATCCGCTGGGATATCAAACCACGGTTGATCCCGCGCACGTTCACCGACTTCCCTGCAAATTTGATTAACATTCATACATAAAATGAGTAACAAGTCACAACAGTTGGTTAAATAAACAAAATAATCAACTTACCCTTAGGGATTGCTCTGACATTAGGCACGGTTTCGTCTGCTCCGACATCGTCCTGTAAGGGCTGGGGGTCGGTACAAGGTTCCCCCCCCCCCCCCCCCCCCCCCCCCCCCCCCCCCCCCCGTTTCTTACTGTGATGTCGAAGAGCCGATCGGGCACCGGGTCGCTGATGAACCGACATCGATGGCTGAATCGACGCCGCTGTTGAGGCAACCGAGTCAAAGGCTGCCTCCTCCGGCGCATGATCATCAACGGGATCAGGGCAAGGGCGGGTCCTAGACGTGATTAAAGTGCCATGCGACATCTACAATAAGAAATATATAATAATTAATATAAAATTAACCAACATATTTTTAATTAAATTAAAAAAACCAAACATTTTTAATATTAAATATTAAATTCACAAAATAAAAACAGAACCACATTTTAAAATAAGCAACATTTTTTAATTCCAATAAAAATAAATAAATAAACCAATTTTTCTAAACTCAAAACTCACAACATTATACCTAAATTTCTAAATCCAAATTTCGGGAATAAAATCAAACTTACAAATTAATCCAAACATACAATAATAATATCCAAATCATAAAATTCACATATTAAAAATTTATAAAACTCACATATCAAAAATTTATAAAACTCACATATCCAAATATCACATATCCTACACCATATCAAAAATTCACATAAATTTTTTTTAATTCAAATATCCAAAATTCACATAAAATTCATATCCAAAATCATAACAAAAATCATATCCAAATTCATAACATTATACCAATTTCAACATTGTACCAAACATCAAAATTTCAACAAATCTTCAACTATTATATTCCAATCCAAACAAATCTTCAAAATTTCAACATTATACCAAACAAATATTTATATTCCAATCCAATCCAAAATCACAATATTCAACTAATCCCCCTAAATTCTCAATCTGCAAATTTGACAATAATGCACAATCTGCAATAATCAAATCCAAATTTAAATTCAATTTTCAATACAATTTCATAATATCCAAACCAAATTTAAATTGAAATTTCAATCCAAGCTAAAATTAAAATTTAACCAATCAAAACTAACAATAACCAATCTACATTAACCATAGAGAGAGAGGGACAATGAGTTCAACCTTGAAGAAACTACCAGCGAGGATAGGGGAGGCAGCGACACCTAACCTTGGTGAGAGAGAGGCGGCGCAAGAGATTGATGGGGCGGCGGAGTGAGGGCTGGAGTTTGAGTGAGAAAGGGCTAGAGTTGCGGAGACCGGAACGGCTGGAGTGAGGGTTGAAGTCTAAGTTGTAGAGAGATGTGGGTTCGGGAGAAAATAAGGAAAATAAAGAAGAAGGAAGAAGAAGAATAGTCGGTCTAATTTATCTGTCTAATTGATCTTGCCCAACGAACATGTGTGTCGGGCAATCTTTTTAATGATTCGTCGGGAAATAACAAGCGACGGATATTCGTCGGGTAACTGTTTGCATGTTCGTCGGGCAACGTTAAGCGGTGGATACACGGTAAGTTTGAGATTTTGCGAAAATTTTGGCAGAATGTTCGTCGGGCATCCGTTTAACACTTCGTCGGGTAAAAACAAGTGGTGGATATCCGTCGGGTAACATTTTACATATTCGTCAGGCAACAATACGCGGTAAGTTTGAGATTTTGCGAAAATTTTGGCCGAATGTTTGAAATTTTCGTGGAAAAAATTGCGCATTTTATTTACTTACCCGACGATGTTGCTAATGTTGCGTGACGAATAATTACATATTGCCTGGCGAATAGTTTACTTCGTCAGGCTTAAGTCTTATGATGTTGTGTTTATGACTGATCTGAAAACCAGGTCCGACGATAGAATTTTCAAAATCGGGACCGTTCAATTTTTGGTTTTACATGCTCAAAGGCCCATCGATCGTTATCGTCATGTTTTGCTGAGCTTATGTGGCTCGATCGTTAAGTTTGTGAATTTCAATGGGTTTTTCGTAGTTTTGGTTAAATTGATATTCAACCGATTAAATTTCAAAAAATTGACCGTTCAATAGTTACTTTTAAGTCTGTAGACCTCACCCGTAAAAAATCTTTATGTTTTGAGTATTTCAAGCCATCCGATCGTGAAGAAACGTTGTGTAACCGTTGAATCGTCACGCACCGTAACCTACTCCCAGGATTTCCAAATTGGGTAATTTTTCATGTACGCGATCTATGAATACCTACCATAAATATGGATGCTTAGATCGTTCCATTTCAATTTGTAAATTATTAAAAATCAGAAAATAAGCATACTCATCAAGGAGTTTAAATACTTGAAGGAAACTTCAAAACAATTTTTGAAGTTTTGGTTCTATTGATATCCAAACGATTGAATTTCACAAATCTAACCGTTCATTTTTTTTATTTTACATGCCTAGATCTCGCCCATCGAAAAGCTTTATGTTTTGAGGATTTAACGCCGTTTGATCGTGAAGAAACGTTGTGTGTTGCGCACTGTTACGTAATCCCGGGATTTCCAAATTGGGTAATTTTTCGCATAGGCGATCTATGAGTACCTACCATAAATGTGGACGGTTAGATCGGTCCATTTCAATTTGTAAATTATTAAAAATCGGAAAATAAGCATATTCATCAAGGAGTTTAAACACTTGAAGGAAACTTCAAAACAATTTTCGAAGTTTTGGTTCTATTGATATTCAAACGATTGAATTTTACCAATTTAACCGTTCATTTTTTGATTTGACATGCCTAGATCTCGCCCATCGTAAAGCTTCATGTTTTGAGGATTTCAAACAGTCTGATCGTGAAGAAACGTTGTGTAACCGTTGAATCGTCGCGCACCGTTACCTAATCCCTGGATTTCCAAATTGGGTAATTTTTCGCGTAGGCGATCTATGAGTACCTACCATTAAAGTTGACTGTTAGATCGGTCCGATTCATCTCGTAAGTAATTTTAAAAAGTAGTTTAATAAATAAATGTAAATTGAATCTGGTATATATTGCCCGACAAATATAGATGAATATTCGTCGGGCAAAATCTCCTAGTTCGGCAACCACCCACCGAACAGAGAAACACGTACTGATGATATTTGAAGTCTTTGCCCGACGGATGTAAAAGTATATTCGTCGGCCAAATGTCTGTTAGATTTTATAAATTCAAATTAAATTTAGTTAAATTTTTTATTTTTTATATTTGTTATAATTAATTGTTTATTGTATACACTATTTTATCAAATAAGATGAAATGTTGGGAAGCCGATTCAAGGATGAGGACATCAAAGTTTGTGGCTTTAGTACATATATAAAAAATTAATTGAAACTTTTGTGAATGAAATCATAAAACATACATATAAATCACATATATTGATTTGAAGATGGATATTACATATATAAATGAAATTTCTAATTTACAACTTTCATTCGGTGTCGGATTCACTTCCCCCTCCCATCCACGCTCGTCATCCGAGATGTGTACAGTAGTTGATTCCTCCAAATCACTATCAATTTGTTCTAATTTCCCGAGATCAATAAAAATGTCATCAATCGCAATTGGTGGGATGATGTCATTGGTCCGTACTCCATCCACGTTTTGCGTGGTTGCCAAGGAATCCACCTGGTAAACGATTTGGTCATCGTCTTTTTCCCCATCTTCTTCATGGTATCAGTCATCCAAGTCCGAAATGTTTCTATGATTCACCATCTCAGCTACTCTCCAACCACCACCAGCTTTTGGATCATCCACATAGAATACTTGTTTCGTCGTACTAGCGAGGATGTAGGGATCACTCTCAAACCACCGAGTGTTTGGGTTTACAGAGGTACATAACTAATCTTTAATGGCACTATCTGGGATACTTGGGTTCGTATCAAACCAATGACACTTGAACAAGACGACTTCCTTGCGGTTTGCATATAACACTTTAACCACACTTAACAATTTGTCGTAGAACCCCGTATCAACATTTTCCCCATCCCTCGGCACGAAGACCCCGATGTTTTGCGTAGACAATTTGTCGTCTCATTCTGTGCACACGAACTTAACTTCGTTAACGTGACAACCAGCGTACGTTTCTCCTCGGAATAGGCCAATGGCCAGCTGAATTAATTCTTTATTGAAATTTGGCGAGTTGACATCTTTCAGTTATGCCATCGGGTAAGATACACACAAGAAATGAAATTGGTAAACTTAAAACCAATTTATGAAATTTACAAATAAAATATTTGACTTACATGCTCGGAAAACCAACATGGAAATAATTGTTTGTCCATTTCTTCCCAATTAGAAGTAAATTGGGCCTTCATCAACGCCTCGTGCTGCTCATGGAAGGGCCAGACTTCGTCACAGTTTTTAGTATGAACCAATGAGCCACCTCCATGTCGCTATTGGTGAACGGCTCCGAGATTGGACCAGTGTCGAATGGTCATGCGGGTTGGACAAATACAGATAGGGCCTCTAGACGTTAACCACCATCGTCGTTGCGCGACGCCTTATTGAAGGAAGTTTCAACAATCCGAAGGTACATTGCACAAAATGTCAGTGCCTCCTTTGCAATGTACGCCTCGGCTATAGAGCCTTCGGGACGTGTCTTGTTCTGAACGTACCACTTGTACGTACCTAATATTCTGCAAGGAAATTTACATTATGATTCACAAATATACATGATCATAAGGAAATATTATCAAATATCAGGGATAAGTTATACCTCTCGATTGGGTACATCCAACGATAATGCACCGGGCCAGCTAGCTTTACCTCATCCAGCAGATGTATTAGTAGGTGCACCATTACATCAAAGAATGCAGGTGGATATATTTGCTCTAGCCAGCACATGATGTAGACAATATCCTCGTTAATTTCTTCGAGGTCTGCCTTAACCAACGATCTAGCACATAGTATCTGGAAGAATTGAGATAAATAAATAATCATCTCAACAACACCAGGCTCCAAGAAAGGCCTAATACGAATCGGAATGAGTCGTTGTAGAAAAACATGATAGTCATGGCTCTTCATACCAGAAATGGTCCCACCATCGGTGCTAACACTTCGGGATATGTTGCCAACGTACCCGTCGGAAAATTTCACACCATGCAACCACTTCAAGAATTTTTTCTTATTCTCCGGCGTAAATGTATAACATGGATGAGCCATGATGTATTTGCCATTGACGACTTTTGGCCACAAATTAGGCCGAATCCCCATTTCTTGCATGCCTAGAAGAGTCTATTTTGTGTCATTTGACTTGCCTTCAATGGGTAAATTCGTTCCCACAACACTCACAACAATATTTTTCTCTATGTGCATAGGATCCGCGATGTGTCTAATTTTCAATTTCGACCAATATGCCAACCGGAAGAATATGCTATTTTTCGTCCAATTTTCATGTTCAGCTGGTTTCAATCCTCGTGTGATGAAGTCATGTATACTGTTCAGTTTGGATAATATCTCATCATCGCACCTCTCCCTTGGTCGAGCTTGTCACTCTGGTTTGTCAGTAAATGAGTCAGATTGCATTCATCATCGGTTATCCCAGGGCAGAAACCTTCTCGCACCCAAGTAGCATACCATAGATGCGTGCCAAAAGGACATTGTGTCTAGTCCACATGTCGGACAAGCAAGATAGCCCTTGGTGCGCCATCCCGAATACATACCATAAGCAAGAAAATCATTAATTGTCCACATTACAGCCGCTTGTAGAGTGAACATTTCTCCACTGCACTTGTCGTATGTTCGGACACCATTGTCCCACAGATCCACGAGCTCGTCAATCAACGGCCGCAAATACACATTGATGGAATTACTTGGCATTTTAGGCCCCGATATCAAAGTACTGAGGATTGTGAATTCTTTCTTCATGTATCTCCAAGGAAGCAAGTTATACGGAACCATAACCACCGGCCAAGTGCTATAGGGCTTTGCAAAACTCCCAAATGGATTAAACCCGTCAGTAGCGAGCCCTAATCTGACATTTCTTGGCTCTGCAGGAAACTCGGTATACATCTTATCAAATTCCTTCCAAGCCTCTCCATCGGTTGGATGCCTCAGTACATCATCATCAATGCGTTCATCCTTGTGCCACCTCATATTACGGGCTGTGTGGGACGACATGTAGAATCTTTGTAACCTTGGCTTCAGTGGAAAATAATGCAACACCTTCGTCGGAATCATGTTCTTTTGAAACCTAGGCTCATTGCACACGGGACATTTGTCAATCTACTTGAATTCACCGTAAAATAATGCACAGTTGTTCTTGCATGCATGGATCATGATATATCCTAAACCGGGTCCCTTCAACAACTTCTTCGAGCTATAATGATCTTTAGGCAGACAGTTGTCTTCAGGGAGCATTCGGATGATGATGTCCATCATGTGATCAAAATGCTTGTTTGTTTGACTATACTCAACTTTCATGTGCATCAACTCCACAACTGCCCTTAGAACCAAAAATGATTTACGACTGGGGTAAAATTCGCACTAAGCTTATTTCAACAATCTCTCATAATGGAGCTCAGAGTCTTCGAGTTGCAACATGGGTGCCTCATCGTCCATATCATCCGATGCGAGAGGAAAAACATCGGTTAATAACTCAACGACTTGATCATTATCACATCGCCCATCCAAAGCAATTTTGTCCCGACGGGTCCCGGGAATCGAAGATGTCGATGCGGAAAATATTTCTTCACCGTGATAGATCCAATTAGTGTAGTTGTGTACGATCTCATTCCATTCCAGATGAGTTTGGACCTCATTCAACGACATCCAACTGTAGTTGTTACATTTACGGCACGGACACCTGATACGTCATTCATCACTGCAACGACTACGTGCAAAGACAATGAAGTTGTCGATCCCATCCAAATACTGATCAGAAGATCTATCAAACATTTGCATCCAACCTATGTCCATTGTGTCTGCTTTCACAACATAGAGTCAACGTAAGTAATTGAGTTAACATTGTCCCGTAATTAGAACAAGTTAAAATCAAAAGCAGCTCGTCTCCTTATGCCTCCGGTGATTTGGCCCTATCCCATTCGAGAGTGCACATTCTGTGATGTGTAGTTTGCGACCTACGAGGTTAAGTTTTGATCGAAGGAAATTTCGGCAGCATCTCCCTACATTTCCCCAAATGCACGACGTAGATATTATAAACAAATATCTAGTATGCATTCGGAGAACATTGAGAGGATACAAACCGAATTTCCCACAATTGAAACCTAACCTCGTAGACCGCCAACTACACAACACATAGTTGCGCACCTCCAAACTGTCATAATAAATGGACAATTCAAGAGTCAGTCAATCAACCCGATTCACTAACTCTCAAACGAATCTAAGGTTTTTCATTGAATTTCATTATACGAAGTTAATCAACTCGATTAACTTCGCATAAACGGTTATGAAATATGAACATATTTCACTATGTCGGAACTAAATAAAGTGCTTTACAAAAAATATCACAACAAATTCACAAATACAAACATATATTATATATTTTCTAATTTCAATAATTTCATTACATATTTTTTATTTTCCTAGTTTCCTAAACTATTTTTTAATTTCCTAATTTCCTAACATACGTTCTATTTCCCTATTTTCCTAACATAGTTTCTAATTTCAATAATTTCATTACGTATTTTTAATTTTCCTATTTTCCAACAAAATTTTCTAATTTCCTTAAAAATTTTCTATTTTCCTAATTTCATAACATATTTTCTATTTTCATATTTTCCAAACAAATTTTCTAATTTCTAATTTCCACAAATTCTGAACAATTTCTACACATTTTCCACAATAAATACAAAATTTCCTAACATAATTATATCCAAAATTCTTAACAAAATTAAATTCAGAGGTAAACACACATACCTTTTTTTTATAAATATTCCTTCAAATCAACCACAAAATTCCTACAACACAAAACATAATTAGTTTCTAATCAAAAATCAAAATTTCAAAACTAAAAAAGTTAAATTTCTCAAACCTTATAAATTAATATTGGTGGTTGAGAGAGAAAAATGATTTGATTGGTAGTGAAAATGGTGATGAGATGCTGATTGTAGCTAGAGAAAGAGAGTGAGTGAGAGAGAGAGAGAGAGAGAGAGAGAGAGCGAGAGAGTGATGAAGCAGAGAGGAGGAAGAAGAAGAAGAAGAAAGGAGAGCATCTATATTATGTAGTGTGTTTAGACTTTTGCCCGACGAATCACATTCGCATGGCAAAGTTTAATGATTCGTCTGGAAAAATAGAGTCAATGCCAAGTGTTACCCGACGACGAATAATCGTTTTTAGATATACGCTTGCCCGACGGATGCTACCGCTCGTCTGGCAAAACCTTCCTATTTTGTGCGCCAACATCTTGATCTTCCCGCCAACAGTTTACCCAGCGAGCCTTCGGGTTCGTCGGGCAAATGGTGTTTACTCAGCAAAAATTACTTCGTCGGGAAAAACCTTGTTTGGCAACCTCGATTTTCCTGTAGTGAATGACCCCTATAGTTTGGGGGTTTTTATTTAGTTTGTCCTTAATTTTATATCCATTTATCTTAAATAAGCAAAATTCACTCCCAGAAAAAAGTAAAACTCCCTATTTCACAAGTAAACGTAAAGATCTCAACCCCTCGTACTTGTTCTTACTTCTTACTTCATAGACTCTAGCTAGGCCCCGTCTCGAGCTCTTGACTTCTCCACCATCCTCAAACTCAAACATCTCCTCAACTCTTCATATTCTTCATTTGTTCAAATCTCTAGCATATCCTTTCAGGTACGTATCTCTTTACGGGGAGATGAAACAATATTCTTTTTCTGCTATTATTAAGGATGTTTTTTCCTTTTACATGTTATATGGGAATCCAAAATCCGAAACCAAACCAATCCAAATCGATTCGGGTGGTTTAAAAACTAATGGTTTCACCTTGATGTGGTTCCGTTTAAGTTAATTTGGATAAATAGAAATCTGAAGAGCTTGTGTTGATTTTTTTTTTAGTCAAAATCTCACTCAACTGGATTCCCGTCCAACCCTAAACCCACAGACAACCACTTTTCAACTTTTAATGCAAATACTCTCTCTCACATTCTTAAAAATAACATTAGTTTTCTTGTACATGCATAAAATTAAAAATATTAAAAATTACAACATTAAGTTTCTTAATGCATATTGAGTACTCATGGGTATACCCTTATTCTATTGGTCTACCCACTAAAAGATGGGTAATTTAGACTTATCTAAA
Source organism: Oemleria cerasiformis (assembly GCA_037349345.1). Lineage (NCBI taxonomy): Eukaryota > Viridiplantae > Streptophyta > Magnoliopsida > Rosales > Rosaceae > Oemleria > Oemleria cerasiformis. The sequence goes on along the minus strand of JAZGTL010000009.1, from coordinate 3,880,795 downwards.
TTACAACTCATTTAGACAAAACTCATGAGTACCTATGCCCATGATTATTTATGCCCTTCCCTAACTTCCAGCCACTTCATTGCCACCATGCCGACCAACGATGGAGGCTGAGCTTGGGCTAGGAGGGCTATAGCCCTTCCCACCCAAGCTAGGTCCTTTAGGATGTTTTGGGTTAGCTCATTCCAATTTGATTAGTCCATTAAATTTTAAGCTTAAAAAAAAAGTTAATCACACACACACACACACACACCCGAAAGCAGCAAGACAGAGAAAGCAGCAAGAGTAGACAGCAACCATTTCAGCATTTCTTCTTTCTTTTCTTCACCTTCAAATCTCAAAAATCACAATTTTCTTCTTCAACTCACTTCTCTTTTTTTTTTCTTCAAAACTTTATTGGGTTTCTCCATTCTCAAATCTTCAAAGCATAAGGTATTACTCTCTAATCTTAGTTTTAAATAGAAATTGAATATAGAGTTTTGGTTTTGGGAATTTGAGGAATTTCTTGCTGATTGTATGACCCTCCACATTGAAATAGACTTTACTTATACTATCAGTAATGAAGAGATAATGGAGGATTTTGACGCTCTTAAGATTTGAATGGTACAATTTAAAATTAGAAAGTGATAAATTGTATTTGCATTGCATGTTTAATTATGTTTTTTTTTGTAATTTTTTGTCTTCTTTCTATCCAGTTTTTATTTATGTATATATATGCATTTGAGAGGTAAGGCTCATTACATCCGCCCTTGGCTAGGTGTATGTTTTTATATTTATTAATGAAATTAACTCGTATCGTCGAGTTTTTTCTAAATCTAGCATGTAAGTTTAGCTCATCTGAAAATTGGGTTCAAAAACCGTCTCTAATGCCGACTACCATCCAGTGGCGGAGGGAGGGGGTGTCTAGGGGGGTCTTGGGCCCCCTCTCACTTATATTGTATAACTTAGTTTATATATATATATATATAATATTATAATATATTTTGTTAAGATAAGTATTAAATTTATCCTAATTTAAGAAAGTATTTTTTTCATTATAATTTTTTTTTTATTAAATAGATCAATTTATTAATTACTGAACCTATAAAATTTGTGTTTATACTTTCTTATTTTTATGTAAAGAGTCATTAAAAATATGATATGATTTTCTTAGATTTTTATTTAATTTGATATTATTATGTTGATTCAAACCATTTGAATTAATTTATGAGTTAAATTACATCAAAATTTTAATATATTTTTTAAAAAATATTTTGTAAAAAGCCCCCATTCCCTGAATTGAAATCATGGCTACGCCAATGCTACCATCCCTTCATTCCCTGCATTGAAATCATGGCTACGCCAATGCTACCATCCCTTCATTCCCTGCCATTCGAAGCTCAACAACCCCAGGTGTTCCTTTCCTCTCCCCACATTTACTTTTAATTATCAACTACTTTGATTGAAACCATGGAACCTGCGGTGCCTAGCTTGAGTATATTTTTAGTTTGTTTGTCATATGGAACTTTTGAAGTTTTTCTTATAAAGCATTCTCTAGATGCATTATTTTTCAGTCATTTCAGTTTCACATGTGTAATGTTATTGTTGTTTGCCTTTTTAGTGTATACGATTCAAATCTGTTGGGGTGATCAGCTGCTCTCAAATTTGATCACGATCATATTATTAACAAGTAATAACAAATCCAAATTAGTAATAACAATACGATATAGTTGTATAGCTTCTTTACTTATGCTTGCGAGATTTCAGGTTTAACGAACTCTTATAAATGATAATTGTAGATTAATTTGTCTGAAATTTGATACTAAGTAGATGACCTATTGCTTGGTTTACGTCAAGAGTAATATTATTTAGACACACTAAATTGATCACATTTAATGACCACAATTAATGGGACATTCTATTTACCACAAAAAATAAATACAAAGTGATTTAATTTATTGAAATAACATCATTCATTAATTGCTATATCAGATGATCCAATTAATATAATCAATTAAGATGCTTCAAATATCATTTCTCTTATGTCAAAATACTCCCACCCTTATATCCCCTAAAAGGTCAATGAATTATACTAAAATGGTGATTATATATATATATATATATATATATATATATATATATATATATATATATATATATATATATACACACGTTACATTTTTGTTTTCTTATTAAAAATAATCTTCTTACTTTTTTATTCTGCACCATTAAATAACTCCAAAGAATCGACTCACAACTTATTTAAAAAGTAAATCAATACTTGCATATGAAGATTCACTCGACTTATGTTTGATTAAATTTTACTTTACTAAAATCATCATCGATCAATGTCCACAATTACTCTCAATCAAATACAAAATGAAACAAACATAAATAAATGACCGGTACAAAACTAAGCTAACAGGAGTAAAGAGAATTGTTATTGAAACTTAATAAGCTCATTATGCATTCCTTCAAATGCAATTTTTTTTTTTTTTCACAGAATACGCCATTCATTTTTTTTGAGAATATACGAAATTTCATTGGTTAAACAAATATACAAAGTGTTGATGCCAAAAATGGACCAACTTAGAATTGTCTCGGTGAGCTCGCTTCGCTCACTCTCCTTTGGTGTAGGAAGACTTGCACAGGGAAAGTAAAAGCAAAGGAGCACCGGTAGGTTGCCGGCCTAGCAGTCTCCGATGGTTAAGTTAGTTAAGTGTGGAGGGGTTTAGGCAGTATATGGGCAAAAATGTCATTACCTTTTTTAGGGGAGGTACCCTTGTATTTATAGTAGCATTAAATGTTGTTGGTGAAACACTTCGGTGTGGGATAAATGTCCCCGCCCCTGGGGCTGACGCATGTCCCAGTGGTCTCGAGCTCTGTGGCTGTGTTGACACGATCGACCGAGGGGCAGGTAGGCCAACCAGATCTGGTCGGCCCAGTGGCCTTTGTCTTCTGCCCAAGGCTGTGTTGGTGGGATGTACCTATTGTTCGTGGGTTTGCTTTGTTGTGCTCTAGTTGAGCCGAGGCTAAGTACGGTTTTGGAGGGCCTTGGTCGACCTTGCCCAGGTTGATCAGTTTAGGTACGAACAGAAGTCCCCCCAAGTCATTGACTGAGGTGGATTTCCTTGGTTGAGGGCTTGTTGTTCTTCTGTCAACCTGTAGGGATCCGTCTCACACTAGTCCCCAGTCCCCCAAGCCCTTGGGCGAGGTGATATGTCTTAGGTTATCCTACCAACAAGGGTTTAGCGAGGGAGGACGGTCGGCAAAAAAAAAAAAAAAAAAAAAATTGGGGTTGACCGACAGACTCCTGATCAACCTACTTGCGCAGAACCTCGCACGATCATGTGGCCGATCGGCATGGAGGGTGTATTTGGCCGACCGAGTGCCGCTCCAAGGTTGATTGTATGTCACCTTGGTCGACCTGCTTGCGCGGAACCTTGCACAATCATGTGGCCGATCGACATGGAGGGTGTCCCTGACCGATCGAGTGCCACTCCAAGGTTGATTGTATGTCACCTTGGTCGGCCCGCTTGCATAGAACCTCGCATGATCATGTGGCCGATCGGCATGGAGGGTGTCCTTTGGCCGATCGAGTGCCACTCCAAGGTTGATTGTATGTCACCTTGGTCGGCCCGCTTGCACGGAACTTCGAACGATCATGTGGCCGATCGGCATGGAGGGTGTCCTAGGCCGATCGAGTGTCACTCCAAGGTTGATTGTATGTCACCATGGTCGGCCCGCTTGCGCAGAACTTCGCACGATCATGTGGCTGATCATAATGGAGGGTGTCCTTGACCGATCGAGTGCCACTCCAAGGTTGATTGTATGTCACCATGGTTGGCTCGCTTGCGCGGAACCTCGCACGATCATATGGCCGATCGGCATGGAGGGTGTCCTTGGCTGATCGAGTGCCACTCCAAGGTTGATTGTATGTCACCTTGGTCCCCCGCTTGCGCGGAACCTCGCACGATCATGTGGCCGATCGGCATGGAGGGTGTCCTTGGCCGATCGAGTGCCACTCCAAGGTTGATTGTATGTCACCTTGGTCGGCCCGCTTGCGCGGAACCTCGCACGATCATGTGGTCGATCGGCATGGAGGGTGTCCTTGGCCAATCGAGTGCCACTCCAAGGTTGATTGTATGTCACCTTGTCGGCCCGCTTGCACGGAACCTCGCACGATCATGTGGCTGATCGGCATGGAGGGTGTCCATGGCCGATCGAGTGCCACGATTGTTTGTCTACGATGTGCGACAAGTGGCATGGTGAGTTGTGCCACGCATCAAGTAATACATGTCTTGGGTTTTGTGCGCGACCTTTCGACTTGTCGAATGGGTGTAGAAGGGCTTCAACTTTGTCATTTTCTCTCAAGTTTAGCTTTCGAGAGAGGTTGTCGAATTTTTGAGGTGATTTTCGACAATCCTTGATTCCTGTTTAGGCGATTCCCGGTGAATATTGTGCGACGGTGCTCATGGCGGAAATCTTATAAACAAGGTATGGCCCCCTTCTTCCGCTGTCATATCGATTAAATATGTGGTTTTGCATGAACTGGGGATGAACTTGATGTATGCTTTTAGTTAGATTTGTTGTTTTTCAATAGTAGTCGTGTCGTGCATCTTTCCTTTCTTTGAATTGCTGCATTGTCTGTAGATGTCAAGTTCTCGTGGTGATTCAGAAGGATCCGAGGATCGATCCTGTTATGCGTTTGACGGTGAATCAGGTGCTAGCTCGGCTAACTCTGATTCCCAGTTAAACGTGTCTGAATCGGCCTCTGGCTCCCTTCGGCCAAACCCCATGGTAGAGCCAAAGGTGGATCCAAACGTGGATGGACCGATCCTTGAGGCGTCTCAAGGGCTATCGGGCCAAGAATTGGAAGATGAGCTTGAGAAGGCTTCAATTTTATTGATACCCATTATGTCTCGGCCGTTGACGTGGCCGAGACCTCTAACGACGAGGTGTCATCAGTTGGGCAGAGTGAGCTGTTGAGGTCACCGGTTGATAGGTGTATGGCGGTGGCTTCAACTTCAAAGTCCGTGGAAATAGCATTTGTGCCTAGGCTGATGGAAATCGATGTTGAAGAAGCCATGGAGCTGGTGACAGGGACCAGTTCATCTTATGAAGTTGACCGACAGGTGAACACTCTGGATGAGGATGACCTTCTGGCTTACCGAAGTGTATTCAATATTCTAAACTCCGTGAAAATGAGGCTTCTCGACAGAAGGGAGAGGTCCAGCAATCCTCCGGTTGGGTGGGCCACATTTCACCCAGATAACTTTAGTAATGGAGTGGGGCTGCCTCTTCACCCGTGGCTGCAGAGGATGGCCGTGGAAGTGCGTGTTGCCCATGGTCAGTTAAACCCCAACTGCTGGATCATGTTGACTGGGGTATACACTGCTTTCATACTGTGTAGGAAGGGAGACCCGACCTTGGGTCACATCTGCCATTTGTACAAATTTGTGAGAGACAAGATTGGCTGGGTGTACGTGGAATCTAGGACGAAACAGGAAAGCGGGCCCTTTATTGAAGATATGCCGACCTCCCACAAAAGGCCTGGAAACACAAGTTCGTGTTTGTATCGAGAAATTGGGAGGGTGTAGAGTTTCCATTGTTCGGCCGACGCATGCCCCGCGTGTATCAATCGAAAGGTGGTGGCCGTAGGACAATCCTGTTTACTTTGCTTATTTTTTTTTTTTTTTTTGTTAATAATATTGTCAATCGAGCAGACCCTTCCTATTTGTGTAGAGGTGTTTAAGCGGCCGAACATCAGGGAGCAGGAAACTAGACCGAGTGGAGAGGAGTAGGGACTACCTGCGGTTGCCTGCCCATCTTCTGCAAGTAGGTCTATTATCATCCATGCGTAAGTGTCCCTCACCAGTACCATTTTCTAGAATATTTCAAGTGATTGATATGTTGGCATGATGGGGCCGATGGACAGGATCACCGAGGTGTTGAAGAAGGCGGCCGAGATGAAGGCCGAGGCGAAGAAGGCTGGGGCCTCCATGGGTAAGGGAGACTACCGAAAGCCAGTTCGGACAAGCCTGTTAGCAAGGGTCACGCTGCGGGTGGAGGGAACCACGGTCGAGCAGGGTGGTGAGGAAGCTGGTGACCCGGTGACCGGGGAACCTTTGGCCCAGCTCATCCCTAGTGCCTCGGAGTCGATCGTTGTACGACCAATGGATGCACCTGCGTCCTCCGCTAGTCAGCCTCCTGCGGCCACCATTATTGACGTGGATGATGAGGCCGACGAGCGACGCTGCATCATGGCTGAGGAGAGGAGGGGGGGGGGGGTGAAGAAGCGAAAGGTGGTGGCCTCCAATGCGGATGATGCGCTGCAGCAGAAGAAGCAGGCTCAGGTCGAAGTCTTTGAGACCGTGCGTCAGATTGTCTGCCCTAATATCAGCTTTGACTTGGAGGGCCGAAGGGTTCCCAAAGATGAGGAAGCCGTATCTGGACTCTTCCCTCCGATCGTATTTTTTGAAGACCGATGGGGAGCCAAATATGGTGAGGACTCATGAGCCGGACGAGACGTGGCGGCAACTATCAACGGCCTTCCATCCTTCCCAACTGGACTTCATGAATACATTTGTTCGTGGGTCGCAGTACGAGCTGGATGTGATTGTGGCCTTGAAGGCGAAGGACTTCGCTGATCGATGCGACAAAACCATGCGGGCTGAGGCACATGTAAGTACCTTCCCGCTGTAATTTTTTTTCTATTTGTTATTGCTATTTGGCCTCTGAGCAAATTTTGTTTTGTTGGTTTTGTTTGCAGTTTCTTGGTGAGGTCTTCACCACCCTCCGGCATGCCAGCCAGGCTAAAGAGAAGGTAGCCGAAGAGCATCAGGCACTGAAGGCAAAAATGGATGCAGCGGCCGAGAAGGAGAAAATGGCTAAGAGGTCAATCCAGGCCAAAGTTGATGCCGAGCTCAAGGTGAAGGAGCTGAAAAGGCAGCTGGGTACCCAACGGGATGCCGCCAAGGTGAAGATGGCTGAGCTAGAGGCTAGGGTCCAGCAGGCAGAGTCGACTAATGTTAAGTTGGTCGACAAGCTTGTCTTGGCCAAGAAGGTTAGGGCAGAAGAGTACAAGGCATCCCAGCGCATCATCACGATTTGCAACGGTTCGAGGCTAGGCTAGAGGATGGGTTGTTCAAGCGAATCCTCCTGGCCAACACGGGTGTTGTTATCGGATTCCCTTGGCTGAAGCATCCCCCACAGCTGGTACGTGGACGAGGATGGAATGCGCTGCAAGATGAGGAGGAGGATAATGATGCCGGTGGGTAGGCCGAGGTGCTGGGAGATGGCGGAGATGTCCTTGAAGGCCAGGGGGATGCCCCTTAGTGTTTTGTTTATTGATTGTAACGTTGTATTCATCATGTGGCCGAAAGGTCTTGTATTAAACGATATTGAATTGTTTTTGGATATATATTGTTGTTTTTATGGGTTTTATGTTATTGTGTTTGCGTTTGACTTTGGCTAAAAAATATGTTTAGACCGATCTGTAGTGAGGTGAGGTCGTTGCCCGTAAAGTTAGTAGTCAAAATGCAAAAAACTTGTTCTAAGATGAATCGATGTCCTTTAGAGATGAGGCTTGCCTCATAGTGAATTAGGATCGGTTGTCTTTATTGTGAGAGATCGTTGGAGATGAGGAGTAAGAGGGATTGCCTCCGTGTAAATTTATTCATTGAAAATTGCACTGGGTATGCCAGGAGTGGTTACAAAAAATTCGCCATTGGCCGAACATGGTTGTAGCCGAGGGCCCTTTTACTTATCGTATAATTTTAGATGGTCCACATTCCATGGATGTGGGAGCGTCTTGCCTTTTGAATCTTCGAGTTCATAGGTCCCCTCTCTGCAAACTCGGGAGACTGTATAGGGTCCTTCCCAAGTAAGGGCGAAGGTGCCGGCAGATCTCTCCCTGGTGGCGAGGTTGACCTTCCGTAGGACTAGATCACCTATCCTAAAGCACCGGTGACGGACCCTCGAGTCGTAGTATCGTGCAACTCTTTGCTTGTATGCGATTTTCTTGAGGTTGGTTGTTTCCTTGCGTTCCTCCAGTAGGTCCAGGCTAATAGCTAGTTGGTGATTGTTTTGTTCCGGGTCGTAGGAGATAACTCGATATGATGTCTCACCGATCTCCACTGGCACGACCGCCTCGGTGCCGAAAGCCAAAGCGAAAGGAGTCTCATTGGTGGCCATTTTAAAGGAGGTTATGTGGGACCATAGCACGTCATTGATGATGTCGGACCATTTGCCCTTGTCCTCGTCCAATCTCTTCTTCAAGTTGTACTTGATGCTCTTATTGACAGCTTCTACATGTCCATTGGACTTGGGACGAGAGGGTGAAGCAAAAAGGAGCTTGATGCCGTAGGTTTCAAAAAAAACCCTGAAACGATTGCAATCAAATTGCTTCCCACTATCAGTGACGATTGTGTGGGGAATCCCAAAGTGACAAATGATGTGTTGATAGACGAAATGCTCAATCTCGGCTGCTGTGATGGTTTCTAAAGGTTTTGCTTCAGCCCATTTTGTGAACTAGTCTACTGCGACGACTGCGTAGTTGACCTTTCCCCTTCCCCTTGGCATTTGACCGATCAGATCGAGTCCCCATTGGGAGAATGGCCATGGACTGAGCGTAGAAGTGAGGGGCTAGGCTGGGAGGTGAGGGATTTGTGCGTGTCGCTAGCACTTGTCGCATTTTTGTGTGAGTTCAACGGCGTCGGAAAGCATGGTGGGCCAATAGTACCCTTATCTGAACGCTTTATGTGCCAAGATGCATGCTCCTGAGTGATCTCCGCAAATGCCCTCGTGCATTTCCTTGAGGACTTAATCGCCCATATCTGGTGTTAGGCATTTCAATAGTGGGGCTGTGAATCCGCACTTGTAGAGATGGTCGTGCTGGATGGTGCATCGAGCTGATTGTCTCTTGATTTTCTTGGCCTCCATCATGTCGCCTGGGAGAGTGCCGTCTCGGAGGTAGGCTTTGATGGGATCCATCTAGGTCGGGCTGGTATTGATGGTGTATATTAGTCGTTGTCTCATGTTGGGCACGTGTTGGACTTCCACGAGTACTTGCCGTTGTTCCTTCTCATCCAAGGAGGATGCGAGTTGTGCCAGGGCGTCGTCATGGCTGTTCTCTGATCTTGGGATTTTGTTTATTTCATAAGCTAAGAAGCTTTGAAGGAGTTTTTTTTCCAGGGCCAAGTATAGTGACATGGACAGGTCCTTGGCCTCAAAATCATTGTTGATTTGGCTGACTACCAATTGCGAATCGCTATAGATTCTTAACTGGTTGGCCTCAAGGTCTTTGGCTAAGCGTAGGCTGGCCAACAGTGCTTCGTATTAGGCCTCGTTGTTGGAGGCTGTGAAACTGAAGCATAGGGCGTATTCTAGCTTGACTAGTTCTAGGGAGTGAGAACTAATCTTGCCCCTGACCCACTGTGGCAAGCTGATCCATCCACGTACAGTGTCCAGCAAGGGGGTTGTAGGTCGATCGGGGGTGCCTTGGTGGATTTCTGGATTTCTTCGGTGCTAGGTGCTTGCGGAGGGGTTGCCTCCGGTGGTATGTATTGTGCAGGTGTATATGAGTACTCGGCTATGAAGTTCGCCATAACTTGTCCCTTTGCAGCTGTCCTGGCCACATAGGATATGTCGAACTCGCTTAGTTCGATTGCCCATTTGGTGAGATGGCCAGAGATGTCTGGCTTCTGCAAAACTTGTCTCAAAGGCTTGTTGGTGATGATCTTGATCTCATGTGCCTAGAATTACGGTCGGAGCCTCCGGGCTGTGACTACAAGGGCCAAGGCAAGTTTTTCTAGGTCAGGGTATCGTGTCTCTGCATCCTGAAATGCTTTGCTGACATAATATACGGGATGCTCCACTCTATCCCGTCGTGTTATGAGGACAGAGCTGACAGTCGAGGCCGATACCGATAAGTAGGCGAATAGAGTCTCACCGTTTTCGAGTCTGGCTAACAATGGTGCTCTGCCCATGTATAGCTTTAGCTCATCAAATGCCTTGGTGCACTCCTTCGTCCAATCGATGTGTTTGCCTTTGCCCTTGAGGGCTTTGAAAAATGGGGCGCATTTTTCGATTTCTTTGGAAATGAAGCGCGTGAGAGCTGCCACCCGTCCCGTAGGCGTTGAATTTCTATGTGACTGTGTGGAGCCTGCATGTCAAGGATTGCCTTGATTTTCTTGGGATTTGCCTCGATTCCCCTCTAGATGATCATGTAGCCCAAGAACTTGCTTGATCCCACCCTAAAGACGCATTTCGTGGGATTGAGGCTCATCTTGTACTTCTTGAGGACGTTGAACATTTTAGTCAGGTTGGGAATGTGCTCGTCGACCGCTTTTCTCTTGACGAGCATGTCGTCCACGTAGACCTCCATCGTTTTGCCTATCTGATCGGTGAACATGAAGTTTACTAGTCTCTGGTATGTAGCTCCTGCATTCTTTAGGCCAAAAGTCATAACATTGTAGCAGTATATACCCAGGTTAGTTCTAAAACTCGTATTGATTTGTTCACCTAGATTCATGAGTATCTGGTTGTAGCCAGAGTATGCATCCATGAAGCTGAGTAATTCGTGTCCCGCGGTGGCATCTACGACCAAGTCGATCTTAGGCAGTGGAAAGCTGTCCTTGGGACATGCCTTGTTGAGATCGGTAAGTCGATGCACATGCGCTAGGATCCGGATGGTTTCTTGACAAGTACCACATTGGCTACCCAAGCGGCATAGATGGCTCTCCGGATGAAGTGGATGGTGCTCAGCTTAGTGATTTCGGCTTACATGGCCAACTGCCTTTCGGTGTCATGTCCACACTGCTTCTGGGTGATCGGTCGGAATGATAGGTCGATGGTGAGCCGATGGCAGATCACATACCTGGAGATGCCAGGCATGTCCGTGTAAGACCATGCGAAGACCTCGGCATTTGTTTTTAAGAATTTGACAAGGGCTGCTTGTATGGAGGGCTTGAGTTTCGACCCTATCCAGACCGTACGATCTTTGTGTAAATCGAAAAGAGGTATTGCCTCTGTTTCTTCCACAGGTTCTGCCTGAGGCATACTCACAAGGTCTCGTGGATCTTCTGGGGGGCTATTCTGGAATTCTTGCCTGAGACCATGATGAATGCGGTCGTCCCCTAGGGCAGTTTCGACGATGGATAGGGTTTCTGTATGATCTGGCCGATCTTGCTTGCTTGTCTTGGTAGGGTCGTGGCCGTGGCTTGTGTTGGGGTGGTGCCCTTAGATACCGGTAGGGAAATGATGCCCTGAGGTAAGACCGAGTCCCCGGAGAAGCTGAGGAGGGGTGTGACTTTCCGGTCGACCTCCTTCTCGTCGATGCCCATCTGCTTGAAAGCGTCCCAGAAGAGTACATTGACCGAGCTCCCAATGTCAATGAGTATTCTCCCTATGTCATACTCGGAGATTTGGGCTCGAATGATGAAAGGGTCGTCGTGCGGGAGCACGATGCCTTTCTCTTCTTCCTCCGAGAATGTGATGGGTTGCCGTCCATTTTTGGCTACCTTGGTTGCTCTCCTGCAACCGATGTTGAGGATTTGGTGGCTAGAGCGAAGGAAGGTCTTCTTTCCTCGGTTGGAGGTGATGGAGGAGGATAGGGAGGGTCCGCTGCTGATGGTATTGATTTGTGGATGCGCGATTGGTAAGGGGGATGTTGTGGAAACTGATTGAGTCTGCCTTCACGTATCATTTGATCGATAATGCCCTTGAAAGCAATGCATTCTTCGATCGTGTGGCCATTGTACTTGTGGTACTGGCAGAAGGCTTCTTTGTTGTGGGTGGGGCGATAGCTGGGGTTCCTTGCCTTGGCTTTGGGGATTATGCTTTCCACGTTTAGTAGAACATGGTCCAAGGAAGTGTTTAAGATGGTGTATGTTTCAACCGACTTCGTGGTCCGGAGTTGTCACCTACCAAGTTTCGTGCCCCATGCTGATGTATGTCACCCTGCTTGAATCCCCTGCTATTGTAATTTGATCGGCCCCTCTTGCCCTGATGTTGTCCATCGTAGGTAAGTTTTCGCTTTCCTTGTTATGATTGATAGGAGTCGTGATTGTAGCTGTCGGGGGCATGGTTGGTCCTCCCTTGGCTGTTGTTCCTAGAAGGTGTTGAGTACGAGGATGTCCTGGTCTCCTTGGTGGGGGTGTGGAAGAATTCTCCCTTTGCGTGGATTGCCGCCCTGCATATGATTTCATTGTAATCCTTCCAGTCCTCTGTGTGGGCTGCACACTTGAAGGGTGACTCCTTTAGGCCGTTTCGGAAAGCGTTGAATGTAGCATTATCATCAGTGTCCCGGCAGCGGGAGTATTCGAGGCTAAACCTGGCCACATATTTCTAAAGTGTTTCGTCCTCTTCTTGTCTAAGGGAGAAAAGATATTTTGTGGAGACCAGTTTATCCGTCTAGATCATGAACTGATTGAGAAAAGTCATCTGAAGTTCATCTAAGGAGTCAATGGTATTGGGGGCTAGGCGGTAGAACCAATTGAGAGCTGCGTCAGTAAGAGTGGAGCTGAAGATCAGGCATTGAACCTTGTCTGTCACATTTTTGTATGCCAGGGCGGAGACAGAGTTGTTTAGATGGGTGACGGGGTCCCCCTTTTCCTTTGTATGGAGCTATCTTTAAGGGTTTGACCTCGGTCCTCCGTCTTGACCGAAGGATTCGACTGGTAAAATGACCGGTGCTAGCTTTTCCCAAAGCCGGGGCTTTGTCCTTTTCTTTCTCTGCCTCAAGGTTGTTCACTCGACGTAGGAGGCTTTCTACCAGGGCATTACCTTGTTCAGGTGGGAGTAACTCCCTGCGGTTGAGCCGGTCTCGTTTTGAGGTTCCCGATCACTTGCCCTTGGCTGTTGTTCGGGACTTCTAGTCCCCTGATCCTCTTGGTTATGAACCATACCGGAGGCGTGTCCCACAGTTTTCTGGCCTGCCGCAGTTAAGATGGGCAGGGGGTGTCCTGTTGCCCTGGGTCCGATGTAGCATAAGTCAGGTGTAAGGGCTCCAATTCAACTTGTCGATCGTCTCGCAGTTGCCGAGCGTCCCGGTAGATTCGCGGTTGAGAGGGTTCGTCACCATTTTGTGGCTGGATGAGTAACCGGCTTCCGGATTAGCTAGGGCGAACCCTAGCCTGCGGCTTCTTGTGTTTATCGGAGGGAATTCGCTCGAGGACAGGTTGATCGATCAGGATTTAGTCGGTTGTGATATGGCCGGCCTATACAGGGTCAACTAGTCTTTTGTCTCACGGCCCGTGACGCTATGACATCCTTACAAGGGAAAGTGTGCTCTCATACTGTTCTGACAAGACCTGGTTCTTGGCATCCATCTTGGCGTTGTGAGCCCTGAACTCTGCCACTTCCCGTTGGAGTTCGTCCAACGTCTATCTTAGCACATCCGGGATGTTGTCCCTAGTGCTCCTTTGTATGAAAGGAGGGGTGTTGTTGAGTTCTCCTTCGTCTTGATCGCCCAACATGATTTCGGAGAGTGTAGGGTCGGCCCTTACGGCAAGTGAGTTTGTGGGGGGTTATTTCAGGATTTCCACAGACGGCGCCAAACTGTTGATACAAAAAATGGACCAACATAGAATTGCCTCGGTGAGCTCGCTTCTCTCACTCTCCTTGGGGGTAGGAAGACTTGCACAGGGAAAGTAGAAGCAAAGTAGCACCGGCGGGGTGTCGGCCTAGCAGCCTCCAATGCTTAAGCTAGTTAAGTGTGGAGGGGCTTAGGCAGTATACGGGCAAAGATGTCATTACCTTTTTGAGGGGAGGTGCCCTTGTATTTATAGTGTCATTAAATGTTGTTGGTGAAACACTTCGATGTGGGATAAATGTCCCAGCCCCTGGGGCTGACGCGTGTCCCGGTGGTCCCAAGCTCCGTGGCTGTGTTAACACGATCGACCGACAGGCGGGTAGGCCGACCAGATCTGGTCGGCCCAGTGGCCTTTGTCTTCTACCCAAGGCTATGTTGGTGGGATGTACCTACTGTTCGTGGATTTTCTTTGTTGTGCTCTTGTTGAGCCGAGGCTAAGTACGATTTTGGAGGGTCTTGGTCGGCCTTGCCCAAGTTGATCAGTTTAGATACGAACACAAAGCAAAGACAAGATAGATTGCAATAGCTTGGCGAAAAACATGGGTAAATACCTCCAGTGATCAGGTTCGATATCTGTCGAAACGATCTAGAGGGAATAACGCACAAAATAATATAACTTGAATCCCCTAAGTATCATCAAGGCCATTACTGCCCGAACAACTAATCTTTACAATCCCATAAAAGGGAAAACCTAACACAACCAACCCGAAATAAGAACCGCTGGACTCATTTGCACAAAGCAAACAAAAAAGAAAAAAATAAATAACCCAACAAAAGGTAAAAATTGGCCACTTCCATCGTTGTCGCTGCCTATCACTTCCGTTATTGCCACCTCTGTGGAATTCCGAAGACGACGGCAATACCGTCCACCACCATATCGTATATATTTCAATCCACCGTGATTAACAACACACCACTAATGGAGGACCACGATGGCTCGATCAAAACCCACCAAGCCGCATCACGAGTCAAAACCCGGTGAAGGCATATCAGGCTCCTAAATACAAGAGTTTCACCGGCAAACTGACATGTTGGGATACCGAAACATGTGACCTTGATTGACACCATGACGATAGACGAGAAAAACGGTCAAGAAATGAAGAAGTTAGAAAACCTTGAAAATTGACCGGAAATGGCGATTTCCGGCGAACCAGACGGCGGTGGAGATGGCGATCCGGTCATCTTCTCAGGCCAGCCTTCGACGACGGCGACGGCCGTCCGGTCGTCTTCTCCGGCGAGTCACCGAAGACCGGTCGGGTTGAGTGAATCGGTCGGGTTGTGTGAACCGATCAGGTCGAGTGAATCGGTCGGGTTGAGTGAACCGATCAGGTCGAGTGAACCGATCGGGTCAAGTGAACCGATCGGGTTGAGTGAACCGATCGGGTCGAGGGCACTGATCGGGTCAAGTGAACCGGTCGGGTAGAGTTGGACCGGGTCAAGTTGAGCCGGACCGGGTTGGACCGGTCCAGGCGCGTGACCGGCGCGTGATGGCGCGTGGGACCGTGTGCCGAACTTACGGAGGCGCGTGGCGGCGCGTGGGGCCGAGTCTGAGGTCACAGTGACGCGTGGTAACTAGTTTTCGACGTTTCGAATCTGTTGGTACAGGTTTCAGATTGATCGGACGTCGTTTAGAGGTCATTTTGGGCAATCCCAACGATAATAGTTGACCGTATTAGGGGATTTTGAGCTCTGAAAGTCAAGGTAGTTGGGTTATTATTGTGTTAGTAGTATTTGATGTAATTATGTGTGTGGTGATGAATGTTTGGTTGACTATTAATATATTTATGGAATGAGAATGATGCAAGATGATGATAGGAAATCTAGATTATGCCAGGGTTGGCTTTAGGACCCAGCATTGTTAATTATGAGATGTGAGTATAAACTACCACTAGATTAGGATATCTCGAGGGTCAGTTCCGAGATACGTATCACGATATCAAGTCGTGAGGTATGATACATTCGGTGAAATACATGAGTCACAGCGAGATATCATGTTGACGTGGTAATTATTTGATTCCATGATTTTGAGTTGAAACCGTAAATGTGATTATTAAATATCTTTTATTTAAATACTGTTATGTATGAGTGCAATGATTTCCTGGAATTTATAATTGATTGCTGGACATTTGTTTTTCCAATATTTCAGTGAAAGTGTGTTGTGAGAAATGGCATGGTTGTTGGATTCGATTTTGATATTGTTTTGACGCGGTAATTATTTGAGTCCATGATTTGAAGTTGAAACCGTATTTGTGATTATAAAATACTTGATTTTTGATCCAATACCGATTTGAGGAGGCCAGGATCTGGGGCTAGGATCCGCTGAGACGGTGAACCCGGTGAACCTCCAAAATAAACAATACCGATTTGAGGGGGGCCAGGATCTGGGCCAGGATCCGCTATCGGGTCGAGTTGGACCGGGTCAGGTTGAGCCGGACTGGGTTGGACCGGTCCAGGCGCGTGAACACTGTAGCAGGCGCGTGATGGCACGTGGGACCGTGTGCCGAACTTCCGGCGGAGCTTGGCGGCGCGTGGGGCCGAGTCTGAGGTCACGGCGACGCGTGGTAACTAGTTTTCGACATTTCGAATCTGTTGGTACAGGTTTCAGGTTGATCGGACGTCGTTTAGAGGTCATTTTGGGCAATCCCAGCGATAATAGTTGACCGTATTAGTGGATTTTGAGCTCGGAAAGTCAAGGTAGTTGGGTTATTATTGTGTTAGTAGTATTTGATGTAATTATGTGTGTGGTGATGAATGTTTGGTTGACTATTAATATATTTATGGAATGAGAATGATGCAAGATGATGATAGGAAATCTAGATTATGCCAGGGTTGGCTTTAGGACCCAGCATTGTTAATTATGAGATGTGAGTATAAACTACCACTAGATTAGGGTATCTCGAGGGTCAATTCCGAGATACGTATCACGATATCAAGTCGTGAGGTATGATACATGAGTCACTGCGAGATATCATGTTGACGTGGTAATTATTTGAGTCCATGATTTTGAGTTGAATCCGTAATTGTGATTATTAAATATCTTTTATTTAAATACTGTTATGTATGATTGCAATGATTTCCTGGAATTTATAATTGATTGTTGGACATTTGTTTTTCCAATATTTCAGTGAAAGTGTGTTGTGAGAAATGGCATGGTTGTTGGATTCGATTTTGATATTGTTTTGACGCGGTAATTATTTGAGTCCATGATTTGAAGTTGAAACCGTATTTGTGATTATAAAATACTTGATTTTTGATCCAATACCGATTTGAGGAGGCCAGGAACCGGGGCTAGGATCCGCTGAGACGGTGAACCCGGTGAACCTCCAAAATAAACAATACCGATTTGAGGGGGGCTAGGATCTGGGCCAGGATCCGCTATTGGCGGTGAACCCGGTGAACCTCCGAGATAAACATTGATTGAGGGAGGCTAGGATCTGGGCCAGGATCCGCTATTGGCGGTGAACCCGGTGAACCTCCGAGATAAACATTTATTGAGGTAGGCTAGGATCTGGGCTAGGATCCGCGATTGGCGGTGAACCCGGTGAACCTTCAATATAATTGGTTACTATTCTTCGAATAGCATCGAGAGTTTTTCTCTGTTGGTTCGTTGAGTGTGCCGACTCTGGCATCGAGGAGTTTTGGCTCCGCCGGGTTGCGAGGCTATTTATGCATAGTACAGAGAATTGTGATACAGGACTTGCACACCCCAAGGGATACCCTGGTGGCTAGGGATATGTCAGTCGAGGGATATGCCGACTGATGTGATATGATAGCCGAGGATATTTCCGGATCTAATATGATTTGACGACGCTTGTGATGGGCTTAATCAGCCTACGAAAATACTTCGTCATCCGGGTCAGTGGGATTGGTGTGGGCGGTGACCCAGAGTGACGAATTATTGTTGGTTCACAAATATCTGACTAGTCAGTTATCTTGTGATATTCCAGTAGAGGTGTCAGCAGTGTCTGACCTACTGACATTTGGTGTCAGAGGGTATTCCTATTTGGACCACCACTATTCCGAGGTATTGGCTTTGACTTGTATGCTATCCTGCGTCTGACAGGTAGGAGTGGTCAGTAAGTATAGAGGTTCTGTCGGGAACCCTATAAGGTTTACTAAATATTGTTTTTGTAAGGATAAAGAGTATTCCTGGTATTTAATGTTTGAGGTAAAAGAGCTGTCAGACGGGATAAGGGTTCTTCCCGGGTTTCGAATGACCCGTCCCGAATTTCCCCTCGAAATCCGGGAAGAACCCTGATCCCGTCTGACAACCTAAGAAAAGGTTCCCAAAATACCCTTCAATCCTTACAAAATATAATAATAATAAATACTTCCACTTGTCAGACAAGGGATTCAAGCACTCAATAATTCCCGTAATTAATGACCAATCAAATACAATATAATATCAGAGCGTCTAAGTATGATCAAGAGTAAAATTTATATATCCTACTCAAATATAATTACACAGCGCAGTTGAAGTACTAATGCCTCTGCCTCGAGATCAGTGTTCGCTTCAACTCTACTCAACTGCGTGAAGGGGGTTTAAACACAAAAGTTGTGAGTGGACAAAAATAATCATTTATAAATTGTTTTCCAAGAAATAGCTTTCTTCCCCTCCATTTATAAAATCATGCATGCATAACATAAAACAATTTATGATACTAAAACATTATATGTAGATCACCAAAAATTCCCATTTCTCTTTAAAACCACTTAATTGGACTCACATAAAATCTGTATAATGAAAATACCTCGTGATCCAAAGTTTGGTTTGAAAACTCTCTTCAAAAGAGTTTAAAATCATTTAAATCAATCTGGACACATAATATCTCAAATTCACTGTTCAATCTGGACACAAAATATCTCAAATTCACTGTTCCCGACATATCCACAACAACACACCAGGGTATCCCTTGAGATGTGTTAAATATGTACAACATTTCTCTGTACTATCTGTACTATGCATAGACAGCTTCGCGACGTAGCGGAGCAAGGCCCCTCAACACCAAGGTCCGAACCCTCAACAACCAGCGGAGCAAGACCCCTCAACACCGGTCAGAGCAACAGTAACCATCGGGACAGGAACCAGTGAACCAAATCCATACTTCGAAATCTTTATTTCTCAGCCTAAGCCAAATTCTTTGCAATATCATTTTATGGCCAAAATCAATAAATCATAATTATGGGTCTAAACCCAAATCACATGCTCAAATAGTTACCACTTCAAAACGATATCAAAATCGAGTACAAAAACCAGGCCATTTCTCAAAACACACTTTCACTGAAATATTGGAAAACATGTGTCCAGCATCATTTCTAAAATTCAGAAATTCATTGCACCCATACATAACAGTATTAAAATCAAAGATACATTTATGCATGCATTATAGTTTATAAACCAAAAGTCCACTCACAAACCTGTCCAAGCAAGCTCAATCCCGAACTGTACGCTCCCCTGAAGTTCCTAGAGCAGTATCGCCTGTCCAAATTAATAATCGAGATTACCAGCTAATAATAAGAACCTTAAATATAAACCCCCTAAACCCCGGGAGTCTAACTATGCTGGCCTAGAAAACGCAGCAACTTTAAAATGCCCAAAACAACCCCTAAACGACGTCCGATCGACTCAAAACATGCGCCAACAGGTCCGAAATGTCAAAAACCACCTGTCACGCGCCACCGTGACCTCAGACTCGGCCCCACACGCCGACGGAAGGACAGAACACGCGCCCTCACGTGCCGGTCATGCGCCTGCTATAGTACTCATGAGCCTGGACCGGTCCAACCCGGTCCAACTCGGCCTGACCCAGTTCAACTCGACCCGACCGGTTCACTCGACCCGACCGGTCACCGGCGACTCGCCGCAGAAGATGACCGGCTGCCGGCGCCGCCGTCTGGTTTCCGCCGGAATCCTCCATTTCCGGCCGAAACTTGAAGCTTTCCTAACTTCCTCAAAACTCAACCATTTTTCACAAATTTTATGTCTAAATCTATCTACTCCAACCCAGGAATCCATGACCTCAAAACCACATACACGTACCTGTGCTAGCCGGAAAATCGATCCGAAGATCCGAAACTTCCTACACTCGGTTCGACTTCCCCCGTGGTCCTCTCATTTGATGGTTGGTACGGTTATGATCGTGGGAAGGAGTAGAATACGATTATTTGATCAAAACTGGAAGCTAAAGCCTTAAAATCAATGTTGACTTTGTGGGTTTGTGGGTTAATTTTCGCACGGTTTCGGGTGGTTTTTGTTTATGTTTGTCACACACAGAGAATGAAGATGAAGATGAAATGAAGTGGATCAGATTAGTCTGATTTGGGGGTTAAAAATATCTACCCCAAGTCAAAAGTTACCAAAATGCCCTTGCACATCTAGACCCATAACTTTCGTCCACGAACTCCGTTTTCCGCGTGCCGTATGTCTACGAACTCGTGAGTTCGAGACCTACGCAACGGTATCCAAAACACCACCGAAAATGTTTCGAAATAAAATTTGACTTTCACGCCCCTTAACAAGCAAGGGAAAAATCGTCATTTTACATAAATAATTTACTTAAATCCAATAATTGAAATTCCGGGTTGTTACAATCTACCCCACTTAAGAAATTTCATCCTCGAAATTCAACTCTACCCTTGGAACAAATAAGGATACTGCGCCCGCATTAGTTCCTCGATTTCCCACGTGGCTTCCTCCACGTTATGATTCCTCCATAACACTTTAACTAGAGGAATACTCTTTCTGCGCAATACCTTCTCTTTCCAA
The DNA here is from genome assembly GCA_037349345.1 of Oemleria cerasiformis. Lineage (NCBI taxonomy): Eukaryota > Viridiplantae > Streptophyta > Magnoliopsida > Rosales > Rosaceae > Oemleria > Oemleria cerasiformis. The sequence goes on along the minus strand of JAZGTL010000009.1, from coordinate 3,860,459 downwards.
TCCAAAAATTGCACCGGTTGCTCCTCAAAGGTCAAATCATCCTTCAGCTCAAGTGGATGCTCTCCCAATACGTGAGATTCATCAAACATATATTTTCGGAGCAAAGATACATGAAAAACATTATGAACTCTGGATAATTCCGAGGGTAAAGAAATACGATATGCCACTAGTCCTATCCTCTCCAAAATCTCATACGGACCAAGGTAGCGAGGACTCAGTTTTCCTCGTCTACCAAAACGTACCACTCCCTTCCAAGGAGATAATTTCAAGAACACCAGTCACCTACCTCAAACTCAAGGTCTCTGGTTCTACGGTCTGCATAGCTCTTCTGGCGATCCTGAGCTGTCTTCAACCTTTCTCTGATGATCCTTATCGTTTCCTCAGTCGTATCAACCAACTCTGGTGTTAACAGTTTCCTTTCACCCACTTCGTTCCACCATAACGGTGTCCTGCACTGCCTCCTATACAGTGCCTCGAAAGGTGACATCCCAATACTCGACTGGTAACTGTTATTATATGCAAATTCCATCAGAGAAAAGTGTGAATCCCAGTTCCCTTTAAACTGTAGTACACAAGCCCTCATCATATCCTCCAAAACATGGATTGTTCTCTCAGTCTGACCATCCGTCTGAAGATGAAAGGCTGTACTAAAATGCAATGCAGTGCCAAAAACCTTCTGCAAACTCCGCCAAAGTGTGTTGTGAGAAATGGCATGTTTGTTGGATTTGATTTTGATATTGTTTTGACGCGGTAATTATTTGAGTCCATGATTTGAAGTTGAAACCGTATTTGTGATTATAAAATACTTGATTTTTGATCCAATACCGATTTGAGGATGCCAGGATACGGGGCTAGGATCCGCTGAGACGGTGAACCCGGTGAACCTCCAAAATAATCAATACCGATTTGAGGGGGGCCAGGATCCGTTATTGGCGGTGAACCCGGTGAACCACCGAGATAAACATTGATTGAGGGAGGTCAGGATCTGGGCCAGGATCCGCTATTGGCGGTGAACCCAATGAAACTCCGAGATAAATATTGATTATGGGAGGCTAGGATTCGAGCCAGGATCCGCTATTGGCGGTGAACCCGGTGAACCTCCGAGATAAACATTGATTGAGGGAGGCTAGGATCCGGGCCAGGATCCGCTATTGGCGGTGAACCTGGTGAACCTCCAAGATAAACATTGATTGAGGGAGGCTAGGATCTGGGCCAGGATCCGCTATTGGCGGTGAACCCGGTGAACCTCCAAGATAAACATTGATTGAGGGAGGCTAGGATCTGGGCCAGGATCCGCTATTGGCGGTGAACCCGGTGAACCTCCGAGATAAACATTGATTGAGGTAGGCTAGGATCTGGGCCAGGATCCGCTATTGGCGGTGAACCAGGTGAACCTTCAATATAATTGGTTACTATTCTTCGAATAGCATCAAGAGTTTTACTCCGTTGGTTCGTTGAGTGCTCCAACTCTGGCATCGAGGAGTTTTGGCTCCGCCGGGTTGCGAGGCTATTTATGCATAGTACAGAGAATTGTGATACAGGACTAGCACACCCCAAGGGATACCCTGGTGGCTAAGGATATGTCAGTCTAGGGATATGCCGACTGATGTGATATGATAGCCGAAGGTTATACCGTCTGATGATATGATATGATAGTCGAGGATACTTACCGACTGATGTGATATCATAGTACAGAGAGTTGTGATACAGGACTAGCACACCCCAAGGGATACCCTGGTGGCTAGGGATATACCAGTCGAGGGATATGCCGACTGATGTGATATGATAGCCGAGGATATTTCTGGCTCTAATATGATTTAACGACGCTTGTCATGGGCTTAATCAGCCTACGAAAATACTTCGTCATCCGGGTCAGTGGGTTGGTGTGGGCGGTAACCCAGATGGACGAATTATTGTTAGTTCACAAATATCTGACTAGTCAGTTGTCTTATGATATTCCAATAGAGGTGTCAGTAGTGTCTGACCTACTAACATTTGGTGTCAGAGGGTATTCCTATTTGGACCACCACTATTTCGAGGTCTTGGCTTTGACCTATATGCTATCCTGCGTCTGACAGGTAGGAGTGGTCAGTAAGTATAGAGGTTCTGTCGGGAACCCTGTAAGGTTTACTAAATATTGTTTTTGTAAGGATAAAGAGTATTCCTGGTATTTAATGTTTGAGGTAAAAGAGCTGTCAGACGGGATAAGGGTTCTTCCTGGGTTTCGAGGGGAAATTAGGGATGGGTCCTGCCACCAGGGTATCCCTTGGGGTGTGCTAGTCCTGTATCACAATTCTCTGTACTATGCATAAATAGCCTCTCAACCCGACGGAGCCAAAACTCCTCGATGCTAGAGTCGGAGCACTCAACGAACCAACGGAGTAAAACTCTCGATGCTATTCGAAGAATAGTAACCAATTATATTGAAGGTTCACCGGGTTCACCGCCAATAGCGGATCCTGGCCCAGATTCTAGCCTACCTCAATCAATGTTTATCTCGGAGGTTCACCGGGTTCACCGCCAATAGCGGATCCTGGCCGAGATCCTAGCCTCCCTCAATCAATGTTTATCTCGGAGGTTCACCGGGTTCACCGCCAATAGCGGATCCTAGCCCAGATCCTAGCCTCCCTCAATCAATGTTTATCTCGGAGGTTCACCGGGTTCACCGCCAATAGCGGATCCTGGCCCAGATCCTAGCCTCCCTCAATCAATGTTTATCTCGGAGGTTCACCGGGTTCACCGCCAATAGCGGATCCTGGCCCAGATCCTAGCCTCCCTCAATCAATGTTTATCTCGGAGGTTCACCGGGTTCACCGTCTCAGCGGATCCTAGCCTCGGATCCTGGCCTCCTCAAATCGGTATTGGATCAAAAATCAAGTATTTTATAATCACAAATACGGTTTCAACTTCAAATCATGGACTCAAATAATTACCGCGTCAAAACAATATCAAAATCGAATCCAACAACCATGCCATTTCTCACAACACACTTTCACTGAAATATTGGAAAAACAAATGTCCAGCAATCAATTATAAATTCCAGGAAATCATTGCACTCATACATAACAGTATTTAAATAAAAGATATTTAATAATCACAATTACGGTTTCAACTCAAAATCATGGACTCAAATAATTACCACGTCAACATGATATCTCGTTGTGACTCATGTATTTCACCGAATGTATCATACCTCACGACTTGATATCGTGATACGTATCTCGGAATTGACCCTCGAGATACCCTAATCTAGTGGTAGTTTATACTCACATCTCATAATTAACAATGCTGGGTCCTAAAGCCAACCCTGGCATAATCTAGATTTCCTATCATCATCTTGCATCATTCTCATTCCATAAATATATTAATAGTCAACCAAACATTCATCACCACACACATAATTTATTCAAATATTACTAACACAATAATAACCCAACTACCTTGACTTTCCGAGCTCAAAATCCCCTAATACGATCAACTATTATCGCTGGGATTGCCCAAAATGACCTCTAAACGACGTCCGATCAACCTGAAACATGTACCAACAGATTCGAAATGTCAAAAACTAGTTACTACGCGTCGCTGTGACCTCAGACTCGGCCCCACGCGACGCCACGCACCGCCGGAAGTTTGGCACACGGTCCCACGTGCCATCACGCGCCAGTCACGCGCCTGCTACAGTGTTCACGCGCCTGGACCGATCCAACCCGGTCGGCTCAACCTGACCCGGTCCAACTCGACCCGACCGGTTCACTCGACCCGATCGGTTCACTCGACCCGACCGGTTCACTCAACCCGACCGATCTCCGGTGACTCGTCGGAGAAGACGACCGGACGGCCGTTGCCATCGTCGGAGGCTGGCCGGAGAAGATGACTGGACCGCCACCTCCACCGCCGTCTGGTTCGCCGGAAGTCGCCATTTCCGATCGATTTTAAAGGTTTTCTAACTTCTTCATTTCTTGACCGTTTTTCACGATCCACGCATGTAAATTCATCTACTTTTCACCAGGAATCCAAAAATGGGGTCAAAGTTCAGAGATCGTACCTGGTTTGGCCGAAAAACGGCCGAGAAGATTCGATTCCCTCCCTCCTCCGTCCGTCGCCTACGGCAGTGCTCCCGCTCCAATAACTACCCCAAAATGCTCGTGGGGTCCCGGGGAAGATTCTCCCGACCTTGGTTTCGGTCGAATCAGATCGAAATCCCTCCGATGAAAATGGGTCTTCGGTGTTCGCACGGGGAGGATTCGGGTAGGAGAGAGACGGACCAATCTCCGAGGAGAGAAAAAAAATATCTCCTATATAGTTCCAACTTTTCCAAAATTACCAAACTGCCCCTGAAGCTTCTAGACCCGTAACGAACTCGCCGGGTCTCTGTTTTCCGCGTAGATTAAATACCATGAATACTCTTTCTCGTTATAAAAACAATATTTAGTAAACCTTACAGGGTTCCCGACAGAACCTCTATACTTACTGACCACTCCTACCTGTCTGACGCAGGATAGCATACAGGTCAAAGCCAAGACCTCGGAATAGTAGTGGTCCAAATAGGAATACCCTCTGACACCAAATGTCAGTAGGTCAGACACTGCTAACACCTCTACTGGAATATCACAAAACAACAGACTAGTCAGATATTTGGGAACCAACAATAATTCGTCACTCTGGGTCACCGCCCACACCAACCCAATGACCCGGATGACAAAGTATTTTCGTAGGTTGATTAAGCCCATGACAAGCGTCGTCAAATCATATTAGAGCCAGAAATATCCTCGGCTATCATATCACATCAGTCGGCATATCCCTTGACTGGTATATCCCTAGCCACCAGGGTATCCCTTGGGGTGTGCTAGTCCTGTATCACAACTCTCTGTACTATGATATCACATCAGTCGGTAAGTATCCTCGACTATCATATCATATCATCAGCCGGTATAACCTTCGGCTATCATATCACATCAGTCGGCATATCCCTAGACTGACATATCCCTAGCCACCAGGGTATCCCTTGGGGTGTGCTAGTCTTGTATCACAATTCTCTGTACTATGCATAAATAGCCTCGCAACCCGGCAGAGCCAAAACTCCTCGATGCCAGAGTCGGAGCACTCAACAAACCAACGGAGTAAAACTCTCGATGCTATTCAAAGAATAGTAACCAATTATATTGAAGGTTCACCGGGTTCACCGCCAATAACGGATCCTAGCCCAGATTCTAGCCTACCTCAATCAATGTTTATCTCGGAGGTTCACCGGGTTCACCGCCAATAGCGGATCCTGGCCCAGATCCTAGCCTCCCTCAATCAATGTTTATCTCGGAGGTTCACCGGGTTCACCGCCAATAGCGGATCCTGGCCCAGATCCTAGCCTCCCTCAATCAATGTTTATCTCGGAGGTTCACCGGGTTCACCGCCAATAGGGGATCCTGACCCAAATCCTAGCCTCCCTCAATCAATGTTTATCTCGGAGGTTCACCGGGTTCACCGCCAATAGCGGATCCTAGCCCAGATCCTAGCCTCCCTCAATCAATGTTTATCTCGGAGGTTCACCGGGTTCACCGCCAATAACGAATCCTGGCCCAGATCCTAGCCTCCCTCAATCAATGTTTATCTCGGAGGTTCACCGGGTTCACCGCCAATAGCGGATCCTGACCCAGATCCTGGCCCCCCTCAAATCGGTATTGTTTATTTTGGAGGTTCACCGGGTTCACCGTCTCGGCGGATCCTAGCCCCGGATGTTGGCCTCCTCAAATCGGTATTGGATCAAAAATCAAGTATTTTATAATCACAAATACGGTTTCAACTTCAAATCATGGACTCAAATAATTACCGCGTCAAAATAATATCAAAATCGAATCCAACAACCATGCCATTTCTCACAACACACTTTCACTGAAATATTGGAAAAACAAATGTCCAGCATTCAATTATAAATTCCAGGAAATCATTGCACTCATACATAACAGTATTTAAATAAAAGATATTTAATAATCACAATTACGGTTTCAACTCAAAATCATGGAATCAAATAATTACCACGTCAACATGATATCTCGCTGTAACTCATGTATTTCACCGAATGTATCATACCTCACGACTTGATATCGTGATACGTATCTCGGAATTGACCCTCGAAATACCCTAATCTAGTGGTAGTTTATACTCACATCTCATAATTAACAATGTTGGGTCCTAAAGCCAACCCTGGCATAATCTAGATTTCCTATCATCATCTTGCATCATTCTCATTCCGTAAATATATTAATAGTCAACCAAACATTCATCACCACACACATAATTACATCAAATACTACTAACACAATAATAACCAAACTACCTTGACTTTCCGAGCTCAAAATCCCCTAATACGGTCAACTATTACCGCTGGGATTGCCCAAAATGACCTCTAAACGACGTCCGATCAATTTGAAACCTGTACCAACAGATTCGAAACGTCGAAAACTAGTTACCACGCATCGCCGTGACCTCAGACTCGGCCCCACGCGCCACCACGCACCGCCGGAAGTTCGGCACACGGTCCCACGCGCCATCACGCGCCGGTCACGCGCCTACTACAGTGTTCACGCGCCTGGACCGGGTTGGCCTGGACCGTTCCAACCCGGTCCGGCTCAACCTGACCCAGTCCAACTCAACCCGATCGGTTCACTCGACCCGACCGATTCACTCAACCCGACCGGTCTCCGGTGACTCACCGGAGAAGACGACCGGACGGCCGTCACCGTCGTTGGAGGCTGGCCGGAGAAGATGACCGGACCGCCACCTCCACCGCCGTCTGGTTCGCCGGAAATCGCCATTTCCGGTCGATCTTCAAAGTTTTCTAACTTCTTCATTTCTTGACCGTTTTTCACGACCCACACATGTAAATTCATCTACTTTTCACCAGGAATCCAAATATGGGGTCAAAGTTCTGAGATCGTACCTAGTTTGGCCGGAAAAATGGCCGAGAAGATTCGATTCCCTCCCTCCTCCGTCCGTCGCCTACGGTGGTGCTCCCGCTCCAATAACTACCCCAAAATGCTCGTGGGGTCCCGGGGAAGATTCTCCCGACCTTGGTTTTGGTCGAATCGGATCGAAATCCCTCCGATGAAAATGGGTCTTCGGTGTTCGCACGGGGAGGATTCGGGTAGGAGAGAGACGGACCAATCTACCGAGGAGAGAGAAAAAATATCTCCTATATAGTTCCAACTTTTCCAAAATTACCAAACTACCTCTGAAGCTTCTAGACCCGTAACGAACTCACCGGGTCTCCGTTTTCCGCTTGCCGCCTGTCTACGAACTCGTGAGTTCGAGACCGACGCAATGACCCAAGAAAAATTCCCCAAAGTACTGCCAGTCAAAAAGTGATCCCGAACCCGTCTAAAATCGAGGGTAAAATCGTCCAATTCTCAAAATAATTTAATTTATGGTCGGAGAGGCGGCTAAGGGAATACGCCATTCATTGAATTCGAAGAAAAACGCACAAGAGGATATGGGTGCTATTAGTGGCCTTAATAAAACCTTATTGGAGCTTTCGACCCAGTCAAAGGAAAAAGAGTACCACACACAAACAAGAAAATTACAATGATGAATTGTCTTCTACATGCAAGCAAGCCCCTAATAAGATCAGGTAGTTCCTCAAACAAAATCTGAACCCCACTACAAGACAAGGCATAACGAGGAAGACGATCAGAAATTAATGCAATTTATCTCTTGTATTTCAACAATATATTTTTCAAAGTTCCCATTATAAAACTCTAACTGAATAGGAAAAAAAAACCACCCAAATAAATGAAAATTAATATAGAAGTTTCATACATTTATTCTTTTAGATCACCCAAGTTTCTAATGTCAAGTGCCAACCTTTGGACAAAACATTTATATATATGGGACTAGTATGGGGGGTTAGATGGCTTATTTGGCTGGCAGCCGCCGAACATATATAAGGCAGAGTAGACTGAAGGGGATGGCTCGACTGGAAGGTGATAGGGAGGATACCATGATACACCCCGTTCCGAAAATCCAACAGGATACCGGAGTCACCAGTGCTGGCCGACACCTGGACGCTGAGTCCGGGTGACGAAAGCCCACTAAAACATTGCGTTTTAGGAAGTTTGGTGAAAGGTAAAGTAGTTAATACTAAATTACCGTTTCACCGCAACAGCGGCGTCCCAGAGCAGACTTACAAAATTGATGATCATGAATAAAAGCATTCAAATGCTAACTAATATTACCTTGGACGGCAGCAGAATGTCAGAGTTGACAACGCCCCTCCTCAAATCAACAAACTTCTACGATAACCTGAGGGGTGTAAAAGGAAACGAGAGTGAGTGTTTCCATGTTAACCCCTCAGCAGGCAAGCATACAGCAATCATATAACAAGATAATAATTGATTAACCCAGGAGGGTTAGCAATCACACACATTCAACACAATCACAAACTAATTTACCATTACATCAAATCTTCATACATTGAAGATGACACATCAAATCCTATGGATGACATGACTAGTAATACTTTGATACCATCGCCATGCTATGATGGTATGGATCAACTCAAGGACACATTGTCCATACAAAACATAATTTCATCAATCGGGGTCACCGCCCACACCATACCCACTGACCTCGATAACTAACGTACCCTCACTGGTACATGAACTCTGATCATTAGTCATGACAATCGTTATCATATCGTATAAACCGGTAAGTCCCTTGGTTCTCATATCGTATCGACTCGTAAATCGTATCGTATTAGCCAGCATTTACCTTATATATCGTATCACGTCATCAGCCGGCATATCCCTCGGCTGGCATCAACCGGTATAACCCTCGGCTGGCATCAGTCGGCATAACCCTTGGCTGGCATATCATATCATCAGCCAGCATGTATCATCGATTGGCATCAGCCGGCATGTATCATCAGCTGGAATATCACATCATCAGCAGGCATGTATCATCGGCTGGCATTAGCCGGCATATAACATCGGCTGGCATCACACACACAGGTATCCCAATGGCACTATAGCCGCACAAGTCATGCGTATGTGACAAGCTGGGTGTCTTTGCTCGTACCACGACCACGTGAAGGACTGGGTGCAAGAACCATCACCACGAGTTCCCCTAGGACCCTAGGACCACAATACACATAAGGCTCGAGAACAGGACTGGCTCCATTTAACTAGTATAGAGCGGGAGCAGGTGAACGATCACGTGGAGGCTGGTATATGGCCAACATATAGGTACGACACCAGTGGCCACCATATGGGCATACCAAAACTGACACACGTGCTATGCTGGCATGACTCCTCGGTAATCATCGCACCGTCATATGGCTCGTGTGCTATGCCGACATAAACCCTCGGCAATCATCACACCATCATATGACTCATGACCACACGACTGACACATATGCTATGTCGGCATGACTCATCGGCAATCCTCGCACGATCATATGACTCAGATGCTATGTCGGCATGACTCATCGATAATCCTCGCATCTCAACATGACTCATGACGACATGACTGACATACGTGCTATGCCAGCATGAATCCTCGCACGATAACATGACTCAAGATTACGAGACTGACACGTGTGCTATGCCGGCATGACTCCTCGGTAATAGCATCTCAACTGTACTTCATCCGTCTCGATTATCATAATCGTCGTATTCGTGTCGACATCTTTCGTAATCTCACGATTATCGGCGTATTCGTCGTTTCGTATTAATAACACTGTGACTCGCGAATATCTCCAGATCACGCATCTCGAAATCGGTCCTTGAGACGTCCTAACCTAGTGGTAGTTTATACTCATTCCGGAGTACTTACATCTCATCGATATTCTAATTTAAATCTCAGAATCTATCTTCGAGATCTTCCACTATAATATTAGTTTATACTCATTTCGGAGTACTTGCATTTCATAGGATTCACAATCCTCAAATAGTATAATTACATAATTCCGGGTCTTAAAATCACCCATGACATACTCTATAATTGTTTTCTATTATCATCACAATTTTTATAGGGTTTATTACCCTCAAATCAAAGTATCAGCCACATGCCAGGCTCTAAAACTAGCTTGTGGCATAGTCTAGGATCTCTAACACTATCCTTTCACATTAATCAAACCACATGTTTCCAAGCATCACTATCATACATTCATCACCAACCAAACCATCATTAATCAATACACCTTATAATTATCACATAAACAATCATATTTAATTCTATAATTATAAGTTTAGGGCCCGAGGTCCACTCACAGTACGTCGGGGAGAGCTCACTCAACCAAATCTAATGTTGCATGTACTTCGAGGCACTCGATCCCGGGGGTCCCCACGAGCTCATCTGAGTTTCCATTAACATAATACCTCACAAATAAGATTAATGTAATCTTAATAACTCATAATTTATCCATTAAAACCAAAACCCTAAGCCTTGGAAACTTATGTTCTTTAGCATCAATTAAAGTAACTTAGGACGTCCGGAACTAATATTAAAAAAACTCTGATGGACTCCAAACCTATGCCATCGGATCCGGAACGTCGAAAATATGAAGAACACAACTCGCCGGAGGCCATGGGAGGGCCCCACAAGCCCTCACGCGCCGGCACTCTCTCTGGGGGTTTTAAGGGTCGCGACTGTGGGGTTCAGTCGCCCCTGTCATGGTCTCGCTGGTGCCTAGCCGAAGACTCCATTAAAGCAAGTTCAAGCTTTTTCTGAAAATGTCTCAAATCTCCACCAAACCTTACAACCCATATGTCCAAACTCGTCTACTCGATGAGAGGATCACGAATAGAAGGTCTATAAGTCGAGAGCCGTAACTTTCTCGTTCAAACTCCGATTTCAGCGTGCCGCCTGTCCACGTACTCGTGAACTCGAGAGCTACGTAATGGGGCAAAGAAATTCCCGAAAGGGGTTCTCAATGACAAAGTGACTTTTGGGCCTTCTTAAATTTCAGAGTCAAAACGGTAATTTTGTAATTCCATACTTTCATTTACGGCCCAACAACCTTCTTTGGGCCTTCTCTCAAGTCCATCTCCATACTTTAGTCCAAGTTCAAACTTTAATCTAACCTGTAACTCCCGGTTATTTAATTAAATTGAATTTCTACTTTTATTTTTTGGGACGGGTCGTATCATACCGGGAGTGATCTGCTAAGCATTGGGTAGGTTCTGGGCACACATGAGCGTGTTCAGGCTGCACTAGGGGTGGATGAGCAACTAAATATTGAGGTTCCAGGTTTGGACTCCTATGGAGATGGGGAGGAGATGCTGACTAATTAAGGTTACCATAATCTTTATGTGCATAGTTTATCATGACGATTAATATTATATGCTGGAATGTACGGGGGGCGGGGCGGAAAACACTACAAAACATGGCCCATGATCATTGCTCTGTTCATGATATGAGTTTGTGTGTGTTACTAGAACCGAGAGTGAGTGGGGATAAGGCCCTTTCGATTATTAAGTCGCTGGATTTTTCCCAGTTTGGCAGGGTTGATGCGATTGGGTTCTCTGGATGCATATGGGTTATGTGGAATGATAATAAAGTCAATGTGGATATTATTAGTAGGCATGAGCAAGGGATCAGTGCTATTATCAAGGTGGCAAATGATCCTCCCTGGCTTTTTTCAATGGTGTATGCCAGTCCAAACAGAGGCCATAGGGAACCTCTTTGGGATCAGTTGGATTTAGATGTTGAGATATGGGCTCTTCCTTGGTGTATTCTAGGGGACTTTAATGAGATCATTAGTACCAGCGAGAAATGTAGTTGTCGTGGGAACTTCTATCTTGGCAGTATGGTGCATTGGGTAGAGCGTGGCAGTCTAATTTATTTAGGATTTGTTGGGGCCAAGTTCATATGGTCTAATTGATTTATGATGAGACATGACCGGGGGCTTTGTAACCATGATTGGCGGATACAGTATCTGAAACTTGTATTAGACATTTGGCACGTGCTAAGTTTGATCATTGTCTGTTGTTGCTTGGTCTGAACCCCTCTAGTCTGGAAGGTATTCAAAAAGTGCTTTGCTTGGGCCCTGATAGCGCCCTTGAGCGGTTACATAGAGATCTCCATAGTGAATACTCTCATATTCTTAAGCAGGAAGAGCTTCTATGGAAGCACAAATCCCAGATTACCTGGTTGTGTGAGGGTGATGCTAACACCAAATTTTTTCATATGTCCACTGTGATCAGAAGACAGAGAAACAAGCTGCTAGGGCTTAAGGATGAGGGGGGCGAGTGGATTACAACCCAAACAAGTCTAAAGGGCGTGGTTGTGGATTATTTTAAGGGACTTTCCTCTGCCGGTCGACAAGAGATGGGGTATGACTCTTTGTCGTGCCTCTTTCCCCATCTTCCGAGTGTGATTAGGAATGGGATGAATATGCAAGTGCGGGATGAGGAAATTAAAGACATGACTTTTGTTATAGGGCCGTATGAAGCACCTGGGTCAGATGGTTTCACTGCATGTTTTTACCAGCAATGTTGGGAGGTGTGTGGGGTGGATGTCTGCAAGCTTTTCAAAGATATTTTTGGAAGTGGTCTGAATCCTGAGATCAATAAAACGATCATCACTCTCATTCCTAAGGTGACGAATCCAACTACATTGATGCAGTTGCGGCCCATAAGTCTTTGCAACACGATGTATAAGGTTGTGTTTAAAATTTTGGTGAGTAAACTTCAGCCTGCTCTTCAATATCTTATAGCTCCGAATCAGGTCAGTTTTATTCCTGGTAGGCATATCACGAACAATATTATTCTGACCCAAGAATTATTACATAAATTTCGATGTGCTAAGGGAAAGAAAGGTTTCATTGCTTGGAAGATTGATCTTTCTAGGGCTTATGACCGAATCAGCTGGGGTTTTTTGAAGAATGTTTTATGTGAAGCAGGGGTTCCTGATAATTTGAATATACTGATTATGCAATGTGTCACCTCAATCACTTCGCAGGTTTTGGTGAATGGTGAACGCACTGAGTCCTTTTCTCCTAAAAGGGGGTTGCGGAAGAGGGATCCACTATCTCCTTACATGTTCGTCTTATGCCTGGAAAATTTTTCTCATCTGATATATAATGATGTGACTGAAAAGAAGTGGAAACCGGTGAATGTCTCTCGAAATGGGCCGAAAGTTTCTCATATGTGTTTTGCTGATGATTTGATTTTGTTTGCTGAAGCCAGTACAACGCAAGCAAGGGTTATAAAAGATTGTTTAGATTATTTCTGCTATGCTTCCAGTCAGGAGATTAGTTTTGAGAAGTCCTGTATCTTTTGTTCTCCTAATGTGAGTCGGAGACTTGCTGGCCGTATTAGCAACATATGTGGGTCTCCCTTAACTGGGGATCTTGGGCGGTATCTGGGAGTCCCGTTGATTCACAAACGGATCACGAGAGCTACCTATTGGAGCCTAGTAGACAAGACTCATCAGAGATTGGCGGCGTGGAAGAGTAAAATTCTTAATATGGCGGGAAGGGGCACGCTTATTCAGTCAGTCACGGCTGCTCTGCCAATGTACACCATGCAAACGGTGAAGCTCCCGGCGAGTGTTTATGTGGAATTGGACATAATAAACAGGAATTTTTTGTGGGCAACGTTGAGGGGAAAAAGAAAATTCACCTTGTTGGGTGGGAGAATGCGGTGCGGTCAAAAAGGAAGCCGGGCTTGGAATCAAACAAACGGCCCTCATGAATCAGGCCTTGCTCGCTAAGATTGGTTGGCACATGCTTCAGAACCCGAGGAGCCCTTGGGTTAATGCCTTGGCAACGCGGTACTTAAATGGCGATGTGAAAAACATGTTGGGGGAGGCTTTACCGCGAATTAGGCTGCCTTCGGCGGTTTGGAGGGTTGCTAGACATGGAATGAATATTCTTCGAAAGGGAGTGAGTTGGCGTATTGGCAATGGCAGGTCAACTGACTCTTGGCATGATGAGTGGAGTGAGGGAGGCTCGATTGCCAGTGAAGATGAGGGTCTTGTGATTCCATAGAGTAGAGAGATTGTTGGGGACTATATGGATAGCAACGGATGGAATTTGAGCAAGCTGAGAACTGTGATTCCTAAGTCACTGATCGCTCGAATCATATCCATCCCTTTGGGTTTGCAGGGGTGTGGAGAGGATCATATCATTTGGAAGTATATGTCTCAAGGAGTCTTCTCTGTAAAGTCTGCTTATGGGCAGATTGTTGAAGGGTTGGATTGGCCTCAAGTGGATTGGGTTGATATTTGGAGGACCGATTGCCCCAAACCCCCCCCCCCCCCCCCCCCCCCCCCCCCCACAAAATCAGGTATTTTCTCTGGTTAGCTATCCAAGGTAGGCTGCTGACGAATGATAACAGAGCACATAGACATATTGCTGACCCTAATTTGTGTTCTGCGTGTGGAGATATGACTGAGGATGCTATTCACGTTTTGCGGAACTGCAGTGTTGCAAGATGTGTGTGGAATGAGGGTCAGGTCCCTGAGCGTTTGACTGCAAGTGGGAGGTGGATTTGCGGCCATGGCTGCTCAGAAATTTGAAGGATGAGTCCGTTGGTCCTAGCGGGTCAAGTGGTCTACTGCTTTTAGCTTTTTCTGTTGGTTTATTTGGAAATGGAGAAATAAGAGAATTTTTTAGGCTGAGTTTCAGTTCCCTGTGCAGTCAAAGAGGATGGTTATGATGGCAGCTGAGGAATGGCATCTTGCCAATTTACGTGTTCCGAGTAAGCAGGCGAGACATCTGGTTGAGATAGCATGGACTAAGCCGCCTGTGGGAGTAACCAAGATAAATACTGATGGGAGTCACAAGGGTTCTCAATGAACATAGGCATTGGGCAGATTATTGATGCAGAGGTCTGGGGAATTTTCCAGGGGCTGCAGATGGCGTGGGAGATGGGGGAAAGAAAGATCATTTTGGAGTCAGACTCGGTGGCTTTGGTTCACCTTGTTTGCTCTACGGTGATTGAGACACACTCGCTGGAAACTCTGCTGGTTGCTTGTCGGAATTTAAAGAACAGAGATTAGAATTGTCAGGTGATTCGTGTCTACAGGGAAGGAAATAGAGTGGCAGACTTCTTGGCTGGTTTAGGTGCGAGTTTGGAGGTAGGGGTTCACCGTTTTGAGCAGCCACCTTCTGCTGTGTTAGAGCTATTGAGGGATGATGTTTCTGGTTTTAGCCGCCCTAGGAAGGTTGTATAGTTGCTGATTTCCTGGTATTCACCAAAAAAAAACATTTATTCAACATTTCAGAACATTTCAGAACCTCATAAAAGAAGATTGACTGCGAATAACAAAACAGGTCACCTTTCTTTTTTTTCTTTAAATTCAACAAAAGTCAAAACACCCAATAGATCTCATTCTTTCCAACCAGTCAACCACACACACACAAATAAATAAACCTTTCAATTCCTGAAATGGGTTCTACTATTTTCTTCCTCTTCCTTCTTTGTTTTGCATTTCCTCACCAAAACCCTAATTTTCTTGCAAGTGCTGACTCAGCCCTGATCCAAAATGCCTGCAAAAGCACAGCACACTATGAGCTGTGTGTCTCATCCCTCAACTCTGATCCCAAAGCCCAAAATGCAAACATAAAGGGGTTGGCAGTTAATATGATTGGGATTGGGGTGGCAAATGCAACTGCCACATCCACTTACTTGTCTTCTCAGAGCCTGAATGACACAAACTTGAAGAAGGTGGTGAAGGAGTGTGCTGACAAGTATGGCTTTGCTGGTGATGCCCTTCAAGCTTCACTTCAAGGCTTTGCCTCAGAGGATTATGACAATGCCTACATCCACATTGCTGCAGCTTCAGAGTACCCAAATGCTTGCCACAATGCTTTCAAGAGGTACCCAGCTTTGGCTTACCCTCAACAACTTGCTAGGAGAGAAGAGGGCTTGCAGCATATTTGTGATGTGGCTTTGAATATATTATTGATATTATTGGTTTTGGTAATTGATCCAGTATTACTATTGCCTAATAATAGTACTACCCAATGATGGAGGTTCATTAGATTTAGAACTATGTCTTTGTTGTTCTGTTTTTCTAATACAACCATTTTTGAGCAGACATATTTGAATTAAGCTTTGTCATTTTCAACCATGTTACCCATATACAATAGCTAATCCACGAAAAGGTCCACAAATGTTAAATGGAAAAGGATAATACTTGAATCACACCCTGTTAATACCTACTCGTACCACTATTTCGATTTATCAAATAATCTTTATATATATCATAATTGGAACCGTTTATTTTCTAAATTATCATTTCAAGATCATTTATATAAAAAATCAACCAATGAGATCATTTACTCATTCATATGTATAAACTAAATAGATAGTTCACTATGAGGATTTTAATTGCTACTAATACTGTTAATTTGTTTGATACATATGAATTACTAAACGATCTTCAATGTGTTAATTTTTTGCGGAGATTATCTTGAAATGATGATTTATGATCTAATTGAAAGGTTCTGATTATGGTATATGTATAAGGATTATTCGCTAAATCGAAATGGAGGTACCTCATCGTACCACCCTTTCAATTTATGGAATTTTTTATTACATATATATATATATATATATATATATATCATAATCAGAGTCGTTCCTTTTCTAAATCATCATTCCAAGATCATCTCCGTAAAAAAACAATAAGATTAGAGGTTGCTGTTTAGCCATTCATATGTATCAAATGAATAAACGATTTTGGTAAAAATTAATATCCTTATCGTGACTATCCATTTAGTTTATATATATAAATGACTAAATGATCTTCAATTTCATTGATTACATATACTACTCTTAGCATAGGAATTGAAGAAATGTAATATGACAAGTTGTTTAGCAGTGTGTTGGAGATATTTTGCTCTTCATCAAAACTTCATATTTATAGGGTTTTGAATGCGGCCCAACTTGGCAAATCATTAATCTGCACGATTAATTACTTCTTTGATTCTAGATTATTGATGTTGACTATCTTTGATTCCTCAATCTATACAATTCTGGTCAAAGTTGCTTTTAATTACATAAATGTTGAATGTGATTGATTTGAGACATCTTCATTTCATATTATTTTTTATCATATTAACCTTTGGTATGATTTTCTTCCTTACATAAAGAAAGTCTTCAACTGCATCTTCCGTAATTAGCTATCCGATTGACATGTGATCGTAATTAAATCACTTTTAAATATTTTGCCGAATTTGTCACTTTGAGCCTCTAGCCGTATCTCGGCATTTGAACCTATTTTGGGCTCAAAGCTAACCCATTGTCAGTCTTGGGTTTTGATGAGGTAGGATTACGATCTGACTTAAATATTTTCCAATATAAAAGTTTTGTACATTCACATTCTCACGCTAAGAACTAACTAGTTATATCTTGTAGGTTTCATATTTATTGTTTTTGAGGAAGTTTATTGTGAAGTTAACGCAAACATATATACCCATGCATTTCAAATTGTGAATCTCAGAGTTGTCACCTTCCCTCCTTATCATATATCAAATGACTTAGTGGCATTCACATAGACAATGACATGATCATCGATGGGTCGATCATGTGGCATTCACATAGACAATGACATGATCATCGATGGGTCGATCATGAGCGCGCATTTCAAACAATAAAATACAATAGGCGCCAATATATAATTGGTAATTAAGTTTTATTCACGGATTATCATAATACAATAATGATAATAACGTACAAGAACGAATAAAATTCTAAATTAAATGAAAATTTAAGAACAATCCTCACAACACACAACAGCAACTCGATCTCTTATGATAACACACAAGTATCAAGTATGAATAACATATAGACTAATTAGAGAGAGAAAGTAGTACTAGCAATAGCTAGTAGCTAGGCATGGATGAAAACAATGACTGAATGACCTAATTCACATTGATAATTTAATTAATTTGAGGGGGGTGGGGAGAGGAAGGGGATAGATGGAAATGTTGATGGAATGGTAGGGATTTGATTAGGGATTGGGAAAGTGGGAAGTGGGTTGGCTGGCAATGGAGGAAGTGTTGTGGGCAATGCTGGTTTTGACAAAGATGGGATTTGGCCAATTTGGGATCTTGGAAATGAAGTTGGCAATTGGGTAGAGGGCAATGGTGGCAATGTGGCCTTTGGAGGCTTTGGGACACTTGGGACGGTTGGGACAGTTGGAAGTGTCGGCAAGGTGTTTGAGGGAAGGGGTGGCAAGGTGGCCTTGGGAAGTGTTGGTAGCGAGGGCAATGGAGGCAATGTGGTCTTGGGAAGAGATGGGATTGTAGGCAGCGTCGATGCCGGCGGTGGAGCTGCCGCGGTAGTGTCTAGAAGTTGCCGGGCTGCTTGGCTATGTGGGTGCTTGAGAGTGACAAAACGACAACGAGATACATAACCAAGAAAAGCTTGGGGAAACCCATCATCAGATTGAACTTAGAGACAAGAGAGTAGAGATTTTGATGAGGAGATTAACATGTACGTTGTTTATTCTTGTTGTGAAGAGCATGCAGCCTCCGTTGGGCTTTTATAGAGAAATAAGTAGGTGAGTTTGAATTTTTTTTTTTCTGGTCAAAGTAGGTGTGGACCTGACTCCTGAGGTTGATCAGTTTTGGTGGTAGGAAATGGGAAAATGCAACAGTTTGTTCACTTCTCTCTTGCTAACTTAATTAATTGGTTAATCACAAGAATGAATGGCATACACTCGATCAGGCAAATCCCAAACAACCATTTTCTATGTGAGAAACAACAAGGATATCAAGTAATGCCAAACTACATGACCATCGGTCATTGGTCAAATAAATTAGGAGAAATATTTATTATTTACATCAACACAATTTATCATTTTCACATAAATAATAAATTAGTAATTGTGTTTTATGTTTACTAGTCAAGAAGAATTTTGGCACGCTACACGCGACTTCACAATTGAATAATAAATTGTCACATGTGTGTGAGAGACATTTTCATATCACCATTTTAAACGCACTTAAATTTATTATATATGCATGTGTCATTTTGCATTTTTTAATATATAAAATGTTATTACAATTTTTTATCTTTATTTTTAAAAACAAATGGAAAAAACAAATCAATGTAAATAGATGTTAGTGGTTTCATGTTCGTAGAATTTGGTTTACTTTGGTAATTGATAAAAAAAAAAAATTGAATGTGGGTATATCGAAGAAAATACAACGAAAAAAATGCCCTTATGAGTTATAATAACCAAAAATAAAGAATGAGATAATGTTGATTGCTTTAAAAATTCAAAAACATTACAACAATTAAATTAATATATTTTTTATTTTATTATCCATTTGACCTTTTTACTCTTAATATATTAGATTGTCTTTTTTTTAATATTCTCTTCAATTAAGAACTTTTTTTTTTTTACTGGAAATCAAGGACTTTTTTGGGTTTATAGAAAATTTAACCAAAACTAAATTTTGGCTTTTATATATATATATAGATTTTTACTTTTTAATTAATATATTTTTATTTGGATTATTTTGACCTCATTTATTAAATCTTTTATTTTTGAATAAATTTGTTAAGGATATTTTGGGGATTATGATAGATTTAACCTATTTTTATTATTTTGCCCTCACTTATTAAATCATTCATTTTTGAATAAATTAGTTTTGCAAGGGTATTTTGGCAATATGAAAAATTTGACCATTTTGATATTCTCCCTTTATATATATATATATATATATATATAGATAACTCTGACTTTGTAAGAGCATCCACATTAGACTCTTTAAATGTAATTTTTGGATAAATTTAACCTAAAATTTTAGCTTTAGGTCAAATTTGTCAAAAAATTATTAAAATAGTCATGCAGCATGCTCTCTACATTTAACTTCAAATTTATTCAAATAAACAGTAATGACTAAATGTAGTTAGCACTGTTCATTATGTTAAATTTAATATTAAAAGTAGAGAATCTACTATAAGACTGTTTTGATGTTTTTGGATAAATTTTGAGTCAAATTTGTCCAAAATTAAATTTGAAGAGTCTGCTGATGATGTTTAATTTGAGAGCTTTCAGACAAATTTTTACTTTTGTTTTTTATATATAGAGAGTGTTGATTTTAGTAAGATTGAAAATTTACTAATTATTAATAATTTTGTAGTCATTTAAAGTTAAATTTGATTAAAAATTAATTTAGAATCTAATGTGGATACTTTAAGTAATCTCTAATCTCCCAATAAACAAAAATAGAATGGTGTTGTCGAGGAAACGAAAGAAGACAAAATACTTTTATTAGTGGGTGATTAACAATTTTAGATTCAAATACTTTTTGGTTGCAGCAGATTTGGCCAAAGTGGGCTTCATTCTAGAGACTACTATATTCTGAATCACTTTTGTACATCGACCAATATTTTAATATATGAGATAATGAAATGAATTTCAACAAATATATGAACTATTCAAATTTAATATAATAATCAAACTCAATAAAAATATAATTTGACATCAGTCATCCTACTTCGTAACTAATTATAATAAAGACTTAGGCGAATTGTCACAAATTCAAATCTTATAAACGAAATGATAAATAACCTCCATTGAAATCTTATAATTTAAATCTTCTTTCTCAACATGGTTGTATTAAAAAAATGATAAACTTTAGCTCCTTTATTACAATCTAATGATAACCTCCATTATTGGTACCAGAACCAAAATTATCAATAATTCCCAAAGCAACATCACAAATATGCTTCAAGCCCTCTTCTCTCCTAGCAAGTTGTTGAGGGTAAGCCAAAGCTGGGTACCTCTTGAAAGCATTGTGGCAAGCATTTGGGTAATCTGCAGCTGCAGTAATGTGCATGTAGGCATAGTCATAATTCTCTGAGGCCAAGTCTTGGACTGAAGCTTGAAGGGCATCCCCAGCAAAGCCATACTTTTCAGCACACTCCTTCACCACCTTCCTCATGTTCGTTGTGTCATTCAGGCTTTGAGAAGACAAGTAAGTGGACGTGGCAGTTGCATTTGCCACCCCAATCCCAACCATAATAACTGCCAACCCCTTTGTGTCTGCATTTTGGGCTTTGGGATCAGATTTGAGGGCTGAGACACACAGCCCATAGTACTTGGTGCTTTTGCAGGTCTTTTGGATCAGGGTTGAGTCAGCACTTGCAAGAAAATTAGGGCTTTGGTGAGGAAATGCAAAGGAAAGAAGAAAGAGGAAGAAAATAGTAGAACCCATTTCAGGAAACTGGTTTTCTTTGGGTCAAAATTTTCTGATGGAATTAAGGGTTTATTTATTTGTGTGTGTGTGGTTGTAAAGCAAGAGATATATGTGTTGGGTGTTTTGACTTTTGTTGAATTTGAAGAAAGAAAGAAAAAAGTGAGCTGTTTTGCTATTTGGAAGGAAGCTATGAACCAAGCCACGCTTGAGGCCTTGTTTGGCAGGTGGGAAAATGCCAAAGCATGAGTCACGGGTCACACAGATAACAACAGTTGAGCGTTGCGACCCTCATTTTTGAGGTTCTGAAACCTTTTGGTTTATAACTTTATATCGGGAATCTTCATAAAAGGTATTGGTATATTAGAAATTTGGGTCATTCAAATGAATAAATGCATTTAAATTCTATATTAATTTTTCATTTATTTGGGCCGGTGATTTTTGTTTTCTATTCAGTTAAGAGTATGGGCACTTTCAAAAATATAATGTAGAAATACAAGATAAATTGCATTTGAAGGAATGCATTTTGAGCTTTTTTGGCATTTGATTTTGTTTCCATCATTTTATGTTTGTTTCATTTTGCCTTTGAATGAGATTATTAATTGTGGACATCGATGACTACGGTAATATAACATATAATCAAACATTAGTCGATTGAATCTTCATAAAATTCTAAAGTCTTAATTTACTCTTTTACTTAGTTGTAAGGTCGGTTCTTTGGAGTTACTCGATGGTAAAGAATAAAAGGGGAAGAAGAATTATCTTCAATAACAACGACCAAATGTAACAATGTAATCACCATTTTAAGATAGTTCATTGATCTTTTACTGCAGGTTGAGGAGGGGGGATTTTGACAAAACCACACAATGATTCATCTATTAAGTATCAAATTTCATAAAGATACATCATCGTCATTCATGAGAGTTGAATTTGAAATTTTTTTTTCTTTTTTTTTTTTGAAGAATATGAAATTCATATAATGAACTTGAGATCTCTTAAGTTGAAGAAAAAAAGAATACAATTAGATCGTAATACTATTAGTCATTAGGATTAGGATTAGTAAGTTATTAATGATATGATTATGATCAAATTTGAGAGCAACTGACACCACAACAAATGAGAATCGTATATACTAAAAAGGCAGACACCAATAACATAGCACATGTGAAACTTAAATGACTGAAATAAGGCATCTGGGAGGATGCTTGACAAGAAAAACTTCATAGTTCCATAAGACACACAAACTTGTTTAGGAGGATTCACTCAAAATCCTAGAAACACACTCAAATCCTAGAAACACTTTCATGGTTTCAATCAAAGTAGCACTCCCGTACAATCAACAAATCCCTCAAAACATTACCAATGAACGAAAAAAAGGGCGCTATAGATCATCCCTAAATTCTTATGTGTGAGCTCCAGCAAGGCAAACAGTAGGCGTTTTAATTTGATGGAGGAGGGGAGGGGAAAGGAACACTTGGGGTTGTTGGCGTTGGAATGGCAGGGATGAAGGAATGAACGTATAAAATAACCCACTGGGCACTGGCTATTTAGTACATAAAAGACAAACTCTGCTAGTATTCATAGTAGAAACCCTATTAAATTTGATATGGCAATGAATCAGGTTAGGGAGGTGAACGACCCTATTATTATTCTCCAAGCTTTCCCAACCAAATCTCTTCAAACCCTCCCTACCAAAGCCGATTCTATCTCCCTTACCATCGCTACCTAAGGCTACTTTGCCACCACTGCCCTCAACCCCATTGCCAACCAACCCATCTCTACCACAGTCTAATTTTCCGCCACTGATCTCAGCCCCATTGCCAAAGCTGCCGACTATCCCAGCCATCCCAACATTGCCGCCCTTGCCAAGCATACCATCCTTGCCAAGTCAGCCATTGCCTGCCGTACCAACCCAAAAGACACTCCCTCCGTTGTCCGCCATCCCAGCTACAATCCCTTCCCTCCCTACCATCCCATCCACCGTGCCCAACATCCCTTTCCTATCTCCACCCCCATCAACTGCAAGCCCATGAAATTCCACAATTGGCACCAATATTTCTATTTATACTCAGTAAGTAAATCCCTATGAAGCCTTCGCTTAATGGTTATTTTAAGTTTCCAGTCTCAGCAGGCTCGAGTTATTTTACACATGTTTTAAGTAGTGTAAGGTTTCACTTATACGGGTTCTAATGTCATTTAAATACATTTGTGAAGTTTTTTTTTCACTGTATGTTATTCAGCTATTGTTGAGCCATTATTTTTCTGACCATATAAGTGCAGTTGTCTTTCTTCACTTACTATTCAACAGTTCAACCCCATCCCCTTATTTTCTGTTTTTTAATATGCAAGATTGGGAATCGTCAATGACAAAGGGCACAAAATAATCCAAAATAAAAGGAATTGGCTATTAAGAGCTTTAACTGAAGTCAACAAACAAATTCAGCATAAGAATCATATTCCAACTCCCTATAGCCTTCAATTGTATGAATTGACCACACAAAGCATATAATCATATAGAACTATCCATCAGACCAAGAAGCAATGCATAAATAGCCAAAGCATGTAGCAGAATATCAGCAAAAGGCCCAACCTCTGAATCAAACAGCTATAAATATCAACCTAGACTTGACTTGATTTCAAATCCAAGAAGAATACAACGCAGTTGACAGCATAAAAGAATCGTTCAGCACTAAATATTTAAACTTGCACCCGAGTCCATAAAATTTGCAAACAATGAGTGTATTTCTGTTCATATAAGTAAAGACTCTCCTATATACAACATGTCAGGTGAACAAACAGCTTTCAGGAACAAGTGAAAGCTCATTCGAACTAATTTAATTGAAAAACTTCCCTAAATGAGATTGCAGATGGATTAGAACTTTTTTCTGTATATTTAGTCTTACCTGTTGCAAAGATTGCTTCAAATCAGAGCAGAAGAAAAATGTATGTACCAGTCTTGAAACGCTTCATCGTGAAATCTGCTTCCTAGCAATGAGACTGTTTCAGTGCTTATAGAACACTAAATCTCGGCTACAGTTATTTTTAACAGCATCCTCCAATTTCTCAATTCGATCAAAATCAACTTGGAAACTAACCATGGTGACACCATCTTTACCAGTCTCATAATCTTGCTTGATTTCTTCAGCTTGAAAAGATTGTAGCTGTAAACATCATAATACAAAAACAGAAACACATAAAAGATTTTACTATCTCAAAACTCAAAGCAAAAGGACTATATGGAGCATCATAACCAGCTCACCTGATGGTATAGAATGCCCAAAAGATCAAATCTAACCTCCACACCCATTCTCACCTACAGGAAAGGAATTGATTTGTGGGTGAAAAAATTTAAGATCGTTTTAACTCAAACAAAACGGAATGTATCCAGACATTTGTGAGCTTTGGTAAGGGTATGCTTGGATGAGGAACTTCAAAGTTCCAAGGAACTTAGGCTAAATTAGTTAAAAATGAGGAACTTCAAAGTACCAAGGAATTTGCAAATGACTAGATGCAAGGTATTTAGATGGGATTTGTAAATAACACCTATCAAGGTGTTACTTAGGAAATCCCTTGTCTAGTTGTTTTTCTATGCTCATTTGAATCCCTTGGTACTTTGAAGTTCCTCATTTTTAACTAATTTAGACTAAATTCCTTGGAACTTTGAAGTTCCTCATCCAAACATACCTTAAGGTTTTGAAATGAAGTTTACAAGTTTTGAAAATGAAGCAAAAGAAGAAAAACTTTGTCCCTTTTATGATACTAATCGAGCAGTTATTACAAGCAAGAATGACCAATATAAGGAAGTTCTCTCCTATCCCGGTCCCCCTGCTTTCTGATTAAACAGGACAACCTAAACACCCAGTTTGAATAAAAGCACGAAAGCTAGTACCTTTGATTTTACAAGACAAGTTGGGGCATTTCTCAAGCATTCAGAGGCAACTCCTCCATAAGCCCTGACAAGTCCTCCAGTGCCTAATTTAATACCTCCAAAATACCTAGAAAAAATTAAATACAACCCACAATGTAAAACACAATAATATCCCAAGACAACACAGAACAGTGTGCATGTTCTTGAAGAATTATTTTTGTGAACAAAATGAAAGTGAAAGCATTTTATGTTGGAATTAGATAAATACATTTACCTGATGACAACCACCATAACTCTGTCAATTCCTGAAGATTCAATAGCAGAATGAATGGGTTTTCCAGCTGTCCCTGATGGCTCACCATCATCATTAGACCGGTATTGATCTCCAACCTGATCACTTGCTCATTTCATTACTTCAAAAATATCAATGAACAAAAGCTATAAAAATCGAAAAACCTAACCTTATACGCCCAGCAATTGTGAGTGGCCCGTTGATCCCGAACCTAAAACAACAAAACATCATTTGCTACTTTATTTTTTTTTTTTTTCTCTCTTTGAAGAAATGAAAGAAGAGTAGTAAACGTTACCTGGGAGAGGAAGGATTGAGCGGCTTGTTCGTCGGGAATGGGACCAGCGATGGCGATGAATTTGCTCTTCTTGATCTCTTTTTCGAATCTCACTATCTCTTTGATTCCCGTATACGCGCCACCAACACTGCTGCTGCAGCTTGCGGCGGTTGAAACCATGGCTCTCTTGGCTCCGGCGGCCACGGAGCAGCCTATGCCCGCAATTGAAGCCCAGATACGAACGCTGCGATTATGCTTAATCCGCCCCACCCTTTGGCAGTTCAGCAGGCAATTCAAATTACAAGTCGTAATTGCAACCACTGGCATTTGATTTTGCTTCAATTTCCCCTTGCGCTTTGTAATCCTTCAACTCCTCTCGTCGCCCACAGCTGTCTGCTCAAGTTTTAGTAAATAGAGTATACTGCTACGACGTCGCTTTACTTGGCGCCTTTTTTATCCGGAACTGCCCATCGATTTTCAGGGCTTGATGGCTTAAAAATTTGTGAAGAAACGCAATAAGTGAAAGATTAATGATTGATTTCTTGTAATTATGGCATTACTGGTAAAGAAGCTTAAACCTATTCCTACTTGCATCTCATCTCTCAGCTCAAACCTCAATAAAATGTTTGAGCTGATGATTTTCACCATTTGCTCTTGTTAATGACGATACACCATAAATTACATCAGAAGGCTTGGAACTAGACCAAACAAATTGCTGCTGGTCCGTCTTCCCTATTTCTACTCCTACCAACTACTAATTAATTAATCCGAGGTTGATTTTCTACGATGTCTACTTCTGTCGCTACACAAAATTGTGGAGGCTCCTTCCCCTTCCAAGTTCGGAAACCATGAGGATGCCATCACGTCCAATGAACGCCTGTACTGGCTGTACCCCATCTCACCAAATATGTAACCGGACAAATCTTCGTTGCTCGAAGAGCCCTTGGTGCTCACCGTGCTACAAGAACTTGCATCTGACGAGCTAAAGATGGATGAACTCTCGCTTGATGAATCCATGGCAGGAATTCTATACGCTGAATGGGATCTCCAGTCCTCTGGATCTGAATTTTGTGATCGGTTGCTGGTGGAACTTGGAACCACGGAGTTGGAGTTGGAGTTGGAGTTGGAGTTGGATCTGGATTTGGATTTGATATGGCTGGAAGGAACAGCTTCCAAGTTCCTTCTTTTGAATTTCCCACTATTAGAAACCGCAGTGCTTCCTACCAAGGCCGGGGGGCGTGGATTGCTCCTAGAATCATAAAATCATAACATGTTTTAGGCCAGGCCAAAACAAAAATGAAGGATAATTTGTCAACTGGGACTCCACAGGCATATTACCTTGCATAGAGAAGCATGTAAGCCCCTTGGGATAAGACCCTCTCTAATTCCACAGGTTCGACCTACAAGAGCCATATGTCCCACCAATCAGCTCTACACAATAAAATTAAAAAATAAAAACAATCTCAAACCAAAAATATCATTCTCCAAGCTTCTTTTTTTTTTTTCCTAGAATCGGATAGAGGACTTGACAGTTGTAAATGCACGGGCACTCATACATGCAACACCAATTTCAGGTTTTCCGGCCAAAGATTGGAAATATGCAAAATAACAGACAACATACAATAATCAACTTCCTCAAATGACATAACAATAGAAATGCCGATTCTAACTAACCAGGGATTCAATAAGTGTGAAAGTTCTAATAAAAAAAACAACCAAATAAGAGAATGCAACAACTAATACGAAATATAAGAAATGAAATGAAATGAAAGGAAAGCGTACCGAGCTGTCATCAATCTTGAACCACTCCCCCTGATTATTCTTTACATAACATACATAATGGCCTGAATATGCAGCATTCATAATATCCAAGTGAACAACCACAGCATAAAGACTGTACAAAGGAGATTTATCACTTGTTCCACCCATATATGGTGAGATGTTGAGAACCTCTGGGAACTGTACCAACTTATTCAGCTTCTCAAAGTTACGAGACTGCAATCATGGATGGTAGAGAGCAAGGATTAGTATTAAAAAAAAAAACTTATAAAAAATGCAATTCGAAGTTGATAAAAATAAACTACTCACCTGAAATCGCTTCAACACAATTGTAAGAATGTTTGGTGCCTCCAGTACTGTTAATTTCTTTCTGCCTTTCTCATAAGATTTACACCTTTACAAAATTTGGGAAAATAACATACACCAAGAATTAGAATAAAAATAATACTTTATATATACTATAATGAATGTAAAAAATTGTCAGGCCGCTACTAGGAAGATGGGTCAATTGCCCAAGCAAAAGCAAGGATAATTAATTTTAAAATTAGCAGTGAGGTAGGTGAGCTCTGCTGGATCATATTGCAATAGAATCTCTACTATTTACATGGTAGCAAAAGCAAGGATGAATTAATTTTAAAATTAGCAGTGAGGTAGGTGCCTCTGTTGGATCATATTGCACTAGAATCTCTACTATTTACATGGTTCCTCCGTTATAACCGCATCCCTTACAGAGTACTTGGTGCTGGGTATTGAAATAAGATTTAAAAGTGGCAACAAGTAATAATTATCACTGAACTGAACAAATAAACAATTTTTATACAGGAGCAAATGAACCAACCTGCTACAATGGTACCGATTATTTCCATCCAAAGTTTCAGTAGCCGTAAACTGTGCAAGAGCCTCTTCAAGAGTTCCAATTTGCCCGTCTATTTCGACAGTAAGATCCATCATGCGCTCAACTTGCTCGGACTTTCCAAGGCACTTCATGCACTTTATCTAGAATCCCAATCATGACATCCCAACAACATACCATTATTTCTATTATTCTGTATGGCAATTAATGCTACTCAAACAATGTAAATCTGGACAATACAAAGAAAAGAGAAATAACCTTAGATCGAAGATAGCCTCCAAAGGTCATGCCTACTAGAGTTGTTTCTTCTGCCATAGGACCAACAGACCCAGCTTCCTTGAGGCAAACAGATTGCATGGTATCAACAGCATACCTGTCATCTTAGTAACTGATCACATGGAACATAATTGAAAAAGGAAATTAGATCTGACATGAAAACTTATCCGATTAAGTTTTTAACTGGCTCACCTCAAAAATTCGTGAGCATCTTCTTCCCTCCCATGACCAAGATGACTCCCAATTTTATGTATTTTAGATAGTATCCTGATCGGAGACAATAAAGACTTCCCCTCCCTTGCCTTCAGAAGCATATTTTCAAACTCACAAATAAAACACCAATCCTTCTTTTTACCTGTCATAGGGAATGAATTTGTCAATGAAAATGTTATAAAAAAAATAATGGTATATAATTGAACTGGGTGTTAATACGTATATAACATAAAAAATAAGAGTTACGAAAAGAAACTTGCATGCTCTGGAATGGAGCCCTTGAAGAAGATATGAAGCAAGAGGCCGAGTAAATGCTAAACACTGGAGCACAGCATTAGCATAACAGCTGCGAAATCCAACGAGAAAAAAAAAATTCATCAGAAGAACATTCAATGTACTTTTTAAAGGGGAAAAACCTTCTTCAAAACAGAACAAGAAGTGTTGTATATTCATTACAAAATATGCAACTGAAGAAAATGAAGCAAATTCGGCACTCGTAAGATTGAAAGCACAAAGTTCAATAAGCTTTAATGCAACTCTAGTAAACCATTTATTAAAACTTGGGCAAGAAACTAGTCTTTGGTCCTCTCCTTCGGTTCAATTGTCATATTTACAACTTATGATGATGCTTATGCTAGCACAGAAAAATGAAAAATAAAATACCACTAGTACAATATATCCATATAGAATTGCTACGGCACTAGAATGAAGAGGTTAGAGGTAGTAGAATGAACCCCTCCAATAATCTAGACATCATTCAATAGGAAAAAAAAATGGATAAAAATAAAAAGCCAATAAACTTGGTTAAAATGCCAAAAAAAGGCTATAATTAGGGCACCAAGAGTAGCCTGAAATTTCTATTCACCATATACTGCAGATACATGACTTTGTTCCCCTGAGGATTTTTCTAATTTTAACTCTAAAGTGTTTTTATGCATAGGAAGTATGGAAGTCAAAGTGTGATACCAAAAGGAAAAAGAAAAATAAACATAACAACAGACCCTGTATTTGAACTAAAGGACATGAACCATATTAGCCCCCGCATATAAGAAAGATCTAACAAGTTTTAACAAACCTGACAAAAGGATTTACAGAATCAAAAATTAGTACACTTCAAAGAGCATGCAAATGAGTTATTTCTATAAATTAGTATCTTCTGTGTCAAGAGTACTCTCTACTTCACCTGTTCCCACAATTCATAAGGCCAAATGGGCAAAGATCCACATTGTTGTAGGAGTACAATTGCACAAACAGCTCATATGGAAAAATCACCTGTCAACAATACAGAATAAAAACTAAATTGGTATCTAATCGATAAAAGAGGAAACTATTAGTAAACAAAGCAAAACAAACAAATTTGAAATAACCTTGTATTTTCCAACAATCTCATCTCCATGACCTGAGAGGTTGGATTTTAGCTGTTTTGAGGATTTAAACTGCTGCACAACTTTCCTCACGGATGTTTTCAATCCATTACAAGCATTTTGCGACAAGTTCGGGATACTACCAACTTTTACATTTGCAGGCAATGCATGATAAGCTTCAACTTTTTCAGATCTAGAACTGGAATACAAGTGCCCTCCAGTGGTAGAAGATGGTTGATCAACAGTAGCACTATGTGACAGAGATTCATCTTCTTTAGACACGTCCTCCCTGTCGTTAATTGAGGAGCTCTTGGACTTGGGGGCATCAGTGACTATCTTTTCTGTTGAAGTAGCTCTTCTAGTCAGTTTCTTACTGCCAACATTTGCAGGCTGAGCATCACCAGATGTGTTTGTTTTGGATTTGGACAATTTGGGTGTAGATTCAACCTCTTTATCAGTTTGACTGGATTTCATCTTATTCAACTTATTTGCACGTGATATGTCCTCTGGACAATTGACCAACTTAGCACACTCTGAGGGTGATGACATATTCCCAATCTGATCAGCAGCAAGACCATCAAAAAGAGGTTTTTCTGATCTGTCATCCCATGATGAGGTACTGGATGAGGTTAAATTAGAATGTGATCCTTTTCCATCTGCACAAGAGATAATTTTATCATCATTATCATCAATAAATGAATGGATCAATGAAGCTTCTTAAAATAAGGGAGATTTGTACTACATCTCTAAACTCATTACCGTAATGTGATACTAATTCTCCAGCAAAGTCACTCTTGTCTTGGAACTGCATGTTGTCAATTGAAGGTTGACACTCATCCTTGTGTCCTTGTCTCCAATGAATGATTTGACACTTGCCAGAACTACAAGCAAATGTTCAAGTGAAAAATGTTGAACTATATTGATGTGAAAATGTGTAACCATCAAGCCAAGGATGAGAGCAATTGTGCACACCCCAAGGGAGTTAGGAGTTCAGTCGTATAGCAAGGAAACAACAAAAGATCATGATGTGATCAGATTATATAAGAATAAAATGGAAAATGAACTTGGATTCTGTAGTTATTTGATGATTATGTCTTCTAAACTAAAACCAGATCAAATCTTTCGCATAGGAGCTAGCAGTCAGATCTAAATATAAACTCTTTATGGAAAGAAAGTCTAAATGTCAAAAATGTTCCTATTTCTAGTGCTTCCTCAACATTTATGTTATTCAATTCCAAATTGAAACTTCAAATAAAATATAAAACATTATATAATCCATGGAAGGCACTTGAACTTCGATTCAGAAAACAGCTAGCTAAATCCACCGCGTGGTTAATTCAATCCAACACTAATTGAACTATGACTAATAATGCAATAATAAAATACAAAAACCACACATTTAAGAAAATTTACAACATATGTATCATCCAAAAAAGGCATAAAAAATCAAGCTAGACATAAAATAGGATAAGAAAAAAAGCACATACCAATATCTGACAGCCTTGCATTTAGAGCAGCGCATTGTGGTACTGGAATAGCACACGGCACAGTGGTACGGCATGGACGCGGGAGGCACCACCGGAGCGTAGAAAGCCGTGGCCTGAAACTCGGCTACGGCGGTCTCCTCGGAAGCCATAGCCACAAGCCTCAAGATTTCCTCTTTTTTCGCCGCCGCATTCTTCCACTTGTTACGAATCAAGATGAAAGAGACCAAGACGAGCAGCAGCAGGAGGGCCTGAAACCCTAAAATTCCGGGGACAAGCATTGATTGAACTTATGTGTATCTTATCCGGCGCCGAGAATGAGTCCAGAACACAGAAACCCTAAGATTGTTTTCTTGCTATACATAGATCTAACGGTGGTGGAAGTGGCGGTGGCGGTGGAGGTGGCGGAGAGGGGGAATGGAGAGGAAATAAGGGAACTTTGGAGGGGGAGAAAGGTAATTTGAGTGAGGGTAGTTATGTTGTTGGTGATGAAATTGCGAAGGAAGAAGCATCTGGTGGATGTGGAATTGTGGAAGGTGAGGGAGAGAGGAGGAGAGAGATGAAATGGGGAATGGGAATATAAGTCGGATCCCACAGAGAGAGAGAGTGGAGTGTCGGGTGGCGACGATTGGTATTTTTCAAATTGTCAGTGATTCTCCCTCTTTGTCTTCTCCCTGTAAAAGCATATTTTACCGCGTGGAAAATAATTGAAGCTTTATTACGTTTCATCATAATTCATAAATTTGAAAGGCAATGATAAGGATATCATATTGTATATTATATTTATAAACCATACAATAATACAAATATGAACCCACAAATATAAGTAAAAATCACATATATTAGTATGTTATCTATAAATATAGTATGCTACCATTTTGCAAATTTGAAATATTTTATTTTTGTTCAAATATATAAGGCCATGTTTGGAATTGCATTTTTTTTTTTATCGAAATGATATTTATATTATATCATAACGAAGCGAGTACAATCATACAATTGATAAATGTTTCGAATTACTTTTCAAGATGTTAAAATCACTTTATGGACACTAAAAACACTTATGACAGTGTTTAGTAAAAATATTTAAAAGAAATAAACGCAATAATTGACAGATCCAAAAAATTCCCATTTTTGGAGTTATAAAGTAAAAGTTTTTTATTAGATAAAATACAAAATTCATAAACATCTTTTAGGAATGATGTGTCTCTCATTTCCCTGGATGTATACTAGCCTTTGTGTATTCTTATATCTTTCTCATTTTTTCCTAAGGCTATGTTTGGATGAGAAAATTCAAAATTAAGGAATTTAGATTAAATTAGTTAAAAATGAGGAATTTCAAAAGTATCAAATGATTCATATATAATGATTAGATGCAATGTGTTACTTTGAAAGTCACTTGTTTTGTTAGGCTCATGACTAACATGTATTTCTTTGTTAATTGATTAATCACCTACTTATAATCCCTACATTCAATTGTTTATAGTGCATGTCTTACTAATATAGTACAAATCCTTGGATACTTTGAAATTTCTCGTCCAAACACACCCAAAGAGATAATATGTTTGTTGTTCTAGAAAATTGGAGGCTTAAACTGAAACCCACATTTCTGAATTTTGCTAGTCATTCCCTTTAATATCTCCAGTTATTTGAATTTGTTAAAACAAAACAAGAATTCAATATCGTTTTTCCTTTGACCCACTCCTTGTAAGTTGTAACTATCTCTTCGGCCATTCAACATAAAAACCAATGTCATACTGAATACACAACAACACACTTGTACGACTCTTTGGGGTGATTTCATCGAGCATCTGGAGGGCAACCTTCAAACCCAAGACACAGCTTCAAGGGCCCGTCAACAACAGGCCTTCAATGGAGGATTTTCATACTTTAGGGGGTCAAGTGACCCATGTTTCCCATTGGTATAATCCGTCACTGCCAGCAATGTGCTTCTTCAAGAACCACTTCCAAGAGCTTTCTTAAGACGCGCTTGAAATGTATACAATTCCAATTATTGCAATTTTAAAAACATATCCCAATTGCTTTTCTATTTTTTATATCTTATAAACTTGTCACAACCTACATAATATGATTTTGACCACCTTTGTTAAGTTTGTTTGATGAGACATTACCCAATAGCTAATACCTATAATTCACATCCATATTAATTCCTCCTCCCCACCGCTCAATAATTTTCACAGGCTCCAAACAACTCTTGGTTTCCTTGGCAAGAAGAAAAATAGCTCATTTGGCTACAAGCTCCAGCAGTACCTGAATTTTACATTAATTTTAACAATCGTCCATGATCTTTATTATTAGTAGAAAACGTCCATGAACTATGTCTAAACGTGCAAGGATCGTCCTTCCGTTAAATTTCTCAACTATTTTTATTAAGAATAAGGGTAAAGTTGTCATATACTGTGTGTTTTTTTTTAAT
The DNA here is from genome assembly GCA_037349345.1 of Oemleria cerasiformis. Taxonomy (NCBI): domain Eukaryota; kingdom Viridiplantae; phylum Streptophyta; class Magnoliopsida; order Rosales; family Rosaceae; genus Oemleria; species Oemleria cerasiformis. Next base: position 3,826,468 of record JAZGTL010000009.1, on the reverse strand, counting down.
ATAAATCATTAAAAAATATAACACAAGGACTGTCCTTACACATTTATACATAGTTCAAGGATGTCATACTATTAATAATAAAATTCATGAATGATAGTTAAAATTAGTGTAAAATTTATGGACGCTATGAACAATTTCCCCATTAGTGAAAATACAAGCTCAAGAAAAAATTAGTAAAGATATTATAAATTCACAATCAAAATTAGAAAACAAGGATAAAAGAATATCACTTACCTTTTCTCTCGATAGTTTATATTTGCTAGAGTGGTGATAATAAAGGTTCCGAGTAATGTACTTACGTTTTATTTTTTGTATTTTTGAGCCCGAGTTTATGTACAGAACAAATAACTACATCACATTTAGAATTAAATACTATGACTTGGGTACTGTAATAAATAGTACTTTTGTTTATGCTGTTAACAAGAGTCGCTTTGGCCGAGTGGTTAAGGCGTGTGCCTGCTAAGTACATGGGGTTTCCCCGCGAGAGTTCGAATCTCTCAGGCGACGCTTCGTTTTGAATATTTTTTTAATATCTGTTCTGGAAGCGCGGTCGACCCCTTCCCCAAGTGCCACCGTCGGTCGGCGACTCCGTCAGTCAAGCCTTTCAAACCTTCCACGAGCTCCATCTCTTCTCTCTTTCTCAGTCACGGGACACGTGTTGGGCATTGAGAGCGCCCAAACCCAAAAAGGCCAATTTGTCTTTTGAGTGGGAAGCCCAGTCAAATATGATAATTTGGTCCCATTGAATTTTGAACAGCCAAATTAATTTGAATCGATTTTTAAAATGCGACCCCAAATGAAACCCATTTTGACAAAAAAGTTTCTTCAGTTTTCACCCAATTAAAGTGGCTTGCAGTTGTAGATTGAGATGGCAATTGCATACCCTCTACGCTGTTGAAGGTCAGACTTTGACCTCTCCAACTCAACTCTCATGCATACATCACATCTCTTCTCTCAAACATTCACGCAATTTTTATTTTTTTTTTCTCTTTCCATTGCTTATGAATTATGATTGAAATTGTCTATTTCTTAAATTCATTCACGTAATTTTATTTTTCTTTCCAGTGCTTGTGTATGTAATTTAAATATTATTAAATATGTATACAAAATTAACAAATTTTAATCCGTTTAATCATCACGTCTTTAAATTACATACACTATCGTCCTTAGAATGTGACATTTTTTTTTAAATACCCACGCTATGTACGACGGTCTAAATTTAGATGGATAAATTGCAAACGACTACATTCAATCTAATTTGAGAGATTTGTAAGTAACTACTAATTGATGTATGTTAGTTAAAAAATTCTTTGTTCAATGATTTTGTTATTCTAAAGTTATAATATAAAAAAAAAACTTTGGTTAGTGAGGAAGATAATACTAATTTATCTGGGGCTTTTTGATTTCCCTCCTTCGCTCAAAATTATTTTAGACTTAAATTTTATATCATTTGAAATTTTGATTGAAAGACAACATATTATGCCATCTTATTTTTTATTTCTAATTTATCTTTTAGCACTAATCAAGAGATTAAAATCCCTAGAAATTCAAATTACAAAAAATCTCAAATGACACACCTCGACTCAAAAAATCCACGTAGACACCGTAATAGATGTATGTTGGCCGACACTTAGACGCTGGGTCCTAATAACAAAAGCCAAAGAGATGTAAAACGGTGCGTTTTAGAAGTCGTGTGAAAATGTATAAAACCTTAACTCTAGGTCGTGACATTAGAACATTATAATTTTAAATTAATAAAACATACATCATTTAAGAATACCAAAAAAAAAATATTACACCCATATCTGGAAAAAATAGTACATCCTTATTTGTCAAGATAAAAAAGTACTCATATTTTTATATTTAAATTAATAATCATATTCATCATAGGAAAAAAAAAATGAATTCATATTAGTATATATAAATATACATATTTCTCAAGAAGAAAAATAGTGTACCCATATTTATCAAATAGAAGGACCTAAGTGTTTTTTTCTTTTGTTTTTCGGTGAAAACAAGAATTGCAAACAAAACACAGCAAGAACCTACAAAACCAATCTGGGCAAACCAGCACCCACTCCATCCTCCATGAGGAGCTCTGCGACACATATACCCAGGCTTTTACCATTCAAATAGCTTTAACATTTAGCATGTGACAGGAATGAAATTGTGTCGAGTCAAAAATACATGGGATCATCCAAGACGTTTGGTTAAAACTAAACATGAAAATGAGACCCTTTTGAGTTTGGACTCAAGAATTTTATAGGCATTGACATTTGACTCAAACATAAGGAGAAGCATTGGGCATATTACTTTTTGGGTCGTAGACTCATAGGAGATGCTTATGTTGACAGAACAAAGCAAACATCAAAATGAAAGTTGGAATATTCTTTAATTATTGACTTTAAGCTAGGGGAGTTGATAGATTGCGAATATGATCAAATCAAATTGTGAGTTAGAATTGTTGTTATAAATTCTTGCAACTTTGAATTTTCTCATCCAAACATAATCCAAAGGAATTTGAATTTGGAATATTTTTCAATATTGAGAAGATAAAAACCCGCTAGATCTTTAGAAAACAAGTTGGTAAGGTGAGTTGAATTTTGATTAAGGATTTAACCGAATTCTCGATCAATGATAAGTTTATACAATGGAACAAGTATAAATTGTACAAATAATAAGTTTTTCGATTTGCTGTAGGAGTTAAATTGTTATTAGATTTTCTCTCTATATGGTTTATCTCTAAAATACAAGATTTGATATCAGTACAATCATTGATTAATTGCTCTACTCTATTTTTCAACTCGACAATGAACTCAACACAAATATAAATTGTCTTTGTCATTCATATATAAACCGAACCTCAGACTTTTCACTACTTACAAAATGAAAATGAATATCATTAAAGTATATAGTGGTTGTGGTACACAAGATATTAGTAAACGTTTATTAGAGCATCTTTAGTGCTAAAATGTTAAAAATGAAGATGTAAATTAATTTTACAACTCGAGTAACATCTTATTGGAATATTATAAATTATTTTGGTATTTTGCTCTCGTGGGAAATTGCAAATAATTGAGATGCTACGTTAAAACTATTAATATGAACCCTTGATTTGAAATGAATTTGAATATATACCCTTAGATATATAGTCGTGCCATAAATATATGTGCATGTATTAAATATTTCACTATTTTTCATTAAATGTACCAGGATTTATGTTAGTATGACCCATTTATTGAGATATCAAATTAAAAAAATTTAATCTAAACCCTTGATATATTTAAAATGAATTTGAATATAAATCCTTAGATATATAGTTGTACCATAAATGTAAGTTTTCGTATTAAATACTTCACTATTTTTCATTAAATATACCATGATTTAATGTTAGATTGACAAATTTATTGAGATGTCAAATTAAAAATGTTAATCTAAACCCTTGATGAACCCTTGATTTAAATGAATTTGAATACGGACCCTTTGTTACACCCGTCCCGAATATACGACCGGATGCCGGGAATACAGGGTGATGGCCGACACCTGGACGCGGAGTCCAGGTCACGAAAGTCCAACTAAATCGATGCGTTTTAGGAAATTGAGTGAAAGGTAAAATAGCAACTACTAAGTTACCGTTTTACCGTGGCAGCGACAAACCAGAGCATATTTAAACAAACAAATGATGATCATAAATAAAACAATTCATGCTAAACCGATAGTACCTTAATCAATAACATGATGTCAGATTTGATACGATCCCTCCTTGAACCCGCAAGTCTCCTACGATAGCCTGAGGAGTGTAGAAACAGTAAGGTGAGTGGAACTTAATAGTTTTCAGCAAAACATGGCATACATATAAAATACAAACCTCTCAACCATTTATACTCCACAACACTCAAACCCACAATGGTATCTTATCCAATTAGTTATCACATGTGACAGTAGGACATAATCAACATAGTTTTGTACCTTCAATGATACTTTTACATTCAAATTTATCATTCAAGTCCTCTTTTGGGACAATATAGTCTCAATAATATGATCATTATACCATCGATGCCATATCATAACACCACGTGGCACAACATTAACATAATAACATAATAATCGAATAACCCCGCAGGGCTGGCAACCATACCCTACAGTCATACACACACCAATCACATTACAAGGCAATTCAATAATTACCAATCATTAATATATCTTTACTCAAAAAGGTGACATATCCATTTCTAATGGATAACGTAAATACTACTATCTCGATATCATCGTCACTCTATGACGGTACCGAGCATCTCAATGTCACAGTGAGTATACGAACCATAATCTCAATAAATCGGGCTCACTGTCCACACCATACCCACTGACCTCGATAACTAACGTACCCTCACTGGTACATGAACTCTGATCACTAGTGATGACGACCGTCGTCATATCGTATAAGCCGGCAAGTCCCTCGGCTCTCATATCGCATCAACTCGTATATCATATCGCATCAGCCGGCATAATTCTCGACTATCATCGTATCGAGTATAAGCCGGTAAGTCCCTAGGCTATCATAATATCACATATAAGCCGACATATTATCTCGGCTATCATATCACATAAGCCGGCATGTTACCTCGGCTATCATATCTCTTCAGCCGGCATGCTACCTCGGCTATCATATCACATAAGCCGACATGTTACCTCGGCTATCATATCTCATCAGCTGGCATATCCTTCAACTGGCATATCATATATGCCGGTATGTCACCTCGGCTATCATATCACTTAAGCTGGTATGTCACCTCGGCTATCATATCACATAAGTTGGTATTTCACCTCGGCTATCATATCACATCAGTCGTCATATTACCTCGACTATCATGTCTCGTCAGCCGACATATACCTCAGCTGGCATATCATGACTCAATCATCATCTCAGGTATCCCAATGGCACTATAGTCGCATGAGTCACGCGTGCGTGATAGGACTGAGTGTCTTCGCTTGTACCACGACCACGTGAAGGAGTGAGTGCAAGCACCGTCACCACGAGTCCCTCTAGGAGCTCTAGGACCACATAGACTCATAAGAGCTCAGGGACAGGACTGACAATGTTTAACTAATATAAAGCGAGCACAGGTAAACGATCACGTGGAGGACTGGTCTATGGCCTACAGATAGGTACGACACCAGCGACTATCATCAGGGCATACCATGACTTGACACAGACATACGACTCAATAGGACTCGATAAGACTCCATATGACTCATCCATGACAAATGATACATGTGCTACGCCGACATAACTCCTAGGCAATAGTATCTCGACACTGACTCATGTGCTAGGCCGACATGACTCCTCGGTGATAGCATCTCAACTCTGGCTCATATGCTAAGCCGGTATGACTCATAGGTGAAAGCATTTCAATCGTACACCCAATCTGTCTTGATCATCAAAATCTTCATATTATTCGTTTCGTGTCGATATCTGTCTTTTCTCGCGATTCGAATATCTTAAATCGTATATGGGAATCAAACCTCGAGATATTCCCTATAATATTAGTTTATACTCATTTCGGAGTATTTACCTTCCATGGATATTATAACAATATCTCGAAATCTATCGTCAAGATCTTTCACTATATTATTAGCTCATACATATTACGGAGTATTTTGACTTTTACAAGGTTCACAAACATCAAAATGTTATATCAATCATATTCCAGGTTCTAATTCTAGCTCATGGCATCGTCTATGATTTCTAATCTCACCATGACACAAATAACTCATTCAGACATAATTCTTAAGCATCCCCATCAAGTCCTTTCATCACCATTCAATTTATAATTACTCAAATCATATCACCATTAACAAGCATTCAATCATATAATATTTAGTATGATATTTAACCAAATAATGGGAAATCAATCTCGACATAATTCAAACTCAATCATGTCCTGTCCATAAACATATAGTCATAACGAGATCATTCTAAGTTCCTCAAACATCCAGCATCATCCATCCATCATGTAATCAATTATTTATCATTCCATAATTATAAGTTTAGGGAAGGAGGCCCACTCACAGTACATCGGGGAAAGTTCACCCGACCGGATCCACTAATGCACGTACTTCGTGGCATTCGCTCTCGGAAGTCCCTACGAGCTTCATCTCGATCCATTCGGTCATTCGAACTCACCAATATCATAATGCCTCGCAAACAGAATGATTAATATTAATAAATGTTTATCTAAACTATTAGATTTAATTATCTATTCTCGGGAGTTCACCCGTTCCCTAAAACACTTTTAAAGCCACTAAAACTATCCCAAACAGCCCCCAAACGGACTCCGATGAACTCGAAACCTGCGCCATCGACTCCGGAACGTCGCCCCCTACCTCTCGCACACTCCCTTCACCGGCGCCGACTGTAAAAAGTCATTGTTGACCGTTTCCAAGCTTTTTTCAACTCTTCCAAATCTCAACCAAAAACTACAAATTAATAGTCTATATTCATCTATTAAATCCCAAGAGTCCAAATATGAGGTCCAAATCGAAAACCATTATCTGTGGTGGTCGGAAATTACCCTGAAAGGCGCGAAACTCACTTTCTTTCGCAGCTTGCTGCGCCTCGTACGGTGGTTAATAGCCTTGCGCGAAGGCATGGTTGTGATCGCGAAGAGGAGACGAAGAAGTTGGTGGTCTTAGTTTGGTCTAGGTCGCCATCAAATGACGGCGTCGTTCATGGCTTCCTTGCGAAGCCTCGCGGGAAAACAGAGAGGGGAGAGTTCGCGCGAGGAGAGAGAAGGGAAGTCAGTCAATCCCGAGAGGAGAGAAAGTGAGTCAATATATATATATTTAAACTTTTCTAAAAATTACTATTATGTCTCAACCGTTTTAGACCCGTAACTTTCTCGTTCGTACCTCGATTTTCGCGTGCCACCTATCTACGTACTCGTAAGCTCGAGACCTACGTAGTGGTGCAAGGAAAATTCCAAAAAAGTCCTCGATCGAAAAGTCACTTCCGGGCCTTCGGGAAATTCATGGGTAAAATTCTCAATTTGTTAATCCAACTTTTACTTCACGGCCCAAATCACATTGGACCTTCATTAGAGACCCAATACAAACTTAGTTTGACCTAATAATTCACCGAAATTTCCTGTAATTAATTAATTGGATTTTGTTTTCCAAGATGGGTTGTAACACCCTTTGATATATATATTTGTGTCATAAATGTATATGTTCGTATTAAGTACCTCATTAGTTTTCATTAAATGTACCAGGATTTAATGTTAGTATGATTTATTTATTGAGATGTAAAAGGAGATTTAAATTTACAATTTTATTGCAACTTTCCCGAGAGATGTAAAATTCATCTTGCTTTTCTAACTCAATGGGCTCAAAATTCAATTTCAATGCTATAAAACTATTCCGACTACGTTATATTTTAGCAATAAAACTGTTGTTACACGAATAAAATTTAATTACAATAAATTTTAATATAAGAGTTGAATTCCATTTTTTGCTAGCGGAATTTACGTGCTCCATATGATTAATTTGAGTTATCTCAACTAGACAAAATAAAATTGAAATCTTAAACTGGGGTGTATTCAATTGAGAGTTTCATAGCGTTTAAATGTCTTTAAAAAGTTTATATATATATTCAATTAGGACTTTTAAAGAGTTTGTAAAAATTTGAAGGTATTCAATCTATACTTTTATGGATATTTATAAAGTTATTAAAAATTGAGGTTTATTCAATCATGACATTTCATAACTCCATAAAAGTTTACATGTATTCAAAATATCAATGAATATTGTAGGCTTCATCATTAAATGGAAGATTTTTATGGAGTTTGACAAACATTTTAGTGTAAATTATGTTTTACCAAAGTTGATGATTTGTCTAGCCTTCTCCCTTGGATTTCTATAGATTTTATACAAGGCTTAAAATAAAATATAATTTGTGATTTTTATATTTTTCAATACACTCAATAAAATTAAAGTATCCTACCGATATCTATTATCATATATTATTCTGTATAGGAATTATAAGTAATTAAATAATATAAACTTTACATGAATTTATTTATTGTTTGAAGAAAAAAATATAAAATTAATAAAATGAAAAAAAAAATTCAAAGTATGCATGATGCCTAGCAGCCCTAGCTTCTCAATCTATTGATCGTTAGAGGTTTTATATTATTGTAATTATTTTTGTAGAATTAAAAATATTATTTTATTTTAATTTAGTTAGAGAATTTTAAGTAAAAAAATAATTATGATTTGATTATAAAATTCTTCAAAAAAAATATATATCAAATTATATAACTCAATATCATTTTCTGCAAAACTCAATAACTATATATAAAACTCAGTATGACTCTGCAATACTCTGTAAAACTCTATCACTTCAAAAAACTCTACAATAATCTGTATAAATCTAAATTCAATACACCCCCTTAGAGTAAATCAACTTGAGTACATAATTTAAATTTCAAAACTGTCCAAACTCGCCTTAAATTAAGACTCTTCAAATGTAGCTTTTGGACAAATTTGACCTAAAATTTATCCAAAAGCATTAAAAAGTCATGCAACCGATTTTCTACATTTAACTTCAAATTTTTCCAAATGAACAGTAACTGACTATATGTAAATAGTACTGTTTATTATGTTAAATTTAACATTAAAGTAGAGAGTCTGTTGCAGGGTTATTTTGATGATTTTGGATAAATTTTGAGTCAAATTTGTCCAAAATCGAATTTAAAGAGTCTGATAGAGATGCTTTGAGAGTTTTTAGATAAATTTTAACTTCTTTTTTGAAATATAAAAAAATATTAATTTTGATAACATTAAAAATTAGCTAACTATTAATAACTTTTAAATTATTTTAAATTAAATTTGACCATAAGTTTAAAGAATCTCATAATGTTACGAGTGAAGGGAAAACATGGTTTAGGCGGTGTGAAAGTTTGATTTTGTTCTTTTTCTTTTTCATATTTGGAATGGGAAAAGTGTTTGGGCGGAGGAAGCGGATTTTAAAGTTCAACTATTTGAGAGAAAATATTGGAATTGTAGGACCCACAGCCGCGTAAAATATAGGAGCGTTCCAGCTTCAGATATTTCTGGCTTAGATCGCGTAAGAACCTGAATTACTAAATTGGACCTTCTTTCCCAACTTTCCGGCTTTCCCTATAAATATTCTCTTCCATTCTCTCTTTCCTTCCCCAAACCAATTTACCCTTTTCTTTCGTTTGGTGCGTCTCTCACAGCATATGTCTCAGAGGCCCAGCGTCCCCCACTCTTCCTCCATAGCTTTTAGCCTCCATTCTCATCTCCTGGTCTCCAGTGAGATGAACCCTAACTCTAATTGGTCTTCTCATTGAACCCATTTTAATTTAATTAAAAATTGAAAAAATTAAAAGAAAAACCTCACCTCTTTCTGTTTGTTTAATTGAAAAAATTCGACATGGGCTTCAAAGGTTTTGTTGAAGGAGGCATAGCATCCATCATTGCTGGTTGCTCCACTCACCCTCTTGACCTCATCAAGGTCCGAATGCAGCTCCAGGGCGAAACCCATGCCCCAAACCCAGCTGTTCAAACTGTCCGCCCCGCCTACGCATCCGTCCACACCACCGCCGCAGCTCGTGGACGGTCTATCCCTCTCCCTCCACCACCACCTCCTGCGGCGCGTGTGGGCCCGATTGGTGTCGGAGTCCGCATCATTCAGCAGGAAGGCGTCGCCGCCTTGTTCTCTGGTGTCTCCGCCACCATGCTCCGGCAGACGCTCTACTCCACCACCCGAATGGGCCTCTACGACATTCTCAAGCAAAAATGGACCGACCCGACTACCCACAACATGCCGCTTCAGCGCAAAATCACGGCTGGATTAATTGCCGGAGGAATCGGCGCCGCCGTCGGGAACCCGGCCGACGTGGCCATGGTCCGAATGCAAGCCGACGGTCGGCTCCCGGCAGCTCAGCGGCGCAACTACAAGAGCGTCCTCGACGCCATCGCCCGCATGGCCAAGCAAGAAGGGGTCACGAGCCTCTGGCGCGGGTCGTCGTTGACGATCAACCGCGCGATGCTCGTTACGGCGTCGCAGTTGGCGTCGTACGATGAGTTCAAGGAGATGATCTTGGCGAATGGGGTCATGCGCGATGGCCTGGGAACGCACGTGACGGCGAGCTTCGCGGCGGGGGTCGTTGCGTCGGTGGCTTCGAACCCGGTTGATGTGATAAAGACTCGGGTGATGAACATGAAGGTGGAGGCTGGGGCTGAGCCGCCGTATTCGGGGGCGTTGGATTGTGCACTCAAAACGGTGCGTTCGGAGGGACCCATGGCCCTTTACAAAGGGTTCGTGCCTACGATTTCTAGGCAAGGGCCTTTCACTGTCGTTCTGTTCGTAACGCTCGAGCAAGTTCGCAAGTTGCTCAAGGATTTTTGAACGCGGAAATAGCTGATGACGTGATTCCATATGAATCGTATGATGACGACAAAAATAGTATTTTTAGAATAAATGAATAATTCTATGATTTTAGTTTATTATTGTTGTTCATTCCTTGAGATTACGAAGGAATTAGTTTGATTGAGAAGCCTTTCCCATACAAAAAAAATTAGGAAAATCAATCAAGATGCAATATTCTAGCTTGTGTTATTGTTTGTTATTTCTTTGGTGATTTTTATTTCTTGGTTGGAAAAACGCTTGATTTGATGTGTAGTAAATTATTTTAAAATATACGAAATTTTTTTGATAGAATAAAAATATAAAAGAAAAATGTTAGATTGATAGAAATGAGTAAATACTTCCCCGTAATCAAATATTTGACATCTATCAAATAAGTAAAAAATAATATAACTTAAATTTTCTAATTATTATCAAAGTAATTACTGTCCAAATAAGTAATTTTTACAAATTTAAAATCCCTAAGGATCATTTATTTGTAACCCTCAATCTACTTTGCAAGTTGCTCAAGGGCTATTGAGATGATGATGGCGACAAAAATAGTAGTTTTAGAATAAATGAAAAAGTCTATGATTTTATTTTATTATTTGAGATTAGGAAGGAATTAGCCTGATTGAGAAGCCCCTTTCGCCTTAAAAATTAAGAAAATCAATAAAGATGCAATATTCTAGCTTGTTTTATTGTTTTAGATTTCTTTGGTGAATTTTTATTTCTTGGTTGGAAAAAAGCTTGATTTATTATTTATATATCTTATTTAAAAAATAAAGTGTATATATTGTAATTTCACTATCCTAATATTATTATATAATAAAAAATGGTAATCTATTTTCTTTCCGGGTCTTTTGTCAAATATTCTTTCTTGCCATTACTGGTAAATTTTACCATGCAATGTAAAGTTTATTATGGAATGTAAAGTTTATGATCTGTGATAATTGGATGAATGGATGGCTTTAGTGGGTTATGGTCAAAAGACTACCTCAACCTAAACGCACTAACAGAAGAAAAACATTAGATGCATATTTGACCGCGGTTTTGAAAGAAAAAGTCTAGCGCGTCAAAGATTTTAGAGTTTTTTTTCAATTAGTGGCTTACTTTCATTTAAGATCGATATTTTTTTTTTATTTACATTTTATAATATATAAAAACATTATATATGTAAGATTTTATTATAAAAGATCTCGATATTATCAAATAGTATAATCATACTACATTTGCTATGCAAAATTATGTTTTAAAAAGTCTAGATATTATTGAAAGTGAAATCACATATATGTATATATATTTTTTCTTAATTTGTAATGTGGTTAATTACGATATAGTGATATTTTTCTTCATGTAATTCGATACTCATTTCGAACAATGTCGATATGCATGTATCTATCCCCTATCCAACATTTTTGTATAAAAAGAATTGTTGTAAATTTTATATTGTTATTTGATAAATAAAGATGGGTTGAATGGAGAAAGGAAAAAAAATAAAACCCTAACCTCCAAAGGTTTGTCCCCTTGGAATCCCAAAGAAAAAATACACTGAGGGGGAGGCGGAAGAACATCTTATTCGCTCCTCTTTTTTTGGATTAATAATAAGAGCGTTTTACGGTGATTGTTTAGTCTGAATTATGCTCAGACATGAGTTCCCCATCATTCTTATTTTGTCATTTTTTCAATACAATTCCGCCCCATGGAGGAAAGGAGGGAAGAACTAAGGTGGCTAGTTTTTTTTTTTTTATTTGGTTACAAGGTGGCTAGTTTTACTTTTATACTTGTGGATTTAGACATAAATCTGCTAATTTTGCATCGAATTCTAAATCGTGGAATCTTAGCACGATATGTCGATATCCTGTCTTCCCAATAATTATGATATCACTCAAAAATACCATGGATCTACCTACTAGGCCACTAGCCGTTGCTTCCCTCGTACTAGATGGCCCCCATATTTTTGTTTTTCAGTGAATAGTAACTTCCATTTCTTTAAAAGACAAATTAGTAAATAACCCACATCAGTACATTTTTTTCCCTTATAAAAAAAATTCCTGATATTTTGAAATTTCTCATCCAAACATACTAACTGTGTGTTTGGATAAGAAATTTTAAAATTATCAAAAATTTATAAAACGGTGGAAATTGATTTGATAGAATTCATGAAGTTCTTTGTTTAGGGAATATGAAAGTACAATAAAATTAAATATGTAATTTAATAATTATACATAAGTGATCGTTATTAATAATGTATTTCAAAAATGACACCACTAAAGCGAATTAAGGCTTATTATCCACTATAACCAATTATAGCTCTTAACCAGATTATCTTGACCTAATTACTATGCAGTTCTGAATTAGGTGTCCATGCCTAGCTCCTGGCGTTGATACACTAAACATATAATCATTTTATATGAACTTTAAAGTTAGATTTGTTGAATTCAAATTTCATGGTTTTTGTTTCTTTTGAAATTCGATATTTATCAAGCCAAATAATGAATTGGTTCAATAGAAGTTTCAAAATTCCGACATTTTTCGTCAAATTTCATGTTTTTTCTCTCATCAAGACACACGATAATTAAGGTAAATTACAGAAGAAAAACACATTTGCATCCTACCTAATTTTAAATGTGTAAAATTTCTCGTGTCCTTGATGGTGTTTATGAGAAATTTTAAATGTGTTTACTTAGTTATATAATAAGGATTTCTTTGTGAATTTCCTTAAAAAACATAAAATAAAAATAAAAAATAAAAAATAAAAAATAAAAAATCGAGAAATATAGAATTAGAAATTTAGAATGAAAAGGGCCATAACATGATCCATTACGGATGCCGCGAATGGTTGGTTCATGTTGATGCCCCCAAAAATCTCAGCCGTTTACTTATTGGCATAATACCTTGCGTCGATAACTAAAGCAATGGCATAAAGTCATAAACGCTGGTAAACTCATATGAACCCTACACGTGGCCGATAAGTGTGGAGTTGGAGGCAGCATCGTAGATTTGGCTGACCAGAAATACCCAAGCAAGTATTCCAGGTACAACTATAAATTAATCCATTTTTAATAATCAATATATAAATTAGCCCACTTATTGATTTATCAAAATCACATATTATTATTTTTTTACTTAATTAATTTTTTTATTTACCTAATACCCTTTATACCCTTTTAACCGGCTACCATATATACCTATTTTATTGAGAGTCTGGTTATCATATGTGGATGATAATTTTTCAAATTTTAAATATTTTTTATTTAATTTTTAATATTTATGTTGATAATTAAGATATATAATTTTTGCAAATAAATTTCCTCCCGATATGTTCTATAGAGTCATTTTAATCATCTAAGCCTTTTAGGATACTATATATCTCATAGATTTGTAAGATTATAATACAGGTATTTTATCTATCTTTTAATTTTTTTTTCTTTTTTTCCTTTTGATATAATTAGAATTTAAATTGTGATATACCTATATTACACATCATATTCCTAATATACCTCTATATATAATTAGAATTCAGTTATAATATACCTATATATATTACATATCATATTACTTGACTCTAAAAATTTCTCTTACTCTTTTGCCGCATGTACTTAAACTATAGGTATGTAAATATAGATAGATTTTTAAAAACATTTTGGTCAAAGTTAGATTTAAATTTGAATTTACCTATAGTTATATTATTCCACCATGCCTAATCCACCAATCCACCCACCCAAATATACATATTTGTGATTTATCCTAACAATTGTTGTAGGTAAAATGAATCGTAAATTCTTGCACATGCACATTTGACCACTATACATATTACTCACCGTAGGTAAATTAGCATCTATGAACACGCAATCAATTAAAATCCACCATACCACCATATATTGCTAGAACCGCAATAGGTAAAAAATAAAAAAGATGATGAAAACATAACCAAGAAGACTGAATTTCAGTTGTAAACAAAATCAAACAATTCAAATTTGAATAAAATAGAGGTCGAAGGTGCTACCTTCTTCAGAACAAAAACGCCGAAAAAATCGACGATTTTCAATAACCATGTGGGGCAAAAAACCAAAATTGAATTTTACACCGGGATAACCAATTTCCTAATAAATTCCACATGAACTTGCATAAATTATTAATTTTGGTAAGTAATATGCAGATAATTATTAATTTACCTAATATATCGTTATTTCTACATGTATGACTATAATCAGAAGGAATAAAACCAAAAAAAAATTATAAGATAGATAAAATACATGTATGACTGTAATCTTGCAAAAATATAAGATAATACCAAGAAGTTCGGACGATTAAAATGACTGGTTAATTTATAGTTAATTATTAAAGAAATCCATAGGAAATTTATTTGGAAAAATTATCTTATCAAAATAAATATTAAAAATTAAATACAAAGAATTTAAATTTTAAAAATTCATTATCCACATCTGATAAACAGACTCCCAAAACATAGACGTAGTAGGTAAGTAGTCGATTAAAAGAGTATAAAAGGGTATTAGGAAACTTAAAAAGCAATTAAGTAAAAAAAAAGTAAATTAGTTAAGTGAAATTTGGTAAATTAGTAAATGGACTAACTTATATGTTATACCTCAAAACTGAATTAATTTATAATTAATTCAATAATCTATTCTAGTACCAAATTTTTTTTCAGTCAAACAAATATTCTAAACCATTATTTATTGGATACATAGTTTGATAAGACTATTGGTTAAGTCTCTAATTAGGTCCCAACTAAATTATGAACTACTAATATACATTTTCTCACACTACTTTCACTGTAACTGGTCGACGACCGGAGGAACTGCAATTAGTCGTTGATCGTTGGAGGAACTACAACAATCGGGCGACCGATGGTCGGACTCTAACGGGTGGAAGAACTACAAGTGTTTTGGATTCCAGCAACTGACATTTGAAGGAATTGCAACTGTTTCCAATTACGGCGACTAGCATCGGAGGAACGACAACTTTTTTTATTCAAGCGACTAGAGGAACATCAAATCTATGGCGACCAGTAGTCGATGGAGCTGAAAATATTTGTCAACTAGCGGAACTGCAACTGTTGTCTGTAATGGTATAGTGGTACATGTGTAAATTTTTTATTTTTAAATGAATAGTATAGGATATTAATTCAACCAGAGAACTTTTAAAATGAAGTTGTAAACTAAGATCTTTTTATAAAGGGATATACTAAATAAGGACCTAATAAATAATTAGTCAATTTTTATTCTCTAATAATGATAATAATAATAATAATAAGACAGAAAATCCAAATAAGAAATTTCTTTGAAAAAAGTTTAGTTAACATTTTCTTTGAACATTGGACGCCATGCACTCAATTTCAGTCCTTTGGTATCTAATCAAGTTTTTAATTCCTATGGTAGATCATGAGTCTATTACACTATGATGAGTGATCACAGTGGCGGTATGATTGCCGGTAGGTCTAGTAATTTCCTAGAAAGTGGTAGGCCTCAAACCACTTGGCAAATTGACACATGAAATGCTTGATGGGATCATTGATTTTGGTAGTGCTCTACATTCACACATATTTGCACCACTAAATTCAATGGACCATTTATTGTTTATGTACTATGCTAGATTCAATTATTGGATTCTTAAGGATCGGCCATCTTAATATTTTGTCCCTATTTTTTTTTTAGATGTTTAGACAAATTCAATGTTCCGATAAAATATTAAAATCTTGATAATATTTAATTGAATGGTTCAATTTTAAAAATTTAAATTAATTCTTTTACCGAGATGATTGATCAAGTGATCAAGTTTAGGTTTTTCAACATTCCTTAACCCTGTTGCTTATTGTACTATTAGGTATAAGAATTGTTATGATGGTGAATCTCATTTTGTCACTAGTGAGTAGTGAGAGAAATAAAAGAGACCAAACTAGTCATTTTCTTATACAGATTGAGATATTCCCTTTCCTTGATTATAATATTTCATTGCAGATCTTGAAAGAGAAATGTTATGTAGTATGCCGGACCTACACAAAAAAAGTTGCCCTATCATCCCATGATTAGAATTTAGAAATCAAATCTGAATCTCATTTGTGGTACGATATCAACTCCTTTGTGGTCCATAACGTACGTGACGCTGAAATTCTCCCCACCATACTAAATCATCCCAAGCTTTTATTTCTACTGCAGAAAGTTTCATTGCACTCGGAATTTGATTACATGCTTATTTTATTTATATTATCATACATTATATTTATATTTTTTCTTTTTTTTTTTGGATGCAAGAAAGAAAAGAGAGAAACTACAAACATAACCCACTTGGGCAACCCGTATTTAGGCAATCGAAGTTCAAGGCTTTGTAAGCTACATGGGGAATAGAATGGATCCAAACATGAGAACCCATTTGCGGTCCCATGCTTACCAAGGCATTCGCCATAAAGTTGGTTTCGCTAAAAGTATGCTTGAAATGAATAGTCTCAAATTTAGAAAGCAAGTTTTTTATGTCCGAGAGAACACTGGGGAGTTTCCAAGGAACAACATAATTGCCCAACACACAAACAATGACAAGCTTTCAATCCCCTTCAACAAGAACATGAGAATAGCCAGAACTAAAAACTTGACGGAGCTCGTCACGAAGAGCTAAGCACTCAATAAGGGCCAGATCTAATAGGCCAATAGAGGTAGTTCCAACCACTAGAGGAACTCCATTTTCTTCACGAACAACAAAATCAGAAGCAACCAAGAACGTTTGCTAAATAACATACCCATCAAAATCCAATTTGACATGATTTGGAGGAGGACAAGTCCATAATAAGTATAGAATCCCCAACAAGTGAAGATCCATGACAGGACCCTTTCTGAATTTCGTCTCAGGTAAAAGAACCAATCTCTTGTTTTTGAGTCCTGTTGCCTCACCACCGACATGAACTAGGCCTCCGCTGCGATTCCTAATTGAACCTGTGCACTCTGCACATTTCTTTGTTCCCGTCTCGACAACAACCCGTAGGCGAGAAAACATCCAGGAGACATCTTGAAGGCACCAGAATCCATTCAACCCATAACATACCTCGAAGCAAGGCTCTGACCCGAGAGGTCCACCGCGGGGTCTACTTCCAATATGACTACAATTACCTCAAGTCATGACATCACATGACCGAATCTGCCATGCCAACATAAGAAAATATCGATGATCTGGTGGAGGAAATGCCCTACCATGCCAGTTTCGGAGAAATCCCTCCACATATCTAAGCATCTCAATATATGTGGGTCCCTGTACGATGCATAGACAACCACAACGATCTGGCAGAGAAATACCCTCCAACGGCAGTCGGAGAAAACCTCGACGAACACGTGATGAGAAATACCCCTCATCATGTGTTGGAGAAAAACCATGGCCCTTAAGGGACATCAATTCAGTGAAAACCAAAATCCATGTTTTGTTAAAATACTCGGTGGCACCCATAAAAACCTAAATAATAAAAATCCCGTGGTCCACAACCTTGTTTTGAAAACCCTCCTCAAAGGAGTTTAAAAATCATGAAACCAACCTGGACACAAAATATCATAAACCTAACTCACCGCTCCCCGAATGGAATCCCGAGCCGTAGCTCACCTCAACGATATGGCGGAGAAAGACCCTGGACGCCATCATCGGAGAATACCTTTACCCTCGTGGACAGTAATTCAGATTCATGTTTTGAAATCCTTGTTCCTTGGCCTAAGTCAAATTCATTGAAAAACCGGGTTTAAACTCAAAATCATGGACTCGACCGAAATCCCAAAATCAAACAAGTCAAACGATATAAAACTCGAAACCATAAAGTCAGGCTATAGCCTAAAACGTCATTTCCAAATAATTATTGAAAGCCTGTGTCTAGTAATAATTTAATAATTTTTTAAATTCCAGAAATTTGCCAAAAACAATACGTAACAAGCAATTATATCAAATATACCTTTATGCATGCATTATAATTTACAAAACCAAAGTCCACTTACCAGCAACAACGACACCTACCACGCTCGTGCATATCATGACTCCCGGCTCTCCGCATCCCTTAATTCTAAGTCGTTGGAGAGACAAACGTCTCGGAGGCATCTCATTGACAAGAACCCTTAAATAATTTGCACACAAGTGTGCGGTCTGCAGGAAGTTAAACCTAGAGCTCTGATACCAAATTGACAGGACCCTTCCCAAATTTCGTCTCGAAATCAGCAAAAAGCCCTACTCTCGTCTGACAGCTTTTAACCAGAAAATTTAAATACCTGGAATACCCTTAATCTTTGAAAACATCAAATAAACTTTACAGGGGTTCCAACATAATCTCCTATGTACTTGATTTATATTCACCTACATGTCAGACGAAGAATAGCCCAGTAGTTCACAAACTACCTCGGAGGACCTCCTCCGCAATCAAACAAGACAACTGACGTGTCACCCTCGTGTGAACCGTTAAGGACTCGTCAATCTGGGTCACCGCCCAAACCAACCCACTGACCCTGATGACGAAGGTACCTGACTTGGTTGAATTGAGTCTCACTGACTTCCTCCGAGTCGTAACTCGATATCCCGGCTCATCTTGAGCACCCCGAGTCCTAACTCGATATCCTGACTCATCCAGAGCACCCCGAGTAATAACTCGATATCCCAGCTCATCCTGAGCACCCTGAGTTGTAACTTGATATCCCGTCAAGCCTATGATGGAATCCTCCATGACATAGCTCATCCCATCCCGAGAGTATGATGGAATCCTCCATAACATATCTCATATCATTCCGAGAGTATGATGGAATCCTCCATAACATACCTCATATCATCTCGAGAGTATGATGGAATCCTCCATAACATACCTAATATCAATCACTAGAGTCAAAATCCTAATCAACGATCTGGTGGAGAAATACCCTCCAACGCCAGTCGGAGAAACCTCAACTATCTGGCGGAGAAATACCCTCCAATGCCAACATCGGAGAAACCTATACGATGTGGAGGAGAAATACCCTCCAACGCCAACATAGGAGAAACCTCAACGATGTGGCGGAGAAATACCCTCCAACGCCAATATCAGAGAAACCTTAACGATGTGGCAGTGAAATACCCTCCAACGCCAACATCGGAGAACCCCGTGGTATAACCTAATGTATAGAAGTACGCATGTCACGCAATCCCCAAAATCCAGTCCGTTCACAGTACATCCAAAGTACCAACTCAAGGAAACCCTAGCCCCAATGAACCCTTTAACATACTAATAACCCAGCTCCCTTGACCTCCCGAGCCAAAACCTGCTCCGTGGTCATCCATTACCGCTGGGATTACTCAAACGGGGGTCTAAATGAACTCCAACGACCTCAAAATGGCCAAAATTTGATTCATAATGATCCAAAACCCTAGACACGTGTCGCTGTGGGCCGGGAAACAGCCCCACGCGCCACCACGAGTCGGTAGAAGGCTGGACCATGCGCCACACACTGGCCACGCGCCGTCACGCGCCACCATGCGTGTCTACACTGTCACGGTGGAATATTATGACACTCTGATGAAATATTCCGTCAAACCCGACGGAATCGGAATCTTCTGTCCAAACTAACGGTGGTAGGGTTTCGTTAAAACATTGTTACTTTCGACGGAATATGCTAACGTCGTCAGCATATTCCGTCAAAACCCTGACGGCGTCTGTTGACCAAACGGTAAACTAACTGCTGATTGGACGCTGAATGTGGCTCTACGTGGCAGCTGAGTCAGCTGCTGATTGGTCACCACGTGGCACCAAGTGGCATGCAACGTCAACCACCGCAGTTCGAACCAGTCACCGGAGTTCGTCGGGGACGACGATTGGATCGCCGCCATCTCCGGTGGCTGAAATATGGGAATTCTTGCTAGAAAAGATGACCGGACCACCGTTAACGCCGCCTTCAACGGCGACAGGAATCGGCCCTTAACGGCCGAGAATCCAAGCTTTTCCATATTTCTCAAAACTCAATCATTTTTCACGATATTTTAGTCTAAACTCATCTACTCACTCCCAGGAATCCAAAACTGGGGTCCAAAGCTGGAAATCTTACCTCGATCGATCGAAAAATCCCTCGAAATGTTCCGGTCCACTTTCACTCTTTGATCCACCATCTATGGTGGTTCTCACACCTCAAAAATGGCACCAATCGGTTCGTACGACAGAGATGAAGAGTTTGGTGGCCTTGGATCGGTTCGAAACGACCCAAAAATGGGTCGATGGTGGTGGAGGTGTGCGGTGTTTGCACGGGGAGAGAGAGAGGGTTCGAGGGAGGAGAGAAAGAGTGAGTCCGGTATGAGCAGAGTCTCTCGGAGAGAGAAAAAATATCCCCCTAATTTTGGACTTCTCCAAAATGACCAAATTGCCCCTGAAGCTTTTAGACCCACAACGTTCTCAATGGGTCTTCGTTTTCCGTGTGCTGCCTGTCTACAAACTCATGAGTTCGAGACCTACGTAACTACCTAAGAAAAACTTTCAAAAGTACTGCTAGATAAAAAGTGACTCCCGATTCGAAACCGAGGGTAAAATCATCATTTCCTCAATTAAACTCTCAAATTATTTTAATTTCTGGTCCGGATCGTTACAATCCAAATCCTATATAGTTTTTGACCTTGAGGTTTAACCAGAATTCTTGAGCAACATGAACTATCACACGAAGCACTCTAGTAGGATGAAGGTGAACCCCATGATACGGGGTTGGCGTTGGGAGGAAGACCTTGTTCTGGCTCGAGATCGTATGCATATTGGGGCGTGCTGCTTCAGTGGCTCGACTGGGAATGTGACGGCGGCGCTGGACTGTGATCGCTGCTACGGCTGCTACGGTGCTTGGGGCAGCACTGCTGCAGTTGAGGCGGTGCGTGGGCGGAGCTTGCTGTGACTACCGTTGTGCCTTGAGGGAGGTGATTCTCTGTCTTGATTACCCTTTGCTGCGACTGGGGCTATGTTGAGGTTACGATGGATGCGACAGTGGCCGCCTGTTGGCTGCAACGGCGACTATGGGGAGGCTACAACAGCGGCTGCATTAGCGGCTACGATAGCACCTGCATCGGCGGCTACAGAGGTGGCCTCAACGGGGTTGTGCTGAGACTGCGATGTTTGCAGTGACGCTGGCCGCGCTGGTGGTTGAGACGGCGACTAAGGGGCTGCTACGACAGCGACTGCATCCTTGGTTTTCTGCGGCGGCCTAACGGGGGATAGGGTTTGGTTGAGGCAGGATCCGCTATGTGTGGGTGCTTGTAGAGTCTGGGCTATTGGATCTATGTTGGTGGGATGTTGGGTCTTGGGCTTTGGTGTTGGTCTAAGCCCTTAATTGGGCTGGGCCTATGTTTAGTTTAGGTCATATTGGGCTTTGAACTAGTGTTTTGGATAATTTGCTTGATTAAGGTTAAGCTATGAGCTTTGATTTATAAGTTTATTTCTAGTGTACCTTAGGTTTCTTACGTTTCCTGGGGAATGCCTCTTGTAAAAATGTAGTTATTTTTTTTGAATGATATTATTGACCTATCAAAATTTTTTTTTTCCATCAATGTGGGTTTCTTAAGAAAAGAATAGGGATTGGGCTCAAGATATGGACTAGGCTACACAGGCTGTTGGTTTTTTTATTGGGAGCTGATTTTGACACCCCATAAATCACTTGATGCACTTCACTTTTTTATTTTATTATTATTTTATGAATCAAACTTTCAAACTTAATCCTCTTTTTTTGGAAGTATCATCTAATTGTGTCATCTGATATTTAACCTAATCATAGTCTGTCTTACTAATTATTAATTATTTAAAATTTTTGAAGATAAGAGAGAAGTAGAAAATAAATAAAACAATAAAATAATCATTAAAACCCAACAACGCTTATCTTCTACTCGAAGAAAATTATATCAAGGGTGCGAATAGGGTCTGCTATGGTTTCGCCGGTTTATCTTCGAGGTTGCTTGGTCCGCTCGATTGAAGGGCTCGATAGGGTCGAAAGGTGATAAGGATGAAGGGAAATCGATTCCACTGGTATACTGGGTCTCTCTGCCTTGCCAATTGAAGAGTTCGAGAGAATTGGAAGTCGATAAGGTGGAAAGGTATTCGTACCTTTTGCTGGTCTGGTTTCATCCTTTCTGTCAAGTGAGGGTTTCAAGAAGGCCTGGAGGTGATCGGAGCATGGGGCAGACAAAACTTTTGGCGATTTGGCTTCCGCCAACCTACAATAGACTGAATTATGATGGTGGGAAGGGCTTTAGGGCTGGGGCTGAGGGTTTTGATTGGTGGGATTTGGAAATGATTTCACCCAATTTGATGGATTGGATTCACTCGAGCTTGCTTCGCGAGATTCTATTGCTTATGTGCTTCTAACGTTAGTTCTAAAATGTGAAAATAATTAGGTGAAATTCAATAATGATATGGTGTAGTTTAGTAGAATTTGGTGTTTATTCAAAGAGGAAAAAAACCCAGTAATTTATGCAACAAATAATTGTTGTAGTTGGATTGTTGGACATGCTTGCAATGTATGAGCAGTGCGCTCCTTTGGAAAGACACTTAAAGCCTCAGAGAATTGAAATTGAAAACGTAAATAGTGCGTCTGATTTCTTACTTCTTAAAGAGTAAATTCCGAACTGTGTTTATTTGATTCGATTTGATCAGATATTCTGCTTAGACCTACTTCCTCTCATTGATTTTTTTTTTTTGTTTGAAAGGAATTTCTGGTTTGTCGCAGGTGAGAAGTCCAGCAATGAAGAAGATGAAGAAATCTGGCATGGATCTTCGAGAAGAAAATGAACTGAAGGGCAATATATATGATTATGGGGTCCGTATTCTCACAAAATAACAAATGAAACCGACCACAGCCAAAAGGTTCCAAGAAATTCAAACGAGACAGATGGTAAAGCATCAATCATCAAAACTGGGTTGCAATATATATGATTATGGGGTCTGTATTTTCGGATAACATATAGAAGAGATGACAGGATATAAATTTACAATAACAATACCACGGAGGTCATGGCTCTAACCTATCAAATGAAAAATAGTAACTCATGATTTGGTATTCAAAACTTTGTACTTCAGTAATTCGTAACTGTACATACATGGTACAGGGAATCTAATGACGCCAGCTCTCCGTAATATATACAAGCATCCATCCTCACATCATCATCGAATGTACTTCCTTTATAGATCGTGGTGGCGCCAGGTCTTCTTCCTTCACTGACTTCCCGCGCAGTCTTTGCATTTCTGATCCGAATATGTCATTTACTATCTGAAAAATTAAAAACAATCGTTAGCATTTGGAAGAGATGAAGAAGGCCTTCAATATTTCGATGTAAAACTATTGTATTCTTCAAACACGAATGCGAAGAGTAAATTACCGAAGCTGCAACATGCAAGCCTTTATACTGGGATATGCTCTTTCTTCCATCTTCCAAGAGATGCAATATATCCTACAGAAGAGATTTAGATTTATTATTTACATGTCAATTTTAGAGAGATTGTTTTGTAAATTACTGGTTTATTTACCTGTCCCATCCGGTCCCAGAACTCTCGGCAGAGTTCTACAAACACAGAAGGATCAACAACAGCACGTAGATGATCTATCGTCTCTTGCAAAACCGTCTCTAATGGCTGCATTCTACTTCGGACATCTGATTCCTTCGTGTTTGAGCCTCGAATAATGTTCTTCAACTTTGTGGTACCCTGAACTCTAGTCTGTATTTATATAGAAATAGTATAAACACATGTAACATCAAACGTCAACCCTAAGTTTAACAGATAGAGTTTGACGACATTATAATACATGAGATATTCATAAGCAAATTTGTACTCACATTCTGAGCAAGCTTCTCCACAATTGCTAGTCGGTAGCTTCTATATTTGGTTCTGAGCACCACAGCTTCCTCATTTAGACGTTCTCCTGTGGCATATCCATCAGCCATGGAACAACTCCGACCCATCAACTGGGTTTCTATCTGGGGCCACAGGACGTCTAACATCCTTTTCATCGAATTTAAAAGAATTCCCAACTGATAAACAATTCAAAATTCGTGAGTACTAAAAGAAAAATCGTGAATCTCATGTAGCCATTCAACTGAGAAACCAAGTATCACCTCATTTGGGATTGAATACAAGTTATTGCTCTGTCTGGATAATTTTTGCTTCAATCCTAATATTTTGTTTGTCAGATTATCCTTGAGCGGCGATAAAACATCAGCATAGTTCTTGTCCAAAGATTCCACAATTGCCTTCTCAACATTGGCAATAACCTTTTTAACACAAAGGGTCCCAAACCATTATTAGTCATACAATTGAAAAACAGAAAAAAGGAAAGAGTTGAGAAATAAATTGTACTTACATTCTCCAAAGCATATGAGTATATTGGCCAGCGACTTATAATGATTTTAAAATCTTTGAGCATTTCCATCAGCTGACTGTGCATATCACCGATAAGAGGACTTGTTCCATGTTCTGTACTCACACCAGACCACTTTGCCTGAAATGGATTCACTTCTAGTAAATTTCCAACCAAAAAAAAGGAGAGAAAAAGAAGCATTTCGGGTTAACTTCTAGCGACTTAGGCAACCTTATCTAGCTTGCATTGGTCAAGAAAGTGCCGATGTTTATCCTGAATCCACATGCTTATATGCAAGTGGAACAGCTCCTTTGCATCAACTCCACCTTTAATAGGCCTGGAAATAATTATACATCCATTTTACATGAGTAGAGATACACAAGGTAATACGAGAGTGACACAGCTTAAAACCACACAAATCTCTTACTTGATGTTCCACAATAAAAGATCCCGTTGAAAGTCTGCTGTTGCAACGATAAGTTCTGCAACTGGAGGTGTCAGGCTTCGAGGAGGGCACGCAACAAGGAAAGCCTGCAGTCTAGAGCAGAGGTTGACGCTATATACGCATGAAGAAATATTTGGAAGGTCTATACAGCTGCATATTCAGTTATTCACCAGTCATCAGCTCTTGCATTTCCAAACAAATAATAGCATGATTACTATAAACCAGTAGTAATAAAGACGAGGTCTCATTTATATATAAACCTTGGCAGGATATTTTGGCTTTGGATTTGTATGTCGGTGAGAATTTCATTTCCAATACTCAAAATCAGAGATTTCATCGTCTGATAAGAAGTGAAAATGTCTCTCTGCTCTGATCCCTCATTAGGGGTTTGAACAAGCTCATCTGTCTCTGCACAGTGCATTCTTAACCGCTTTTTCGCAGCGACTTGAAAAAATTTGCATAGTTTCAATTGTGCCTCACGACTCAAAATATCTTCAAGAAGGGCGTATAGCCGGACAGCAGGCGCCAAAGCCGGTGCTGCGAGTCCACTGACAGGCCTTAAACCATCCGCCATTCCTGAAAGTGAGGATTCTTCAAGCGACTTGTAATTCTCAAAAACCAAAGCAATAGTCTTCTTTACTTGATCCTCTATCTTAGCCAGCATACAGTTCTGCTTGCATGATATATAATTTCAATGTATAAGAGCGAAATTCCTTGAAGCAAATTTCACATTTTGAAACTTAATGAATGAATATCAATGAAACCATGAAAGTGTCAATATAGTCGATTCTCATACCTCATGACGGCTTAACATAGTGCCCTTGGCCTTGACATCTGATAGCAAATCATATATCAAGGTGAGACAATCCTCGGTAGGTGTAGCAACATCCATGACATAGGATAGGTATCTGTAAGTAGCACGGCGACGAATTATACATGATAGAAGTTAGAAGATCCATAATTAGGTAATGTTCCCTGTTTAGCGTAATAATATTTACCATTCCAATATATTTCAGTACCTGAAGTTGGTGTATGCTTTGGATACTCCATAGTAAGATGCAAATTCAGTGAGTAACCATCTCCATGGGCCATTTAGCAACAAATTTCTTTGCTGAAATTGCTCAGCTTTCATTGCAACTTCCAAGACATAGTCATATGCCAAAGTTTGTGCAATGGAGCCACACTGAACAAAGAAAGAAGTAAAGAGAAAAAAAACATCAGAAACCGAGTTTTAAAGATGTGTCAATCAGTTTTTAAGAAAGGGTCTTAAATCAAATGTGTACCTGATGATTGCTTTCGTTTGCACAACGAGAATGCTCCATGCTTAGTTGTATTTTCCCAACTGGTTCATCTTCTAGATCACTAAATATAGGCAACGTTCGTATCTTGCAACCCTGCATTCAAAACAAATATTTAATTTACTATCAATATTTTTTCCTTGTTGCAGATGGTAAGTAAATTACTGAATTTTGACAGCCATACTTGTTCATCAGTAATCGTAGCTACTTCGACTATGGCGTGACCACAATGTTGTCCCTTGGAGTTTTGGACTATTATAATCAAATCATCACAAATACCATCTGGAAAACTGCATTGACCAGTTGTTAGAGTAATTGTGGTGTGGACCAAATGAAAGGAAAACAAAAGGACTAAAGAGTACATACAAAATACTGGTGAAACCAGATCCTGGTTTAATTTCTACTGCATTGTCTTCAGGTGAGCTTGTCAATCTCAATAAGCAAGAATATGTTTCTGACAGAAAGGAAGTAAGCTAGTGTGAGATACCAATCCCACTTTCGAGTCATAAGCTGGTCACTTAAAGCTTAAAGCATACAACAGATTCACATACCTTGCATTGTTTCAGATGATGGAGAATGATTGCGCAAAGTATTTGTGTGAGGAGAGAAGGAACCATTGGTAGAAATACGGGGTGATATATTATCTTTCCATGAAGATAGATTTGATTTTAAATTGGAGAAGCGTCTACGACAATTGTCATAATCAATCCTTGGTAATGGAGATGGAAAACTGCAGCCGTAAGCTGGTTCATCCGCACCCATATGCACTTTACGAACTGTGGAATAAAAAAAAATTCCAATGTGATGATGAAGAGTGAAGACCCTAACATGTCTAACAACCAAATGACAGGAATTTAATGAAGCATCGCTCACCTTGAAATTCAATTTTGGCAGAAGTTTTCACTGGTTTTGGAGCAGCCACCGTAATGAGTGGTGGCTGTGAAGGACGTTGTTCTGCTAAAAGCTCATTCTCTGATTGTAATAGTACATGTCGTAAACTGAAATTGAAGGTATGATTAGAGGAAGAATTAGATTAGGGAAAAACATATAAATTCTCATTAAACCAAATGACTCACCCAAATGCATCTTGCAACAGCGCGCATTGATTCTCCAAGAAACAGCGAACTTCATTGCAAGAGGATTTATCCCACTCATGAAGACAGAGCTTAACACAAGCATCATAAGCGATTACACCGCACCATGGACCCTGCAAACTGAATCCATCATACACAAAGGTTAAATAATCGTGTTCATTCCAACCAGTCATGTCGTTGTGTTGCCAAAGTGCCAAATATAATTCATCATCGTAACCAACCTAGCATGAAATACTGGGAGGCGAGGAGTAGAAGGAAGGGGAGATCCATAAATGTGTGCATGAGTAGGCGTCCTGAGTGGTGACCGAGAAATTCCATTTCCGGAAGAATAGTATATAGGGCTAGCTGAATAGACACTTTCTGATTTTCTTGCACAATCGTTACTTGCAGGAACAGTCCAGTTCGGAGAGTGAGTTGAGTCACGTGCTCTACAAGGTGAACTTGGGTCAACAATATGATCAATTTCAACTGGAAATCCATCAAATGGAGGAGCACTGGGACTATTATCAGAAGTTCCCTTCGTCAGCTGTGTTCTAGTCAGGCAATCCTGCAATGCAATACGTTCGGGTATGAGGACGTTTACTTCTACAATCATCTATGTAATGAAATACCTAGAAATTACACTGTTTTCTAAAGTGGAACAAAAAAAAGGGCTTTCTTTTTAAGAAACAGAAATTCCTTTGAATGTCCTTTGTTTCAATGTCATGCAATTATAACTTCAGCCATGAAAGTATTTTGTATCGACAACAAGTACAATTATGAAAGAGCAAAAACCTGATTTGGTTGCCAAGTAACACTAGAGGAATAACCATTCCAAGTGTAAGATTGGGTACAGGCACCGTCGTTGATGATTTCAGGTTTCCTGAATGAAAGCTCAGTACTAGTAGCCGGATCAGACAGTTGATTACTTCCATAATTGCCGCCTTGGTCGCCATTCGCGGCTACTTCTGGAGAAGGCAATCCAAACCCAATCCCTCCATTCCTTATGTTGCTGACAGCAGACTGCACTTTCTGCAACAACAATCACTTGCAAAATCTATGCATACCGAAAAAGATTTCAACTGAAGATTTTAAAGGAAAAAAAGAAGAAGAAGGTGAAATTGGATAGGCTTACCTCTCCAGCCCATCTAAGGCCATTGGTGTCCAGCCCTCCATTGAACACCATTTTTTTACTTAACCTAAGAAGACTAGTTTATTAGGTTGATGAGAAGTAGAGGAAAAAAAAATGCGAGCTTTTTATAATATCAAAAATAGTTGGGGGCAGCAGGACCAGTCCTAACAAAACATGAATTCCTTCTACAATCTGGAGAGGGAGAAGCATGAATTCCTATTACAATCTGGAGAGGGAGAAGCATGAATTCCTTTTACAATCTGGAGAGTGACTCCCTCTCCGTCTCATAGCAGAGGTGATATTGCTTGCTTTTTAATGTTTTGACCAAAGAGGCGATTAGGGTAAACAACCAATGATGAAACTGGCCACAGAATTTACTTGGCCAACTTCAATATTCTACTTCAAATCTATCTTGATTTCTTTCCTCACTAAAACCTTCCATGAAAAAATATTTGATTTTGTGTAGTAAAATAAAGGAGACCTTTTTCCTGAATAATAAAGGAGACCATTAGTAATGTAATTCTGTGAAAGGAAAGTTTAATTTAAGGATACCGGATCAAAGTGGGGGATCGAAAGAGAGACGTGGGAAGTAAGCGAGACTGACGTGGCAGGCCAATACGCTTTTTCTCACAACGGTCAAATTCCTAATGGCGCCAAATCCTCGGTCACCGACTAAGTAATGGATCATTATTCCTTTCTGTGCGGATTGGGTCAAATTCCTAATTTCCTAACTATTTTATACCAACTGATAACTGACGTGGTATAACATGGCGAGCCAGGTCATTTCCATATCATATTTTGATTTCAATTATTTTCGTTAAACAATCTAATTAACAAATAAAAAAAATCCAATAAAGGCAAGAATCAACAATGGCCTAGTGATTCAGATTCACTCATCCATGGAAGGGTGCTTCTGCCACCGCCCTTCATGGCTCTACCACCGCAATGATGTTGCTGTCGATTTACCCCCAATCATACCGCAAAATAAGAAATGAGTTTAGATCCTCTTCCGTGGTGGAAAAGTGAGAAAAAATAATGAGACCTGAGTTTAACATTTGTTATTTCATAAACTGAATTTTCGATTAAAAGATTTGGGTTACCATAGTTTATACATTTTAAGAATAGTGATAGACATCTTCCTGTTTCAATTTTAGCAATTGATGTTCTTCCTGAATCATAAACAGAAAATGGATGATGTGACTGTTTGTTGAGAGCGGTGGTGGAACTTTGAACCGCGATGGCAACGAAAGGAAGGAGGATGTGACTTAGGGATGGCCAAATGGGTAAAATTACGGGGATGGGTAATGGTTCTGGAATCTAAATCGATGGGTGATGGCGGCAGTGGATGGCAATGGCTAGTTGTTTTGAGCGATGGTTCTGGAATCTAGATCGATGGGTGACGGCGGCAGTGGATGGCAATGGCTAGTGAAGGTATAAAATGGAGTAATTAGTTGACTAAACCCTAAAATTATGTGTTTAACAATTGAAATGTCGATTCCCATAAAATAAAAAAACAATTGAAATGTAAACAACAAGTATTGACAACTTTTATGTGACACATCATTTGATAATTAAAAATTGAAATTTTAGTTAGTGTATTATTGTAGAAAAATTCAAACCAAGATCTCTTACAAGAGATTAATAAGACATTTCTTTTTTTAACTCTGCACATTCCACTTTTTATCATTTGAAGGCTTATAACTCAAAATGCTCTTCGAATTGGACATCGGATCTCAATTTGCTCAATTAACGCGAAATCATCGTAATAATGTAATCTCTGAATCCCTCTTCTGTCAAGTCCGTTGCACCAAAAATTAATCTTCGTTATTAACGACAATTAAAAGATGATATTTTGTCAAAAAATTAAAACAATTATCTTAAAAGAAAAAAATTATTCTTCAATCCACCGCAACCCTTCCAATTCTCGCTTTCAACCAAATTACCCGACCCAACATCTCTTCACCTTTCATCCCATCGCCATCCTCTGTTTGAGCACTTGTTCCACGCGCTTGGCCGTCGATTTCATGGACTCCAACAACACATCAAGCTCGACTATGTCGTCTTCGCAACGAAATAGGCATTTTTCATACTCGATTCTTTGCCATCTGTTTCCGGATCCTGCGCAACTGTCAGTCACACAGTAATCGTTGAGTACTTGAGAACCGAGCTCTGTTCTCCGGGAAGGAGACCGGTTTGGGGAATTCTTCGGTAGCAGAGTATAGCTTGGTGTGCACCTCTCTCGATGTTCGTACTCAGACTGCGAATAATCAGAAGAAGAGTAGAAATTCCTGGCCGGTGAGAACGAAGAGTAATCACTGGTGGGTAAAAGGAGGGTAAACTCCGAGAGTAAATCTGGGTGGTCTTTGAAAAGAACAGCAACCTTCTGGTAAATGACCCCAAGAGCCTCATGATCATCACTAGATTGATTAGTGCCACTACTCCAATTATTCTTTTCTTTTGATTTTGATTCTGGTTTGGACGATCTGAATATATAATTGTTTATACTTTGTACAAACGACTCATAAACATCATCTTCGTCGGAAAATCGCATCTTGATTTTGTTGACGAGACTCATGGCTTCTCAGAACGAGACTAGAGGCGGGTGGATTTCGAGTGGGGGCACAAGGGTAATTTGATGCATTTTTGAAATGAAGACATTGAAACCCAAAATTAGATCTGGATGGCCATGGAAGAGTGCTTTCGCTCAGTCAACCATGGCAGGTACATCAATTTGCCTAGATCTGTATTGGTTGAAGGCGAGAATTGAGAGGGGAGTGAATTGGAGAATAATTTTTTTCTTTTAAGGTAATTATTTTAATTTTTTGATAAAATACTCTCTTCTAACTGTCGTTAATAACGAAAATTAACTTTTTTAACTGCCGTTAGTAACGAAAACTAACTTTTAGTACAATGAACTTGACAGAAGTGGAGGTTCAGAGATTACATTGTTACAATTTCGCATTGAACGAGCAAATTGAGACTCGCTGTCCGATTCAAGGAGCATTTTGAATAATAAGCCTAAATTGAAATACAAGAAACAAGGGATAAAGGAAAGATATAATAAAGATGAAGAGATAGAAAACAAATGTATAATAAAATGGACAAAATGAAACTAAAACAAAAAAGAATAAAAATAAAAATCCAAAATTCTTTCAAATTTTTTTCGTCTCAATATTCTTTCTTTATTTCTTTATCTTCATCCACTCACTCTATCTCTCCTATAATTTCTTTGTCTCACGCACTAAAAATGAAAAGCTGAAAACAAAAAACAACATCCGCATAGTTATAAAACAACCCCTAAACAAATATAATCTCACATCTATCGAATTCCACAATTGAAAAGTAATTTCCCTTTTCTTTTTCTCGTTCTCCACACACTAGAAAAAAATTGAGAAGCATGAGGAGAAAGGGGAGCGTGAGAACCACTTCACTTTATGATGCAATCCACATTCGTAATGGAATGTGACGATGAAACAAGGTCTCAAAGAACTTATATATATATATATATATATATATATATATATATATATATGCCCATAAAATGGAAAGCCATATAAACCAATAAAAGAACTTATATATATATATATATATTTGCATTTACGGGGAAACAAAATTAAACTCTACACCATTTTATGCAATAGTAACATTCTGCAACACAGCAAAAGAAACCTAATTACTAGTGTCATCGTCTGAACCAAGAACCTGCTGTTTAAGAACTTGAATTTTAGCAACAAACTCCTCCCTGTTTTTCTGCAAGACATTATTAACTCCCATGTTAGATGCTTTAACACAGCGAATCAGTTAATCAGTTGAGATTTACAACTACCAAGTTTATAGCTACCTTGAATACCAGATATCGAGTGCTGAACCAGATTGTGTATCCAAGACCCACAATTTCCAGAAACTTGGGGAACTGATTTGAAATCGTGAGCATTGTCAACATCGCAGAGAGCAAACTTTATAATTGTAAATCAAGAAATTCAGATAGGAAAACATGTTTGGTAACTTACCAATGGAATAGAATCAATAGCACCCACCACAGCTGATGCTAACCACAGGGAAAACAAGGCACCACCACCGTATACAAGAATGGCATACGTGTCATTGTTATCCAACTGCAGTTAGTCAAAGAACAAGTCATCAGTACAGATTGTGTGCCTCAAACAACTCTCATTGAGTCAATTACAGATTTCCATTCGTTAAATTAGCAACCAGTTTGCACAAACATCTTTCACTTGTCACAAATTTTGAAGAACTAAAGACAAACAAATGAGGAAGAATACTTATATCACAGGGAAAGATTGGGTACACCAATATAGAGGGACAACAAAAAGAGCAAATCTGGGTAATGAACCAAATTAAGATATCGAGTTGCTCAGCTAACCGCTCAGAATCGACATCATTGTCGAGGTTTCATAGAGCATCATAGACACTCTCAACTAGTTACTGAATCATCATTGCAACCCAAAGATCACATAAACATTAAATTCATGTTTGGAAACCTCAAATGGAAAAGTAAGCTTTTCCTTAGTAACATAATGAGAATATAAAAATATTAAAACATTATATACAGTTCACCCAAAACTAACATAAGATAAAACAATTATGTAACAAAACTTGAGAACTATATTGAGCTTCTGAAATCCAATTCGAACGTTTGACTAGACAGTTGGTATCAAACACAACCTTCTTACAAACAGTCTATCAAATTAATATGACACTAACACAAATTATTGAGCATTTCTCAATGTGGAAAACAAAGTAAACAGACGAAATAGTCTTAAATGATCAAAAGTCACTGTGGAAGTGTTAATGAAGTTAACACTCAAGAGAAAGTATATAGTTGCTCAGGTAACCGCTCAGATCGACATAAGTGTCGGAGTTCCATTGAGTACCATTAGGATACTCTCAAATTACTGAATCATCATTACAACCATGCTTTCACTTCAACAGTGTCAGTTTTGAAGATTTAAAACCAAACAAAAACTAGTAGTTAAGTTTGATAAAGAAACGACAACACATCTTGGCTATAAAGGTAAGCGAAATGACACTAGTAGCAGTTTATTGTAGAAGAAAAAGAACAAGTTGATCGAGTGGTATTTTAAATGATGAAAATGTACCAAGAAACAACTGCTGCTGAGGCAAAGTTTCAATAAAATCTCACTTAATTAATGAAATGAAAATTTTAGTTGACAGAATAGTCAGAAGTCCATAGAGCATATTACACACACTCAAGTAGTTACTGAATCCTCAATACCAAAAATTTTGCACTCGAACAAAATAAAATTTGAAGAATTTAAAGCAAACAAAAACAAGTTGTTAAGTTGGATAAATAAAAGACAAGAACATTATCTTGGGTAGAAAGAAATCAACATGATTACAAGTAACACAAGAAGTTAAACCAATATCAAAAATCCTGAAATCCACATTAGCAATGCATTACAAAAACAGAATCTTAATAATAATTTTTTGTTCAACCATTTGCAATAAAATAATTTGACAGCAGTATCTACCACAAACAGACAATGAGTTTGCATCCAACCACTTGAAAAAATGAGATGGAAATTATGATTAAGCCATAAACAATATATATATATATATATGTATATGAACATTTAGTAAACAAATTACAAACCTTTAGGTCAAGGTTATTGAAAAACTCAAAGATCTGAGTTTGGCCATCGACTTCATCCACAGTGGAGTCTTGTTTAGGTGTTTCTTCTGTCGAAGTCTGATTGTAAAGATTCTTTTCTGGTGGGGAAACATCTTGCAATGAAACCACGCCGTCGCGCTCTTCACCAGCATAAGGATTGAACCCGCTTGGTGTTTCTTCTGATGTTGTTGCTCTTGGCAAAAGCAATCCTGAAAGAAATTTACAAAGATAAGGCCTCGATAATCTAGTGGTCTCTGTCAATGTCACTATACAAGAAGACCTAAAAACAAATACCATTAAAAGAAACCCAATTGAAACTTCCAAATGGGAAAGCAGCCAAGTTGGATAAATAAGCCAAAAAATGAATAAATCTAAAATTACACAAAACAAGAGAAAAAGCCCCAAAACCAATTAAAGAATATAACATTTCAAAAAATTAAAAAAAGAGAGGAGGAATTGGGCATGAAAATTAAATGGGTTCGTTTGAATTGGATGAAGAACGTACGAGAGTGAAGCTTGAGAGAGTTGCGTGAGACTGGGGTTTGTCTCAGAGGAAGAGAGGGTTTGTTGGTGACGGAAAGCTGGTGGTGGTGGTGGGTTTGAAGGTGGGAGATAGCTTGAGGTGTAGCTGTACAGAGCTCCATTGATTGGAGGCTGAAGTGGGATCAGTACCCCTCTGTTTCTCTTGTTGAAGACCTGAGAGTGAGAGATGGGGTGTCAAGCCACCGGTATATATAAGAGAGCTGTGCTAGGGTTTTTGGGGTTTGCCGAAATGAAAGTTATTCGTATCTGATTTATCATTTATGTATGTTTTGGGCTTTCTATAGCCCACCACCACCTCGCTGAAGAACAACGAAAATGTTACAAAGGAAATTCCTTGTACATTTTACCACAAAAATTTGTAAAAACTTAAGCTAAGGACTCATTTGGTAATTGTATAAAAAAGGGACTCATTTGGTAATTGTATAAAAAAAAGGACTCATATGGTAATTGTATAAAAAAAGGACTCATTTGGTAACATGTCTAAGAGTGTTTTTTTATAAATTGAAGGATGATACTTGCATCTCATCCTTTGGGTACCTCCTCGTACTATCATTTTGATTTATCAAATAATTCTTATACATATATCATAATCGGAATTATCATAATTTTAAGATGGATTATCTATTAATTAGTCATTGACAACAACAATATTTATTCAAAACTCCCCTCACCATAATTTTTGAAACTTTCAATCCCTAACCACCATAATAATTACTTTAACAACCTTTAAATTTTTTAATTCTTATTTAGTAGCTTTTTTTTGTCATTTCTATTTTATGAAAACATTACTTTCACTTATAAACTTTTTTCTTTTTCACTTGTTCACTTTAAGGAGTCATTGTAAGGACAATCCAACTTAAAACAAGATAATTAAGAGCAAGAATTCTTCAAAAAATACTTTTAAACTTCAAATTTGAAAAATCTTTATTATCCGATATTAAAAAAATTAGGTTAATCGCTTATGATTTAGGATTTAGTTATTGGCTTTTGTGCCCAAAATCCAAGAATTAAACCCTAAACCCTAAGCCATAAGCTCTTCCACCACCATCCCAACCTAAACATCCTCCACCCCCTCCCTAAAACTTTCTATACCCTATCGTTAAACCCCGGATAATACGGATTTCATTATTGGTTTCAAAGAAAAAAAAATCATTGTAATAAATAAGTTTAATTATAAAAGTATTTTAAGTTTAATTATAAATGGGGTTAGAATCATAATCATGCATTGTACAAGAAGATGACAATAATCATGCATGACTAAAAATAGTGGAAGGACCTAAGAGTGAAACTTTTAAGTAAAATACAATTTTTTCAAGAATTAGTTAGTAGTTTATCCTTTCAAGATCATGATCACAAAAAATCAACAACATTGGAGCTCATTGAGGAGAAATTATTAGGTGGTACTATAGCACCACGTCAGCTCATGGTACTCCCATTTAAAATTTTTCATGTGTCTATTTTTTTACATGTGGATTTAATATTCTTTTTACATTTTAAAATTAAATTAAAAAATCAAATAAAAAACATAAAAAATAAAAACCCCAAAACCAAACCCTACATGTGGTATGTCGTTCTCTTCCCCACCTTACCCCCTCCCCCATCTCTTTCCTTGTGTCGTTCACTTCCCTCCCAAAAACCGAACCCTACCTGTTCTCTTCCCCACTCCCCCCCTTTCCCTGTGTCGTTCACTTCCCTCCTTTCCCTGTGTCGTTCACTTCCCTCCCTATACATAGTTTACGTTCTTCAATTGATGTAATTAAAACCCAAGATGGGAAAGGCAAACCAAAGAAAGAGAAATTTGTTCAACCCAAAGCTCAATTGATGTAATTGCCATTCTTCAAGCCAAAAAAGAGTGGGAAGAAGAAGAAATTTGTTCTACAAAGAAAGAGAAAAGCAAACCCAAGACGACGAAGACGAAGATAACTTGAGCTTAAGCAAACCCTAAATGGCAACTATGACAGGGGGAGGGAAGAGAACGACCACAAGTAGGGTTTGGTTTTGGGTTTTTATTTTTTTAAGTTTTTTATTTGATTTTTTAATTTAATTTAAAATTGTTAACAAAATATTAAATCCACATGTAAAAAAATTGACACATGACAAATTTTAAATGAGAGTACCATGAGCTGACGTGGTGCTCTAGTACCACCTAATAATTTCTCCTCATTGAGTCATTCATGTGTATAAGACAAATTAAACTGTATTGATAACAATTAAGATTTTTATTGTGACCCGTCTATTTAGTTTATACTCCAATTTGATTGATTTTTTTTTTATATAAATGGTCTTAAAATAATAATTTAGAGATTGAACGGTTCAGATTATGATATATGTATAAGAATTATTCGATAAATTAAAATGGCGATAAGATGAGGTACCACCTGGATGAGATCCAAGTATTATCTTTTAAAATATGCAAAAACTTTCATAAAATGTGCTTATTTTGGAAACGCTTTTATAATTCCGAATCACTTTTATGCTTTATAGGCGAAGGAAATATTTGGGGAATTTTTCATTTTTATTTAAAAAAAAGTATTATTTTATTAATTGATGTTAGAATTCTTTATTATTTATTATTTTTTAGAAACGTGGCAGTAAAATACGATTTCTTTTAACCCACATTTTTTTTTGTTATAAGATATGTTTTATTCTAAAACATCTAACGATATTACAAGGATAGACACTAGGCCTATCAAGAACCTAATCGTGAACATTAGAGTCAATATCACGATCTGTAAAAGATCTGCGGTCTGATTAGGTTTACAGGTAACTAAAAGAAAATAAAATAACATACACTTGTGTTCCAATTATAATGTAACTACAATAGTCATCAACCAAGTGGAAATTGGAAAATGTGCATAATGCTAACTCGTTAAAAAACCTTTCCTGAAAAAATCCAATGAGAAAAAAAACCAATGCAAAGGAAAAAAAGTACAACACGTTTGCTATGATGTGGAGAGATGATCATCCATTAAAGGAGACTCGGCTCAAATGAGAGGAATCTACAAAATGAGAGAAGGTGAGAAAATGTATTAAAACTTGGGAAGGAAAGAATAATAAACTACTTTGACACTAAGAGAACGACTCAACAAACCAATCACCTAGTAACCACTCATGACAATAAGAAGCGACGGAAGACAACATACTAGTCTATTAAAATACCAAGCTAAAATACTACAATGGTAGAATATCGAAAGAAACCTCAAGAGCAAGTGTGCTGTAATGGCTTAGAGGGTTAAAAGTGAAATGACATTTGACAAATGATATGATTATGGTAACAAAATAAGTTTAAACCGATAAAATGAAAATAGACTTTGAATTTCAGGGCCATTTGAAGTAACAAAAAAAAATTAATATTAATAAGGACAATACTTGCATCTCACTCTGGTGGTACCTCCTCGTACCACCATTTCGATATATCAAATAGTCTTAGTACATATATCATAATCGGAATAATTTATTCTCTAAATCATCATGTCAAGATTATCTCCGTAAAAAATCAACAAGATTGGATGTTGTTTAGTTATTCATATGTATCAAATAAATCAACAGTTTTGGTAAGAATTAAGATCCTCATGACGAACTGTCCATTTAGTTGATATATATATGAATGACTAAATGACCTCCAATCTTGTTGATTTTTTACGAAGATGATCTTGACATGATAGTTTAGAGAATGAGCGGTTCCGATTATGATATATGTACAAATATAATTTGATAAATTGAAAATATGATATGAGAAGGTACTACTAAGGTGAATTGATAATAGTAATTCTGTATATGGGCTTGTTGGGCTTGTTTATTATTAACACCCGTCAGAAATGTAGACTTAAGTTTAAAAGAAAGAGATTACGCAAGCACATTGGGCTTTTTGTGGGCCTTTAGAAACTTCAATTGAAAATACAACGATGTAAGCGCCCAACCCAAGCCGCCGTTGCCGAAATTTGACCTTTTTCAGGTCCAAATATCTTCCCACGTTCTATCCTGTTCTCATAATTATGGTCCAATCGGAGAACTACAAACGAGTTCCACTCCAAAAACCAACATACTCTCCACTCACCGAAAAAACGCACCCAAAGCGACGACGTTTAAAATCTGAAGAATCCCCAGTAGCGAGTAGCTAGTTGAATCCTCACTCTCAGCAGTAGGGAGTAATAACAATAATCACAGCTTTTTCAACCCAACTTCTTCAAAAATCAAACGAATCTCAATCCCTCTCTCTCTCCCCCGTCTCTCTCAACTCTCAAACTCTCGACTTCTCCACCTCCTCCTCCTCTTCCTCCTTCAATGGCTTCCGCAGTGCCCGAAACCCTAAGCCGAGAACAGTATGTCTATCTGGCGAAGTTGGCCGAGCAAGCCGAGCGCTACGAGGAGATGGTGAGCTTCATGGAGAAGCTAGTGGTGGGGTCCACCGCTGCCGGGACCGAGCTGACGGTCGAGGAGCGCAACCTCCTCAGCGTCGCCTACAAGAACGTCATCGGCTCGCTCCGTGCGGCCTGGCGCATAGTGTCCTCGATCGAGCAGAAGGAGGAGAGCCGCCGCAACGACGAACATGTGGGGCTCGTCAAGCAGTACAGATCCAAGGTCGAGACCGAGCTCTCCGCGATCTGCGCCGGAATTCTGGAGCTCCTGGAAAAGCATCTTGTTCCCTCGGCTTCAACTGGAGAGTCCAAAGTCTTCTACTTGAAGATGAAGGGCGATTATCATCGATACCTTGCTGAATTTAAAAATGGCGATGAGAGGAAAACTGCTGCAGAGGACACCATGGTCGCTTACAAGGCGGCTCAGGTTTTCTTAGTTAATTCGGTGCTCATAATCAATTTAATTGGGTCTGATTTGAATTGAAATGATTTATTTTGATTTGATTTGGTTGGTTCTAAGGATATTGCGCTGGCTGATTTGGCGCCTACACATCCGATAAGGTTGGGGCTGGCTCTGAACTTCTCGGTATTTTACTACGAGATCCTTAATTCCTCAGAGAAAGCTTGCAGCATGGCTAAACAGGTTTGGGCTTCTTATGATATTATTGACGCAATTGGTTTAAAGACTTGTAATTTTTCAAATTTTTATAATATGATCTTATGAATAGAAAACTGACGATGTCGACTCTTAGAAAACTGACGATGTTGACTCTTAGAAAACTGACTATGTTGACTCTTAGAACGAGTTGAAATGTGGTTTTGTGTTACTGGTCTAGTTATTTGTTAATTTGCATAGAGGCAAATTAAAGTGCAAGATGTAAGCTACACTAGTGTTGTTTACGGTAAACTTTCAGTTAGTTTGACGGAAGGGTGGAAAAAGTTATACTTACTGGATGGCTTCAACAAATTTATGCTGTTTTGGAAAGAATTGACTGGGAAATACCGGTTTCTTCCATATTTTGAACCTTTTTTTTTGATTAAAAAGAATTCATTGATAATATGATGAGAACAAAATCGTTTGGGGCTGAATTTCTTCCGGGGCCTCTTTAAAACCTCACCATGAAAACCCAGCTAGTCCGGGAAAAATCTGGTTGAGGAAAAAGAGTACCCCACCCCATTACAAGCAACAACTTGAAATAAAACGTTAAACCATAAGCTTTAATCCACCAAATCGTTCTCCAACAGTGTGTCGAGCCAAGGGGGAGCCTCAGCCATCCATGCTTTCCAAACTTGAGAACGTAATCCCTCTTTAGTCATTCCATGAGCCACACGATTTGCTGCCCGGGGAGAGAAGAGTAAATTGGCCACTTCAATGTGTCTCTCCTTCATCAGTTCACCAATTTCCAAAGCCAAGAGCCCAACCAGATTCCATATTTTGAACCTTAGTTTCCCTCGAAATACAAAAAAAAAGGGATGTTTCTTTTGACATACCCCATGCTCTAATTATTTTTCGTTTTCACATACCCCATTATTTTGACAAGAAGCTGTCATTTCATTTATAAATTTTTTATTTTATGGAAATTATTTTACTGGGGTATTGTCATGGTATGTATTTGCTCCCCCATTATTACACAAGAAGCGGGTCATTTTATTTGTGAACTTTTTGTTTTTTTATGCAAATATTTTACTGGGGTATTGCCATGATATGTATTTGCTCCCCATTATTTTGACAAGAATTTTTTGGAAATGATTTTACTGGGGTATTGCCATGATATGTGTTTGCTACCCCATTATTTTGACAAGATGCCGTCATTTTATTTGTAAACTTTTTAATTTTTCAGCAATTGTTTTACTGGGGTACTGCAATGATATGTTTTTGCCTTGATTAGCTGCATTGCGATAAGTTGTTGCCAAACTCTTTCTATATCGCCAGTATGTCAAAAAATAGTTTGAAATCAGAAATAAGCGTAATCACCTGTACGCATGAAATGAGGGGGTTCAAACCCCTCCCACCATTTGATTATCCTTTCAGCTTTTCTTCCAACTCGGCTAATGCACATTTTTGTCATTTATGCTATCTATAATGTATTTTACCATCAACTATTAAAT
The DNA here is from genome assembly GCA_037349345.1 of Oemleria cerasiformis. Classification (NCBI taxonomy): domain Eukaryota; kingdom Viridiplantae; phylum Streptophyta; class Magnoliopsida; order Rosales; family Rosaceae; genus Oemleria; species Oemleria cerasiformis. Next base: position 3,785,107 of record JAZGTL010000009.1, on the reverse strand, counting down.
AGGCTAGATACTAATTTTGTGGTTTAATCTACACATTCGTCATTGTTAATCTAGTCATATACTATTTCAGTCCCTATTATATACCTATTATCATTGTCATTTAATCTATTCCATTTGTTATTGTCTACACATTTCTTATTGTTATTCAATCTATAAATATACTTAAGTACCTATACACATACTTATTATTTTATGTACTCAGTCAATTTCAGTAACATGTTAATGGTTTCTTAGTAACGGTGCGTGTCCCGTTGCATTGTACTCACCCTAAATCACTCCAACCTTTTATAGAATTAAGTTTCTTCTCCTTTTTCGATATGATATTAAATAATAATTAATTAAAGGACTCATAAATTTCCATTGAAATTTTCCATTTTTCTTATAATTTCCATTGCGTCTCTTGAATTTTAACTGTTACCAATAATAGATTGATGTTTTGGACAAAATTTCAGTTTTTGGACCTCTGATATTTTCATCACACCAATATTTAAGATCTTGGCCTCAGTATTTTGGGGGTTGTGAGCTGGCATACCACGCTTGGCATGTCATGTCCACTAATGGGTGGAAAGACAAATTGCAAGACACTGCACATTCTCGAATTAGGAACTACGAACTAGGTTTTGTATTTTGGTATAAATTAACTCAATTACTTTTGAGATGCAGTATGCTATTAGGGAACCAAGACTGGATGAGAGTTGGTTGTAATTATTTTTAGTATTTTCAATATTTAGTAATACCAAGAATCAGTATATTTGTTTCTTTAGAAGCATGAAAAGGTACATCTTGCATGCTGGAGGATATCGGTGGTTACGGTAGAACTAGTTTTAGGAATGGAAATTGACTGTTTCCAGAGGTTTCGTGATGATTCATCAAGTCATTTTCTCTTTTTCTCTTGAGGTTTCTTTTGCTTGCATCTCCTGATGGATAATTGGGAATTACAGATGTATATGTCAGAAGAAGGGAAAATGTTAGCTAGGAAACTTTAGATTTTTGCATGTTGTTTTCGCAGCATCAAATTTGATGGACTATAAGCATATCCGCTAACTTATGTTCTACCTTATAGATCTCGTTTAGTTAGGAAAGAAGCCAAAGCTTTGACATTGAGTGGACAACTTGTGAGACCAAGCAAAAGCAGGAGTTGCAGATTCGTTTCACTATGAATAGAATAGTTATGCAGCAATTACAATTTGCCTGAATACCTTATGCTTGTTCATCTACACGACATAAATACAAAACGTAATTGATTGCATGGACTTCATATTGCGTTAATATGATCAAAGGTACGTATTGTTTCACAACATTTAGAAATTGAAGGGGCGTCATCTCAATTGGGTATATTTTAGTTACAGGAAAACGAAATAGCTAAGCAGTAGTTACAAAAATAAGGAGGGAAGTACAAGAACTAAGCCCAAATACATTTGGGATCAACTAAGAGAGTACTTAGGAGGCTACCTAAATTCCCACAAACTCTATGGTATAAAGAGAACGAGTTTTGAATGAAAAAGGACATAAAGGTGCTTGTGAAACCCTTAGTGAAGAAATAGAAAAACTGATGGGTTGAAGGAACAAACTGAACCCAATGACTGTTGAAGAGTATATGCTCGTAGATGAAGTGATAATCTAGCTCATATGTGCTCAGGGCGAGCATGGTTATCAGGCCAAGAAACTTTGATCTAGCAGAGTGTTTGTCAAACTAGAACGTAATTGGAGTCGATTTGAAAATGGAGCTAATGAGAAATGGCGGATAATCGAAACAATCTTAGCCCAAAATTGGTAGTATGAAAAATCTGGTTGGGGCCCAAGAAAACATAAAAACCAGAAGTCGAAAACTGAACTAGTCCAATCAACATTAGAGAAAGAATAGGCAGTTAAAGTGCTAGAAGATGGTCAAAAGGCTAATATAGATCCAAAGTTTCATTGAGAGACTGTAGAATGTGCTGAATAGCAACAATATGTGGGGTCCATAGTACACTGATAGATTGAGCAGCACGATGAACTGCAAAGGCAATTTTTGGACAAGTCATAGTCAGGCAGTCAGCTATTGGAGTAAGCTAACTAGACGATGTTATACAGAAGCTTCTAAAAGTGTGAGTGAAAAATTGCAACTTAGCACTCGAGGGAGTAGTGTATAATTGTGCTTACTCGTATTGTTGCCTATTTTCCAGAGATGAATGCCTAAATGTGGAGAAAATAACCCTAGGAAGAGAAATTTAAGTGTGCCAAAGATTCAATATCAAAAATCTGTTGCAGATAGATGATGAAAGCAAAGATGGCTTGTCCTTGGTTACTCACAATTTCATCCACATACAAAGGGCAATTGTCTGAGAGGAACGTGTCAATACACATATAGGTGATCTGTGTGGAACCATGGGACGAAAGAGTTAAACTGCTGAAACTGGCCTTGCGGAGTTTTTTTAGGGCCCATAAATAGTCCTGTGAAGCTGTAAAGCATGGTTAGGATGCTGGGATCTGCCAACCTGGAGAGAGGCAAAGCAAGGCAAGGTCGTGATTAGGAAAAATATATGAGGAGCTAAAAAATGTAAGAGATAAGTTTAGATATTGGATGTTGAACCCTCTAATACTATTTTGAGGTTTTGATATTTTCTGAGTTATTGTCATCTCAACTGGGTTTACATGTACTAGTTATAGGAAAGTGTAAAAGGCTAATCAAATAGTTACAGGGAATTATAAGGTCTAATTAATAGTTACAAAGCAGTTCAAAGAGAGTACAAAAATGAAAGCCAAAATACATTTTGTTATCCATAATTAGGAAGCTACCTAATACCTTTTTCTTGGTTTTATTGTCTAAACTTTGATAACTCTTTGTACTGGATGGTGATGCAACATATCAGTTCCAGGTTTACATGAAAATCGTCAAATGGCTTCAAATACCTTTTGTTTTTATGCAGGCCTTCGAGGAAGCTATTGCTGAACTTGATACATTGGGAGAGGAATCATACAAGGATAGCACCTTAATCATGCAACTGCTGAGGGACAACCTCACTCTTTGGACTTCAGATTTGCAGGTTAGTGTTACTTTTAGATGGGACATTGTCTATTTCTTGCCAAAATTGACATGATTCTTAGTTATTTTGTTAATTTATGATCACAACGAACATCATTTTCTATAGCACAAAATGCCGTAATCTGGCCTATAGTTTCAGAATTGGAAGAAAAGTTGTTAAGAAAAATTAAGAAGAGCATCATCAGAATATATTTAGTATGTAGAATGTCTTGATAGTTGATATACTGCTTTAGTTTTGATGCATAAATTATAAATTTTATATATTTACAATGCTTTGCATAAATAAGAAATTAGGGAAAACTGTTGACACCGTCTCTGAACTTTACACTAAATTTAGCTATCGTCCATGAACTTCATTATTAGTAGCAGACGTTCCTGAACTATGTCTAAATGTGCATTGACAATCCTTCCATTAAAATTCTTAACTATTTTTGTTAAAAATAAGGGTAAATTTGTCTTTTCAAGTGTGTTTATAAGGGTAAAATAAGGGTAAACTTTGGGCTTCGTTTCTGTTGAATGGAGGGAATTGTATAAACACACTTGAAAAGATAATTTTACCCTTATCTTTAACAGAAATAGTTAAGAATTTTAACGGAAGGACTATCAATGCACATTTAGGCATAGTTCAGGGGTCTGCTACTAATAATGAAGTTCAAGGACGTCTGCTACTAATAATAAAGTTCAGGGAAGATAGCTAAAATTAGTGTTAAGAAAAAGTAAGCAGACCATGATCAGAATATATTTAGTATGTAGAATGTCTTGATAGTTGATATACTGCTTGAGTTTTGATGCATAAATTATAAATTTTATGTATTTACAATGCTTTGCATAAATAAGAAATTATAAGGCTTTGATTCCTTGTTACAAGAAGACAAGAGTTTAATTCTCTTGCATGCATGTAATTTAGTTCAGATCAATTTTAGTCGTTGGGTTAAATACAAGTCAGCAGTAAGGTTTCGTTTTAACTTCTCAAGTCTGGGTGTGATATAAACGTTAATTGTTGTAGTGGATAGTTGTTATATTCCTAAATACAACTGTGTTGGGATTCAAGCAGGAGCAGATGGATGAAGCTTAAGCATTGGATTGTGAAGCTCCTTGAGGGAGGTGGGCTTGAATGTCATAAATATTCTGTAATCTGCCGACAAATCTTATTGCATTAATGTCCTTATGTGCATACCATGTGCTCATGTAGACATGTTTCCTTTTAATTTGATTGGTTTGGTTAATTAGAGTAGTATGATGATTCCTAGTACCTTTTTTCGTTTTATCAAGATTCCCGGTACTTTGTGCTCCCCGTTTAGCTTGAGACTAGTTGAAAGCTCTCTCATCAATGCCTTAATTTGAAGGCGTGAAGTCTCAAGTGTGACCGAAATCTTAGTCTTCCCCAGCCACAGCCAGAATTGTCCTATCATCTCCAGCCAGAATTGCTGATCACTCAGGTTAAGCTTGTTTTTCCAGGCGACACTCAAAAGACGCACTGCCCCGCATCATTTGTTAGGGTTAAGTTTTCTTTTATGTTTAATCCCTTTTCCCTTTATAATGAAAAAACAGTTTCAATTTGAGATGGACTTTCATTTCAAAAGTGGAATTGTATGGTGTAGGGAGTAAAGGCGTCTGTTTTGGCCCAAAATTGGACCTGCGCGAATTGTGCCACCCTCGAGTGCTTCTGTTTATCGAGTATTTTTACCCTATAAATTAATGAAATATAAATTTTTATTATGCTTTTAGATTTAAACATTAAGGATACAAGACAAAAATTTCAAAATAAGTAAAATACACAAGTAAAATTAAAAACATAAAAAATGAAAGAATAAAATTGAAACTACTAACACCTACCTCTACCCTCCTCCATGGTCACGTTTCTCTAGCAATTTTTCTCCTACCTTCGATAGCCACTTACAAACTCCACCATGATTAGTGTAACTAGGGTGAATTTTCCTACTAAATTTTTTGCCACTGTTTGACACTTAAAACCCTAAGTTAGCCTTCCTTTAGCCAAAAATGAGGTTTTTTCTCCCGTTGTTTGTCTCTTAAACGTTTGATCAATCTAGACATTGCAACTCTTTGCACAATTTCATAGTAAGACCCTCAATTCAACATGCGCACGCCTATGTTATTAAGTAAACATTGCCAAACATTTACAAAACCTCTTTTCCAACCTTAGATTTCTAACACAACACAAGGATTACACTTTACAGTTTTCACTGGATCAACACACACTTTCTTCTTGCCTCAACAAGGTTCATTGCCTTCCTTAAATCCTAAAAACGTGCAATGGACAACCCCCAACTGCTGGGCTAGTTTGGCATCCTCACATTGTGCCACCTATCCCACTCTTTTTGTATGCACAACTGCTTGTCTTGTTGGCGTCCTCCCAGCCTTTGACACCTTCCCTCGACGGTTTCTAGCAGTTGTTCATGCTAATTTATTTCCACAATTGGAACCCTGCTGCCATCTGTCTATTTTGTAATTGCCGCCAACTGCCGACGTGCGTTGAGCACTGCCTCATATGTACAACCTTTAGCCCACTGATTTGATTGGCATGTTGGACTTGATCCATGTCATGCCCTTGCGTCTTGACATGTTGGGCTGCTCCCAAAATCATGTCCTACCCACTTTGTCACCACCTTGACATGCTTCGTGTCAAGACATCGACATGCTGGTTGAACCCATGTCATGCCATGTCAATTCCTTGTCCAGCGATACCTTGGATGTCTTGCACCCAATTCCCTCTCTGTCAAGCTTCCTTGAATCTTGTTGCAAGCCTTGTCTTGTTTCCTTCCTTTGACATCTGTCTTTTACATAGTACAAGACATAAACTATGTCAAATACATTTCCAACTTGTGAGAGTCTTACAAGCCTCCCCCACCAAAAGAGTTCGACGTCCTCGTCGAATCATCCTCTTATGTTGGTTTCCAAGTCCCCATCTTCCTGCTCAGACCACTCCATTGAGTCTTCCTGATTGCTTATCTGGTTGTCCCTTTGAGCCTCACCATTTTCTGCCCTTTGTGCTACACTTTCTCTCATGATTCCCTCAACGACTTCTTGAACCCAGGAATCGTCTGAATCACTACTTTGAGGAGCTGGTGCTCACTTCCGAGTTCCACTCAAATTGGCAGTTGTTGCCAACTTTTGAGCAACAACATTGTGCTTTGCCTCCAAGTTGCGTACCTTGGTCTTGTAAGTCCACTCGAAGTCGAATGTAGCTAGGATGTATACGTTACGCTTGAGTGCAAGTTCAAGATAGTAACACAAGAATACACAACAAATCTCATGTTCTTCAAGAACAACTCCCACGAGTCACAGAATGTCGCCACAACTCCAATCTGCATTTCCTAAAGTGAAAATAGGGTCCCAATCAATCAGGAACTCTGTCACATTATCCGCCAGATACGCCCCATGTATCAATAAGGCAGTCATCATTTCGTTCGCTAGAATCAAGGTGTCAATCTCACCAAAAAATTCCACGACTTCCAACTCTGAAAGTCCTTCGTCCAACTCAGGCATAATTGGTTCCATGTACAAGGCGTTCAACTGCATCAATGCCCCGACCAGAGCAGCGCCATCCTCTTCGCTGTCTTCCTTGTCCTTCTCGACTGCCATTGCATTGATACTTTCTTTAAGTGGGCAATCATTTGCCTTTTGTGGTCCGTTGCACAAGAAGCAACCCGAGAAGGGTTTCTTCTCAATTCCTCTATTGGTTCACAAATTGTTTGACGAACCAACCTTCGACTTCTTTTCCTTGTTTGTCGCTTTCTCGTGTCCTGACCTCTTGTCACCATGATCCTTCCTTTAGCCATTCTGCAGCAGCAATTGCAGAATTGAAGTCTCGAACATCCTGCCTTCGGATTTCTGCTTGGGCCCAAAGGTTGCAGGTTAGTGAAAAAGTTGAAGAACTTGTCCTCTTCTGACATGTTTGAGACGTCCAACATCTTGGAGCCGAAAGCCTTGATATAGTCCCTCACCGATATCACATTTTTAGGTTCTTCAGTGACTCCTTTACAAGCCACGCTACATTGCAAGGAAAGAACTGTGCCTTCAAATCTTTCTTCAACACGTCTCATTTACTGATAATGGGCCGTCCCAAACATTCATCTTCTTGAACACGAGTCCTCCACCATAACTTGGCATCACTTGCCAAATACATGCTCGTGATGGACACTCTCTAAGCATTCGAGATCTTGGCAGCCTTGAAATACTGCTTCATGTCCCACAAGTCCTCCAATTGCTTTGCTGTTCTAGCACCGTCATAAGCCTTCGGTTCTGGAACCTTGATCTTATGTGTGGCAACATCTGCAGAACTGCTGCCAACCGTTGCTCTCTTCAGCAAGGTAATGTGATCATCCATGTCTGTTAGTTCCTCCGTTATCGAATCAGACAGTGAAATCATGTGAGTAACCATTGCTGACAACTTCTCCTTTGTCTCTTCTTCATAGCCGTTCACTACTGTCTCCAACCCCTTCGAAGCAGTGGCCATCTGCTCGAGTTGCATAGCCATTGTCACAACATCATCTTCGTGACACACCAATAAAGTTTTCGATGAGGGATACACGCTCCTTCAATGAATCATTGCCACCAGCCATCGTTGAACCTTCTCTTCTCTGTACGTGCAATATTCTTTCTATTAACTTTCTGCACACAAGCCTTTAGAGCTCGCCTGAGCCAACCTTGCTATGATACTAGTTGTAACGTGGGAGAATTTTCCTACTAAATTTTCTGCCATTGATCAGCACTTAGACACCCTAAGTCAGCTTTCCCTTAGCCAAAACGAGGCTCTTTCTCTCTTTGTTTGTCTCTCAAACGTTTGATCAATCTCGACACTACAACTCTTTGCACACTCTCATAGCAAGACACTCAATCGAACATGCACACACCTATGATATCAAGTAAACACTGTCAAACATTTACAGGAACTCTTTCCCAACCGCAGTTCTCTCAAACGCAAGGATTACACTTCACTGTTTTCGCTGAATCATCTTTTTACTGCCTCAACAAGGCTCATTGCATGCCTTTAATCCTAAAAACGTGCAGTGGACAACCCTCAACTGCTAGGCTAGTTTGGCATCCTCACAGTTTGCCACCTTTCTCACTCTCTCTTTGCATGCACAACTACTTGTCTTGCTAGAGTCGTCCCAGCCTTTGACACCTTCCCTTGACGGTTTCTAGCAGTTATTCATGCTAAATCCATTCCTACAATTGGAACCCTGCTGCCATTTGTCTATTTTGTAACTGCCGCCAATCGCCGATGTGCAATGCGCGTACTTCTTATGCTTTGCGTTGCGCGCTACATCATCTGTACAGCCTTCAGCCCACTGATTCGATTCGCATGGTGGATTTGATCCATGCCATTCCCTTGCGTCTTGACATCTTGGGCTGCTCCTAACATCATGTCTTGCCCACTTTGTCACCACCTTAACATGCTTCGTGTCAAGTGAACATAAGGGTAATTTTATACTTTCGAAAATAGGGATTTAAATAACAGGGCGAGCAGATTCTCTCTCCTATCTTTCTCCCTCAATTTTTTTCTCTCTTCTCCATTCACGAGCACAACTCGCATGATGACTTTGGACAGCCGTTTCTCGGACGTACAACCACGGATCTCCGCCATTCTGGGACCCAAACGTTCGTCTCTTTGAGCTCTATTTTTCCCCGAAAAGACCCAGTCTAATTAACCTCAATTTTTTTTCGAATTTAAGCTTTAAAGTATTGGCTGAATGGACCACCGCAAAGCCTAGAGTGCGGATCGAGATTCCGGCCACCTCTGGCATCCGTTGGCCGTGATTCTTCTTGCAACAAGTTCGTCTCTCAATCGTTTTAAAAATCTATTTGAGACCCGAAACCATTGGCCACCGTAGGTGTCTGTGCGATTCCAAGAAACCTAAGGAGTTTCCCTGAACTGCTAGAGATTGTCTAAATGAAGATGAATTTTGACACAAAATTCCAATATTTGAAATTTAAATTCACTACTAGAGATTGTCTAAGTAACATATATACATGGGGCAGGAAAAAAAAAACATATATACATGGGGCAGGAAAAAAAAAACATATATACATGGGACAATAAAATCATTTTCTTTTTTCCCTAAACTTTTTTCGTTTACTATAGTTTTTAAAAATCAAATAACTTTGATTATAAATTGAAGGATAAAAATATCCAAATTATAAGGGTTATTTCAAGTTCATATTCGAAATATAAAAATTTTCATCTAATTACTTAAACTATCAAAGCATCATGAATGCGTGCTTTTCGGTAATTGCTCCCCACTTCCTTTCAAGATTGTTTGAAACTTTTGAAGGGATTACAAGTCAAGGTGCTGGGATTGATCTGAGAGGGTAAAAGGGGTTGTTGTTGATGATGGTGTGGTGGTGTCGCGGCCCAGAACCACTGGCTCTTTGAATTGATCAATGGTGAAGAATTTGCCATATGGGTATGCCCGGACTATGAACAACTTGAACGAGTTCGTGCCCATGTCAATGGATGCCAAGAGGGTCGAAAGTGTTGATGGGTCTGGCATAGCAGAGGCCATTGCCCTTGCTTACTGGTTTCTAGACTTCACCCCCACTTTCATTCTCTCTCTCCAATTTCAACCATTTTTATTTTAAAAATTCCACCATGGATGTTGGGTTGAGGTATGTCCCGGAGTCTTGGATGTTGGGCTTAGGCCCGGGTTTTGGTGAGTTTGGCTTCGGCCATGTATTATGGAATTCCGCCACGTGTCTTTGAGGTATTGTCGGACATGTGAGGCGGGGGATTTCTCCGACACATGATTTTGAGGTATTTTCCATCATGTGCTTGTTGAGGGTTGGATTATTTCTCCGACACATGACGGAAACATGACGTCGAGGCATTTTCCGTCATGTGCTTGTTAAATGTTATATGATTTCTCTGACCGCATGATTTTGAGGTATTTTCGATCATGTGTGTTCTTTTCCGATAGATGACTTTGAGGTATTTTCGGTCATGTGACCGCATGTCTTTCAGGCATTTTCGGTCATACGTGTTCATCTCCGACACATGATTTTGAGGTATTTTCGGTCATGTACTCGTCGAGGTTACCTATGCGTGTAGAAAATGATTTCCGCTGCATATCTTTGAGGTATTTTCGGATATGTGGAGAGTAGGTCATCGGGTTGGACCTCTCGATTTCTAGCCATTGCTTTGAGGTATTTTCGATAGTGGTTAGGAGGGCATGTCCCCAGGTTGGACTGCTTCGGATCTCAAGCTACGGCTCGGGGATACGGCTACGGCCGGTATATCGAGTTACGACTCGGGATGAGCTGAGATATTGAGCTACGACTCGGGATGAGCCGGGACATCGAGCTATGACTCGGGGATGATGGCTATGACCGGGATGTGGGTTACAGCTCGGGATATCGACTTCGGCCGGGTTATTACAATGGCATGTATAGTTGGATATGGTGAGGGTTCCACCTATGTAATTAAATGGTACTCCGCTAAGTTGTATGTATATGTATATATATATATATATATATATATATATATATATATATATATATATCTGTATGGAGGGTCTTAAGGTAATATGATTTACCACGAGGTGGGTTGACCTGATTATCATTACCTTTATTATTATTATTATCACTTTATTAGCGTGTGTACGCTTCGATATGATCTATTGTCCACTCACAGTTACTTTGGTTTTGTGCCCTCCAGGCCGTAGCGGGATGAGGCGACAAGAGTAGGAGGAGGCATCATCTTTTGTTGTGCTACAGCCACGTAGGACTTTCATTAGTTTATGTAATTAAAGATTACCTAATTTGCTCTGATCCTCTTTTGGGTATTGTAAATTATTCAAGGGCTTGGTAGTTTGAGTTCAGATTTGTGGTAGCTTGTGGTTGTAGCTGGATTGTTTGCTTTTTTATTTGTTATTGCATCATTCGTTCGACAGGTGAAAGGCGGGTTGACTAGTTGCAGGGGAGATTCTACCGAATTTTCGTAGAGTTTTTGTTGAATTGGTGAGGGTATTTTAGGGATTATTGTGATATTTCAGGTGTTGTCAGACGAGAGCAGAATTTCTCATGGATTTCGAGGGGAAATTCAGGAGGGGTCCTGTCAGTATTCATCTCTATTTTTTTAGTTTCCACAACATACAAGAATTACCGTCTATACAAAAGGCCTCAATGTACTTATAAGCCTATTACTAACATACCAACATTCATAATAACTAACATATACCGACATATAGCCATACAGAGGAAATAAACATCCATCAATTTACATAAATATGCTAATGCAAAATGTTGTACCTCATCCTAACAACATTACATACTAACATGAAAAATATAAAATACCCTATTTGAAGTTTGTATAACGAACCCAAATAGAAAAATAGAAAGAAAACTATTCTTGAACAACCAACACAAACCCGAATGTGAAAAATAGAGAAAACCCCAAAATATTACCAAAGAGAGAAAACCCATATTGAAAACTCTTGAAAAAACTCATTTTACTCACCATATTTTGGTAGTTCGACTCCGGGTTCGCGAGGAATCATCCTTCGCAGTTTCCACCAACAAAATTCGACGCCAAGGAAGAGGAAGTTGAACAGTTTCTGGGTTTGTTTCCACTAACGAAATTCGACGCCAAGGAAAACGAAGTTGAACGGTTTCAAGGGACAAGGCTACTAGTTCTCGCTGGTTGCCGTAACCTTCAAGAACACTACTACTACCTACTAAACCCTAGCTTTCTCTTTGCTTCTCGCTGATTGGATTGAAACTACTGGTTCGACTGATGAACTAGAGTCTCTCCAGTTTGAACTTAGCCGCGTTTTCTTAGTGGGGGCCACTCAATTGGTGACTTGTCCAAATTGCATTAAGAATTGTGAGGTCTTTTGTCTATTTACATTAAGAATTGTAAAATTTTTCCAATTATCTATCAATGGCTAGTTGGTTATGCTGATCATGTCTCAATTCAACCATTATATATATAATTTCTCAAACTTTATTTCATCTCTCGACGACACCTTCAAGCATTCTGCACATTTTTTTAGGGGTTTCTATGTAATTCTTTTTTTTTTTTATAGGATTTTGTTTTTAAATCTGAAAATAATTTTTAATTGAAAGAAAATAAAAAGTTTTTGATTTATAAAAGAAATTATAAATTAAAATTCATGTAATCTAAACATTAATTAGGTTCTACATCACTTCTAATCAGAATTATTGGTTGACACCAAATCTAAAGGCCCAAAAAGTGTGTAAATTTAGATGTAAACATAAGTGCCCCTTGATCCTAACCCGTATATATATACACACATATATATGTAAAATTGCATTTTATAGTAGATTTCTTTTGGGTGTTACTTTTTATTTTTGATTGAAATTATATTTCATTGATAATAAGGAAGAATACAAGGATTGGGGCTAAAACTTAAGGAAGCCTCATTAAAACCTCAAATTGAAAACCCAGCTAATTCGGAAAAAATTCAGTGAGGAAAAAGAGTACTCCACCCCTTACAACCTAAACATTAAGTTGCTATATCCAAATCGATTAGAACTTCCAACCACGGAGGTGCTGGTGCAATCCAATTCACCTGGTGCTGTGATTGAAGTCCCTCCTGAGCCAATGCATGCACCACCTGGTTTGAGGACCTTGGGGAGAACACGAGCTGCTGGGAAATACCTCGCATCTGCCGTAAAAGCTCCTGAATTTCCAGCGTTATCAGCGCCGTCCCAGCCCAAGAACTTCCAGCCGTCTGAATTGCCTCCACAACAACTTTGGCGTCCATCTCCACCACAAATTGTTGCCATCCCAGTTGCTGAAAAAATAGCAGCCCCTCCTTAATTGCTTCAAGCTCCACCAGTGCAGCCGGAAGCCCTGCTGATCCCGACCCAGCAAAACCCGCCACAACCATGCCATTTCCATCTCTGACCACACCTCCTATGCCCCTAGCTAATCCAACCTTTCCCACTGCACCATCATAGTTAAGTTTCAAGAAATTAAAAGGGGGTTTAGACCAACGCACATGACGAACCAAAGCTGCCGGTTTGGGTATTCCTCTTTGGCCCCAGAATTCTGCATATGCCTCCATAGTTGCTGCAACAATCTCCCCTTCTCCCTTAATTGGTAATCCATGTAACCTTTTGTTTCGATAGTCCCAAACTTGCCAACATAGATAGAGGAATTGTTCAAGCTCAGTTTGGGATAACACCTTTATGGCAGACTCAAAGAGATCAATGAACCGGCCCTACACAGGGAGTTTCTCCAACGAAAAATCAGTCACCCTCCAAATCTTCTGGCTGTGCTTATAGCTCCAAATAGCATGAAACCCATCCTCCACTTTCTTTCCACATCGAAATCATAAACTAGAAGCAATAATCTTCCGTAAGTACAAGTTCAGCGAAGAAGGGAGGATCTCAAGATTGGCTCGCCATCCAAACAATTTCAGTTTGTTGGGCAGGTTTAGTTTCCAAATTTTCTTCCAATAGGCATCAGAGCACCCCATTGTTGAGCACTCTCTACGATCACTCACCGCTAGATCTAATTGAGCAAAAGAAACATGATACCTTGATTTGACAGAGTATTTTCCAATTTTGGTGAAAAACCAATATCTTCCGTTTGCAAAAGTGAGCGTGGAGCCCAGAGGAATACAACAAATCGCCTCCACATCCTCCGGACAAAAGACTTTTTGAAGAAGTTCAATATGCTAACCACCCCCCGGATTGATGAAGGACGCTACACGGACATCCACCTCAAGCCCCATGTTCATAATGGGTTGAAAAGTGTATGGTTTTGGTATCCACTTATCAACAAAAACTGAGACATGCTCCCCCATACCAATCCTACAAATCAACCCCTGCTCAATCACCTCTCATCGCCATAAAATTGACTTCCAGATACATGAGGGTTCAGCTCCCAAATCAGCCGACATAAAACACCCATTTGGAAAGTAGCGGGCTTTTAACATTCGCGACACTAAGGAGTCCAGATATTCCAATAGTCTCCATCCTTGCTTAGAAACCATAGCTTTATTAAAAGCTTTAAAGTTTTTAAACCCCAAACCCCCTCTTGAGTTCAGACTACATAGTTTCTGCCATCTCAGCCATGTAATACTTCATTTGCCTGCTTTTCCCCACCAATACCTGGCTATTTGTGCTGGAAGCTGATGACATAGAGACTTGGGCAACTGGAAAACGCTCATAGTGTACGTTGGTAAAGCTTGTGCCACTGCCTTTACTAGCACTTATTTCCCCGTAACTGAGAGAAGCTTCGCATTCCAGACCATTAAGTCACTCTGCAGATTTTCCCCAACCTCTGGGAACATGTGTCTCTTGTTTCTTGAAGGTATCGTCGGTAGACCCATATAACTCTCATGGAAATCCACCACACGAATGCCTAGGAGATTAAAGATTAAGCACTTCAAAATTGGGTCAGTGTAAGGACTGAAGCATGCAGCCGACTTTTCAAAGTTAATAAGCTGCCAGAAGCCTGTTCATATTTTTTAAATAATAACTTCAGCTGATAACACTCCGGAAGCTGCGCATTACAGAAGAGAAGGCATGTCGTCTGCAAAAAATAAATGAGAAATGTTAGGGGTCCCCGAAGCAATAGAAACACCATGTATAACCTTCCTTCGTTGTCCTGTGATAACAATGCAGAGAGACCTTAAACACAAATAAGAAACAGATAAGGGGAAAAAGGATCACCTTGTCGTAACCCCATGGTCGGTTCAATATACCCCATAGCTTGTCCTCTGATTTGAATCGAATAGCTGACTGTGGTTACACAATTCATAATAAGCCCAATGAATTTGTTTGAAAAACCAAGTCTTTGCATCATTCCTTCAAGGAAGCCACACTCCACCCTATCATAAGCCTTTGACATGTCTAATTTCAGAATCATTTTCATCAAATCACTTGAGCCTCTTCTACGGATAGCATGTGTACTTTCAAATGCATCAATGATATTGTCAGTAATTAAGCGCGAATGAACAAAAGCACTATGGAATTCAGAGATTACCGAAGACATTGCAGGCTTCATCCTGTTCACAAAAGCCTTAGATATTATTTTATAGATTACCCGACAAAGAGCAATGGGTCTATACTCTGTAACTCGTGTTGCATAATCCACCTTTGGAATTAATGAAAGTAGTGTGTGGTTTATATCCCGCACACTTGCTCCATTATTGAGCACTGTTAGCCAGAACTGCACCACATCATCTCCCACAATGTCCCAGTATTTTTGGTAAAACACAGCTGGCAGCCCGTCAACCCCTGGGGCTTTTGTTGGGAACATCTGAAAAAACGGTGTCTCCACTCCTCCCAGCTGAATTTCGCATCTAGAGCAATATTGTGGCTTGACAATACCCTGGGTTCCACTACCTGGGCAAGTTCCTTAATAGAAGTAGGGTTAGAGCTGTCAAAAAAATAATGATTTATTTTTCCAAAAACCTCCACAATGGCTCAATTGGCCGTCTGCCACTGATCCTCTGTATCGAAGACAACATGGTGGCAATTTCTACGGCTTCTATCTTTGGCATATTGATGAAATTTTTTAGTGTTGCGATCTCTTTCTCTGAGCCAAGAGACTCTGGAGCGTTGCTTGCATATGAGTTCCTCCTGAGCTCTCAAAGAATCAATTTCTAGGTCAATACTTCTCTGAATTCGCAGCTCCTTTTCTAGTTGGACCTTCACATTTTCATCGCCACTCTATCTATTAGACCACGTAAAAGCATGTCCTTTGAAAGGTAATGACCTCAACCTGCATTCTTCCATGGCAGAGCAAAAACTTAGAATTTGGCTCTCTGGGTTCAAACGCCGCCCATGTGTTCAGTGACCCTCATAACCTCGTTAAAGTCCCCTCAAACGATCCAAGGTTTCCCTACCTTGTAGTTAAGCCTTCTAAGTAGCTCCCACGAAGAACAACAACATCTAACTTCCGGATGTCCATAAAAGCCAGTAAAACGAAACTCTTTCCCCTCTACTCCCCTCACAAAAGTATCAATATGTTGAACAGAAAATGATCAAATAGAGACTCCGATCCCATGTGCCCAAGGTAGCGCCAAACCTCATGATAAACCAACTTTACTCACACTGTATCCTCCTACCACCTTTAGTTGATTTTTAATAACCTCCATTTGTCTCAACGTCATTTTTTTCTCCATTAGAAAAAGACTCCCTGGTTGTTTAGCTTTGAAAAAATACCTCAAAGCTCGTTGAACCTGTGGGTTTCCCAACCCACGGACGTTCCAACATAGCAAACTCATGATTTGTTATGGGTCTCGTCTGAAGACCCCATCACTTTTATAGCTTGAGCTACCAGCTTGGTAAAAGCAGCACCAAGTCTGCTAGTCGACACTGAAGACCTTCTTCTTTTGGGGACTTGTATTCGACCGAGATCCCCACATAAAACTCTTGGTGCCACCCGTTTCCCTACTGTACTTTGAGATTGGTACTGGCAACTTCAGTAACTACTTGTTGTTTCCCTTTTCTGACATGGGCCAAAACCTCACTCACAAGGCTCCTTGCCACTTCCAGGGCCCCCATCCACAAGCGGATTGGTCCCAACATCTCCTGTAACCTCGTGCTAATTCCCTTTTTGGACCTGGGTCAAGCTTTCACTTGCAGGGATCCCTGCCAACCCTGCTTCATCCGCTACAACCACTTTATCCTTCGCCAATCTCTTCTTTTTTGTGGAAGAAAAAACTCCCTCAACAAGCCCCTCCGCCTCTTCCACTGTTTCCATATCGTTGCTGGGGGATTGAAAAGCAGTGGCAAACTGCCTAACAACTCCAGACCTTGGAGGAAACGCTGGTTTGTCAAAGTTCATCCTCTTTTCTCTCGGTCCCAGCCAAAACACCATTGCCTTTGACCCACCGTTAGGAGTGATGCTAAAAACATCATTCATTGAGGTTTTCAAACTACCTAAAGCCTCCCCATCGTTACCATCAGATTGTACAAAGGAGCATGTCGTACCAAAGTGATCAAGTTTGCCGCATTTCAGGCAGAAGTAGGGCAAGCGCTCGTATTCAATCTCGCAATGTTTGGCTGGCTCATCATTAAAAAGTTTCAAAGTAATGAAACACTTCAACGGTTAAGTCACCATAATCGCCACTCGAATGCGAAGAAAATTTCCCAAGCAATCCCCATTCAATCCTTTATCCACCCCAACAAAGGTCCCTAAATGATTTCTGACTCTTGTAGCCAACGCTGGAGTCAGGAAGATGAGCGGAATTTTTCGTACCCAGACCCATATTTCCTACCTATCTAGACAAACTTCGTTGACCTCCTGCCGTCCATCTGTTGCAGCTAGGGCAAAAAGAGCCTTATGGAAAGTCCATGGAGCCCCCCTAAGTACTTTTTTGCTATCAAAGTCACATGAAAAGGGGAACAAAACTCGATCTAATCCCTCAATAGGGATCACAGTAACCCCATCACGTAAATGCCATATGGCTTTCATCCTTCCCACTAGAGCTTCCTTATGGTATGCTTTGGTAGTAAGGAGCCGCCCCACCATTAACAGCTTCAACTCCAAGGAGTTTTGGGCCTCCTTCACCAAAATAATCTCCTCTGCTTCAGCAGTCGAGATTGCAAGTTTCAAATTCAAATTTTCGGTAATCATCTCCATGATAAACTTCCATAGTAAGCAATAGAGCGTCCAAATTATGGTCAGCATAGCCTCCACTTTGACACGAAACCAATGAAGGAGGCGCATCAGTCGTATTTCGTTTTCGAAAGAAACCAAACCCTAACTGAGAAAATCGGAGGGACTTCAAGGTTTTTATAGGTTTAAGAGAAATGACTCTTGTTAGTGCTAAATTAGTTTTTTCCCTTTTGGGTGTTACTTTATGTATAGTTGTAACGACCCGTTTACTTAATTATGCGATTTTCGTAATTTAATTTAGAAAATGACGATTTTACCCTCGGGGCTCGAAAGTTACTTATTGTTTGGAGACACTTTTTGAAGTTTTTCTTGGACCGTTGTATAGGTCTCAAATTCACGAGTTCGTAGACAGGCGACACTCGGAAAACGGAGACCCGATGAGGGAGTTATGGGTCTAGAAGGTTTAGGGGCAATTTGGTAATTTTTACTTGGTAGATATTTTTAGTCCCAAAATTCAGATTTTTCTTTCTCACTTTGCTCTCTCTCTCTCTCTCTCTCTCTCTCTCTCTCCCCGTGCTCTCTCTCCCTCTCTCTCATCCAAACTGTGAAACACACAAGCCCCTCAAATTTGGTTTTTCGATTTAGGTCAAACCACCACAAATAAATTACATCATAATCTTCCTCTTTTCATTCTGAGCTCAACCATATCCACCATCGAGCTTGAAAGTGTTAGGAGAAGGAGATACGAAGGTGAACAGTAATCGCCACTTTCCAGGCCAATGTCCGGCCACCACAGGAAATAAATCTCAATTTGGACTTCATATTCGGATTCCCTGGCTCAAGTAGATAGATTTCCATTATTAGAACACTAAATTTGGTTGAGAAATGAAGGAGATATTAAGCTTTGAAAGTAGGATGGTTATGGAGTTTTCTGCAATGAACAGTAACTGAGCTTGCGGTTGAAGGCGAGTATTTGATGCAGTCGCGCGTGGGGGGAGGGTTCCTGGCCTTCCACCGGCGCGTGGCGGTGTGTGGAGCTCTTCCTCGAACTCCAACGAATACATGTGTTTAAGTTTTCGACGTTCCGAACCTGCTAGCTCAGGTTTCGGGTCAATCGGAGTTCGTTTAGGGGTTGTTTTGGACGTCCGAAGTCGCTACATTTTTAGTTAAAACGCGCACGTACTCCTGAGATTTAGGGGGGTTGGATTTTAGGTTTTTAATTATCGTTGGTAACCCCGATTGTTACTTTTGACAAGCGATACCACTCCAGGGGCAGCAGAGGAGCGTACGACTCAAGATTGAGCTTATTCGGACCTTCGGTGAGTGGATTTTGATTTTGAAACTATAATGCATGCATAAACGTATATTTTAATTAAATGTCTATTAAATAGTGATTTTGGTAAATTAAAATAATTATTTGACGAATTTTGGGAATTTAGAATAATTATTCTAAGAAATTATTATTGGATGTGAATTATCGATAATGGATTTGAAAATGAAGTTATTATGGCCCAGCTTTATGGACTTCGATTTTACGGATTTTTGGATTTATGGATTTTGTCTTTGGCCAAGCTTATGATTTTGGATTTAGATTGGTTATGAGGTTTTGGGCTACTTCTTGGTTTTATGGATTTTGGTCTTATGGATTTTAAACTTGTTGGATTTTGACTTCGACTGAGCTTGGGGCTTGGGCCCAGGTTTTCTATGATTTTGATTAAGGGTAGGTAATAAAGATTTCGGTTTTATTGGGTTTTGGGCTTTGGCCCGGATTTTCTATGATTTTGGCTTAGGCCAAGTAAAAAAGATTACAATTAGGATTTCGATTTCACGTTACAGTTTTCACTTGTATACCATCCCCGAGTATCATGATTATTTCTCCGACATATGACTTGAGGTATTATCGGTAGTGTGCTCGTTGATGGTTATTTCTCCGACACATGACTTGAGGTATTATTGGTCGTGTGCTCGTTGAGGGTTATTTCTTCGACACATGACTTTAGGTATTATCGGTCATGTGCTCGTTAAGGGTTATTTCTTCAACACATGACTTGAGGTATTATCGGTCGTGTGTTCGTTGAGGGTTAATTCTCCGACACATGACTTGAGGTATTATCGGTAGTATGCTCATTGAGGTTGTCTACGCGTAGTATAGGGTTACGTCCACACATCTTGAGGTATTATCGGATGTGTAGAGAGGAGGTTCCAAGGTTGGACCTCTCGGCTTCTAACCATTGCTTGAGGTATTATCGGCGGTGGTTAGGAGGGCTTGTCCCCGTGTTGGACGACCCCGGATATCTAGCTACGGCTCGGGATTTCATTTAGGGGATGGTGTGATACTTTTTACAATTTTGTGTCCAGGCTTTCTTATGATTTTAAGCTCATTCGAGGAGGGTTTTCAAAGCATGATTGTGGACCACGGGATATTTTCATTGCTTGTGTTTTCGTGTGACAGGACCCGTCCCGAATTTCATGTCGAAATTCGTAAAAAGTCCTGTTCCCGTCTGACAACCTTTAGCCATCAAATTTAATACCAGGAAAACCTTTTACCCTTAGAAATATTAAATAAATCTTACAGGGGTTCCGACAGAACCTTCCTTGTACTTTACTGACTACACCTACTTGTCAGACGCATGATAGCTTACTGGTCACTACCGAAACCTCGGAACAGTGGTGGCCCAAAAGGGTAACCTCAGAGACTTGTTTTATGCCCCAACCTCTCGACTGAACAACCGCACCGATGGTTAACAGGCCTGGTCATGTCAGGGTAAGAGCAAATACTGCACCACAGAACGCAATGTTAGAACCCCTGATCATGATTCGAAGTTTATAGCCCTCTGATAACAAGCTTTGATACCAAGTTGACAGTAGGTCAAACGCTGCTGAAACCTCAATTGTAATAGCACAAGACAACTGACTTATCAGCCTCTTGTGAACCGTCAATAACTCATCAATCTGGGTCACCGCCCACACCAACCCACTGACCAGGATGACGAAGGTACCAAACTTGGTTAAACTGAGTCTCACTGACTTATCTCAAGTCGTACTCAATATCCCTGCTCCTCCAGAGCACCCCGAGTGGTGACTCGATATCCCTGCTCCTCTAGAGCACCCTGAGTAGTAACTCGATATCTCTGCTCCTCTAGAGCACCCCGAGTGGTAACTCGATATCCTTGCTCCTCTAGAGCACCCCGAGTGGTAACTCGAAAACCCTGCTCCTCCAGAGAACCTCGAGTAGTAACTCGATATTCCTGCTCCTCCAGAGCACCCAGAGTGGTAACTCGATATCCCTGCTCCTCTAGAGCACCCCGAGTGGTAACTCGATAACCCTGCTCCTCTAGAGCACCCCGAGTGGTAACTCGATATCCTTGCTCCTCTAGTGCACCCCGAGTGGTAACTCAATATCCTTGCTCCTCCAGAGCACCCCGAGTGGTAACTCGATATCCCTGCTCCTTCAAAGCACCCCGAGTGGTAACTTGATATCCCTGCTCCTCCAGAGTACCCCAAGTGGTAACTCGATATCCCTCCTCCTCTAGAGCACCCCGAGTGGTAACTCGATATCCCTGCTCCTCCAGAGCACTCCGCGTAGTAACTAGATATCCCTATTCCTCTAGAATACCCCGAGTGGTAACTCGATATCCCTGCTCCTCCAGAGCACCCCGAGTGGTAACTCGATATCCCTGCTCTTCCAGAGCACCCCGAGTGGTAACTCGATATCCCTGCTCCTCCAGAGCACCCCGAGTAGTAACTCGATATCCATGTTCCTCCAGAGCACCCCGAGTGGTAACTCGATATCCCTGCTCCTCCAGAGCACCCGAACTAGTAACTCGATATCCTTGGTCCTCCAAAGCACCCCGAGTGGTCACTCGATATCCTTGCTCCTCCTGAGCACCCCGAGTGTTAACTCGATATCCCTGCTCCTCTAGAGCACCCCGAGTGGTAACTCGATATCCTTGCTCCTCAAGACAAACCTCAGACCTTAACGATATGGCGGAGAAAGATCCCTCGAATGCCTACATCGGAGAACCCTTCAACGATCTGGCGGAGGTGTACTCTCTAACGCTAGTCTGAGAACCCTCAACAATGTAGCGGAGAAAGACATCCTCCACGCCAATTGATGACCCAAAAATATACTTATATTTCCCATATATTTAATTGGTTATTATTATTATTTTGGGAGGAATTGTGTCAGGACCCGTCCCGAATTTCCCCTCGAAACCCGGGAAGAACCCTGAACCCGTCTGACAACCTAAGTAAAGATTCCCAAAATACCCTTCAATCCTTACAAAATATAATAACAATAATAAATACTTCCTCTTGTCAGACAAGGGACTTAAGCACTCAATAATTCCCGTAATTAACGACCAATCAAATACAACATAATATCAGAGCGTCTAAGTAGGATCAGGAGTAAAATTTAGATATCCTACTCAAATATACAACATAGCGCAGTCGAAATCCTAATGCCTCAGCCTCGAGATCAATGTTCGCGTCAACTCTACTCAACTGCCTGAAGGGGGTTTAAACACAAAAGTTGTGAGTGGACAAAAATAATCATTTATAAATTCCTTTTCGAAGAATTACCTTTCTTCCCCTCCATTTATAAAATCATGCATGCATAACATAAAACAATTTATCAATAAAAGCATCATATGTAAATCACCAAAATTCACATTTCTCTTTAAAACCACTTAGTTGGACTCACATAAAAATCTGTATAATAAAAATACCTCGTAATCCACAATTTGGTTTGAAAACTCTCTTCAAAGGAGTTTAAAATCATTTAATTTAATCTGGACACAAAATATCTCAAATTCAAATAATTTCGTTCCATCTGCCACATAATATCTCAAATTTTCACTGTTCCCGACATATCCATAACACACCAGGGTATCCCTTGAGATGTGTTCAAATCTGTACAACTCTGTGTACCATCTGTACTATCTGTACTCTCTGTACTATGCATAGACAGCTTCGCGACCCGGCGGAGCAAGGCCCCTCAACACCTAAGGTCCGAACCCTCAACAACTGGTAGAGCAAGGCCCCTCAACACCAGTCAGAGCAACAACAATCATCGGGACGGGAATCAGTGAATCAAATCCATACTTCGAAATCTTTGTTTCTCGGCCTAAGCCAAATTCTTTAAAATATCATTTTATGGCCAAAATCGGTAAAATCACAATTATGAGTCAAAACTCAAATCACATACTCAAATAGTCACCACGTCAAAACGATATCAAAATCGAGTACAAAAACCAGGCCATTTCTCAAAACATACTTTCACTGAAATATTGTAAAATATGTGTCCAGCATCATTTCTAAAATCCAGAAATTCATTGCACCCACATAACAATATTTAAATCAAAGATACATTTATGCATGCATTACAGTTTATAAATCAAAGTCCACTCACAAACCTGTCGAAGCAAGCTCAATCCCGAACTGTACGCTCCCCTGAAGTTCCCGGAGCAGTATCGCCTGTCCAAATTAATAATCGGGATTACCAGATAATAATAATAATCTTAAATATAAACCCCATAAACCCCGGGAGTCTAACTATGCTGGCCTAGAAAACGCAGCAACCTTAAAACGTCCGAAACAACCCCTAAACGACATCCGATCGACTCGAAACCTGCGCCAACAGGTCCGAAACGTCAAAAACTACTTGTCACGCGCCACTGTGACCTCAGCCTCGGCCCCACGCGCCACCACGCGCCGACGGAAGGTCGGAACACGCGCTCACGCGCCGCCACGCGCCCTCACGCGCCGGCCACTCGCCTGCTACAGTACCCACGCGCCTGAACCGGTCCAACCCGATTCGGCTCAACCTGACCCGGTCCAACTCGACCCGACCGGTTCACTCGACCCGACCGGTTCAACTCGACCCGACCGGTTCAACTCGACCCGACCGGTCACCGGCGACTCGCCGGAGAAGACGACCGGCTGCCGTCGCCGTCGCCGGAAGTTGGCCGGAAAAGATGACCGGCAGTCGCCGTCGCCGCCGTCTGGTTTCGCCGGAATCCTCCATTTCCGGCCGAAACTCCAAGCTTTCCAACTTCCTCAAAACTCAACCATTTTTCACAAATTTTATGTCTAAATCTATCTACTCAAACCCAGGAATCCAAATATGACCTTAAAACATCAAACACATACCTGTGCTAGCCGGAAAATCGATCGGAAGGTCCGAAACTTCCTATCCTCGGTTCGGCTTCCTCCGTGGTCCTCTCATTCGATGGTTGGTACGGTTGTGATCGTGGGAAGGAGTAGAACACGATTAGTTGATCAAAACTGGAAGTTGAAGCCTTGAAATCCAAGTTGACTTTGTGGGTTTTTGGATGATTTTCGCACGGGTTCAATGGTTTCGGGTGTGTTTGAGTTTGTCACAGAGAGAGAGAGAAGGAGATGATAATGAAATGAAGATGAGGATGAGGTGGATCAGATAATATATGATTTGGGGGTTAAAAATATCTACCCCAAGTCAAAAATTACCAAAATGCCCTTGCACATTTAGACCCATAACTTCCGTCCACGAACTCCGTTTTCCGCGTGCCGCCTGTCTACGAACTCGTGAGTTCGAGACCTACGCAACGGTACCCAAAACACCACCAAAAATGTTTTGAAACAAAACTTGATTTCCATGCCCTTTACCAACCAAGGGTAAAATCGTCATTTTACAAAAATAATTACGTAAACCCAATAATTAAAATTCCGGGTTGTTACAAATTGATACTCGAATTTATTAAATTGATAGATTTATTCTAGAAGGAGTATTTGGAGCAAAAGAAGGAAATATGTTAAGGAGTCCCAGACCACAAAGGAAATGTTTTGATTTTATGGCTACATCAATGAAATCCCAATTCAAGTAGGAGAGGGCATATGCGTGCCTATTTCTGTTCAAACTAGGAATTATATTTTCTTATTTTTATTTTACTCCTTTTCAAAGTAGGATTAGGAATCTTTCCTTATAAATACTCAAGCTTGGCTTAGGTTTAAGTAGGGAGAAATTCAGATTACAATTCTTCATCTAAGAGCACGGCAAAGCTGGGATTTCAGCTAACCTTGTTCTACAAACTGTTTGTTCTCTTAACTTCAATTTTAATGAAATTGTTTCTATTCATTATGAGCATGAGTAGCTAATTTTCTCACTAGGGTTATACCTAAGCCTTAACATGATAATGTGATTTATCATTTTCCTATGTTTTCGTATATGCATGCTTTGAATCTTTAATCACTGTTTAAAACTATCTTTATGTCTTAATGTGTAAGGACCCTTCCCGAATTTTCCCTCGAAACTCAAAACGAACCCTTATCCCGTCTGACAGATATTTTACCTCAAAATTTAAATACCATAAATACCCTTTATCCTTAAAAATATTTTAGTAAACCTTATAGGGTTCCCGACAGAACCTCTGTACTTACTGACCACTCCTACCTGTCAGACGCAGGATAGTATACAGGTCAAAGCCAAGACCTCGAAATAGTGGTGGTCCAAATAGGAATACTCTCTGACACCAAATGTCAGTAGGTCAGACACTGCTGACATCTCTACTGGAATACCACAAGACAACTGACTAGTCAGATACTTGTGAACCAACAATAATTCGTCACTTTGGGTCACCGCCCACACCAACCCATTGACCAGGATGACGAAGGTACCTGACTTGGTTAAATTGAGTCTCACTGACTCGTCCCGAGTCAAACTGGATATCCCTGCTCATACAGAGCATCCAAGTGGTAACTCGATAACCATGCTCCTCACGGCACTAGTATCTGAGAAACAGTAACCAGCGGAACAGAAAACTAGTGAAACTAAATTCTTCAATAAATCACCTTTTATATTGGAGGTTCACCGGGTTCACCGCCTCAGTGGATCCTATCCCAGATCCTGGCCCCCTCAAATCGGTATTGTTTATATTGGAGGTTCACCGGGTTCACCGCCTCAGCGGATCCTAGCCCAGATCCTGGCCCCCTCAAATCGATATTGTTTATATTGGAGGTTCACCGGGTTCACCGCCTTAGCGGATCCTAGCCCAGATCCTGGCCCCCTCAAATCGGTATTGTTTATATTGGAGGTTCACCAGGTTCACCGCCTCAGCGGATTCTAGCCCAGATCCTGGCCCCCTCAAATCGGTATTGTTTATATTGGAGGTTCACCGGGTTCACCGCCTCAGCGGATCCTAGCCCAGATCATGGCCCCCTCAAATTGGTATTGTTTATATTGGAGGTTCACCGGGTTCATCGCCTCAGCGGATCCTAGCCCAGATCCTGGCCCCCTCAAACAGTATTGGATCCAAAATCAAGTATTTTATAATCACAAATACGATTTCAACTCAAAATCATGGACTCAAATAATTACCACGTCACAACAATATCAAAACCGAATCCAACAACCATGCCATTTCTCACAACACACTTCCACTGAAATATTGGAAAAACAAATGTCCAGCAATCATTTATAAATTCCAGGAAATCATTGCACCCATACATAACAGTATTTAAATCAGAGATACATTTATGCATGCATTATAGTTTATAAACCAAAAGTCCACTCACAAACATCATCCAACCCAAAATTCATGGACGCTCTAGCCCAAGGAACACATGCACAATAATAGCCCAGATCCTGGCCCCCTCAAAATCTGCTTCACAGTCAACCATTACCGCTGGAATTGTCCAAATCGGGCCTTAAATGAACTCCTATGGCCTCGAAACTAATAAAATCTGATCTAGAACGTCCCAAAACCCTAGTCACGCGTCGCCGTGACATCGGGAACAGTCCCACGCGTCGCCACGCGCCACCAGAAGATCAAAACACGCACCCACGCGCCGCCACGCGCCCTCACGCGCCAGTCACGCGCCTGCTACAGTGTTCACGCACTTGGACCAGTCCAACCCGGCCCGGGTCGACCCGATCGGTTCACTCGACCCGATCGGTTCACTCAACCCGACCGGTTCAACTCAACCCGACCGGTCACTCAACCCGACCGATTCACTCAACCCGACCGGTTCAACTCGACTCGACCGGTTCACTCAACCCTGACCGGTTCACTCGACTCGACCCGGTCTAACCCGACTCGACCGGTTGTCGGAGAAGACGATCGGCTGCCGGCTCCGTTGCAAAAGTCTGGCCTGAGAAGATGACTAGCAGCCGCCGTCTGGTTTCGCCGGAATCCCCCATTTCCGGCCGAAACTTCAAGCTTTTATAACTTCCTCAAAACTCAACCATTTTCCACAACTTTTATGTCTAAATCTATCTACTCAAACCCAAGAATCCAAATATGCCCTCAAAACCACAAACACGTACCTATGTAAGCCGAAAAATCGATCGGAAGATCCGAAACTTCCTATACTCGATTCGGCTTCCCCCGTGATCCTCTCCTTTGATGGTTGGTACGATTGTGATCGTGGGAAGGAGTAGAATACGATTAGTGGATCAACAATGGAAGTTAAAGCCTTGAATCAAAAGTTGATTTTGTGGGTTTTGGGTGTTTTCTCACGGGTTCGATGTGTTTGTGTTTTTTTGAGAGAGATGAGTGATAATGAGATGATGACGAATTGAAGTGAAAAAAATGTCCCTGAAGATGTAAAATAATTGGGGTTAAAATATCTTCTCCCAAACCAAAATTACCAAAATGCCCTTGCACATCTAGACCCATAACTTTTGTACACGAACTCCGTTTTTTGCGTGCCGCCTGTGTACGAACTCGTGAGTTCGAAACCTACGGAACGGTACCCGAAACACCGCCTAATAAGTTCCAAAATAAACTTGATTTCCATGCCTTTTACCGACCAAAGGTAAAATCGTCATATTCTCAAAATAATTAAATTTCTGGTCCGGTTCGTTACATAATGCTTGATCACCCTTAGGATATGGGTAATGCCATTTACCCATGGCGTTAGAACACAAAGCATTCTGGGCAGTGAAGCAACTCAATCTTGCCTACGATGAGGCAGGAGAGCAGTGTAAACTGGAGCTTAGTGAATTGGAAGAAATTCGGAATGACGCTTACGACAATGCACAGATTTATAAAGAGAAGACCAAGCTTTTTCATTATCGCCAGATTTTAAGAAAGGAATTTCATCCAGGACAGAAGGTACTCATATTTAACTCCAGACTTAGACTCTTTCCAAGGAAGCTTAAGTCCCGTTGGTATGGACTATTTGACATCGTCCAAATACATCCACATGGAGCAGTGGACATAAAGAATGTCCAAACCAGAAAGGAATTCACAGTTAATGGACACCGTCTGAAGCCGTATTTGGAGTCACCCTATGACCTATCTAAGGATGTCGTGACTCTACAAACTCCTACTCAGTGATCCTAGCGGCCCTATGTCAAGCTCTAAACGTTCACTTAAGCGGTTAATGGGAGGCAACCCCCCTATATCCTTTTCAATAGTGTATTTGTTTTTGTTTTACCTTTCTTTTCTACCCTCTACTTAACTAACATGCAAATACCATTTTCTGTTGTTACCTAGCCCTACGTGTGATTGCAGGCATACATGGTTGATTTGATTGGTGCGCCCTATCCATTAGCAGTCGGGTATAATCATACAACAAAATGTAGACATGCTTCAACATCTAAATACCAAGGATGAAGGAGTCATACTTGGGCTGATGACAATCGTGATTCTAGGTCTATTATTATTACAACACTTTTACATCACATAAATTGAATACCCTAGGAGTCTACAACCTAATCTAAGTTTGGGGGTTGGACCTGCACACATACCAGCTAGGGTCAGGTTTCAATTCTGGTACATAAAAAAAAAAAAAAAGGGTGTGTGAGTTTACCTGCCAGCCCAACCAAGAGCATGAGCTGCATCCAGGCCCAAGTCAAGAAGCCGAAGCCGTCCGAGCCCATTCAAGCGACGGTCACGTGGGTACCCAACCTAGCCCTCCTGCGCCTTACTACTGGGCTTAGTCCCAACTTGGGCCCAGGTTCCGAGCAGGTCCACACTAGCCGGGCAGCCCACGATACATCCCCACCTGCCTAGACCCGGACCCACAAGACTATCGGCCCACACACGACTGCGCCCCGACCCGCGGTCACCTCGGGCCCTACTCTTAGGCCTGCGATCAAATCAGGCCCAATTTCGAGGAACTC
The DNA here is from genome assembly GCA_037349345.1 of Oemleria cerasiformis. Taxonomy (NCBI): domain Eukaryota; kingdom Viridiplantae; phylum Streptophyta; class Magnoliopsida; order Rosales; family Rosaceae; genus Oemleria; species Oemleria cerasiformis. Next base: position 3,756,418 of record JAZGTL010000009.1, on the reverse strand, counting down.
AACCGAGAATAGACCGGGCCTATGGTGGCTTCCCCCCTTCACCTCAGCCTCCAATGGACTGCTTACTCGTGGGCCCAAGCCAAATCGACGGTACTAGCCCAGAGCTTACAGCCTGGTCCTCCCTGCCCTTACTCATGAGCCCATCAGGCCCATTTTTCGAGCCGGGTACCCCTAGCCATATGCCCCAAGTGTTCCCACCCATTGGAGTGGGCTCACGCCCGCAGTTTGGCCCAATACGGTCACGGCCCAGCAACTTACTCATGGGCCTATCGATCATCCCACTTTCGGCCTCTAGTCCACAACCGCACCGGATCAAGGCACGGTGGCGCGGACCCCCGATCTCCGGTCGGCACCTGCACAACCACCGTCACCGCCATAGTCTCCGACGGCCGGTGATGGCCCACACCACATGGTAGTTACAATCATCCCTCAATAACCATAATACACAGAATCCAAAGCAAAACCAGAGCAAACGAACAAATCTAAACCCATATGCTTGACAGTGCAGAAATGAAATCGGTTACCTTTCAAGCTCGGTACCCATATGTAGTCGGCTACCTTTCTCGGGGCTTTTGATCGATACCGCAGCTCGTTCGAGTCCTTTCCTCCATACCACCTCCATTTCTCCCACCTGCATACCAGCAACCATCCTCTCCTCTATCCCACCTCCATTTCTCCCACCTGCATACCAGCAACCGAAGTCTGCATGTTACCCCTATGCGCAGTGAACTCCCACCGTCGACAGACACACACACACTAATATAAAAAAAAAACAACAAAAAAAAAAAAAAAAAAACAACAGCACCTTGAAGGATGGCCACTAGCACCCGATCTACTGCAGCGCTGGGACTTATCTCCTGACTACTGTCGCTTTGATGCTGCTGGCATTTCTCTTCGATTTTGGGACAATATTCTCTCCGATGATGTCCCTGGGTATTTTCGGGGATTTTGGGACAATATTCTCTCCGATTATCAAGCACAGGGACGACTAGGGTGCGAAATGAGGCCCTAATTCTGAAGATGGGATTTTTATACATGCGTCTAAACGGTGGCGTTTCGGGCCACCATCAACTGACACACGACGCCATTTTATCCACAACTAAGCAATGACGTCGTTGTTTCTCCAACCTTACGACGACGTCGTTTTTCGGAGCAGGGAGAACAACTTAGGTATCTGGTTCAAATCCCCAGGTGCTATTCTTTGTTTTTTTTTTTTCCTTTTCTTTTTGTGTTACTTCTTTATTCTGCTTTGTTTTTCTTTCTTCTTTTCCTCAGTATTTCTTTGTCTTTTATTCTTTTGCACCATGGGGACATGTTGCATGATAAGTTTGGGGGTAGGAAATTATCATTTTGTTTTTGTCTATTTTCTTAAGATATATTTTAATTTTAGAAAAAAAACAAAAAAAATAAATAAAAATAAATAAGAATAAAATTAAAAAAAACAAATTTTGTTTAAGATTTAATTTGGGGTTTCCTTCCTAATTTATTTTTAATGCACTCTATTTGCTATGATTGAAATTTGAAACTTCATAAGTGAGATTAAATATTAGAGCATGACCACCAAGAACATATAGTTGATTTTTTCACACAATTCTTACCATATTCAACTTTGCACATGCACCTCAACTTATTTGTGGGAATTAAATTTGTTTCAAGCATGCTAATTTTTCTTACCCTAAGATTGTGGGTTATTTAATTTGTTACCATCCAAGGTTCGAAAAAGTGAAAGCCATAAATAAACCGGAGGTGTGTCCGAGCCCTAAAATAAGGGTGTGCATTTATCCATCAATTACATGCTAGCCTTTCCAATTCGAGTAAATAAATCATTTGGGACATTTGTTATCTGGTGCCCTAAAATCATCTGGTTTGGGAGTCGTCGATCTAAAGCTCGTTACATGGGTTGGATAGAAAGCTTGCTTAATGTTAAATAAAATTCCATCATTTGTTATCTATACAAAATAAAAAAAAAATAATAAAATAATAATAAAATTTTCAGGCAAGAATGCTTTGGATGGTGATAGGTTAAGTGATTTTTCAGTTGGTGGGTACAGATTTAATGCGAGTGAGGAATTGGTTTAATGCTTATAATTTTTTTGAGATTCACATTACACGAATATGGTTTATGGATTGCTCACCAGAATCTGGTAATCTTCTGTTTTGAAAGTATGGATTTGCTCTCTCTTTTAGCCATGCTTATGAATTGAAAATTTTGATTTTGCTTTGATGAGTGCTACTTTATATTCAATGGAAGGAAGGTTAAATTAAGTTTTAACATTTTTAGAGTGTTTGTGGGTATCGTAACTGGTAAACCCTCAGGAGACACAACTCCTCCTACTAGGGACACCTAGGGGTTTAAAGGCTTGTAGTGTTCGCTTAGCACTATCAAGTTTGGGGGTATTTGATGAGCAAAAAATATACTTATATTTCCCATATATTTAATTAGTTATTATTATTATTTTGGGAGGAATTGATACTCGAATTTATTAAATTGACAGATTTATTCTAGAAGGAGTATTTGGAGAAAAAGAATGAAATATGTTAAGGAATCCCAAACCACAAAGGAAACGTTTTGATTTTATGGCTACATCAATGAAATCCTAATTCAAGTAGGAGAGGGCATATGCTTGCCTATTTATGTTCAAACTAGGAATTATATTTTCTTATTTTTATTTTACTCCTTTCCAAAGTAGGATTAGGAATCTTTCCTTATAAATACCCAAGCTTGGCTTAGGTTTAACTAGGCAGAAATTCAGATTACAATTCTCCATCTAAGAGCACGGCAAAGCTGGTATTTCGGCTACCCTTGTTCTACAAACTGTTTGTCTCTTAACTTCAATTTTAATGAAATTGTTTCTATTCATTATGAGCATGAGTAGCTAATTTTCTCACTAGGGTTAGACCTAAGCCTTGACATGATTATGTGATTTATCCTTTTCCTTTGTTGTCGTATATGCATGCTTTGAATCTTTAATCATTGTTTAAAACTATCTTTATGTCTTAATGCTTGATCACCCTTAGGATATTTAGACAAGTAATTTGATGCAATTTTATAGGAATGCCCACCTAAAAATTGGGATTAGCTTCTTGTGATTAAGGATTGTAATACATCTAGGTTAAATGCCATAACTAAGTGATTGCATGGTTATAAAAGATTTTCATGAACTTAATGAATCTTGCCTGTAGAATTAGATCTAAATGGCATAGACTAATCGCATGTTAGGTATATGTTTTCACTTGAATGCCCACGAGGAAAATATGCTTTCGAAAAATCTAACCTTCAAAGTTGCATGTATTGATTCATAGATTCTTTTCTAAGTCACATATGATTGTTAATGGTGAAGGTTAAACCCTAGTACTTGTTTAAATTATTTACTTAATTTTTATTCAGTCACAGAACTTATTGCAACTATTTTATTATTAATTAAGAGTGAATTCTAAAAATAAGAATTATCCATATCAGTCCCTGAGGAAATCGACCATGCTTACAGTGCTATACTACAACAACCCTGTACTCTGGCAGGTATTATTTGTGTGATTTTAACCCTTGTTTTGTAGGTGGGAAAAATCCTATCACCAATCATCGGAGAACCCCTTGGTATAACATAATACCTAGAAATACGCATCCTATGCAATCTCGGAAACCTAGTCTATTTACAGCGCAACTAAAATATCAAATCAATGAAGTCCTAGTCCCAAGGAACTCTTTGACACATTAATGACCCAACTCCCTTGACCTCCCGATCCCAAAACCCGTTCCATGGTCAAGCATTACCGCTGGGATTTCCTAAACGGGGCTTTAAAAAAACTCCTACGGCCTCAAAACTGCCAAAATCCGATTCGGAATGTCCCAAAACCCTAGCCATGCATCGCCGTGACCCTGAAATTGGTCCCATGCCCCGCCACGCGGAGGTAGAAGGCCAGACCACAAGCCACGCGCCCTCACGCGCTGCCACGCATCGGCACGCGTCCGCACATACCGATACCATTCACGATAGAATATTCTGTCAACCCTGACGGAATATTTCGTCTAACGTGATAGAATCTTTCGACAGAATCAGAATATTCCATCCAGACTAATGGCGTTAGGGTTCCGTCACACTCCGTTAACTTTTGACGGAATATGCTAACGCCATTAGCATATTCCGTCAAACCCTTGATGGCGTCAGTTGACTCAACAGTCAACTTACGGCTGACTGGGTTGCCACGTGGCTCCACGTGGCAACTGAGTCAGCCGTTGACAAATTGCCACGTGGCACCACATGGATGCTAAGTGGCATTCCACGTCAGCCATCTTCGGTTGAACCAGTCACCGTAGTTCATCGGAGACGATGACAGGACCGCCGCCATCTCTACCGTTGCCGCCAGTGGTCGAAATCTAGATTTCCTCACCAGAGAAGACGATTGCGCCGCCGTCCGCCGTCGCTGGAAAACTCGATTTTCGGCCGACCTTGAATTTTTCCTAACTTCTTCAAAACTCAACTGTTTTTCACAAAGTTTAGGTCTAAACTATCTACTCGAACACATGAATAAGAAATGACCTCAAAACACGAAACCCATACATGTGTTGGCCGAAAAATCAATCAGAAAATTCTTGATTTTCCTTTCCTCAGTTCGGTGTCCTCCGCGGCCTCCTCCATCGATGGTTGGTACGTTTTTTTATCATGGGGAAGAGGAGAATCTGATTAGTGAATCAAAATGGGAAGATCTTGCCTCAGTTTGAAGTTCATGATTTGGGTTTTTTTTTTGGGTTCAATGCACACGGGTTGGGTCGAAGAGAGAATGAGTGAATGAATGATGAATTGATCTCATTGGGGGATAAAAATATCTACCCATGGTAGATTACCAAATTGCCCTGGACATTATAGACCCACAACTCTCTCACCCGAACTCTGTTTTTCGCGTGTTGCCTGTTTACGAACTCATGAGTTCGATACCTACGCAACGGTACCCGAAACATAGCCAAAAATGTCTCAAAACAAAAATTGACTTCCACGCCCCTTAATAACCAAGGGTAAATTTGTCTTTTGCAAAATAATTTACGAAAATTCAAAAATTAAAATTCCGGGTCGTTACAATTCCGGCCGCCCCCCCCTTAAGGAATTTCTCCCCCGAAATTCCCTTAACTCAAGTCAAAGAACCAACCTCCAGTTCTAAGTACTCTCTCGCGTCACAACCGATACGAACTGGGCCTCAGATGCGATTCCCAATTGAACCTGTGTACTCTGCACATTCCCCTGTTCCAATCTCAACAACAATCCGTAGGCGTGAACAACATCCATGAGACATTTTGAAGGCACCATAATCCATTCAACCCGGAATTTACCTCAAAGTAAGGCTCTATGTCCGAGAAGCCCACCGCGGGTCTTACTCCCATCATGACTACAATTACCTCAAGTAATGACGTCACATGATTGAATATACCTTGAAGTCAGGTGTCGGATAGGGTCATGTGTACCAAGTGCAGTCAGCCTCAACGATCTAGCGGAGAGCTTCCTGCCACGCCAGAATCAGAGCATATCGATGACCTAGCGGAGGAAAAACCTTACTATGCCAGTCTAGGAAAATTCCGACCAACGCTAGTAGGAGAAAACCTTGGCGAATACATGATGGAAAATACCCTTCATCATGTGTAAAACAATGCATGCATACATAAAATTTCTTTTCAAACAAGTCCATAAAGATAAGCCGAAAACTTGCCTGAAAAATCCATCTTTTGTAAAAACACCCAGTGGGATCCACGAAAATCCGTAATAATAAAAAACATACCGTGGTCCAAAATTCTACTTTGAAAACCCTTATAAAAGGAGTTTAAAATCATTAAAACAGATATGAACACAAAATATATATCAAAACATATCGAATTGCTCCCCGAATGAAATCCCGAGCCGTAGCTCGATACCCTCCACACACCCGATATACCTCGAGTTGTGCAGAACCCTGTACTACGCATAGACAACCTCAACGACCCGGCAGAGAAAACCCCTCAACACTAGCATCGGAGAACCCTCAACGATCTAGCGGAGCAAAACCCCTCAACGCCAATCGGAGAAACCCTGACCCTACACACCTGATATACCTCGAGTGGTGCAGAAACCTGTGCTATGCGTAGACAGCCTCAACGACCCGGTAGAGAAAAAAATACCTTGACACCAGCGTCGGAGAACCCTCAATGACCTAGTGGAGCAAAACCCCTCAATGCCAGTCGGAGAAACCTTGACCATCGGGGACTAAAATTTAGTGAAAACCAAAATCCGTGTTTTGAAATCCTTTTTTATGGGCCTAAGCCAAATTCACTGAAAACTCGTTTATGGCCAAATCCAGTAAAATCACGATTACGGGTCTAAACCCAAAATCATGGACTCAATATCCACCACGTCACACGACATACAAACAGAGTTCAAAAACCAGGCCACATCCCAAAACATCATTTTCACTTAAATATGGAAAACCTGTGTCTAGTAATATTTTTAAATTCCGGAAATTTTCAAAAACAATACATAATAGAATTTAATTCAAATATACTTGTATGCATGCATTATTATTTACAAACCAACGTCCACTCACCAGCAACAACGACGCCTACCCCGCCTGTGCATCACATGACCTCCGCCTCCTTCAGTTCTAGGTCGCAGAAGAGACAACGTCTCGGAGGCATCTCGTTGACAAGAATCCTTAAATAATTTGAATACAAGTGTGCGGTCTGCAGGAAGTTAAACCTGGTGCCCTGATACCAAATTGACAGGACCCTTCCTGAATTTCGCCTCGAAATCTGTGAAAACCCTGTTCTCGTCTGACAGCCTTTAGCCACAAAATTTAATACTCGGAATACCCTTTATCCTTAGAAATATTAAATAGACCTTAAAGGGGTTCAGACAGAACCTTCCCTATACTTTATAGACTACACCTACTTGTCAGACGCAAGATAGCTTACAGGTCACTGCCGAAATCTCAGAACAGTGGTGCCTCGAAAGGGTAACCTCAGAGACTTGTTTTACGCCCCAACCTCTCAACTGAGCAACAGCACCGGTGGTTAACCGGCCTGGTCATGTCTGGCTAAGAGCCAATGATTCGCCACAGATCACAATGTGAGAACCCCTGATCATGATTCGAAGTTTGTAGCCCTCTGCTAACAAGCTTTGATACCAAGTTGATAGTAGGTCAGACGCTGCTGAAACCTCTACTGTAATAGCACAAGACAACTAACTTATCATCCTCTTGTGAACCGTCAATAACTCGTCAATCTGGGTCACTACCCACACCAACCCACTAACTCGGATGACGAAGGTACCTGACTTGGTTGAACTGAGTTTCACTGACTTATCCCGAGTCGTACTCAATATCCCTGCTCATCCAGAGCACTCCGAGTGGTAACTCAATATCCCCGCTCCTCTAGAGCACCCCGAGTGGTAACTCGATATCCCTGCTCCTCCAGAGCACCCTAAGTGGTAACTCGATATCCCTGCTCCTCCAGAGCACCCCGAGTTGTAACTCGATATCCTTGCTCCTCCAGAGCACCCCGAGTGGTAACTCAATTTCCCTGCTCCTCTAGAGCACCCCGAGTGGTAACTCGATATCCCTGCTTCTCCATAGCACCCCGAGTGGTAACTCGATATCCCTGCTCCTCTAGAGCATCCCGAGTGGCAACTCGATATCCCTGCTCTTCTAGAGCACCCCGAGTGGTAACTAGATATCCCTGCTCCTTTAGAGCACCCCGAGTGGTAATTCGATATCCCTGCTCCTCCAGAGCACCCCATGTAGTAACTCGATATCCCTGCTCCTCTAGAGCACCCCGAGTGGTAACTCGATATCCCTGCTCCTCCAGTGCATCCCGAGTGGTAACTCGATATCCCTGCTCCTCCAGTGCATCCCGAGTGGTAACTCGATATCCCTGCTCCTTAAGAGCACCCCAAGTGGTAACTCGATATCCCTGCTCCTCCAGACATACCTCAGACCTCAACGATATGGCGGAGAAAGATCCCTCGAACGCCTACATCGAAGAACCCCTCAACGATCTGGTGGAGACGTAACCTCTAACCCCAGTCGGAGAACCCTCAACAATGTAGCAGAGAAAGACAACCTCCATGCCAATCATCGGAGAACCCCGTGGTATAACATAATACCTAGAAATACGCATGCTATGCAATCCCGGAAACCTAGTCCGTTCACAGCGTAACAAAAATACCAAATCAAGGAAGTCCTAGCCCCAAGGAACACTTTGATACATTAATGACCCAACTCCCTTGACCTCCCGATCCCAAACCGCGCTCCATGGTCAAGCATTACCGCTGGGATT